>FR990131.1:9878069-11375579 GCA_905404295.2 Ochlodes sylvanus
CCTACATGCACCACTAATTCTCAAAAATGTAGTGTATATTAAAATATATTTATCACTTGCACACCTGAGAGTTCTCTATAAAGTTCTCGAAGGTGTGCAAAGTCCGCCAATCCGCACTTGGCCAGCGTGGTGGACTATGGCCTATGCCCCTCACATGGTGAGAGGAGACCCGTGCCCAGCAGTGGAAGAGATAGGTTGCGATGATGATGATAGTTGCTTATAATAGTGACAGTGTCATTTGCTAGGTAGCAGTGTCGCTGCTGTAGTAGTGATATCAGCAACGTCGCACATTTGGACCGCAAAATGTCGCACATGTGAACGAAACTATGCATTTTGATACAAAATTGCGACAACGTCATTGTACGACATTTTGGTTATCACGCACGCATCGCACGTGTAAATAGGCTCTATGATATTAATTGTTTCTCAGCGAATCCCTGGGCCTGAATTACAAATGGCGGTAATTTGTAATTACGCTACCCTTGCGGTTTATTTAAATTTGTTTCTAATTTACGGATGAAATGGGATAAACTAGAAGTTTTAACGTCTATACAAAAGGCAATGGTAATTAGATTACAAAATAATTTGTGATTAAAAAGGAAAAAAAATAACTTGTATTAAAAGTCAAGTCAATAAATAAGAATTCATTTTAATAATAGATTTCGGGTGTGAGTTCTATTTTTAAACGACATGAATACGCACTAGACACAAAGGGACCCTCCCTTATACGTAATATACAAATATATGTAGGTACCTATAAAGGTACATATAATAATACTGTAACTGATCTATTTCAGGAAAAATATTATTGAGGGTGTTTATTCTATTATAGATCCATAATAATGAGTAACAAAATTTTTGTCTATTTTCTGTTTGTAATTTTTTCCCGCTAATCTCAGAAACGGCTTGGATGCTGGTTTCAGCGACTTATTAATATTAAGTAAGATTTGGGTAACGTAATAACGTAACGTAACGTAACGTAATAGTTTGTTTTATTTCAGTGGGTTCACAAATAAAACCATAGTACATGGATGACCGAGAATTGCTCGGTTTTTTTATACAAGAATTGCTAGTTAAAAGGTATAGACAAGATATGACAAAGATATGACAATTTAAAGAATAGTAATTCCTAATTCAACACTTTTTCGAATGGAAATATTTATAAGGCACAACTTTCCCGAAACGTAACGAGGATAATTACTAGTACTACAACAAAGAAATGGCGGTATTACCCTAGTCAAACTACCCAACGTAACCAATTTTATAGCTAACACACTATCACTATAAATTTATCATTTTAAACTGACGTTCTTCTCTATAGTAAATGATCTTTGCCGTAGCTGTTGTATAGTTGGTCGTGGTTGGCATACTTTATAAACCCGCTATGCATTACATGGATCTAATTAACTTGATATTAAATTAGCTAGCTCAAGGTTTATAATACGCTTTATAATGTTTAAACGTTGGTTAAAACTTACATCTCATTCTGTAGGTAGTAGATCCTAGGCTCTTAATTTTAATTGTTGTGCATAGGTAGTAGAGCTAGAGTTGGCCCGGGGTAGTACTACCGCCCGCCACGGTACTTATATAGTACCATTTCTACCGTGTAATAATTGTTTTAACAGCAATTGTGTTCCGGATAGAAAGGTGTGGAGCCGGCTACACTTTTTAGAGGCGACCATCTCAGTCCTCAAGGGTAGCAACACATCTGTGACCGAATTATAACGAGACTCTTACTAACATTTACTAACTGGACTATTACTAACAATAACTAACAGGACTAACATTCACTAACAGTCCCTGTCCCAGTCCTGATACTTACAAACTAACCAACTAATGTTCTAACACCGTCACCTAACCGGACTAACTATCCCAGTCCCCATATATGAGTCTTGTTCTAAGTCGGTCGCAGTTATCATGGGCGGCAGCGGAAGGTGGTGCTGCATGCTCGTTTGCTGCCTTATATCAATAAAAAAAAAAGTTTATTAGCTTTTAGTTCCTAAGTCCTCGAAGTTATGTAGATATAGGTTTTTTAATAAGTTACTTTATTGTACACACAGTACAATAAAGTGAAATACATAAATAAATACTTAAGTCCACTAGTTCAAGTTGTGAACTGTCTGCCAGACAGTCACCATCAGCGTTTTATTAAGTAGATAGAATACGTTTTACATACCTGTGTCTAGAATATCAAGTACTCAGGCGTATCAACCCTTTTCATATCCCAAGAGTTTTATAACTTAAACAGTCATAAATCCGAGACGTCTGCGAATGCATACTCGTAAGTTTTAGATCACGTGGCACAGGCAGGATTTCATTCCATTTCGGATCCCCCGTCGCTCCAGGCTCAGACTGGGAACTTAATGATATGTCCCCCTTATTTGTCTACCAAGCGATGGATATTGAAAATGTTGCGGCTTTGCGAAGAGTAAATTTAGATTCAGGAATAAGTTTGCGAAATATTAAGCTTTAAAGTGTTCATTTTGGTTAGAGATAAAGATTACTGTCCCCCCCTCCCTCCCCCTCCCAGCTAAATTGAGGGGTGCAAGGGAATCCATCGATCTTTGCATCTGAGCCGACCTCTGCTCGTGGTGCACAAAGGAAGAGGGTAAGCCAGTCCGGACCCCCGGTGCCTCTATTAGAGGTCGCTGGACTATGCACCATTACGTTTAATCACGAAAGTACTCTAGGCTCGGTGGTGGGGCTAAAGCCTCGCTGGGTGGCTACCTTTGTTTGAGTCAGCCGCCAAAACGCTGGGTACACGAGTCATTAGATTCTTATTTATTAATACCATTTTATCGGATGAGTAATCATGTCGCCTATAAATTTAATGAAGCATATTATTATTTAATTCATTATTATTACCTGGATAACCAAGCTTTGCTCGGTTTTTTTTTACACCGTTTTTCCACCAGAGCCTATTATAACCTTGTAAATGGTGGCATACCTTCGTATAATAATAATATTGTAGCAACTGTATAATATTTATTAGTCTTAAAACTAAATTTTCTTTTAGAATAACTCGGGTAATACTTAGCTATTTTAAAAAGTTTAATAAAAAACATCATAAGAAAACTTCTAAACTTTTAGTGGTGAAAAAAATGTAGGTAGGTATATCGGAGTCTGGCCATCGATAAAAAAGTAATTAGAAGGCCAGCGCTCTTTGAAGGCTTTCGAGGGAGTCTACAATATTACACAGACGGCTGACTAACTAGTCAAATATTCTTTAGCGATTATTCAAGAGGGTCGACTGGTGAACAGTTGAACGAGTAGAAAACAAGTTGTGTACAAGGACTCAAGGATGTGTGGTATCACAAGAAATGTTCTGACTATAATTGTTTGTTCGTACATTACACTATGTATTGGTGATCAAATAGATTGATTTTATTGTTACCCACGTATCACCCACAAAGGGAGAATGAGGACAAGTCAAACCAGGGACCTGATCTCTTGTTCATGAGATGCACTACTAGTAAGTGACGTAGGCTGGGACATAGGACTTCAAAATCGATAAAATAGTAGGTAATAATAATTGGGGTGTCGTGGTAGCAGGACCAAGAGGGTATAATAATGTGGATAATTTCCTTAACGCCTTTCACCCCTCACTCATAATTTACCAGATAACCGATATAAAAGTCTCGAGTCATCAAGAAAAGGAGAAAATATTTGAATACTTATGAAAGAATATGGGAACGTATTCACGCATTTAATTCCAGCAAGTCAAACAATTTGAGTCATTTCGATTATAACTCAATTTGCTCCGCGATTCCAATATCATTTCTTTGTACAATTTATTATAATGGATTGTCACAATCATAAAACCCAAGAAAATATTATCTCTCTCTCTCTGTGTGTGTGTGTGTGTTATAACGAGCAGAATCCAGAAAAAAGATAAAGATGATGTTTAAAATTTTTGTAAGTGGTATTTTTCAAAATGTACTAGTTTTCAATAATGTACTTATATCGTCCTTTAATCTCATACAGAGATTAGAATCCATTATAAATATGTCACATACATACTTTCATAAATTTCCCATTCCGTCGGTCGCGAGAGCTCATAACCCATGGTTTAAGTCCTCATTTCCATGCATATTGACCTACGGACACGAGTGAAGTCTATGTAGAGTATGGCTAGATATGTAGGTACATATCTCATAACTCGTCCGCGACTAGCGCCAAATTTCCATTCAAAAAGGCTAAAATGCGATCTCAGCTTACCTCGTACGTCCAATTTTAGGAAAGTTTTAACTGTCCTCTTGTGTGTACCTAAACTATAAAATATAAGCTGTAATTATCATCTAACCGGGATTGAAACTGTAATACATTATCATTCGAAAATATAATAAAAAGATCTTTGCATCAATGGCGGTGATCGCTGAGGAGATTTCTTGTATGGAGTCATACCTTCATGATGAAGTTTGGACTGGCTGTCATAATTGAATAGGTATACAAAATTTTATGTCTGATGGTGAGAATTTATGTCGTCTGAAGCTAATCGTGAGCTTAGTATCATGTCGTAACTTGCTTCGTGGTCGTAACTATCATACCTATCGGAACAAAGTTAACAGGTAAATTTTCAACTCCGTAGAATATGAGAAAGTACTTCGTTCGTGCGTTCGTAATTCGAATACTTTATTCAATAACAAGGCAAGTTAAATAAAGTTTGTGAAATAACGATTCGGCGTAAGTCGACTCTGGAAATACAGAATCTGTAAGGAAGTAGGTACCTAACGTTACACTTACGTATATCCGCACACTATGATTTCTGTCGTGTGTGCCATGGACAACACACAAATACAAGAGCACACACCCAGACCAAGAACAGAAAATTAAACTCTTCATTCAAAATTGCCTCTCTGGGAATGGGAATTGAACTCAGTACCCCTCGACCGGTAGTCCAGCATGGTAACCATTGCGGCATACCTATTATAGGTCGAATGTAAATTTCCAAAATTCGTTTAGGTTAGGAAGGTGGAAATCGTTAAAAACTTAAATACCCAATGAATGATGGTACGAATGCGAACCACACGAACACCAAATTGATTAACTTTTGCTTATATTTTTTTTATTTGGTTGCAGAGAACAAGTGTATTCAAAAACGTAGTGATTTAATTTTATATTTCATACTTTCCTTCTCAAATTGTTCCCATAAAAATAGACTGCAATGTTAATAATGATTAAATATAGCGTAGAGAGAGGTAATGCTAAAAATAATACAACAAATTATAAGAATGTAGTAACTGGTGACCATTGTTACCTATTGCAATTACTTTAATCAGTGGCTGTATCCATTTCTGATTATTTAATCATCACCGGAGGAACTGCTGAATGTCAACAATCCGGTTCGAGGGAAGCCAGCAATATGCTTTTAATTAAGCCCGTGTAAATAGTCCCGATGCGATAATGCAAGTTGTCGATTAATTATGCTAATGCACTCGCTGTGGAGGTTTTGGTTTGTTAAAAGAGCCATTTAATTATCCTTGGAGGGTCGATCTGTTTCTACAACCTGCATACTTTCAGGTACTTACTTATGGACTGGCAATGGAATCTGACTTTTTTCAGCAATAAAAACATTTTTCAGTACATATCAACATGAAATATATACATTACGATATTTTAAATGTAAACAGGTACTTACTTACGATTGTGTATTCTAATATCGATATTTTACACGGTTACATGGATCATGCTCTTGCTACCAGCAAGAGCATGATCCATCGGATCGGGTTACATGGATCATGCTCTTGCTGGTAGCAAGAGCATGATCCATGTAACCCGATCCGATCCATGTAATCCGAGTCCGAGCTAAGGTTCGCTAAGGATAATGATTTTCAATGCTTCCGTACTTTTTAGCCATTCTCAAAGTACGTGAAGATTCCGCATCAGTGGCGGCTCGTCCTAAGGAGCGCTGGAGCAGTGCACTCCCACAAAATAAATGTATATCATCCCACAAAAACTACAAACATGTTGTATATTTTTCTATACCCCTGTACATTAATTCTAAACACTCATAACAGTTGTTTACTATAGTATAAAGTTATAAACAATTACCTACATACAAAGTTTAAATTTTCTTATCAAGATATAAGTATGTAGTTTCAAGATGTATCGAGTGGAGCGCCCACAGATTCCGCTCATATGAAAAAAAAGTTTAATACAATTCGTAGAACTAATTTCAATGAGTGCGAAAGAGAAGTAACAACGGTTGAAATAGAAGATTTCGTATGAAAAGTTAATCGAATTTGGAGCGCCGCTCACGCGCGGCGTTGCCAATTTGATGCCAATGCCAAATTTCGGTCTGGGCGGCAACGTGGGGATTACGCGCTGTAGTCGATCCCATGTAAACAAACAAACGTCGCGCGCGCATATTCCCTTTGCAATTTTAATTAGGTTATAGTAATTAGTAAGTATTAAAAATAGTTTAATGGACCAGGCAAACGAATTTTTTTTTACACGTCAAATAAATCTATAAAAAATTACAAGAAAAACTGTGTTTTTACTTTTTCCATATCTCAATAAATGGCTGAGATATTAACGATCAAAGTGCGTATTTACGGCCGTTGGTTTTTTTAAAAACGCAGGCGGGCGGTCACTACTCGATGACGTCATCTCTCTGTAGTCGCGCGTAGTTGATAGGGATTTTTGACCGAAATGTTAATTTAAACTCAAGTAAAGCCGCGAGCAAACCTTAGTTATCAATAATAAAATAACATATATAATTCACATACTATCTACTACATGTATCTATAGAAATAAGAAAGTTATAGATTTTTGAACTGCATAGACCCATATTTTCTATACTTGCGCCGTATCGTGCTCGCGGCCGAACTAACTCGTGACGTCATAGCGTAAGCGCGGAAATTCAAAAAAGGGCTTGAACTTCTCGTCTTTATAACTTCGGAAATACTGCATGTATTGAAGTGAAATAAAAAGTTATGTAATGTATATGACCTAAGCTCGGATTTTAGGTGTATTTGATAGTAATATTTTGACCCTTTTGCCTTCTCCATTGCATGCATTTGTGCTAAAATGGAATAATATAATGTTTCTTTTATTAAAAACTGTGAGAAGACACTCGAAATGCGCCTCGAATTAAAAGCAAAGGGACCACCACGACCCGGAATTGCACTTACTTTATCAAAAATGTATTACAAAAACTAAAACATTTACGCGTGTTTTTAAAAGTGAACAATATTTAAAAACTCCTTGGCTGTGTGGATGTGAACGTTAAAACTTTTATGTGTTATATATGATCTTTATAATAATGGTAAGTAATAAAGTTGTATTTTATATAGTGAACACCCACAAAAAAAATTCACGAGCCGCCTCTGTTCCGCATAGCTTATGAATATCAGCACTATGCTTAAGAAAGAGTCCAATTCGCTGTGGAATGTTTCAAATTACTAAATAAAAGCAAAAGAAAGACAACTATCTCTCTTTCTTTCTTCCATCTTGGCTGTAAACGCATCGGCGATGTCTTTACTGTTAGGTACATGAGCGACGGCGACCACTCACCATTAGGTGGTTTGTCTACTGTTATCTCGCCTATTTGCATAAAAAGCCATAGCGAACGCCCAATAGACTGTGGACAGAAACACGAACCATAAAAATAAACACAAAGCGTTTAATTTTGTACCTGCAAAGTTACCAAAGTTCAGTATAATTTGATATCATAAATCGACGACAAAGATCTTATAACAAGAAAGTCGACGAGCAATTTCTAAGTTTAAGTTCTGTTTAATGTCTCGGCTGTCACGGTTACCGTTATTTGTGGCGCAAGTTTGTGGACAGACTATTAGTATGACCTGAGCTGAGCACCGTGATAACTTAATGATAAACTATATAGATGTACTAGCTGACCCCGCGAACGTTGTTCCACCATAATTATAGATTATATGAATACAAAAAGCGCGATTTAAATTTGAGGGGCCGGGGGTAGGGAAGTGAAAATTTGGGTTCATGTGTTTTTTTTATGCCACACCATAAAAAAATTTGTCCACAAAATGAAAAACAAAATTTTAGGGTGGACAACCCTTAACATTTAGGGGTATGAAAAATAGATATTGGCCGATTCTCAAACCTACTCGATATGCACACAAAATTTCATGAGAATCGATCGACCCATTTCGGAGGAGTATGGTAACTAACATTGTGACACGAGAATTTTATACATAAGTTACACATGAGGGCCCAACATTACGATGCAAGTGTGACCCAACCCAAGAATAGACTTTCTCAAAAATTACGAGACTCCAGAAGATTTATTGGCAGTACTTACTATCATAAATAAAACCTACTTGCAGATACGCACACACACTGCACCCACGCACACACGCAATATAATGACTTGGCCTATTTATATAAGTATTGCATGACAATTTCTTATCATATCACGACATTACTGCGACGACCACAAATCGGCGAAATTTAACTTTTTGTCCAAAATATAGGGTTTGTAGAGATGAGGCTAATAAAATCAAATATTGGAAAGTTAGAGGCTTGGCTTGGATTGGATATCTTTTTAACAGTGAAAGCATTATGTGCTTGTGAGACTTGCAACCTACTTTATATTATTTGTTTTCGGTAGGAAACTTATTACAATAATTAAATAGCTATATAGTTTCAGATATGTAAAACCTAACAAATCATCATTCTATTTTTTCATCGTATCAAAAATAACCAGGTCATGTGAAAAACATAGATTCTTAATAACGTAGGCATAAATCCGATAGAACTTTATGGAGAGCGAGAGGGAGATTTATTGGAGAAACGATTATTTATCATAATAAGAAACTCCCACCCGATTCCATTACTGAGAGCGGCCTCATATTTGACAAACCACATTCTAAAACGTAAATAGAGTCTAAAACGATTCGCAATTTCCTAATAGTACCTACTTAATATGCTTATAACATGTTATAATTATTTATCCTCTTGCCTTTTACACAAATTCAATAAACGAGCGTATGACCCCATGATGGTAAGTGGACGCCACAGTTAAAGGATATCAGTAACACTATAGGCAGCACCACCGAAGCGGCACAAGTCAAGAAATAAGAGAGAAGAAAGAAATAAGTTGCCTTATCTCTCGTGCACTCTCAACTACTCTCAAGCCCGCAGTTTGGTGGCTGACCCAAGAACGAGGATGATGTAGCTATCATCTGGCTAGCGCCAGCCGGGCTTCACGAAAAGAAAATAATATAATAATATTAATGACTTAATAATAATATTCCTGTAATATTAATGACTTAATAATAATATTCAATTATGCGTTCGATTTCCGGTCAAGGCGTTTATGACAAGTAAATGTTGGTCGTCCGGTCGCGTAAATTTCAGGTTATATCGCGATATTTCGATAATATCCTTATATTAATGCGTATTAAAATTTATTCGAATTCAAATGTCTAAAAAAAAACACATTTTTACATACTTAAATCATTTGCAATTCATTCCAAAATCGTAGGTCCAAAAACGTTTCGGTTGGAATCATTGACTTAAAAGTCAATGGTTGGAATCGTGAATTACATCAATGACACCGAAATGTGCCCGCGAGGTCTCGTTGTGAAATTTGTCGCTTTGGGAATAATAACGCGTATATTAAATCCATACGTCAAGGATTATCTTTGTTGCTTTCGAAATAAATGTTTCAAGTAGACCTGTACTTTAATTTTCCTTGCAATAGCCTGACCAACAACAATTACAATTTCATAAATAAAACCTAAAAAGCAAATTTCCTCCTGATGAATCCACATGAGTCTTCGTCTTGTTTGTTTGTTTTAAATCGCCGACAATAGCAGCAATACAATCTTCGATTACAAAATAGATTTAACACATTTCCCTGCCCGATGTTTCCAGATGACTATTAGAGTACCTACGCAGGAAACTTGAGCTTAGAACGCGTCCCAGCACCCCAGTGCATCGGAAAGTTTGCGAGTATCGCTTGAGATTGGGCGGGCGGAGAGAGGAGGACTAGAGGACCAGCGACCAACGGCAGTGCCACGCCGACCGCTGTCCTGAGCGCACGCCGCGCCGCGCACACTAACGCACCCGCCGGTACGCGCCACTCACACACGCATGCATCCCCCCCACAACCCGCTCGGCACCCTCCCCACCCCAACCGCCCTCCCAGGTGGATACTAATTTCGCGGTGCACACGTCTTAATAACCCTCAGCAAACTGTGGCTAATAACGGATAATGTTTAACCGATTAAGTTGAAGCACGCAGACTAGTATCCATCGTCATTTTTGTCGTGTTTTGCATGAAATTAGGCGCCTTTCTATCTTAATTCTACTATCCAAGTTTGATGTTGTCGTTTTTGAATATTTTTCAAAAGTTAAACTTAGTCTGTTATGTTTATGATCTAATTTCTCACTTTTTACATTCGAGTTACGAGTACGATGTGTTTGCAAACAATATGCCGTTTTGGTACAAATCTGTGCTCCACCTATTTGCATACGCGGAGTACCACTCCGGACCTTACCAACCCATGCCCAGCTTTGAGCCTTCAAACAGTTGGAGCTGATAATGATTGATAAATTACAATTACGAAAATAATACTTTTAGAAACTTAAACATTTGAAAAGTCAAGATTTCTTTTTGAACTTTGTCACAATGTGCCATTGCTTTCTCACCTGCTGTAAATAATATATTTTCCATTATTCCAACCAGTTTCAACCAATATTCCGTCGTAAATAAATCGCAAAAACTTTTCAAACATTATTAAATACTAGTTTATAATTTAATGCCTTTGTAATAAACAACATTTACAAAAATCTAATTTAGTACAAACAAATGGATCTTTAAACTATTTTATAAACAGTTTCGCCGCAATTTCTGCGTATTTTAAAAAAAACCTATGTGTAACAACTGTTATGTTCAAATTCGATAAGGTTTTTTTTAAGTTTATTACTAACGTCTTATTCTCATTCCCATGAAAACAATGAGAGAACTTTCGTTTATGTCACTTCTTGTTCATAACACCAAGATACAACATTTTAACCATATTTTGAGTTACTTTAAACTTACTTTGTCAGTGATAATCGCCGATGTTGTGTAAAAATACTTGGTAACATGCATTGGAATATAAATTTAATCTTGTTGATAATAAAATACATGACTTTTATATAGATAATATAAAACATTCGTCAGACCAACCAAATGATTGCCCCTTACTTAAATACAGCATCCACAAGGGACGACAGTCCTGGTCCTGCCCGGGTTTACAAATGTTCTTTACCTATTCTTTCTATCCATTTAATTTCTGACTATCCCAAATATTTACTATCCCGGGATTATGTGTACAAAGGATAGCCTACTACTATAGGTATAGGGCGGACAGAAGATCTAAGACCACAAAGGATCCTTCAGGCATTACATTAATTAATCAAGTAAAAAGCGCTGTATAAATTTAAATTTATTTAGTTCGAGATAACAATCAACAGTAGTGAAATGAGGATTTCTTTCATCTTGAGAACCCGACCAATTTTTGCATAATTTTTATATTCCCAGCTCCTTGGGAGGCTTCGCAATTTGCCGCGGGCGCGCAGTTATTTCATTAGAATTGGAATTAACTACTTACTGCTTTGTTTGCGAATAGTTCTGAAATACTTATGTAAGAGCCTTTAAAAACCTGTAATACAGATATTTGTTTAACTAACTAAAAATAGTTATCAATTTTATTTTATTAAAAATAAACATTTAGGATTTTATTTTCTGAATTGCAAATTTTATATCTTTTTTATTTTGAATTATAATTAAAAATCAACAACATGTCTATACGTACCTAATTTATTAGTAAATTATAATATTTAAAAGCCAACACCACTTAATATAATATCAAATTCTTGTAATAGTAACAGTGTGCGTGAAATTTTTTTAACATCCAAAAGGCACTTCGAAATATCCGGGGATACACAATCAAACTCCCGAGCCCTCTGTCACTATTCTCGGCTCATTATATCGGTCTGACGTCACTTATTTTTCAAATACCTAATTTTCAGCATTTACAGTACCAAAGCTATAATTCTGCACTTATTTGTCATCAACGATAACGTTTGTATCCAAATATTATCAAACTTCTTTTATTTTCACTCTTTTTATAGGAAATGTCTCAGGAAATATAAACTTAAATTTCACACCAAGTTACCCCAATTTTTTACATTTACATTTTACATTTTTAACGAATTTTTTTATTGTTCAGTAATGATTCAAGTACGTGGTTGTATTTTTATTTAATTATTTTTTGGACGGGCTGTTTTGTGTACTTGGCGCGTCACTTTATAGTAGAACTGTGGTTTGTGCGATAAAAATAATCCAATACATCTTATTCATCATAATACTCCAAAATAAACCAAAATATCATTCTTAATATATTATTTTGTCCTTGCTTTGCGAATGTCTGAAAGAAAATTTGTAAATTAAGTTGAGACAAGGAGTGAGTGAAATTCCAGTAATCTACTAAATCCCTTTCATATCCCTGATGGCACAGAAAATAGCTTAGACTATATGTGAAACATTTTCTGATTTGTCTATGAAGTCTCGTCAAGATTATCTGATTAAAATTGCAATCAAAATTCCATAATCCTTCAGCCTCCTAGTAACATACATACTTAGCAAGAGTAAATTAGGCATTCAAGTTTAGATAGAAAAGTAATTAAATTACCAATGCAATGAAAAAGCTCTTGAGTGGATCGGGCATTTTATTTCTGCGAACTTAAACGTAATATAGTAAGTATTGTAATAATATCATTGACGGATTAATTGGCTGTGATCTATTTCCTCCGACTTGACTTACAACAAACACCATGATGTTTATGTTGGCGTATGTATGTTTTGTTATGATATAGTGTCGTTAACGTGTTAAAACACATTGCGTGTTTAACACATTTATACAGTGTTACATTTAAACGTTTTTAAATTCTAAGTTTTACAATTTTGCTTACAATACGATTTAAATCAAATCAAGTTTTTATATTTAGAAGTTTTGATATTTTGCAATATTTTAGGTTCTATCGAATATTAGACACGTTTCTACTAGAAGGTCAAAAGTACTCGGTTTCAAATAAATAATTAATCTTTGAATGTTAAGCGAAGAAATATAAAATTAATTACGGGATCCGTTAAATTAATATTTGGGATTGATTTCTATTACGCTTTACCGCCTCGTTCGACCCTTTTAAATAAAAAGTGTATTGAACTTGTTATTAAAATATACTTACATACATATATTCTTATAGATAGTATATACTTTTTCCTTTCGTATCTATTTCTAATGCTATATACCCTTACTACTCTAAGTATATAATATACCATACAAGAAAACGCCCGTTGTACGAGAGCTTGGGGCATTCGTTAAATGTTCAAACAAGTCAAATAATGGTAAGTTGCTAATTACATGGATGAAAGCTACGAGGGAAATACCTTGAACGCTACCGTGGATCGGAGGGTACGTACAAAAGTTGTCGGTCATTATTATTTTTTTTGTGTTTCTTTCTCTATAATTATGTACTGCTGGGATTCATTGTAAAGGATGAAGCGAAGGTAGAAGGATGCATCAATTGGTTACGTGTTCGTACCGGCTTTGCAAAGTAGAGCGATCTTTTATGGGGCTTGGTGTACAATTCCATGATAAAGTGCCATATTTACTTAATATTTGTACCTATCGTACCTATGTGTACATACGGCGCCTGAAATAATTTACGAGAGCTCACATGAAGTTTGCTACTTTAAAAGGATTTCTTTCCCAAATCTTGTGAGAGCTGCGTTTTACGATCTGTTGCGTTTTATCGCGTGTTTTTTACGGTGAAAGCTTTTACGTGTCGTAACTCTATGTAGATGTGTTGGCTATCAGTCGATCCAGCCCTAAACATTAACACCAGCCGAGTCAACCGACAAGTAAATATAACAAGGTGTCATAAACATCACGCGTTACTGTCATAGTCGTCGCGTGAATCTTCGAAGTTTGAGTGAAGTGTCACAATATATCACGAAGAATTTAGTATAAGAGCAAAGATTATAAATAGGTGATAGACTTCAACCCAGTAATGGCCCACTAATGTGCACGGGTATTTCTTCATTTTGCGAAGACCCAGAGTGCTACTTGACAATAACAACTTTTGAAAGCTTAACGCATCCTCCGAATCTGGGAAAGCTCAGGTGAATACATGGCCTAGGGCAATAAGGCATCCAGGGACCTTCTTCCTGGTAGGGGGCTCCCCACAGCAGAATTAGAATTTATCCGTATGGGGTGGCCTAGAATACTGACCACGATCCTACGCCGGAAGACCAGGGTGTCGTAAGATGTGGCTATTTACATAATAATCTAGTTAGTCCCCTCTGTGTTTCCCTAAAGTATTTTTCACAAACATTAGTACTTTTTTAGTATATGGATGGGATGGATAGTATTTGGACTCATCCAAGAATTTCAACGAACAGGTTTGCCTCAATTATATTACTTTTAATAAAAAGTGAGACACGCGAATAAAAACATAAATTGTTTCATCCGATGGAACCCTACCAACACAACGACCGTACTTGAATAGCATGCAATACACAAATGTAGCTGGCTGTCGACGGGAAACTTTCATCTAATGACATTTTAAAAGCAGTACCTATTGCTCTCAATAGATACTGCTATAGTATAAAGTAAAAATAAATTGTTTGTTGAGTAGAAGAAAAGAAAATCGTTTACTTTTGAGAGAATAGGAAGTATAGGAACAATCAATGGAACAATACTTTACATCACTAGGTGATCCGTGTGCGTTTTACTATTCACTACAAAGATATATTGTAACTAGGATAGATTTCGAAAATCATCCCTTATGGGGGTAAAAGGGGCGGCGCAAAGTAAGTATGAAAGTTTTCTGATTTTAACAACTTTTATATATTTAGGGATTTTGGCGGGCTTCCGCGGGGGAAAGCTAGTGTTTAATAAGATAATATGGTTTAAAACTACATAGTATAAATCTGAATTTTATGAAAGTGGGGAAAGATATTTACTACAATAACAAACTTCGAAAAATAATAATCGAATAAACTAATAACTATTGAATAAACTTTATTCAGATACATAAATATCTATACTATTTACCTGGCTTTAAAATGGTTTTATTTCGTAACTAAGACTACCATTACGTAACCATAAACATTTGACCCTACAAATGACTTTACTTACCCCATTTTACCTTACCTTTCCACCCCACCAGACAGTGAGACACGTCTGGAACACGGCCAACTGAATTGTATTAGGTTAGGAATTGTCCTTCAGCACGTGACCTTATAACATGAAAATTGTTTTTTCCCCAATTCTAATTTACTGAACAAATACTTGGACAGATTAAATGGTACCGAAAACGAAACGTCGGAGAATATTTTATTGCAAAACGGACAAAATAAGGTTGCAAGAATCGTGTTTCATAAGTCGATCGGAGTTTCAATACTTTCTTTTTTTTTGGGCGACAACACGTCTGTGACACCTTTGCTGTTACTGGTGCCCACGAGTGACAGTAACTGCTTGCATTGAGTGGATAGCGTGCTCATATGTCGGTCACTAAAAAAAATCTAACAGTTATCTAATTAAAATATTTTGCATACTTTTTTATGCGTTGTAACATAACTCTTCAGACATATATATAAACCTTGTAATGTCGGTGTTGATTAGCTAAAACTTATCCTTTAACTTATTAATTCTACACCAATATACAATGGAAGTGGTATGTATAATTTTGTTCTCCTAGTTTAGCTACATATCCAACAATAGTAGGTTCCGATACAATACCGGGAACACGCTAGGAATGTTTTCTCCTTACCCGTCTAATACCGATACATTCTTTGTTCGTCCCTTCAGCATTTTTCTACCAACTTTGATGTAAAAATGAGTTTAAAAATAAACTGCTGGCGATGCTTTGAGCAAGCAATTTCATTTCAGCATGTTAGTTCCGCGCCAATGCTCTAGTAGTTCACTAGAGACCCGTTAATACTCGTTCTAGGAAAGAAGAAACGTATTTTTGTGAACAAAAAGTAGTCTGTTAAAATGTCATAAAACGTTTTGTTCAAGGGAATTGTTGTAGTCGGGTAAATATTTTTTGCACTAAAATGAAAAATATTTCATGCATATCTAATAACAAGTGCGTTTTATTTAAAGCTGTTTCTTCGTGAAACCTACATTTTAGTACCCATACTAAAAAATGTTTTGACGGCAGTGACTTATACATGTTACTTTAAGCAATGATGTTATATATTACTTATAATGTCATTGACTATAAGTCAATGTCTGACGGGTTATTTAAATTATCATGTCTATTTTATTTGTAAATTGATTGAATATGTATTCAATTGGTGGGTGAAGTCATTGTTTCGGGTTCTGTTGCTTTTTAATTAACACGCCTAATACTTTTTTCGAATATGTTACTTGTACAGAAATCGATCGATTAGATACTGCTTCATAATATGTATAGACTTGTTCTCCGGTCATTTATAAAGATATTTATACTGCCGCACAGTGCTTATTATTATTCATAAAGGGACATCCGTTAATTACATCAGACGTAAAGGGGGAGGGAAGGGGTTAAAATAAAGAGTGACATCGTGTGACACCGAAGGGTCACAAGCTCCGTGACGTCACATGTATAGATCTCAAATGCTAAAGCTAAGCTCTCCACTCTCTAACTCCAACGTAAAGCATTACAATTGCAAAATATGTGACGTGAAACTAGAGGCCGGGTGCTCCAAAAATGATTAGATTCGTGTGACGTCATTTATAACCCCCTAACCATTCGATATAATTGACGAGCATTATCCGAAATCAAATTAACATCCGCCAAGCAATTCAATTACACGACACAATGCCACAAACAATTTACATAAAATATTTACTGAAATTTGTAGCAAGTGTCAATGATTGAGTTAGCAAATAATTAAGCTTAACTCATGTTTATTCATATCGCAAATTCCTCTTCTCTATCGCGTTGTTATTGTTTGTCAGCATTAACTATTATTGTTAGAGTTACGTGCGATGAAAGGCCTTGTGAAGTTGAAGCGTTAAGTAATCCCACTTCTGACATTACATTTACAGAGCGTTATGTTTCGCTTGAAAAGTAATTTCATGTATAAAAATTCATTTTTATATCAAAGGAGCTTTCACCGTTTGGTCTACGCAGATGTGCTTAAAAATTATTTTTAAACAAACTTTTAACCCCTATTTAATCTCTTTCGGGTGAAACATCACAAAATTCGTTATTAACTAAACTGTCTTCCTGCCAAATATCATCTCCATAAATCAAGTAGATTTCGAGTTTTTTTTTATATATTTTTTTTTTGAGTTTAGTCAGTATGTGAGTATCTTTTGACTTTTATACATAGATTTTTTACTCATATATTTCAATATATGGATTTGAACTCTTTATTTGTGTGTAAGTTAAAAGGTAATTTTACTTTATACCTTAATTAAGTACACAAACATGTATGTGTTATCTAAGAACTGATTTCAATTAAATACAACTTTTACATTTGAATTTCGCTATTATAAATGAAAATGAAACGTGCGCCAGCGAGGTTAAACTACTACGCTAACAATTACATAAGTAAATTGTTTAACAGATCACTCATGCGTTAATCTGAGTCTAAATGCGAAATCACTCATCAATTTATTTCTAACATAAATTTAAAATAATTACATTTATCTGAAATGAAATAATTACATTTATTTCTAACATAAATTTTAGTTTTGGAACTCTCGCAAATCAGGTTACGATTCGCTGTATTTTTCTAATATTACATACATTCTCTTATTACAAGTCAGCCAGGCCAGGCTACTATAGTCTTACGCCATAATAACCTTTCAGTTTTGAAGAATATACGAGTACGTGTTGTTTTTGATACAAACTCGAAAAACACATGTGATAATATTTACTTTCGGCGCAGATGAGAGTGCAACGGTATCATAGTCTGTGAAATTACCTCAAAAACTACAGTCCGCAACGTCAATAGTGTTGTAGCAGTAGTGATATGTAGGTTTTTATTTTTATATTACTACTAATCAACATCTTCTATACATTCATTTCTAATAAATAAACGTTCGCACACTCATACCCCCGCACTAAGATTCCCTGTTTCGCAGGTGGCTTGGACAACACAACACATCACTAACACCCACGAACCGAGAACAAACATTTATTTACGTCTGCCGCGGCCGGGAACTGAACCCGGGATTCTCGCTTTGCAAATAAGGTTACTAGGTTACGGGGTAGTCAGGCACGCACTTTACCTACTTTAAAAAATAAGTGGACCCGACTGTGCGGAAGACCAACATTCAAACCCCTATTCCATCTATACCCCATCATCATCATTTCCAATCTCGTAAGTGTAAAGTGAACGAAGGAACGAAGTAAATAAATGGTTTGTGTAGCACTTGATAGGGATGACGCGTTTTGCTGAAACAAAATTTATTTTTCGCACGCTTGTCGCTTTTCCATTTAAAGTACAGGCACATTTAAAATTTAAATTCAGAATGCCAAAAATGTTTACTTTACATAAACTATCAATGCTGTCAGAATTTTAAGCGCTTTATGCTGTGAGTGTGGCAAGTATCATTATACTAAATTAAATGTTTTCATGGGATTAAAATCTGTATATTGGATAAATTTTAATGTGGTTTTGTTTATTTGGGTTTGTTACGTAAATACAAAATTTAAATATAACAGTAAATTTCTGTTATATATAGGTAGGTATATACAATTCTGCAGTTCCAATCTGCAAAGGGATGCAAAATAGAATCAAAACACTTTAGATTTTGTTAAAATAACACAAAGTAAGTGTAAATAACGCTGATTCATTGCAAATCCAATATCACGATGAAGGCAAATCTATTACCCCGACCTCCATTCCAGTGATCATAAACATAGCTCACTGGAAAGTAAATGATGTGGCGATGATTGAGAATAAATGGTCAATCGGCGCAGAGCGTTCGGGGCTACGGAAATGAATTGTCAGTTAGCAGTCGCGCTGGCAGCCTCTGCTCTGACTGGCAGTGGCACAGCTTACTGCGAGCCATTTAATGTGTTTATCAACTGTTTTATTACTTGGGATTTTAGTCTGTACAGGCAAAGATATTATAGCTATAGATGCGTTTGTTCGTGCGTTACACGTTTTGATTTTTACCAGTAATAGCAGAACCATAAACCTGTAGTTATTTACTAAAGAACCGTTAGAATATCATTATCCTAATTCGCCGACTAAATTTCGTATACAAGATTTAGCTGAATAAAAAGCGGTTCGAAGCGATTCGAGGCGGTTATTTTCAAACACGCTAATCCATCATGCACTGACTTCGTTGGCACTGAGCTAAGCGTTTCTTTATCAATTCATAACCTTAACACGCAAGTGAGGAAAGCATTTATTTTGTAATTACATCTACCGGCTGAAATATGCTACCTCTAAGGGATTTTTCAATTACATTTTGAGGAAAATGTATCTGAGATAAGCGGAAACAAACGCAGAGACAAAATAGGCATACCGTCAAAGAGACAAAAAAATATTATTTTTTTCTCAAAGATCTTCCATGTGCAGACACCGATATGTTAAAATTGTATTTATATCGATGATGATGATTATATCATTGTTATTAAGTCATTAACTTTATTACTTGTATCATCTTCCTGTGAGCCTATCTTACCTTACCTTTCTCGAATCATCAGCCAAACGACTCTCCATTATTGGCCAGCAACGCGTCGGTGCTATCTTTGTTTTTTGGCTCTGATGACCACTTACCATTAGGGCACAGTCTGCTTATTTATAAATTGTCAATAGTTTGACAGATTTCCTATACGAATAAAGCATGTTTAGATGAGCAGACTTCGGCCCCAGGTTATCTGGTCGTTTGTCAACTTTAACATTGAAAATGTGCTATTTCGATACACTGATACAGAACAGAAACCAACTTCACAGTTCACCTGGCGTTCAATGGTGCCCTGCCGAGCTTCACTAGTACAATTGATTTTACACAAAAGGGATCGCAGCGGCCATAATAGATTGTCTTGTTCACCGTTGAGTCCGTCCTTTTATATCCTTGGAAACAATAAAGTTCAAACATATTATAAGTTTCATCTAAACCTATCTCTTTTACGACGTACTTATTTCTATTTCATAATTTATGTACACGTATGTATATACAAGGTTATTTTTTAGTCACTTGACATATTGATAGGAGACTCAGTATTCGATTCTCATTCCAAATAATTATGTAATTAAGAAGGGTACTTAAAATTTGAGGTATTTATCCATTACAAACCTATAGTGTAGACAAACTGAGCGCGCGGTATATAAACTACTCCACTAAAAGCCATTAGCCCCCGCCGCGCCGTCGGTCGCCGTAGCGCACAACTGATGTCCATACTCCGAGTAATTTTAGATAATTTGGATTGCCATTTTTTAATTAGTTATCGTGTAGAATTTTGGCTTTATATTTTTAATCATTACCGATGACCATGTTCGTTCATGTCCTCGAGTATGTCAAGTGAAAAAAAATGACCCAATATAAACAGAAAGCTTATGGCCTAATGAGGCCCTAAGTTTGTTATTGTTACCACTAGTATTTACCCTAAATACTACTAACTAAATAGTAAATATTGACCGCGTTATTTGTCTGCATTGTAATCACTGTAAGTATTTTGCTACATCATATTTTTCCATTCAAAAGTAAAACAAAAATTCCATCATTGTCTATACCCGTTCCATTGTTTCCGTTCCGGTATTGTTTTAGTGAAGTGATTTTTAATATTGACCTTTGAACGTTTTCATGAATTGGTACCTCCAATTTGGAGGAACAGCATTTCAGTCCGTAGAGAAGCCAATATCATTGAGATATGTATTATACTTGATATCTCAATGGCCAATACCTACTTTTTATAAAAAATTGTAGAACGACAAGTAAAGGCTGTAAACAAATGGGGAAAGGCAAAATTTACAGGAGTATTACAAAGGACAAGTCACTTTATAGCGTAATTAAGGAGTCTGCCGGTTAAATGGTAGGGTTGGCACGTGATCAGTAAACTAATTCTGCATAAAAATATTGGATTTTAAATAAACCAATTTATTTGAATTGATTAATTGGAATGGACGTAATTGTATTGGTTGCGTACGGGTGTTATGAAGTTATGTCGAATTATGTCTATAAAAATTACTTGGTTGAAATTAATTGAACCGTTTTTAAATAACGAGAGAGCGCTGAAATAAAGCGAAAAATAAAAACGCGAATCCAAGTCAATTTTAAATATCTCAGGTGATATTTACATACATTGTATATGTAATTTTATTACATAAGCCTTGTACCATTACAAATTTACATCTAGCAACCTTATTATATGGGGCACTCACAAAACATAAAATGACCTTTTATATTTATGGGCAACCCTACGCCGAGCCGGAGCGGGCGGTTACGGTGCAAAGTGATATTTAACGTCTTCTGACACCATTTTTCCTTTCATTATTACGGCGCTTTCGTTTTTAACAGTGCTTTTATTGAATTTTTGTGGATCTATTTTACAGCTTCCTTCCACTTAGGTCATATTTGAATGTAATGGTATTTATTTATGACTAATAAAATTTATTTATTTATTTGAGATATTATTGGTAAAGTTGTATTTATCGACGAAGTTAAGCAACGGCGGGCGCGGTCAGCTTGAAAGCTTCTGTGTTTCGAAGGGGACGTAAAGCAGGTGATCTCGGATGTTATCATTAGGTAGATAGGTAGCCGTCGTTAGGCCAAGCCGGAGGCCTCGGGGCGGCGTAAAATAAAATCGACACTTGAGTTAGCAACAACCCCCTCCACTAACTCGCATTGGAGCATTGTGATGGAGTGTGCTACGTCTCCTCAGTTATGATGAGAGACCGTGCCCTGCAGATGGCCATTAATGGATTGAAACCTATCCAAACGTAAGGTCAATAAAACTATCTTACTACACGGAAACGAGAGCGTTACAAAAAATATATTTCGCCCGATTTAATTCGATGTGTCGTCCATTTTTTACCGAGCCATAATTTGAGAACAACAATGGAACATAAAACTTCAAACAGCGTATTGTTTTGCTTCGCTAAAATATTAGTATTTCGTCTATAACCCTTCTTACCATCTCCAAAGCTCCTTATCTACTGCGAGATATTAAGATGAATTTTATTATGTTTGTTACATGATAGACTCTTTATTGCGTCACATTTCGTTTCAGAATCATTCGCCTCTGAAACGAAAAGGATTCACAAACATGAGTCTCAAGTGTATTTTATGCTAGTAAATACTTGTGTCGGTGTTTATAGACTGCTCGTAGCAAGCCCTTTTAGAACTAAATTTTATGTCGTATAACTATACTTTGCAACGAATAAGTCTTTCAAAACTTATTAGTAAAACAATTAGAAAGTAAGATTTGATTTTCAAGTAGGACTTCTGTTACTTAAATTCAACATTAAAATTCTAATAAATAGTAGATACGTAGAGTACGTAAATATTTAAAGACGATCGTGAGCTTGCGAAGGACTGAATCTTTTTTAAACAAACAGATCAATTAATCATTATACAGAGTAGTGGAATCGAACCATTTACTATCTTATTTTGATATAATGCTAACAGTTAATAGGTGCATATAATGTGACATCTAATCGAAACATAATTATGTTAAAACTCTTGTATTACTTCACCTGAGAAAAGTTAAGTTACCGATAACTCAACTGTTTTATATTTATTTTACATTCACCAATATTTGTAAAGAGACACAGAAGTAGACGCGTATTGATTATTTAGGTATCTGTAAAGAGACGTACACGAATTCCGTCTTGACGATATATCTCGCAACTAAGTAAACCAGAAGGAAAACTTTTCGGGCCATGTTTCACTCATTTAGTTAGCCCCCATAACCCCCCATAACCCGTTGGTCCACTACTTACGGGACACCGTGTATATTGTTAAGGTAGAGAGAAGAAAGACATTACTAGTTAGAATAAGTACGTTAAAATAACTACTAACTAAATAAGAGAAAAATGGCCCGAAAAGTTTTTCCTTCTGGTTTACTTAGTTGCGAGATCTATCGTCAAGACGGAATTCGTATATATTTGTCTTTGGTGTCACTGATGTTCCTAAGCAAGGAAACCATTCACAATTAAGTGGCTCGTCTGCCCGATTTTCGACTATTTACGAGAAAAGCAATACCATAATTATAATTATTACGACGACACCGAGAAATGTCATTCTTTGGCAACTTTTCATGTGTTTTTGTAGCGTTTCTATATTGTGTTGTATGTATGTAATTTTTGTAGAACACATGGAAACTGTGGAAAGGGCTTATTTCACCTAGTTTCATAGCGCTATGACTCTCTTCATTACAGTATTGATTTTTATACAAGGGAACTCTTCGACAGGTAATAGCATGGGAATAAAACTTTGTATCCACATTCAATATGTAATTATTTATAATAGTAAGTAATATTTGATATTTATACGCCATTTCCTGGCAAAGTATATTGGAACACAAAGTATGATACACCTTTATGCACCCGTACTTTTTACAAATACATTTGATTTGAATTTAGAGACACTAATGGAGAAAACAATATTTTTTTTACATGAAAGTACAATAATGAGTAGATATTAAAATAGTCGATATTTTAACACGCTTTTATTAGCTTCAGACGTATGTTAGTATGTTATTTTAACTGAAATCTCACTGAAACTTTTGTCACCCTCGTCATTGCAATCCATAACTATTCCACAGCTGGGTTTGGGTCTCCTCTCACTACGTGACGGGAACAGGCCATAGTCCACCACTCTGTCCAAGTGTGGATTGGCAGACTTCACACATCTTTGAGAACATCATAGAGAAATTTCTGGTGTGCAGGTTTCTTCACGATGTTGTCCTTCTACGAAGCAAGTAATAAAAAGGATTGTGTGGTTTTATGAAACCACGGTAAAAGTGAAACTTTTTTTCACATTATAGACATATACCTAACTAAAAGCAAATAAAAGTTTCACTTTAATAAATAACAACATTTACAGACAAAAAAAACAAAATAGCGTGAAGCACTGGCACAAATGAGTAATATACACTTCACGGTCAGCTGCTACGAACTATAGGCGCCGCCATATTGGCCTTGGCTGCTCTGACGAGCGCCTTTCACTTTATTCCTACTCCGCGGCCGACCGTCACGCGACATGCAACACACAGACGAAAAAGTTTGAGACGATGTAATAAAAGTTTCACTTTAATAAATTACACGCACATAATTTTTGAAAATAAGAAGTTCCTGCACGATTCGATTCTGTTCGAGAGTCTATCGTTCAAACCACTCGGCTATCACTTTTCTAACACAGAGACTTAATTTGAAATGCTATGATGATATAAATAGATAGGTACATTTAATTTTTATACACTTTTTCTATTTCATATTAAGGATTTATTTATTAAAGTTTTCCTCAAAGCCCAATTATCCAGTAATGGGTCATAACAGAACAAAAGTACGTTTCATGTCCGCGCCACGAAGCCATAAAATTACCACAACATAATGTTTAGAGAAAATTTTTCCTCGAACTTTTCTTATTATTTCTACAATTTCCGCCTTAGTATTGGTATCCCTGGAAGAAGTCCTTTAAATTTCTTTCAATTAATTGACCACAGACTGAAATCATCGTATATAATTCCGTAACTTATAAATTAATCTATACATATAATAAATCTGTAACTGATCTCTGTCTATAAATTGAAAATCTATATATGAGTTTATGACTTTATTATCACAGTAGAATCCACAAAAATGATTTTGGTCCGTTTGCCTGTGATATGGTCCGGTCCATGTGCAGACAGCGATCAGTGACAGATTTATTATATAAATAGATATAGTTTTTAATAATACTAATAGCGCTGTGTTTTCTATATTATCGAACAATCAACTTAGATAATAATTAAAATAAAAACAGCGTTATTTTTTAAAACCAAAAAGATGTTCCCACAACCTCTATAACTTTTTATAACATCTTTGATAACAATACGTAAACTAAGAATTAAAGCAAATCAAAACATCATTAACTATATAATTATGTAAGAATTATCTTTTTAGACTTTTTTCTTTTTTACTGGTTGTATGTAAATGTAAATAAAGTAGTACTTAACTATAGTGCCTATTGTTCATCGAATTCCATTCAAACTACCAAGGTTACATACGTCTGGAAGAAGTAAGAGGAGTTTTGTTAATGCGCGTTATTTGCAAGTCTCATCATCCTATAATCATCAACCGGGTTGAATGTTCTTAGCTAGAGTTAATGTATCTCCACGTAAATGAACTCCTTTCGTCTTTCTCCATTATTATCGGATAAAATCTTATCAATGGTTTTCTTAGAATCCATTTACTCGTAGAAGCGCTCGCAGCGATCTTCATGAGTAGAGTTCCATGTTAAGGGACTAATAATAATTTATTTTCAATAGGCTTTCCTTCTCGTTTCGTTCTCAATAAGGTTACGAGGCAGGTGGGTAACCCTATTCACGCATATAAGACTTCCACGTTTTTCTACTATATTCCAGAAATTTCCCTGAAATATAACTGACGGGTTACTATTTCCTAAAGGCTTACTGAGCCAAAATTCAATTATATGCCAACACGAACAGCCTAAAATATAAAAAGGTAATTAAAAATGCCAGCAATAAATTCGCACATCATTTGTCGCCTGTTTTACATTTACGAATACAAAAAATGTGAGGAAAAATAATAAAAAAAAATTGTGACTGAGACTTGCAGTCCACTTTTGTCATACATAAATCGCTATTGACGGCAACTAAAACGACTGCACCTTAAAATGTTGACAGTAGACGACGATTAAGAAAATAATTATGGGAATTAGATCCCTAAAGAAGAAGAAAACAGTCTTATTGCCAAGAAATGTATACCTATGTCCATAAAGTTTAATCGCAAATCTTACATTGTCTAAAATTGCTAGAACTATTTATTTTGTTTTGAGTTTTACCGTGATGAACTTTTGCTTATTTTAGTCGTAGACCAATAAAATATTTTTTTAATACCTACATAACCAACCTTGAAACTAAACAATAGAGAAAAATATCCAATGTCTCGATTACAAAGACAAGTATCAACCGGCCGCTCGTTTTCCAACCGACACACCAGTGAAGTTTTCACATCACAATTTCTCAAATAGGTAGATACTTCCCGCCGTAAATAGAACTCGCCTATGTACATACGCCCCAGTAAGTTGCAACTGCACGGAGCTGGCGATTCACCGGGCTGGGAGAATCTGGGGTCAGGAGAAACGGGTCACGGAAGTAGGTCAGTGCCGCAGCCTTGACAACAGCTCCCAGATCAACAGATCCCCGTACCTGCGACCCTGTACCAAACAGATTCTGTGTAATTGTAATTAATGTTTACAATTAGCCTAATTCAATCTTACATATTCAAAAAGGGAGATAATCATAACGGATTTATGTACATATTCTACCGGAAACTTACGAAAACGTAATTGTATTAAGTTTTTACGTCTACTAAGTAACAATAACAGCGACTTATAACTTACTCATAACAGTCATAACTTGGCTTTAGCATGTTAATAAACTTATGAGACTAATCCTGAACATTACTTAGGTTCTTTATAGATATGTATAATTGTTTGCTCTCATATAATCCCAACTGATCAAATATCTTATTCATTATAATAACTTAATAACTGACTTGATTTTACAACTTTTTGCGGTTGGAGGAATTTACTTTTTATAGGCAGCCCCTTTTTTCTTTCAGATATTTTTATCTTGCAAGTCAACTTCGGTTTTTCCTAAAGCACTTGACTCTATTGAATTTCCTCAGAAGCTTCGGTATTAGGTATACCATATTTTTTCAAGAAGTCTAGCCTGTAAGTCTTCTAAGTCGATTGCGGATTCCTGAGCTTCAGTACCGAAGTGGACATTAATAAAATAATCTTCCCA
Source organism: Ochlodes sylvanus (assembly GCA_905404295.2). Classification (NCBI taxonomy): domain Eukaryota; kingdom Metazoa; phylum Arthropoda; class Insecta; order Lepidoptera; family Hesperiidae; genus Ochlodes; species Ochlodes sylvanus. The sequence continues at coordinate 9,905,031 of FR990131.1, forward strand.
GACGCGCCACTTTCGAAAGAGCCACGTACGCTCGACCTCGACTTGACACGAAGGAAACGATGTCCTGGAATATACAAAACGTGGCTGATATTCCGGGAAGTTTAATTTTTTTGCCTTTAAAGTCTGAACAATTAATAATAATTGTGTATTTGAATTTTATCGATCTTTTAGAATCTTAAATTTTCAATGATCCGTGAGCTGTTTTATTGTGCTATAAAAACAAATTTGATTTAGAAGTTTCCATAACAAAGTTACAGGGGATCGAAAGTACCTCAAATGGTTTATTCAGGGCAGATTCACAGGTGGACACATTCGCAACAGTAACGCGTAGTAGGGATTCTAAAATTAGCCATGAAACTACGAGTATGTACTAACTCTTACGACCCAGCTGCTCCATAATTTTTTACCAGAATTCCGTTAAAGTAAGCCTTTTTTACGTTTATAACCGGCAAACAACCGAACCGGTCGGCGACCGCGCGGTCATCTGTCACTATCACTAAGGGGTCACCGCCCATTCTGAAATGAAAACGTAACTTGCGTTTTGAAAAGTACTTGTAAATACCAACAGGGAATATATATATCATTTATTTTTAATTTATTTCCTAATTGCACATAACACATTACATTACAAATATAAGCACCGTATGATGTCCTAGTAGGATGTCAGAATATTAGAGGGAACGACTGATACATAATAACTAGACCATCTGCCTTTTCCACATTCACCCAGGGCTCACTGATAGGTAGAGAATGCCATTAAGCATTAGTTTTTGCCCTTGTGTACCTAAGAATAAAATAAATATACAACTAAAAGTTCACAATTTAATCAATATTTTTCAACGAAATCGGTAGTACCAGACAGGCTACAGACGAATATTTATTTATTGAATTACACCTTAAAATAAAATTATAATTATTTACATATTTGTACAGCAATGATGCGGCGTGGCTCGATGGCCATCGCCGGGGGAGGCGAGCCGCTGATCGTCGTGGAGGAGAGTGGCGCCGAGGAAGCCGAGTCGTACCGCTCGTCCACTCCTGCGCGCGGCCTCTCCGTCGACACCGAGTCCCCTCCGGACCCCTATCACCTGTCGCCCTGGCGCGAGACCCGCAAGCACTCGCTGCCGACTCCGTCCTGCACTACAGGACCGACGGCGAGTCAGGTAAATTACATCAGCCATTCTTGAGTCCAAAGTCCAAACCACTACTCTTTAAGGACTCATTCTCTTCTGTTAGGGAGACATAAATGAGAAATTAAGCGTCAGGTCTCTTTTTTGGAGGACACGACTACAAAGTTCAGACTGCGTAATCCCGTAGACCAACCTTGAAATGTTTTTATCATAATTATATTGGTTCTAGAGTTGGATCTCTTTACACTTACTGAATGGTCCGCAACGCGTCACTGACGCTTTTGGGTTCACTTTGGGTCTGGTTGGTAGCTACTGAGAAATAAAGTATTAGTTCTAAAGTTTTTGCTTCCAAGTAATGAGTATTGAGGAACATCAAAATAATAAAATTATCGTTCCCACGAAGAAAAGTTCAAATTACATGAGACATGGAATCTTTATGAAGAAAACACAGAGCTACCATTTTTAATTAAGGTGATATCTGAAACTTTAGTGATTAAGTAATTACAGACTTTGTAAGGTTTTCTTTTTCCTTGATTTGCTGCATAGGAGGTAGATATATATTAAATGCAGCTTTTATTAATTGAAAACCAGCGGGGTATTTAATTTCCGACTTCACAATAAACCTGAGCATGACTAAACATCACCCAGCTTAATGAGAATTGTTTAATTAAAAGATATTTGATAAGTGGTGCCTCGCACAGTATTCTTCACATGAAATGCATTTTTTAAGTCCAAGCCAAAAGTTTAAAATCTATTATATAATTACAAAATATTAACACTACACATAGAAGTCCAGTGGACCTTAACTCCTGTTAGGACATAAACTAACCGTGCTTTATACATTTAAAATGGGTTATATTTACTAAGTAAATCTGATACATCAAGCGTCATGTAAACAGTTCCGCTCAAAGTTTCTGTAACATTACTTTACTAATTAATAGTACATAACTAACTACCAGTAAGTGCTATTACAAGTCCTGCTAGCAGAACCTAGTTTGGGTAAAGTAAACGAGTTATGTTGCGTTCTACCTACCAATAGGACTTATAGTCCCGCTACCAGGACTATAGACGGTCTATCATTGCAAGGCAGTATTTTCTTTCTTTCTTCCCTCTCCTTTCATGGCTAACAATGCATGGATGACCACTTTAAAACTAGATGAGACAAAATTAGTTTGCTTGTCTACTCGTTTGTCGAGTTTAAAAATAAAAAGATTAGTTTATTCAATGTTTCTCATTTTTAAAAGGTTCGAAGACTCTCCGAACGTGGTGAAGGTGTAGCACGCGAGGCTCGTGAAGCAGCATTCTTGGCGACCCTGAGTCAGGCTCCTCCTCAACCAGGCGGCCGAAGGTAGAGCTAATGAAATTGATTCGTATATCTACTTCCTATTAACTTCAAGCAATTAATTTTCTACTGCTTAGCACGGGTCTCTTTTAATTGAGGACTCCTAGAAGTTAGTCTAGTCCATTTCAGTGGGGGAAATTGACGGGGAAATGGACCTACTTTTATATTGAAAGTTCCAAACCCATCCGATATGACTTTACGGCCTGGACCTACAGCTTACCATAAAATTCCGTGACAACCGAATAAAAAAAAAGAGCTTAATAATTTTTGCCATTAGCAACTAAAACTACATATAACTCTTAGGACGAAGCCGTGGGGCTTTGAGCGCTCTTCTCTTCTCACTCTTATTTTTGTTACAGGCATTCCGTAGTGACCATATCACGTGTACCGCAGGCACTATTTGGACGTGGCCGCCGCGAATCTATTGCCGCATTTCCAGCCCTTGCTCGTCGGCGTGATTCAGGATCTACTAAATGTATGTCATTCGTAACTTTGACTACCAAACTACTTTTCGAACTGATCTGTCAAACGAATGTTCAAAAATTATTAAAAATACTTGTTTCAGGGCCACCTGCTACCGACACGCTTGGCAGCAGCCATAATCTGCAACTCGACATCATGGATGATATCGTTCAGGCGCGCAAAGTGCGAATGCGGCTTTGGAATACCTCGAATGAAAAAGTTTGTGAAGTTCAACCGCTAGATGAACGGTCTCCGATGAGCGGATCCGTAAGATATACCAATCGTGGACGCAGGCATTCAGACTTCGTGGGATCTCCATTGCCACCTATTCCAGCACGTAGGCGTGCGTCAGAGATGCCACCGCCCATTCCACCGCGTACCGGAGTCGGTGTTGTATGCACTGATACAGACCTCAGGCTTATGCTCAATAACCTAACATCATCTGCAACAGAGATTGACCGTTGCGGGCATCCCGAACGCGCAAGACGTCTCTCGGATATGCGTTCCAGCAGTTTTGATGCTTCCACGATGCGTGAGAAACTCGCAGACTCCGGAACGACTTGGTTCACGCGACGTCATCAGACTCTAGCAAGCAAAAAGAAAGACTCCGAGCCAAAGAAAGCGAAGGTCACCTTTGCTCCTGATTCTAAACAAGCGCCAGGCGACGTGGCTGCTGTCGTGTGGGACAAACCGTCGGGGTCTGTGGTAGACGCGAGTGCTCTTGGAAGTGCTATAGAAGTATTTCTGCGGAGATCCAGCGCGGTTGATCCTGTACCCTCGACGTCTACTTTGCCCCCGGTGAAAGAAACAACTATAACCGTCGAAGGCGAAACGCAACCAAAGACAAAAGACATTCCAAGCACAAGCCGTGCCACTGGCCGCCCTGATAAGGAGCGTTGGTATGGAAGTAGACCTGATGAGGAAGAATCTGCAGAGGGTTGCGACGCTTCTCTTTGTACTTCTTTGAAAGATCTTTTTGTGTAGACATCGGACTGTATTAAAAGTCTCTTACTCGTATAATTATACTAAATGTAATTATTTTGTCATTTCATGTACAGATTAATTTCAAGTGACAAATAAGAGTAGTATTTTGGTGCCGCTTGGGAATCCTGTCGGTGTACCTTACTTTATGAATCTTTCGATCAATGTGATAGGCTGTGCGCAGGCGCCGGCCCTCCCAGTCGACTCGCGGCCGGCGCCCGTTCTATGTAAAATTATTTTTAGAGTAAATTCTATTTTCATTGTAAAGTTTTTAATATTAGTAATCAGAATATTAACTTATTGTTAGATAGAGAGTAAGTACTCGTATTTGTGATCGATGGGCGCGCGTTTTCCACGTCGCCCGCGCGGCTTCCCCCCGCGCGCCCGATCTCCCCCGCCCCGTCTTGTCGGACAATCTGTGTCTTGTAATGAATGTTATCATTAACACAATTTAACTTTATCGTATAGCAGAGAATTATGAGAGTGGTCGGGAGAAACGTACGCTTAATAGACGAAGGTGACTGTCAGTCGCCTTTTATCAATAAAGTTTTTATCGATGTTCTTTGGTCATTTTATTTTACTTCACCCTTTTCCACTTAAATTATATGTTTATTAACATAGTAATTGACGTTCACACACTCACATCACAATTACAAGCGACATTGACACACAAGTAACATATCACAAACACCCTTAAACCACGTTCCATCACTGGAAACGAACCAGACACCCCTCGCTTGACAGTCACGATCGCTACGAGTACCAACAGTATTACAACAACACACTCATACTCCTGCACTAGGCTTCCTATGGCTATGCCGCGGGTGGCATAGACCTCACATGAAGAGTAGATAAAAGTTACGACTCATCAGACCACTTACCAGGTGAACGATAGCGGTATCCCAGCAAAGTGAGATCTACTGCCATATAAATAAAAATAGTTTTTGAGTGTACACTCCAGAAATTAATAACTGTCTGAAGTTCTAATGTTTGCGATATGGCCCTGACGAAGCCGTCCCGGGAACTAATTGGTGGAAGTTTTACAGGGGTAACTTTAGCAATTTCACGGGACTCGCAGGCCTCTACTTCAGTTTAGAGTGCTTCTTCACGCCAATTAATAATGTTACCAACTTTGTTATTACTACGCACTTACGCAATATCTAATATACACCAAGCTTTATACTTCGTTAATTACATTGATCTAATATTGCTGAGATAGTGTAGTAATTTAACAGTATCGGAGGCCCGTTGAATCTTATACGCTTCGTATCACAAATGAACGAATCAACAATAACAATATTGTACCCATTCCCAAGATAACATAATCCCGCAGGGATTCTGGTTTCACCATCTATGTATGTAAATAATATTATCTGAATACTGTTTTATTGTGCTGTTTATTTGAATATTGCACGCACGATTTGGTTCACCTCTCACTAACTTAGTAATTCAGCATATTTTTGTATTCTAATGTCGTTTATAATTCATCACCATAAATCATATCAAGAGACATCTTAGAATCCCATGACACAGAAGATTTAATATGAAAAGAAGGTTAATGGCCTAAATAATTTAGGAATAATTTTTTTTCCAAATGCAAAGTAATGAAATACACAGGGAGATCGAATTTTTAGCAGGGAGATTAAATTTATTTGACTATATAACTAGATATTCTCTTTCTTAAATCAACTTGCGAAATCTTACATATTTTATAGTAAAGTATTAAGCATTAAGTCCGCCCATTGTACTCCTTAGTTTTAAGGTTGCAATAAAGAATAAATAAATAAATAAATAAATAAATAAAGTAGAAGATCCAGCTTAAAACAAGCGAGCTTTCGACTTCCATCTTTTCTGGAATCATATGTGAATAAAATGTATAGATACTAATACCTACACATAGCTACACACTAATTATAGGTACAAACAAATATAACTGACATTTTACAAAAGCTCGGGCATGCTCTTGCATACCTGAAATGAAAAGCTTCCACTATTCCGGTGAACTGTGAAAATGAATAAATATTCATCGGATAACAATGGCATTAATATGAATGCAACCTTTTACTGAAAATACACAGTCCGAACAAAGTGATTGAATTCTATTGAACGGTCAAAACCGACTGGCGTGTTGAATGATTCACTTTTAAAGTTGCAAAAATCAACAAAAACAACAGGAACAGTGTATATATTTTCGGCTTGATAACTGATAACGGTGATAAGATAATTATAGTGTTTCATGAGATTTTATAAGAAGGATCAGGTTTTAAGTTACCTTTACTCTTAATGTAAAGGTAACTAAAAATCTGAAATTATAATATAACTAAAACCGGATTAAAAAATAGGATAAACATGAAAAATATATACTTATATACTAATAAAATTTAGTAGTGATGAGTAGCAATTGTTTCCGATGCGGGTAAGGTATAAGTTTCTTGAGGTACCTAAAGCAAAGATGAATTACTGGTTTTAATAAAAACTACAAATATATAAAATTATCGGTTTTCCATTAAATAATACTTTGGGGAAGTTCTATAGTCCGTATTATTTATGTTCGATAATAAAAATAAACTTCAAAGCACTTGGATTTATTGTACTTTACAAACTGATTTAAAAGTTTTACCGACGAATAGCTTATAGGCCCCGAACGTTAACGACAATTCTCTCCTTGGAGTGAAACCTATTTATTTCTAAGTAGTAATCGGCCCTCGCTTCGAAAAACATTATTTACGTTCACAGATACGAAGCAATAGTTACTCATTTTATCAAGCGTTTTGTATTCTGCTTGCAGATACATCCACTTCTTGAAGTATTATTGCTGGAGTTTCTTTATTGAAATACAATTTTCGTTTAATGAGTTTATTTATGGACACGCAAAAATATTAGAAAATAAGTATATGATTAAAGTTTGTTGACATTGCATAGTGGCTGTTATCATAGTTATCAGTGTTTAAGCCATGTGGGACACCCCCACGGCATAGAAAAGCTAATCCGCGCTGGAGCGCGCGTCGGCGGCGCCTGTATCCCTGAAGTGGGTTTTTAACACTTCAAGTGCAGCGTAAGACTATGTAACTGATATCTTATCAGATTAGGTATTTCATTGATAGTATGCGTGTCTTGTTATTTTTGGTAATTGGTATAGTCTTCCGTCACTCAGTCTCGATTGATATGGTAATCAAGTATTTAGTAATGGTATTAAACTTCTGTTTTAAAGAAAATGTAAATTCAATTTGCACTTAGCGTTAACTTCTTAAATCATCAGATCTTAACTATCTACTCTCAAATGTATTCATAACTGTTTGTTACAGTGTCTTCCTGTGAGAACAACGCGGATCGTACGAAATAATAATTAAAGTTACATTATTCATTCCCCAGTATACACGGGCAACGGTTTTGAATCATACATTTTAAAGGGAATTTACGCTTCCAACACATTCTAGCTAAAAAATAAAACTCCGACTTCAGTTCGGATAAAAACACCTCCGTAACGTCCCTTGTATCTACTGTCAACATTTGCCCGAATTTGTACCGTATACAATCCATAATTATGGCGCAATGGTGTCATTGCCGGAATTTGCTGGAGAGGTTCTGGGTTCTGGGATGAATATGAGTATATTTACTTGCGTTCTCGGTGTGGGTATGTGTGTCCTGGTCTTGTGTGTTGTCTATGCCACCCACGACACAGGCAATCCTAGTCTAAAGCTATCGGTGTGTGACTGATGAATATCAATTGAAAACGTTTAATATATTATATTATAATTTTACTACATTATTATTATAAGCAAATTGTTCTGAATAAATTGTTAAACGCTCTCACACACTCCCCAGCTCCCCACTTGTTGCTGCTATCAATGTCATGAGATCTTAGTATTTCAATGGGCTGTTTGCTCGCATCGTTTGCCAGCTGCAATATAAAACAGACTCACGCATTGGTGGCCTTTAATATAACTTTGATAATAATACAAGTCTCTTTCTATAAATTAAATTAAATGAAAGATATTTGAGAATAACTATCAAAGAAGATATGAATAATGTTTAGAATGAGATATCTATCTCTAAATTTCACATTAATTTCATCTTTACAAAACACAGCAAACTAAAAAATTGCTCATAAATCTTCAGAAGTCGTTTATTTTTAGGTTAATCCATTTCATACCTGTTATAAAAACATGAATTTTTATATTATCCGCACTAAGTTTTCCAGCACAAATAATTCTATTTTCATTTAAAGATTCAGCCCCATAACAGTTAGAACCAATATTTCTACCTACAAATTTAATTATTTTCCTCATTTCTTAAATTCGGTTAAAACTGAATTTGATAGACGAACATACAAACAAACACTTCAATGTTTCAGGTTTAATCAGGTGTACTATCGGAATATAATGCAAGTATATATGTACGTAGTATCCTTTTCACCTTCAAATAACCCAACTCATATCACAAACTTTCCCAAGGACACGGAAAAAACCAACCGTATCAATTTAGTCCAAGATATTTCATCTGATCGGGTACGTTGTTAATAATGTCTTAACCTAAAAAATTATGTGATAGTGAAAAGTAATTGTTAATACACACCGTTGTACTACACTGTTAAATGAATTCATTATATCCTTCTTTGGCAACTTTTGTAATTTTTTTGGTGTTAAGTGTTTTTTTTATAATCAATAATAATCATCTGTAAAATAAATCATAAAAAACGTTGGGTTGAGTTGTCGGGGACCCGGTAATAAATAGGTTATCACTTCATTCTTAGCCTACTCCTTGGTTATGCCTTGGGTGTAAGTGGTATAAATGATGTCTATGGGAGACGATAGCTAATTTCCACAGATCAGCATTCCTCGGCTAGTTAAACGATAAATATGTAAGCCTATCTGTATAGGACGATTGAGCTGATCCGTTGAAATTGAGTGGGTGACGTTCTGTCATTTTCTGAGTCCACCTCATTCATCACACATGAATTCATAATGTACATCATTATATAAATAAACGGTACAAAAATAAAACTATTTTGTACTTATTTACCCATCCCTGAGCAATACGGTTCGCTATGGGGAGGAGCTTATATTAAAAATACCCGGCTTTGTATAATACGGATCATGTTCACTCTATCGATATCGTAAATAAAACCTTTGACACAAAAGAATACCGTCGTTATTGGATTAGGTAGTAAAGTTTCGGCCTGGCTGGGAATTCCTTTTATACTTGAGCATAGACAATAAAACTCCTTGAATGCTCAGTCAACAACGAAATTAACACCAAAATACCAGAGTATGTTTAAAGAAGTAAGCCACCTTTAGCCCTATAGGAGCAAGAATAGCCTGCTTTTGCTCGACACGTAGGGTTGATTGATTGATTTAATATATCATTTTATTGTTAAAACACGAACATATACACGACTTTCGATTTGTTAGTTAATAGTAACCCGCCCTCGTCTCACTTCAGGAAACATGATTCTAGCGTTTATAAACGTTTTTGTTTTTAATATCTGACCTCTAATACTCGTACTGCACCATCTTCTATCATCCAACATCATCGTAATAAATTAATTTACGTAATTTCAAAAGCATTCCTTCCACTTCCTCGAAGAAAATGTCTGGGGAGTTTATTAAAATTTTCGTTCCGAGAAACAGAAACGTATGTACAGATAACTTACGACTTCAAACACAAAATTACCTACAGCCAACTTACTCTCACAAGTTAGCCAGGAGTAACTTAATTCAGATATAATTATTATCCGAAAACCTAATATATTGTACACACTCTACGAAATGACATTAAATCCTAAACACCGTCCTACGACCGTAGCGATAGTGACGTAGTTACGTAGCGCTACGAGTTCGTAGCTGGAGGCTCGTAACCGGATTACCTGAACGGGCAAATGGCTGGCGGGCTACGATTTTCTCGCTATAACAGCTGCATCTACCTCCTTACAAATATTATTAACAAAACTAATCCACATACCAGAGGCGTCACAGCCTCGTAGCCAAGTTGTAATAAGAAAGAAAGTATAAACGCGTTAATATTTTATAATCGCATAAAGGACTGACGACAAAACAGACCACTTGATGGTAAGTGGTCACCGTCGCCTATAAACATGAGCAATACCAAGGAGTCAATGAAAATATGGCCTAGAAGGAGAACTCTTTTTACACATTTTTTGAAGTTTATCAGAAGCGTCATAGCGGTCCGGGAGTAATCCGCTTAACTGGTTCGGCGCATCTAAACAATAACACCTCACACGAACACGTCGGGATTAACTTGGTACAAACCTCAAATACCTCAAAAAAAGGAGCTGGAATAACCTTGCACCTGCCTAGTCACCTGTGATAAAGGCTCTTATGTACTCGATCGAGCGGTTGAATCGATAATATAATGAGCAAACGCACAAACTGTTTACATAACAGTACTGCTACATACTCGTACCGTGACTGCTCAAACACATTTGTCGTTCACGTCTGTTGCACAACATGACGAGCGCGCTAACAGGTGGCTACAACGAGTTTCCATTTGGATATGCAAACATAAACACGAGTTTCGATTTAGATTTTAATTGCAGGGTTGTCTCTTTTCGTAAATGGTGGTCTAAGTATTCACTATTCTGATTTAACCCAATACTGGGCCACTACAGGACACTAAATTATGTGTCCTCTCTTGCTACCTATCAACTAATATGTTTCCTCTCTTCGTAACCTCTATATTAGTATTATCAAGGGGTATTCCACCACCATCACCACCCACCACTTCAGTGAGGTTCGGTGGAAATTACGTTTTAAATGTTGGACAATTTTGTCATAAACGATTATAAAAATCAATTACTTAAGTTTTTGTCTAGAGCAATTAATAAATATATACGTCAAGCATAGCTAGCTGGCATGATTGATCATTTTTAATGCAAGGTCTTAAAGTGACTGACACTGAAAATATGAAAGTACTAGCTGACCCGGCGAACTTCGTACCGCCTAATAGTCGATTCTATAATATTTTTTTTAATACTTATTCTGATATTTGGGACACCGGGTTAGCTAGTAAGATAAAAAAAAGTTGATAAGTCAACAATATAAGAAAGTTGATAATTATGTCAAAAAATAAACATAAAACACTTAAATTTCTTTTAATAGTCACTGAAAAATCACAATGAAAATAACAATTTCTGATTTTTTATTATGATACCTACTTATTATATTTCATTAATTTTCAAAAATTATGTGCGTATTAGAATTTAATTAACACTTGCTTCGGTGAAGCAAAACATCATGAGGAAACCTGCACACCTGAGAGTTCTCCATAACATGTTTTCAAAGATGTGTGAAGTCCGCAAATCCGCACTTGGCCAACGTGACTATGGTCTATACCCCTGACATTGTGAGAGGAGACCCGTGCCCAGCTGTGGGACAGGTATGGGTTGTGATGATGGTAAAATGTAAATTGTCTGAGGTAATTCTTTTAATAGTCACTAAAAAGCTTGCACCATTATTAGTCGAATGTTGCACTTCACGGGTCTGTCTTAACCGAAATCTTTCATGTTCATTGCGATCTTCACGTTTCTCGGCAGTACGATTAGATTGATTAATTAATTTGACTCGTTGCGTTTACCACCCGGATGGCGCAATGGTTAACACGCCGGATCGCCTTTCCGAGAGTCCTGGGTTCGATTCCCAGCGAGGCGGAACTTTGAATGATGAATTTAAATTTCCGTTCTTGGTCTGGGTATGTGTGTTCTTGTCTTGTGTGTTGTCCATGGCACCCACGACACAGAGAAACCTAGTGTGGGGCTATGAGTGTGTAGCGTTAGTGCGTTCTTCTGCCTAGTTAGCGGGTTCTTCTGCCTGAATTTGTCCGCCGCCTTATAGGAGGCATATTTAGTAAGTCACAAACACAACAATTTTTAATTTTATAGGAATTGTAATATTAAAGATGCACAGCAAAGAGACGTTTACGTTTCAAGTGACATTTTACCACAGACAATTTACATTTTACCATCATTACAACCCATAACTGTTCCAAAGCTGGGCACGGGTCTCCTCTCACAATGTGAGGGGTATAGGCCATAGTCTACCACGTTGGCCAAGTGCGGATTTGCGGACTTCACACACCTTTGAGAACATTATGGATAACTCTCAGGTGTGCAGGTTTCCTCACGATGTTTTCCTTCACCGAAGCAAGTGATAATTAAATTGTAATACGCACACAATTTTTGAAAATTAAGATGCGCGTGCGGCGTTTGAACCCGGCCCCCTCGGTTCGGGAGTACAACGTTCAACCACACGGCTATCTTGAAATTAATAATTTTTACGATACTAACGTCACTCGATTCTTTTGCCTTCCTGGAACCCCTCCACTAATACTGAAACTTTATGTTATGGTATTAAAGTTCAAATTGACTTTTAAGTATTATTACGAATCATTTGTATGGGAATATAGAAAAGTCTTGTTTTTAGACTTTTTCAGGCATTTTTTTTAAATGTTCTCTCCGTAACAACGGCCATCTTCGTACTTTCAGGAATATCATAAAAAAAGAATTAGCGGAATCGGTTCAGCTGTTCTCGAGATAGCTGTCCCGGCGATCTTCGTACCACCTAACAGTCGATTCTTTATTTTTTTTAAATACATACCTACTTATTCTGCTATTCGGGACACCGGGTCAGCTACAGTAGCGGCACGAAATGAAAGGCCCCTTTGACACATTAAAATAGTGTCGTGATATAATTATGTTAATTTAGTATCGAAAAATATGGTCAAGTGCGAGTTGATCCATCGATAAATTTTTGGAGTAGTAAGTAGTAACTACCTAATTAAATCTTCATTAAAAGAATATATAAATGTATAGTTAATGTATTACAATGGTTACTTATATTTAAGGTCTGCTCGGCTTTGAGGGGAGACCCATGCTCAGTAGTGAGCCTTTTTGGGTTGAGATGATTTATTTTATCGGTTATTTAATTTATGTAATTGACTTACTTACTTTATTTAAGATGGCACTGTATTTTATTCATTGACATATTACTATGGACGTAGGGTCCGCGCTAAAAAATGTCCGAGCCAAGTCAGCAACAAAACGCAGGAAGAACAACAATGCCGCGTTAGTCACTTTTTGACCGTGCTGACAACTACACATCAACGATGCCGTATTGTGTTTTGAAATCGTGCAAAGACTCCGCCAGTAAAGTGAATAAAGACCATGGTATATCATAATTTCGGTAAGTAGACTATTGTTTTATCTTTTAAATTATTGTATTGCTACTAAAACACGCTATTTTATTTTAAATTCAACATATTTCAAAAACTAATTGCAGAATCAGTCAAAATAATCAAAAATATATCTTTGTCTTCTCACCATTCAGGCTATATAGTCAGAAAGAGACAAATATATCAGTTACTTTTGTTTAGATTATTTTGCACTGTCAATATGGCGTGTAGTGTAATCGTTGTGTCATAAGGTGCCATTGACGTATGTGTTTGATGCAATCGAAATAAAACCGTGATTTAATGAATTTAGTGTTTAAATTACCTTGCTAACATTCCTATTATTTCTTGTAATGACAAACTGGGACATTATTTTCGCGATTTTAGTAGGAGACCCTATGTCTATAGTATTTATGTCAATGATTTTATTAGTAAAAACGTGACAGTTCTAATTTATAGTTGTAGTGTTGTGAAATAAGTAGGTACCTAATGATATCGATCGCATATATTTATTATATTAAATTCATCAGATTTTGATTAAAATAAATGAATAAAGATTACCTGTCATTATCATTATTTCGTTTCATTACCTACTTATTATTACTTTACTACCTATACCTACATAATTTACAACAGCTTCGAAAATTTTAAAGGAGTTGGCATTATCAATCAAGAATAAATACGTGTAACATCTTGTAATGAAATATAATATTAGTTAATACATTTGTACAAAAGTGTCCGGCAGTAGTTTAGTTTCTGACATTTTGTAAAAAAATTCGGGTCTGTTATCGTGTTACGTTTATCGATATAGCTCCATCCCTATCAGTTTCTCCGAATCTGATATAACCTTGTAAGTGTGTAAACGTCATATTTTTATCAAATAATGCATACATAATGTAAAAAAGACGCTCGTTCAAGTTTTCACAGGAGCTGTCATCGAAATATTATAATAGTCTAAGAGCTAGCAACGTTTTCGAGAGACCATTTCAGGAAAGCTAGTTTTGAGATATGGTATCTCTCTCACTTTCCCGGACATCATACGGGGGGTCTGGCTGTCTAATTGTACAAAAATAAATTATCATTTTGACACCATATTAATCCACAAAATAATTCAATGGTTTTTAGTCATTCCTCTGACATTTATTTGATAACTATTTCTAGACCAAGCAAAATGATACCACAACACTTTTCACTTTTGGATCGGTCTGGCTGAAGTTTAACAATTGATTTATTGTCGGGCAAATAAATACAATAATTTGAAAAAAATATTTTATAGCAATAATAGATTAATGTTGCAATAAGAAACCTTCTTAAAATTATTTGAAAAATTGATATTTTACCTGTACAGATACGATGCGCACTGATGAACGCAACGTCTACCGCCAGCCAGACCGTCCGCATGACGTCCAAGAGAGTGAGAGAGATAACATATCTAAAAACTGGCCTACCTCAAATTCTTGTTTTTCCAACGTTGTTAGCTCTCGTACCACTCGTATCGTGTCAGTCATTTGTTTTGCCTTCTCGGAAACCGTCCACTGACACTTAAACTTTATGCTATGGTATTAAAGTTCAAATTGACTTTTAAGTATTATTACGAATCTTTTGTATGGGAATATAGAAAAGTGTTGTTTTTTTACTTTTACAGGCAATTTTTTAAAATTTTCTCTCCGTAATAACCATCTTCGTACTTTAAGGAATATCATAAAAAAAGAATTAGCGAAATCGGTTCAGCTGTTCTGGAGATCTGCTCTTAGCAACAAAATCAGCGATTCATTTTTATATATAAGATAAATAAAGGCTTTTGCAAAGTGGATTTTGCGAGTGTCTGAGCTAACAGAAAACCGATAAAATCCGCACGTTCCACTCGAATGAATTAATGACGTCAAAGATTGCAACAAACTTCGTTATTGAAAAGGAAAAATACCAACTATTACTTGAACATTTATGTACAAAGCGTTTAAATCTACTGCGCTACTACTTTCCTACTTAATGCTCAAATTAAAATCGTTTCGTACAGGTATAACTGATACATTTATGCATAAATGTACAATAACAATTAGTTCACTATATTCCTGTGTGAAATAAAAACAATAATTGTTGGAAAATGGGTTCCCTCTTTCTTTTAGTTCCCGGCTTCTTGCTCTTCGTTGACTGTTAACAAAAAAAGGTTATGTTGGGTTACAATAGTAATCCTAGTTATGTTACTTGTACAGGTTAGGTCGTGTCTAAGAAATACCATTTGTAATACTCACCATCAGTGGACGCTGAGAGGCCTTATAAAATAGGCGTCCATTAATGGCCCATTATTGAGAACGGATCCCTTTTCATAACTTGTAATAGATCCCTATTGAATTGAATCCTTAAATATAATATACATACTCGTATGTATATTATATTAAAATTAAATAAGGTTGACTGGAATAATGTTTCTAGCATTAAGCTCGCCTTTTGTTGAAGAAAAATGTTAAATATAATTTTTTGTATTTAACAAAAGGCGAGCTTAATGCTAGAAACATTCTATTTAACATTCGATTCGATTAATATTCGATTAAACATTCGATTCAATAAATAAAATACATAACCAATACTATTATTCAATTGCAATACTGTAAACTGTAAAGTAATAAAAACTCTACAATGACGAACGAGCGTATAATTTAAGCTGTAAGAAATTCAGCACGGAATGTTGGAATGTATTTGAAAAGTTACAATAGATTTTCATTCGAAGTGTTCTTCGCAATTTGCACACAGACTTTCGACGGCTGATAGGAACCGTATTTACTCGTATATGAGTAAATGGCACTAACAACAAAATTCAATCCCTAACCTACGATTTTCTAATCGATATCTAAGCATTTGGTTGTATAAAAGCTCACGAGTCACATTGGCTTGGTGACCGAATGGCCTCGAATCTCACATTTTTACATAGTGTAAGTCAGCCTTTAATTACGATGTCTGGCAATAAGTGGCTTAGATGATGAAGCACACGGGACACACCGACACAAGCAAGTTTAGGGTGTAAGGGGTTCAATCCATCTTGGAGTCCAAGCCGACCTCCCCTGCTCGTGCCCCATGCTCAACAACAGACGAGGTCACGGCGCCCGATCTATCTTTTCGGAGGTTGTATCCACTCTAACCCCGAAGGTCCACTAGGCCGGCCGGCTAACTACCACCCACTTGCATGAAGCAGCTGCCAAACTACTTGTCGTGTTCCGGCTTTGGGCTTAAGAGCCAGTATTGTCTTTCTTTCCTCTTCCTTTCTTGGCAGAGAGCGTATCGGTGATGCCTTTTTAACACTAGTAGTGCCACGGTCATCATTGTCCAAGGGCGACGGTGACGACTTAACATCGTCTACCCTTTGCCGGCTATTTATTTACTTAAAAAAAGTTATTCCAGTCTCTTCAAGACTGACATTTGGACAGATGCTTGATCTTGGCTATTCTTGGTACTAATTGTTTATGACGTCTGTAATAACGAACAATTTCTTAATTCACCAAAATGTCTCTTGTGTATGTTATTGTCATTCGCAACACGGAATCCTAATGCAGGGATGTGAGTTGGGTAGAATTAATTCATTTTGTATAAGGTTTAGGTACTTCACAATGTAAATGCTGCTTGGAAATAAGTTTGAAATGTTTTATTTCGTTTCAATTTACTGTATTATATCGAAATGAAATAAATAATATTAATATTATATTTAATAATTATATAAATTACTAAAATACCAAATAATAATTATTATTTAATAATAATGATGTAAAACAACCTAGATCTATAACTAGTAATAATATATTTACCACGAATAACCCAAACCGCCAATTAGGTACGAGTACCTACACCACATGATTCGTCAGTAGAAATATGTTCGCTTACAATAACGAATGTTATTTAGTAATTCGAAAGCCAACCGCAAAAACCAACATAGTTCGTGGAACTCGTTTATATTCATGGCGGGCGAGCTCAAACAATAAAAAAAGCTTCAAAACTCACTCTTGTTTTCCTCTAATTTTAGGCTCAATAAAACAAATCAAGCTATTTAAATATTCAAAGGTTTATACTATTTTCGTAAACAAATTAAATATGGTTTCCAGTAACTGCGATTTTCGATTAATGATTCCAAAAAGGAGGGTTTTTAAGTACTTATCCGTTATGTTATCACACATACATACATACAAGCAGCAAGTTGAATAAAAGCTTGTAAAAATAAAAAAGTTTATAAGCCTTAACTCACAAAATTTGGGTACCTACTTATTAAAGTTTTCTAATTTGTTTTACATATAATTACACGACCTGCCGCTTTCAGTCCTCGCGAACATACAGCGGTCCTTTATAACATAATTTGTAAATTGTTGCCAGTTTCCTACATTTTTTATTCAATGTAACTGCCTGCATAGCGTGTTAAAAGTATCCAGAACATGGAATATTCTACCATTTTATGTATCAAATTATATTTTAATTATATTTACTAATACGATGTCATCCAAAACACAGAGAAGCTAACCCGTTAAAAAAAGAATGTAGCTACAAGAGAAACTTACATTTAGTTTTTGTGCTTAATTACGACCGTTACGATTGTAATTAGAGTATGAGATGTATTATTACTTTTGGATATTACTTTCATCTCAGTTAATATCTTTTTTTATTTATTTCTTTTGGGATCGTACGACTATCATGACCTTTACATGAATAATACGAGTAAATTGTTTAAATTTATTAATTAAATTACGTTACTAGTGGCGTTCCAATTAGTGTAGGTATTATTATTCTCCTTCTCTCTCCTGGCTCGAGGGGGGAGCCTGGAAACTGAACGGACGTTGTTTGTCGGGCAATTTGATGCGGCGGCGGCTTCCTACCAACTAGACCTCATAATGAAAATTGCTTCACAAAGTTTAGTTCACTGCCAATTAAGTTCCTGTCAAAAGACGTAGGTATATCACACTGTAGACAACTTTTGAGTTTAAGTTCAAATTAATTAATTACTTCAGTTATAATTTTTCTGTTTATCTATTACCTACTTTTTCTGTTTCTCTATTAAAAATTAATAAACTCATTGTATTAATTTAATAAGCTATAACCGACGTTATCACGTTATATTATGCAACAAGCGCCTTAGTTCAGCACATGTCAAGTGTGAAACTGAAATAACAAACTTCACGCACCTTTGGAAAATTATAAAGAAGTACAATTGTACTTCCGAGGAACGACGATGAATTTCTCGCAAAATTGCGAAATAAGTAATAGTTGAATGAGCTTTATGATTGTGATCGTCATCCTCTCGCATAGACTTTAGTGACAGCTTTGGAAAAAAAAGTGCATTAAATACCCAAAGGCAAAAAAATGGCTCGGTACGAGTACCTACATTCTAGAAATAGTGTGCTAGCATAACCTTTAATACACACTTAAATGTGTACGTGACGTCAGAAACTCAACTTAATTTTAGGATAAATGACTGAAGTGACAAAATAGTATAAAAGCGAACAGGTGAAGTCCGCTGGACTTCCAATCAATAGTATATGACCAGTGGCTTAAGTAAACTCATCAATAACGCATTTACACCTTTACCTGCGGCGTGCCGTACCGAACTATAAATCACTGGTGAATCGAGAATAAAGTAAAAGAACTTCCAGTGAATTACGGAATACAAAGTAACGCTGCAGAGTGAATTGGATACTAGGGAGGAGGTAACGACGCGATTGTGAGCGGCCCAATCTTGTTACTGCGCGCTAGTTTGACGGTCCTACCGCCGCCATGCTCTGCTCAAATATACCTTTATGTCGTTTGAAGAACGTGATCAACATGTTTCGCTAAGTTCAATCTATTTGGTCTACTTGATTTACCTACTTAGCGTACAAATTCAAATTCGAATTAAACTAAAACATTACCAATTTCAATACAATACTTATTTAATACAGATGTTGCTGCAGCATCTGGTCAGGGTTATTGTAAATGTAATGACGTCTCCTATTCATAAACTATCTCCCTGCCAAATTTCATCTTCATAAATCAAGTACTTTTCGAGATTTCGTGTTTAATCAGCGAGAAAAGATATTCAATTTCTCGCTACACATATACATATAAAAGCTAGATACATAGTAATGCTACTGGCCTTGTAATAAGGCTGACGAGTGGCACAACTAACGTCTATCGATTTGTTCTATAGAAGCAGTCGCTTCGCCACCGCACTCAGTCGACCCACGTTCGACGATGCTCATCTAATTGCCACGCAAATGCATTCTTTACATCATAATTTCGGTACCACTTCTAAGTAACTTCGGCTTTTTACTTCTTTCTGATTTAGTATATGCTTTAGAACTATACAAGACTCTAATGTTAACTTATTATTGTAGAGAGAGCTGAATCTATATAAAGCTACATCGAATGATATTAGGTATAATACAAAACTGCAAACTTAAAACGTCAAAAATTGTTTATTACTCATTAACCGACTTCTTACTAAATGAAGTGCTAAAAGCCTTAAAGCCGTAAGCCTTTAAGCGTTTATAATAGACCCCGCGGGATTTTATAGACAAATAATTTATTACTACAATTAGGATCACTAACCATCAGGGCAGGTTGTCGAATATATTATAAATTATAATAAATACGCTCTAAACAAGTTTTGTACACATTGAGATATATTACTTTAAGGAAAATTAACTAAAAATAATGGCCGTATTAACGTCATTAGGTACAGGATAAACGCACCGGCCGAACGGACATTCCGTTTGAATTGTAATGCGTATAAAATGAGTATAAATTAGGCTTCATAATCCATGTTATAAATGTAAATGACCAGTAAATTACCGAATTTTTCCGGCCACCTTCAGAGAGTTATATTTTGCAATATTATAAAAATTTTATATTGTACTAGCGACCCGCTCTCGCTTCGCTTCAGGAATCTTATTCCTTCGATTTGCAAACATTAAGTTATATATTTTGGATAATTCACACTATATCTTTATTTATTTATTTATTTATTTATTTATTTAAATGTTGCACCAACGAAAAGATCACCATTTCATTTAACAATATTCATGCAAGTTTTATACATACAAAGGTGTCAATTCACTTATAGGTACAAACTACATGCTAATTTTAAATTATGCAACAAGCCAATTAACAAAAACAAATTATACAATACAACAAAATTATACATACAACAAGTAAATTATACAATATGAGTAAATTTGGTTTAATCCTATGCAGGACTCTACTGAAATTAGAGTGCTTATAGGTTTAAATTAAAAATTATTGAATTTAAACAAATAACATTTAAGTATATTTTCTTATTGAAAATCGATGGAATTAGAATTAATTTTAACATTATAAACATTGTAAATTTTATTAAACATTGAATATATGTATAGTTAAAAATAAAAATTAAATTAAGAGGAAAAGAATAATAAATTATATCCTATGTGTTATTCTGATGTGTAAGCTATATTATTGTAAAGTTTCAGTAAAATACATTCGGTAGTTTTTGCGTGAAAGAGCCACAAACATTCATACATCCATACAAACTTTCGCATTTATAATATAAATAGGATTTTAGTATTCAAGATAAGTACATGAAAATCATAATTGTATTCACAAGGGGACGCCACGCACAAGCCATACAACAATGACACAGCATTTTGTGACTGTGATGTGGCGTAGCTATGAAAAGAGCTTCTTGTTGTGAGTTCAGTCGAACCTTCTTTGTTTGGGGTTCGGACGATTGGACGTTACTGGACTCTATACCACGTTATGTCACATATGGACCTATACCTCCTTTAAGTTAATGTATATAAGTTTTATGTATAAGTAATTCAATTAAAATACTCTAGCCAAAAAGACAAAACCTAATTAACAGTAGATTGATCATAGTAATTGTCTCTTTCCTTTTCTTTCAAAACCTCTAATACCGGCGTTGTATCAACTAAAACCCAAACAATGCCAACAACCAACAATACTTTATTCCCTCTTAATATCCGTTATTTCTCATCTTAATTAAGATTTGTTTCGTTGTAGGGCGGGTAATTCCCCAGAAGCCGGACAACAAAGATTTCACGGCTCGCTACACTCCACCGGACTCGGTTCTAATTTAATACTTTGCCGGACGTTGGATATGAATATGTTCATCCAATATGCTCACTAAACGTTTAAAGGTTACAGCTTAGATGTATTCCAATTATAAATATACTAAAAGCGTGAAGAAGTTGGTTTTTGGTAGCTCAATCTCTGCTGGGAATTCTTAGCAGCCCCTGCCCCGCCCGTTACCATGGCCGTGACCAGGAATAGCGAAGCTCGCTGGATAACAATATCTACCTTTTATTTATATGAAATTAATCATTATAAAAATAATATATGGCAACAACAAATAATCAGAAAACTATTGTTAATCAGAATTATACTCGTATATCTATAAGGATTTTTTGTCTATTCAACAATAATACATACCTACACCTGTCTTATTAAAAATTGAATTTATCATCCTTCGAACAGTATTTTGTCATAATTAATGTTTAGGAGGTTCGTATTACAACTCATTATGAAATCACAATATTAATTACAATAATTATTTTAACTTTAGGCTCCCGAACAAAGTGGCCAGGAAGCAGAGTCGAGTGGCAACTCTATTTTTCAAAAATGATGCGCGTAGTAGTTAAGTATTTATTATCATTTGCGTCGGTAAAGGAAAAAGTCGTAGAGAAACCTGCAAACCTGAGAGTTCACCACAATGTTCTCAAAGTTATAGTAATGTTTACAAGTCGGCTCTTAGCAAGCGTAGTGGACCATGACTAATATCCCCGCCAATATTGTGAGAGTATATTGTGAGAGGAGATCCGCGTACAGCCGACTACAGTTATGGGTTATGTGGAATAAGGTCAGAAATATCGTCCGTCGTCGGAGGATTATCCTCGACTAAGTTTTTACATAGCTTTCCTCAATTAACAATTAAAAGCTCATAGACCGGCGGCTTGGTTCGATCCTTAGAGATCGACTGAATTAAGAAACAGCGTACGTGATCGGTAGTTGGTTTGGTGACTGCTAGTGGCAAAAAAAATCTTGAGTTAGCTCGAAGGCTTTCGGGTGGCATAAAAACATCCGAGACATGGGTTGGCCACTAACCCCTCCACTAATCCGCACTGAAGCAGCGCGATGGATTATGCTGTAAGCCTCCTCAATTATGAGGCCCGTGCTCAGTAGACTATTAATGGGTTAAAGCCAAGTTTTTACAATATTGAATACGATCGTTTAGCGACGCGGCGACCATGGTAGGTCGATAGGACAAACAAGAACAAAGGATGAAGTTTTAATTTTCCTAAGAATTCGGAAAGTTGAGATTGTTTTCGATAATCAAAGTGGCCGCGGAGCCATGAAGGGTGAGCAGAAGGGGACAGAAGGGCTGTGGGCGGGGCCCTTATCGCAGCAACAGGTCGCGGCTCTAACGGATCAATACGGATGCTGGGAACTAGGGATGTGCGGAATCATTTTGAAGCGTTTCGAATATACGAATTTTTGTACACGAATAGAAAGAAACGCGTATTATTTTCGATGACATTGAAGATGTAACGAATATTCAGTTCTTATTAGACGCACACTATTTACTCGCACATCCTTTTCAAGTAAATGCTTAAATGCAGATCAGTTTTATCATAAAAAACGATTATTTTCCAATATATTGTGTACTTGGGTCATGCGGTTATCAACAAATGTATTCAAATACATTTGTTGATAACCGCATCAATGTAAATGCCTTACAAGAGTCATGTCGTATGGTCCAAATCAATTAGGTTATATTAAAAAATGTATAATTTTATCAAATGAACTTTTAGATTTTGATTATAAAAAATATCTATTTTATAAAATGCTACGATGAAATAATGGCGACAGTTGCCAGATGGTGAAAAAGAAAACATGTAAACCTACGAACTATGTTAAGTAGGGTATCATTAAATACATATTTCATATGTATTTCAAAATCATATTTTGATTTCTCTAATATTTTTTTTTTTTCGAATGAGTATGTGTATATTGTGTTCTATCACGATGTAAAGATGGTTAACAACCGTTCACATTTACGTACTTTTTCAATATTAAGAATATTTGATTACGTAGTCGTGTTTTAAATTTTTAAGTGTCATAATTTTTCGATTAGATACTTACAACATTTAACGTTTATTTTTTGTAACATACCTAGTTGGTTGGCTACTTATGTATATCGGTTAAAATTATTATTATTTTTATTAAAATATCAGTCACTGAATTAAGAGCTAATAATTTTGAATTTAGGGATGTGTTATAAGTTAATACTCCTTTAATTTGTCTCATCCGACATCTCCACCCACTCTGGATTTACAGCTAGTCTAGTTTGGGTATTCCAATCGAGTACTCGAACTATACCTCAATAATTCTCTCTTTGATACTCGAATACCAAAAACCAGGCACATCACTTCCTGACATGCGCATAGCTCAGTGAAAGCACGATGCGGTCTGTGATACTGCTCGCTCTGTTTTTATTCTCCCCAGGTATGTCAAAACAACATTTCGTTTCGATTTTGTCATGATTTCCTATATTCCATACACATCTCCTTTAGTTCGCATGCACAGTATAGCGTCAACAATCTGCTATAGCCTGCTGGTGGAAGATTCCTCTTAATTTTAACAGTGCACAGAGTTTTATTTAACCTTTAATAAGAAAGGCTTTTAAAGGCTTGTCTATGGATCGCACTATGATTTTGGTTCTAGGTGTTAATTCTTATTAATTAGGCACATTTCTATGTGTCCAGGAGAGTTAAATGATGGGTACCTTCATCGAATAAAAATAAAATTATCACTTTAAATTCATGCCATGTTTCTATCGGCATTATTAAAATACACTACCTCTGTACAAAGAAACTGACGTTCTCAAATATCTAATAATACCCACAAATTTACATAGTACCTAAGCAAAACTCACCCCACCACCTCATAATGTAGTAAAGTAGTAGTCAAAATATGTATTATTATCACAATTAGGTCAATATTCACACTGAAGGTATTGGAGAGAAACTGTTAATGTGTGTATTTACTCAACAGATCCCATAACAATAACTTAAACAATTTTTCTCTGTCTGTTTTTTAAGCATTTGTTCCCGCCAATGTCAGAAACGGATCAAATAATTTGAATGCGATTTTGGGATAGGTATATCGTAAAAAGCTTTAACATAACAAATAAAAGTACTGAGGTCCATTTAAACAAATAATTACCTACTGAAGCAAAGGTTTTTCAAAGCGTTGCGAGGGCATTTACCAGTTAATCATAATATTTTATCAGCACTAGGTACCTATATCGCTAACTAAAGCTGTTGGGTAACCAAAATAAGTAAATACATACCTACTAAATACAAGAAATGTTTTAACCCACAGTTTTAACCTGTAGGTAGGTACTTATCTACCTTCTTAGCTGACAAGTTAATAATGACGTTCTCATGTTACTGAATAATGAAACTTAATGAGGTGCAGAAGTTTGTCCTACATACCTACTGATCAAATTATTGATCGAGGTTACATTGTGCATTGCTCATAATGCTCATATAGTTCGTGTACCTATCTTTCAGAGAGCGAGTGCGATTTGTTACGAGACAGCGTCCACGTGACGTCAGCAGCTGCCAAGCCCAACAATGACTTGTGGTGTCACCGCTGCCTGGCCAACGTCATACACGACCGCTGCGGAACCCTACGCCAAAATGATACCGCCTTTATACATAAATGTAGCAACGACCGAAGGACATGCATGGTAGGTTTAATTCTAATTCAATGTATCTAATTTTCATCTGATAAATCTTATCAGATAAACGTCGTCCAACGAAAATTCGTTTCAAAATATGTTTCATATAGGTACCTAAAATTCGATATTAGGTATATAACAATAAAATTCAGTTACAATTTCGATCAAACCAACCTTGACTTGCTACTACTCGTATAACAATTATATAATTATAGTCTCGTATATTACAAGACTAATCGATTGCTACAATACTTTCGTGCAGGTTAAACGCTTCGGGTACACGACATCCAATGAGAACTACACGACAGCGTTGCTGATGTGGGCGTTGGAGCGGAACTGCACAAAGCACTGCGAGCCTGGCTGCATCGTGATCGGCGAACGCACCAAGTTATACTCGTGCACTTCCTGCTGCACCACCTCGCTGTGCAACTACGGCTCCGGCGCGGAGAGCGCTGCCACCTTCACACCGTTCCTTCTAATTGTCATTTATTTAATTATATGTGTATCATTGGAATTTGCTCACTGAGGCATTTTTATCTTCTGCAATTCTTCTGCAATTTAGGGCTGCTCGAAGGACCAACATGTTATCCTATTCTTTTGAAGATCTGATTCTTCCATGATTACTGTTGGTTTTTAGAGTGAGCAGGATGGTAGCATACTCCATCGATCGTACTCATGAATCTACGTGAAAACATTAGTTCACTAGCATAATTATTGACTATTGTCACTAAATTCGTCTTCTACTTTTTCCATTTATTTAAAAGGTTACAGATGCTTTTTAAAATACATATATATATATAAATATTCTTGAATCGTAGATCAAAGTGCAGTGAATTAAAGACCGTAATAATAATAAATAATACGCACTATAATCACATGAGTAGTTAAACGGTATACTTATGTGCTATTACTAATACGCACTCTTGTAATAGGCTTACAGAATCAGCTGTGTCTTTGATATACAATATTCGCGAATTAGATCGGATTTGAGAACTCGCTCCGTTCATCTAGATTCTAGTGGGTAGTGTGGTCACTGTGGTCTATAATGATCATAAT
Organism: Ochlodes sylvanus; assembly: GCA_905404295.2. Lineage (NCBI taxonomy): Eukaryota > Metazoa > Arthropoda > Insecta > Lepidoptera > Hesperiidae > Ochlodes > Ochlodes sylvanus. The sequence continues at coordinate 9,930,937 of FR990131.1, forward strand.
ACGAGCATCAAGTTCTAATTTTTGTAGGTAATTAGGTGCCAAACTTTATAACTTCTACAAATTACAATATAAATATAATGATTACTTTTAGGTTGATATTGAACTTTAAGTATTATTATTTTGTTAAACTGCTTAATTACTGCCCTATTAGGTACCAATATTTGCACCAATAAATGAATTATTATCTTTAAGTGTCACGGAACTGATAATTACGTTTAATTCAATGTAAGATACCATTATTTTTATTGATAGTTTAAATAGACTAGTTAATAATGCCTATGGTTGCATTTTCAGTTTTTATTAATCTTTATAAAATAATACCTAAGCGTTGGATCGTGTCTTCTAAGCGACTTGACCCATCGAACAAAATATTATGTTTAGGTAAGGAGAAGATTATTATAATTCATCTAATTATAACTATGACAGGATGCGATGATATAACCACGTAACATTTATGATGTAGGTAAAGTCCAAAGAAGTGAGCCATGGGCAGCTCGATTTCTATATTTAAAAAAAAGTTAAGTCGGTACCTACTTTTCATCTGATCCGATGTCATAATATTATACTTAACATCTTCCAATTTTAATACCATATTTTAATATTTTATCAATTGATCTACCTTAGTACCTATAATAAAACTTATTTACCTGAAACAAAACAAAGTTTTATTTTTATTAAGTAATTATCATCTCGATTAAATGGGACCTGTTCAGACCTTCACTTCTGCTGCTTCGTTGCGTTTGAAGCGTTTTCGATTGACATACATCCATCAACTCAGAAACGCTCCGGCCTCGTCTCGGCTCAAGCTGTGAACTTCTTCAAAGGCGAAGTGATGTCGTTACAATGCCGATAAAATGTGCGGTGTTACTTATAGCTACATTCAAAGAATACCTAACAGCTTGAGGCGAGGCGAAGTCAATCGATTTATGTATTACCTAGATTGGTGTGGGCGAACCCTTAGTGCCCTGACAAGAAGTGTCGGCTCACGTCTGCGGCAAGTATAAAAAATCATGCAATTTTTGTGACTATGGCCTGCGGTCGATGACCCATTTGATATGACCTGATATTTTACACTAACACCTATTACGACGAGAAAAATAGAAAATCCATAGGTAGGAACCAGTCTTATTCTCATAAACGCGTAAGTAACTATCTATCTGCATCTGCTGCCTTTACACGCTAGATTTGTAGTATGTAGATAAATATAGATAGGTACTTACTTTGTTTGAGACCCTAGAAAATTTCGATATTTTTATCCCTTAACTTCCCAATTCCTTTCCTAAAAAATAAGAGTATTTATTAGTTATGAATTAACTGATTGACTAGGTACCCTTTACAATCTTTACATTAATGAAACATAATAACCCTACGTAATGAAAAGGTCGCATGTAGATAATTCTTTTATGTAATAACTGAAGCTATTATGTAGGTTGTAGGTTGAAGGATAATAAAACTGTGAAGGGCAACTTCCGTACATTAGATTTTATTGAGAAATTTTAATGCACTTAGGTTTTCTATCTATGTATTAGTATAGTTCATAACATTTATTGGCCTAATTGTCTTTGTCTGCAATTCATTATCCCCGAGAAAATACCCGAACTGACAGTGGTAAAATGAGGTACCTACTTAAACATAAAAATTAAAGTGCCTGAAAAAGTTAATAGCATTTGTGTACCTTTAGGCACAGCCTAACCGAAGGAAAACGTGTGCGGGTTACTAGTAATTAATAATGAAATGGTTGCATCATAGAGCAACTTATAATTATAGGGAATGTCGTTAATAGTTTCATGTAAAAACGTTTAACATAATTATTAGAGTAAACCATTACACAATTATTGATAACTAGCGACCCGCCCTCGCTTCGCTTCGGGAAACTTATTATCAAGTGCTATGGTTCTTTAAGAGATGGCGCTAGGCGTTCTTATTCTTTAAGTTAGGAAGGTTCACCTAGATGGCGCTGTGCTTAAAACTCGAAGAAATCCCATACAAACTTTCAACCTTTATTTCAACTTCTTCATCCCTTTTTGTCGCAATAAAAGGTAGCCTATGTCCTTTCTCAGGGTCTAAAGATTGTCTGTGTCAAATTTCATCAAAATCGGTTGAGAGGTTTAAGCGGGAAAGCGACACAGACAGACAGACAGACAGACAGACAGACAGACAGACAGACAGACAGAGTTACTTTCGCATTTATAATATTAGTAGGGATAACCAACATTACATAATTATTCATATATTTTATGTACTTCATGAGTCATATTAGCTCAGCTACATTTTAAGTCTGAAGAATTATTACAGTATGAATACAAATTCATCATACTGTCTTCATTTTTGATAAAATGTGTTACCTCATACTGTTGTGTACAATAATTTGTAATAAAGGGTGTATAAATGAGGAAAACACCATTTATATAAGTTAATTTATTATGAATAAACAATGCACTGAAATAAATGCAATTCCTAGTTTGCAACCTAGAATATAGTTATAAACTTTATAATTGGAATGACCTGCAGTTAACATCAAATGTATTATTTACGGCTGGTAAAGTATTACTCGAGGACATTACGTTAAACTTAAAATATTGCATTTTATTTGTATAAATAATAATTTAGGAAAGTTGTCCGCAGTCAGCAATGACAATCTTCTTGGATGGTTTGCCGGACTGGGAGCCGTAGCTTTCGACTTGCTTGACCACATCCAAGCCTTCAATCACATTTCCGAATACAACGTGTCTTCCGTCCAGCCAGGATGTCTTCACGGTGGTGATGAAGAACTGGGAGCCGTTGGTGTTGGGACCAGCGTTAGCCATGGACAGGACTCCAGGGCCGGTGTGCTTGAGAACGAAGTTCTCATCGGCAAACTTCTCACCATAGATAGATTTGCCACCAGTGCCATTATGGTTTGTGAAGTCCCCGCCCTGCAGCATGAAGTTGGGGATCACACGGTGGAAGGTGGAGCCTTTGTAGCCGAAGCCCTTTTCGCCCGTACAGAGAGCGCGGAAGTTTTCGCAGGTCTTAGGGGTGACGTCAGCTTTCAACTGAAACAATGCAAGGAATACTATTAATAAACAAAGTCTTATGTATTGTGAGAATTGAACTTTAATGCCTTATCGATATCATCCTTGTTAAATGATGAGTCATATAGCTACAAACTCTACCACTTATTATTATTCCTTGTACAAAATATAATTTGAGTGCTTTGAAACAGGACGATAAAAAAATTCTGCGGTAATTTGCACAAAATGAATATCTTGATGGCAACAGACAATTTATCGTTGCTATCAAGGCTTTATATGAAACGACCTTCGCATAGTAATTCTCGGTCAGCGGGAGTTAATTATAACTACATACAGATAGTATAGGTATGTATAGTATAGGTACAGAAATGTGTCTAGATACTAGATTATTATGTGTATACGCGATAATAGCGATGTACATGACTTTTAGATAACTTAAAAGTAACTTTACTTGAAGTTTACATACATTTATTGCTTGAAAATCATTAGAAAACACTATGCATTAGTAATGAAATAGCGTGGTCGGTCAATCACATCACGCCGGCCGGAATGACAACTCCCTAAATTGAAAAGTAACAAGTTACAACCTACCTCAATAACGATCCTTCCCAAGGACTGCCCATCGGCAGTCACATCCATGAAGACTCGAGGTAGAGCCATTTTGATATAATGAAAGATCCGCTAAAATATCCTTGGAATCACGGCACAGCACAATGACGATGCGTCTCTCGTCGAGCAGGGCGGAAATTGAAATAGACATAGACAACCTAGATATTTCAACATCCTCTTTTCTTCCCACAGACCACTCTGTGTTTCTTCCATAAACAGAAACACTTTAAACTCTATTGCTTATAAATGTTCTGCAATCACATCACTTCGCGTCGCGTCGCGCCACAGCAGACGCTTCGATATTTAGGGTAGGTGCACATCTATAATCTCTGAAACGAATCGGCATCGCGTAGAACTCGGTCTCAACCATGTATTCCTTGTATGAAACTTTAAACAGTTAATATAGGGTGTCCCACGGCGGATTTATGTTTTCAAAATTAAATAAAACCAAAAATATTTGACATATCGTTTTAATTAAAGTACCAAGCGACAGAATAATAATGCGGATTTCATCTTTTAAAGATTATGTCATCCAAATGTCTTCCGTCGAATTGCACACACTATTCAAAACGGAGCCTCGTTTTCCGCGCCACACGCTGCAGTAAACTTGGTTCAATTGTGCTGATTTCTCGACGAATATTTTCTCTTAAGTTCACAAGAGATCGGGGATTGTTAATGTAAACTCTCTCTTTGAGGTAGCCCCGTAAAAATAAAACCATTGGGGTTGAATTGGGGGACCTCGGTGGCCACGGGATGTCCCCAAAGAGGCTGATCAATTTTTGAGGGAAAGCTTCCCGAAGCAAAGTCATCGAAGCTCTGGCCGTGTGTGCGGTCGCACTATCCTGTTGGAACCACGTGTGCGATGAGAACGATGGGTGAGCTCGCAGGTTCGGCAAAAAGAAATTCGTAAATAATCGCTTTTGGAAGTGCCAGTTGGACTGCCCTTTTCCGTATCGAATTTCGTGGATTTTTACGTAAACTCTCTTCAACGAGTTCATTGTTATTGGGGGTCCTTGATGATCGACTGGGCCCCGGCCGTGAGGCGTTCATAGCCGAAGCAGTTGCGCGGAACCTCTGCACCCAGGAACGAATTAAATTCACACTCGGTTCATCACTTATCCGTCGAATACCGAAGTGTGAACAAAATTGTCGACGAGCAATTACGTACAAATCGTGCCTTTTAAACATGCTTCGATGGCGAGCGCGCGATGGTCACTCTATCACTGCGACATCGTGATTAAAAAATCCGCACGATCACTGATTCCAACGATACCACCCTCCCTCCGAACCGTTTATTACTTTTTGAAATAATCGTATTTAAAAACATAAATCCGCCGTGGGACACCCTTTACATATCACCATCGGAACACCATCACTTCGCCTCAGAACAAACTCATCGCTCATCAAGGCCATATAAATATTTATAACAATAAGTAATCTAGACCAGCACGGGCTGAAAAGTTGGGGGAAACAAGATTTAATTAAGCAGTAAAACCAGAGTTTCATAATTTCCCTTCTTGGAAGCTAGTATGATGTGACCTTCTTTATGTAAGTTCTTACCTGATTACAATCCTTGTACCTCAAAGCTATTAGTATCGTTAGAACTGAAGGTAATCTACCTCCACGAGCGTCTGTAGTGAGCGATCTTCCAAATATCTCATCCATAAATAGCACTCTATCCACTTTTGGAGAAACTGTATTTTAAACGGAACTGCTCCTCATTAAATAATTCAAAATGGTTTATTTAATTTTTTTTTGAAGTAGCATCACATTTAATAAATTATTAATAATTATGTTGCACTTCTTCTACGACTCATCTCTTAATGCCATATCGATATCGTTCCATATCGTTTGAAAGCAATTATAACAATGAAAATAAACACAAATAACTTTTTGTACTTATTCTAGAGTTAAACAAGGTCAAGCGCAGGAATACCTTCGAAATAAGGTTTGTAATTTTGTATGAAGGAGGTTATGTTAGAGTTAAACGAGATATACGTTATTCTGGGTTTCCTATTCTTAGTTTATATAAATTTATATAAAAGGATTGTTTATATAAAAGGATTTTAAAATGTACTGTCAGACAAACAGACTCCTGTTGGAGAGTTGGATAAAAACTGGTAAAGAAAACTCTCTATCAATCCAGTCATTAATGCTATCAATCATTTCCTCTTGGGTTTAAATTTAAAACTGTAACGCTCTTAAGCAAAGGGAACGCGAAATAACGCGATCGTGAGCGTAGGTAATCGCTTGATTTGGGATCGCTATCTGGAACGTAGCTTTATAGCTTAAATGAATGAAAATGACATAATGACAATGACACTAACTAGCTATTAGAACAGTAATGACAGTTCAGTTTGTCAAATTGATATGTTCTGTTTCTATCCACTCCACTTGTTCTATTTGAATTCCGTGGTTTGTCGCTCTGTTTTAAATTAGCTTTATCTAGTAGTTTATTTAAATAGAAATCGGGTTTTCGATTTCGCTGCTAATAATTGGGTTTTTAAAAGTTAATATAAGTTTGACATTGAAGTTCTGTAAATAATAAGGTGCTTAACTTAAAGTCTATTTACCAATGAAGAAGAAGTAATTCATTGGCACTGTACACGTGATTTAATCTAGAATAAATATTGAAACAGGTTATAGGTGTCAGATACCTTGTCATTGCTGAGAGTGCAAGGAAATACGAAGTACAGAAAGTATAGCAACTTAGCCTTAATCTGAATAAGACTATAAAATGAGCTTAGAATCTATAAGGTACAAGAGAGGTGCATTAGAAATTTTAGACCAATTGTTACTACCTATTCAAACTCGATATGTAAAGGTGCAAGGAGTCGAAGATGGCTGGAAGGTCATTAACAGAATGCAGGTACAAGCATAATGCTAATTCAGTATATTACATTTCATAGTATGTGGTTTTAATTGGCTTTAATTATGTTATCTATTTAAAGAGTTACTTTACAGTGCGGTATAATTTTTTTTATTATTTATATTAAGGCAATTTATCTGCACTTAGGTGATGGCCTGAAATAAAATTATTATTATTATTATTATGTCTATCTCCATAATAAAGACATACATATTGTGAAAATGTGTCTCACAGGTGCATGTTGATAAAAGAAATTTTTGACTAATTATTTATTTATAGTGTTTCAAATACTTTTTATATTTCTAAGTTTCATAGGGTGTTTTACATCAAAAGTAAAAAAAATCAAAATAATTATTTTACGCCGTATTATATGTACAGGAAAACAACAATTAATATTTATTTACAGAGTCCTTAATCATTTTAATTGTACTTATGGCATTTTGAAATCTATTTGTAGGTCCGAGGAGCTCCTGCCATAGCTATAGTGGGTTGCTTATCACTGGCCGTCGAGATATTGAAGAATGAATACACTGATAAAAAAGACATGAGGCAAGAGGTCAGGGGCATATGATTGTGTTAATGATTGTATGTGTGAACAATGAACTAAATGTGACTAAAAAATTGAATAAGATATATAAAAAAAACAACTTTGTCGTTTGGTCATAACTTCATAAATCAATAATAAGTAGTTTTAATTTATGTCATGCTTTACATCCACACTGTCAGGTCTGTTGTAATCAAAATTTCAATGAATCCATTTTGGTGTAAGTAGACAGTAGCAATTACATGCTATAAATATGTTACCTGTGTTAGCAATAAATAATATAATAGATTTGAGCAATTACAGATTGAAGGCAAGCTTAATTATTTGGTGTCGGCAAGGCCAACAGCTGTGAACATAAAATTGGCAGCAGATGAGCTTATAAATTTAGCAAATCGTTTGTGTGCCGATGGAAATGTTATGGCTAAGGATTTCAAAGAAATGTAGGTATTTTTATCATATTTTTTTCAGTAACTTACCATTTGGGAGCTTATCTTTCTTTCTGAGCTATTACATTAGCTAATAAAGAATATTTTAGCACATTAATATGATTTAATAACACCAAATGTATTCTGTATTGTGTTTACATATACATTATGTCGAATTTGTACATCATTTTTTTTTTAAGTGTGCTAGCATTGTGATTATTTGATTTCAGGTTCATCAAAAGTATAGAGAATATGCTCATCAAGGACATAGAAGACAATAAAGCAATAGGCATGTTTGGTTGTGAGGCTATACTAAATAGTCAAGAGGGTGACGGTCCAGTAAGGGTTTTGACACATTGCAACACTGGTTCCCTCGCAACAGCTGGGTATGGCACTGCCTTAGGGGTTATTAGAGCGCTACATGCTAAAAAAAGGCTAGGTAAGGCATTTTTAGCTTAGTAATTGTTTGGTTGTGAGGCTATACTAAATAGTCAAGAGGGTGACGGTCCAGTAAGGGTTTTGACACATTGCAACAGCTGGATATGGCACTGCCTTAGGGGTTATTAGAGTGCTACATGCTAAAAAAAAGGCTAGGTAAGGCATTTTTAGCTTAGTAATTTTGCAGCATATATTTATTTGGAACAAAGTTGATTGAAATATAGTTATTGATTATATTTTGCAGAACATGTGTACTGCACAGAAACCCGTCCGTACAATCAGGGAGCAAGACTAACGGCATACGAACTAGTACATGAGAAAATTCCTGCTACACTCATCGTCGACAGTATGGTGTCAGCATTGATGCATGCCAGAAATATCAGTGCGGTGGTGGTTGGTGCCGATAGAGTAAGTAAATGCATCTGTTGCAGCCATCACAAATCATGTTATGCATTAAAGTCCTACGCTGAATTTATGTCAGTCTTAGAATTAAGAAACAAGTTACAGCATTACTTTCGGTTTTCCAACCAGGTTGGTTGTCTAGGGGATGTGGGAACCCCTTAATTCAGTAAGAAGAAGGTTTTCGGCTTTCCTTGGCCTGCAGTGTGACAGTGTTGCTTTTCTTGTCTCCATAGTAAATGTTGGCTCGGCTTCAACACATTAATGGCCCACTACTGAGCATGGGGCTCTCCTCATACCTGAGGAGGCCTAAAGCATACTCCACCACGTTGCTTGAGTGCGGATTGGTTGAGGGGTTAGTGGTCAACCCAATGTCGGAAAATCTTATGCCTGCTACCTTAAACTGCTTAACGACTGCTACCAAATGGTAACAACCGGGACCGAAGGCGTTACGTGCCCTCCGAAGCATGGAGGCACCCAAGAAATTTTGCCACTAGCGGTTACCCATCCAACTACTGACCGAGTCCGCTGTTTTTTAACTTTGTCGATCACTTAAGATCGACGCAAGCCCCCGGGCTATGATTGCTTAATGCCTTAGTAGTAGCAGTAAATGTTAATTCATTTAAATTTCATACTGTATTCTTCTTTGCAACTTTGAACTTTGAACTTAGGTCTCCACTCACAATGTGAAGGTTAAAAGCCCTAGTCCAACATGCCGACCAAGTCTGGATCAGTCTGTAGTTCATCGATATCGATATCGTCGATAGTCTAGTACGATCATGGAGAAATAGGTGTGCAGGTTTCACCATAATGTTTGCTTTACCAGAGCAAGTGATAGATTAATTTTTAATAACCACATAACTTTGCATGCAGCCTTCAATCGAACCCTGGCTCCCCTGCCCCTGTTTGGAAGTTTAAACCACTGGCTATCACCGATTGTGGGTACTGTATTTACAATGCACATTTTAAAGTAGTAGTATCTATTGAAATACGTGTTACCAACCTGTTATCGCTTCTGGTATTTAAAGTAGACAAACTTAGTCTATTACACCTTAATACTTTGGGCAAATAGTTAAAAGACGATAAGACGTTAGTACTTTCAACTTCATGCGAACGAAGTCGCAGCCTCCTATAACTATAATTTAATAGAGAGGTTCTGTTATGAGATTAATATGCCATAAAATAAAAATTGGTTCCAAAAATTATGAAATGGATTAAACTTGTAAATCTTACAATGCCTAATTAGAATTAACAGCAACATCAATTTTCGGGTGCGGGTACTAAGGCATGGGTTTCCGGAAGCGAAACAAAAGTGACATAATGCCTTGTTATACTTTTATTGCAATTATAACAAAATGTTATTTTTCTTTGAAGGTAGCAGCTAATGGCGACACTGCAAATAAAATAGGAACTTATCAAATAGCAATCGTGGCTAACTACCATAAGGTGCCTTTTTACGTCGCCGCGCCGCTGACGTCAATCGATATGTCGCTCAAGTCCGGAGATAGGATCAAGATTGAGGAGAGGCCCGATAGAGAGATGACTCATATTGGCGAACATAGGATTGCGGCGCCAGGTATACCTATTTTGTTTTAATTGTTATCGTTATTTTTAAGTAATACACAAATTAATAATAATAAAATAATACGCAAATGAGCAGTTGGACCGTCTATAGTGAAATGAGAACAGTAACTAAAACTAAACCACCTTAAAGTTTTTAAAAACACTTTTCGAAAGTCAAACCACGCTATCGCTACATTAATGACCACGAGTGGTCCCGGAAAAAAAAAGCGACAAGAACCTCCCAAGGAGATTTTCCCTGCTCACAGTTACTATCAACAACTCACAGTTACATAGGCTAAATATGTAATTAACTCATGTCCAAGCAAGAAGTGGTCACCACTGTCCATGAACGTAACGCAAAAAGTATACCGACCCGTTGTCGATGGCAAAGGAACGATTGGGACTTCATTGACTCATTCGCGATTTTCAATCGTAACAGGATAAAACATTTCACTGGTGATATGAATGTTTGATTGAGGAAAAAACTACATAATTTTATACCGATTAGTTTGATACTAATTAATTTCAACGATAATATAGAATAAGCTTGCATGTTAAGGCTTTATGCAGTCTATAAGTCACTAATGGTGAATATTAATTAGCGTTTCAATATAGGTGTTAATTCTTATAATTAGTGAAATACTATATAAGAATGTAGATGATATTTTATTTTCGTTACAGGAATTAATTGTTGGAATCCTGCCTTTGATGTCACGCCCGCGTCATTGATCACCGGAATCATTACAGAAAAAGGTGTATTTGCCCCTGAAAAACTAGCGGAAATAGTTCCTCATTAATTAATAGTTTTATACATTGAATGCTATTTATATTACTAGTTTTATAATGGATTTAAAATGAATTATTGTAATCATTATGTACCTACTATTGTGATACATTTGTACAAATTAGCTTAATTTATGTATGTTATTGTTAATGTTTTAAACCAGTGAATGCATTTGTAAAACATGGAAGCCAAGCAGTTGAGGTGGGTATGAGTTTTGATAAACTTGATATTTTGCATAATGTGGGCACTGTGGGCAGTGTAGGCATACACTAAAAATAAATGTTTGTCCGTTTTGTCTATTTCCACCACAGATAAACAATATACAATACACCTATACCAGTGTTTATTACGACATAAAAAACTATTCAAAGAACTTCTTTGAATCCATAGGGTAGAAATAGAGTGAAGAAGTAATTTTGGAAGTGAATATGGATGCCCGGGAAAATTGTGAATTAAAATTTAATTATCACATGCTTCGGTAAAGGAAAACATCGTGAGGAAACCTGCATAACTGAAAATTTCCATAATATTCTCAATGGTGTGTGAAGTACGATAATCCACACTTGGCTCTAGCGTTGTGGGAGGAGACCCATGCCCAGCAGTGGGATAGTTATGGGTTGAGATTATGATGAAATAATTTTAGCTGTTTAGTCATTTAGGTGGTGTCATCATCTTACAATGCTCAGATTTATTTTTCCATTATTATCAATATGTAGCTGTTTTTTTATAAGTACTGACAGTGCGTCCATGTTTTATTTACTTTCACTGAATTAATAATAATATTGATAAATAAAAATTTGCGAATTAGCAATAAATGATTCGTTCGTATTTATTTCAAACTTTCACTTGCCGGTCCAACAAACAAACTTGCACGCTAAATTTCAATACCAATTTTACAAAACCAAATAACGAATTAGCGACCAGGTAATAAAATTAACCAGTATTTTTATATAAACTGAAAACTCAAATAGTTTTAATTTTCGCCGGCAATAGGTAGGTACTACCTTTGATTATTTTACTGGTATGTACTACATTAGTGATGCCTCTAATATTTCTGCAGTCCATGTGCGACGGAAACGACTTGAGGTTGAGACGAGAACTAATAAGGTTAATCCCAGTGGTTCCGCTACAGTTAATTGTTTTACTATATAAATAACTAATCATATTAATACTTACTCATTGTTTCAATTAAAAAGTCCTTTCTGTAGTCCCGTAGCACGTAGGTAATCATTGTTATAATATGCGTACTTATTTTTGTATTTTATTTACAAAAAATGAAAATTGAGACTTCGCGGCTGTAGGTAGCTGACTACGATTGGCTCGATGGCTCGCTCGACCAAATTTAAATCGCCCAATCGGAAAACGAGTAATTGGCTATGGAGTGTAGAAATAAGTAAGGAGCAACATCTCATAAAGATAAAAAGTTGAAAATGTGTTCAGCGGCGAGCAGTAGGTAAATTATAGTTAAAAAATCCACCAAAATTTATTCAGTTGTAACTTACAATTTGTAAGTAATAGAAATATTTTTTTCATCTTGTTACTTCGGTGGTTTTCAATTCAATTCAATAATATGCAGCATCAAGATCTGAGCCTGTCGTTTGATGCGGTGATGCCTTCGAAGAGGAAAAGATAGGGAGCGACTATAACTATACCAAACAAATTTATAACTTGGGAATAGACCAAGTTGATTGTTATTGGTTTGATGAGAGGTGAGACTATTGAGACTGCTTAATTATGATCGTATGTCAACGACGTCAAGCTTCTTTTTTCGGCGAATTAGTTTTCAAGAAAATTTATTTCTTGACCTTCCTCTGTTTGCATGTATTTTAATATGTTTGGTACACGGTACACGGTCTACGAGTTATGATATGGAGGTCTATAATAAACACAGACATATTATGTGGTCTGTGTCTATAAACGTGTTGCCATTTTCGTTTTGTCTCTTCTCTATCTTTCTAGTCTGTCTCTGTACCATAAACTTGTCTGTGAAACGGGCGACGGAACAGAAAATAGTATCTTTAATCAGTCTGTGAACGGAACGTACGAAAGGAAGGACCTAAAGTAACTAACTACACTACACTACACTACAAATTCCAATATGTCAGTCAAGCGACTGGGAAGTACAGATATTAGTTTTAACAATAAATTCAGTTAATTAAAGGATGTGGCGATGTAAATGTTATTAAAAATATGAAACAGTAATGCAATCGCGGAATTGTTTTAGATTTGTGTTATCATTACTGTTAAACTTTTTTAGTTGATGCCAACTCGCACCTAGAAACAAATTTTGTTGTTATTTATTGTTCTTGAGTTTAAGTGTCCCAAAAATAATCGTGTTATTGTAGTCTCTCTTGAGTTGTGATACTGTGTGTAAAGATATATTGTAATGTAAATAAAAAATATTATTTGCACGCGCATGCGGTTTTGTGGAAAACAGACAAAGGTTTTGTGTGGTTTGAAAATCAGCTGTGTGTGCGATGACTTCGTGATACCAAAAGTGTGTGTTTTTAAGCAACAATGTTAAGTGAAATTGGATACATAGTATTTCTACTACTTGCTCTTCCGTACATAGAAAGTGGTAAGTTATTTGTCATACCTACGTACATTATTTACATGCGTATTTAGATCCATACCTAAAACCTTGAGAATTACTCATTGCTGTGATTGAATTGAGACGAACGAGAAAGCCATCTCAATTTCTTGAAAGAAGATATCTATAAAATTCAAACATTTGGCTTACAACTTGAATATCTATAGTATTTTCTACTTATTTTTGAAATCAAATGGGTAATTATGTGTAACACCAAATGTTTGCTTACCTAACAGGTGCAAAGTGTATGGGAAAAAAATTGTTCCTCATGCAAAAGGCTCTGACATCTAGAATACACTTAAAATATCTCTTTGACACAGACTCCTTAGATACAATGAGCCATACTGTATTTGAGGTAGAATTCTAACCAAGATATGTATGAACTGAATGTAAATGGCAATATTTCAATTACATTTTCTTCATATCTTATCTAATCACAATTATAATTTAATGTATTATGATCAATTTTTCTGATACGCACACATTGAATAAGAAGTCTTATCAAAAGTTAATGAGAATGCGGTAAATGAAATAATTTGCCTGTAATGCCTAATTATGTATACAATAAAAATAACATAATACTCAATTGTTATTGATTTCATTGATAAACAAGTAATTAAGTAAAGTACCTAATTATTTCCGTTATAAACTGATAAATGTTACAAACCTCCTTCGTATATAACTTTGATGAGATAAGTTTTTGTATTGTTTACAGTGTTATAGTTATTTTATTTAAGTATTATAACTTAAAAGATAGCTCAAAAAATATGTTACAATCTGGACATTTAAGTAATCTGGCATTTTGGTATGGTGGTAAACTAAAAGTAGTCATAATTATGTTATAATGCACTAGCACTGTCCTAGTTCAATGTCAAATTGACCTACCTCTTATGACCTCTCCTCCAGGTCAAAATCAATACTTAAATTATTTTGGAAATCTTCATCAGTGAAACAAATTAAATTATGATACAACCAAATTCATCACATTGGGAGTGGAGGATTAGAATAAAGTAAAGTTTGGACATACATAAAGTCAAAAGTTGCTTACATTATTACAAAATACAATGGTTACCAATGCTAACCTCATTTATAGCCTTTTGTGGTAGAACTTTAAATGCTGTAGAGTAGATAGTGGGGTAAACATAAAAATGTAAAGTACAAGAGAAACACAATAAACAATGGTCTGTGTGTATAGCAGTAATGTTTTCCAAAACAAACTAGTCCATGAGACTGAATGCTTTGTATCATAATTCATATTCTATACTTAACATCATTACAAATGTAGATATTATTATTTGTATGAACCAAACCACTCAGTGACGTTAAGATCTTAAGGTCCCAAAGTCACTGCAACGGAATTTAATTTCTTGTAGGCATAACATAGACATATTAAATTACAAAAGTTTGCTATACCTACTTATAATATTTTTAATGATCACATTTTAGAAAACATTAAAATAAAAACAACATTTAAAGAAATACCTATATTAGATAACTAAGTATCATAATTTCATCATTTTACTTATAACCAATTTTAATAAAATATGCTTGTACAATGTAAACTCCATGTAACATCACTGGATTTAACGACAAACTCCCTGAAGCATCAAAATTACTTGGCTTTGGTTGGTTTAGCTTGTCTTCCATACAATGATACACTCTATATAGGATCACACCCACTCTCAATTTAATGACAACAATTAAGTAATAAAAAGTACCTATTACTTAAGTTGCCAAAATTAGTAGAAACTGCAGCTATGGACAATTTTTTGTCGCTTTATTATCCTAGCCCTTAATTAACTCGACTGTCGGCATCATGCATACGCAACTTTCTAACAAATTCGTTCTTTTATTTACAAGTTGGAAAATAATTGGAAAACAACTTCCTTTATCACCGGATGCCTCAATATTTCTGGTGCAGCAAAAGATGTCAGACAAAAATAACAGAATATATGCAATAGGGCTTCTTGTGAGGTTTACAATAAATTAATATTATTGTCAAGTTGTTGGTATTATTATTGATTTTATTGTCATTCCATGAAGCCCTGGCTAGCTTATATTTATTCATTTGCTTGAGTCAACCGCCACACAAGTTCCAGCTATGGGTTGGGAGCCAGTAGGTAACTACTTTCTTTCGTCTCTCTTGGTTGGCAATGCATCGGTGATGTCCTTGATTTTACGACGATAACCAGTTGCCTTTAAGTGGCTGGTTTTTCGGCTACTTACCAAAAAATAAATTATTATTTAAATAACTGTACAAATTTGAAAGGAGTACCTACATTATTTTTTGTAACCTCGCATTGAGGTTATAGACAAATGATGTTACATAGGTGATTTATATTGTTCTACTTTCTCCCATATAATGCCAATGTTCAATGAAATGTTCGACTTAACGGCGAGCCGAACCGGTTTCCGAAACTGACTCATATCCTGACGCTGCCGCTGTTATTGAAGCAAATCTACTGTTACAGCCACTCAGCAGATAGGTTAGGTCATTCGTGGAATATTACAATTTTCGATCATCGGCTGTTGATAATGAAAGATTAATTACTTACTACTTACTTATTTTTAAAAATGTTTCGACGTCTAAACCAACACGAAACTTCTCGCAGTATAATATAGGTATGTAAGTAAAAAATATAATGTTTTTGGACGTTTTTTGCACTGTTTTACATACCAAGATGATCCGGTTTTGAAATAAAATTCAGAAGGAAATTATAGGAATAAAATATTTACAAACACCAGCCAAATTGGTTTCAAAATGTTAACTATCGGTGCACCTTTTGGATCGAGCATAGGTACAAAAAACATACAAGAATTGATTTATTCATTCCAAAAATACCGATCTATCGTGTAACATAATAAAACTTTACATTTATTTATTTATTTATTTATTTATTTATTTGTAACATAATTTAATTTACGCACACAAAGGACAAAAATTATGGACATTAAAAATATTCCGAATAACTTCCTTGCAACGTGTAGAACCAAATAGAACAATAGCAACATTTTGCTCATGGAAGGCACAAGGCCCCTACAAAATAAAGCGGAAAGGGAACATGCGAACTCATAATCGTTAAAAATATCGTGCTTGTTCAGTTATACATAAGAGGAAATATCCACTTTGAGTATCTATTTGCATCCTTTCAGTAGTTGCGCTTCCAACAGTCTATCAGTAACGAGGGGGCTTATTATCCGACCTGCATCACTGCTTTACAAAAGGATAAAAGAGTATTAATGCCGCATTGTCGTCGCTTTTTAATTTTTTATGTATACGGAAATAATTAAGGTTTTAATTTATAAATCAGTAGGAAAATAAATCTAGTTGATATTAAGATTAATAAACTTTTTAGCAGGTAGATTGTACATTGAAACTCGTGATTATGTGGTGAAGTTTGATAGATTTATTGCAAGAATAAGCAAAGGCAGACCTACTTAGCGAAAGTAGGCGTATTCCGGTCATTTTGCCGAGGGATGAAGTAATTTATTCCTGTCCCAGTTACCTTGCGGAGATGTTGTTTCGTACAAAAAAGCAACATACGCAGAAACATCGTTGTCAGAATTTTGTTGTTGGCTTATTGTAAATAATATAACATTGGTAAAAGCGGGAGATGGTCTCGATTCGACCATTCCATCCGTTGCGTAGCCATAGGTAATGCCAGATTATCTGACACTGCAAGCTTTTTTCTGGTATCGCCAACTATGACAAATTTCGACAAAAAGGTAATTGAGTGTTATCTATAGCAAATTGCTTTCCTTTTTTTGTCGGCGTCTTGTTTTTGTCGCAACAAAATTGTGTTTAAATGAAGTTCTAGAACGTATTATTAGGGTTTGTTTAGTTGAGGTTGGTTTTGAAATGGAAACATTTGTCTAATTTTCATTATATAATATACGGTCTTAAACAAAGCGCAGTTTGACATTTGTAAAGGTAGTTTATACTTTTAAAACAACTGTTGAAGAGACATGAGAATTTTATTATGATAACACGGAAGATACACAAGTTATCCGAAGTGATCTCTTGAAAAAACTGGCATTATAACGAATTGTGTAATTCGTCTGCGCGAGAAAATTGTTTTTTTTGTTTATATATAAAATATAAAGTTTCACGATAAACTGGCTCGACTGGGTTGGATGTTTTCGCACGGTTTTGGTTTCAAACTAAGGTAAATTATGGTCTATACCAGGGTTTTGCAATGACTGGAAAGAGGTGTAACCATGTCTCGTAAGAGGCGACAGAAGTAGGCCCCGCAACTTGGTATTGGTATAAAAATGAATCTAAGCGCAAATCTCGAGAACAGCTGAACCGATTTCGAGAACCGAAATTCTTTTTTTATAATATTCCTTAAAGTACGAGAATGGTTCTTACGGAGAGAAAAATTTAAAAAATTGCCTGTAAAAGTCTAACAACAACACTTTTCTATATTCCCATACAAAAGATTCGTAATATACAATGTAGGTAATACTTTAAAGTCAATTTGAACATTAAAGAATCGTTTGTTAGGCGGTACGAAGTTCGCCGGGTCTGCTATTTATAAATATAAATTAAGTCTTTCGTAAGATTACTACTATTATTATTTTTCGAGAAACCCGCCTGGCTACTTGACTGACTACCTTCTTGCTTGAGTCGGCCGAAAAAGGACTCCTCGCGTTCCGGCTCAGGCTTTGTACCACTGTAATATATACTCGAAGTCTAAGGGTTCAGAGCTTGAGAACAGTACTTTCTTTCGTCTTTCTCATATCATGGTATGCAAGGCACTAACGATGACTTTAAAGTTACTGTTGTCTAAGGCCGATGGAAATCTATTACCTGGCGCGTAGTATGTCTGCTTGTTTGGTTATTTGCAAAAACAGACAGATTCGAGTATGATTCTAGTCATCAACAACGCATTATTCGTTTATTATGAGCCCTGTGTTTATAAAATTAAATAAACTTTCTCTGAAGCGTACAGGCAATTAACATTTAGATGTCGCTATTGGCTGAATGTAGTGATTGCGTAAATCCGTCAGTTGTCCGTAACTGGTGCCAGCTGGGGGATAAGGCATTCATCCATCTGCTCTAGTTAACACGTTTCCATTGCTTCGCCGACAGCTATTGCTTCATCCAATTTATATTTACACTTCATTGGTGCGCAATATTGATAATATTCCCATATTATGACAGGTTGCTAGAGGCCCTGAAGTTATTTAATGCTTTCGTTAAGTAGTATAAGTAACGGCATTATACTCTAGGCCTACTCAGTTATGAGGAGTGCACTGTAGTGGCCAATGGCCATTAATGGGTTGATGACAATATTATGTAAGTAACTGAATTTTTGGTTATCATAAGTGGGACTAAATTAATTATTTCCGAAAACTACCTATTCGTTGTTATATTATAATACATTCATCCATCTTTTGGAATACATATTATAGTGCGCGTAGGTGGAAGGTTTGGTAATAAACATAATTTTTTTGTTAGATTGATTGCCCCACCCAAGAACCCGGGACCAACTGGGAGCGGGATCACAACGAATCAAGTCACATTCACAATGTTATTGACATGGTCAATGTCAGTACGGCAGCAAAGTTTGGTGTGTAGCCGTGTGTAAGGGCGGTGTGGTTGCAGTTAAATCCGGGTCGGGTGGATATCTGGGGCAATAGGCTCTGTGCCCACTCATCCGTAGGTCGACAGCGTTGCTTTTATTGTGTTCTTTGTGTATGATGTTCACAGCTATTTGAATTCGATGTTTCCGACTGCGTCATGTCAACTGAGCGTCTGTACGGGAACTATGCATGGTACCGCTGAAATATTAACTCAATTATAATGGTTGAGTAAGTAGTAAAATAAACATTATTAATACAAAATTATTATAACTTTTATTCTTTAGCAGTGACAGTCCAGTGGTTTGAACGTTGGATTGCCGAAAATGGGGGCCTGGGTTCGAATCCTAAACGCACATCTACCTATATCTTTTTATTATGTGCGTATTAGAAAATGATAATTATTAAGTATATATTAGTAAAAGGGTGGTATTAGACATGCTCCCATGTTCTCAAAGGTGTGTGTCCGCACTTGGTCAGAGTGGTGGATTATGTAGTATCGTTCACGTTTAAAGAAATCGATAGGGAATTTAAATAACTATTGGCTGACTACGCATATTGTTTGAAACTTAAATTACAAAATATATTTTTCGTTCATAAAATTTCTTTTACTATTGTATCCGCACGTGAAGTTGTTCTGGTAGAAAACCCCCAAATCGATACATCCATTCAAATGCAAAAGCGGAAGAGCAAAGATGGCTTTTGATGTACGAAATTCGTTAAAACGTTTCCGTTCGTAGTGAATACGATCAGGATTCAGGCGTGATTCAGTCAGACGTGATTGAATACACGATCTGTCATGATTTCATCTGTCAGCGGGCCGTGATAGGTTCTGTTTGGTAGCTGACTGCTCTAACTAATCGTCCAATAAAGCAACAGAACGGTTGTTGCTTTTTATTTTTTATTTTCCAACTGCAAAAATAAAGGATTTAGCAGTCTCTGTTTCTGCTTCCGCTGTATTAATAGAACTTGAATCGGGCGATATTTACGATAATATTATTACAAAACAGCTTGGGACTCGGACTCGCACACGTAGAGTTCCGTACCACCGAGCGATGTTAACTGTACTGTTCATTAATTCATTCATTTAGTCACTTTTTTAGTCAATAACAAAATAGTATGTAGAACAAGCTGCCAGCATCTTGGGTACTGCAACGCAAGGGCCTAGCTAAGTAGCTATATAAATTTATTCTAATTCATAAGTTAATTTTAATTTATTTATTGTTATTTTTTTATCTATTAAAATAAAGTTTTATTTCAAAAAACCTATTAATTTTTAAGTTACGTGTATGAGGACCCCTTTTGGCTTTATCTTTCTACTTTTTATTATTTGTTGTGATAGCAGCCACAATTTCGCTTGGTTCGTTCGAGAGATAAAATAAAACCCTGTAACAGACAGCGGAGGCATATTAATAGGATTCTGTTTCTCACCCTTCAGTTATGAAACCCTAAAAGTAACTTCTAAAACGCTGACCAAGCCTCTTGCTTGGTCAGCGTTTCACTAAACATCTTTTAGTAAATGAATAGTAGGTAATTCCTCCATTAATTTTATTAGTTCATATTTTACGGCCGGTGAAGACAGTAAGTCATGTTATAAAGTCGTTTATTTTATTGTTCAGAATTTTTGGCACCAACAGAAGACATTTTATGGACGTAGAGGCGAAAACAATATTTTTTGGAATCACGGTCTGTCTCTGTGCAAGCACACGGGGCAACCATTGAACACATTGAACAGATTTATAGTATAATACTTAGTAGATATGTTACAAACATACCTACTCATCCCGGGAAACGGTTATATACTCACCGGAGAACATGTACAGTTTAATATATTTAGCTCTATATCTAAGGCTCCTCTATACGAGAAATCTCAGCGGTCAATAGCACGGGTTCATAACTTTAAAAGCTTGTTTTTAATACTTGAATATTAATTCCTTATACCTTGTCGAGTTTTTATGGTAGACTAACTTTTTTCTTATATCCTTTAGTCGGTCTCTTTGGAACTGAAATTGACACAAATTGAACGATTGGTTGCTATTGCGGATGTCGTGGGCTGCAGTAGCCATGAGATGATACTCGTAATTTTTTACTAAACAAAATTCAGAGATAAGATACAGCTATTTAGGTTAAAATTAAACATATCCTATACACACAATACTTTACCCATCTGTATTTTTTATATACTTAAATTCATATGGGAATTAGGCACACTGCTATAGAAAAGCTTTTATCATCGTAAACCACAATGCGACCGGATTCGTGACATTGTATACGTGATAAAAGCTTTATGCGTAACGTTTAATAATTTGTATTATAGTGATGTAAAACATGATTGAATCACACAAGAGCAAGACACGGTTGACGCATCGGAGCCGTGCGCGCGGGCTGTGACGGTGATGGGTGCGTTCGTTGAACCGCCGAGGTCACGACCATCGTGACGTGTGCCGCCTATAAACACTTTCCGCACACACGCCCGGACCCACGGCGACCATATCGAACGATACTCCGCGCTATCATAGTGCCCTAACCCCAGCGTCCAACGGATTACAAGTCGGTTGCTGGACGCAGGGTTGCCACACTGAATTCGGGTATTTTAAATATGTCAGATTCTAAGTTCGACTTTGGTTTAGCTAGTTCTGTTCGCAAAACTACTAGTCAAGTACTACTACTACTACTAGGTGTCGAAGTCATTCGACACCAAAGTGATTGTCGAATAATGTTGAATCGATCTTCAAATGCGGATAGGCCGAACTAGCTTTTATCGATGCTGTACAAATATTTGACTACTGTCCAGCTATGCCGACCCACTTCCATATAGTCGGGTTTACAACGCCTTACGAGCTAACCGAATGTTTCCATTGCACTGAATTTGTAGCTAGAACACAACAATTGCGTTATTTCGGGAACACGAAAACCGAAAAGGATTGGTACAGAACTACAGAGACGGTGTAATATTCTTTGCACAAGAATATCGCTGCCCTAATTCCTCAACGCTCGGACGAAGGGGATACGACTAATCAAAAGCTTTCTTCCAATAGACGTCAAAAAAGTCGGTCACTTGAGATTTATACGATTATAATATAACAATGTATGCGTGATTTTGCTTGAGTGTTGAATTTGCTAGTCATTGTCAAGGACAATTGATGAGGACGTTCACCGCACGCGAATCACTAATCGCGAATGAATGAATTTAAACAAGGTTTATGTATAAAATACGTTCAAAAGTTGGTTCATATTCAGAACAATGAATAATTCAAGTAGCCACTGTTGAGTTACATAGAGTTATGATTATAAATAAGATATGCGATAAGTATTTTCATGGTATTCTGTCACCCATGACAAGAAATTATAACCTGATCTTCAAGAACCTGGGGGGTTCTTCAAGATCAGATTATAATTCCTTGGCTGGTAACGCAGTTTTTTATTCGCTTGCAGACTTCGCATGCTTGGCACGACTAGAGCTCGTAGTCTTATGTCATTTTCTCACGAAACGTCGGTTTTGTAATACAAAATTTTATAAAATTCTTTCAAACTTTCTAAATGTAGCTGATTTTAGAATTCTTTTGTTAATTTTTTATAAGTCTTTCTGATTTGTGGTGAAGTGATTATCAGTTCTGTTATACGTATTACTATGGCTGCTAAAACACAAATACCTAATTAAAACGTAAGAAAGTTAGGTCCCAAAGGGGTTGTTTCATGTCACAAACCGTTCAAGGCACTTAAAATTTCCAGTACGTGTTTAATAAAGCCTCCACATCAGTTGAAGTAATAAAAATATCAATAAATTTATTATGCTTGACATAAGTGGCACGGCGACTAAGCTTAAAGCTTTTTATCTGCATTAAGGTTTGTATTCATTCAATCTTTATTATAAATCCTTAAATACGGCACACGTACTTCGTCCCTCACAAAGAAGTTATGAATAGTAATATTGGAGAGGATTTTCGAAATGGCTACGTAGCGCAGACATTGGTCCCCTGTAATCCCTGAATGGAGTATTGTGGGAACAGGCGAAGCGTACCAGAAATCTCTTATTACTTAATTTCAACCGGAGACTAACTTGCGCAGAAATATGTATATGTCTCTTGGTGAATGTTGAGAAAGGACGTTGACGGAGAAAATTAAATTAAGAGATTTGAACTGAGACAGAACTGAGACCATTTCAGTTGAATTGTTTTAGAATTTGAGAAGGAGAGAGAGATTACTAGTAATAGTGACATTTTTGGTTACTGAATCATTCCACAGTTCACCCTCATTTTGACTAGACGGCACTCTTCAATAGTCCACTAATAACTTAAGTTGCCAACTATAAGGGATAGTTTATAGTCCATTTAAAGGCTTTTCGTTTCATACTGATAAATTGTTCATAAATATACAGGTAATAAATATAAGTATTAGTGCGAGTAAGGTGGCCGTCTTTGCTACCTAACTGCGTGTGCTTGGAATTTATAATTTGCCTAGGTACATTATCATTATACAAGAAATCAAACAAGGCTTTGTTCGTTTTATTAACCTGCCCGTTTGTATTCTTATTCGGTATTCGTATACTTTGCAGTGTTTCTCAATAATGCATCATAATTAGGTATTATAATGTGAGTTGATTCTGCGTAAGTCGAAGCAATGTACCAGCTGTCCGGTCGAAAGTTCGTTCACAAACGGTAGTTGGTTAGGGCTAAGTTTTTGAATCGCCATGTTTCAGAGGACACATTTAGATCTTGGATGTTAGTTAATACATATCAAATTACAAAAGTCCAGCGAATCCTGGCCCTGGCCTGCCAGGGTGTCGTGTAGGGATCATTTAAATCCCCGTTCGGCCAAAAGTTCCAAGACACCTAATGCTTAATTATATGCAGCATTACAAAGATTACGATTTTATTATACAATCATTATGTTCAACTTACGAGGAACATTTAATATAATTATGCATGATTTGATAATGATATGTAGATTAGGCTGAACTCCTTAATCATTCATAAATCATTAACGTATGAATACGTCTCCTTATAATATTTACGCGATGATAGTAGACCACAATCTCCCTTTTTAATTTATTCACTGTCATCATTCATCACATTTTGTGCGCTGATACAATCTAATCGATAACGTACTGACAGGATTTTGTTACGTCAATCCATCTTTACATAACATAAAACAAAGCGTCTATTACGAGTATAAGCGCGATAATCTCATCTACTACTGCACTGATTTTCTTGCGGTTCTTACTGATTTATATAATGCAAATGGAAGGTTTAGTTTACTTGTATGGTAAAACATAAATCGCCAGATAAAACATGTATAAATACGCACGTACGAAGTAAAACTTCTTTACGACATATTTTTTTGTTGTATTCGTTTAAAGCGGTTTTATTTTATTCTAGTTACCCGCTCTGCGGTCGAAATTCGACCGTAATTTATTCTTTCAAAGGTTTACTTTACATTGACTCTATGAACGACACATACATTGACCCTATGACACATTTCAAACGTCGTGTCAAATGGTGTCGTATGGCATGGCAGTGTGAATAGAGTTAACTTATATTAGCGTTTGTAATCTGGGGGTGGGGTACAAAGTTTTCGCTTCACGTATTTTTGACCTTTGATCCCGACTCGACGCGACTCCCTTTTCGACTCTGAGTACGTCTCCGACCCCGACTTCGGCTTCATCT
Organism: Ochlodes sylvanus; assembly: GCA_905404295.2. Classification (NCBI taxonomy): domain Eukaryota; kingdom Metazoa; phylum Arthropoda; class Insecta; order Lepidoptera; family Hesperiidae; genus Ochlodes; species Ochlodes sylvanus. Next base: position 9,955,421 of record FR990131.1, read on the forward strand.
CTCCTCCTCTTCTATTCTGTGTTGTCTGTGTTGTTAATATAGAATACTTATGCAGCCGTAACGATAAATCTTTGTAAGGTAAAGGCTGCAAGACAACATCGCGACGTAACTTCCGCTTCTAGATAATAATTTTTCTTCCTACCCTCTATTAATATTTTTCGTGCCTGTCGACACAAAAGTATCGTCTAGTATTAACTAGTAAAATTTTGAGTGCAATGTTTCCAGAAACGAAACGAATGTGGATACTGACTGATATATAATAATGGTCATATAACGGCTACGGAATAATCTAGAACAGTCACATAGTACTCACTACAGTCAATTTTACTTTGCTCCAAGTAGGTATATATTATTACCTCATCAATAGATACTGTCAAGAGCTTAGTGGGACGCGAGAAGCGAATCTAAAATATTCAGTTAACATTGATTGAAACTACAATGAGCTGTTCTCTGATATGCATTTGTGTTCAAATTCGATGTTGTCTAATTAATCAGTCTTGATGACGGTCACTAATGAACACATCGAAATATTGAAGTTGTCAGAGTTCTTTACATCACTTCTCAGTAAAATTCAGGAGGGCCTAAGCGCAAAGCCTCGCGCTTCTCTGTCCCTTAGACTCGTATTACTCGACAATGATTAATCGAAGTGGCTTCGCACTTCTCTCCGCTGATATAAAAAGTGGCCCTTAACAAACAAGTCTTCCAACTTGTGTGGAGCAGGTTACACATTTTTAAAGGTGAATCTCAGTCCTCAATAGTAGCAACACATCTGTGACCGAATTAGAACGACACTCTTACTAACAGTTACTAACTGCCTGGACTATTACCAACAACAAATAACTACCTAAAACTCAAACAAACAAACATGAGTCTTGTTCTAGGCTAGGAATAGGTCGTTCACAGTTGTCATGGGTAGCAGCGGGAGGGGGTCTCGCATGCTCGTTTGACGGTAGTTATTTCCATAAAAAACTGATCAATATCGCGAGTATAAAGGCATTACACAGGGCTTTCTGGAGGCTTGAAGCATCTCAAGTTGGGACTCCAAATCGCGTTACAATACAGCCTTGGGAGCCGGCCACGCTCAGCTGAGCGTGACGCGGCACACGCACCGACGCCAATAATATCTTTTATCTATTGTTCCCTCGATAACTTACCTTACTCCGTCTTAAAAGGCTTGTGATTTCCTGTGTACTATTGACTTTGTCATTGTATGTTTAAACTAATTAAATAGCGTTTGAAGTGTGTGTGAGTGTGTATGTGTATCATAATTATTTTTATGCACTTCGTCTAATAAGGGCTGAAAGACTGCACACGTCTTTAATTTATCATTTGTTTATCTGAAAGAAAAAGTCTTGAGAAATCCTAGGTCCGATTTGTGATTTGTGTTGGGTTGCTCAAATGCTCACAGTTGTCATGGGCGGCAACGGTAGGGTGATGCTGCATGCTCGTTATCTACCTTAAATCTATAAAAAAGGCTGCATACCTGAGAGTTTGTCATAAGATGTCATGCAGGTCTGCGTCTTCCAAACTGCCCTTGGCTCTTATAGTAGACTAAAGTTTTTACCTTTATCTGAGCCCAGCAGAGGGAAACTTATGGCTTGGGTATGTGAAAGATTGTTGATGTTTTTTTTCTGTATAAATAATTACCTAAAAATGTTTTTTCAACTACTTACGTTCATTAACGATTGCGACCCTAACGAGATTCGATATCTCTTTGTTGGCTCGACAAAGCCACTTAGATAATTACAACAATCATTTATTATTGGCCAATTAAACAGTTAGTAGTAAAAACCTTGAATCATTTTGACCGCCATTACGTGTTTAGGTAACAAAGGATCAATAAAGATGTTATTTCGTGACGTGTACGTACTGTTTAGGATGGAAATTATAGTTTGTCACATAATATGTAATAAGTATCCCTAATCTATACATACTAAGTGAGTAGATATATAATACGTGTAGGTATTATAAAATGTACAACATATATTATGTATATAAATAAAAGTGAAGTGTCTCTCTGTCAGTTAAAATAATTGCTTTTTCTGGAGTGCTTATACTTAGTTATTACCACGATAATAAAAAACAAATTTAAATAATTTCTGTCTTAACAAAAAACCAAACAAAATAAAAAAAATATGTCAGTCTGTTTTTCTGTTTGTCCGAGTTAATCTCTGGAAAGGCTAAACTGAATTTGATGGGACTTTCACTAAAATATAGAGGAGGTTATTGGGCAACATATTATAGGCTACTTTTGAACCCGGAATCCCACGGGTATCTGGACAGGATCGGTGTTTGGACGGGGAAAACTGTCACGCGACCTAAGTCGACGGCACAAACCTAGTTGTGCTCACTAGAGCAAATAAAGTTTCAAACTTTCAGTCGCATTAACCTTAGAGACATGAAGCAAATGGGACTAATTATGAAGTTAAAGTGTTGTCGCGTAGTTTTGAGCCTGAATCGTAACACTAAATGGGCAGTGTGACACAGAAAGCGGTACTTATGTCGACGGATAACGTCACTCAAATTAAACGCAGTGAATGGGCGGGATGCGACACAAAGCGCCAGACGTCTTGGTCGCTGGCGTATGGTAATACGGTTATTGAATCATGCTTTCTTTTTCAAGGAGAGGAATAATGTTAAGTATTACGTGGGGCGTCGGCGCCAAAACATCACGTCTCACTTTTGTACAATACGCTCACAGCTCGAAAACATTTTTTTTTCTCCTTGTGATAAATCTGCTGCATGATAAATGATCTTTTTCTGCTATCCACACCCCGGCGTAAAAATTAACGGATCTATAGTTTTGATATCTTTCATTTCATATCAAAGACATTGAAACTATAGATCCGTTACGTTCATACAATGCGAGTTCCACGTCTGGATCCGGATAACATTTGTATTGTAACTATGAATGCGAAAGATATGTAATTACGGAACGTGTGAGACAGAAAGAGCTAGCCACATGAAAAGTAAATTAGTCAAATTTGATTATTTGACTGTGCTACTGTTGACGTTCTTATAACATTTATCAAATTCTTTTTTACATAAAATGACATTGGATGAAATCCAGGTAGGTAGGAACTCTAGCATAGTAAAATAGCCTATTCACTCTTTTCTTATCATATGGGTGGGTTCAAAGCAGTGAAAAACAAAGACCATGTTCCAACAGGTTTAAAAATAAATAAATAACGCTACACACTCATAGCCCCACACTAGGATTCCCTGTGTCATGGGTGCCATGGACAACACACAAGACAAGAACACACACACCCAGACCAAGAACGGAAATTTAAATTGATCATTCAAATTTCCGCCTCGCTGGGAATCGAACGAAGAACCCTCGGAACGGCGATCCGGCGTGTTAACGATTGCGCCATCCGGGTCGTCAAAGTTTGAAAGTGTATTGCTGAATATAATTGTCATGCCTAATATATGCCCATAAATAGCACCACATTGCGTAACTTTGAGTTTATCATAATATACGGCCAATCTTAAAGCACCCCACATTCAGCTCTATGTGTCATCAACGCACACACTTTCGTGAAGAACCCACTGATGCAATATTTGTTGAGTCGTCGATTCTCTTGCCAACAGTTAATTATAATCTGCATTATGATGCAGTCCACTTAATCCGAGTCGTGAACGTGAGTCATCAAAGATTAGATGAGTTAGATTGCACTACTTTCCTGTGGTCCGACGTCATCTACATTATAGATCATAATAAATAACTTGAAACAATGTTGTACAAAATTATAGTTCTACATTATCCTTCCTAAACGCCTCGTTAGTTCCACACTCATGCCCTAATTAAAATCAGTACCTAGTATTGTAACTTCGTTTTCCGGCTCATAAATAATTATTAATAATTTTGTGTTTATTTTCCTCATTCTCGAATTCTGTTGATCTGTGCGTGGACGTAAGCGATTGGAGGTCACGATCATGACTCACGTAACGTCTATAGAATTTTTAGCAGGGTCGCGGTAAAGGTGTAAAATGATTTTCAAGTTCGTGGATAACGTAATTAAATACCCCTTTATATGTAGAGTAGGTAATTGTCAAAATCTTCCACGTACAAACATCAAACATTTAATAATTTCACATGTATGTATACATAGAAATGTTGATGATTATGTTGACATACTTAGTAGAATGTTATGAACGTAATAAAAGCTATGATAGATTTAGATTTATGCAATTGCTTCATTTTCTAAGTGAATAGAATGTGCTGAGTGTGTTATTATTTAAATTCATATGAAGATCAAATATTTGTGTTAACCTAAGTACTTACATACTTAGTTGTAACGATTAAGTCACGTCACGGTGACATAAGATACCTGATTAAAGTGTCATAAGTTTTATAGAATTTAGGGACCTTGTAGTCCAGTTGTTAGCGATTTTTTGTATCGTGATTGGGGTTCACAGTGACAAATTCCGTCAGCTTTTGTCAGTTGAATGTTAACTCGTAGGCTCAGGTTGTGATGTCGTGTGGTCACTGGACATGCCATGATGCCATCCCGAAACAATACGCGGGGATGTGACCGTTTAATTATTATATTCTATTCTATTTGCTAAAATCTTATTAGTATCACATACTCGAGCAAAAATATAAGCATAGTGAGCACCTATAAAATCTAGCGGGATGATGTTTATTTATAGCGTGTCAAATGCAATTTGACTGCGGAGTTGGGGTCGTTGACCCCGCTGATCGCCGTCTCGGCTTGGGCGGGCGCGAGGCGAGCTGGCCGCAGATGCCCGCCCCCGAACTAAACAAATGTCTCGCCTCTGAATTGACTCCTTGCACTTTTATTGCTGTTTTGTCTAGCTGGCTAGAGTTATAAACATCTAAGCACTTGTGTGTTTTGGGTGCCATGTTGGTACATAATGAAAAAAACAAATATCGAAGTTATGTAATAAGATTGACGTAAATAGCCGACAAACGAGCAAAGGAGTTGCCTTATGGAAAGTGGTCATCGTCGCCCATGGACACCAGTAACACCAAGCATCACCGATGCGTTGTCGGCTAACTAAGATGATAAGAAAGAGGATAGTTACATATTTTTAAAACAATTTAAACGAATATATTTTGTTAGTTTCAAATGCTGTATTGCTACTTAATAGTCGCGTCCACTCTTACTATTAAAAAGATCAATCTTTCTGACTGGCGACTTTTAACACCATCAATCAAGTTTCTAAAGTAAAACAGCGCATGCATGCGCAGCACATCTTAAAAATGATGCATTGCTCAGATTAAACCTAAAACGGGAATGTTACTTTTATGCGTCGGATTATTTGAAGGTGAGTCAAAATAGTAACAAGGGGTTTACTACCTTGGTGAGTATACGCTCTTGGGCTTTATCATCATCTTATAATATGAAATTCTCGTGTCACAATGTTAGTTACCTAGACCGGCTAGACCGATTTTTATAAAATTTTATATGCATATTCAGTAGGTTTGAGAATCGAGTACTATCTATTTTTCATACCCCTAAGTGATAAGAGTAGCTCACCCTAAATTTTTTTTTTTCATTTTTTGAACAATTTTTTTTGGGTATTCTTTTATGGTGTGACATAAAAAATACATAAATATAATCCCAATTTTTCATTTCCCTCCCACCCCTCAAATTTAAATCGCGCTTTAATCATTCACAATCTATATGGCGGGACAACGTTCGCTGGCGCAGCTAGTAAAAATATAACATTAAGTAGCTGAGATTTTTGTCAAGCGTTCACTTATACATTTAAAATCTCTTTCTTTACTAAGTGACTGACAGACAACGTACAGTCGAAACTATTGAACGCACGTAGCTGAAATTTTGGCATGTATTCCTTGGGGAACGTAGGGGTGCTCCCCTACACTCTCCAAGGATTTCCCTAAGAGAGGATTTTTGGAAATTTTCCCCCTAAGGGGATATAAAATGAGGATAAACTGAAACTTTTTATTTCTTCAATGGATTCACTGGAAACTTCCTATATAGGTTCCTCAAGTAACGCAAGTAAGCACCAAGAAAGGCTTTTTTAAATTATGCTATTTGTAAAACAAGTCAGAAGAAAAAGCGCGGTCGAGTTCATTAAAAGGCGTGCTATTTCAATTTCATTTCAATTTCAGGGTGAGGCCGTGGGCGGAGAGATTTATGTTATACATATAAGTAAATACAAATAATACGTAGTCATCATTCATCGTCACTTTGTACGCAGATATTTCGACCTAGTTGCATGGATTGTGGTCACGGCTAAGCCGGCTATATCGGCGTACAAAGAACATATCGTGAGAACCCGTATCATAATACATTGTATAAAATCCGCGATGAGTTAAGTTTAACATCAAATAATTATACAATAATGTATTATTAGTACGTGAGAAGAAGCTTCACAAACAGTTTTCCTCATAGATTTGCAAAATAAGTATAAAATGTACCTACTTTTTACGATCTGAATTTCGTGACTTGAAAACTGTCGTGCTTTAATAAAAGTCGTGAAAGTATTACATTTTTGTTAAAAAAGTTAGGTCACCATAATTTTTGAGCTGTAAATTGAACTGATTTTATTGTATCGAAATCAGGTCGCCAGTCGGCTAAACTCAAATTTATTTGTGACCTACCAAATTAAAATTACGAAATAACTTCAGTAGTAACATCATTTTGTTGACATGCATGCAGGGGCAATATGGTTGCGTAGTGAACTATAAAATTAGTGTAATAGAAATAAAAAAGTTTTATGTGGCAAAAACTTTATTACAGGCTTGTAACCTCCTAGATTCGCTTTAGTAAAATCAAGAAATACATTAAATAAGGCTAAATAAATTTTTTAGTATATACTATGTAGTATGTGTATGTATTCATAATTATTTTTTCAAAACATTTTTCAAATTCGACTGGCAATTCCAGAGATTATTGCGATCATCTTCAGCCGTTCCCGATAACCTGAAATAGGAAATAAGTGACTACAGTAGTGTGTATGAGTACCGTAGTTTTTTTTATCTGTTTCTCATATCTATAAAAACATGTGGGTGCAAGATGCTTGTACTTACTTAGTACCTAGTTCATGTTTATAAGAATCCTCCCTTTAGACTGATGTAAAATGTAACATTATTCTGTTTAATAAGTTGAAATATTTTATATGTATTAGATCTATTACAGCTTTTTACGAAAGTCAGTAGTTAAGTACTGACCTAAAAAGTATCCTATATTTATATTAGAAAGGTTATTTAATTATTTATATTAGGATCTTTATATTATATTATCCTCCTCTATTTTATGGTACTTACCCTATTTTATTTCTTGTATTCGATTTATATATTTGTATTATTGATGGGTGGGTGACTAACCTCTCGTCAAGTATTGTATATTGTATATTGTGTTATACTCGTAGCTTACAATAAACACGGTTACAATGCTTTCTCAAAATCCCAGCTACATGTATTATTTAGGTCAAATGAATATAAAAGTTAGTATGAAACTTTTTAACTGTTCGTAAATCAATTTTAGAACAGAGAACTTGGAAACTGACCTGTAAAACGATAAAATGGGGCAAACATTAAATTCTTGGCTTGTTTAATAACAATTAAAACTGTTTTGTTATTTGTTTGCGACTGTAAAAACTTTGTTGAAAATAAATGATATAATATAGGTAGAAACATAATTCTGATGAAATACATTTGTGGGCTTGTCAAGCTCGCTTCTTGAACGAAGTGGAATGGTCGTGTAATGACGGCAATTAACTAGACGCGTATACTTTTGTCTTGTATTGCGTCATGGCGCGAGAAATGAGGAGAGATTCGTGTATTATCATCACAAATTATAAGGCGCAAGGCGTTCCGTGTAAGTGTTTCTTTCCACCGGTTGCGCTGGCGAGCGCAGTCTGAATGGAGACAATTAGTGACACGTGGCGCGCAGTGTTCTTGCCAGAGGCCGGGACGAGCGGACTTTACCGCTAACAACCCTCACACATGACCCATTTTCCTCCTGACACAACACCCGTTAGGGTAATACGTCCAACCGTTTTTTCACGATTCATGTCGATGGTGATATAAAACAAATTGAGTAACAATTTGTTTTATATCACCATCGACATGAATAATTGAATATTGACATGAATAATCAAATGAATAATTGTGTGTTAAGAATGTTTTTAATATGTTCCCTTTTATTGTAATTGTTGACTTTGTGTTCGCCGCTACCCTTTTATTATTACACTAGTGGACTCGCTACCGCTTTGCTTCGGGAAACATGTACCTTATTACGCACATTCGGATATTGGTATTTTTATTTCTCAGCCGATTGAAATAAAACAATCACTGAATGTTAAGTGGAGCTTACCACAATATATTAGTGAAAACCGTACCCAAATCGGATAAGCCGTTTCGGAGATTAGCGCGTACAAAACCACAGGCAAAAGTTCTAAAAATCATTGTTTTGGGTTTTTTGCGCTAACAAAGACCCCCAGTAAAAGTTTACTATCTTTTTAATCGGTTGCCCGAAAGAAATAGCAATGCAGCGATAAGACCGCCTGTTGTATCGCGCCTACTTATATATTTTGATCATCTAAAATATCTACTAGGTAATTGGCCTGTATTCGTTATTATGAATAGGTATAATTTTAAATACCTACATATTTCTAATATCATACGGGCAATCTGATTCTTTATCATATTATGGAAATATGCACTACCATTATTTCAAAGAAATGGTCTTGTAATTTCTTTTGAGTAAAACTAGAAGAATTCACTCTCGACTAGAATTCCCGAGCTTGCGTAAAAGGACCTATAAATTATTACAGAACGGACACGAGCGAAGAAATGAACGATCCAGGGTTTTTCCACCTTTCAACTAAATCATTTTCCTATTTTCTACTAAATTAAGCATTTACGCTTGTCTAGGTGATATAAAAGCAATTGAATGTTCATATAAATAAAATAATATCTTTTTATTGGGTCGGGTTACTTGTTGTGAAATATTAATATGTATTGTATTTTCTTCTTTGAACTTTTCAAAGAATTTTCATACTAACTTTTATCTGTTATCCTACGGCAAGAAATACCCATTTTCAGGATGAAAAGTTTTATAGGGCTCATAGCTTTTCTCTAACCATCCTTCCCCAAAATGCAGTTACAGATTTGGGGACGCGTCTCTCCCTGCAGTCAGTATGAATGACCGATCGGTCTGAAGACGTCATTGAGCGACTGTACAAAAGAGTTTCTAATAACTATTTTTTAATTAAATAGTTTGCATCATTTAAGGTGAACTAATTTTAATAAATCTATGACAGTTGATTGCAACGCTACCCATCGGTTTCGACCTTCATTGGCCAATTGAGTCGTAACGATCCCCATCGTTGGTCCCCATTAATAATTACGTCGCTTGATCATTGAGCAATTCTATCTAATTGGCGGTCCGTGTTGAAACGAACGTCGTTATTGATAGGATTCCTACGTTCTTTTTTGAAAAGTAATGTCTTATTGTAGTGTTTGTTAAAAAAAATCTCGTATATAAAAGTACCCACATATTTTATATATTTACTACATATATATTTTATATTGAGCAGACGAGCCAACCGGTGGTAAGTGGTCACCGACGCTTATGGACATTATCAACACTAAAGGCACTTGTAGTCGACAGTTTCGAATCATATTTTGCACGTCCACAAGCCTTTGTCTCTTAACAAATAAAAATCACAAGTTACGCGGTATGAAGCAAATGCAACCTGTGAACATTGAGGTCAAGGAAGGTGGAGCATTATACGTGGATGAAGTAGCGAGGTAGCTGCTTATAGTTATAAAATGCGGGTCACTGGTCCTTAGATTAGTTGAGCGGAAATGGGTCGCGTTTTGGGGAAGGACTAACTGACTTAAGGTAAACTAACTGTTTTAAGGTAATACCTACACAAAAGTATCCGTTACTATTAGTTGGGGTGTTGATAAGGTCGGGGTTCTTTGATTTGGATTTAATTAATTCAAATTAGTTAACACTTACATACGAGTATACTCCGAGCTATTATTCCCTGTGTTCTTGGCTTCGTAGGTATGAATACACATATAAACAAATGAAAATATATCACAGCCAATCAAATGAACGTAAATGGTCATCATTATGTTCCAAACTACAAATTCAAATATTATTATTTGTTTATTTAAATTTAATTCCACTAAATCCTACATAATTAATAGAATTGCAAATATGATAATAATAAGTATGTCCATTAATTTTATTAATCATCCATTTAATTAGTAATTAGTTGATTAATATTATGTCAATTTAATAATAAATAATTGATGGTCAGTAAGTAATCATTTAACTAGTTATTAAGTTATATAAATTACAATAACAATGTGACAGATTGTGATAAGGTTTAAATAAACTGCATCGCACAATCTCTCCTACGAAGAGTACGAAGCAACTGAACTGCACGAGCCATCAAAGAGACTTTTCCTTTCGGTGCTATTCCAGGATTTCCAGACGCGGATGTGGGTCAAGCGGCTCGCAGCCCGGTAATTTTAGGCTCCAGCTTTGTTTTGATGCATGAATAGTAATGGCTTGTAAATATTGATAGCAGTGCTGCTGGAGTTGGAATGGAGCAGGTTTGCACAGGTACATTCAGATCAGAATTAGGATATCTTTTTGAAATTCTGAATTAAGGGCATCCTTTACTGTGTCATTGGAAGTTTTGTCGTTGAATTGAAATTAACTCGGATCATTCGTTGATATGGACGGCATCCATATTTATTTCAGATAGGTCATATTTATTTCAGAGGTGAATTTTTTGGCAGTTTCTTTGTTTTGAGATAAATATCAATATACATTTCTATGATAAACCATAGCAATAGTTGATATTTGTGATGATTATAGCGGCGCGTGTGATTTGTGACCAAAATATAAAGAATCTCTGAAAGTTTCAAGCTTCTAGGTTCATTGGTTATATCGAATAGTAAGTCGATGAACGGATGAACGATGTAATGATGAGTGAGGACACCCTTTTTATGTTTGTAAATATATTTATTGTATTTGATTGTAATAATGTGATTTTACCAGTTTAAATGAATAAATAGGTGGAATGAATAAATAGTTTTGAAGTAGTTTTGAAGCTTTAGCACAGGCGCGCCAATTAGATGAAATTGTTCAATGTTGAAACGACGTAATTAGTAATGGGAAGTAACCATGTGGTTCGTTACGACTCAATTGGCCAATGAAGGTCGTGAACTGATTCATATTATTGATAGAATGCAACAGATTTAAGTTGGTACCTACTTAATATGTTGTAAAAGGTATATTAACTGGTTCTCGGGCCGTGGGTATTAGTAATGTCGTATTTGAGTTATTTGTGCTCTCCACGCCAACTGCGACTCTGGACATTCTAGTGCGGGGGTGTGTTTTTTTAAATTTGGAAATGTAACTTGTTTTAAAAGGAAAATGTTTCTTAACTTATAGTTCCTGTGTAACATTGTGTATTATCTTGATATATCCATTATATTTCTTCTGTGCGTGTGTATGTAATTGAACTCCTCCTAAACGACTCTACCGATTTGGTTGAAATATTTTGTGTCTTCAGGTGGATCCGAGAATGGATTAGATTCACAATTGGACCCGGTAGGTGGCGCTGCTGTCGATATGTCACCAAATTTATTGAGCGATACGAAGTTCGCTGGGACATCTAGTTTTACCATATTACTCATACTCTATTGATAAAATTAGAAGCCAAACGCCACAAAGCCTCGCTTTAGACCCACTTGATGGTGATCAACGCTTTAGTAACCGCAACCTCAACCAAAAACATTATATAAATATTTTCCTTGGTTTTGAATTCTTACAGAAGACCAATCTTAGTGACTACATCGAGGTTTGCAAATTTAGTTCAGGTTATGCTTAAATGTACATTATTCAATTACATCTAATTAGAGTAGGTAGTAGTATGTATACATATATTATTTCCAACTAATGTTAGATTTACAATGTTATCGGTTGTTTAAGTGGAATAACTAATATTACCTAACGTAATTTATTTAATAAGAGATTAGATAACTTTCGCCAATTCCATTACAAGTAATTACCTTAAACGAAATAATTAATTAATTTAATATTATAACGTTGAGTGGGTGTATCCATTTATTTAATGAATGCTTAGTTGATTGTTATACGTTAAATAAATAGTTATACCAGGCGCTCTCAATATTATTAATACCCAGTTTCTATATTCGAGAAACGATTCGTTTTGCCTACGGATAGTAAAACTATCTACCTAGGAGGCGTAACTAAAAAATATTCCTATAAGAAAATATTATGTATAGGTAAGGAAGGTCTTTAACTACTCGTTATTGGTAACTCGAAAACTATCGGTTTAACGATTGGTTAAATAACTATAATATGAATCGGGCATAAGTTTATAAATGGCGTCTGTTGTGAGTAGGTAGTTATATTAATGACTTTCAGAGCCAGACAGGGTGAAGAGCAACGTCCTCTGTAAATTTTCATTACAAGCCGGGATTCTGGGCGAAAGTAATTAGTCTAGATATTTTTGTTTTCTTCGTATTTGCAATTTCATTTTCATTCATCAGAACGAATCCCGAGCTGACTGTGTGAGTTTATTTATTTGCTGGAATGAATGATAATATGACATGACATGAGATTGAAGTTGAGTTAGATCTTGTTCTTCGCTTGTAATGTTTTTCAATGAGCAAACTGAATTAATGTTTCATTACATTTATACACAAGTACCTTCTACGTATATTATTTTGTAAAACGCTACGGTGAATGACTAACTAGCAAACAGCTTGCAATCAGTATACTTAAAAATATGAAAATTTATACAGTTTTCTTATTTGTATATTTTGGGCAGATAAAAGATATTACAACCATACATAGAAACTATTTTTTAAACAAGTATTTTATTAAAATAGATTCGGTACGTTCATATAACGCGAGTCGCATTTTTTTATCCGCTCTGATGGCATTTTTGTAATGATTGCGAAAGATAATTGCGGAACATATGAATAGAAAGAGAGTTAAACATATGAATAGAATGAAAATACGGCAATAAACTGATTTCGCCTGCCTCAGTTTTCGCGCGTTTGTGACATAACTACCTTTTATAATATCATTAGAGGCAGATACCATTATATTAATTGTACGAATGTGCTCTTAAATTATTTGTCTGTACAGTACTGAATGATCTAAAAAATAAAGCTAAACTGAAATAAATAATTATCCTACTACATTATGTACTTAACACAGATACACATACATCTAACGAAACGTAGTTTTTACTCATTGATATTCAATTTATATCTAAACATAAGCAAAGTTTATTAGCAAGTGCAAACTAGCAACTTAAGGCATTTGTTCTCATTATGAGTAATCCCTGCAGGCTAGGGTTTAGCTCAGTGCGCGGAGTAGTGCACCGCAATAATCCAATAAGTAGGGTATGAACCCGCGACTCGTGGCGCGTTTGCTCAACCTTCAACGCACTAGCTTTGAATTCTCTGTATCTAATATTCATTTTAAATTAAGGCACTTGGGAGAGTGAGCGTGTTTATTTAACGAAGAATTCTGTGTTACGTTGAATAGATGTCATTGAACTTTAATTCTCTTTCGTTAAATATATTGTCTGCTCTCGTGAACATAGTGTAAGAATGTTGGTGTACGAGGTTGGATACTGAAGATTTCTTTATATCCTATTAATATGTATTATAAATGCGAGTTTGTATGGATGTATGAATGTTTTTGTTACTCTTTCACGCAAAAACTACCGAATGGATTTTGTTGAATCTTTGCAATAATATAGCTTACACATCAGAATAACAGATAGGTTACAATTTATAAAGATATAGGTAGTGTGAATTATCCAAAATATATAACCAAATCTTTGGAAACGCAAGGAAAAGTTTCCCGAAGCGAAGCGAGGGCGGGTCACTAGTAAATAATAAATTATTGAGGAATTAATCGCTCAAGTGTAAGTTTTGTGATAAAAGAAGTTGAGGTGACATCTTTTAGGGACCGGTTGTCCTATATATGTAGATGGGCGGTGAGTGCGAAATCCCGATGCGTGGTGTCAGTAATTGGATAAGAGTCCGACAGCGGCAAATGAGCGCTTCCGTATTTTAGTTAGAGTATAATAATATAGTCTATATTATTATATAATAGTATAAACATCATAATATAGACTGTCGGATGTCCTTAGTGCTCCGGAAGGCCTCCGACATGGCAGTATGACTACTAATTTATAACAACCCAGACCGCAGGCTTAACGTGTACTCTGAAACGGGGAAGATTGACTTAAAGCGTTGAATTGCGTAACTCCGTTATTCATTTACTAGTTACTATTACTAACTGTCTATTAAATCACATAGTTTTAAGCTTATATTAAGATTAAGTGCGTGGATGACTGATACTGTTACACAACGTCTGAAACATGTGTTTAAAACTATAGTAACACATTATAGCGTTTACAATTTATGAACTCAAGGATAGTGTGTCGGCGTTAGGTTATAATATTTATTATTGTAATACCGCAATAAATGGATGCGGATGTTTGGGACAAGGAACAGAACTGGAGTCGCAGTCACGTGTAGTTTTTATTATTTCATGTCGGCATGTGCTTGCGCTCGTTGCATTATGGAAACGTGGAGAGGCGTATTAGGATAATGGAATGGAACGCACTGCCTACGTTATATGTTAAGCTTTATAATATCTCATGCGATACACGAACAAAATCACTGCATTATTGTAGAGTATGTTTGAAATTTCCATGCTGAAAGCCGTGTCGAATTTAAAATTCTTTGTTGGGTATTACTATTTGTAACTTACGAGTGTGTAACTTTTGGAAAACATTTCCGTAATAACAATACAATAAGTGCCCCAGGTCAAACTAAAAATGGGCAATGATTTGCAACGTGTTTGGTAAGAGCAAAACACTGACCTGTTAGGTTAGCTATATTTATCTGCATAATATATATAAAATATATGAAAGCGGTACCTACTAAGAAAAGCAATATAAATGTAAAGACGATTTACAGCGCGCAAATTTCATGCTATAAATGTTATTGACACTTGAGTTACAGATGTCATTGAAAACTTGAGTTAAGGTGATCCTTGCTTGTTATCCAAAGAATTTCCGAGGACGATTTCAATAACGTCTATATAGCATACTTTTATTTTGCTATATTGCCTCAAGGGTAGCAACACACATGTGACCAAATTATAACGAGACTCTTACTAACAATTACTGTCCTAGTCCTCACACTTGCAAGCTAACCAGTCCAACGTTTTAACACCGTCTCCTAACCGGACTAACTATCCCAGTACTAACAAAACAGGTCGCCATCAATGGAACAGATTTCCCTACACTCCCACCACCAAAACCACAACCTGTAAATAGTAATGTTATTGTAATTAAGTCTGTAAATACCTCTGTAAATAAGTCTGTACGAGATGTAAATAACTCTCACCTCTGACCCTCAGTAATTTGAGTTTTATTCTAAGTCGGTCGCAGTTGTCATGGGCGGCAGCTAAAGGTGGTGCTTCATACTCGTCTGCTACCTTAATTCCATAAAAAAACAAATCATACAATAACTGTATGTCGTTTACAAAATAAATAATCGTTTGTTATAATAACTTGACACGTATACCTACCTACATAACGCTATGTCATGGCGTATATTTTCATAATGAAATTCCAATGTTCGTGTCACTGACTTTGGCTGGGATAATAAGTATATTTTATATAGGAGGACCCCGTAGCCTATTTGATGGTGACCCTGGTTGTAAAGGGAGTTCCGGGTTTGATTCTCAGCCGGGCAGCTATTTATATGACAGATAAGGGTCTCGATTCGTGGGTGTAGAGCTAGCCATACACGCTATGGTGTACCTGACAGGTTTACCTGTACATGGGAACTGTACAAGTAAACTTGGATGAGTATGTTGCACAACAGTGCATGTATGTCTACTACGAAGCTCAAGTTTATCTGATAAGTTTAACTATACAGCCAAACCTTTATGGTACACCCTAACGTACCTATATGTGCCTATATGCCGTATACCTATATAACCGTGTACCTATATAACCTATATGCCGTAGCTTTAGTGACGGCATATTTGTATTGTCCATGCTACCCGCGACACGGAATCCTAGGGCGGGCGTATGTGTCTAAGCTTTTATTGTGTCAAACAGATTGTAGGGCAGGAACATGTTCGTAGAAAGGAATTGCTACGTCACGTCGTAGCTTAGCCGTCCAACAGCTCATGTTTATTTTACTTTCGTTCATCTGGTAAATCGATATGATTATTAGTATTTCTGTGTACATTAAGGATAAAGTTATTTTAGCGCGAACGCTTTGGTAGAAATGATAACAAATGCTTCAACGAAAGTATGACAATTCAATGAATAATTAATTACTCTAAGCCACGAATAGACTTCCAAAATATGGCAATCACAGACCTAAGTGGTCTGTGATGGCAATAGAAGGAGTATGTTATACTTATGTCTATCATTACACCTATATACAAGTCCTATTGTGTGTCAACTTTAGGGTAGCAAAGCGGACGGGCACTGAAACGTAGTAGCATTAGCTCGGCTTTGTGATAATATCCAGCGTGCGGCCGCCTCCGTCCCACTGACCCAGTGACACGCCGCGTGGAGGGAAAAAAACGCTTCACGGAATCGACCGAACAAATAAACGTGTAAATATTCCCTCCCGTGCCCCACGTTACAGACGCGCTTCGATAAATGATTAATAAATCGGATTCTTTGTGACTGTGCAAAAAGGTTTTGGGGGATTAAAATATTGTCTTGTTGATATTTTTTTTTATATTGATTATTTTGAAGCAAGTATAATATATGTATACGTTTGCCTTACTAGATCCCGTGATACGGTGTGTGCTAGGGTACAATAAACAGTACACTACGAAAATCTCCGAAATCCACTACGAAGTTTCGTTAAATAAAACAAAGAAACAGTTGTCACAAACAAAGAAAAACTAAGAACAATCCGAGATCGAACCTGGGACCATCTGCGAGAAGCAACGATCACGGTTGCATAATATACATTCATTGACATACGTAGAATCGTTCGCACATGTACAATTTGTACATGCATATTTTTTATTATTAAATTTGCATAAGCCCATCTGTGACAAAGTCGCTACCCGCGCTTGTGACCCACATTTCACCTTCATCCTGAAGTTAAAATGTAAAATATGAGATTCGAGATAATGTCGAACTGAATTTCGTTTTAATAGCATTTTCCATTACCATAATGGAGTCTTGAGAATAGTTGCAGTGCTAGATGAAGAGCTTCGATATTGAATATGGAATAATCGGAATGATATTGTACAGTGGAACTTTGTTATAAATGGCGTTTGCAGCTTCGTTATTCGTGTTCTTGGTGTTTTGGGTGTCGTGATGATGTATAGGAAAAAACCGGCCAGGCGTGAGTCTGACTAATACGAACGGATCCTTACCACAGTGTAATATTAGCGCCGAAAAAACATCTCTTTCGTTTTTTCGTTCATTTGTTGTTATAGCGGTCATAAGTTTAAGAAATACAAGACCTATGGAACGTGTTTCGTGACCTAGCCATGAGTGATGCGTGCAGGATTCGAACATGAGGCTCCTGTGCTAAAGATGGCTCATCCAATTTATGAATGATCAGTAGCAAGCTTTTAATTGCCCGATGCAACACGACTGGGCCATACTTTTAAGCGAAGAAAAACGAAGACCGAATGCCATTTACTTATAATGTAGATCGTAGACTCACTGTACATGTCTGTAATGTGCAGCACATTTTCAACACGTGGTGCACGCTCATATTTCTTATTTATTATTATCTGTTTAGTAGGACATTTCATTCTTACGTTGGTTGTTGCCATAAGGTTCATTTTGTTGCATAGTGTTGTTTATTCCAAAGAGCGGTGTACAAACAAAGCATGTTCAGTTCCATTTGCATGCGATAAAGAAAAAAACAAATGGGAGCCGATTTCGAACGGTGAGGGACAACTTGTGACGTAGTTACGTGCGGGAACTACGTGAGGGAATCGATTTTAGAGTATGCTTCGTAAATATACTTCATGGTAAATTATAGCGCTGGTAGATCGACAGCTTATGGCAATAAGTGATGTGATAGAGTTGAAAGAAATCTGGCTCGTGAAATAATCAAACTTCATCCTGTGGCGTTAATTCTGTATCTATTTTCAGTAGAAAAAGTGTTAGGTTCTAGTCTAACACGAATATTTTTTACAAAAGCAATTTGTGATTATTGAAAAGTTTGATAGTTAAATAGATGCTTTCAAAAACTTATATTTCAGATTTCGTAAATCGCGCCTATGTTTGTATGTCTAACCGCTATAATCTGAAAAAACTGCGATTTCCATGAGAATACTACCTAATAGATAGTTTGAGATATAATGAGGAAAGTTGTGATATAATGTAGAGATATAATGTAAGAGGTAGGACTGAATTTATAAAAAATCTGATAGAAATTGATAACAGTAATTTCGGTCGGGATGACTTTTCGCGAATGTGTCCCGAAGCGAAACGAATATAACATTATCAGTATATGTAGTAGCTAGCTGATAATAGTACCTATTTATACTACGACTACGTTATAACTAATCTTGTTGTCGTTGTATAATAGTAACATGTAAAAGTCAACTTTAAAGTATGTATTATAGGTATTCGTACGTGCTTGGTATGTTCGCCACGTAGCTCCCATATCAGTGGCTGGGGGGATGCGCGTTGTATATATTGCGGTGTGCTCCTAAACAGCAACCGTAATAACTCAATATGAGTAAGCCTTCCGGGCGGTTAATTCGTATGAACTCGAACGTTTCGTTTAAAGTACTGCAGTGTGTATCGCTCGTATCCGAAATACGTAGCGGTTGTGTTATTACTTGTTGTAGAAAAATAATCGTATCTTATTATGGACAGACTTCTCTGTTACTTTTTAAACAACGTAGGTACATAAATATATATATTGTATTATAATATATTGTGTATTATATTCATGATAGAAATAAATATTTTTGAAATGGTATAAAATGTACTCGTTTAAATTTATTACAAACTAATAAAATTACTGTTATCTGTTAATTTTTATAAATCCGGATTGAAAGGTGCCGGCTACATTTTTTAGAGGCGACCATCTGTCCTCAAGGGTAGCAACACATCTGTGACCGAATTTTAATGAGACTTTTACTAACAATTACTAACTGGAATATTACTAACAAAACTAACAAGACTAACATTCACTAACAGTCCCTGTCCCAGTCCTCATACATACAAACTAATCAGCTAATGTTCTAATACCGTCGCCTAACCGTACAAACTATCCCAGTCCGCCAGTCCCCATTTGAGTCTTGTTCTAAGTCGGTCGCAGTTGTCATGGGCGGCAGCGGAAGGTGGTGCTGCATGCTCGTTTGCTACCGTAATTCCATAAAAAAATATCTACACTAGTCATACATACTAATATTAATTAGGTAGGAAGGTATTTTAATATAAAAACTCTTATGTTAAAATACTTATGTTAAAATACTATATTGGAATATTTTCATTGTAGTCATAAATATTTATTCAGAATAATAAGGAGGGACTTAATATTTTCAACATGTGTTAAACAGTTGGAATAATGATCCATTGAATGCATTACTTAACGCTATTTATGTGCAAATATTTTAGAACATAATCTGAGAAAGCAGATGATCGTTTTGTTTGTAACTCAAGAGGTGACAAAGTTTTCCACCTCCTGGTTTGGATTTAACCATTTTAACCAACTTCAGCAGACAACAGACACTGTTTACCGATCCCGGCTCTTACATCACGCTTTTTCTGTCCCTAGCGTTAATCTTGATTCGAGACAGGGTTTTACGGCACATTTATCAAATGATATTTTGCGTTCAAATCGATATCGGTCGGTGGAAAAAGTAGCAAGGTTTTACGCTGGCCGATTCTCGTTCCGAATAACTCCCATTGTCCTTAAGTCGAGTTCGGAAAGTTTATAATTAATGTTAGGGAAAAATTTCAGTGGAGACCGAACGGTTTTCATTGTCGCTTAATCAAACCGCGCGGTAGAGCTGTTAGTGACGAACTTGCCCTCCGACGGCCAACAGTGTTTGCTATTTTCTCGCTTAATTATAAAAGTTGGACCGTAATAGATTAGTTATTGTTAAAGTTACAAAGTGTAACGTTTTAACAAACTCGAATAGCATTTTTTTTGTTCTTAACTACGTGCTGAATAATGCCATGGCTATGCGTATAAAAAGCTATTCGTAAATGGCCGATTATATACTTCGTCGTTTGATTTAAGATTAAGATTCCTAAATTAAAATTCTTTTTGATTTGTTAACCTTTTCATGAGTTCACATGTGGGTGCCTAGATGGCGTTGTTACCTAAAAAAATCACTATACATATTACGTTTATATGTATACTGGTATGATATTCTAGTTTCTTGAGTTTCACGTCTATCGGAGTGCACGCGATATTTTTTATCATGTAACCTCAACACACAGTTGTACACTTTTTAAGTTCATTTATGGAGTTGAAGAAAAAACGTAAGGAACTTCGTTCCTGACGGGGGTCCCCCAACCGCTCATTTTTTTTCGTAAAAGTTCTATTCACTAGGTATTATTATTTTAATCAAAACTAACATAAGATCGTTAAATGAAAACGAAGGACTCTGCAAAAGCGTGATTCAACTTCGCCAGAGTAAATTGAGATTTACAGGCACTCGAGGTGGCGACACTGAGCAAAAAAAACTATCTTTACAGACTGACCATTATTTATCACTTTTCCTATTTGGTTCAGAACGTTTCTTGGTTACTGAGAGCGAAGTTACGAGGTTTTGAAAAAGTAGAGTAGGTATGCACTTATACGATGAAACGAAACTCCTACAAAGATTTAATCCACTGTCATATTATTTTGTCAAAACTTTATCAAAATATTGATTGACAATTGAGATGACGTAATGTCCTATTTTAATGTCTACAGGGTTACTTTGTACATATATTATTGGAACGAAGTTCCTTACGGCAGGCTTGGAGGGGATAGGTTTTGCTGCGGCGACCGAACTGAAAAATATGTCATAGTAAAACCGTAAGAAAAAATGCGTGGAATAAAAGCGTTAAATGAGACGTGCGCAGGCGCGACAGTCGCATACACAAGCGAGTAGTGTATAATACCTTTCTCTTTCTCCCTCTTTCTTTTCGTGGTGTCCCACCTGGTGTCCCACGACACCACATCATTTTTTAGTATTTATATTATTGTTACATCGAATAGTTCAATTACATATATCAAAGATATTAAAACTATAGATGCGTTACGTTCATACAACGCGATTTGTACTTTTGGATCCATTCCGATGACGTTTGTATGACAGTATGAGATGAGAAAGATAACAAGAAATAACAAGAAAAGCAAGCCAATTGGTCAAATTTGGTTGTACCGCTATTCGCATGCTTATTACATAATTATCTAGGTAGTTCTTTTTTACACATAATTAATAACACTTTCACCGTTTATAGAGAAATTATGATCTAAAGATTATCACGGCATGGTTCGTGGAATACTTATCTGAATCTGAATCAATGCACTTGCCTTTAAAAAAATAATGATTTCATTTGACTGTAGTATACGATATAACTTGTATCGGTTGAAATATAGGAGCAGTAGTATTTTTTATTTAAAAACGAAGAAAGGCAGAAATCGTCAAAGCGCGGGTATACTCTGGCGGAATCGAATTGAGATTTAGTGGCACTACTCGAGCCGGCAACGTGGCAACGGGAAGCTTCGAAATATAATGCGGTCGTCCTTCTTGTTGCAACGCATACAGCGTACATACTACATACCTAAAGGCAGTGATGCCGTTAGTTAGGTAGAAAAAGTATAGGAGTGGATGAGGTAGGTAGAGTCGAATTCAGATTTATTCGCATGGCGAGACAAAATATGCCCTCATTGCTCTATCTATGGATAATTATGCAACGGGTCAACAACGATATATCGATATATTGATCTGACTTACTGTCTGATAAGAAGTGAAGCTACGAGGTTTGATTCAAAATAGGTAATTATCTTAAATCAACTTCGTTTACTCATATTTGAAACTTACAAATTGGTGGTCACAGAGCGAATAAAATTAACATCTTTTTTAGTATAATTAAAAAAATATATTATAGCGTTTAGCTGTAAAAAATTCGAGAATCAAGCACTTTGTACAAGTGTTGTGCCCAATTTTTTTTTCATATCTACCTTTGTACATTTATCTATAGTTTTCTTATCTTCTGGTACACAATTTAGAGTTGCGTACATAAACAATAAATAAAATAAACAACATGATTATAATTTTTTTTTAAAGTACGTTCAGAAACGTCGTTAATTAGGAAAAAAGGTTAGGATTCGTAGATGCGACTGGCGCGATGGCGCGGCGGAGTCGACCGGAGATTTAGTGGCACTCGAGCTAGTGAACGGCGAGCTCCAATAAAACATGTGATCGTCGTTTTTTAACGTCTGTCTGGGTTTATCCGTTACTTTGGGGGTTTTGTTAGTTTAGGGTGTAAGAACGTTTGAGAGTACGCCCGGGAATAGTGACAGTACTAGTTTAAGATACAAAAACTGAGAAGAAATAATTTTGAATTTAATAGATCATTTAATTTACCTCCAATGTCTTCAACAGCTTGAATTTTAATTTTATGTTACGTATTTTAACACTGTAACAATAAATTCTGACGCTGCAAAGTAATGCGTTACATTGAGCAATGTGACATGGATTCATTACCCGGGGGAAGTACATGATAATATTACTAAGTCAGTTTGTTTTCGAGTCGTAGATGTTTGTAATGTTTTCCATCCGAATCGTAGTAGTCCGAGGGTGTGAAAGGTGTGACCGTATATCTAATGCCTAGTTATAGGTGGTTAGCGTAATCACTGATTATGCAAAAGTGGAGTGAGCTTTGAATCCGATTCCTCGATGATAAGTGTGGGGTGACCCTTGCCCGGCAAGTCGGCTGTGTAGTGTATGACCCTTAACGTATCCGTCAAACGACCTCACTAGAATATAGAATATATAAAGTGAATTGGTATTGAAATATATCTGTTTTGTTACAGCAACACGTCGTCTCAGTGAATACGTGGAACATTACGAGCCGCTCTCGTACGACGCGAGCGCAATACACACACACCATGTGCGCACGAAACGTTCCGTTGACGCGCCAGACTTGCGCATCGACTTCGTCGCGCACGGCAGGAGTTTCCGAATGCGGTTGCGGAGGGATCTCTCCGCGTTCTCAGAGGACTTCAAGGTAACAATTTTCACTTGCATGGTTGACGGTATATGTTACTTGCCGTCAAGTGTAGAAATTTACTAACAAACTAACCAGCTGATGTTCTGACACCGTCTCATAACCGGATTAAGGAGTGCGCACAGTACAGCGACGCCACGAACGACAGACGCCAACGCGACTAAAACCTTGACAAAGCTAACATTCAATTATGAGCCTTATATCTTTGAAGGTAATGTTGAATTTCGAACTTATACTTAAAAGCCCTGTACGGCCCCTCCCCGCCCTACACCCATAGCCGTTCCGTTTCGAGACCAACGCGTCGACGTTGCGTTGACGACTCACCGTAGACGAGTAGTCCACGCGTCGACCGACGCAATGACGTAATGTACCTAGAACGGAACGTCGGAGTTGAAACGGAGTGGAGACGGAGTCGAGTTTACGTCGATGAAGCGTTGATCGCGGAACAGAACGTCGGAGTTGAAACGGAGTGGAGTCGGAGTGGAGTTGACGTCGAGTTGGTGTAATGTGCGCACTCCTTTAACTGCCCCAATCCTCATTCGAGTCTTGTTCTAATTCGGTCACAGTTGTATTGTATTGGGCGGCAGCGGTAGGTGGTGATGTATGCTCATCTGCTTCCTTAATTCCATTAAAATATAGATTCCGGAAAACGCGGCAGACGACAGACGTCAGCCACAGATGGCGATAGCATATATACTCGAATACAATCTGCGGCGCTTGCGGAATAACACCTTAACAATTTTTTTTGATAACACGAGTAAGATACTGCAAAAGAACAGGCGGTAAATGGTCACTGCCATTCACGGACATCTGCAAGATCAAGAACGTCATTGATGCGGTGTCGAAAAGAGCCGTAATCGGTACTTACGCATTTAAAGCACGAAAGAGCGCAGCTAGCGAGTTTACCAAGCTTTTTATCAAGTTCAGCGTGGTGCACTTTAACCTGGGGAGACTGGGATGGCATCAAGGATGGAAGGTCTTGTTTGAGGTTGGTTATAAGTGGCTGCTCGACCGTTTAGTATCAAAGTAAATTTAAATCAGGTCATCAAACTACGAGTAGATTAAAAAAATGTGTTTAGGGATCAGCTTCAAAGCAAATATATGACTAGTTACTAAATCATTTTATTCGAATTTTATACAGCACTGTTCTAATTGTAGGAATTTGTATAGAGCAGGGACAAAGTTTAAGTAGGTAGATAACATCGAAATTCGCTCAAAATTTATCTTGATCGTAAAAAAGTTTCGATTATCATTGTTACAATGCTAAACTTGGTAATGTTAATAATTCTCAATTCTTATAAAAATGTTCTTTGGGACATTCATAGTGTTCAGCGGTCGTGGAGTTAATGTTTGTTGGCAACTTTCTTTATTGTGGCTTTATCGCCAAACCTCACAGCGAAATGTAACATAAGAATTATCTTTGCACAACTTTATAAATACTTGTTTGCCAGTTAAACATAATAAAAGCGGATCGTAGTGGAATATTGTAGCGAGGTACCGGAGCAATGTTCGAATAAAGTCGCGCAGGCAGGAGCGAGACAAGCTAAGCTATTAAGCCATTGAGTCCCTCAGTTTTCGGACTTGGTTTTTATGGTTATTTGAATTTGAAGCTGGTTGAATATTAAGATTACTTGTAAATATAAAAGTACAGCAGATTTCATTTACCGTTATATAAATAATCGTTTACCGTTTATAATCACAAACTATTGAGATACTTCAAATAAGGAGCGATTTAATTATAATTTGTCAGGCACAACGGCGCCTAAGTGTAAGGAGACAGTCATCATAGTAATGAAGGTTTCCTCTATAAATCCCTTCCCTGTTAAAGCATGATCTATAAATCAAATGGTCCCAGATTATAGTCACCTGTGACTGTGACTTTGTTAATTCAAGATGTTACATGAAATATTTTTATGATTATCTTGCAGGTCGAAAATTCTGATGGTGAATTACACGAAGTCGATACATCACACATATACCACGGCGAGTTGGTTGGTAAGTAACTCGTTTTGAAACTATATACAAAGTAGAAATTATATGTATAAGTTACGTTTAAATCTGTAGGGTGTAATTAAACTAGTGCAATTTAATCGCTTTGTTCACCCGTACACCAGCAACAAGTAAATTTAACAGCTCCCGAACTTGTATAACAGAAGCAACGCGCGAGTAGTTTAGACGAGCGCGAGAGCCGCTAGAGCGATTCACGTCCCGCAAGACGGATATAAAGTTTGGGGCTGACGTGCCGCCTGCCGCCCGAGCTGGCGACTGACGGCCGCAACTCGGGAGCTCCATTGTGCACGGAGCGAGCTCACGACGTTATCTTCACCCGAGATAAAGCCCCATTGTTCGCCCCTCGCCCCCGGCTAAATTTAATAAGTCCCCGCACCGAGTGTTTCGACGCCGTTTGTGTTTCTCTTTAATCAAATGGAAAATGAACGCGAGGCGCGGAGGCTTCGACCGGACCCAATTGTCGAGACGATGGATGCGACCCCCGCGTAATAACACCACGGGCGCACCGAAACATATTTCTTTTCGCAATTACTGCGGCCCGGGCCAAGTCTCGGCTAATTGGGAGCTTTCGGCGGCCACTCGAGTTTAATGTCGGTGGCTGCAGGCCGCGCCGTCGGCTCGCCCACGCTGCCCACGTCTATGATAATAATTACTTTGCTGAAAATTCCACAGGCATTCCTGTCTGAATATCTCTTCAAACAAAGTCAGGCCGCCAGACAGATTTGAATTTCGACGCTGCGTTAGTTTAATAGTCGATGTTGGTTATAGATTTGGAAGTTGAGTTGAGCAATGCGTGTTGTATCCGAGTGCGGTGTTATGATCGTGAAAGTTTGGTTCGGTCGGTGTAAACGGATAAAGTTGTAAGGGCGGCGCGCCATCGATCGCAGTTCGTCGCCCTACTTACCACGGTTCCGATGCACTTAGCCACCGCGCTGCAAGCCACATTTATGCATACATTTACCGCATTTCACCGTATAACGAATACAACTATTTGAACAAAAGCTTGTCCTATTTGACTTGCATTATTCTTGAACGGCTTGTTTTGTAAATATTATGTTGCTCATGTTGTTGAACGTAACGATTTGTTTAGCCTGTGCTTGTTGGTTGTATCATTTAAGACTTTTTATAGAACGTGAGTCAAGGAGTTATTCTTAATAGAGTTGTAGGTACAATGAAATTATGAATCATAATTAAACAAGTACGTTTTCTGTCACGATTTATTATATATTCTCATTACTTTATGTCCAATTTACTTAGAAATCCTTAGCATTAAGTTTCATGCAGGGGATGATTTTAATTTTTCTGGTCAAAAATAGTAAAGCATGTACCGAACGTTTTAGAAAATCATCCCCTAAGAGCGTAAATACAGGAGGAAAGGTTTTTGAATATCTGCTGATTTTGAAGCAATCTCTGAAAATAACGTTTTGACTTTCTGGTTACAAATAATGAAACACACATTTTAACGTTTTTGGGTAATCATCCCCTAAGCAAGCTCAATAGGGAAAAAAAGCTTGTTTGAAAATAAAGAAGCTCTACAAAGATGGCTAAAAATGTGTTTAACATACTGATGAAAATGAAATTAAGGGCTTGCAAAACTTTATTGATGACTTTAGTATAGTTACGAGATTTTATCAAAACTCAATCCGCGCGAGCCAAGCCACGGGCAACAGCAAGTTATAATAATAAATCGGTAGATTTATTTTAACATGAACTGACTTCGAATCCTTAGCAGCCACACCAAGATACGCGTGTCTCCAAATGATTAATGCCATAACGTACATATATACTCCAGTACGTTGTACCATTGCAAATTGCTGGGTTCAATAAAGAATTAGGTATACGTTGTACAGTCACGAGCAATAATATATGTATATGAATTGTCACGTTTTCTAAAATATCTTAACTTGTACCAATCCAGAAAGAAGTGAAAAACAATTCGTTCTAAATTAACTAACCATTAAACGATGTCAAAATAAGGTATCATATACAATTTAGAACGAATTGTTGTTTTGTTGTTCAAGTTAAGATATTTTAGAAAACGTGACAATGTATTATTATATATTATTGCTCGTGACTGTACAATATGTAATCATTTTGATTTACTAGGAAGAAAGATATTAATAGTGACATGAGCCTACGAAGATTGCACGTCAGCTCGGGGTCACGCGCCAGTTGTAATTGACGCCTTCCTGACTGACTTATCAAAGGCAAGTTCTAAATTTCACACGCCGAGACACGAGTTGCTCATTCAATAATATTACTGTTTCATACATGCTAAGTCGTAACTTAATATCACCGCTGTAATTTGCCGTGTCGAATCACAATGTGTTCGTTCTACAGAAATTGAGTTAGATACATTTCCTGAGTGTACGAGTATAAGTTATTATGTTTAAACTTTAAATCGAATTACAATTTACTTTTTTTATAGCCTAGCTAGAGCGTAATTAGTAGTATTAGGATGCACTCTGCTGGTCAAGTCATGGGTTGCACTAGGTTCTTTTGTTAGAAGTTGCTAGTAAAAATTATAGTAGTAGGTTCATTATCTGACTGACTACCTGACACCCGAAATCAACTGTGAATTGCTATTAACAGGTTTTGTTTGCAATAATGAAAAGTCAGTAAATAAACGGCTTTAACGCTTGTTTCTTAGACGGTATCACATCGTTGACGCCGCTTACGTCACAGAAGTTCTTGGGGTTTGGTGACCTTTTTCAATAATCACCTGCCTTTCAGCTATTGAGAGTAAAAATTTTCGTGATGTTAAGTGAAGGTATAGTAAGTACCAAACCATCATTTGTATGCTAATACTTATTCAGCTATGTAAATCAAAAATATTATGTATATTGTAGCAATGAATGTATATATACGCTCTCATGGCGAGACGGGAGTCAGTTATTGTTCATACAATAAACAATTGTCATCGGAACTCCATTTATGCGTACCTCGTCGAACGAACAATACATTGCCGATACATCATTAGTCTACCCAATTTGCTAAGTATAGGGTTTCCATAGGCCGCGAAATGTGTATGTGTACGTTTAACAGTGCACTCTGTTATTGTTGTTATTTTGTTACGTGCGATTATAACACTCTTTCTTGTGGCAATATGCACTTCAACTGGGCAAGGTACAGTACCAAGTCTAGGTACGGATTTAGTATTAAAGGATTTTGGATTGAGACTACAATGACGATGTTACTGACATAAATAATCCTACCTTTTTTATGTGAATAGCCAACATACCAGCTGACATCTGACGGTAACTGGTCACCGTCGCCCATGGGTGGACATGAGTAATACCAAAGGTGATGACATTGCTTTGCTGAGACCGACACTTTGTTGCCAAGGAAGAAGAAAGAAAATACTGACTCTAGCCCCCTTGCTAAAAACTAGTTGTTTGGCGGCTGACTTCAGCAAGGGGGGACAGTCAGGCTCACTTAAAGCCAGCAATATTATAATAATATTAACGAACTATTAATCATTTATATTCATAATGTAATCCTTACGTGATGACCTACCACTGAACGGGGGATTGCTTATGTCACTTTTTTTCGACCTACCCCGGTCTGCGGTATTAGATTGGGCTCAGTATATTACAGGCCGTCTCAATACTGCCACCTTATAACAAATTAAAACATTTAATTTGAAATAGATTTAGTATAAACTTAATTAAGTCAATTAAAATAAGAGAATAATAATAAGGATAATGAAAAATGAAAAAATTAAACATATGCACGGAATGAGCAGACGCCAGATGCACAAGCTTAATATAGATTGCTTTTATTACGTGTCATTAGTAGTCTATGAGTCCTGTGAAGATTGACATTGGAGCTAAAGTTAGTTTGTAATTGTACGCCGACGTTTTAATTAATATCATCCAGCAGATCTTTTTGTCCCGCCTCCACTTGATGTAATTAGCTTCTGGATGGCGCACTAACAACGGTACTGGAAAGTACGTTCTATTTTTAAACAAGTTTAAAAAAAAAAGTCATATCTACATCTTGTAATACAGTGTACAGAACATTCTTTATGGTCTGTTACGATGTTGATAGTCTGTAAAAATACTCGAGTAAACCTATATGTTTCTGCTATGACTTTGGCTGAGCGTATTTACGTCAACGCCATATTGGAAAAAATATGTTTCTGGTCGCATTTTTATTTTGCGTTCTGCTCTGCTTGCAGTTTTGTCTATTGAATGTTTGTGCAAAGAGAGATAATAAAATAAGAAATGCGATGGCTGATTCTTATTATTGATTATGGCAGAATCTGATGTAGGCAAGTCAATACCAATGTAGAATTTGTTATTTATAAATTTAAATGATTCTTTATAGCTCATAATATTGTGATGGTCAGCGATCAACCACCTCTATACCGCTAACTTTAATTTTTAACATGAGAGGCGTTACTGACATTGTTGGAATTGTTGTAACGAAATCCGTTTAAACATTTCATAGATTTTCAGGCGAAAACGATAGCCAGCCAGTCAAATTTGACCTTGTTAAAAGTTAAGTCTCGGATGCGGTGAGGTCAAACAATACTTGTTGTAATCCTATATTGAGGTGCAGTTCCATAACTGTAAAATCACCGTTCAAGGTAATCCAATATACGAGGAACGGTAAAGACTTGTCGTTTAACATTGTTCATGTTCGATTTTAATGTTTTAACAAATAATTCTTTCTAAAGTAACTAGGTATATTACACTTCACTAGCTTCCCCCGCGGCTTCGCCAACCAATTTCCAAAAATCCCTTCTTAGCGCTCGCTTGAGGAACATAGGTATATACAAAATTTCAAGCAAATTCATTAAAGAAATAAAACGTTTTAATTTATTCCCTTCGCAAAATATATAAAAGTTGATAAAATCAGAGAACTTTCATAATAACTTTGAACTTTTCATACTTTGCACTTTGCTTTCACCCCCTTAAGGGATGATTTTCGGAAAAATATTTTATACATGTTTCATGAGTTTCAATGAAAAACCTTCATAATGATTTTTTTCGAATTAATTCAAAAACGGCTTAGTTGCATACTAACTTTGCACCCCTCTTTTACCCCGTTAGGGGGTGAGTTTTCAAAAATCCTTTCCTAATAAGAAGATACATCAAAATGCTGCTATTATTTAGGTATTGCATTGAAAAAATTAAGCTTGGCAACACTGAATATTCAATTATAATTGCGCATTGATCGAATTGCAAGAGACTCGTATTCGCGACGATCGCAACAACGCTGACGAGAAAAATGTTTGGATTTTCTCTTGTTACTCGCTTCGTCTCGTCTCCGCGGAATATCGTATTCACGTCTATAATGACTCGGTGTTATTAAAACCAATTTATTTGCTGTAGTATTCGAATTTGCTTCGTCGGTTTTCTCTGTCTGAGAACTCGTTACTTTGTACTTACATATTTGCGATCTGTAATTGTGTTTGTCAACTGCTATTAACTTGCTATTATTTTGAAATCATAGACATACACATCAATTTTATTTAGATAATAAGTCCGACGAGATATACGGACTGACTCAAAAAAATTGTATTAAATAAAACCATCCTTCCTCAATGCAAATACCAGAATACCTGCGGGTGTTGGGAAAAATCCTACTACGATCAATAAACGTATTATCGAAGTAAGGTGTGTATTTGCGGTAAAGAATAAATATACTCATACAGTTTGAAGTGTTAACCACTCCAATGATAACATATTTAATCCCTTGTAGGCGTGACCTAACTTAAGGTAATCCTGCATGATAAATGAAACGTAAGATTTTATAAGTACATATTTACTTTTAACCTAGCTGCTAATAATTATAGCATTTTAAATTATTATTATTCAATCTAGGAGCGTATACGGGTTCTTAAAGCTAAAGAAGATATAAACCGGAACTTAATTATACATCACAGGTGTTAAAACCAGCGATATAAAACTATGACTGGCGGACTTAATGCTAAAATATCTTTTGATTTGTATTTAGTGCATGAAACGGTTAAAAGTAACTTTATAACGCTACACATGCACAGCTGCATACTAGGATTCCTCGTGTCGCAGTGACAACACAAAGACAAGAGAAAACAATACATTCAGTCAGACCAAGAACAGAAATTAAAACTTTACGAAAATATAATCCTAAAAATTTCACGATAATTAAAATTTTTATACAAATTTCCGCATCGTTCAAATTCAAATGTGCATAAAGTACGAGTTTTTCTTTCACGAAAATGTGAAGGAAAATTACAACTTGATTACATTTATTTAATATCATGGTTGATGTTGAAGAACGAAATATGAAATTGGATTAAAATTCTCAACTAAGTGGCCTCACGGTGGGATTACCAAAGACAGAGGATCCGGCTATTGTTCACGACACGCATTTGCCACTCCTTTAATATAAATATTTCAACATTAGTGATACAATTGTCTTTTGTTGTGCACACAATCGCGTTGGCAATAGCTCCCTGCGAACACTCGCCCCCATCACCTGCCTGCGAGTGATATGAGTCACTAACTTTATTATACATACTACGGTGTGGTAAACTACTATGATCAGTGACCAACTGGTGGTACACTAGTATTATTAATTTACCCGAACCCACGACCGTAACGTAGCTTTGACATGGCAACGATTGTGGGAAACATGGGGTTAATGTCATTTACCGAGCGTTTACATAAAACTCTACGCTGATACCGTTGATAAAGAGTGACTCATTGTCATAAGCTTAATTGTTTTTTGAATTAGTTTTTCATGTTGCCAGTGCCATGTTTCATGTTGCCACTCGTGTGGGGAAAACCTTTAAAAATTCTTAATTATAACCTAAAATAAAGTAACATGGCAATCGTTACTTCAGGAAATAATACAATGTGTTTTTATATAATTATCTACATAATTTTTATTTCTTATAAATTGCTATAAATGATACACTTGATTAAATTCATTATCTACTATAGGTATCAGTCAGCCTTAGTGTATGTAAATACCGATGAACGCCATACAGAACTGAAAAAAAAACGAAATGTAACAATTTTGCAATCTATGAATTCGCATTTATAATTTGTTATTAAAGCAAAGCTTTTTCATTTATTGGAAAAGTTTCCGAATGGTAATTAAAGGCGTTTTAAATTTCTAATAGGTACTCTTTTTCTTTTCTTTAGTGGCATGAGTGGATTGTACCGAGATTTAAAATTTGGAACATATATTATGTAGCTGCAAAATTGTCCCGTATCCGTTGATGTTAATAATAACATTTTAGTTGCGGATGCAGGTGGTACTTGGAGCGCAGCGCAAACACGCGCGTCTGTAGCCACATGTTAAGTTTTTGTGCATCACGCTTTGAGAGTTAGATGATGTCACCGGCTGAGTGCAACAAGCGATTATTATTATTACAAACTTGAAAACTGTACGCGTCACTTTAAAATGTAAATATCTTAATGACAGTCACAAGGAAATTCTCGCAACTTGCACAGACTGGAGAAATAGTATGTTTTGAACATAAGAATGTTTTAAGTAATTGAGATTTATGTGTGAAAAAATAATGATATTGAAAGTAATACTCGTCTTTAATGTCAAAATCACATATAATTAATGTTGACAGCTTGATTTTTTTACTTATTCTTAGTTGAACTTTAAATAAGTCAAAGAACAACAGGCGGACTTAATGCTAAGGGCGCGTTTATATGACACGATAGCATTCGCGCGGCCGTCGCGCAACCGCGAAAGCTATCGCGTCATCTAACTGGGGCCTAAGAGCATTCTCTGCCAGTCAATATTAGGGCAGTGGGAAAATGAAGAAGGCGGTAACAACATTTATATGTATACTGCAGGTACCTATTACATAAATAGCTTGTGTGTAGGAAGTACGTCCTAGCCGCTATGTGGTTGTAGCAGTTTCATTTATGTCTCGTTGCACAACTTGACCGAGATTTTCCCTATGTGCCAGCAAAATTAAGTCTCATTACATTTTCTCACTTTTCTTTGTCGTCACATTATTTTATCCATAAGTGTCAGACACTTTCCATGGGCCAAAACTTTTGTCAGACGCCTTACAGCTCCACTCACCAAGAGTGTGGGTGGGGCTTTGAGTGTTTAGCGTTTTTTATTAAAATAATATTTTAATAATAAGTCAAACAGACAGTGACAGATCGTTATCAAAAGTACTATTTCTGTAAATCTTTGTGTAGTATGGGACTTAACCTATAATTTCCTCCTATTTACTTTAACCAGCTGTTACGCCGCATCTATGCATAAATCAGTATGTCGAGCGTAGGCCATGCTTACTAATGCCGGTTTCCTATATTCATAAAACCATTATTTTTGCTTACGAATAGTACAACTAACTATATAAACGATCGGTTTGCTATTCATCAATATTTCAATTTGAATATCATTCAACTACATCTAGATCCGATTACCAATTAGACTCCTTTAACACCTCTGGGAAAAGTATAGCCTTTATCTAATAGAACTTGGACAGAAATCGTTTTTCAATAACGATTCATTTCAATTAATAACCATAGTTCTTTATTGAAGTGGATAAGCGCTTTTTCCAGTTTTTCCTATGGCAATATGGCGGATAAATATGTATATATTGCGATTCTACCGTTTCCATTTGAGACTCCATGCAAACGCTTTTCGAAATTCAAATTAG
This sequence comes from Ochlodes sylvanus, assembly GCA_905404295.2. Lineage (NCBI taxonomy): Eukaryota > Metazoa > Arthropoda > Insecta > Lepidoptera > Hesperiidae > Ochlodes > Ochlodes sylvanus. The sequence goes on from FR990131.1 coordinate 9,989,334, forward strand.
GTGATCGCTTCAACAAAACTCTACCGTAAGTTGTCTTGTAAGTGCGCCAAGAAACTCAAAAGGAGTTTTTTTTCCTACTCACAGTTACAGATTACACTTACATCTATTAAACTGTAAAATATGGAATGGTTTCTGTGAAGCGAACATTTTAAATGGCATAATGTTCACCGTTACACGTTCAATTGAAATGGGATATTCCCAGTCCGCCGGTTATACACATTTAGGTTAAATTAGACGCCGTCGATTGGGTCCGCTGCGGTATGTACAAATGTACATTGGACGCCATATCGATATATCACAGTTTACATAAGCTTTCGTGTGTGATCTGGTTTTGACTTCTGCAGGATGTTTTCCCCGTTCAGATCAATTAGATCTTGCAGCATTTAAATATCCTTTTACCCGTCAGAGTACTAACGGTACCTACACATTTTTTGTTCACTAGTATTTATCGCTTAAATATATTTTATATTAAAATAAGTAGTGTTTGATATATAAGCTTTCAGAATAAAAAGATTAATTCAGTGATTCAGATTCAGTGATCTTGTTACAAAAGGGTCATAAGAAAGAAATATGTATTTCAAAAACTAAAGGAATAATTATGAATTTTACATTCGGCATTAACTAAAAGAACATTAATATAGAATAACACGATTTATCTTACAATATTTTGACTATATCAACTTAGATATTGAAATAGTGATGAGGACCAAAAGTTAGCTCGGATCGAATTCAAACTTTGGCCTCAACTTTTAAGCTCGCCTCTTGAGAAAATCCAGGTTTTAGTCAAGACTTATAGGTACTTAAACTTCTATCGTTACGTAAATTTCATATTTCTGCCAAGTTTGTTTTGCTTACAGATTATAAGGCTAGGTAGGTACTTAAAAAAAATTTAAAATTAAAAGTAGACGTTTTTACTTCTAACAATATTTATGTGCACACAACCAGTATACATAATGTGGTCTTGATTGAAAACTATTAGTATAAAACGTAGAACTACGCTATCTCTTACAGATCTGCAGTCTTATTAGAAGTCACTTTCAAATGTATTGTACCCATGTGGTTTGAGACACACGTCGTTTGTAAGCGTCGCTGGCAACCACAGCCTTCCGCACGAAAGGCGAAGTTGTGTCACGGCAGAAATAATAGTGTGGCGGTAGAATATCCTCGGTGGGGTGTCTGTCTTATCTGGTCTTTGTGTCTGTGCTGTCGTTACGGAGTGCTGTGTCAATCATTGGCATCTCGCTTTGAAGACACGGATAAAAGGATACCCTTATATCCCGAATGAATCATAATATATCATGAAATCGAACAAGTATCAACGTTTTCACTGTAATGGGGTACTCGCGATTCTTGCTGTTTTCGCAATGATGAAATATTTAAAATGACACATCTCTCAACATGCTCGTTTCTTGCAGACGAGCCCCAGTCAGCGGTGTTCGGTTCGGTGACAGACGGCGTGTTCGAGGGGAAGATAGTGGCGAGCGACGGGTCTTACTACGTGGAGCACGCGCGGCGATACTTCCCGCCCAACGGCACTCGCAAGGTGCACTCTGTGATATACCGGGACGGTGACGTCAGCGACCCGTACGCGCATCGGAGGCATGGTAAGTGGGATTATTCTTTTTATTGCCATATATAGAGAATCTAGGATTCCCTGTGTAGCGGCTGTTAGGGACAATACATAATATGTCACACCTAACACCCGAGAACCATTTAGCCGTCACATAAATGATCTGTCTGACCCGGCCGTGTATCTGACCCCTGACCTTCGAGGGAAGGTTCGCTATCAACTAATCTCCGTCGCGTCAACTTATTATCATCCTCTACTTTGACGATACTCCGAATCAGGCTTCCTCAACGAAACACTGGTTGAAGTAATCATTGAATTTCGGGAGGGAGGAACTGACCTTCAAGATTCGCGCGACACCGTCTCTTGACTCACGCAAAAAAGCGACAGTGATCAGTTAACTCCCGGGGCGAGGCTAGGAAACACCATGTTATTTGAAGTGGCGAATACCCTTCTCTTGATCCAACTTTGATCAATTTCGTGAGTAGTGTAGGGACCGCATTGTACGGAGCGGCCGTTAATCTTCTTCTTATCTGTTTTTATTGAGTTAAGATACCGTCAACTAGCTGGTAGCGTCCTTTGGCATTTATAATCTGTTTTGGGATGGATAACTATAAGTAATTTTTACCGAAGTAGAAAGCAAACGAGTGTCCAGAACCACCCTTCCGCTACAGCCCATGACAACGGTGACCGACACAGAACAAGACTCAAAACAAGTACCTACCTAATTCAGGAGTTTTCATCTGCAACCTATTAATATTGTTTGGTCAACACAATATGATCACCTTTTAAGACGTTACATTTAAGTTTAATGTTGAATTGGGCACATCAAAATTCACTAATTCGTCTTTCGTCCGGAAATTATTTTCGCTGCCTTTATAACGCGTTTATAATGTTACAAAATTTTCTTTGTGAGTTACAAATTACACAATGTTTATTCATGATTTATGTTGAAGGTCTCGTAATTTTCTTCGCTTTTTCTATTTCGCTGATAACCTTCGTTGACACAAAAAGTATGATACAAAAAATTGTATAGGTTCATTAATAGCATGAGTAATAAATGCCTCGTAGAGTAGCCGAACGACTTTATAAATCTTAATTAGATTGATCTGTCTACATTGACCAACATCGTACACAAGGGCTAGTCTATGGCAAAAAAATCAATGGTGTCGTAGTGTTACAGAGATCAAATCAAAGCAATTAGTTCTAGTTGCAGTCGATAAACAATGACGGAAGTCTTTCGACGGCTTGGCTTCAATTCATTTACCTACTGTTGCTCCTTGGTACTTAAAAAGACGTAAAGCGTACTCCACGCTGTTCCATTGCAGATTGATGGAGCAGCTCGAAGCCAACCCAAATATCTGAACAAGGCTATCAATAACGTTCAGTCGGTTGACGCTTGATTTAAATAAAAAGTATAAAACCCTTCTACCAATAATTATAATTGGAGTAGTGAGATTTAAAACTTTCCAGGTCGTCGTAGTTGTAAGAACCTTACAGTAGGCCGAAAGTAGGTCGAAGGAATTATACGCTTTTATCTATATAATCTGCAGAATATTTAATTACAATATCATTGAAATTAAATTTGCATTTAAAACTCCGGGACGGAGAAGTATCGTTCCGGTACTCGTATACCTACAGCTGGAAACAGGAAAGTTTAGATCTTCATCTAGCGGTGCTGGCAGTAGGTTTGTTAAATAACTATTGATTTAATATTTAATATTCTATAATAATAGATAACTATTTTAATAACTGAGGGCTCACTTAGGAGGTAGCGAGCCTATCAGTGAAGCGAAGGCTCCCCGGTCTTCATTCCCGGTCAGGGCTAATATTTATGTGGCAGATAGGGCATCTCTGATGCCTCATTGGTATGGTGGTCATGTCACCTGTAACACGGGGATTCTTAGTGCGAGTAAGGGAGTGTGTCAGCGTTAGTTTACAACTCGGCTCACTTGTAACTAGGTCTACGATGTACAAGTATTTTATTTAGTTACATGACTAACGAAAATTACAATGTGAAAGCATCAATAATTCCGGTTTTCATACTAAGGTGAATAGGACATCCCAAAACAGTCAGCAAACGTTGTACTTGTTATATGTCGGTATCAATGCAGCTTTCTCAGAAACACGTATCTTGTTCTGGGGCTAGACGGACGACCGCGACGCGCGGAACATGTTTCGATACGTCGCAATTAATCAGTGACACATCGTAAGACTACTTACTTGGATATCGTCTACGGCGCGCTTTTCGCGTACATTTCCGCCACAGACTGAATCGTGAAATGAGCTGCCATTCAGGTATTAGGTACCGCTGCTCTATGACCTGACCTACACTAAGATTCCCTGTGTCGTGAATTCCATGGACAACATACAAGAGAAGAACAAACACACAGAATTTTAAACTCATCGTGCAAATATACGCCTCGCTAGCAATCGAACCCAGGACCCTTCGAAAGATAACCCGATTGTTCAGAACTTGCACACACACCGAGCTACAGGGAACAGAATATTGTTGTTTGGCGAGAAGTAATTATGTATAAGAGCAGTCATGGGTGCCGCCAGAAGTGTGAGTGTTGACCGCAGAGTGTCGCGTGGCAAATGGATCCCAACGCGAGGTAGTTTGACAAAGTTTAATCCAGCTTGTTCGGCGATGTCACCCCCTCGCCTGATTGCTACACTGCCTGCATCGGGAAATTTGTGCTAATTTATTACCAGTTAAATGTTCGTGCGGCATTGGTCATCGTGATTGTCATAAATTCATTCCGCTGCTGACTGCTCTCATGTCTCATATAATTTAGATTCAAATTCAAATTACTTTATTTGTCAACATAGGTTTACAGGTCTTAAAGTTTAAAGAGTACAGTCTGACCTACCGTCGTTCGTACCTATTGTCGTCTTTGAGAAGATAAAATGAAACGTGTATTGACTAAACATAAATATTTGCAATACTCAAAATGGCAGCGGATATTTTCCACGCAATTAACGAGACTACAAGTTGGCTTGTACAAATATGACATCATCGAAACCAGCATCGATATAACGGTGCTTCAAATCCTTTGATTGTGCATTCGCAGTGAAATCGATAACCAATGTTTTACGAAAAATGAATCAGTTAATTTTACTGTTCAATTCATTTAACAGCTATCGAAAACCTTTGAACTACCAATTCCAGGTTCCACTTCCAGTAAAGTGATTTGAACAGTAGAATCCAATCTCTTCAACAAATCTAAACTGCTATAGGATATAAACATTTTGTCGTGATAAATTCGAAAACCAAATACATAAATACTTTAACAGTAAAAAAAGAAACAATTCGTTTTTCAAAGCGAAGCGAAAAAACACTTAAGGATGTTATTTTTCTATAATTACACCTCGGCTTCTATATCCTTTAACACCGAACAAACTGTTCGCAAACTTGCGGATTATGTTTCGTGGAGCAAAGCGAAGTCGGATTTATAGTTCCAAATAAATATAAACAGATTAGAACAATAATAGAAGCGAATGCCGATAGAATATTATATTGCCCCGTTCGGGCTACTCGAATTCCTAGTTCGATAATACATATTCATTCGTCCGTGGGCCGAGCTGAAATGGTAATTTCCCGTCAGCAAACCGACCACGCTAGCTTCTGAGGTTTATGTTTTTATCTATTCGATTATGTTTCGTCTGGCGACAAGCGATGAAGCGACAACGCGACCACGGGTTGTGACGTAACAGAATAATCAGATCTGCGGTCTCGAGTCAATTTCACCACCGTTACCGACCCGCAATTAGTGTCGTTACTTACCAGTGGTCACAGTGCTGCTTGTAATGTTAACGGTTACCACGAATTATGAGTCGCAGACAATTATAATGTGTGGATTTAAAGCAAATGTTAATATTTTATGACATTTACGACTTTTAACACCTTTGATCAACATTTTACGAGAATCGACGCTTAATTATGTAAAGCTCTTTTACTTGTGTGTACCTACGCGTCAATTTGAACAAACTCATTGTAATGGGTTGCACTGAAGTATTGATTAAGAATAATATATGGGGATGTACAACGAAGAGATGATTAATAACTATGTCGTCGTCGGTATCCTTGTTGAGAATATTATAGAGAAATGGATTACCGAGAGACGTTAGTCAAACAGACGCACTGTAAATATTCATTATGATGGCATAGTACCGTTGTTTAAATCCTTAAGCACACAAACTGTAATCTACGACAATAATACATTGATCGATGAATATTATATAACAAACTAGTATTGTTTGATCGTGCAGTTAGTTATTTAAAATAGATACTTAGTCGGCTGATGTTGGAATGTGAGGCAAAATTGTTGTTAGATCTTTCGATTTGTTGTAAAGGATCAGTTAGTTTTTATTTTTAAATAAGGCTACACACCCATACCCCAAACACACCCAGTTAAAGACAAGAAAACACACCCAGAGCCCCAGACCAAGAACAGAAATTTTAATTCAGCATTCAAATCCGCCTCGCCGGGCTTCGAACCCCGGACACTTCGAAGGGCAGTATGGTATGATTTTCTGTTTGTCCGATGACTATTACGAGTATTATTTATTGCAAATAAGCGATAGATACATCATCGCATGCGTATCGGGTAAACAGGAAGGGCAAATTTCTATTACAGGTTGATACTTGTTCTCCCGTGGGAATTGCCCCTTCACTGGCTCCACGTTGGAATTCTATTTCAATAGTAGGGTTAAAGCGTCTCGAGTAGGTACTATCCGGTCCGTAACTTGGATACGTAATTAAAGTTTGTATCACTACGTCAATGTTATTAATGGCTGTCTGCAAATGTCGTGTAACACAAATTAAAGTTGTCGAGAGACACTTCACGGATTTGGACTGTACGTAACAACCAGAGATTACAAAAACCGCTACGTTTCGGTAGTGTGACACACTAATGTACAGTCAAACGTATTTCTAGTTTCAACAACGTCAACCGTCCTTCACATTACATGATACTGGATTATTATATAATTTAGGGGGTAATTAATACTGAAGATATATTTTGCCCGTAATTGACGTGTATCTGTTGCTTAACAATGTGACATATCACTAAGAACGATGGACTACATCTTATTATGTAAGTATACGATAGTTTGACAGTAACATAATAACATAATGTTTATCTTTGCATTATATTAATAATTATGTGAAGCAACATTTTTGAACCCCTTTTTACAAAAATTGCGTGGACGGAGGAGTAAGAAATTTGGCACACTTATAGTTTATATAGAGAAGGAGTGCAGAATGCTAATATTTTTTAAAAATAATGCATAAAAAATACATGAAATGAATAAATAAAACATTATACACACTAATATAAGTTACTCTATTCACACTGCCATACGTTTAAACGTCGTTTAAAATGTGTCATATGTAGTTTCATCGTTCATAGAGATGTTAGTTACTTAACACATCTCCCTTTGAAAAAATGAATTACGGTCGATTTTCAAAAGCAGAGCGGGTAACTAGCTCAAGTTAAATACGAATATTATGATCAAGTAAAACTAATTAGGCGACAACATTAGGGAATTAAAGACGACAACATCCTCTAGGTACCTACCCTAGAGGATGTTGTCGTGACGTGACGTGTCGTGTTGTTGTGACGCATTGACCACACTTGCCATAATGTGGCTCGTCTGTTCGTTTGTCAGCTATTAACATAAAAAAGTTTTTAATGTAATTTGAAATGTAACTTAATTTTGATTTAATATAATTTGTTTATGTTTAAACTTATTACCAACAACCATAAAACGGGTCAAGGCGTTCATAATCGCGTTTCTATCGAACGCACCGGAACGGCTCATTTGTTTTCATTACAGGTATCTATCGACGTTCGCGCAGGGGTTGCTCCCCTACAGTTAATTTATTGATGTTCTTTTTCAAAACAACAGTAAAGAAAACAGGCTTCATCGGTGAAATTGTTGCTGTTTTGCTTGTACAAGGGAAATATTAAGGGAATTTATTTTTTCATTTGGCCTGAGTATTATTGATGTACCTACTGGGTCATTTCGATACACAATATGTTCTGAATCACTAAAGTTTTTATTGTATGGTAACATGGGAAATAGACAAGAAGAGGATGTTGCCAACATAATCATCGTACGTCGCAACATATACCTATTTTTACTGCTGGACTTTACATTGTGAGGGATACAGACGACAATCACAGTCTAGCTAGCCAATCTATGTCCAATACAGACATCGATCACTTACAATTTTATTATATGCTTAGATATGTTGCGTAGTTTACCTTTACTAAAGTAGTAAGTATATAAACAAGCCATATGCGAGAGACGTATCCACTGCGTAACAAAACAACTTTTTAAATTATAGAGTTACAAAAAAGCTTATTTAAATTTTACTCTGCTTTAGAGAATTAATTGTAGATGAAAGGAGCTTTAATTTTCCCGCTGACGTTTTCCGATCGGTACAAAAAGGATACATAATCGCGTGCAGCTACATTTGTTTCTATTACAGTAATCCACCGGCGCGGGGCGCGCTCGGAACCCTTCTCGGTAGGACTGCGCTAGTATACAATACCGCCACAGTGAAACTACTTACAGTTGTCTATCGGATAACATCTAGTCATTCTAGCCGTTGCGTCATAGCAGAGTTATTCTATAGCATAATCCAGTTGTTTCTTTCTGCGTAGAGCTATTTGAGCAGGAGCTCATGTCTGCTATGACCCCAGTACTCAAGGTTAAATTTCTTTGTCCGTCCGGGGTAATCTTTGCGACGATGTCGACAATAATAGGGTTTTTATTGTAAGAACGGAATTTTTATCTAAACATTCGTATGGAATATTCGATGCAATTTGGCTGGACAACTGGACATTTTCATGGTTGAAGAATTTCTGGAGTAAAGTTTATCCAGGCATTTTTTATGCGAATCGCAAAAAATATTATAGATGCCATGTCACGTCGATTGTTGAGAATGAAATGTCTTCCTCGAATGCTGGTAAGAACCATGCTTCATCCCAACTCTTAGTGATTTGGAAGCGCGTCTCAATCCTCACGCCCAGCTTACTACAATTTCATCTGATCGAATGTGGCGATATAATTTTCTATTCTCTCTTATGCAAAACATCAGTTGGCCCACTGCATGATAAATGTTCGCTAGGCTATGGCCTAGTCGTACAGTCAACTAGGATAATCGATAGGGCGATGTGGGTAATTACGCGGGTGGTTGCCACGTAGTTGCGTACGATTAAAGTACGGGTTTTAGTTTCCAGTTGTTTAGGATCAGGTTTAATTTCCCATGGGGTTTTATTTTATTATATTGCAATAGAAACTCTTGTTTATAATTTTGGTTTGATTTTATTGTGTGTCTACTTTCATGTACACTCATTACATGTCCGCTCGAGTTACCAAAGCATCTAAACTCTTACTTTTTTTGGGCTATGCCGATGGAAACATGTTCATAAATAATATCCTATACTTACCTACATACATATATTTTCATTCTATAAGTTATCTGCCTGCCACGTTGCGTTAGGATCGCTCCGTTGATTAACGTATTATGCCTGGGCGGACAGGAAAAATGCTATTTTCGCTTCCATCACAATTTAGCATCGATAAAAATGTTTCTCCTGTTGACAATTTTCAATAAATATTTGTTGTACGATACGGACCCGCTACGGTAATATTGTTCGTTACAAAGCTTTCTCCGCTGGCGCCATAAATTCTGATTATAGATTCGTAAATCTCCGAATTTTTTCAGTCTCAACCAGTCACGCCATTCACGCAACAGACGATTTTCACAATTATAGTAGCACCTGTGATTTCATTTCGAAAGAGCGGTTTTGGGTATTTCACATAAAAGTTTTTCGAAGAGTTTTATAGTAGGTACTCGTTGATTTTTCTCTTTGACTATTTATTGTGGACCGGATCTAAAATTATTGTCTTTTATCTTATTAGAAATCTAAAAATATTGGCCTGAAAAGGTAGTTTGAGTGAGTCAGTAATTCCCAAGTGCTAGGTTTTGCTTTATAGCAATAAATATGCATGATTGTGTGGATCTATCTGTTTATTACTTAAAAAAATTTAGTAAAACAAAGCACTCGTCAAAATCTTTTCAGCTTAACGTTATATTTTTATTTTTTATACGCGAAGTAAATATTATATTATCCCTGAAGCTTTCAACGTTTTCATGTTTATTTGTTCAGACAAGGCTTTCCAGCCTATGAAAGAAAATATATTTGTCTCAACATCATCATCTCGGGCTTAAGAGAAAATATTTAGATCAATTTATTAGTCCGTATTAAAGTAACGGACATCGAAATCATGTCCGTTTTTATAAGGACACCGAAGTCTTAGGACAGGAAGTTTGACGTTAGAGCCATTTTTACGAGTAAAAACCTAGTGCATCAAACTTTTAAATTAACTAAAGTAAAATAGTAAACTTTAAAATTAATTAACAAGGCAACATGAAGACTGCTTAGCTATTAATAAAGTAGATATAATATGGACATAGACCAATAGTTACTATAAAAATGTGGCACTCGGAGACTGGCGCGGTAAAGCTATTGCATAGCATTTTTTATCAACTTATGCAATTATAATTATTAGAAGTTATATAGTTATATCAGAACAGCGCCATCTAGTTTGTAGAAAACATACGTACCATACCTTAGTATTAAGGTACTAGATGGCGCTGATTGTGGGTGTTGGGTTTTTGTCGTTACGGAATTTCTGGATTCGGTCCCCACGCTCAAGGCCCGCGATAAAAGCTATGCAATAGCTTAAAAAATTGCTTGTATTCGTGAAGAATACAGATTGTGTGCAGTGACATTCGACAAAGTACCGCAAATTACAACAAGTCTTCGCGAAGTTTACGATGTTACGCGCTGCCGCGCTTTCCAATTCCCTATGCGACGACTAGCCTAGTTGTTAGTGATACTGTCTGCAGGACGAGGGTCCCGAGTTCGATTTGCAGCTGGGTCAGAAAGACTGACAGACAGTTCGTTTTTGGGTTGTGGAGGCTTGTGACGATTCATGTGTGTTCAGTGTTTCCACGCCACCCGCGACACGGTTTATTCTAGGGGTGTTAGTGTGAGCGTTACTTTTGTAAGTGAGCGGTTACATACTTAGCAGAATGTAAGTTAGAAGATTTATCTGCTGTTTTAATTTAAATCAATATTAAATAACTATCAATGTTTCGAAGCGATTATTTATGTGTGTAGGTAAATATCACATCACAAACAAACAAAGGAATCTACAGAAATGCTTAAATTTTCTTCATTAAACTCGTAAGAAAATTTATATAACTAGGTACTTTATAAATAATGTTTGTAACGTAGTACGTACCTGGTAGTTGGCACTCGACAAGTTCCCTTCTAACGGGTATAGCGTACGTCGCTAACTTAATTTGAAACGACATTATCAAAATATATGGAAGAACACTAAAACTTGTTACTTGTGATTACACACAGAAGTCGGGAAAGGAAAGTGAAATTACAAACAAGAACACGCCGGCAAAGTGGCAAGTAGAGTGCCGCAAACTAATGTCGCAAGCTTTTACAAGCGCGCACTTTTACAGGAATTAGGCACAAGACGGGAGAGAATGGCGGAGTCGTCTATAAAAGATAATGTACAGTTGTCGGTGAATTTGAACCTTCCAAGTTGCAAGTTATGTTTTTCTAGTTAATAATATTAATTTTATTATTAACTCCTTTACTTTGGCATCCTAAACTTTTTATTTTCAATACTATTCATTAGATTTGTATATTTTTGATTTGTGACAGATTCAAATGAAACTGAATGTTACCACATGAGTAGTGAAATGGTAATGTTACTCCATAATTGCTGTAAACTTGGTTAAGCCGGTTCTGAAATAGAGAAACATTCCAACAATAATTGTTATGAGATCTATCGTGTTAATAAATGTAATATGTGAAGTAGGTCTATAAAATAAGTGAAGTAGCTCTTATTTTTAGCTGCCTTTCTTACCTGGTACCTGCCCAGGTGTCACGAGGTGAGCTGCCACAAGCACGCAGGGTACTCAAAGAACATGGACGCTACTGAGAAATTAAGGTTTCATCCATGGAAAAATAAGTTATGTCAGATCGCTCTGGGCTCTTACTCTAATTGGTTATAATGTGACCTATGTATCTACTTGTATCGTTCCATAGTTTAGATATATTCAAAGAAAATTAGATCTCACTGATGTTTGGTCTTATACCACTATAGTTATCGTGAAGCTGAAAATGACTAAAAAACATTAAGAACCGCTGTTTTACACAAACAGCCTATCCCGCCTTCGGAATCGCTAATTTAATTTGGCAAAACTCGCAAGCTTTGCATTTCATTACGTAACACCGGAAACTATGTGCGTTAGGGTTGTAAAATGAATGAATTCCGCCTTAATTACGCTAATTTTGCACCATCTACTTACATCGAGTGTTATTAAAATTTAACAACTTCATACTATTGCCAGATGCGAGTTTGTAAGTCTAGTTCAACAGACTTCGTTTCCCAAGTCCTTTTGAAACGGAATATATCAGCGTAAATAATGCTGGTTTGCGGCAACGTGTGTGGAGATGGCTCTATAGCCGTCAAATGGTATACAGGATTTTACTCCTGCCTGCCAACCCTACGTCCATTCTTCTACTGCTGCGCATGTTATTGCGTTCCCGACGTAGTTTCCATTTACAAAGCACTGAAAGTTTAAAGCGAACACATCGCTTTGAAAAATTCACTAGCGTTTACACCAGCCTCCGTCGTAATATTGAGCTGCTGCAGACGAAAAATAGTTTGACTTCTTATATTTATGATGACGTTTCGCTTTACAGGTATTGTTTGCGTGATAAATCTCATCATTATGTATCATATATCATATATATATATATATCATTATGTATCATCTCATGTTTCTAAGTAAATAACTGTCAAAGAGGCTCACGGTCTACCTGGTATTAAGTTATCACAACGCCCTTGTTGTACGCTGTTGTTGTTGATGTCACAACAGTAACACAAATAGGGAACCCACTTAATTCATCATGCATTGCTTGTATGAGGTCCAGCCCCACACAAGCAATCCATGATGAATTAACATACGTATAGTGCCTATAACTAAACTTTTGTAGGGATCCGTAACAATCGAGGAACTAACAAAGAGAAGGGATTAATATTAGATTAATTATCGTGTGCCTACAATCTCTCCAGTTAGAGCATTCGCCATTCAAACTAAAGGGATCAGCAATTAAACCTGCAAATAGTCAACGGAGCTCATTACGGCTTTTACGAACATTTTCATTATACAAGCGGGTTTGTTTGTTTTAGGATCATAATCCTAAATACATATATATTGCGATGGAGCGCTTTCATTTCAACTTGAGCTTTTTAAACTCGTGGGATTGATATATGAAAGTCCTTAATGAATGATTAATGAATGCCCGAAGCTTAATAGCAATACTTGATTAATAAGTGCCCCTGGCATGAATAAATCGTGAGATCGCGATGAGAGCGCTGTACGCTGACGGTGCTGACTGTACACTAGGTGCTCGTGAATATATTGAAGATGAAATGTAAATTAAAGCTATGCATCATCTTGACTTTTATTAAACAGTTGTCGTTACCTCGCCATGCGCAGACTTTCGTATTGGCAATTTATATGATTAAGGGTAAAGATACTACTTAGTCTATAGACATTGGAAAAATGTGTTGTGTAAGTAAAGTTTGCAAAATTTTCAAGGACTGCTATTGAAAATATTATAGCGATTTAAAATTATATAGATACTGTCCGTGCATTAAGGTAAAATCTTTTTTCATTTACCTGTGGCGGGTTTATAATTATATAATGGTTTCTCGATTGCGTCGTTGATGCGATTGCAGGAGAATAAAATACTAATGACGCTTTCAAATCAATTATCGGACTGAATGCAGCGTGATATAGAATTGAGTAATTGATGTTTAGGTAAACGAACGCACTTGTTATGTCGTTCACATTTTCTTGTTGATACGTTAATTATCGATATACATTTTTGATATAAAACAATAACTCTAGATTTCAAATTCCGATAGTTGTATCCTAAGATAACTTTGAATTTATTCGAACGTATTAGTCTGTTCCGTCTATTAATTCGTATTCCGGGTCATTCGGACAACAACTGGTATGAATAATTCCATTTCGCTCATCTCTAGCGAGATGTTCGCCCGCAGCGAGTAATTTCCGTTATCTGGCGGTCGCATACGGTGACTTCGTTAAAATGCACCGTTCGCGACCCGCGCGCCAACAGGATACATACGCAAAAAAAACCTCTATTATGCTCATCTTTTAAATTTTAAAAAAGTCTGCATCAACTCGGTCCGCATGACCATTGTTTTCGAACATTTTTGTACGTTGCAATTACTCTGCAGTCGTTTTAAAAGACTTTAATCAGCCCGTGTACAGGGAAGGTATCAATTTCGGTCAGCAATCGCCACTCGCCGGCTCCCTTACGGCTACGCATGTAACAAAAAGTTTTATTTGGATCGGCCTTCCAACACCCGTCCTAAAACGGTCGGGTCATTAAACTCTGTAAAACATAATGGCGCTTTTTGATTTGATTGCGCCAAGATATGGAAGAAGCGTAATCTATTGTCATTATACGTTGTTGAACGATGCGGACTCTATCTTCCTGTGTCGGAAATTCGGAATGTTCTGTTTGATTTTCTTTATATCTTCATTGGATATGTTTCGTTAGAGTTCAGTCCGGGTTACACGTGTTCCATTAGAACGAACGAACTAGCTCCCTCGTATATTGGGCAGCAGTAAACATCAAGAGCAGGGGAACTGAACACTGAATGGAGACCCAGATTTATTATGGATCTCAGTCCTTCCTTATTAGCTAACAGTAACAACGCATTGGTGATGTCTTTGATGTTAACGATGTTTATGAGCGATGGCCATTTACCGTCAGGTGCTCCTATGTCGAATGTTTACACAAAAAAGTAAACGTACTGAGTTGTACATTGATAAAAGGATAACTACGAGTATATCTATATCTAAATTATTATTCAATGGAATTAAATTTAAACAGTCGATATTTATTGTGATTAAATTAGTCGAACGAGGTTGGAAACTTTGCAAACGATCGCTGAATGATATGACCCTCGCAGTCCTATTAACTGAGTTAGTTCCGGAACAGTCGGGAAGTCATCAAGCCCAACGTGAAGCTAGACTTGGGGGAATAATTCAAACCACCCTCACCGGGTAATGAACCTCGATGGATAAACGACTGTTGTGAAAAAATTGCGACCGACGTCCAATTAGTATAAATCCTAAGTAGATAATTTTTCTTATTATGATTTTTATATTTATATCTACGTTGGATTGCAAAAATGTCTTTGTGTCGTACGATAATGTCAAATTCGTCATAATCTGAAAATCTCTGCACGGTGTTTCAGATTTCTTTAACAATTTGTTACAAGGTATGTTTAGGTGTATGGGGTAAACCGGTAAACATAGAGTACGTAATTACTAGGTTTAATAAAACAATAACCAACTGTTTTAAATACGATTACCTACTATTTGCGAACGTAAAGACCATTTTAATTGTGACCAGTACTCACGATTATTGTTATTTATGCCGATATTTCGACCCAATTGATAGATCATGGTCACGGCGAGACTTTGTACCAATTCATGTTTAGGGTCCGCGATGATAAGTTTAAAATCAGTTTAAAATCATACCTACTAGACCATAAAGCTTTATTTTTCTTAAAATAAAGTAACGTTCTGTTGATGTAATTGTTTAAGTAAGTACTACATTAACGAATTAGGCTAGTCCTGCAATGTTAGATGTAAGAGTTCTGAAATAAACAAATGTGGTGTAATAATATTCTCTGCTAAGGTACGAAAATGTTAGCAGATAAAAAGCGGAACATGAAGTGGTCTCAGTCTAGCGTATTCTTAATCTCAGCCCCCGGAGGGGTTCGTTTCGAGTGTTCATAACGCGAATGTACACTTTAACGATAATCCTAAGGATATGCACGGCTTGCAAAAATATTTTTGTATCGTGCTTAAGTCTCGTACAACACCCGGAGCAAATTTGTTTCATCGTTCATATTTTAGGTATTTAAAAAAAATTTAGTCTTTCATTTCAAAGTTTATCAAGTTTAAGTTGTAGAACTTTTAATGGTAATGGGATATTACCCATAATATCCCTAATATGGTGCAGTTTTTTTAACATTAACTTACAACCCAGGTCAATATAAGAAAGATGTCATAAGGTTTCAACCAATGAATGGAACTACTAAGAACGGTACTCGATAACTGCCGGGATCGACGGCTTTACGTGCCCTATGAAGCATGAAAACGCTTAAGAAATTTTGCTACTATCATTTTGTCACCTATCCAACTTCCGACTGCTCCCGCTGTTGCTTAACTTAGTCGATCACTTGGATCTACGCAACCACCATCGAGCGGTTCGAGCGCTTGATGTGTCGTACTCGTATAACGTATAACGATCATCAGCTATCGATAACTGATAACATACTCAGACTCAGACCGTAAAGCGATCGTTGGACAGCCACGTCGACATTCATTCATTACGAGTTGGTAGGTCGTAAATAAATTACAGCAACAGGGCACCGATAATTCCTATTTACGTAACAAGACGCCCTTTTCACTTTCCTATCTCGACAATCTTGCTGGACTTTCACCCGGGTCTTAGTGCCTAACTGATAGACGAGAGCTATTGTGATAATATACTAGGACGTTTGCATTTCCGGAGAACCTCGTCGCTTTGTTTTCTTACAATATGTTTTTGTTTTTTCAAAATGTAGACTGGGGAAGATTTATTCGCTGTAATATTACTTGTAACAATAATTTTAATTATGTATCTACCTTGTATGATTTGTAACTATTCCGGTTACTATATTTGAGTTTGTTACATCATAAGTACTAATTTGTATTATAGATAATTATGTAATTTATGAATACCTAAAATGATACATGTAATTACGTCGTACTGAAATAGGTTTATTTCTGTCTTATATCCTTACTTTAAACCTAAGCTATGTTCATATTCCTGTTTTGGTAGTATACGAAACTAAATTCAGGACATGAGTTTTAGAAATGGAATTTAATTCTTTTCATAAAAACGACTATCATCTGGTTCCATTTCTAATTGACTAATAAAAATAATATAATATTTTTGCATATTTTATTGTAAGTCCAAAGCCTACACATTCCCATTCGTTGCGTAGGTATAAAACGAAAGTTGTAAACTCTATTTCGTTTTTAGTTAAAATGACTATTAATCATAAAGTTTGATGCCACGTTAGCAAATAAAAGAAGAAATAAGCAAGTCATCCACTAATGAACAGTATTGTGGCTTAGTTAGGTAAACCAGATAAGATCTCTGAGCAAAATTTCTATGACGCACACACATACGTGAACGTGACAAAATGAGGTGTAAACTTCAGCAGTTCTGCTGCGGGACCCTCGAAATTAACATGGTTTTTATTCGTCATCGTGCTCCCGTGATTTTGTTCTGGAAACAAAAAACCGGGAAACAAGTATATGCTGGACGCTCTGTACCCAATAAGTCGTTTGTGGAAATGTTTGCTCACGTTGGGGTATTCGACTCGGCCAAGTAAAAGTTTCCCGAGCGGCGACGCCACAACACCGCCCTATTATTTTTCTTCCGCCAACTCACTAACTTGAGCCGCAAACTTGGATTTGCTCATGAATAATTTAAAAAGCATCCCTCTGTATTATGCAAAATATTACAACCTGCGCCGTCCCTATTGGTTGGTAAATACGGATGTATCGAATCTATAATTCAATTTGATATGTTCGCGGCAAACATGGTGAGTGAAGCTTTGTTTGGTCAAGATTTTGTAATGATGAGCTCAGGTTTTCTTTGTTATGATTCTCTGCAGTGTTTTTGTATCTGTCGCACGTTGACAACATCGAATATGTGATATGTGAAGTTTTAAGTGGTCAATTTACCACGTCTCTTCTTATTGATCTGGAGAGATTTTTATACTGACTGCAAGTGGGATTGATAGTTCGTTACAGTTGAGACTTTCACTTTCCTTAAATAATAAATAGCTTATGTTTAAACTGATCAAACCAATGCTATCCTATTGATATGTATGGCACTGCACTAGGTAGAAGATCTTTCAGCGCCCCGGTAGCATGCAAAACATTCCCGGGCGCCATTTTATGAGGATAGAGCCGATTAGTTATAATGGGTACTCCGGTAATGCGTGTTCTACAATGCCTTAAGGTAGACAAGGCAAGCCTATTTTTCATGTCTTAAACTACCTAAAATTTCAAAGTTTTATTTAATAGGTACAAGTCCCACCAAAAGTAAATAACGTCTTGAATGTGATTTAATACTTTAGAATCAATACGATAACTAAAGGAATCATGTTTAGCATTTCATTTCTTTCCTCCCCAGGCCACGTTGGCGGATGCGGGATCACAGACGAAACGGTGAAATGGATGGAGAGGATACAGAACTCGGGAGTGGACGACGACCCGCCGTCCACCACGGCGTCGGCCCCCTCGACGACGCACGCCACGCAGCCAACCGCACACACCTACCAGTCGCCGTTACCGCAACCACCGCATCCGAACAGCTTGAGGGACGCACCGCCTAGGTACATTGTTTAAATAAGCCATACACACAGATTTATTGTACAAATGTTTAGATGACACGACAGGAGATAAATATAGAGGTAGAGACCAACAGATGATGACATTGACATAGATCACATGTCATGTATGATGTAAAACGAGCTGCGATGGCATGCATGAACATTACCAAAGAGGATATAAACACTACGAACATTACAACCAAAACCTGTTAAACTATTTCACGGGTGATTTTTAGGAGCTACCAAGTCAGTCGTTTAATCTTACCATCATGCATAAAAATACCGTCGGTCATGAGGTGAACGGTACATAGCCTAGGTACAGCCAAAAGAAGAAGAGAAAGTAGAGAAAGAAGAGAAGTAATACTAAATTATTCAGCAAGATTCAACACGCGATGGATATTTACTAGACTTGGACTCAAGGTTGGAAAGAGTCCCTAACAGCTACTATTTTACTTTGTAAATTGTTCTATGGAAAACTGAATAAGGATGAGAGAAAAGTCTTTAGTTATACCTACATATCAATGCCACCAATGTTTCGGATTTTTTTTTGTAATTTACACATTTACGCGTATTTTAAAGAAGGAACAAAATATGTTACTATCTATTTTTGTTAGCTAGTTTTATTAGCAAAGAGTTTTTATAACAATAAAATGTGCTGTCTATTGTCCCAGACACTGGGAGCACCACCAAAAGTATTCGCGCGCGGCGAACAACGGCGAACACTCGCGGTCGAGGCGGGCCGCGCCGCTGCCCGAGAAGAATACGTGTTCGCTGTACATACAGACCGACCCCCTCATATGGAGGCACGTCAGGGAGGGCTTTCCGGACGTAAGTGCATTTTGTACACTAATATTTACTCTGTAATGCCGC
This sequence comes from Ochlodes sylvanus, assembly GCA_905404295.2. Taxonomy (NCBI): domain Eukaryota; kingdom Metazoa; phylum Arthropoda; class Insecta; order Lepidoptera; family Hesperiidae; genus Ochlodes; species Ochlodes sylvanus. The sequence goes on from FR990131.1 coordinate 10,008,382, forward strand.
ATATAAGGAGGTCTGGACGATGGTCCCCCGCATTCACCTCTAATTTTCAAAAATTATGTGCGTAATACAAACTCATTATTTATTGCTTCGGTGAAGGAAAACATCGTGAGAAAACGCACACCTGAGGCTTCTCCATAATGTTCACATTTACACGGTTGATGAAGTCGCAAGCAACTAAAGACGTCATTGGACATATTCCGAAAATTAAATATACAACATATAATAAACAACATTGTTATTTCCTCGTAACCGAACCCGAAGTTGATCGAAGATTAACGAAAACGTTCCCCGATGGATGGATAATATTGTTCAACGTTGGTTTCAGCACCGCGACCCGAGCAAGAAGAACGAGGTGGACATGAAGACGCGAGAGGAGATCCTCTCTCTGATCTCGCACCACGTGACCGCCGTCAACTACATCTACCGCGACACCAGGTTCGACGGCCGGCTGAAGCACAGGGACATCAAGTTTGAGGTGCAGCGGATAAAGGTACTGCCTTTATATCCCTTACCTGTTTTTCGTTTCCGATGTCCATAGATGATAGACAGTATCATCTGTAAGTCACTTACAGATGTCATGTTGTGTCCGCTTGTTTGTTGACTGTTAATACATATGATTTTAAACTTAACTCATCGCGGATTGTACTCATTTTATTATGATACGGGTACTCACGATATGTATTTTGAAACGCTGATATTTCATATAAATAAATTAATACTTAGTTTGAAAAACTGAAACTCTCTTTTATAATGCTAACTGCAAATGCAAATGTTATGGTAAATGCAACGCAATAAACTTATCTTATATAATATAACTTATCAATAAACTAATCACTGTGCTGTAAACCGTTGAGGAGTTTTCTGAGCGTCTGGTCTAGTCATACTTGTCATAAAATTGCGTTGTCATCGAAACTAAATCGATATAAAAAAAAATTAAGTCTGTAAGAGGATTGACGCGACCACACATTACAAATATTGCACGTTAAAAAACAAACAGCAGTCCCCTTTTTTTCTGTTCACAATCTCAGTCACCATTTATTTTGTCGACCAGATCGACGACGACTCGTCGTGCAACACGCGCTACTTCGAACAGAGCGAGCCGAACCAGTTCTGCTTGGAGAACATCGACGTGTCCAACTTCCTCAACCTGCACTCGCTCGGCAACCACGAGGACTTCTGTCTGGCGTACGTGTTCACGTACAGGGACTTCACCGGCGGCACTTTGGGTATGCTCCACACCTACAGCTTTAGTTAATGAAAATTTTCATTAGTTTTCATTTAAACAGTGAACTGAACTTTCCAACTGTAGAGTTAAAGTTAAAGGCCTTTCACCTAACCGGACTAACCATGCCGGTCCCCAATTGAGTCTTGTTCTAAGTCGGTCGCAGTTGTCATGGGCGGCAGCGGAAGGTGGTGCTGCATGCTCCATTATTCATGTAAACTACGTCAGATACCCAATCAACTTTAACTTTATTTAACGTTATTAGAACCTCCAAGAGGAAAAGATATCCTCCTCCTACAAGAGAAAGAGATGTGTCCACCAAATGAAGATATTCCTCTAATATCTTCACCTCGTCCATAGTCAAGTATGGTGCAGCATGAGCACGAAGGTACCTCTTGAGATTATACCTAGCATATTTATAGTATCTGGTATTTACTATATTCAAATGTAGACAAAAATGTTATAGGCTCCGTAGTAGGATTCTTTGAATCGCGGGTGGCATGGACCAGACCACGAGCCGAGAACAAACATGTTACATAAATGTCTCGGCACACAAATGCCTAGAATCGAACCCGGGACCCTTCGCAGGGGTCCCATACCCCATTGGTATAGTTGGTCACTGTTGCACCAAATAAACCAAAGCCAAGTAGGTACATATTGTTGTAACCGTGCGTTTGCATCAAAAATCGTTCTTCAACTTGACATGTCTCGAAACATACGATTCGCACAACTTGTTTCGTTATATTGTATGATGATTGACAAAAAATTGTGTTTTTTTTAGTAAAACTACAGAATTATAGTTATGTATGATAGTTGGGTTGTGAGTTTGTGAGACAATGCGAATGGTATTCGAAACATTGGGCAATGAATACACGCTGAACCATATATCGTTCAGGTCTGGCGTGGGTGGCGAGCGCGAGCGGCGCGTCCGGCGGCATCTGCGAGAAGTACAAGACGTACACGGAGACGACGGGCGGCATGTACCACAGCACCAAGCGCTCGCTCAACACCGGCATCATCACCTTCGTCAACTACAACAGCCGCGTGCCGCCCAAGGTCAGCCAGCTGACGCTCGCGCACGAGATCGGACACAACTTTGGATCGCCGGTCTGTATACCTTGGTTATTTATCTGTCTCTCTCTCTCTCTCTCTCTCTTTCTCTCTCACACACACACTCTCCTGCTACCAATAGTGAGAATCTGGAATAGAAGAGTTGTTTATTGAGATGTGTCAGTTATGTTATTGTAATGGACGTGTTGTAAGCCAAAGCTTATTAGGTAACATATTGCCAATGTGTTACCGCCAAAACCAAAAAGAATTCTGTTATTTTGACAAATCTATATATTATAATAATTGACTATATTCGTAGAAAGTCAGTCACAGTTGACTTTTTTTTTATAATAAAATAAAAATTAAAAACTTTGAACTCTACATAAAGTGCTGTTAATAATTTTAACCAGGCCATTACTTTGTAAAATGTATTATTCATACAAGTTGTATACAATTGTTTGAAATGGCATCCACAGCACGACTACCCGTCGGAGTGCCGTCCGGGCGGGCAGCAGGGCAACTTCATAATGTTCGCGTCGGCGACGTCCGGCGACCGGCCGAACAACAGCCGCTTCTCGGCGTGCTCCGTGGGCAACATCTCGGCGGTGCTGGACGCGGTGCGCGACGGCCGCAAGCGGAACTGCCTGTCGACGAGCGCGGGCGCCTTCTGCGGGAACAAGATCGTCGAGGTCGGCGAGGAGTGCGATTGCGGTATGCTCTGCTCTTTGGTTTGCGCTCGGGTTCGGAGGGGATACTGTTTGTTGTTGTTTATAGGGACGTGAAGAAAATAAATACGTGTTGGTTATTGTTGGTCGGTGTTCGGCGTGTGTGAATGTCAGTGATGTAGTCATGTCAGTAGTTGACGTTTACCATGATAATATTCCTGTATTTTTTATGAATATTACGGCCTTATGGCTTAACATTACTCATTTTATGCCAGACTTTGTCATTTATAATAAGTTAAGCAAAAGGAATATTGTTATAACCATGCGTAATGGGATAAGTTCTCTTTTTTTGTTAATAGCTGGAAATATCTGACAAGTGAGTGGTACTTCCAACGGGATTGAGCTGACGCCATTGCCTTAACCTTTTTCTCCCTTTACATTCAACTTTTATATAAATGGACCCTCGCCCTATTTGACATATTAGTGTGGTATATAAATGATGTGGTCAGGTTACGACGAGAACGAGTGCAAGGACCGGTGTTGCTACCCGCGGGTGGTGAGCACCAGCGAGCGCGAGAGGAACGGCACGGCCAAGGGGTGCACGCGGCGGGCGAACACGCAGTGCAGGTAACGACTCTCACCTCACTTGGCCCAACCTCACCTCATCTCAGCACACTCAGCTCCACTATGTTTTTTTTATAACGCTACACACTCATAGCCCCACACTAGGATTCCCTGTGTCGTGGGTGCCATGGACAACACACAAGACAAGAACACACACACCCAGACCAAGAACGGAAATTTAAATTCATCATTCAAATTTCCGCCTCGCTGGGAATCGAACCCAGGACCCTCGGAACGGCGAACCGGCGTGTTAACCATTGCGCCATCCGGGTCGTCATAGTCATACTATTGTTTATAGTTTGAGCATAAAACTCCTCCGTTCCATTATAATAAACGGTGATCCCCGTGCTGCAGCCCGTCGCAGGGCCCGTGCTGCAACGCGAGCAGCTGCCAGTTCGTGAGCGCGCGGTACAACGTGACGTGCCGCGAGGCCGGCGAGTGCGCGCAGGCGGCGCACTGCTCCGGCCGCGCCGCCGAGTGCCCGCCGCCGCGCGCGCTGCGCGACCGCACCAAGTGCAACAACGGTGCGTACTGATACGTGTGTGTGTACGTGTATGGTTGTACGGTGTGTACGTGTATGGTGTGTACGTGTATGGTTGCAAATATGGGTGGTACCACCTTCAACATATCAATTATGAGCGTACAGTTAACAATTTACCTTTATGGTGAATATACGTATACGTACGTGAATGTATGAGGGTGCGCGCGTGAATGTGTGAGTGTACGGACGTGAATTTGTGATATGATATATCTGTGCACAATAATTAGTGCTACAATTTTGTATGTTAAAAAATGACAGTGTAGGTTTTATATTGATAGCCGACAAATTAGCAGACGTACTTACCATCATGTGGGATGGTAAGTGATTACCGTCACCCTTATCGGATAGGAAACAACAGAAAAGAAAGGAAAAAGAAGCGCTTTTGTCATACAGCAATATTTAAAAAATAATTAAATACACAGGCACCCAACTGTGCATCAAAGGGGAGTGCAGCGGTTCGATATGCCTGGACTGGAACATGACGGAATGTTTCCTGTCGTCGGCGCCGACGGCGCGCGGCGACGGCGTCACGGCGGTGGTCAACCGGCGCGCGCTGTGCCAGCTGGCCTGCCAGACGGGCCCCACGCCAGACACCTGCCAGAGCACCGAGGACTTCGCGGACCGCGTGGGGCTCCCCAAGGGCGGCATCAGCCTCCGCCCCGGCTCGCCGTGCGACAACTTCCAGGGGTACTGCGATGTGTTCCTCAAGTGTCGGGCCGTCGACGCGGAGGGGCCGCTGGCGAGATTGAAGAATCTGCTGCTGAATAAGGCCACGCTGCAAACTTTGCAGGTAATGTTGTATCTCAACTCATATGATGATGAATAATGTATTTCCACTAAGTAAACTGTTGACAATATTATAACGACATAACTGTTCACAGGCGTGGGTGACGGAGCAGTGGTGGGCGGTGCTGCTGGGCGGCGTCGCGCTGGTGGTCTGTATGGGCGCGTTCGTCAAGTGTTGCGCGGTACACACTCCGTCTTCCAACCCCAAAAGGCCGCCAGCCAGGTACGTCTTTGTTAAGTTCGAGTAAAAGTGTAAGGAACTTCCGACGAGGGTCCATCGACCGCACGTATATTATGTTAGTAGCCGACAAAAGAGTAGACGAGCTCCTCAATGCTAAGTGGTGACCGCAGTGGACATCGGTATCACCAAGCCGTCGTCGACGTGTTGTAGACCGAAAAGGATGTGGGGGATCTGTGTTATTTCTAGCTCTTCAATACTAACGGACAAAAGAATTAAAAATATTCCACGGTCGACGAAGAAAAAAAAAATATCAAAAATGTTTTTTTTAATATCTTCCAAGTACAAAGACATCGAGCATTTAGAGTTCTATTTATTAAGCACACGATAAATGTCACAGACGGTTGTCGGAGACGCTCCGCCGGCCGATGAACACGTTGCGGCGGATGCGCGACGGCGGCGCGGCGGGCGCGGCGCGGCGCGAGGCGCGCGCGGCACGCGACCGCCAGCCGCCGCGGCCGGGCCACCGCCGCGCGCGCGCGCACAAGGGGTACGCGCCGCCGCTCGCGTACGCGCCGCGGGACGTCGGTCGGTGATGCAACATCGTTATTGAGATTTAATCATTTTAGCTCATAGCCCCACACTTATTTCCGTGGATGCCGTGCCAGCAGCATACAGAGACCGAGAACAGAAATGTAATTTCATAATTCAAATTGCCGCCTCGCTGGGCGATTCCCGGGACTTTCCAACGACAGTCCGCCATGGTCACCATTGTGCCTTACAGACCTGCATCATCATCTTAGTAATGAAGGGAGGTACTGCTCTAGAATTGAATACGACAATAATTTAGTGGGAAATGGTCACGTTCAAAATTTCAAAATTATCTATCCATAATTCTTACTATGCTGCCTAGCAATTGTGAACAAGTCACATGCATTTAGTAGTAGTTACTTCACCTACTACTTATAAGGTGGTAATAACAATTTGGTAACATTGCAGCGTCCGCGCCGCCGGGGCCAAGCGCGCGCCGCCCGGAGCCGTACGCGAACGCGTACCCCCAGTCGTACGAGATGCGGCCCGCGCACAAGGTGTGACGATACGCGCCGAGCGAGCTCGAACTGGTCGCGCTCGCCCCCGCGCCCGGCGTGCCGCTGCTGCTCGGCTACGTGTACGCGCCCGCGCCCCCCGCGCACCCCCCCGCGCTCGCCCCCGACCACGTGACGGTCGCGTCGCAGACAACCATTACGCTGCACTCGCCCGAGTCGCTCACGGTGACGCAGCCCCACGAACGCGACTCGTAGCCAGGTTCACACTGACGCCGTTGGGAGTCGAGTCCCTAAGCGTTCTTAAGGTTTGGTTAAGGTATGCTGAGATACGGATAGTTAACTACATTATTGTAATACAGAAACAAAGAGCATGGTGGTAGATGCAGACCAGTTAAATGTCGTACACGCTGCGTTATAAAAATTATGTTTCAAGTTTAAAATTAATACGACGACGAATACGATACGAGGCATTCTCGAGCAGGACAGATATACAGCGAGAAGCGTCTCGCACGTGTCTCAGCATACGTTTGGCCTATATTTTGACGGCGCAGACGACCGCTGCGAACGTGAATGCTTTAATAAATGTTTGGTCGTATGCGCACGTTAATCGTTTGTAGGAACGCTTGTATTATTCTCGATCTCAGTACAGTTATACGTTGCGGCGGAGCGTGACAATTAAATACACCAAACCAAAAAGTGACCATCTTTGCTGTATAAAATATATCGCGCTTTCCGCCCCGACTGTCTCGCCACAACGATCCCTTCATGTGGTCTAAGACAATAATCAAACTCGACAGGTTCGCAGACAATCACTCTAAATACGCGAGCGGCGATTTAACTAATCGTTTTCGTAGTATATTGCTATTCGAGAGATCTTCGTTTATAAAATGTTCGAGACATTCAAACCATATCCCAGCTTCAGGGTAAATAGTAACCTTCCATAATGATTGCTACCTCTATTAATTAAGAAAGCTATCACTTCCAATATAAATTCAAGTGCCGCGAGTTTTAGCGAGTTTGCCCACGATTGTCGCGGCGAATTAACCATTGCTATATATTACCTTTCGAATTTAAGAATGCACGGTCTAGGTGCTTTGTATCGATCGAATGAATTCCATGAAGCGGATCGATTCAGTATAGGATTAGTACTCAAATGACAAACAGTTATAAAGTAACCACATAGTTTAATCAACTCAAACTGCTGGTACCCGGCGTATAGGCGTATAAATAAATTTGCCGATCGTCACACGTTAAACTGCGAAGAAATAACACCTTCATAACTTCTTTTGGCCGTGATGATTTCTACTTTGTTCTATATTTCCACAAGCGGATTATATAAATTCAAATCGATACAAATATCGAATGGATCGAGTCCATTGCATCGATCCAAGTCAGGATTGATATGATCATGCCCCTTCAACCCACTAGGTGTAGTTGCATTGCTCAACAGTTAACCTCCGCCGCACTCGACGTCAACTGTCCGGCTGCGTGGTGTTCAATAAGATTAACTGTTATTTTTGTACAAGAAAAAGAAGTAATAAATGACTTTAGGACGGCAACGCGTCCTCACCGTGCGACCCGACGGGGAATCGCTCCAACCAGACACTTATGTATATTTTTGTATATATGGAGATGTATACAAAGGCTCCTGTGTAAGATATCATACAAGTGACATACTGAATATTCATACCGATTAGTGTATTTGTACTATAATACTGCATTATTTCACTAGAATCTCCGTAATTGTAATTTTTATATGTTATTTTTTAATGTATTTAAAGGTTAACGTAAGCGGAATGTTAGGTGCCATTATACCAATTTGTATTCCAGTCGTTTTGTTACTCCTTTCTCTATACATTTTTTTAGAAGGTATCATCAAAATTTTTATCTTGGGCTCAAAAATGTTTTTTCTAAATGTACAATTATTGTTATGAAACGACTAAATGGCGGTCCAAAGAAGTTTAAGCCTTGATTTTTTTGACGCTCATTCCATGTCGAAAGTCTGATTTTTGTTTAATAATTTTAGTTTCATCGTGTTTTGTTTGTATGGTTTGTGTGCTATTAAAATCACTCACGGAAAAGGTGTGGTCACGTGGTTATAGTAATACCAACGAAAGGTCTATGCATTTATCTTTGACGTAAGATTAATATCTTAATAGTTTCTGCTAGTATTAACATCGACTTTGGGACTTGGTATTACTGTAACGTACAATAATCGTCATGGCAATACTTACAAGCAATAACGGAGTGCCGTCGTATGTTTACGTCAGTTTCTGTGAGCGTAATTTTAATAGTTTCGTGCTAATAATGCTCTAAGTGGTAATGCATTAAAATTAAGGCTTACTTCTACTAATGTGTCACGTAATTTATTGTTATATAAAAGCTAGATGACGCCGGCGATTAGTCTTCCTGTGGCAATCGAATGCGACAATTGTATTCGTTTACTTTTATAGGATTAAATTTTAACATAATTGCCAAATGAATGTTATTAGACTGAAAAGGTTTCAATGTTATATTATGATAAAATTCTGAATTTTAGTGCGCCGCGTGCGTATCGATGGCTCAAATTTTAACTGTCTGTTAACGGAACATAATGATTAATTAATACGATGTGAGTCTATTGCATATCACACAACACTCCTTGTTTACGTATAGTAGATGGACATCTGTTGTACGGTTCATTTGAATTGATCTCTATAGATAATGATATTTTGTTTATTGTCAACCTTACTACGTAGAATAACTCTCCGTCGTGCAAGCCAAAGAGCATGATGTATTTTTATGATTTCTATACATTTAATATTAAGGATCAGTGTTATAAGTATACCATATTAATGCCATTTTATTAGTGAACGTCGAAACAATACACAAGTTCTTATAATTGTACTATATAATGTTGTATATTTGTATGTAAAGTGAGGGTAATGTTTCAAGTGTAGAGTGACTCGACCAATCGCGCAACTGATGGCTTGCGTTGTTTCCATCAAGTAGGACTCAATGGCATTATTTCTCCTATATGTAAGCTAGATTACCGTAATAGATTATTTAAATGACAATGTGAATATTTTTAATTAACGAGATGAATGTTACATGTGATTTCAAAATAACAAAAAAATACAATAAATTTTACATGAAAATTATTTTTTATTTGTTACCAAACATCCTTGAATGCGGTATTTGTGACTGGTAATTGTAATGGTATGAATTGTGTGTATAAATATTTACAGATATTGGTCCGTACTAGAAACAGTTTCCTAATGTATCATGACTATCATGATAACATAACAGTGTATTATTCATAACAGTGTATTATGAATAATACACTGTTATGTTATCATGATATAACTTTCTGAAACAAGAGTCTAAATAATAAAATAAGAAGTAAAACTTTCATTCGAAGTTTTAACAAAAACTTAAAAGTCAAAGTAGCAACGCTATTGCTTCTACAAATACATACCTATCTCATAAGTGGTCTTGGTAGAAGCGAAAAGAAAATCCCAAGGAATTTTCCTTACCTTAATTATAGTGAATATAAGTACATTTCTTATGGCTTATTTAAACTAAACTCTTGTCTAAGGAGCCATGTCTATCCTTGCGTATCCTTTCCACACCTGATCACAGAACACTATTACGAGCACCTGATTTACACCAGAGACAACGAGAACTACACGTTTCATATCAACAAGTAACAAGTTTTATATCAATAAGTAATTAAAGTCTATTAATAGCCATCGAGAATTAGTCAACTGCCTCTTCGCACAGACTACCCACCACCAGAACACACCTTCGTTGGAACCAAGTGATTCTCATAAAAGCACGAAGATTTAACAAAATGACAGTATTTATTAAGTTTATTACTAAGATAAGGAAGAAATGAAAACTCATTACTTGACACATTACTAGTTTATTACCAAAGTATCAATAATCTACAGATAACACTTATTATGGAATTTAAATAACATATTTTAATCATGTCAAAATATTTATACAATAATGTAAAAATTCAAACCGCTTTTTGGTGCGTTAAATGCATAAAAATACAAAAGTGAAAAACAGTGTAATGCAATACGCCAAAGTCTAATGAGATTTAAAATATCCCCTATACACTCCTATGACATTTTGGTGCAACAACTCAGTACTGTTTTGTGTCCTTTTAATTAATAGAAAATTCCCTGTTTAGAATGTTAACAAAAAAATATCTATTAATTAAAAGTAATACACAACTTATTGGAATGGAAACTGAAAATAATGGACAGTACAATATTATTACAAATGCATTAGTTATGGAGAGATTGTTCAGGTCCTTTGCAGGCATCTGTGATTTAACTTCGAATTAAATATTGTCTCAATAGTTCAAAGTTCCACTTAACATATTACACGTGTATTATGTATTAATGATTAAATATCCAGTACATACAACTGTTGGTGAATAAGAAAAAAACTTATGGAAGACAAAGCCAGGAAAAGTAATAACTTGGATACATAATTACAATTAACATTTAATTCTTATACAACTAATATTTTTCTGGCTATGTAATGGGTTACTTGACAATATTTCCTAGAATGGTATTTTGAGAATAAATGCTAGCGAAACCATAAAATATTCAAATCATGTGCATTGGTTTTATGTTTAAGAATGAATAAAATAGAACAAAATCCTTTATTGGTCATTAGGTACTTTCATCACATTCAAATTAGGTACTTTCAAAACGAGGACAGTGAGCGAATCGCTAATAAAATAATACAAGCCTGTTGTTGCAGGGTAAGAATGTTATGTAGTTTGGCTAATGTTTTTTGAAGTTCAGCAAAAATAATTCTTCAAAGAAAGTTTAATGTTACGGAATTAAGAATACGTATTTAATCTATGATCTAATATAATTATATAATACAAAAGTGATCTATTGAATTTTTTATTATGGTCAACTACCCATTACTGTTCCAACTGAAGCACTTTATCTTCGTGGCGATATTACTTTTTTCGAAATATTTCTCTCCAAAATCATAAATCATTGTCATAATATTAAAATTAAACAAAAATAAATTACATTGTAAAGCTAATCAACTTGATAAAAAAACGAATATATGTACTAACATCATAAGATATATTTTAACAATACCTATATTATTATAAAATGTTTATTTCTGCATGTTTTATACCTTGGCTGTCTAATTGGTAAGGTGATTCAGTATCTCTATCATTCTTTAAAGATAAGGAATATTTCTCCAGTCTCATTAAAGCCTAATGAATCTTTTGTAACATAAATATTTCTATAACAAAATTTAAACAAGATCATTAAAATCTTAGAATCTCAATGGAAATGATCCAAGCATTCCTAGTATATATGTAGTATTGGAATTTGAACTACACTAAATTTAAAGTATTAAATGTATATAAAAGGTTACACTTATCATATTATAATTTTACATACTATCTAAAATTGTCTTTAGTCAAAGTGTAATCAAACCAATTAAGAATGCAACAGCAATTGCTCCTGTTTGTATACTTCGTGATAAGCGTTGCGTATTAAAACATATGGAAAGCAGGATTCCAGTAAATCCATGGTGAGGAATGGAGACTCTTGTACTATAAGATCAAGAAGCAAATATACCGATTCACGGTTCCTAATGGCTTCTTTTTCGGTTTCTTGCCCAAGGCGCAATAACGATGATGACGCTAATGCCAGGAATTCCTTCATTCTGTCTTCTATATCACCCTGTCCGCAAATAGTAAACAGCGCCCCGAAAATATGGTTAATAGCTGGCGCCATGCAATGGATGTTGTTTGCATGTCCTTCAAGAGAAGGTCTATAAAAAGAACCTTCGCTGCGCGCAAGCCTCGGGAGAGATACAGCTACAAATACCATCAATAAACATACAACCAAGTGCTCGTCATCTTCCAGTTCTGCCTTATGCTGGCGCAATGCTGATGCCAATGTGGGATCTACTTTGCAACTAAGGCCAGCCGCAGAACACATTTCTGATATAACACGCATTGGGTCCCCGCCTGGCAATTGTTGCTGGAAATCTTTAATGGAGCTTATAAGGAATGGTATTCTTCGCTCTAAAACATCAAGTAATGATTCCTGTGCTATCTGCCTAAAGCTTAAAATGACTCCAATTATTGTCATCCTTTGTAACACATTATCAACATTTTGCAGTCTTTTAAATTGTTCTCTCATTATTTCTGGTTTATCAAAGTTGGTTCTTAACATTTGCAAAACCTCCTTATTCTGAACCACCAATTTTTTCAGCTCTTGGACTTGGCTTGCTATGTGCCACATCAATGTTTCGCTTAATAATTTCATGCCATACGGCCCAACCAATTCTGCCAAGGCTCTGAGTTCATTGATGTCTGAATATTCCTCTGCATTGAATGGAATAGCACCTTCTGCAGACAGACTAACAAAAGCCTTTTGGTTCATAGAAAAGCAAATGCTTCCAGCACTTACTCTCCTGAGTAGAATTTCTGAGTACCACTGTGTGTATAAAGAAGCTATGGTCTTTTCACCATGACTATCCATGTTTTGAGTTTGTTGCAAGAGACAGTTGTTAAATACTCTTGTTATATCAATGTGAACATAATTTTCAACAGTTTGAAGGACATTCATATATGCTCTGACACTGACCAACAACTCTGATGGTTTAGCAATTTCACTGGTGTCTTGATTGAACATTACCATTCCAACCAATGCTTTGGAAAATCTAGTCTCCAAATGTTGATGTAAGTACTCTCTTGGAGCAAATGTATATTCCCACACATTGACAGTAGTGCAGTAATTGATGGCATAGCACAGTTCTGTCAGAGCCATATGAAGTTTATCCATTGTCGTCAACTCCTCTCTAGTCTTTCTGTAACTTTCTGCTCCAGGTTTCACAATTTCTATAGGGTTCTTTTTGCTCTTATCTTTCTTCTTTCTATTTGCTAGATGAGCAATGGTTTGTGCACAGTGTTTTGGGAGTAGCTTGTCACTCATTGTACACTGTTCATCACATATTGTAGTGATGATATTCTTGGCTTCTTTTGCCATTTCATCTAAGAAAATATTAACAACGGACAAGCTCCTTTCTCTAATATGATGTCTTTCTTCCGGACATAGCTCATGAGTGCAATTTTGGAAGTGGCTGCAGATAAGTGGGAAAGCAATGATGTATCTATTTTGGGCTGGAAATTCCAAGCACAGATGAAATTGACTTTCAAATATTTTACTGTAAAAGCAAAACAAGGACAAGTCAGAAGTTTCAACCATTATTTCATCTAGGTTGTCAACCATTTTAGTATGAAACACCATTTTATCAATAAACTGAGCTAGCTCCCTTTGATCTGCTAGATTTAATGAAACTTTATTTAGAGAGGTAAATGATTGCAGCCTAAACCAATCTAATCGGAAAGCACGAAAATCGAAGAGCTCATTATCTTCCACCTGTTTTACATTTAAACTAGCTGCTGTAGTGTACAATGAAGAAAGTATGACACTCTCCTCTTCGGGACAGATTTTTAGATTTTGAATCATCAAGTTGAGAGCAACAGCATCAAATCCAGAAAGATATTGAACATAGTATCTTTGCATAACTTGGCTATATTTGCGCACCAGAGCCCTCAATTCTTCCATGTGAAACAGAAGTTCGGGAAGTTGACGATCTACCAAGTCTTCTGTTGATTTTCCTTTAACTTTCTGTGGGGGGTTATCATTATGACGTAATAGCCAGAACACTTCATCTCGAGCATAGCATAGTCCAATGAATATTAACAGAGCTTTTGGTCCTAACAAACCAGGCTGGTCAGTTAGAATTAACCCCAATTCTTTCAATGCAGTTCGAAGAAATTTTCTCCTCTCCCGGTGTTTGTATCCAGCTTTCTGGACAGACTGATGATAACAATCCTTTACTTCAGATATTCTCTTTCCATAGCCCTTAATGCCATCAAAGAAACTTTGTATGTAGGTGTGAATATAAATTACTTCATCACGGAATAGGGCAAGGACCCACCCTGACTCCAGGGCACTCACCCACATTTTATTAGCATGGTCTTGCTGCAACATTTGATGACAAAGAGCGAAGCCAAATATAACATATCTTTCTAACGATTCCAATGACAAATATTCACATGACATGGTGTTTGTTTCTGATGGCTTCAGGAGTTGAGCTGGGTTACTAACTAAACTCAATTTTTGCTCTGATCTCCAATGCTCAGCTGTTAGGTTCCTTGCTGGGTACACATGCCATAAAGAATTTAATGCGCTTGCTAGTACTTTTTGATGGGGCACAAATTCCTCTGAGAGCTTCTTGAGTGGCGCATCATAATCCACTATCAGCTGCCCCAAGCGAGGAAAGCTTGGATCTATTTGGTTATGCACCATTTCATGAGCAGCATTGAATAAACCAAGCACTGCTTTTCGATCTTCAACTCTTGATAACAGAATCATCAATGAGACATAGGTAGTAACTAGATCAAGATAATTTTTAGTCAATTCAAAGTTGAGTGTTAGATCCAGAGTGACTTGGCAAGCATCCATGATATTCAAAAGCTCGCAGACATTGTCTTTGAAATCTAAAAGATCCACAAAGGTATAATAGTATAAGGACAGAGATTTAATAATTTCATTTCTGATATTTGTTATAGCTTGTAGTCCTTTAACATCAATATTAGGGAATCTTCTAACAATATGCTTTATAGATGATTCTAGTGTCTTGTCACTAAGGAATGCAGGTTTAGATTTAGCATCTCCACAAGCCTTTTTGATATTGTAGATCCTGGTTAACATGCCAATGCCTCGATCATTGAGGATAATTAGTTTTTCAGCGAGCTTTTGCTGGCTGATATGGACTGACCTCGACATGGTAGACATTCTGCAATAAGAAATTTTGAATGTATATTAATACATCTTCATATTTGAATTCCCTCAATTTCAAACACTAATAGCTAGCGATAAGCAACAGCAAGATTACACGGTCTATACATATTTAGCGCAGATATCCATGTAACCGACGATCGTTATTAACGACTTCCGTCAAACGTATCTCGTCATTATTTTTCTATTACTGATAACTAAGTGCAAAGTTTAGTGATTAATAGGCCTTGAATTAATCGCCTCCGGTATTTAAAGATGATTTTCGATCATTATTAGGTACAACTGAACCTACCTAGCTAGCATCCTTACCTTAGATGGTCCTCGCGGAACGATCAATAACGATAAATCACTTCAATGCTCCATAATTCTCATATTGATAATGTCTACTGTGGAACCGACACATAAAAACAGCATTAAATATTTTCTTTAGATCGTACAATAAAAATGATTCAAGAAAAGGGAGTGCCTCTATTCACTATTGGGAAATGCGCGTTCCCTTCATTCGCTTCGTTTCGTTTATTAGCAAATATTGGCATTTGACATTGACAGCAAGTACAGTGGTACTACCACTGTACCAGTTTACCGAAGTAGGTTAGGTACTCTGTACTGGAACTAGCAAGTAGCAACAATATTTTGTGATTTTACCAACTTAGGATTGGCATACATTAAAATTTCTATCAACTATCTATTTACCTAAAAAAAATTCTATCAACTGTAAAAAAATTTAGTCGTAATATTTCCTCGCTCGCTTTGATGCACAGCATTAATATAATTGCATATAGCAGCACCCCCGCAAAGCTAAACAGGAGACCGAGACAGGAGACCGCGACCGGCACTTGACCTTATGCAATGTATTGTATAGGCGACAACTCGCGGCCGAGCGAGACCGAGACAGTCTGTCGCGCCTATACAAAGTGACGGTCGCGATCTCCTGTCTCGGTCGCTAGTCTCGGTCTCGGCCGCGAACCGCCAGCTTAACAATACACCCTGGCACAACGGGTGAACGGGTCTCTCCTTATACCCTAGAGGGGAGGAAAATTAGATCATATTAGGATAGGAGGGACCACGCTGCGCCACTACACTACACCCAGAATTATATTAATATTGATAATGGTTATCGATTTTCTGTGGTACATCTCTTTAATTTGACATACCGTAAAACGGGGCTTTTTGCAAGTCACGAGGCTATTTGGAATTTCCGAAATAAAAGATTTGGTCACGTGTAATTATTTATTAAGGAATAGTATGAATTATGTTTTACCACCTGCCAACACAGCGACAATTAATCTCAATGTCACAATTGAATTTTGGAGATTATTGGCGATAAACAGCGAGCATTTTAAAATTTAAAAAGTCTCGAAATTTTGATGTATTTCGTAGGTGCATAACTTTCGTCTGGTATACAAAGTCTAGAGAGGTGTGTACAAAGTGAAATAGACTAAGAAATTGTGTGTTTCATGCGGATTTCAGTGAGTCTACTTGCTCTTTTTTATCACTTACGAAATCCCATAAATTTTCTGTTTTTCGAAATGGGGCTTTTTGGTTGCTGTTTTGGGGCTACTTGGAATTGAGTGTTTCATGAGGCATAAGTTAAGGGGAAGATTTTTTCAGCACTCTACAATTATCAAATTAATTTGATAAAAATAAGTCTTAAATCTGAGAGTAATTATTCGTCTTATTTTGTAATTATTTGAAAAAAAGTAGTAGAATAACATTGAGAAACTGTGAACAGTAATTAAAAATAAAATTATTGAAATGCAATTTGGAAGTAGTTTCTTTTGAATTATAAATTTATTAAATCTGATAAAATAATCAGGTCAATGTATGTAATACATACCTACATGTATTCTGTCAGGATTTTTTCCCGTGAGGGTAGGGGGAGAGCACATCCTTCCATTTGCTACGATCCTAACTCACTCAATGTGACGACCCGGATGGCGCAATAGTTAACACGCTGGATCGCCGTTACAAGGGTCCTGGGTTCGATTCCCAGCGAGGCGGAAATTTGTATGATGAGTTTAAATTTCCGTTCTTGGTCTGAGTGTGTGTGTTCTTGTCTTGTGTATTGTACATGGCACCAACGACACAAGTAATCCTAGTGTGGGGCTATGAGTGTGTAGCGTTATAAAAAAATGTATGTAAAGTTCTCTCATATATATTTATTTGTAAGGCATTACATTCATGGTATAGTATGGCAGGCAAATGGCAAGTATTTTTGGTAAATTTGTCGAATCACGGCACCTTGAAAGTGCTCCAATTTTTTTTTCTATAGTTGTTTATCACTAGTATGTAGTAAGGCGTAAAAATACCTAACCTAACTCAACTGTCCCCCTAGCTAGAGTATTTATTCTTACTCTAGACCTAGAGGGACAGTTGGTTTAGGTTAGGTTAGGTCAGGTATACGCGAAAAAAAGGGACCCCGCGAAGCGGGGTTCCGTCGACATCTGTGACGAAGTAACATAAATTTGGAGCACTTTCAAGGTGGAGCCGTGATTCGACAAATTTTTTCATTTATTTGCATTTTCATGTCTGGGCACTTTCATCTATCTGGTAAACCAACCGATAACTTGTTATTCACCAAGAGGCTAAAATAAAACAGACTTAGCCTTAAATATTCCAAATATCGCTTCATCCATATTAAGAACACATCAGATATTATTAACGTTACATTCCAAATAACCCCAAAGCAGCAGTAGATATCATTATGAATAAATTATCAGTTGTCGTTTTTCACCTTTTAAGGGACAGAAAGGAGTGAAACTGAGATGAACTCAAGACAGCTGGTTATCCTTTTACTTTTCCATTATATTTCTTTATCGTTTCTTTTTACACGGCTTCAAAAAATAAGGAAAACCGAAGCAATAAAGTCAGATTCCAAATACCCCCATTGAGGCGATATTTGGAACGGCACTTGTAAAACAATATATCTTTAAATCTATTAACAGAAGATGAACAGTGAAAGTAGTTATTTATAGGAAATTGCGAGAACTACCCAAAGAAAAACATCCTATGTAGATAGGGTAACCGTCGGTTTTGTTAACAGCCGTTTCATGAAAAAATTCTTCCAAAAAGCCCCACTTTACGGTAGGCATAAATGATACGTATGTTATGTATCTATTTTGTCTGTGGCATAAACCAGTCTTTGGGAGTGGGACTGCCGTACTTTTTGTCAACGTCAAATTCGGCTGTCAAATGATAAACTAAGCGCATCCATCCGGGCAACCGCAATCGCGAAAATTACGTCGGCCATCCTATCCTATGGCTATTATTACTATTCCTGAGCCATTGCGTTATAATTGAGATTTACTTTCAATCGTATTTGAGAAATAAACACAGAAAAAGGTGCATTTTGTTGTTTTTCGTAAATCAACAATCTTTTCACCATGCCTCGAATTATGATAAAAGGTGGTGTTTGGCGAAACACAGAGGTTTGTAGTTCGAAACTAAACAATACCGTCCTAATTCTTGTTTCGATTTTGTATGAAATGTAGACGATGTGCATTTTTTTATATTTATTCAGGATGAGATCCTGAAAGCAGCTGTAATGAAATATGGGAAGAACCAGTGGTCACGTATTGCGTCTTTGCTCCACCGAAAGTCTGCTAAGCAATGCAAGGCTCGCTGGTATGAATGGTTGGACCCCAGCATCAAGAAGACGGAGTGGTCTCGCGAGGAGGACGAGAAGCTGCTACATCTGGCCAAACTGATGCCGACTCAGTGGAGGACCATTGCTCCAATCATTGGGCGCACGGCGGCCCAATGTTTAGAGAGATATGAATACTTACTGTAAGACCTATTCATATTATAATTATGACACAAACTATTTTAATAAGTAGAAATATAAGTAATAAGTAGAAGTTATCTAACATACACTTCTAACAGTTGCTTTTTCCCAGAATTTATTTATATTAGAATAGTAAATTGTTTTGACTTTATGTTCAAAATAGGATTTTAGAAATTATCTCCGTGGTGGCTTTTAAGAATAACCTTATTTCAGTAGTAAAACCAGTAAGGAAAAGTTTTCTGTATTCATAATGTTTTTTTTTTACATTTATCGTAAGTTATAATTCAATTTGATCATGTTATATCTACAAGACATTATATTACAGGGATCAAGCTCAAAAGAAGGAAGAAGGTGAAGATATGGGGGATGACCCTAGGAAGTTGAAGCCTGGGGAGATTGACCCTAATCCTGAGACCAAACCTGCTAGACCTGACCCTAAAGATATGGATGAAGATGGTAATGTACACTGGAAATTTATATTTAGAACACTGGAAATATGTATTTAGAAATTAATGAGAAATACACCTCAATTAAGGCCCTAATATGAAAGGGTTATGTTATGTTTGTTAAAACTTGGATAATATATATTGACTAGGTACTGTAAGAAAGTTGTACTTTGGCTATAGAATCTATAGTATAGATGATTTTATATTTTATTTATGCAGTACAGAGTGCTTATGTGTGCAAATCGCAAACTTGTTTTATATGTGGTTCTACCTCTTATTAAAAAGGTTCACAGTTGGGCCACTTAACGCTGTGGTAGTTTGTTCCACAATTTCACAACATGTTTTGACAAGAAGCGCTTCTTAAAATGACAATAATATAACGATTACCTATCTCGATAAGTTTTGTCTAGCTGGACATTTTGTCTCTATGTTAAGGTTCTTCACTAATTTATATTTTTGCATAACGGCAGTAACCAAGTCAGTATCTTTGACAATATGTACTAAATATAGTCGTATATTATGGTTTTCAGAACTGGAAATGCTCTCAGAGGCGCGCGCGCGTCTTGCCAACACACAGGGTAAAAAGGCGAAGCGGAAAGCTAGGGAAAAGCAGTTGGAAGAGGCTCGTCGTCTTGCTGCCTTACAGAAGAGGAGAGAGCTGAGTGCTGCAGGAATTGCTGTGCCAATCAGGTAAGAAATATCTAGGAGTGACGAGTTTCCTATTGAAGTAACATTTTTACACACTGTTACTCTTGTTGTCTCTACTATAACAAATAGCAAAGATTTTTAATTTTTGTACAGCTTGAGTAAATGATTTCATTAATCCTACCTAGGAAGTAAATAAATCATATTGTTATGTAGTCAGTGATATAGTATTTTATAATAGAATCTGAGTTAGTTGTTCTTTTATTTATTAGGAAGAAGAAGAAGCGAGGTGTGGATTACAACTCTGAGATACCATTTGAAAAGAGGCCCTCAGCAGGGTTGTATGACACATCCACTGAAGTTGTGGACCCAATGGCGCCTGACTTCTCAAGACTGCGGCAACAGCATTTAGATGGAGAATTACATTCAGAAAAGGAAGAGGTATTTTTGCACAAAATATATTTAGTATCTCAAAAATTGTATTTGTAACATCATTCCATTTCTGCCTGTAGTAGTATCTGATAAAGGACAGACTTCTGTGAACATTACAAGTCCATAGTTGATTAAATTTAGGTAAACATCTAAATATCCTATATCTATTTACAGTACCCATTTGAGTCTTGTTCTAGGTCGGTCACAGTTGTCAGAAGGGTGGTGCTGCATGCTCGTTTGTTACCTTAATACCATAAAAAAATCTATTTCCAAATGAGATGTCAATCCAAGTCGGTTGTAATTTGCAGAGGGACCGGCGCAAGGACAAGCAGAAGTTGAAGCAGCGCAAAGAGAACGACGTGCCGCAAGCGATGTTGCAGGGGGACCAGCCGGCGCGGAAACGCAGCAAGCTGGTGCTGCCCGAGCCGCAAGTCACTGACCAGGTAAGAATATTTCGAGAGCAGGGTCCCGGTATCCATAATCAATACATACATATAATAAATCTGTACCTGTTGCTGTCTGTATATAGAAGATATATGAGAAAAACTTCTACTACTTTAACGCAATAGAAGCCAAAACATTGATTTTTAGAATTTTTGTCTGTTTGTCTGTGTGTCTGGTTTTGTACACGCTAATCTCAGAAACGGCTTAACCGATTTGGGTGCAGTTCTCACTTATGTATAATTTCTATGGTTTCATTTAACACTTAATATTTTATTTCAATAGGTTAATAAATAAAAAGTTATGTCAGATCAAAAAAATCAATTTCCGAATGTGCATACTAAGGGATATGTTTCCCAAGTGAAGCGAGGGCAGGTTTACTACAAAAAACGTTTGAAACGGTCCTATATTGTACCTTGTCGTATTTTTATATGTAGATATTATATGTTTTTTTATATTAAGCTACGAACGAGCCGTCGAACCCAAATGAATGTCGTAACGCGATACGTTAAAAGTATTGTATATTTGTTCCCAGGAGCTGCAGGCGGTGGTGAAGCTCGGGCGCGCGGGCACGGCGGCGCGTGAGGCGGCCGGCGCGGCGGGCGCACCCACCGACACGCTGCTCGCCGCGTACGCGCTCTGCCCCACGCCCGCCACCGCGCTGCGCACGCCCGCCGCCGCCACTGACCGGTAAACACCCTCCCCCCTGCCCCCCGCTGTAATGGCCTGGACAAATGTGTCCGGACAAAATCTGAACGGTACAATAATGACTGTACCGTTCAGATAACATTAGCTTTCCTTAGTTGTGGATCGCAACAAAAGTGAACAAATCATCTGGACTGGACACATATTCAATGTATAATATTGCGATCATCTGGACTGGACACGTATTAAATGTATAATATTGCGTTATGAGCGCGTGTGTAACCGCATTATTGGCAATAATCTGTATATTGACAGTAATATTGCGTGTGGGATGTATTGTCGTACTGCTATATATTAATATCAATAATATTGCAGATGTGAGGCTAGTCCATGTTGTTTATTTTGTCGAGATTATCTATCTATCTGTGTGATTGCAGGGTGCTGATGGAAGCGCAGAACGTGATGGCGCTGACGCACGTGGACACGCCGCTGAAGGGCGGGGCCAACACGCCGCTGGGCGCGCCGCCCGCCGCGCCCGCCGCCACGCCCAACACGCTGCTCGTCACGCCCTTCAGGTATGCCGCCTCACCGTCACTCTCACCAACTGGACTATTACTAACTTAACTTGTCCAAATATTCTGTTTATCTATAATTCGGATGTCACGACAATTTTCAATGATTTATCTATTGATAAAGAACATAAATGTTGTGACTGGTTGACTGTTACTAAGCAACAAATTAAGCATTACACGTGGATGAAATATTGAGAATGGTGGTAGTAGGAAAATAATAACAATAAAATTATAATGTATGTGCTGTACCACCTTGAGACACCTTAGAGAAATATTATTTTGTATCTTATGATTTCAGATCATCTCGTAGTGAAGTGTCCACACCGGGAAGCTTTGCCACACCTGGCCATGGCACCGGACAGACTGGGTTGACGGTAAGTCCTTAACGAGAAACAATAAAACAATGCTAAATAGTTAGTGTTCAAAAAGAACACTATGAAAAGATCAATCCTAGATTATAAATACTCTATGGTTTTCCAAATTGAAAGTTAAAAAAAATTAAAGTTATATCACAAGTTAATTGAAATAATCTGGTCAGACAGATTATGAGTATCTCTGATAAATAAGTGTATTGTTGGTTCCAGACACCGGGATTGAGGGACAAGTTGAGCATAAATCCCGAGGATCAGCTGAGCGTGGGGGATACTCCGCAAATGGTACAAAAACAGGTAAGATCGATATTACCGCTATTCTCCCTTCTTTCTCGGCCGGTTTCAATGCACTTATAGTGCCTATGGTATTACTGGTCTCCATGGGCAAAGTTGACCACTCACCACCGGGAGGTTCGTCTGCTCGTTTGTGGCCTATTTACATAAAACAAAGGTAGTCATACAACCCGGTATTTGATGTCTTGTTTGGTCAGGTGAAGGCGTCGGTGCGCAATGCGTTGTCGTCGCTGCCGGCGCCGCGCAACGACTACGAGATCGTGGTGCCGGACGGGGAGGGGGCGGAGCCGAGCGCCGCGGCGCCGACCTCCGTGGAGGACCAGGCCGACGCCGACGCGCGGCTCGCCAGGGAGGCCGAGGAGAGACGTGAGTGCACCCTCGTCGGTTACAAGTTAAACAGGGTATATTTAAATAATTAGGTTGTTTACACATATATGTACATATCAACGAGGGTTTTTTGGGTTAATGCCACTGCATCGCCAATGAGTGTGAAGATGACATACTGCTCTTTATGAACTTTGGTTCAACTTGGAATCGTTTAACGGGTTCGGGTAAAGGGCAGGGCAGTTACACAGACGTGTGCCTGTCTTACAGCGTGGCCACTTTCAGGGTTAAACACAAGCCGCAAGTACAAGCTGTCTAAACGCACAAATAGACTAGCCGCACACCTATATTGTTATTGACAATAATCTAAATATTTATTCATGTGTGTTGTGCGGGTTGTATTGCAGTACTTTCTGAATTACTGAATTACTATGCGACTACAAAGTAGTGATACAACAAGGTTGTTCCCGTCAGGCGCGGCGGCCCTGGCGCGCAGGTCGAGCGCGGTGCGGCGCGGCGCGGCGCGGCCGCTGGAGGTGGGCGCGGCGGCGGCGCGCCCGGCGGCCGGCGGGCTGGCGCCGCTGCAGCGCGCCGAGGAGCTGCTGCGCGCGGAGATGCTCGCCATGCTGCACTACGACGCGCTGCACGACCCGCCGCCCGGTGAGCGCTGCTTTGTTTTTTTTTTGTTTTTGGTTTGATGGGACGGACGCCGGCGATTTGGCAAGGTGTCGCTGCTAGTTTTTAGTACACTTAATAATGTCATATTTAAGGAACTAAAATCTAATGCATGAGTACAATTAATTTATCATTCAAAGTCTAGCGATGTTCAAAAATTGGATTTGGTTGGTGGTTCTCCTCAGTGGCGTAGTGAGGCCGGCGGTTAGTTATGACACTTAAGTGACTTACCTCTTAAATGTTCCCGAGATGCTGAAATTTACCGCCAGTGCCCTGGGCAGCTGAAAGGGACTACAGTACTAAAGAGAATACAGTACAGACTCTCGAGTCAATATCTCCCCGTGAGTGCGTAGTGTAACGTTCCAGGCATCGACAAGAAGCGAGCGGTGCAGCTGCAGGCGTCGCACCTGGCGTACCTGGAGCAGCACCCGTACGAGGAGTTCACCGCGGAGGAGCTGGCGGCGGCGGCGCGCGAGCTGGCGCGTGAGCTGGAGGTGGTGCGCGCAGGCATGGGCCACGGCGACCTCGGCATGGACGCCTACACGCAGGTCTGGGAGGAGTGCCTGGCGCAGGTCGGTACCGTTTGGATCGTTGGTGTGCTTGTAACACTGTTTGTGGCAATGATGCATGAATAATGTGCAATAATTTTGTGTAAATTGGTTGAAATAATAATTAAGAAAGTCGGAAAAAATCAGGTCGCCTGGGAGCTTTCAGCGAAAACGCTGCCTAATCCTTTTGAGATATAACAAAACAATGTATGGAAGAAATATACCTCTTTTATAGGTGTACAATAAAGTCTGCGATGGCATAATTATGGATAGGCTTACTATACCCATTCTAAGTTTAAAAAAAATGGTCACGTACAATGCGGTAATTGGAAAGCTATTGAGAGGGATACAGTATTAATCCTTATCAACTTAAATATTATGTTAGTCATCTTAAGCATTTCAGGGACATTATGATAAGCCAATACACCATAAAATTTAAATGAATATCTTAGGAGTTAGCAAAATGAAACTCTGAAACTGAACTCGTTTGAAAATAAATTCGTGCGCGGGTTACGTCTAACAATTTTGGAGTGAGGTTACTAAGGGACAGGTTTCCCGAAGCGAGGGCGGGTTTACTAGTGGTATAATAAAAAGTGTGTTTCCTATTTGTTTTAGGTGTTATTCTTACCAGGACAGAATAGGTACACGCGAGCTAACTTGGCCAGTAAGAAGGACAGGCTAGAGTCGGCGGAGAAGAGGCTGGAACAGAACAGGAATCACATGGCAAAGGAAGCCAAGAAATGTTCCAAGATGGAGAAGAAGCTTAGAGTGCTCTCGGGTACGCAACTTCATGTTGAGTAAATTTAGCTGGCGACTGACTTACTTAGCTCTGTTATAAAACAATTTAAAATATAGTGTGAAGTGGTAAGGCCTTACATATTGTCAGGATTTAAACTGTTGCAATGAATATAGGTCAGGTTTAATATCAAAAGTTATAATGTACTGAAATGAGCATCCACCTCAAAGCTTTTTTTTTAATATCATCTTGGCGTCAATGTAAATAACAATTGCATATTTAATATTGCATATATTGGGTTACGTTTCATTAAATTATTACAGCAATAGAAATATTGGCGTACAAAATACATATCGTGCGTAAATACGTACTGGATCATAGTTAACATGCGCGTAATCCATGATGAATTAAATTCCCATTGTCCAGGTGGATACCAAAGTCGCGCGGCGTCGCTCATCAAACAGTTCCAGGAGTTGCAGGATCAGATCGAGCAGGCCAACTTGGAGCTGTCCACCTTCAAGTTCTTGGCGGAACAGGAGAAGGCCGCCGTTCCGCGGAGAATAGAAGTGAGTTTTTGATTCTTAAGTTACTTTTACATTCATGGTGGGTTCCATACGATGTCTGTATTTTTCTATGGACATAATTACAAGATATGGTGTCTTACAAAAATTCCGAGAGAATCAGTCTATTCGAAGTCCAACTGGTAATCCTAAATGAAGTGATGTAAAATTTGGAAACCACGTATTGTAATATGAACCACGTTGCATTTAAATAAAGTTCAAAATTGCCAAAAGGCTAAACCACACGTCATGTATGATACTATTTTATCAAATACAAATCTTTTCAGTCGCTGACGGAGGATGTGAACAGGCAAACAGAACGTGAAAAACAATTGCAGAAGAGATACGCCGAGCTGCAGTTCGAGTTGGAGAACTTGCACAAAGGGAAGCAGCCGAAAGCAATCCCTGCCAAGGGAACTGAAGATTGATCGAATATCGTGGCGTTGTAAATCAACACAATATTATATATTATTTAATATTATTTGTCGCAGAAAAATTATGTAAACGAAGATCCTTAAGAGAGATGATCAATTCACGGAATGTTTAAATTGGGACAGTCCTAATAAAGTTTGAAGTGAAACTTTTTATTGTACTCCGGACACGGTTGCGTTAAAAGCTTAACGGTACATACTTATATTTATAATATTGTTCAAGTAAAAGTTAAAAGAAACAATATATTGTTTAGTTCACAATGCGCTGTTGTTCACAAAAACGCATTATCTCAGTGACCAATCTTAAGTATGTGTGCACACGATTTGAAAATCTACCGCGAATGATTTGATAGATAGAGGGATTTGATCAAATCTCCGTTTTAATAATTTCCCTGCGACATGTACATGGCGTGAATAAGTCGTGTGTAGTAAATTTTTCACCGCCGTGCTCTGGAAAATGATAATGTGCTCTGTATAGGACGTATTTAAGTTGGATACGGGGTGTACGTTCAAATTTCAATAATAGACAACAAGGTGGCTTGATTACTGTAGTTGACTTATTCACGCTGTGTACAAATATATTTAACGCCCCGTCTAGATACATGGCGAGAGAACGCATCATCATTTTTTTTTAAGATCTATGAGTGAGAAAGAGATGATATGAATAGTCACGAATATATAAAATGTCGTTCTCGTGCACGAATATTTAGCGAGAAAGTGAGTCAAGTATTTAAACGTGGCATAATAGTAGCTAGAGAATAAAATTCATGAATTACTTATCTGTTACTATACAAGTGAATAAAGTGAATGTTGCGAAGTATTTGTATTTGACGATTAGCAATTTATACCTAATTAATATTGAATTATAATGAATTGGAGTACATAAGTAATTTCACAATTTGGGTTTTATTTATTAATTATGCAACTATTAAACACGCCCACTTCGCTTATTTATGTTTGCAAACATTTATTACCATTTCAGAATCACACTTCAAATCGTCCATAACGCCATCTATAGCGCTCATAGCACGCACGTGAAATATTTAACACAAAATTCAACAGTACAAGTTATAAAGTAAATTCTTAATTTATCTTTTATTCTTTAATTTCAACTAAAAACATTGTATTGCCTATTTAACATTTTTTTCATTTTAACAAAAAATATAAATAAATATAGTTAGTTAGTTATATATAATATAGTTCTAAATTTAAAAACAGATTTTCTTATAAATAATATAAAGAGGTTTATATCAAAATAATAAAAATGAAATCTAATAATATTAATCGACGCTAGATAGACCAACCAACATCTGATTTTGCAATGCTTTACTGACGTGCCCGAGTACAAGTATCAATGTTACTCATGGAGATAATAAGTCGTCGAAGTTCCCTATATAGAAGTTTAAAATAGATACTTGAAACGGGTCGTCATACAGATGGATGGTTTCTCTTGATGAGTCACTGATGGAGAATAAATCATCTCCGTTGCCAATGTCAAAATTACATACATACGTTACATTCGGATGTAGCGTTTTGTTAGTTTCATCGTCCGAATCTGATATTTTGATGTAGTCATCCAGCGAACTATACGAGGGGCTGCTTGATGTCAGTGTATTTTCCTGTTCGCTATCTTCGTTCATTGTTCCAAATCTAGCCAATTCATTTGCCCGTACTGTCGCGAGTGTCGCGGTGTCGAATTGATCAATGTTGCGTATATCTGGTAAAGCTAATTCTAGTACTTCATGGTCTGGTTTCAATGTCTTCTTAATTTTGAGCAGGACTCGGCAGTCGCCGATGTGTGTGCATACGTAGCACAGTTCGGGTATATTTTTCATAGTTTGGTAAAATCGCTGCCAATCTTGGTTTTCTGATTACTGTACTTTTGATTTCAGTTTCATTTAGACAGACAAATCCATTCTAAAAAGGAAAACAAACGTTACGAAATTAATTTTATCATATCTACAGTAGTGTCTCAACTCTACATTTCCATTGTAGGTACGTAAGTTTATTTAGCTGTGACTAAGAAGTATTATCTGCAATCTATACATACATACAGTACTGAATGTTATAATAATAATAATAGTTGATAAGTATACTAATATGTATACTAAGGACCTATGTAATTTGTCACAATAAAATCAATGGAGACTTACAGGGTCATGTCGAACAGCTTATTTATAAATAGAATTGGACGCATCCGACTATTATAAAGTAGGCACGCCCACCGTAAACTATTACACACTCGTTCAATCTTCAATTACCATTATTACTCATACCAAAATATTTTTCCTTGTTTATTTCTATCTATTTATTTAGAGCCTATTGGAACGTTAAATGTTATCCACTAAATACACTAATATGTACAGTTACTTAGTTACAAATTCATATAATTAAGATTTTAATGAAATCTAAAACGAAACAGCGCTCAATTAATCTACTAATATAACTGCGATATCGGTAATGAAGATATAAATTAAATAAACAGTCTCAATATTCCTGTTATGCTTCACAATGTAATGTACGAACTAAAATGATAAGGACACTCAATTTATGTACACACACAGTCACACAGAAGATAATGAATGAACGAATTATTACATATACCTAAAGTACTGTGCTCTACGTTGGTAAATGTTCCAAGGTACTATTCGACATGATGCCGCCATCTACCTTATCACCACTTGCAACACTCGACAAAGGTTGATGTTCCACCTCAGACCCGCTCCACCTTGATTCGTCACAGTCGTCTACATCTACGTTGCTCGCTTTTCACGCCTCTTCCTGGAACAAGGTTGCGGACTATGGAACGATCTTTCGTCTGAGGTATTCCCTCCACGCTACGACATGGGAACTCGTGAGCAGTGTAAACCGTTGCCTTCAAGGCCGGCAAAGGACTTGCACCTCTGATGTTGTTAGTGCATAGACGACGTGGACCACTTACCATCAGGAGGGCTGTATGACTTTTCGCTAGTCTCTTTTATAAAAAGAAACTAAAAGGTTCGAGGAAATGTCTACTGCAAGGCTACTCAGTGTGGTTCACGAATCCCGATGGGGTCGCTAATAAGACTCTTTTGGCTTAAAATTGGGTTCCAGTTACAACAAGGTTACGGAGTCAACGGACCAATAAGGAACTCATCATAGTCGCATCATCATCAAAGCCCAAGGCTGTTACAATGCCGCAGCCCACGCTGGCCAAGTGCGAATTATACTTCATATTCAGAACATTACGTACAAAATTTAGATACGTAGATGCCGTCATGAGTTCGCGATGTTTTCCTTCACCGAAGCAAGTGATAAATTATTATTTCTAATAATCAATGTTTGTAAATTAGCGATGTGTGCCGTATCCGAAAACAGACAACTTTTGAACGAGTGTAATTTCTTCAGACAGAGACAGTAAGGTTATCTTATAAACTTACCTTCAGTAAGTAAGGGTAAGAATGCTCAATTAAACAGCGTCATGTTTCACATTACATACCTTTCCTGCAATTATTGTCAGTTTAGGTTTGTTGATTAATAATAAATATTGTTTTGTTGATTATCAAAAAATGTTGACTAAATTTACTTAAAAACTAATTTTTAATTCCGGACAGGTAGGTGAGTGTGTTTGAAAATGTATTATAGGTTAGTCTTTATTTTAATCACGTATTAATTAATTCAAATTTAGGAAGCCACATTACAATCCTACGGATCGTTAACCCCCAGCTGACAAAAAAAAACTCATAACTTATCAATGTATTTCTTTATAAAACCACGATCTTTATAAACCATAAAAGTATCACTATGTACATTGTCGAAATAAACATAATTCTAACGACTATGTACATGAATATGTGTGTAATATTATTACTATCAACAAATAAAGGCTATAGCTTACATTTAATAATATTAAAACGATCATTTTTCAGTACATAAACGTAGTATCACATCTCAATCACTCCTAAACATTACATGAATATTCCTTAATCAATCATTAATAACAAACCTCGAAATCAATACATAAATAACAAGAATGTAATTAATCCGTACTTGAATACGACAACCTAAAGTTAAACGCATAACATACATTGTAAAAATAGACGAACGTTTGCGATAATATTCAACCATTTTTATATTTAAATAATCCTGATTTCATGATTTTATCCATACGAGTATCGATAGGACGGTACGGTGGAATAGGCATTTCAAACAGAGGTAGATAATAATTATATTAGTGGTGCCGGTTGATGACGGACAGCCGCGGACGGCACGACATCAAATCTAATTAACAAGGGTACTTATTTGACGTAGTCATCCATTATAAACTCATAATGTGGACAAACTGAGCGCACACACATTAAACTACTCTACTAAAGGTCATTAACCCCATCCGCTTGGCCCCTCCGTAGCGTAGCGCAAGCAAGTGTTGACCTACATACGAGTATTTTTAGATAATTTTGATTGCATATTTTGCAATAATTATCGTGTAGAATTTTGACTTAATATTTTTAATCACTACATGTTCTTTCATGTCTTCGAGTATGTCAAGTGAATTAAAACTCACCCAGTATATGTGGTTTGCTCGAAATAGACATGATTATTTTAAGCATGCTCAAAAATCAACAGTCGTGCGATTATCAAGAATGCTACCTGCTTCGGTGGAAGGGGGCACAGAACAGAGTGGAAGGGAGCGTGCTTTGAGCACGACTCCATACTAAAAACCCTAGTATTGACTACGAGCATGTTTTTGAAAACCATGCCCTATACCTTTACAGTTACAAGGACCGAACGTGGATTTTGCTCTTCCCCTATATACAAAAAGTCACTTCATTGACACATAATAATAATTTAGTGCTTGTGCATATTTCTATTTACCAAGTCACGGTCAAGTATTACTTTCCAGGAAGGAATACAACTACAACAATAATTTCTTTTTATAATGACAATAAATACATTTTTCAAGTCCACTCTACTGTCATAGCGTACTTCCTAACAGGCAGTAAACGCACCGTTCAGTTTAAATGAGATCTTGGAGCCAGTCCACACGCGCCAGCGTCAGATGGTGTAAAAATCCCACCATCAACAAAATCTTGTAAAGCTTTGTAAAGCTACCCAAACGATCACATCAATTCAGGAACTGTCTTCAGAATCACTGATCACACGTCTCTTAGCGTTAGCTCTCCGTTTAACCACGGGGCTGTCGTCCTGTTCGCGAGCTATACCCTTCTCACTTCGACACTTTTTTTTTCTTTTCCTTTCCTCTTCTAAAATTATCTCGGCTAAGTCCAGACTCGACAGCTCGTTGACCTGTGTTAATCCTACATGGGAGTCGACGCAGAAGCTATCCTGAAATAATAATAATAATAATAAATCGTTTATTCGGCAAAAAGTTGTACAACACTTACATTATTATGGTAACAAACAATGTAACAGATACAGAGGTGTTTGTTGATAAATGAAATTTAATACATTAATTCGTTTTAAAAGAAAAAATGGTTGTCTGTAATGTCTGTTTATGGACGATAATTTTACGTGATAACGTCATAAGAAAACATTGATGACAAATCGAATACTTTGATGGAGTGGAAGAGAGATACATCCATACGTTGCAAGCCAACGCTTGGGCCGATCGTGCCTCTCTATCGCTTCTTGCGCGCTCTCGCTTGCACTCACAGGCTCAGGCGGAACGGGAACTTTTCGGTGCGCGCTGCCAGTGTTCATCAATTTACAAGACGTTATCACGTCAAAAATTTTAAGAGGAAATACCACGCGAACCCTTTTTCAAATTTGGGATTTTTTCACTCAATAACTCTGTCGCGCTTGCGAGCGGCGTGTATGTCAGTGCGATAGGGACAACTGCCGCTCCGTGTAAAAACCCGAGGCAAAAATCATCAAAATCGAGGTTCCGTTCTCGACTAATCCCCCCGCCAAAACTAAAGCAATCTTAACGAAATTTTGGAAATTGAAGGGGAAGGAGATATTCTGTGTCGGACCGTTTAGCTTTTTGTGCTAATTATTATACAATTTGTGTACTAGGCGTTTGTTTGCGGCATATTTATTTGGCCGTTTTAAGCGCTGTTTGAAGTAGCCTAAAACTTTTGAAAACAAAATATCAAAAAAATCAAAACGTACCGACATAGATAATGATGATATTAATCTTGTGTGAAAAAATTATTGATCTAGACTCAAAAACCAGCGAGGGATTAGTCGAGAACGTTTCTATGGAAAAATGACCCGTAGCATTTCCTCTTAATCACAGTAAATATTGGCACGAATTTTCAGGTAGAACGTACATAGTTCCTAATATTAATAATAACTAGTAATACTTCGCTTCGGCAAACTTTAAAACCCTCGAAATAATGTTTAAGCGGGAATCTTTAAGCTGTCGTTCGGATTAGCTTTTAAATCTTCTAAAATGTACTATTGGAATTAAAATGACTCACCATTTCATAAGAATCTTGTTCTTCAAATTGTGAATACACTATGGTGTTTTTATAATTTGGTGGTAGCTGTGGTATTTTAAAAGCTCCATTGTTAATGGGGCTCCTGAAATGTACATTACATTAATTTAATCCAAAAAGGAAATGATTAAATTTCTTTTTAATTTAGTTAAAAGTTAATAATAAATGTGATGCAATCCAGTTGCCGAACAGGGCAACTGGGTTAAAATCTTGCATGAACCTCTTATTTGCGTATTTAAAATTAATTATCACTTACTTCCGTGAACAAAAGATTGGGGTGAAACATGCACACCTAAGAGTTCTTCATAAATTCCTAAAAGAGGTATGAAGTCAATAGCGGTTTCCAACAGTGGGACAAATGGGTTGCAATGATGAAAAATAATGATAACAGTAGGACATAGCTCGGTGAATATCGCGAAAATGTCAGCTTACTACCTATTTACTACTTGACAAACGACATTGCAGCTAAAATAGGGCAACTACTTGTACATTCACTAAATAGTTTTTTATTCGTGCTACTTGACTAGCAGGAAAATAAGAACATACTTGACTGATTTAAGGTAGATGGCGTGCATTTCCTTGGAGGGCGACACGTGTTCGTCCGTAATGAAGTCGACAATGCTGCCCGCACTGTCGTCCGTCAGCTCGTCCGCGCTACCCTCCAACTCGTCCGACAACTCCGCTTCTGAATCTATGAAGCTATTGTGGGCCTTTTTTCTCTAAAATAAATTAAAGTAATCCATTTTATTACAGAAAAAATCTCGCTCTTTGTGAATATACATATATTGCGATTCACAGATATTACATTTCTGCCTCTCCGACACAGCGGCCGAAATAAGAATTCTCACGGGCGATTTTAAAAGGAATTTTAGGGTGTATGTACATATTATGTAGATAGCCTGACAGACTAAATTACCCTACCGTCGTGCACGAGTATCGTCGAGATTAAATAAACTACACGACACTCCAACGGATGCCAGCTGGCGCCATAGCATCGTCTGTTGTTAGCAGAGAGCACATCGCATAGGGGAGGTTGGCTTGGACTCGACAAGACGACAGAGCGAGATGGAGAGAGTCCCTTACAGGCTTTTATCTCTAATATTGAGAAGGATGGCTGGCGGTATCCATATCTGTACGACATTACAACAAAAATTCATAATTATGTTAAACGTAAAAAAAATAATCACCTTAGAAATTTTTCCATTTAACTTTTGCTTCGGTTCACTTTCCATTGTCTGTTTAATACCCACTTCTTTCTTAGGCGTATACGAAAATTTGTCAAATAAATTATAAAAATCGTTTTCTTTCTTAATAGGGTTTCCACTGTAAAGATTTTCTTTTAAATCCGTGCTAGGTATAAACGTTGTACAATTAAAATTTATTACGTCATTTGAAAATCTCTTTTCTTTGTTTATATCATTAGATGTAAGAACAGCAAAAATTTTGTCTTTGATCGTAGTAGCGCCAGTAAGGCCATTCTGGGTACCGTTATCAAGTTTTGGTTTTTTGTTAAAGTATGGTGATGAAATTTCTTCATCAGTTTTTCTTTTGTGGTGTGCAGACGTTGACGGTGAATCGCGATCTATGCTTATCTCAACATCGAGTTGAGTTTTATTGTTAATTATGTTTGTAGAATTATTTAAAAGCATTTTCTTTTTATCAGCTTGGGTTAAGATTATTGGTGACAGTCTCCCTTCGTCTACGTCTTGTTTCGTAATTGGCTGGGAGTCGTCGCAAGAGTTAATCATACTAAGAATTTGAGTTACCGACATGCTACTAGACAAATTGGCATGTTCCGTCTCAACATTTAACTGTTTATGCGCATTCACAGCATTAGGCCCAGAAACGTTCAAAGGTTTTCTTTTAAGTTTTAATTTTCGTGATTGTGATGTCAGTATAGGAGATTTTGTAGTACTTTGACGAGATCCAGAGAGAATTGACGGGCTTTTTTGTGGCAGAGGTACAACAGGTTTTACAGGTTCGGGGCTTTCATCACGGCTAAGATCTATTATACAGTCCTCGTTGTGCAATCGATTATTTTCATCACATTCCTTCGGCTTCTGTGTTTGGTCGACCTCGTTCTTATTATCAAAATTTACTTCTATGTCATCGAAGCTGCCTAGATCGAAATTGATGGATGGGATTTTAAACTGTTCCACTTTAGTCTCATTCACCTTATATGCCTCTTCCTCTCGTGGACTGAGCACAAATATATCATCCACATCACCGATGTCAAAGTTACTTTCTATCGTTGTACCTTTTTTAGTTGAGTTAGATTCTTGTATTGTTTTAGATTCTGGTATACTTTTCGATTCTATAGTTTTAGATTCTTCTATATTTTTTAATTCTTCTATCATTTCTAATTCTTCTATCATTTCTAATTCTTCTATCATTTTAGATTCTTCTTTAGTTTCAGAGTGTATTGTTTTAAATTCTTCTATAATGTTTGATTCTTCAATCGTTTTAAATTCTTCTAATTCTTTTTTAACCCAACCATCTTCCACGTCCAGACCGTTGGACGGCGACGGTAAAAAGGAATATTTGTGTATGTCATCTTCATACCTCTCATGGACTATCGTAATAGATGATTCTAATATAGATTCCGCGCTAAAATCGTCAAGTAAATTAATATCAGGTAAAGTAGAATCATATTTTAATAGACCCCGATAATTTTCTTTAACTCCTCTCTTTAGTTTCAGTATGTTTCGACAGTCGCAACCATTGGTGCATATATAACAGGTATTGACTGTTTTAGCTTCCATAGCTAAATCGAAATATAAATCAAGACTCTGCGTGGACATTTGTTCGTTGTTGCTTAATAATTCATTTGCAATTTTAACACCATCCGGTTTACATTTGTTTGCAGCTATGAAGAGAGCTCTTATATCAGCATTTTTCTTAGTAGGTTTTGCAAGGGGTTGTTTAGACTTTTCTTTTTTTATTTTCATTGGAGATACTTTCGGGCTTACGGATGGTTGGGCTGGAAGGTAATTTTTCAATTTTTTAGTTATTTTTTTATTGTACAATAAAATACATTGAACAATAAAACCTTAATTAAATACATACTTGACTTTTTTGAGTCTTCTTTCTTTGGGCTGAGAAAGGCTGTTAACACTTGATTTTGTTTCTTAATTGGTGAGTCTGCAAAAAATACCATAATTTATCATAAAAACATTGTCGCACATTTAAGATTTTTTTCAAGTAATCAGAGTTTCTCTCAATAAATAAAGTAACAATTATTTTCCAACATACACAACAACCCACGACATATTTTAGAAAATAGAGGTGTCTGCAAGAATTACCAACGGATTTAATATTAATTAAATTAATCTGTTATACTTACTTAAAGGTTCTTCGCTGGGCGCACTTTGTTTCTGTGGCTTCTGAAACAGAGGAAAAATTTATTTGAGTTTATTGATATGTGTTTTAGGCAATTTGCTAGGTATTGGGAATAATGGCAAAATAACATTCAAGGGGGCGAACTATTACTAAATATGTACCGTACTAACCGTAATCACTTCTCTTGAAGCAGCTCAATTTCTATGTTATGATTTACAAAATATAGATGACTTTACAATTTGGTTTTTAATTTGACTGACTGCGAACCTGATTGCTAACCTATTTGTCGTTACATTTTTATTCAATCAATTAAAAAAAAGTCCTGGATTTTTTTAATATGCTACCTACCTTTTTATCCTTCCCTTGTTGCAAACTTTTTCCGCTAGATGTCGCTCGTTTGCTCGCGGTGATGTACATTTTCTCACACTTTGGCGTTATATCGTATGGTATGAGTCGCTGGTTCAGCGAATACAAACTCTCTTTCACTTCTTTCGACTGTAGGATCTGGGTTTTCAAAGTGTCTCTTTGTTTCATGCCCTCCATTAGTGTCTGCAATAATTGTCGTATACAAATTTCTATACATTATTATGTAACAATGCATTGCTTTTGTAATACACTAGGTGTGACAGACTAGCAAGGGTGACAGTGACTGATTCTGGTTATAGAATGCATTTGGAATGCATAAAAAAAAATCCCTTATAAAAAATGTTAAATACTAATTGTTGTAAAAAAACTTCTTGGACCAACCAAAAATTATTCAATGTACAGAAACATCGCTCTTTGAGTTTCCTTATGGTATAGATAAGGGGTCGGAAAAAGTATATTTTACACTCATAACAGATTTAAAATCAGTTTCCTACTAGACCACAGTGGATGCAACAAGGCAACAATGACATGAACATTACACTTTATACTATTATAATGAAGATAATTTCACCTGGTGTTCCTTTCCCTCGGTGACTAAAAAATAAACTTGTCCGGTGCGCTCTCGCCCCGTGCGGCCGCATCTGGAATATACAGTTAATTGCACGGTGTATCAACAATTTCCCCTCATCCATTCATAAATCCCACTGGTTTTGTATATCCACTGATCAAACTCAAATTATTTATTTTATCAATATACTTATAAATGTCAAATACTTTGCATGAACCTCGCCTGGAAAAGGGGCTATATTTATAAAAAAAAAACAAAATATGACTTGCAATTACCACGTGCTACAAGTGAAACTTCATAACACAACATCAATCATCATGCAACGAATACTGTCAGTCCAAATATTGATTATGACAACTGTGACCGACTTAGAACAAGACTCAAATGGGGACTGGGACAGTTACGGCGCGTTCACATAGGACGTCCGTTTTACTGGATCCATTTTAACAGGTCAGTATTTCCGTTGTGTGTGGGATTTTTTACTGGATCCGGTATACTGGATTCTGTGTGAACACGCTCATACAACTACATACACTACTAGCATCCAGTATACTGGACTGGACGTCCTATGTGAACGTGCCGTTAGAACATTAGCTGGTCAGTTTGTAAGTGTGAGGAGCGGGACAGGGACTGTGAGTGATCGTTGGTCCTGTTAGTTGTTGCTAGTAGTACCTCTGCACGAGGCGCACGGGCGAGCGCGTGGCCACGTCGAAGCACAGGATGAGGTCGACGGCGCCGACGTCGAGCCCCTCCTCCGCGACGCACGTGGCCACCAGCGCGTTGCAGCCGCCCGCGCGGAACTGCCGCATCACC
The DNA here is from genome assembly GCA_905404295.2 of Ochlodes sylvanus. Taxonomy (NCBI): domain Eukaryota; kingdom Metazoa; phylum Arthropoda; class Insecta; order Lepidoptera; family Hesperiidae; genus Ochlodes; species Ochlodes sylvanus. The sequence continues at coordinate 10,045,773 of FR990131.1, forward strand.
TCCAGCTGCCGCCGCTGCGGCATCGCGCACCGCCCGCCCTTGCCTGCCGCCCACGTCGTATTGTCATTGTTATAACGGATTATTAAATATACATCACTACATGGTATAAAACAAAGTCGCTTTCTCTGTCCCTATGTATGCTTAGATCTTTAAAACCACGCAACGGATTTTGATGCGGTTTTTTTAAATAGATAGAATGGTTCAAGAGGAAAGTTTATTATGTATAATATATTAAAGTTTTTCGCGCGTTTAAAAATAACGCGCGTGAAAATAAATTCGTGCGCTGGTTACGTTTAACAATTTTGGACTTGGGTACTAAGGGACAGGTTTCCCGAAGCGAAGCGAGGGCGGGTTTACTAGTATACATATAAAAGTGACAGATCACTCCATTCACTCACTCATCACGAAATATCGACAACCACTTGACGTATATAGATGAAATTTGTCAATTAGTTTATAGTTAGCAGCTAAGGGTAAACTTAGGGATGAAAGTTTGTTTGAAAATCAGAAAAATTACTTCGTAACGTTCATAATAACGAACAAACACTTAACAATAAAACGCACAAATAAACTGACAAGCTGACAAATAGAAAATAAACATTGACATGAGAGTATTGCGTTTATAAATGCCTAAAAAGTTTCTTAAATATCACAATGTCTGCAAAAGACCAGTTACGACTGCCATGAAAACATACATGATAGACCGCTGTCTTCGGCTGGTACCACGTTGATAACGTGTTTAGTGCTACTGATGTGTACGGCTGGCGGTGGTCACCTACCATAAGATGGTCTGTCCGACTGTTTGTCGATGGTACTCACCGGAGGCGCCCTGGCCGACGAAGACGCGCGGGTTGATCAGCGGCGAACATTGCAGCAGCAAGCACTCCACCAGTTTCACCGTCTCGTGGTACTCGCAAAACACTGAAACAACCAGCTTGGGTACACTAAACGAACACAATAATTGTGATACTGTAAATATTTGTGGTTTAACAATAGTCAAACGACAACCTCGCAGCTCAATTGGTTGTGACCCTGCCTTCGAAGCGGAGGGTCTCGAATGAAATTTCTAACTGGGATTGGTTTACCATTTCATTATCGATAATTTAACTCCCTGCAATGATTTTCCAAATCCAAAATATTTTATTCAAGTAAATAAGAATGATGATCTCACCAATGGCTCTGGTATCTATGTTCTTGTCTTTGGCTCTCTTGAAATGATCCACCATAACCTCCTTCACTTTGGTGAACTTGGGATGACCAAAACATAAATTTGTTGGTATCTGTAAATAATAACGCACTGGCATGTATGTTAAGGGCATAAAATATTATGAACAGAAGATGTACAAAGACTTTTTATGGACTCCCGCCCTAGCCCTACTGTACAGTAAATCTATATACTAGGGTATACAGATTTACCTGTACAGGTGATCTTGAGCATGTATGTCTGTCTGTCCGGTCTGAGCTATGTAGTGGACATAACTCAGACTAGACTAGCTATGCTAGGATATGTTAGGACATAGGATATCTTCTAGGGAAGGTAGTCCCATGAAGGTACTGTTCAGTCTTGCTAATTAAAAAAACCAAAACACTCACTTGTGGTCTGGTACCATCGGGCAGTTCGCTAGTGTCCAACGTGAGAGGGTTGACCCCGAGCTGGGCTCTCAGCTCCTCCAACAGTTCCGTTATCCGTACGTCCGACTGGATCCACGTCTTGTCCGAGTGTTCTTCGAAGAAGTTGAGGAACGAGCGGGAGCCGTGGCTCACCAGCAGCTCCAGGGCGTGGTACAGAGAGATGAGCCGCGACAGGTCATGCATTATGTGGCTGCGTTGCGGATGACTGTGGGGATTTAATGACGGTTTAGAACGTGCATTAGTAGGGATTTATACTAGCAAACAGTGAAAGCGTAGCTTAGCATCAATCGAAAAGTTTGTATTTTTAACTTGTAAATCTGACGTCGCTTCGTTTCGAGAAACCTCTTCCTTAGTACGCACTCGAAGAATGTTAGGCGAAATTCTTTAATGTGACATTAATATTATTGTAACTTTTTATTTGTCAGTTGTAACAAGTAATAAAACAAACATTAAATTTGAAGTGATCACATTACATTATTGAAAAATGCAACCATTGGTTAAGCCGTTTCTGTGATTAGTACGTACAAAGGCACAAACAGAAAAAATTATTTTGACGACCCGGATGGCGCAATGGTTAACACGCCGGATCGCCGTTCCGAGGGTCCTGGGTTCGATTCCCAGCGAGGCGGAAATTTGAATGATGAATTTAAATTTCCGTTCTTGGTCTGGGTGTGTGTGTGTTCTTGTCTTGTCTGTTGTCCATGGCAGCCACGATACAGGGAATCCTAGTGTGGGGCTATGAGTGTGTAGCGTTATTTATTTATTTATTATCAACCACAAACAGAAAAAGTTATCAACATAAAAAAATTGTAGCTACAACGGGCAACATATTTTCTATTTCAATTTAAAGTTCTACACACAATTGATGTGTTTCTGAAAAATAACACATAAAAATTACTATACAGAGTGTAGTTTATGTTTATATTACCTTCGGCTATTCATTTGAAACTCCTTGTATATCATTAAGATGCGTCCTTTGGATATGTTCCCCAAACTTGATTTTAAGATGTTTAGCTGAACAAGTTTCCTTGCATACGAATCTAATATCTGCAAAAAGATTTTATTACAAGTTAAGCAACTTAAATCATTAAAAATTACTTTATTGACGACTCCATAGATAGATTTGGACTAACTTTGGGTAACTAAGGTTTTTAATTACTTTGTTCTAGAAATAATCAAAACCAGAGTACCACCAGTAGTTATTGCGTAGCACCAGCTATTTCTAAGGACACAGGTAAATTTATTTTGTTCTCTACTATGGAGTTTGCATGTTATCTACGCCGCTTTATAGATATGACGCGTGTAAAGTGTAAGGTCGCGATCCAAGGTCGCGCACGCTGTGCACGGACACGCAGCGCGCTAGCTGCGTGCGCTCGTTAGTTTAATTTATTTAATTTATTAATTAGAAGTTAATGCTGGACTGCAATCCCACCTGATGGTAAGTGGCGACAACAACATATTCTTGCAAAGCGAAGGTAGACACATGTGTATTGTATAGCCTCTCTGCGCGTCGCGGTGCAATTTTGCCTTAACAGTACTAACCTCGATATACTTTTTACGCAGCGCCTCCAGTTCCGGACCTAACGGAACGACTACCGTCTTGATATTCCGATTGAAGCAGTACGGAGCCACATCTATGCAGTCCTCAGTCCTCAGTTCCAAGTGCGCTATATGAAGATTTTTCACCACCTGAAAACAATATTCCATTTATATACATTTCACATATTTGAGAGAGAGCTCTCTCTCTCTCTCTTTCTTATCACTGACATTTCTTATTTTATTGCATCGATATATCGCATCGTACTTGGCATCCATAGTTTATTGTATAATGCTTGATATGCAAGGCAGAGCACATATGAATCATAAAACAAAGTACACTTCGCGCCTAATTTTATGGCAAGCCTGCGCCACTAGTTAGACAATGTAGCATTTAAAATGTCAAATAGACAGACAACTTACTTGAACAACGTCATTGATTCTGCTCCCAGGAGTGGCCGACAAGGCTAGTATCCTGTACGTTTTATGGTCCATCTCCGTCAATGTTGACACTATATGGCAGTAGGCGTAGTTGCTCTTCGCCTTATGGGCCTCATCTATAACTAAGCATCGGATTTTCTTACCGGGACATATGCCCGATTTAATATCATTACTAACCACTTGAGGTGTTGCAAAGAACACCCTTTTTTTCGCCCAATTTTCCTTTCTTAAATTGATGTTCATGTTCCCTGGAATATAATTTTGAAGTTAATAGTTAAGGAATAAATGTGACCGACCAACTAAGCAACAGCGGGCGCGGTCAGTATGCGGTCATGTGGCAAAAATTCTTGAGCGTTTTAGCTATTTGAAGGCAAGCCAAACCTTCGGTCAAGGTTGTTATCGTCAGATGGCAGTCGTTTAGCGATGTCGGAGCCCTACGGGCGGCATAAATACTTTTGATACTTTGATACCAATCAACACCAAAGCAGCATGATTATAATGTTTTAGGCTTCCTAAATGAGAAGGAAGGAACCGTGCTCAGTAAGCCAATTGAGGAATAACATAAATTATTTTCGTAAATGCAAATTTAACAGAAAAGATGTCATACCTGTCATTTCAATAGTGTCATCTGGTGGCAGGCCTATAATATGGTAGCAGGCGTCTATTTGTTGAGCTATTAGTGGTTTAGTCGGGGCTGTAAACACTATCTTCCCTAGTGGGTACCATCGGTAGAAGTTGTACATCAATACTGCTGCTATAAAAGTCTTTCCCAGACCGGTTGGTAGACTTACCTATAATATATCAAGAAAAGATAAATAATTGTTCTCAATTTTATATCCTCTAAATACAGGGTTACTATAAGTTGACCTAGATCCTTGACCTTGATCCTAGTATCATCATATATCATCTTTACTGACTGATTTGACTCTGGGTCACACCATCCAAAAGCAATGCATTACACTTTTTAGTATTTCTACATAAAATTACGATTTTATGTTTCTGGTACACTAGTATGGTACAAATATGTGGATACATATGGACCGATCATTTATTTTACAGAAAACATCAATTACAATTCCTGTTCTATAATTATGGGTGCCACTATTTTAGTGTAAGTTATGCAGTGCATATTTTGTTTACTGTTGTATGGTTTCTTATTAAGTAAGCAGTTAAATTCTGAAGAGAAATTAAAGTAAAAAAAATATATGATGAAAAAATAAATTGTAGATTTGCCAAATTGTTGTGTACACTTCGACAATATAAAAGGCATACCAGTGTGTTTTTAAATATAGCACTCCTGATGATATTGAATTGATAGTCGCGTACTGGGTAATTGCTTGGGTAAATCCATTTTGTGCCAGTTAACTTATCAAATCCACTGAACTCTTCATCACAACACAGGGCACTGTAAATAATGTTACAATATTATCTTATAATAAGTCATTAGCAAATTATCTAACTGTTATGTAAATAAACAAATGTTGATACAGTAGCTTGGGTATGAATACATAATTTTCGAGGAATTGCTACATAATGCCTATTGCCTAAAAGTAAAAGGGGTTCCTTTCCTGCCTTATTTAAACCAAAGAACCCTAATCTAACCATAGTAATGGCATGTTTAGAACCAATTTGATACCTTCTTGTTTTTTTGACAGTTCTTATGTTTAATATCAAATTTAGCAGCATAATTAGGGAACCTGCACTGCAACCACTTGACATACAAACTCCTTCTACTGGATACTAAGCCCGTACTCATATCTGAAGAGCAGCAAAGAACTCTCTAATGACTCTGATATCAAGAAAATTGTATATTTACCTCACATTAAGATCACTTGTGTCTAGATCAATAGATCTGTTTACATTTGAAGTTTGCTCCTTAGAATTGAAGTCTTTAGGGCCAGACGTTTCAAACTCAGCTAGCATAGAATCGTCTATTAAGTCATCATCATCATCATCTATAACAATGCTCTCTTCTTTATTATTGTTCATTTTTACAAGTTCATGATTATTTCATGAAACATTACTATCCCAAAGATATTAGTGATAAACCCTCGTACATTTTCTTCTACATCACATAAACGCAGTTGAACAACCACAAATCCTCGCTGGCCTTGTCCTTCGGTATTTTCTGCGAAATTTGCGAAAACAACACTAAAAATATTTAAATACACAGGACTGATTTTATTGTAGCTAAAGAATATAATAATTTTACTACTCCTGAAACTGTGCACAAAATAATAGAAAAATTATAACTCCTCCTAAAACTTATTATTCTCACATTCTATATCGCTGTTCTCACATATTACAACGCCCGCGGAAAACACATTAATATTTATTATTATTACTAAAAACAATCGTTAAGGAACGCCATACTGACATTTAAGTGGTCAGCTGTCGCCTGTCTTTTCACTGATGTCAGCGTCACTCACTCCGTCAGGCTCAGGCGTCAAGTCAGACAGCAGACAGCTGACTCCATCACTTGTCACTTCACCTTCACTTCACTCGTTTTCCTGTTGTGATTTGTGAAGTGAACTGAACATTGAATGTTTATTTGAAATTTATATCGAATTTTTGGTCCATGATTGATTTCAATGTAATTTTTGTTATTTATTATTGTTATATTTAAGTAGCACAGTTTAATCATGATATAAAATATCTTCACTATCTCGACTTGTTGCGGGAATGGTACACCAACCAGTATTTTACAATTATTGTGTTGTGTTGTGACTAATGTAACCATCAAATTAATGAATGAAGTATTAAAATTACTTTCTTTGTATTATTGTGTAAATTATGTTTTCTGTAAAATGGAATTAGAGGATGGTTTTGATGATTTACTAGCAGAAATAAGTGAGCCCACGTCGTCCAAACAAATTAAAACCGAAAACTTTTCTACCGCGGTGCCGGGTAATTTACAAATATATTTTTATGATGTTTTCAAAAGGTCGAACGTTCCACCCTATAAAATAATCATTTCTGTCCAAGAATGTAAAATGCGAACTGAGCGGGCTCTCTTAAGTCCTTAAGCTATGGACTCCATTCAAGGAGAAAACTGCTCACTAGCATTTTTAGGGGATGGTGAACATATTTCAACTAGCTGTATTTGGTTAGGCGTAACTATTTCCCGCTCAGCGCCCTTTTTTGAAAGACTAGCTCAACATTGCCTGCTCTAGCTCAGCATTGCCTGCTAAGAAGGAAGGGTTGAACCATTCCTTTGCCTATCCAACACAATATTATTTTCTTTGCTAACTTAGGAAAGGGTGGGTGCTAGTCATGAGATTAAACTGGGGAGGACACAGCTCGAGTTGAATGATTTTGCACCAATGTCTCATCTTTTAGTCATCATGTGCGGTAGGCCAGGCTTGGACTAAGGTTAGATACCCTTTAAATGGACTAACCAGCACTCTATTTGATTTAAGACCAAAGCTAAGTTATTTTAATAAATAATAAGTTTAGATAGGCATATAATATTTATTTATTTATTTAAGAACTATCCACAGATGCATCAACTAGCAGTGCTCCAGCGGCTCCAGTGAAACCATCAACATCCAAAACTCACTGTGTTTTAGTAAATCAAAAACAAGTTAGTATTTTACTGGCATTTACAAAATGCCATATTTTGCTAACAAATAAATAAAATTGGAGTGTCTGTTTGTAATACTTAAATAACCGCTTTTTACTATATGCATATGGATGTATGTGTATATATCCATACACAGTACATATACGAAAATAACACTTATTAAATGTTTTGTCTGTCTGTTTGGGCTAATCTCCGGAATAGCTGCACCAATTTTAATGGGACTTTCCCTGACAGATAGCTGATGTAATGAGGAGTGACTTAGGCTACTTTTACTTTAGAAATTTTTAAAATTAAATTCCACACTGATGAATTTGCGGGCACAGCTAGTATTATATAAATATAATATAAATATTTTTTTAATATAATGTACATGACATTTTTTATCAAATTATTTTATTGAGTGATTAATATTATTCAGGGTTACTTTCTCATTTATAATATTACTTATAGGTTATTTACAATAACATTCTCTTTTCTAGTGCCATATCTGGGGTTCCTTGGTATGATCAAAGATTTATGTATTATCATTTTGATTGTTGACAGCGTGGGAATCCATTACTGAAATTTATCACTAGTGTGCCATGGGAGTATGATGAGATTATACCAGATTATGAAATAGGAAAAACAATATGTCTGCTATTTCTATCAGTACGGTATCACAACTTGAATCCAGATTACATCAACAATCGGCTGAAGGAATTGGGTAAAAAGTATGATCTTAGAGTGCTGTTGGTACAGGTAACACTTATTACAATAATTTACGAAAATATTTCACAATATAATTTTAATACAGCAATAGCGGACACCTTCAAAGATTCTTATAAACCAAATTCCTTAGATTTATATATCAGATTTGTTCACAATTATAATGTCACTAAACCTTTATTTTTTTGTAGGTTGACCTTAAAGATCCTCATACAGCCTTGAAGAATTTAACCAGGATATGTCTCTTGACTGACATGACTTTGATGCTTGCATGGAGTCCAGAGGAGGCAGCTAAAATAATTGAGAATTATAAAATATATGAAAACAAACCGCCAGATAAAATCATGGAAAAAGTAGAAAATGATCCACATCAAAAGGTTTCTATTTTTAATAATTTAATTTTAGGCTTATATTTTCTTCATTTACTCATCATCACATTACATTGTACTACATTGTATATATTTTTGGGGCATTTTTTTTTATTTGGTATAATCTTCTTGTTATAGTTCTTTACTATAATATACCTTCTAATAACAATAGCTATATATTGTTATTAGTATTGGTCCCTTGTTCCCCTAAATTTTTATAACTTTTTAAATTGTTATAATTTTCATTTCAGATAATTAATGCCCTTTCATCAATAAAACCTGTAAACAAGACAGATGCTATGACATTAATAACTACCTTTGGGACTTTAGAAAATATTATAAAAGCCACAGAAAGCAGGTTGGCCGAATGCCCTGGTTTCGGAGCAACCAAAGCAAAAAAACTATATAAGGCTCTACATGAACCGTTTTTAAAAAGAGGAACAACAATTACCACAAATCCTGTCATGAAAACTGATGAGAATTTATCAGAAGATTTAAATATAGAAGAAATTGAGAAAATCGAAAATGAAATTAGTAATCACCAATAATTTTATTTAGCATTTAGTTAGGTATTTAAATAGAGAAAGGAGTATTATTGAGAATGTATTTTTTTTACTGTTCATCTTGTAAAAGTAGGTATATTCGAATCTATAGATTCGAAAATACTACCAATCTATATAATTTTCTAAGTTTTATCAGATATTGTTGTAAAATTTAGCATGTTAGCATAGGGATCTTAATATTGCAATAAAATGCTAGTTTTTTGTACATTTATTTTAATTATTACATATCTATACCTACAATTTGCATAAAAATAATATTTAAGCACACAGTACTGGTATTGGAATATGGGTTTCTCGGAATAATCTATTGGCTAATTTGTAGTGTCAATCGAAAAAAACTATTTTTTGTTATTTTTTGTCATTAACACAGCGGCGATCGTAATTTTCTATGAAAAAAAAAACAATGCGTATGCGTGCTTAGCAGCGAACGTGTTAAAAGTATGGGCACACAAGGAAGTTACAAGCGATCAAAATCCGAAATCAGTCTTCTATCTAGTCTTATCTTTACTTCAGATGATAACTAAATCCTGAACTACTTTTTTGGAAAGTTAAGATTAAGCAGGTCAAGTTTAGCTTTAAAATAAAAGTTAGATATTCTCTCGGTAAGGACACCTCATCTTCAAATCAATAAGAGGCTGAAGGGGGACGACGACCCCGTAGCCTAGTTGGTTAGTGACCCTGCCTGCGAAGCGATGGGTCCCTGCACATTCAGTAGATCTGATGCAGAGAGAAATATAGAAAGTAAGAATTAGGGGTGCATCACAATTTTATTACATTTCAATAACGAGTATTTCAATTCCTAGTCAATACAACGTAGGTTTCGTAACATTTGAGATAAATAGGTAGTATGTACACGCAATAAACCTAGCGATTTCATAATTGGAAATTTAGTCATACGTTTATCGCTACGTACTATGCGTAAACATTGCGTTACATTATCATGATAGTTTCGGTCAAAGTAGTTCAGAAAGGGAATCTAGTTATTTAACAAATTCCAACATTGATTGACTGATACAACGTATTTGTCAGTATGGATATCTTTCTGGTAGGATTAGGAATTTAGGATATAGGTGAGTCTGAGTAGGAGCAGAAGTCGAAGTCAATGTTCAAAAGTTAAATAAAACAGCTTTAAATTACTTACCTATTACAACAAAACTATAAGTCGTAAAGTAGTTTCATAATAATAAGCGCACACTTTTTTGTGTTATTGTACATACTACGGGTACTCACGATATGTGCATGTGATTATGATCAGCTGGTAACATTATATCTGGACAAAGCCGAGCGTCACTACATATCCTTTAGCTCAGTGATGCTCGTTGGATTGTAAATGTGTGGGCCTGTAAATGACTTAAAACTTAGAATACACTTTCGTTTTGCCCAAGATATGGGGTTTGTGGAGTTAAGGCTTGTAGTGTACGGGCCTTTGTAGAGTTAGGTCCTTAGTATCTTCATGAGATGTGATAACTTTTTAACAGTTAAAGCGTTGCGATATGAGCTTGTAGTCTTGGCAACCTGTTTTAGTGAGATATAAATGATTACATACCTATTCACTTATCTTATCATTAATAGGAATACCGACATTACCTACATTATAATTTAATCATGAAAGTAACTACATGATCGTATCTAAACATGAAACTTAATTTTACATTTCTTGTTTGAAAATGACTGAAAAGTATTATTTAAGTTCCGAAAGCTTTTTGTTTCAAATAAACAAGGAGATTGGGGACTGGGGAGTATTGGAGGTTTAATGTAGTGCGAGTACCTTCTCCGCGGCTCGTGCGGCGCGTCTCAGCCGGCCGCGGGCTTCAAAATAAAACAATCGACAGCGCTGAACCGGCTTTCCTCGTGGTTGGACGTTGGACGCGCGCTGCTACGCGTTGCTGGATGTAAAGTGCTAAGGCGGGAAAAACTTTTGAACGCACCGTGTAAACAAAGTGGATAGACAATTTAAAATTCGAATGTTAGTGTTTTAATTTTTTTTATAGAGCACTTTTTTTAATGGGTCTGGTGTGACAGATATTTTGAAAGTGTTTCGAACTTTTATAAACTGTAAATTCTAGTACAATAGGTGTGAAATAAGAGAATACTTTGAAGTGTAAACTGTTTTTTGTTCGTGTTGAGCGTCCGAGGAATATTTTTACGGGTGAGATTTACTGGGTGAGTTTATTCGAATAGTTTTGTTAGTTTTAAACCATTCTAAAATAATTTTGGTATTTCAATAATGTTTGTTAATTATGTGATATCCATGTTTTCTGCTTTTATTAGTTAATTTTTACTGAAAATAATATTGGGATTAATAAGGCAATTTTGGGCATAATATTAAATAAGTAGATATTCGTTATGTTAGAAAACTAGTTAGTGCGTTTTATGGTTTTTTACGGTACTTAGTAACAGCGGCTTTGCTAGCACTTGTACTTAAATATAAAAATTATTAGGCCGTGATTTATGATTTCACATTTTTAAGTTACTTTTTTGAACGCGTTTTTTATTAGCCACTACTACTTTATTCATCATACTTTATCTTTTCAATAATGTTGATTCTTAAAACGTAGGTATTTATCACATTATAGATAACATTAAGTAATCCATCTGGATTCTCTAACATATATATACATATATAAGGGTATATAACTTATACCCTTAAATGTTTACTTTATTATATCTAAGTACCTAAAAAAATCTAAGTAAACAAAAAACTATGAGTTGCTGCTTTATCTACTGAAACTGGCTGGTGCTTATAAAGTAGAAATGCATACGTTGACGGTTAGTTTTCGAAATTTGAAAAGCTCTTAAAGGCACTAGACTAGACCCATAAAGTACTAGTAAGTAGTAGTAGTAGTAGTAGTATAACTTAGTTGATAACAGTTGTTAGTAAAAATAATACTTGCAGTATTTCTAATGATTGAAGTATTTCTAGTAGTATTGAATTAGAGTTTGTAGAGATACATACCAATGTTTTATAATTTACCTGTTTATGTATTACTTATAAGACCTCATACTTCATTTATTTGGTTTTGACCTCGCCATCAGAGCTTAGGGGGCTCCAGTTCCGGGTTCGATTCCTGACAGGGGCAGAGGTTAATGTGACCGAAAAATGCTTGTACTGTGGCCGTTGAAAACCCCCAAAATAATCTTAAAAAATGGACCCGATTCGATCATATTTTGTTAAAAGTTTCTGAATAGTTGAGAATCCCAGTGATTCCAGTTCCTATCGCAACATGAGGCCAGGGTTACCATGATATTGTAATTGAATAGTACTAAATTTTGAATCGATTGGACTACTAGAAATTACTCATATTCCTTCACCAGCTAGGAAGGGTTTGATGATTGGTTGATTCAAACCGCTGAACAGATTTTTATAAAACCCTGATTTTTGCATCGGAGGTTAAAAATGACATAATTGTCAGTATCCCTTTTTAGTCTTTTTTCTCGTACAATTACAAACTTAGGTACATACGATAAATAATGCCGCTAACTCATCGCTTTTTGTATTTTTTGTTTTAATTCTGAAATTGCAATTACGAGCGTAAAATAGCGGCAGGATGTTGAAGTGTAGGCAGTAGTTGTTTTAATAAGAGGGAAAAAATAAATAGCTACTTACAATAATGTCTTTAGGTGAGTTTGTTTATGTTGCGATCAACAGGTGAACTTGGCACGTGGCACTGCCAGGTGTAAACACCAGCTTTTTATGTGCAATTATGTACTTTTATCTTTTTTCATTGTTTATTTTTATTCAAGTCACTATTGCTTTTAATCTAGTTTTACGATGATATGTTGTGCAGTACAGTATTTGGTCGTATAAAATGCGAATTGTTCCTGACAGAACCCACAGACTTGACTTTATTCATAGAGGTTCCAATTGTAGTGAGGCGAAAGAGTACCTACCTTCTAAGATACAATTTGTAAATTCATTATCGAAAGGGTTAGAATAGGAATACCTACTTAAATAGTGTTTGTAGTGTAGCGTTCGATTACCTTGTACCTAACTTAGAATTTAAATAAAATTAAAGTCAAAGGCAGCAAGCAGCAAATAAAATAAAATCGATGTTAATACAAGCCTGAAAGTTTAAACTAGGAAGTATACAAATGTTTCACTTTACATAATAATCAACATAAAATGTTGACGTTTTCTCAGTTCTCACCACCCCCCTAGAATTCTAATCAACCGTGAAATGTTTCTTACGTGTTTCGCATGCAATGTCGGAAAGTCAATAATAAGCTAGTCCTTTGCTTGCTTACTAGCCGACAACGCGTTGGTGATGCCTTTGTGTTTTTGGGTGACGGTAACCACTTAGAATCAGATGATTCGTCAGCTTTGCCTCCTATTTATGTAAGTATATTAAAAACAATATTCCTCTACCATTTTGCGAGAAAAAGAGAGAAGACGCTAAGGTAAGGTTGTATAATTATGTTCATACATAATAACAGACTTTCTAAAACCATTGTTTTGGCTTCTTTACAACCGCTGCTTAATTATACTTAATAATATGCTTAATCAAACGAACAGTAAAGAACAAAAGCTCGACATAACGAAGTTGTTATCTCTAGCGATAATTTTCAGACAATCGGAGACTTAATATTAAATGTGAAAACATAACGAAACGTTGATCCATAAAGAAAAGAGAGTAACAGTTATTTGCAAAGGTAATATCAGTTACAGAAGCAATGGTGTACTTGAATAGGTAAATCAGGAATGTTATGGAGCTCGTAACCTTAACCAATACTATCAGATATCCAAAATACAAATTTATCCGTAACCGAAACTGTTATAAAATTTTCGGTTAATTTCGGATAGGGGAGCGGGAAACTAACCGATAATCCGTTTAATTACATATCCGTAACCGTATACCGGTATAATATTATTCCTTTATCTGGATTCGTAATTAGCATATCCACGTGTGTTCTTGTTCCGACTTGCCGAAGAAACGGGGACATTGGGCGAAGCTGGTGGCCAGCACCCCGCGTCACGTCACCGTTAGGACTCGCGGATGCTTTATTACCGATAAATTGGACCCGCGTCACCGGACCAATCGTATAATTTTACAACGGTTACTTCAATCGCCTGTAATTATTGCGTTGCGCGGCTATGTTAGTACGGCCAATTTCACAACTCTTTGACCACATCTAATTACATTTTAGTTATTGGATCGTACTGTTACAAAATGACAAACTACAATCCAGCAAATGTGAAAATCTCCATACTTACTTTATAAAATTGCCTATTCTTTTTAACTATTTTCCCTTAGAATAGACTATAGAAACCAAATCCGCGCGGCCATTTTGAAGCACCTTAATTTGAGTCAGAAATGACTCCAAACACCGGGCAGCTCTTCAATGTCAACGCACGATAAACGTGTCTCGCGAAAAAAAAAGAATTATAACGATTTGTCCAGTTAAATTGTGTCACAAAATATCTGAATAACTATTTATGTATTATTGCTAAAAACATATGATTATCCGCAGCCGAAGTTCGGGAAAGTTTCGGTTTAGTGCTTCACTTTAGACAGAGCGCTTGTATGAGGATTGTCTTACAGTGTAATTATTCTAAGCATTTTCCATTCCAAAGTTTTCTTAATCGTACCATAGCAGTAAGTTTGATAAGATAAATAGCGTCACTGCACACTGTATTACTGGATAACCTTAGGAGTAGGTATTAACAGGACATACCACCTGTGAATATGACATGCTGAGTTTAGCCATTATCCGTAGAACACATGAGGTGTCACGCATTATGTTTACCCGGTCACCTGCTAGGTAGGTACTATGTCGCTTAGATACATCGCATATGACACATACGTTACGTTATAATTCGTCACGTACCTACACTAATATTTGAAGAGATCGATTTCTAATTATATCTACGTGCTTCGCATCAAAACATAAAAGAAATGGAAACTGTATTTTGTTAGCAACTTCATCAGCTGCTTTTGCGATGAAGCTATAATAGGAAGGGCGGTAGACGAATAAGTTTGAGAACCTCTGTTCTAAAATTATTTCTTTTTTAAATACGAGTCGTATTGTAGATTACAGACTCCACTTGAAATTATTTTCATCTTCAACACGCATCAAACATCTACGTCTACCTACTCCGTATTGAATTGACTATCAATGTCAATCAACTTTAGACTGGAATTTCAAATTTAAATGGCGTTATTTTTTGTTACACGAAAAGAAATGTAAATTAAATTCCGTTTTATGTTGAATGAAACTTACTGATGATTTGTTAATTTAACTTTGTTACTAATTTAATAAGACGACTGGAAGGAAACATGGTAAGGCAGTTGTCCCACCGCCAGCGAGTAGCAAATAGAGCTAGAAACTGAAAATTGATCGCATGTGATAACGATATTAATCGCACAGCTAGACAAACATGGTGGCTGCTTGTCGCACGTGACGCCATACCAGCCATCGTGATTGTCTTCCTAGAGATAATATCTCTCATATCACGACTCTGCCTTCTACCAACCTTTCTATGTTTCGGTGCAACACTCATATTACATATTAACCTATGGTTTATCGTCGAACTCGATATGCGCATAATTATCTTATTGTGTCAAGGTGTGCGGTATGCTGCATTGATTGGTGAAAAGTGCTAGTCCCTGATACGAAGTAACGATTTTTAACGTTTACCTAAAGCTAGTCATTCTTGCTAGGGTGTACACGACAGGTTTACCTGTACAGTTAAACTTATCAGGTAAGCGTGGGCTGCGTAGTGGACATACACATCTAGACATGCACAGTTGTGCAACATAAACAATCAGATTTACATGTACAGTGGGATGTAGAGTAGCAAGGGAATTGGGAAATATTAAATTATATTTTTAAAAGTACTGATTTCTCTATACGAAAAAGTAACACACCATGTTTTTTGGAACGAAGTTCCTTACGGCAGGCTTGGAGGGGATAGGTTTTGCTACGGCGACCGAACTGAAAAATATATGATAGTAAAACCGTAAGGAAGAATGCGTGGAATAATGAGACGTGCGCATGCGCGACAGTCGCATACACAAGCGAGTAGGTAGTGTATATTACCTTTCTCTTTCTCCCTGTTTCATTTCGTTCGCCGTTGCCTTAATTAGTTTTCATATCATATAATTTCATAAACTAATAATATAATATAGTAATATAAAATAATAATATAGGTAGTAAATAAATATAGTAAAAGAAAATGCCAAGTGAAAGTGACAGTGCTAATAGTGGGAAATTATTACTATATTTATTCAGTGCAAAAGAATTAAATACGTAAGTATTAGTTTATTCTTTATTAATAAATATATATTTATATTATAAATATAATATATTTTACATTGGTTATGTAAGTGGAGTTTGCGAGATCTGTCAGAAAACGGAGAATATGATTATGTTGAGTTCCCGCGGAAAAAGTTATGAAAGTTGTCATACTTGAGTCGCGGAGTCTCTTAAAGTTGTTGATGAAGTTATAATAAAATGTGATATCGCGGTTAGAGCGAGTGGTTAAAACGTTTAAATCAATATTGAGAATCGCTGAATAAGCCCACAACGGAGGTTATGTGAAGAATACCTACTTTCATGAAAATACATGCTAAACAGAGGAGAATCGACTGAAAAACCATACAAACACCCACACCCGGCCTACCTGACGCCGATATCAGAAGCTGGGATAAAGAATCCGTAAGAAACTAGCTACTGAGAAAGCTTGGATGTCAATATGAACTGGCAAGCAAGGCTGCGATGCTTTGAGATGACTATGAAGTACAAGATGTCATATCATGGTATACAAGTATTGAGTGAGGATGTTGCTGAGTGAGGATGCTGCAGTCTGCATCACCTGTATCCAGGAGTCGCTATCCACAAGTCCACGCTGAAGGATTTGTCAGGTATGACCAAGTACTTTTTGAGTTTGAGTTGTTATTCATTAGTTATGAAATAGAATAACATCAAAATAATAAAATGATAATCTAGACACAATGGAATTAAATTGTCAAGAAAATGAGTTTTTGAAGTTAAATATTGAGTTCTAAAATTATGACATTGATAAAGTTAATAACTTTTTGGTAATTTTGTGGTAATATGGTACTAGGAGTATAACATTTGAAGTACCTACCCATCTTTGGCTTTATCACACAGGGTTTACTGGTGATGTTACTTAGAGACGGTCACATAATTAATTATTGACAGTTACAGTTAAATGGTTAGTTAATAGTTAAAAAGAAAATAGGGTTGTAACATATGGAGTTATTTATGATATGGCTTAGTAAGCTAGCCAGACTGATTGATGATTAATTCACTGTAATGAGATTTCTTTTGTTTTTGAAAATTTAATAAAATTCAGCCATCTTGTCGAACGTAACTCATTGAAATTATTATTTGATCATTGTTATTTTTGTACAATGCATAGCTCTTATAAGACACTAGAGAGAGGTGCTCAGTTCTGTTATTGGAGAGTGCCAATGGACAGTTGTATCGGGATGGACGATACATATGAGAGCTATGTATACAGGTTAGATGTAATTATTCTTAGTCTTGTTTTAAGAGACATTTAATTGAGTGACGTTCGATGAGCCTATTCGTTTTGGAAAAGTTTACTCATTTTGAGAAAAGCCAACTTGTTTGAGAAAAGCTAACTTATTTTGAGAATAAATGAGTTGTTTTGGAAAAACTTAATTAAACATTATTTGAGTAAAATTGTTAAAAAATAGAACAATCAGATAGTGATACATCTTATACTCCCTCTGTAACTTTCACAGAATCATCAATATCTTTTCAAATGGAGTCTTCTTCAGATTGTAGTGATTATACAGGATGACAAAAGACGAGAAAATTTAAATGCCTTAGAGTGTACCTTGAATAAAATTTAAAAAAGCCCCCGTTCTTATATTGGCAATCCTTTAACTTGTTATTATTTAGTTAACTTGATTCAAGAACAGACAAATATACCATTTAACCATATTTTTACTATAGCTTGTGATTTGATTAATATACAAGATTCTCTAATTAAATAAAACACAAATGAAATTTATGCATTTTTATTTTCTATTCTATACTTTTATATAACAATGGATACACATGGGTTTTATATTATTGTTTTATATATTATATTTTATATTATTTTATATTATTTCTTAAAATACTGAATTTCCTAAATACTTTCTTGTACTTAAATAAAAACTAATCAGCAAAATTTAAGAGAAAAATCAAGAAAACCTACATAAAATTGAGCACGATTTTTTTTGCAATTTGTGTCGATTCTACATTAGCCGAAGGAACTTCGTTCCTACCTGGTGTCCCACGACACCACATCATTTAAATATGTCTCGTATCTCGACCTTACTTACCACTTTATTTTCCAATGCACTCTTTACTAAGCGCATTTACGCTTAACTCAAACTCAAACTCAAACTCAAATCATTTATTTCATGTAGGTATTTTTTCAATACACTTATGAACGTCATTTTTTGCATTTACCACCGTTTCGCTAAGGTGCCTTTAAAATTTAAATCTTTAAGGAGAAGAAACGGCAAAAGAAACTCCTCGGCACATCTTTTGAAAAAAAAAGGAAATGCATACAATTACTTAACTGATTTTATACATCATTGTGTAATGACTGCAGTGTTGAAAGATCCAGATTGATACTTAGTTACCAAAGATTTCAAAGTGCAAGAATTCCGAATAACTGACCATTGACCTTTACGTTAAGAAGGTACTTCAATGGTCACTGATCATTGCGTCATCCTTTGAATGTCTCGACTTTGACTGATGAGTCCCATTAATGGGTTACGGTTAACATTGTCACCAGCACTTACCGTCCAACCGTCACTTGGTATCTATTCCTCAACATGAAAGTGTATTGCTGTCTCTCTTGACCCGCCTCGGTCACGCTGTTCGTTACAGCAATTACATTTCAATGTGTTCTGATAATGTTAACTATCCCTGAACGTTGGTGGTCTCGCTTCAAATAGATTAGGGATAGTTCAGGGATCGATCTAAAATATTGGACCGTTAGTGAAGTTACGTGTACACTAACATGAAAGAATTTAAACACTGTGTCTGTTATTACTATTTAATTAAGTAATAAAATATATAACATAAATCGATATCAACGAATTCTGAACTATAATTAATATAGGTAGGTACATACATAAAAGCAGTAATTAGTTGTCTATAAATATATTTTGCTTACTTTACTTTTCGTAGACTTTACAAGCATTGTATTTAAAAAATCGATTTAATCTATCACTGCCCTCAATTCTTTAAAATTTCACGCCTATTGATTGATTCAAATTATTCATCTGGGGTTCATCTGGGTCGCATATTAAAGTTTGGTGGGCCAATGTGGCCCGCCCGCAGGCCGCAGTTTGGTACGGCTGATCTAGAGCTTTTTCAACGTCGAAACATAATTGAGTAGATATAATCTGTACAACTATAGATATGAGTTTTATATTGAATAAGTTATCTACATTAACAATCTTTAACTACATTTAATATTATAAAGAAGAAAGATTTGTATTTTTGTAGTTTTGAACGTTTTAACGAATAAATTCAAAAAAATATTGACTGATTTCAAAGATTCTTTCACCATTAGAATTTATTATCTCTAACATAGGCGATGTTTATTACTAGAATAAAATATTCTACTACCCGTGCGACGCCGGGGCCGGTCGCTAATTCGCTAGTAGGTGATAAAATTAATACAAAGGTCTTTTTTATATTTACATAGGTATAGACAGCGGCGTAGACTACTCAGAGTACTCAGACTAGTAATAAGAATAACCAGTAATGTTATGCGAGACGGCGATTTGACTCGTGCCGTCTCGCAGGCCGGCGCACGCGCAGCCTCCGGTCTCGTTCCTTTTGTGTCGCGTATTACTAACTTTGTTACCTTGTATGTGTTAGTGGGCTCTCTCTGTGAGCTCCAATACACGTGCAAAGGAATAACAAATCCCCTAGAATGGCTCGAACACACATTTATGTTTGTAAGGCAATTCGTTTTAGTTTTTGTTATTAGTTATTAAGTATCACGAAGATTACAGACACATCAAAATTATAGGGTAGTTGTTGAACACGCAAAGCAATGTTGAGATACCCCTTTTTATACTAAACGATACGTGGTAATAAGCCCAAAAGCCAATTGTAGGGCTTTGATTAGGTACAAACTAAGAAGGTGAAGATTAGATCCCGACCTAAAAATAAACTAATTGAGGTCTGTAGTAGGTACGTGCCTTAAATTTGAAAATAACTTTTATTAGGGATATTAATTACCTACTTTAGGCAATAGGAGGGTCTGTCGTATAGCAATTACTTCTAGAATTTTCGCCTGTTGTCGGTGTTTCCGTTCGTATGTGGGATCTGCCTTCTAATCTCAGCACTGAGCTTGGGGTAACATTAATTGTTTTTTTTTTTATTTCAATCGGTTTACAAGATAAGAAAGATATTAGGTCAATTTAAAAAAATCCGACTAATTATGGACTAATCGGTAAAAAAAGTTGTCAAATTAATTTGGTTACTTGTAAATGTAAAGAAAAAGTTTTCCGAAGCGAAGCTTAATAATAAAATAACTTAATAAAAGGAGCCTTAAATTTACTAAAACTTTAATTAGGCACTGGTAGATAGGATTAACTTCATTTAATCTATTTATGGATCCACGATATGAATACCAAAGATTTTGTCCTTTCAACTCTCCGTAATCTTTGTGACTGAAAATTATATAATTATACTCTAAAGTCTTGTGAAAAAGGCGACAACTTGCACACTTGGTCCAGTTCAATGAAATAAATAAATGGGTTTTAGTACACAGTTGTACCACTTGAATGATAAACATCTTGACGAATGGACCTCGGCAGAAGGACTCGTTTAAAAGTCAGTTTTATTTTCTTTATGAAACAACTTACAATAAGAGGCGTAATGTTTTGTATTATTTTTGTGGAGTTAGTAAGTTTAGTGCTAAGTTACCTACTAGTAACTTTTATAATCATAATCATGAAATGTGTAATGAACTGTATGTAAATGAACAAAATAATTTGGTTAGTTTGTTCTTTTTTAGCGTTAATAAAGCCATGAAGCATTGCAATTAATGTTTTACAGTAATGATATACTTAAGTATAGGTATGTACTTACAATTTTGATTCAGACCATACGAATACTACCTATTACTAAAAGTGCGACGTACACATACAAGACTGAAGTTTTACCTACTAGGTAACCTACAAGCTTTGAAGCCTACTCATGATTATAGTACAAGAGTATAGTCGATTATATTAAATGTTCACGAACCAACATAGACATTTAAATTATATTATGCAAATACATTAAGTAGATCAATTTAAATACATATTTCATAGTCGTATTTCCAATGATCGGTCATGCTCATGACTGATTTGACATTGACCACTTGGTTCAGTTAGAGTTCATATTAATTTCACGAGAATGTAACTGCTACCAAGTCTGTCTTGTTTTTTCCTATTACCAAATATTTGATGGGATATTCATAGGTTTTCCCAAACGTTAAGTTTTAACTTTAGTGCTTTGAAGTTCTGTAGCTACGAGTACACAAAACTTCAGACGTTACTTTAAAAAATGGGCTATGAAAAGTTTACGACGTACAGCACTGTAAGCACCTTGAACTTTAATCCGGCACTTGAACTGGGACGGGAAAGCTTTTAAGGTTATCGTTCAAAATTATTTATTACTAATGGAACTTTCAAGAGGTATCCGTTTTTTGTTTTAAACGACAATCACACTTCACGTTTTTGTTTCCAGTGAAATATGGAGCCACTTGAGAGTAACGGCTGTTTTTTCTGCGCCGCAGTTCGCTTAAACACTCGAGGAAAAAGCTGTAATTATTTTTTTTCGCTCCTCCAATATCACTTTATGGCACTGCTATTACTTACTAGTGTTGTTTTGGAAATGAAATTTTGTAGTAACTATACAGTTTTTTTAGCAATATAGTTAAATAAGAACATTTTCAAAGGCTCAGGTATAACGGTATAAATGGTGTCAAGAGCGAAATGTTTGCATATAAAAAGTAGTTTCCCATAATGACACTATATAATCATTTAGGTAATAAATGAATACCAATTTACTTATACTATTTTTTAACTACGAAGTGAAAGGACTTTAACCATGTTACGTCGACTCTACAGTTTTAGTTTACTTATAGATCATCCATTGACACGAAACGTATTATTATGTATTTAGTGACGAAAGCATTAGCGATGGCAAATGGTAATAAAATATTAAACACGTTTTTCGAATGAAAAGATTTTTTTTAAATAGGGTTTTATAATAAAACTGTCGATGTGTAAAACTGTAGAAAACACTTATTTAAGAAAAACTATAATACAAGGACATAAACAGCTTAACCGATTTGAATGTAGTTTGTACTGATGTATTGTTACTTGATGTACCTACTTAATATTATTCGTTTTGTCTAAAGCGGTTCAGAAATAAAATGATCATTGAAAATCTAACTTCTTCAAAAAAAATATCTGGTGTGGGTACTAAGGTAGGTATAACCCGGCATGGGATCCCCAAAGCGAAGCGTGAGACTGAGAGGTTACTATACTTGGTAACCAGTTACTGTATAAAACTATAAATATAACTATAAGGTAGGTTCTTACAATTTCATTAACTTAGGTATGTTTCAGTATTTCAATTTGTCAGGCCAGGCACTTAGTTTAGGTACATTAGAATTGTAATACTAACACATAATAATATTAATTTTAATTTAACGGATCAATTCTATATGATCCATTTTAATGGACATAAATATATGACTCGTTATTTCTGTAGCCAGAGAACTACACCAAAAGTGAAATTTGAGCGTAAAAAACATTGGAATGTGGAGTGCGGTCGACGGATCATTTCGGTAATTACCATCATTATAGTTTGAACTACAATTACTATAGGTATGTGCTCATATAGATTGTTTATTCCAAACTAATACGTCGTCGTAGTAGTGAAGTTAATTTATAAAAGTCAAAAATTTTGCGTACCTACCTAACTCAAAAATAAAAGAAAAATAGAAATAAAAAGAAAAATATTTTATTATTATTTTTCCATTTAATGATAAGTTATCATTGTCGTCTATAGGTCAGAGGAGTCCCCAAATATTTTTAAGCAATAATCTAAAACATTATTACTTTAAAAATCTGGCCAGTCATTTGATGGCATACATTTTTTTTTAACTAAAGAGCCCTCAACTGGTTTTCAGAGCCGTAGCAACTACTCTCAGGAGTTCTTACGCGCTGTCCGAGCCCAACGGGTCTGGCTTTATCTCTTATGTAAAGAAACTCAAGAGATGTTTGGCCCAGGTTATCTATTGTGGATTAAAGAGGGGGAAAATCTATCTATCTCATCCACAGATCTAGATGATCGACTGGATCTTAGACCGTACGGAGAGCAATTATAATTGCTCGATAATTATCGACCACGCTTTTTCTTAGCTCGATCGCAATTGACACAAGGAAGCGGACTGTGTGTGAGCATTTCAAAAGATAATTTTATAAAAAGGGCTAATGATCCTATAACAGGCTTTCTGCGTCTGTTATAGTTTAATTCCTCCTAAAAAATATACGTACAAACCATTCCTTGCTCGAGACTACATCTACAAGCTCTGTAAATAAACAACACGCAAAAATAGTTCGGTTTACGTAAGTGATATCCAGGAATTAACCTCATTTTTGTTGAATTATCGATCTGTATTAGATCGGAAGTGCTGACCGGCCAACGCCGCACCGAAATACTTCAGTTTGCTTGCTTTGTATGTACAAATACAGTGGTAATATAAACATTATGACGCGTTCGGAAACGCGAGCGATATGAGCTATGCAGTTTGTTGTGCTCAGTCAGTTACATGTGTTTCGTATGCACGCTTCGTGGTAATAATATAAATACATTTTTAACATGCATTTTATTCTTATACTAAGTATAATAAGTTACCAGATGTTTCCCGTGGTATGTCCCGTGCGGAGTATTATTAACAGATTTTCAAACTATTATCCCCTAATGAATCCCCTTAGGGGCTGATTTTCCGAAAGTATTGAAACTCATTATTCAATTCATAAGTATTTCCAACCAGAAAATCAAATACTATTTCAACATCCAGCTTATTTTACAACCATAAACATTGACTACCACCAGCCATAACCAAGTGGCATGAGTTTGAATCGTTCACGCACCTCTAATAAAAAAAAAATGTGCAAAAAATTAGAAATTAATGATCACTTGCTTTGGTGAAGGAAACATTGTGAAATATTCTGCAAATCTGAGAGTTCTCCATAATATTCTCAAAGGTATGGAGTCTACCAATACGCATTTGGCCAGCGTGGTGGACTTCCCCATAGCCTCAAATTGTGATAGGAGACCCGTGGCAAGGAGGGTGACATTTATGGGTTGTGATGGCAATAGAATCAGAAGCGATTAAGATTTTCACTTGAACAGCTTTTGTACAAAAATAATATCCGAAGAATGACTGTAACAAAAAATCTTGCTACAACGAAAAATTTAGTTTTAACAAAGCAATAAACTTACTCATAGAAGTGTTTCTGCAAAAACTAAAGGTTATCGACAGCGACAAAGTTAAATGTAAATGTGTGATAACGGAGCGCCGTGAGAGTATAACAGTCTCTATATTTTGTGGTACGGTCGCATGAAAAATTGTGCTGTTTTGTGTAGGTAGACACTGAACTGTTTCGATCAGTGATGTGTAGACATTCTATTAAAACTAGGTAATCTTAGTGTTTAGGTACGTTTGCCTTAGTGCTGTGTGTCCTTAATTGTTACAACTAAAATCATTATAATGATTTTATTTGTAATGTTTTAATACGAAATATTTAACTAACCCAAGTGGTTTTTAGGTAGGTATACTTGCCGTTGATTTATAATATAACTTGCTTATTCTTAGTTAGTACTGACATAGGTGACCTACTCGTAGACAAAAAAAAACCTAAGGTGGCTCGTCATACTTACATAGGTACTAATAGTTCGAGCAGTCGTTTTACTTACACTTTTGCGTAGTTGCTACTCTCGTTGCTATGGTAACCGTTGCTACAGCCAAGCATGGCCGGGATTTGTTAGTAACTAATATATTATATCTTCGCTCTATTTGTTAACGTTTCTATGTGACCAACCATAATAACGTGATTTTTTATTAGTAACATGCTTCCGTACTGATGACGACACGCCATGTCGCCATAAAAGAGGATAATCGGGCGGCTTCCCGCCAGGAATGCGGCTAAGCCCGGATTGCTCCCAGCTACTCATTAACGGGCACTGCGCCCGCCGGTTCAACTTTAATGCCGTGACAAAATTTTATAATAACAGGACATAAACTTCCTTTCTTATAACAAAAAGGATTTTTTTTAATTATTGCTTTAACCCTGTGGCTTTAACGTACGTTTTATTTTTGAAATTGTGGTCTATAATGATATTACAATAACGTTACTTTTATTTTAAGGAATGTAACTTAAGATTAATGCACACTGTGGCGCGCATCGACTTCGGTGGAAATATTCCAGAGCATTTTGAACTTTTAACTTATTTCTATAATTATTTAATTATATATAACTGCTCGGCCGCGGTGATTGCGCATATCTTTTGAATAATCTTACAAGTTGACCTTCGATGCGGAGGGAGGACCAATATTCAACACTAGCCCAATTCTTGTTTCCAAGTATATACTTACCTAACACAGGATAAGCCGCTTTAAAACGATTTTAACTAACAGAGGCTGTAAATAAGCAATAAATATTTGTTATATACCCAGTTTAAGGTGTTTATATAGGTACCCAGTTATCTGGTTGGCGTTAGTTACATTCATTTCTTTGAGTATTTAAAAATGAAATAAACAGATAAGCGATGCAAAAAAACAATAAGATTCATTAACGTGTACAATTCATTCCGTAGAATTCAATAGCAAAGGGTTGCTTAAGATTTGTCAATGGACAACCTCGGAACAGTCGGAACATGGTCGTAACAAAACAATTCATTGTTGTCGTTGTAGCACCCTTTAACAATGCTCGTGCGTGACCAAACAGTGAAAGGAGTGTTATGGTTGGCGTACACTTATCAACTCGGAAACTGTGGACCGAGAACCGTGCTCCGTGATTTTGTTCCGTGGCGACGTGGCGAGGTGATGCCCTACCACGCTGGTGGTGTGTGTTGTTAGAAAAGTTTAGTGGAAAGAATAATGAACGGCTCGAGAGTCTCGAGACGATGCGATTCATGCGATGTCAAATTGATTCCGAATTGATAAGTGTGCGCCAACGTGGCGTGATGAAATTATGAAATTGCAAAAAATACATCTAAAATTTTAGTTGTAAGTGTAACAACTAAAACTGTCGCTACGCATAAAAATGGTTTAATAATATTTACTGAACTATAGGTACCAGTAAAAATAATCAATGTGGCTCTCGAAATAATTTTCACATGGAAGGTATAAAGAAAAGTGTAATGGAGATTTTATCCGTTTTTGGGTTCGGCCGTGGATTGAAATATAAACACTATTATAAAGTAATAACTTTACTTGTAAAATAAATAAATGTCCAACGCACAAGAACAAGAGCTTTCCACTTCGACTGTCAGAGACCGTATGACAGAGAGCGTATGTCAGAGAGGCAGAGAAGGCGAAGCACAGAGTAATACCTTGGGCGCCAATTGTAATGGAGATTTTATCCGTTTTTTTCTTTTTGCGGCGTCGTAATCTCAATCCACGGGCCCCACGTTGGGCGCCAATTGTAATGGAGATTTTATCCGTTTTTGGGTTCGGCCGTGGATTGAAATATAAACACTATTATAAAGTAATAACTTTACTTGTAAAATAAATAAATGTCCAACGCACAAGAACAAGAGCTTTCCACTTCGACTGTCAGAGACCGTATGACAGAGAGCGTATGTCAGAGAGGCAGAGAAGGCGAAGCACAGAGTAATACCGTTACAAAAGTACTTTTATCAATAACCTCTGTAAATTTCTTTACCAGATAAATAACAAGATGGCAGTTCCTGGAGAGTCCTTCCTCACCAACTCTTTGCGGTGATCACCAATGGCGGCTACGATGGCGTCTCCAGCACACGAGCCCTATATGCGCGACGCCGAGCTGCGACCACAACACTCCCGGGACAATTCCAGGGACTCGGGAATTTTCCACACTACCAAGGGGCTATGGAACGCTCCTGGACTGAACAACTGCTTCCTAAATAGCGCCGTGCAGGTTAGTCACTTGTCCTTGATTTCAAGTAAATTCCATAAACTTAGATCCTGGAAATGATATTAGGAATTATTTAAATTAATGACTAGCCTACGACTTGGCTTCATATTCATGCTAACATTTGCCCCCATTTTAACCCTTAAGGTTTACTTATTTACTTTGTGCTTGAGGGGATGAACTTTAGGAAATTCTTTCATAATGCCTCCATAAGAAACTCCTGTAAAAAGTTCCATGCTTGTAGGTTCACTGGTTGAGGATATGCGTTGCCTGTCCGTCAGACTCCGTTAGTACATAAATAATAAATGATCTTCACCAATCCGCACGAGATTATGCATCGCGTCTGTCCTATGATATGTAATTAGCTGCTTAGTTTGAAGATAGGCATGTCGCAGCGACATGACGAAAACCGAGCTTATATCAAACCTCAAAGGGGGATAATCGATTCACTCGGGATATTAAAATAGCAATGATTTCTTAAAAGAAAGTATTTTTTTTGAAACCTCTGACACTTCGACAAACTGAACTCAAAACATTTGAAGTTCTAACATCAAAAGAAAATATTAAAACATGAAAATCAAAACGTAGGAAAACAAAAGGCACAAAGACCTAACTAATCCAAGTTATGTTATTAAACTTTGCACACGATTTTAACATCTTGCGTGAGTTGATCATCTTCCAGGGTTTTGATAAAATCTCAGTTTTCATCATATCGCTGCGACGTAGGTAAATAGATTTAGCTTTTTATAAAACTTCATGATGCTCAAAGTAGATTAAGTGCAGTTTAGAGTATAAAAACATGTAATGTAACTTTTGTTACGAGATGGCATTTCCATATTAAAACTTTCTATAGTAACGTTTGACACATTTACGCGCAGGTTGTATTGTATTGTCGCTGTTGTGGCGAGAGTTTGTAGGGAGCCCGTTTGGGTGAAGTAGGAGAGGATCATGTTACAGTCACGTGTGAAGTGTTTTTCTAAAAGGTGGGCAAACATTGGACGGTCAAGGCACGGCTAAACAATATGTGTTGGTGACATTCGTATGTGTATAACGGTGAGCACTCATTTACACCGGTTCATCTTCCTTATGTGGCTTTACGAAATTGAGTCTTATCGTGGTTGTACCAAAGCCGCATTTGGGATTAAAGCCTCTGATGAAGGCTTCTGACCGACGAGGGTCGAACGATGACGTGACTTTTGTACCAATAAATGCGTAAACCTGTTTAGGCTAGAATTGCTGTGCGTGGAAGTGGAAGCTGTTTTTTAGGAATATCTTAATTTATGTGTGCTTAATCTTTTACAGATTTCGTAACACTATTTTACTTGTTCCTTATAATAATATGTATATTTTGATAGCCACACATTTTGGTGCTACACACACTAACATCTTGCTACGAATGATTTTTGTGCTTTTGTTTTTGAATTTTAAAATTATTTTTGTGTTGGATAATCCATTTATCGAGGACAGCTATAGCATAGGCTATATAACATCACACGGCGACCAATAGGGGTGGAGCATTAATGAAAAATGTTGCGCATAAATGGGAAAATATTTAATATTTGTAAACGTAAAGAACAGGTTTCCCGGAGTGAAGCGAGGGCGGGTCCACTAGATACTGCTAGTCAGTTGATATTATATTGATAAAGACATCAGGATGATAGTAATGGACATCATAGACATGGACACATGGTGATATCACAAATACTTTGTGGTCTACAATACAAGATATTTGGTCGATGGCTTTCCAACACTGCATTTCTATATAAAGAAAAATTGGCTTGGGTGGTACAGAGTCTAACTTCAATGTCTCATCCATAGTTCTGTCCATAACGTGAAAAAACTCAAAATTTTACAGCAAATGTCAACTCAAATTAACTGTGCACAGTACCGATTTATTGCGGAGATTTACATTATCATTCATCAGAACAACGTGGAGTGTCTATATCTTTACCGGCTATGTACGAACGTGTTCAATTTCGCGACTTACGTGTAGATAGTGTGTTGCCATAACGGCTTATTGTTGCTGCTACTGGAGAGAGTTGATCTTGATATTCTCGACAGGAGCAGACTTTGTATCTAGCCCAACGTGCAAATATAGTAGTTATCTATAACTTCACTAAGCAGCTGTCAAGTTACATCGTTTGATGAAATTTATTTTCGACGATGTTATAAATAGATTAGGAAGTCCTTTATCATAACTTTGTTTGACGTTTTGATTGCTGTAAAATATAACTTTTAATAGCCTACTTAAAGTTTGGAAGTGAGGTTGGTTTCAAACCATTTTAATTGCAGGCCAAAGATCTGACGGTTGATCAAAACTAGAATACGCTGCTGTAATGGACCATGTGGAAGGACAAATCCTTAGTCTACCCAGGTTTTGCAAAACTCATTATGTTCATCAGTCAATCATTCCGGGTATTCATTATGTCTATAACAAACGTGACTGACGACTCAACGTTCTCTTCTAAGCTGAAAGCGTTCAATCACTACAACTAGAGAATCGACGATCAACTCCGCCTGGTTGGGTCAGACAGTTGCGATTGCCTAAACACAAAACGGGCAATAAAGACTTGAAATTACGTGAAAAAATACTTTAGAAGCATCCGGCCTGATCTGGTTCTGTAATATTTATTACTATCATATCTCCTTCGTATGAGTTGTAAATGGGACATATTATGTGTAACAAGTCACAGATTCCAACCGCAACATTCCACGATTCGCTTCGTTCATGGACTGGTTAGTTCGCGTAGTTTGCGTCGCGATCAAATATGCAAAAGATGTTAATAGTCAAATAAAACGATTTGTAATATAATTTACGGTTTTATGTAGGTAAATGGTATCTTTCGGTTAGTGAAATAATATAAACAGTTTGGTCTGGAGTAATAAAAAGCAGGATTTTGTGTTAATAATATCATTTATATACCACATTTTGGTGTTACAATTATATTATGATGATTATAAATGTAACTATTCTCTAGTAAAGTGCTGTTTATTTCCATGAAAATACTTATTGCTGGCGTTGCTGCTAAGTTCCATCATCCAGTACGCCTTCCTTAGTCCATAACAAAGTATGCAGCGTGTGTTTACGACACCAATTATAAAAATGACAACGATTTAAATTCATTTCTTATTATCGTTTTAATTTTAATTTGATTGAGTGGTAGGTAATATTTGATTTGATTATGTTATGAAATTATATATTTTGTCTACATATAGATACATAATTTCGTTTTAGGTTTCGTATAAGGGTTTGCTTAATAAGATTTTCATTTTCTGGCATACGTAAAAGCTCGGTTTTCATAATTTTTAATACCGTGTACTTAGGTATGAATTAGAAGGTTTTACAGAAGCGAAAAAATTACGCGTCATGAATGTGTAGTAAACGCCCAAAATGTAAAACAGACATGTGTAAATCATGCAAAAAATTAGGTACTGTATTTAGTTATAAGCATACATGAACATACGGAAAATATTTGAAACGTGATAAAAATGCATAGTTTCAACAACAACCTTTGAAACAACAATGCTATTTGAGTCACGTAATTCTCATTATTTTGTTCAAAACTACGAAATTGTTTCTCAATAACTTCATTGAAACAAACAATAGATAAATAGGATGTTTCAATTATTATAAATTACACACAAATTTATTAAAAACTAGAAAACAATAACAACAACATTCATTTTAAATAGGTTTTTGGTATAATGATAATTTAAAACTTTGAGCCCTTACGAATTATATGTACATATTTTACTATAATTATTGATATGCTGGGTGGGCATTCATATTAAGTATGGGCATTCATATAAGATGTTACAGCTAAAAGTGAGAATCATATACATTTCTGATGGTCAGTAGGATGCACTTAATGACGTTTGGACTCGAAGCCCTATAGAGGAATAAAATTGGGATCCATGTCAGTTTGATAGGATGCACGTACTGTGAATGTAATGTACACTACATTACATTGTCCCATGAAGGCTAACAAGTAGTTGTCATTATAAATTACTTCACACTCGCATCGTTTGAATTCCTTTGTCGTTGAATGCGGATGATCAATGTGGCTCAGTGTATGAGTACAAATCTTTACAGGTTGAGCGCAAAGAAAATCCGAGCGAAGCCTATAATTATAATGTCTTGATATAGAGTTCTCGTCAAACGTTGCCTCGACTTATAATGACTGTATTTTTGAATTGTACTAAATATTACATTTAGATGCAAGCGATGCCTTAACTGTAACAAATTACACTCGTTTGATCTACTCATAAATACTTTTCGCTCTGTCCTTCTTGCCGCGTGTCGCGTTCTTACACAAATTAGTTCTGCATTGGAGCGAATTCGTTCTGTTTTCATTGCACTAGATTTTACGCTGAAAGCATAACTAAATAATAAGTGTAATGCGTGAATTATCGGCACGAGCCTTGGAATGTTAGAAAAAATAAAAATGTCATTGCTAAAGGATTCTCGGGCAAATGGCGGGAGGAAAGATGTGACGTGCAAAAGATTGCTTCGTCAGACCAGCTTTGATTGATTACACCTCGTACGCACAGTTATATACATATGAATATAACACTTGTAGCATTATAAGTACTGAGTCATTAGCTCGGAGTTCTACTACATAGAAGGTTTTTGTCAGCACTTTTACTCTTGCATTCATGTTTCTAAGAAATCACACGACAATCTAAGACTAAGATTGATTTAATGATCTAATGGATTTAAGATGTTTACGTCCACAAGAAGCCTCGTAACAACTGAAAATTACTATTATTATCCATGCTGCCAAAACCTTCATTCAATTCGAAGTTGTATATTAAATGTATTCAATTTTACCGTTATAATAATTGGAATATGAAATACTAAAACAAAGCGTCTGTGAATTTGTTAACCTCCAAATTCGTCTCATCGTTGAGGTAACAAAGGGATTAATATTACCGACGATGTTCCCACAAAAGGCATGATTTAATTGGTGCACGCAATAGTCCTATTAATCTCCTAACTTATGAAAGATTTAATTGTTATACCATTTGTATTGTGCTTTTTTTAATAAATTAACTTTACGCAGTGAATAAACAATTAATAATAATAAATGATAGCCAAGTGGGTGAACGTTGGACTCTCGAAGCGGGGGGCCCGGGTTCAAACTCCGCACGCACCTCTAGTTTTCAAAAAATCATGTGCGTATTAGAATTTAATTATAACTTGCTTCGGTGAAGGAAAACATCGTGAGGAAATCTGCACACCTGAGAGTTCTCCATAATATTCTCAAAGGTGTGAAAAGTCCGCCAATCTCTCACAATGTGAGAGGAGACCCGTGCCCAGCCGTGGGATAGTTATGGGTTGTGATGATGATGATGAAACGTTAACATACTCATACCCCCCCGCACTACTATTCCCTGTGTCGTGGGTAACATGGATAACAACTAATAAAACATCACTAACACCCATGACCCGAGAACAAACATTTATCGGTCATATAAACATCTGCTCCGGCCGGGAATCGAACCCGGGACCCTTCGCTTCGCAGGCAGGGTCTCTACCAACTGGGCTACGGGGTCTTCACGTACGGGTGAATACAGAGTGTCAAATACTGGGGTAATTGAGGTTAGTTAGAGAGGTCTTGTTATGTCATCTCACTTCACATTAACATTATTTGCTTAAATAAATAACATCAAATATTCTGGCTTTTTCTTTAACGTAATCTTCAGCAGTCGTGTGCGGCCCTCGGTTGAATTTTCTTATACAAGTTTAACACAGGATTCTCTAAATTTATAAGAATACATAAATACTTATAGTTGCCACAAGCTCAATACAATAAGTTTGTAGTAACTTTACAGATTAAATTTTCATAATATCTCGTATCTTCACTCACAACTCTGTTTATGTTGATGTCATTCTTGAGTTAAGCAAAGTTAAGCCTTAGTAAAGCGCAATTAACTGCGACATGATAACGTCATATGCGTCGCCGTTGACGCTCGTATACTCGTACAGTAAGTAGATAGGGTTCATCAACGTTGTTCCTGGAAACGTAGTGAGGTTGATGTCGTTTTTATCTCGGGCCCTTTATTATTGTGTTTACTGTACCTTTATCGCTTCCGCAGGTTGTCGCAATATAAGCTTAGCTTGTTTGATAACGAATCAGGTTAAGCACGAGGCTATACTTGCAGTACGATTCTAAGGTTTAAAAGGTTTTGGAAGAGTTCTTCCAGTGATTTAATGTTTTCCGTGTCCATTAGCGATGGCCATCAGATGACCACTTACCGTCAGGCTCATGGGCCTTTCGTCTGCTTGTCAGTTTTAAAAAAATCTTTCATCGTAGCTATGTGTTTTACTAAAAACTTTAAATTTGTATATGAATCTGGGAATTTGTTAGTAGGTATTAGTAAGAGTTTTGTTCTGAATTTCTGATTCGGAAACAGATTTTTTATAGGTGCCATGCCGGGAGTGCTACTATCAAATTACGCTCCTATCAAATTTAATGCAAAATCAAAATATGCCTTTACTATTTTAACTAATTACCTAACTGCAAACGCTGCGTTAGCATAGTTGTCACTAGTATTATACATGACGTTCCATTTACAAGTGGTACATTATTTTCGATGGTTCGTATGAAAAGCGTACATACTCTAAAACCTGAATGATTTCAAAGAATGTTTGTTAACGTATGAAAGTTCGCCGGCGCATGGTTACTGTTTCTCTCAATAAAGTTTTGTTATGACTGCGTCCTCGTTATTCGTGAACGTAACATGGAACTACGAATAGCTGATGCCTATTTTGAAGTTACACATCACAAGACTGAGGAAACGTTTTAAGCTGGCGTAATGTACATCGGTACCAATATTTTGTTTGTCTCGTTCGCGTAAGTTGTAAGTTGCGTTAGCGCGAGCGAGAGGAACGCGGTGACATCAAAACTATCAGGAGTGTTCCTGACTGTAATAGCTCTACGATGCACAGCGCGTCTCTAAACACTCTTTGAACAGGTGCACGTGTGCTCATACAAGTTATTTGACTATCGACGATTCCACTCACGATCGTCGTCAGGTCGCATTCGGCGCCTGCGAGGGTAATATTTTTCTTATCCGCGCTCTAATTGATTTTCGGTTTATGAAAACGATGTTAATATAAATATTAAATAAATTACTCCACACACTCATAGCCCTACAAAATTCACAGACATAGTGTCACGACAACACACAAAGACCAAGAACCGAAATTTAAACTCATCATTCATTCCGCTTCGCTGGGAATCGAACCGAAACCCTTCGAACGGCAGTCTGGCATGGTAATCATTGCAACATATGGGTGTTTTTAATACGAATGTTTCTCTGATTGTACGTTGTAAATGACTTAGTGATGCGAGGTGGAAGGGCCCCGTGAATGCAGTGTACACAACGCGCGTTGATAAATGCGATCTCGTTAGTTTGATAGAGTTGCGCGAGCTCATCACTCGGGATTTAATGCGGCGTCCACCAGCGGTAGCAATTTTACAATTGTTACTCATCAGAATCATCACTTGTACACGGAATGTATAGTCAATTTGGTTTGTTTCGATGTAGGTATTTAAGGTTTTAACGTTGCTGTTTGTATAAATTTTAATATAAAAACTGGCTAAGTACCTATCTACCTCCAAATGTATTGTGGATGTGTTTGGTCCCTGCCTGCAATTAATTAAGATCTTTGAGTTAAATTCATATTATTTGTATACGTTTTATTAGGTTTGTTCATATGGAGCCAAGATCAAAATTTCGACTAAAACGCGATGAAACCTACTTAGCACGTTATGTGATTTAAGTAATACCAAACGAGCTTTAAACAAAACATTATTGTTTACTTACTTTTTATTACTAATGAGCACTATCATTACCTGCTTTTTAAATATTTATTAATGATTAGGAAATTAAACTGGAGAGCGCTAATTGTAATACACCCATTAAAAAGTGA
Organism: Ochlodes sylvanus; assembly: GCA_905404295.2. Taxonomy (NCBI): domain Eukaryota; kingdom Metazoa; phylum Arthropoda; class Insecta; order Lepidoptera; family Hesperiidae; genus Ochlodes; species Ochlodes sylvanus. The sequence goes on from FR990131.1 coordinate 10,080,725, forward strand.
GGTGAGGTGGACCTCCGCCCTGTTTGACGTTAGTTTAAAACTGGTAATCTTCGTTACATAGGAATTGGTTTGAAAAAGGTAACTCACTAAAGGATCAAGTTATTGTGTTTTACGCCTCTAGGCAAATCTCAATTTCAATTTGATGCACGTATGTTATATGTAGATGCGTATTTAATTTCGTGACATGGGTCGCCGGCCGGAGCAGCGGAGAATATGAAATCAAGATGTTGTTACTCCTGTGGAACATAATAAAACAATTCGTGATCTGTTTATGCAGTGGGAACGGGAGGGTGCGCAAACATCGATAATACAGGCGATGTTTAATTAAACAAATGAGGTGTTAGCCATTCGAAGCAGTACCTTAACGTTAAGTGGCACAATTAATATGGCTCAGTTTATAAGGTTTTGTTTGTATATATTTATCTGTACCCACGTTCTTTTTCGTTCTTGTTACGTCTGACTGTACTATAGGTATACAATGACCGTTTGATATTAGATAAATCTCGATCTTTGATTTAGTAATTCGTTAATTCTTAATACTTAGAATAAATTAAATATGATAAATCATATAATTGACTTGCATGGTAAATAAGAAAAAGTAAAGAAATTGATTTAAGTACAGGTTTATTATGTCCTAGTTAGTCCATATTCCACTTCGCGAAATATTTCCGTTATTATACACACTTCTAAATTTTTTTAAATGGTTGTTTAGGATCTATTGCAAATGGCAATATCTTTGTTATTTCTAGTTTTTTCTTTCTCGAGTCTCGCTCTCGAGTTTTCTGTGTTAGTTTCTAGTTTAACTCGAATATATCCTATGTACAGACATGATGATTTGATGATGAACAATTATCACGTGTGCGCTATAGTTTTGTCGACACTGATAACCTCCACAACAAAAACACTTAAATCTTTTTCATCGGGTATTTCTTCAAAGTATTGTCACAATGACAAGTTTCGAGACATGTAGTAATCAATACTGTGGGAAGTTTCACTATTTGTATGCTACCCAACACGTATGGCATATTAGTACGTGGGACGTGGGACTGGTATATATTCCTCTTTGAATGGAGAAACGTGTGCATTTAAACAACCTTAATGAAATATACAATTTGCAATGTCGTAACATACCTACGTAGTACCAATCATTCCTACCCTTAGTAGTTGGAGTATCTCCATAAGATTAATCTCTCATCAATTAATATCTCATAGTATATAATAGTATTAATCCAGTATTCAATAAAATAATAAGCAAAACAGAATAAAATTTCGATCTCAAGATAAACTTTATACCATTGTCTACTTTCCACAGAATAACAAATCTTTTATTGGATTTTTAAAGTATTTTTGCTAGCTAGGAGGCTGGTGAAGGCCGACATTGTTGTCGAATATATTACTATACTGGATGATAATTACAGTAATTAATACTTTGTAGGGTTATCAAGAATCCGTATTTCTTCGGACATGTCCGCACTTTTGCTCTTATCTACGGCTTATGCATTTTTCGGGCTTTTGTATTAAAACTTTTAAATCATACAAGACATAAACTCTTAAATAATATAAAACTCTTCCGTTACTGAGTGACTGACAGACAACGCACCTAACTAATCAGTAGTGGTATATCAAAAACAATCGTCTAGTAACTTCTTATTCAAACATATCTAATTTAGTAGAAGAAAAAATACAAAATATCCGTTTTGGTGTCCCGATTTTTAAAATAATTAGCTAATTGCCCGGATTTGCGATGGTAACCCTGATGGTGCGGTTTTTGTGTGGTCACCTGCGCCGGTGACATTCCGTCGTGTGCCGCCCCGCGCGGCGCTCCAACCATTTCCGATACACATCGCTCTTCTTTTGCCCATTCCAATAACAATACTCGTAAATATTTATCGCAGGGCCTGTACATCGATAACAACAACAACATTGATGTATTGTCACATTACCTCGATAATGGTACGCTTTGTTTCTTTTAATTTCTGCTATCGTTGCATAAATATTTCAATTTTTGTCGAGAATTTAGCTTAAAATACAGACATCGCATTTGAACTTAGTGTATCATTGCTTTTCATTCAAGTTGGCCAAACTACATTTAAGTAGGTATATAAAGACAATAATTTGCACTGTAACCTTATCCAACTTACGAAGCATGCATCTTTCGTTGTTCATAAACAACAAAAGTCGTTATTTTTTCTTTATGGATAGCGCTATCTCACTCTTATAAAGTATTCCTCTTACGACCGTATATAGTCTTTATAACCGAAAAGAAACACGTTTCACGACAAAATGTAAGAACACATGTATGATTCACCTGTGCCTTTGTAATAAGCTAGTCGGGAGCGGAGTCAGTCGGAACGGCTTGGTGCGACTGGTGCGAGGCGCCAAGACGCAACGTCACGGGTCGCCGGCTCCGGAAGGAACCTCGTGGGAACCGAAGACGCACACCAGACACCCTTCTACCTTCTACCATCCACCTGCGTTATTAGATCACATTATAAATTGTAATTAGCGGTTTGCTGCGCCGCCAAATAAGAGATGACCATGTTAATATTCGATTTTATGATTTTTATGTAGCGACTGATGCTCTATGAGCACTTGAAAATTCGTAAAGACGTTCTTTATTGTAACCTTAAATACCTTAAACATCATACGTTTAAAAAGCAATTAGCTTGTTGTACCCTGTAAATTAACCAGTTATACTGTAGATAACACAGTATCTACTTTGTATATACTACTATTGTGACGACAAAACGCAAATGATTTGAATGGCATAATTTGTCTCTACATTGATTACTTTATGGTAAAGGGTGTTATCCTGTCAAAAAATCTTCGGATCATTTTTCCTTGAAAGTTTACGGTCAATGAGCGTATAGCAGCAGAGTTTATAGATCTTTTATCTTTATGTTATCTTTCAAATCTCAATGGTTATTAGAATTAGATAACAACCCCTGTTCTTCAAAGCTTCAAACCTCCGCTACCTATAAGAGACCTTATCGCTGCTGTCGGTCTCTAATGATCTCGACTCTAAAATGTTACTAAAATTAAACAAAAAGTACTTTTATGAAAAACTCATCGGACTTTCGTGTAACAAACGCAAAATCCCACGGTACGATCCGAATGGTTGGTTTATTTTACTGGGTCATTTCCATTGCATTAATAATAGGCGCTTCTCACTGCTTCGTCACGGTTCACGAGCGGTCTGTCTTAGGGAACGCGTGTGTGTGTGTGTGCTCAACAATAATAGTTGTAATTTTGTTGTTTAATATATCAGTGGGTCGTGGGTGTAGCCCGACGCTAGTAAAGGTTTGTTAGAAAAGAAATTCATACACGAAAATCTTTGATATAGCAGTCAGCAGACAGATGTTTATTTAACAGACAAATATGGGCTCTAGTAGGTTTTTGATCTGACTTGATGTGGATGTAAGGTAAACAATCTAATAATAATTACCTACTATCATACATATTCATATTCATTTTTAAGCTCGGCTGTGAATGTGTTTTTACCTTTCGGCAGCAAAGTCCTAGAGGCTAAGATCCTACTTCTTTCTACTTAGGCAAATTCTAACCAACTTTTAAGTAATATTAAAATTATCTATCTGGCAATGGTTTTGAATCCGAACATTGTGAAGTAAAATAATAATTAAAAAAAATACAGACTTCAGGTCCATTCAGGATTACCTAGTGAAACGGCCTTGTAGTTTGGCAGACTTCACACACCTCTGAAAACTAATGGCACACTCTCAGGTCTGCAGGTTTTAACACGATCTTTTCTTTCACCGGAGTAATCATTTACTTCGGTGAAAGAAATACGCAAATATTTTTGAGTGAATTATAGTAAATTTCTACTCATCAAAAACAACTTCCACTGGTATACTCATGAATTAAGTGATTTCAAATCCCTACTAATATTATAAATGCGAAAGTAACTCTGTCTGTCTGTCTGTCTGTCTGTCTGTCTGTCTGTCTGTCTGTCTGTCTGTCTGTGTCGCTTTCCCGCTTAAACCTCTCAACCGATTTTGATGAAATTTGACACAGACAATCTTTAGACCCTGAGAAAGGACATAGGCTACCTTTTATTGCGACAAAAAGGGATGAAGAGGTTGAAATAGAGGTTGAAAGTTTGTATGGGATTTCTTCGGGTTTTAAGCACAGCGCCATCTAGGGGTGAACCTTCCTAACTTAAAGAATAAGAACGCCATCGGCCTAGCGCCATCTCTTAAAGAACCATGAAACTTTATATTTAAGCACTTGATAATAAGTTTCCCGAAGCGAAGCGAGGGCGGGTCGCTAGTTTTAAATAATCCTAACGCTGCTCACGTCACATAGTTGCATATTATATAATGTGTGTCAAATCCGGCAACTTAGATTTTAGATTTAACATCAAGACAGGAAATGGAGAAATCATGTCATAAAGACAATTTTAAATAATTTCGTCATCGTCATCATAATAATACGATTGGAGTGGAATCTGAGACCACCGCGGAGTCCGGAAATGTTATCTGTCGAATCTCGTCTGATACCCAACTTCCTACCCAAGTTTGCCCACCTCTGGTGATACCAAACTAATGATAGTATAATAGGGGAATAAGCGGTTCATACGTCCGTTTTATTGTAGTTTGTTTCATACATGAATTGTGAGAAAACTTTGTATGTCATGTCATGTGTGAATGTGTCTATTGTAGATCTCGAGGAGGGAAATACGGCCAGACGTGTGAAATGTATGATCTGGATCGGTTTTACTACGATGCTAATGATACTATAGGTTTACGTCACTAACTGGCTCAGCAGTCGGTTAACAGTAATGTTTACTGGATCTAGAACTTGTATTCATCGTCTTCGGCGCTTGCTTCCTATTACATTGATCTCGCGTCAGAATAAGATATTCTAATACATACTATATGAACTCAATTTGTTCCGATGTCAAGTTATTCTGGAATTACATAATTGTTAACAAACGCATCAACGAAGATATTTTTTTCCGGAAATTCGGAAATTAATTAATAATTAATGCCATCTTAGTGTCTTTTTAATACGCTTTTTTTGTTAATAAGAAGGTCTTATTAGGTACATTGTAATAAATTAAATTAACATAACAAATATTTAATGAGACAATATTGCTCGCTTGAAAATCACCTTTCTTATGAGTATTCTTCCAAATCTGAATAATTTTTTACTTAATTAAATGAATAAATAACAAGTTTGTATTAATAGTGGGTAGGCACGTCAAATGTAAAAATACAGAGTGGATCGACTTCCGTGTGGGTGATCTCGTCACTTCAATATTTTTCTCAGGAATCAAATTTTCTTTTGCAGTAGGTACAATGACTACTTCAATAAATCTAATCACAACTTGTCATAAAAATAAATAAGGAAAATTTTGCACCCTTCATACTCGTACGGAAGTTCTCATAATTTTCCGACTGCGGGATAACCGCATCCGATATCGATTAAAACCGAATTAAACGTTCCGATTAGGGTCACCACCAACCATACTATAATAATTTACTATATTTTGGACATACGTTCTAATACTGTAGAAAAAATAAACGCAAAAATATTATAATTGTTTTAGTTAATTACAGAGTTCTTTCTAACTATAATCAATTAATTTATTAAATTTATTATACCACTTTATTTTAGAAATATTGGATTTATTAGCTACTACTAGTACCTATATCGTGAAACTATTATAAATAAAAACAAAAAAATAAATTGGTGACCCTACTTAGTCGGGCCTTTGGACACGCCTGGACACACTGTTTGAATACTTACTTACAATCCACCATGTTACTTCATGCTTCATTGCCTCTTGTTTTTACGACATTTCGTACAAAACTGGCCATTGTCATCAATCAGTCCAAAACTGTTCTAATGAGACATCTAATCACACCGGCAATTTACTTGTTTTCTACTGGGGTTTGCATTTATGACGAAACCATAGATGTTTGTAGATGTATGTATGTATGTATGTTTGTAGACGAAACCATAGATGTATGTAGTAGGTATATGTAACACAGAAAAATATAAGTTTTTAAAAATGATAAACTGTTTTTCTACGTATTTCCCTTATGTACTTAAGTAGTATCTAGTATCGACGCCGGAAAGCGATCTTGTCTCGAAAAATGCGAATATGAGTTATATTCTTCATTAAAATCAGAAAATAATAGTGTCTATTTAGAATGATTCCCTTAATTGCAAATAGAAGATTTCAGTGTAAAATTCATTGCTACAAAAATTATATTTTTGGTTACGGTGTAAAATTGCATTTTTTCGAGATATATGCAAGATCTCTTTCCCGCGTCGATATGTAAGTAAGAAGAACTAAGGTAATGTCAATATTGTATATATGTTATGATATATTTAAATCAAAATGTTGTACTTATTGTGTTCAGATGTTAGTAATTGGTACATAAATAATGTAATAAACTATGTCTGAAATTTCAATTTCAAAGAATAAAAATAAGAAAAAGAAGCCAGTCAGTTAGGTATTACAGGCAAAGTTTAAAAGGTACAGAGTTAGGCACTACGTGGCACTGTGATTCTTGTAAACATCTCTATGCAAGATGGCAACACGGTACATTACTAATGACATTTTATTTATAATATTTACATTAGCGAATTTGTATGCATGCATCATCCCTACCGCATTATGTAAATACCGCCTTGTGTAAGGGCATGATTAAAGGTTAGTGTTAAAATTTACATAATTTGCCTCTAATTTACAAATGTGCATACATTTTTTGTAAATTTAAAGGGACTTCCATTACTAATATTGCAATAGTCACTAATACGTTAAATCATCACATGCTTCTCAAAGTTCCTTGCATTACAAGAACTTTATATTTATTACCTTACAGCCTTATCAATCCCTTGCATTAGATTTAGAGGTAGGCAGGTTATTAAATAATTGAGAATTGGTGTTTTATTTTTTTAATTATTTGTACATTTTTTTAAAATTACTCATATTCATAATTAGTCCGTTAAAGTAATTATAATATAGGTATGGACTAATTTTATTATTTATCATTTTATTACACACATAGTGCTTTAAGCACATGCTTTGATGACTCGCATTTTAAGACCTAAGAGGTCTATAACGCATATAAGTGTATAAATACAAACGTACGTTTCAAAACATACTGCCTACCTACTGTGTGCAACATTCTGAAACGACAACATTGTGATACAGTCCATTCCGTACTATACAGTCCATTCCGTACTAAAATAATAATCACGGTTGTCACATAGTTTGAGTACCGTAGACTCAGGTAATTAGGGTCGCGTCAAACTCGCAGCGTTGATTCATTCCTCGTTGTGCCGTTGTTTAGTTCCATGAGGCAGAAATTACAATTCCTAATCATCTTATTAACAGTGATTGAGTGCAAGAGGCTTTTAGTGTTGACAACACATTTTTGCGATTGAATTAACACTAAAGCTAATTTACTTAATAATACTTAGTAGGAATGTCTTCTCTATGCTCTTGTGTCGTGTAAACGCCCGCTATGATTATTATTCTTACTCCTAAAAAACTAAAGTGAACGCGTAATTCGTGAAGATCTGCCAAACCAATTGTTAAATTTTTTACCAGTGCCAATATTGTGCTGAAATTTCGCGCATGTCAACGCGTCATATTCACGAAAATTTCAATTGATCTTGACTTGGTAAGCGAATAGCTGTTCGTGTTCGTTGAACCAGAGCCACGACCCGTGACTTGGATGATGAGTCACCTCCTGACCGAGGATTTGGCTTCCTAACCACCGCAGAAAAAACCCATTGTTCGAGAGAACTTACTCGTGAAGGAACGTTAAGCTTATTGTATCCTTAGTTCAATTTTCAACGGACTTTTTACGACGGCTGCGTCGCTGCGTCGTTGTCGTAGTAGGTCACCGGCCGGCAAATAAATAATTAATTGTTAAACTTTAGGTTTCAAACTTTCAAAAATATATTTACAATTTGTTACTCAGCTAATAGTGTTTGTAGTTGTCGTGGGATTTTGACTACAATGATTTACTTAGTTCTTGTATCTCTTACCTTTACATATAATAAAACTGTATCAGCTGTAAGATAACATGAGAAAATCTTTTATTAGAGTAGGATTAGTTAGCTGTGTGGAATAGTACCTGCTGATTTTGTATAATAATAGCAATTATAAGAGGATACTAAATATACTTACTTAATCTCTATCCCCATTTTAGAACGAACACTAATAATCCCGGATAAGTACACTGTATAATTTATTATTATTTATATGAAATATGTAAAATGTTTTGTTCATGTTTGGTAAAGAGTTTTGTGGTAATATAAACCTACTATAGTTTTAAAATTATACGTTGAATATATTTTGCGCATAATTGGATAAATCTGACTTGATGCTATGACCATTTATATTTGGAGTCACTCACATTATCAGACTTAAAGCTTAAACGAATGATTGATGACAGTTTAATAAACTTAATAGTTCGTTCATGAACATAGGTTCATGAATTTGTTCGGCGCAACTACTTTTAATCTGATCATCTAAGGAAGTCGGGCTCCGTGAAGACGTGTGGGAAAGCCAGCGATCCAAGACGCTACTCGCAACGATCTAATTATCACAGGTGGCCGGTCAAAGGTTCCACGTTATAACCATTCATGGTTTAGATCGTCCAACAACTTGTTAACAACGCTATAATAAGGAAGTTTTGACTTTGTTCCTCTGTTGGATTCAAGGAAGACCTGAGGTATAATTTTATTGTATGACAATGTTTGAGTAGTCGCTCTGTTTTTGCAGTCTATTGTAGAAACCTAATATATGTAGGTTATAGGGTAACAACACAGTATGCTGTTTGTGAGTTCACTGAAATTAACTATTCTAAAAAATTACAACAAAACATTTTTTACAAACGTGTCTTCTTTTTTACAAGCTTTTAATTAACTTGCAATGATTTTAAACTTTTATCATCGCGGACACTTAACATTTTAATTATAAAGGGTTCTCACTTGCAATGATTTTTCGGGTCAATTGCAAGCTAAATTAGTACCTAACCTACTAGGCACTTCGTCGAACTCTATGGACTTGAAATTTTGCATATTGCTTCAGTACAGATGACAATGCAATTTTACGACCAGCTTGACCGGGTACAACGCTCAGATTGGCTAAGACTGGCATCAATTATCGTTCAAAAACTCCTATTATCTTCACGCTAAATTCACCATTTAAAAGACTGTTCAAAAATCCGTTTTAATTACAATTGCATCATACCAAGCACGAGCACTAGGTACGTACAAACACAAATTTTACTAGTAAACAAATGTGTCACGTCGCGTCGCCGCGTCGCCCTTATTTATAAGTTGAGTTATATTATGTTTTATGACGCTGTTGTAAAAAATGGTACAGCAGTTGCGTCAGTGTTATAGAAATGGAAAGACATGGGCGCAATTGTGTCGGTTTATGGCGACGGTAACTGTGGGATCGCGGTCGGTTCCAGCTTCCCGCTTGCTCTAATCTATTTCTATTTTGCGGTTAATACTGTATCATGTGAATGTATTGTGTTTAACCTTCCAAAGTGTTTTCTAGTCCCACAATATTTTTTTTTTAGATTTTACAGCTATTTAATTTTTTATTAATTAATGAGAATCTGAGGGTACCTAATCAATCGTTACAACTTAAGTTGCAACGATTGATTGTCAATGACGGGCAAATGCAATAAAACTTCTAGTTATGTAAGTACATAACTAATTAACTATATATTTCTTTATCAATACATAGGCGCTATAATTTGTGTTAATTTGTGAACCTCAGCATCTATCATGTATTAACAATAGGTGTTCGTCCGTTTATCTACTCATATGCCATGGTGATGTAACTCCGGTGTTACATCTCCCACGGGATGCGACGCCTTCGCAGTTCGCACCCAGCCGGGCACCACGTCCCAAGTACCACTGATCGCCGTGAGAAGTATCAGCGGGTCGCGCTTCACGGACTCTCGTTATGAAACGAACCTGCTTTTGTCAATAATTCATTTATACATAGATGTATAACGGTAACACAGTTCAAAATCAAATTGATAGATTTTTTTATGTAATGTTATTTAGTTACACACTTGTGAGTTCTCCATAATGTTCTCAACAATGGGTTAAGACTGCAATGCGTAGACATCGCGGTGGTCTAAGGTCTGTACACCTCACAGCTCTGCATTGGGGACAGTTACGAGTAGGTGTTACGATGATGATAGATAAAGATAAAGATCTAAAACTGTAAATTCTCTGTCTAAGTTCAATAGATAATACTATAACTGCAATTACAATAACCCGTCATTTTTATATGAAATGCCGCCAAAAAAAGATATTTTATTTTCATTAAACAGCTGGTGCTCTAATTTAGAAAGGTGAAAGCAACATTGAAAACCATTATTCAAATATCGCTCACAATCCATTAATGAGTATGACTGCCTGTCTTATTAACAAGTGATATTTCTCACAGAATTTTCTCACTTGAATGAACTTATCAGCAATCTGTAAGCATTGTTACGTTTTTGTGGACTCTTTCGCACCCAGTAAAGTTATCATGTGCTTATCATGTTAAACATCTAAATTATATCTTTGGTTAATTACTACGTTGACTAGACTAATATTTCCTGGGCTTAAAATAAGTTGAAATACTACATTTTTAGTGTAAAGACCCGAACGCGGTATTCGCAAAAGGCAGATACTCTATCGGTTTTAAAACGGTTTTTATCCATGCGTAGATAGAGTGTTTCACCGGAAAGGGTCGCCAAAGGCATCACAGTGCGTTGCCGGCCAAGAAAGAAATATGAAGAAAGAGAGGAAAGTAAGAATATATTAGCTCTCAAGCTATAGGTACTTGTTTTGCTAAGTATTTTTGAATACCATGTAATCTGGGCCCCTCAATGTACCGGGGGCCCCGGGTACGTGCTTCTTGTGCCCCTATGATAAAGACGGAACTGTATGTAGGTACATACTTGTAATAGAATTACCAATATAAATGTCACATTACCATAATATTATGCATTGCTGAAGAAGCTACCTAGAACTGTTGCAAAATATTAAACAATGGGTGATAGGACACCGTGAGAAGTGAATGATGTTTAGTTGTTTACGCATCGAGGTTCGTTTACACTGAAACTGATTTACATTGACGAGTGCATAGCTTAGAGCACTACAGCCTACTGTAACTTTACAATATATAGGTAATTATGACTAAACACCGATAGTCTGTTCATCTGTTGGTCTTCTGTACCAGTAAACCCTGAGTGATGGTGAGAACTTAAGAACATTTAAGTAGGTCGCAATATATTTACCTCGACATAGCTGAACTTATATTTGCATGTTTATTGTTATTACATTAAATCTATATTATTTAGCAGTTACTAATAGCTTGGTGGCATAATACGAGTACTTTGGTATAACACAAATTCAGAAGGTGGACAGTAAAAAAACGTGTGTGATTTAGATCACACAGTACACTCGTAAACGAACTACTGACTGAGACATATATATGTATATATATTTCATGCACTGGCTATGAGAGGAAGAGTGAGTGAGTGAAAATGGGTGCTGGCACCTCTCTCTCTTGCCCCTACAGAAATATATGAAACGTAATTATCTCTGTTTCTATCTTCACAAATATATCACCCTCTCAACTACTGTTCGCCTCGCCCGATCACACTTTTCGTAACTCATTCACGTTATTACTCCCCAAGTCAAGCGTATGCTTTACTTCAAAAAAGGTTTAGTAGGTACCTACTCACAGAACGTTTTACACTACAATTATCAAGTACCTACATAATTAAATCCACAACTCCAGCCAAGCACAAAGAAGCCTAACCATAAATTCACCTATTTGTAAGGTTTCAATTTGTGAAAGTTCGATAATCTGAGAAATCATTGCGACAGGAACAATGGGCGGCTCAGGTCACGAGACGTGATAAATATCGTTCAGTTGTCGGATTTCTTCAAATTCATAACAATGGAGTATACGTTTGTAACAGGTACACATGAATTTCCGCACCTTTACGCGTTTGCGTGACAACAGAAAGTAACGATCGTTCACAGACATATTAATAGCAGAGTCTGCACGTCTGTGCGATCGTTATGTAATCCGAGGCGTCAGAACCGTGTAATATTTTCACTATCATTTTTAACGAATAAAGAAATCAACGAAAGAATAGAAGGAAGTAGGTACACACACTTTCAATTTAGCTATTTTTTATTATAATGTGTAAATCGTTATTTTATTTATTTTAATAAATATTTATTTACCCTCCAATTTGAAATTCTTGAAACGTCTCATTTATTTTCATAATAAATTTATTAATATTTATTAGGCAAGTACCTAATATTATTAGTAAAGTATTTTTTAGCTGTTATCATTATGTAGATCTCATTTGGTCGCAGTCGTTGTTGTTAACTTTTTTAAAGTACCTAAGTAGGTAAAACATCTTATACTTAATTGTATATAAAAATCAATGCCACTTTTCGCTGTAATTGAACTCCTCCTTAACGACTGTATCGATTTGGTTGAAATTTTTTGTGTGTCTTCAGGTGGATCCGAGAATAGTTTATGTAGATTCACAATTGGAGCCGGTAGGTGGCGCTGCTGGCGATGTGTCACCAAATTTGTTTATTAATCATAGAGCGGTGCGAAGTTCGCTGGGACAGCTAGTAGTTTTAATAAAAATGAACTCGAACTCACTGGTACGTAACATAGGTAAGTATATAAAAATAACATGCCCCTCATTCGTTAAAATGACGCGTCATAGTGATCACCAAATTTTTATTTGTCATAAAATTTAATATGGACAGTTTTTTACACAATAAAAAGATATACATACCTAGGTAAATATTCCTAATACCTACGTTTCCCAAGCACAATAAATTCATGATTCCATCAATGATATATTTTATGACTCTACATTTGTGTAACTATAACATCAGAATATTTATATAATTAATCATCTTGAAACCGGCAATATTAAACTGACTAATTGTATTAATAAATCACTATTGGCGCCAAAAGTACGAGCAAGCCTGATAGAAATCGACACCACGCCGCGTGTAAGTGCTTATTGCTCGATACTAACTTGCAGGCGTACGAGTAGAGCGACATAACTTAAACATTTCATTGACCCTTTAGTATATAAGTTCCTGTTAGTGTTTTCGTATTAATTCAAAATGTGTTAACTTAACTTTGTTGGTTAATAAAGTCTGCCGGGATTGATTCTCGGCTGGGGCCTATTTTGGCGGTTTTAATGAAATCATTCGTGATGTCTATGAAATCATTATATCAAAATAAAAAGTGTACAAGCAGATTGATAGTTTTACAGTACAATTTTTCAACAAAACAACAGTTTTTTCCCAAAATCGCTTTATTGAAGTTCTCCATTATTCTACTAGGTAACTATCTATGGACACGTCTTATATAGGAAAGTAAATTGATTGTTCCCATTTGTATTAAGCTTTACTATGTACTCACGTCATATAAATTTATTTTACATTGTACTCGATTTGTTTCCTATATTTGGTTCCCTAACGGTAAACGACTTTTTGAGTGTAGTTAGTACCTCTTAACATGAAACTGGTTTCGTTTTACTACGAGTTACTACGAAGTCAAACAACGTTTTAGACGTGGTCGGGTTAAAAATTCATCTTATCGCTAAGGTTATACAGTTTAGTATTTTTTTTACTTTAGAAAGGCTTCATCGCCACGAGGGAACGAGACAGCGTTATGTTTTGAAGAGAGTGAACAAACCGGATTGGTACTATGGATTCTACGATACGTGGGCACACGCCGCTGTCGTGACTTTAGCCTTTATATTATTGCTGGTGGTGGAGGCTTTGAGCTTTTTGCATACAAACAATCTAACAGAAGCGAGGACTTATAATATAATCCGTTAGATGATAAGGAAAAATCGCTAAAGTCCAAATCGAACTCATTGGCGCGGGGCCATTATGTAAATGTATACATTTAATTTTTAGTTTCTTAATGAAATTAAATGACGTTCATATAGATTTTTTGTAAACTATCAATGATCAATGAGGCGTCTATGGGCTGTGTGGTCGGTGAGTGACACTGAATTTACCGTAATTTAATTTTACCGTAGTAACAGTCATATTAAATCGGACATATTTCACGTCCACAAAAATACATTGAATAATTAGGTATGTTTTAACTATGGTAAATAAGTAGATATTCAATCATATAGGTAAGTATTATTGAATTTCTTGAACCTAACAAGTATAGGAGCGATGTGTTGTATCTTTATAGTCTGTTCTCGATGTCATTACGACGGACTGGCGCCAACAGCATTAGCTGAGATTTATTTTATACTTGGTTATTCTATAAGAAACTGGTATCTAGTGTTACAATAACTTTACAATAATAATTCTCCTTATAATACATCAGAGGAATAATGTAATAAGTTAGTTATTTGTATAAATTATGGTCTTATAGCTGCAGAACGATTTTACTCCACATTAAGTACCTCGGGCTTCATGTTTTTGATTTTGTTGCCGTATTTCTGTAACAATATGCGGCAATTTCCAAATACACGCTAACCTACCCGCAAGTAGTTGCAAGTACTAGGACTAAGATATACTTAGTATTTCTATTCATAGTATTATTATTAATATCGAAATCTGTGTAATTAAAGTTTACAAAGTTAGTAGTAAATTAGCGATGACATCTATCTTGTAATACTTAAATATAATCTGAATCTCGGAAACGGCTCCAACGATTTTCATGAAATTTATTATGCAGGGAGGGGGTTTCGGGGACGATCTATCGATCTATGGTTGCATTTTTAGAAAACGTCGTTTTATCCGTGTTTTCAGGCTTTGAAAAACTGCTACAGTAATATTAGAATAATATAACATCATAGATTTTTTTTATTATTATGTCGGTAAGATCGAAAAATATTATTAATATTTCATCATTATGTAATTCGTATCTTAATATATTTTCCAAAAAACACGATTTACTAAAAAAAAACCGAGAAAGCTCGGTCATCCGGGTACCTATTTCTGAGTCATACATCACTCTTAAGAGATGTTGAGTGCTTCCACTGAGCATTGATATATCGTGGATTGTATGTGCTTATTAACACATTCTCTTTAATTACCCGTTCTACTAGCCATGAGTAGGTACTACACGTTAATGACATGCCGTGGTCCAAGCGCTCAGAAGGCCATTTTTTACAAGTACAATCCCTTCTGCGTTATTTCATGGAAGGAATGTCTGTTATGGCATGACTGGGCCAATTAATCTAAGGCTTCTGTCGCTAAAATCGTTTAAGGGATGCGACTGATCGTTTTAAATATAATGAGCATTTTAATTTAGGTACGTGCATATTTGATTTTTATAAAGCTTTATTCACAAAAATAAAAGTAAAGTTCATTTAATTTAAATTTATCGTTAAAAATATAAAGAAATTACAGTTCGAAAAGACTAAAGAGACATTCAGGATTAATTCCTAAATAATATAGTCTAAGTCTATCTATCTGACATGCATAATGAGAAATCATCACAATTAATTATTTGATTGATCTTTTTTATCGTAAAATAGCGTTACTAACACACAATTTTTTAAGTGAAATACCATATTTATATCTTATACATATATTAACTAATTAATATGTATTTTCAATGGACATTGAGTATTAAAATTAAGGTCCGTTATTAACAATCAACCGAGAAAAAGAAAAAGCTATAATGTAGAGTTACTATGATTAATCAAAAGTTTTACTGCGTTAGTACCAATTCTTTCCTTAACTAGACAAGAGTATGTAATTGGTACACCGATGACTGAGGAATGAAAATAGGCTCGCGCCGCTGAGATGAGTCTGCCCAAGGGTAACCAACATATTTTAAATACGCAAGACTTTCCCGTTGTAAAATTCAATATTTCCAATTTCAAAATACATTTGGCGAAGGATTTTAACATGTTAATGTTGCAAAGTAAAAGAGCTAGTTAGTTCTAGGTACAGATTTGCGTTTTTCCTGGTGTGATGAAGTTGAAAACAAGCGATTGGTGAGGCACTTTGCGTTTTGAAGCCTTTGACTACTTAAAATCAAGGGAGCAAGTTTATTTCGTTGACATTATAATTTTCAACAAAAAATCTAATCCACATCACAATTTTAATGGATTCTACTCGGAAAGAAATATTACGTATTGGTAGTATACAACTTATAGATTTTTTTCTTACTATAAACTATTTGGACATTACTGCACCTTTGTTTTATGCTGTTATCAGTAATATCCATATTATATCTGTGTTAAGTTTGGCCACTGTAGCACCGCCTATTTTAAACCGCTGCCCATTTTCATCTCACCTGTGTTGTTTTTTACGGGCGTTAAGGGATTGCGAGCGTGAAATTAAATTATGATTCAATACAGATTGTATTAAGGCTTAGCACGGAATTCGGATCCGGTATTCAGATTCAACTTTGGATGCGATTATTAACACTGCGAGTTTCCTAGTTAAACTTTAGTTTCCTAGTTAAACTTTAGTTTCCTAGTTAAACTTTAGTTTAACTTTCCTAGTTAAACTTTAGTTAAACTTTAGTTTAACTAGGAAACTCGCAACCTAGCCTTGTCGCTGGTAGTGGTAGTGCTGGTGGTAGCTTTATTTGACTCACGTAGACATTTATCGCTAACAAATAAACTGCTAACAAATGCTATACACTAAACTTACTCGTAGGATATAATTATACTAAGGATATACTATGTAAGCCTCAGTTTTGGAATTGTACTCGGAGCCGCTTTGAAAGAGGATCGGTTACGTCTAAGTCTTCGATAATAAGTAGATATCAATTCGTAAGAAATTATTTGATCACAATGTTTGAAACTTGAAAAGTGCTGGTTAAACCAAAAAGTTTGATTGAGCCATGTACTTACCTACATATATTCCTTTGCTGGCACAAAAAACAAATTAGGATTAATTTTTCACGCGGTCTTCTGAGATTTGAGGTTCATTCAGTTTAAAAAAAGTTATACTATCTGGGCTTTACGTTAGAATTAAACACGCTGTAATATATTCGAAGGCTCCAATACGTAATATCTATGCATTGTTCGTAAGTATGGGTCTCCACAACGAACACAGAGGTACACTTAGCAATTACAACAAGCCTATTAATTACGTAAACACAGTCTTAGTCAGTGTTGCGAAACCAAGCTATTATTACTTACAACTAATAGAACTACAATTGTTGAAGTCGCACAGCTCAATTCCGCACGTGTTCCTGGACAAAGGAAGCTTAGTCATTTGTTTCAAAAGTTTAACAATACGTAGCATTTATGTAAAGAGTCGAAGGTATTCTCAATATAAACCTAAGATTAAATATTATTGAAATTTTCTACTCTTCATCTTCACAAAGATCATTGTTTTCAAATGGTCTCAACAAAAAGGCAGAGCCTATTTAAAGCCCATTGGTGTGGGTTACGAGAATTGTCTGTACAGAGAAAATAATAGCATTGTTTCAAGTATGCAGTATTCCACTCGATTTACTTTTTTATTACAATATAATAATATCTATTTCTCACTTTACACCTCATTCTTCACACTCTATTATCTTACTTTCGATTAAAATATACTTTTGATGAGCAAACAGCAATCGTATGACGTGTATATTATGCACTACCGTTGTTATTTAGAGATGGATCATTACAATGATGTAAACAAAATTGATTTTTTCACGTACACATAATAACAATTAACACATATCAGCAAGCGGTACTGTGAGAATATTTGTTCGTTATCCAACAAGTTTCATGGCCAATAACTGTTAGTAAATAGGCGGTGTGGGTGTTTTATTTGCGTGCATTCTGTTCTTAAATGCCAGTCGTTTGAGGTGTGGCCTTGTCTGGATTTGTAAATATGTATGGCTAATTCTATCCAGATTTTTGAGTGTGCTTACATATTTTTATATTATTTCAAATATTTTGGCATAATCCTCTAGGAATATGTAATATTATAACTATATGATGCAGATACACAATAAAAATAGATTTTTGCCACAATCTTTTCAAATTTCATCAAACCATCATGTGCATTAAAATTGAATTTATCTTATCACCTATGTTCATTTAAATGCACACAATCAAATAACTCGAAAAAAATATTACTTGCAGGGGATCATTAAAAAATGCAAGGTGCACACTAAATAACAGATGAAACACCTCGATATCTCTAACACAACACGTCGATAGAACCTCCCCTCGTTCGTTAGGACCAACTTTTTTTTTACACCCACCTGCTCCAATCACCAAAAAAATGTAAGAGCTTTGCATGTAATAGGTTTATTATTCGAAAAAGTTCGACGTGCTACAGCACATCTATTAGAGATTAGTTTTAGAAGCTTACCTCTGTAGGTAATAATTTATTTAAAGACAGGTAATAATTCGTTGAAACTGTCATAGATAATTTTCAGTTTATATGTACCTACCTATGTTGGTAACATATTGTGTTTACAAACATTGATATACCTAATGTGATGCCACGGAACTACAAATAAAGAAAAAAAAAATCTGAACGCGTCGACAGGTACATTTCCCGCCACTGTCCAGTGCACTGATCTGTGATCTCTAATAGTATATTATTATTCTCGTGTTCCCGCGACGTCACAAAACAAAATGGCGGGTTCGAAACTAAAGCCTCCGGGCTGTTGCCTGTTTCCAGTCGTAGCCGCGCGAGGCGTTGGGTTCGTTTAGTTCCGTACTACGCCGCATCTCGGCCGGCGCTGGCGTCACCCGCGGCGTACGCGCATCGCTACACTCCCACGTACGATCTCCTTTTGTAAACACTGCTCAAATCCGCCGCGTGCGAACTTTTCAGTTCTCCCATGCTCATAAAAGGATTGTTGACAAGATGAAAGTGTTGTGACGAAAACTGTGTTGTGAACATTACCAGGATTATACGAAACGAAATGACGAAAACGAAGATAACTAAAAGTAGCGCTCTCTTTCACAGCGCTAAGGTGAGTAAGGCTGTATTAAAGTTTGTTTTTGTACTATTTTATGACTTAATCATACAAAAACTGTACATTTATTTGCAAGGGAATGTTAAAATATCATCAATACATCCAATTTGAATGAATTCTTCTATTTGTTGTGAAGTGAGAGTTGTTTATGTTAATGCCCCGTGTAGTTTTGAGGTAGTAGAGTACCTTATATAACTAAAACTCACACTTTTCTATGTACCTTTTATAAACGTGTAATACAAAACCTGTTTGATGTAAGAAGAAAGCTCATTATTTGTCCGAATGTCCGGATAAAGCAGCGCCGTGTAGGGTAATTCGATCCAGGCCGGTTCGCGCGAGGCCTTCGTGAATCTTGATTCTCGAGTCCTCCTCCCGCGCTCCTGTGCCTTCCCTGCCTTTTGATTTAAACGAAACGACTTTCAGTATATGGAATAACGACTGACCATTTTTGAATTTGGAACCAAATTCGTTTCCATTTGACTGTTATGAGTTACCATGTTATTATGTTTTTGAATTTGGAATCAAAATCAGTCTTCCTTTAAGAATTGCGAGTTATGATTTAATTTTGTTTTTGAATTTGGAACCAAATTCGTTTCCATTTGACTGTTATGAGTTACCATGTTATTATGTTTTTGAATTTGGAATCAAAATCAGTCTTCCTTTAAGAATTGCGAGTTATGATTTAATTTTGTTTTTGAATTTGGAACCAAATTCAGTCTCCATTTTAGTATTGTTTATAAGTTATGATCTTATTATATTTTTAATTTGGAATCAAATGTTATGAATGTTATTCTACCAATTAATTATATAATAGGTATCGTAGAATATGTATTGTGTGAAGCCGCTATATTTTATCACTCGATAAACATTAGCATATTGCATATCATAAGCTCTTGTTACAAGTCAATTAATATCGCAATATAAGTTGCACTAGATGTGTGATATTTAATAAGGTAGAGCCACCGCAAATGAGGTTTCTGCTACATACATACTTGCAAGAGTCCAAAGATGGCAATCTGTCAATGTTTTCTTGTCGAGTTTTTGATATGGCAAAGTAGGAAGTTGTAAATAATCAACATAATTTTACTCTTTTTTTCAATTTATTTAGTAGCAAAGTCAGCAATCATTATAATTATGGTAATGACTTAATGCCAATAAGGTAGTTCTTACCTACTTAATTAATAAAAGTATAAAATACCGTTTTTCATCATAGATGATAGGATATAATATACTTCCTGATAGTCAACAAGTTGTCTAAAGGTATATTGTTATTGTTACTGTCAATTCGATTGACCACAAGTTTGTTACTACTTGGAATATATACCAGTATCTATTGTAATATTTACATACTCGCAGACGTGGTTCGTTTCTAAAACGCGCAGCAAAAGACATCAACGAGTATGAGCGAGACAAACGTAACCCATTTGCGTGTGCAAAAGCAGGACGGATGTTGCCTATAGCAATTTTGTTTATAGCTCGGACGTAATTATATGGACAGGGATTTCGTGCACAGGTACGTTTTTAATGCAGGTAGTGGCCATCGCATGGTCGGATGAACTCCCTACTATAAAGCAAAAGGGATGCTCAATTTGAATAGGGCAGCTTCGACTGAGGGAATTCAAAACGCATCGGCCATTTAACTTAGGGTCTTTCGTTTCAGACAGTGACTGCTAGTGATCCATGAACCGTTACAAAAGATTTCATTTACTTAAAACAGATCAAGAGCTTTAAAAATCGAATATTCTTGAGGACACCGAAATTTAGCTACTTTTGTTACTGAGTTTGATGGACTAAAATTAAATAAATTAAAATTCCAAAATTCAAATTTGGAACAATACTTATAATACGACTATATATTTAAGTTTACAAACGAAACAAGCGAGCTAGTTCCATTCAGGTGTCCAAGTGTGGAGTATACTTTATTAGGTCTAGCTTTACTCAGAAGTCGTTTACGGCTTTGCGCAAAGCCTATTACCTATCCTAATTCCCTTTTAATGAGCGTAGACCCACGAGCTGATAGATGACACGCGTAAAAACCAAATTGGTTCTCAGAATGTGGCCCACACGTTGACCGGTTCTTAGTGGCCAGTCGTCAGAGCCCCAAACGTATCACCTCTTTCACCTGACCTTTATATTTGCTCTCTCAATTCAAAACTCTTTCAGAATACAATTATTTTCAACGTAAAAAGTCGCAATTGAAAACTTTTGTACTTTTTTCATGTATAGAACCGACAAACGACCTGGTGAGTTACGATGGTAATTGGTCATCGTCCATTATATGAAAGTGTATTTTTTAAATAAAGTATGCCACATGCAAAAAACATTAAGTTGGTCGTATGATCTAGTTTGAAGAAGGTATTAACTTTTCGAAGACTTCTACTGAGATTCTGCCGAAACATATAATTAGGAAGCATTTTCCCGTACTTATTTTTGTTTTACGTGTATTTTAACAGTTACTTACACTTGAAGGTAATACCGGTTTTTATTTTCATTTAAGTTTTAGTTGTAAATTGTGCGTAAGTATCCATTTAAGTAAAAAGTTAAGGAAGACGATAATTATTACTCTTCGATGCCGACATCAATAGTTTAATATAGGTAGGTGTAGTGAAAGCAATTTATTTTTGTTTTAAAAGCCGGCTAACGAGACAAGCCTCTTATTCACTGTAGAATAAAAAGCATTATCGAAACCATCAAG
Source organism: Ochlodes sylvanus (assembly GCA_905404295.2). Taxonomy (NCBI): domain Eukaryota; kingdom Metazoa; phylum Arthropoda; class Insecta; order Lepidoptera; family Hesperiidae; genus Ochlodes; species Ochlodes sylvanus. The sequence continues at coordinate 10,102,393 of FR990131.1, forward strand.
TTGGAAACGGTAGACGCTTAACATCACCGAGTCTCCGACGGCCGACCGCCTTAATCACGGTAACAACACTCATGGTTCATTATATCATGCTAAGTGGAAATCGACGGCTGGCAAGGCACATAATAAACTAACTTGGGACAAAACGGGATGGTAGATCATCCAGGGACATTGCGAAATAACCGGGCGCCCTACGACCTCCGCTTCTAACAGGTTGCTGTATCATGAGTAAGAGTAATACCAAGGATGGATCTCTCTCCCTCCTTGGTCTCTCTAGACTTACATATATACACTCTAAAGGAATATTTATTGAGGAAAATTATTTATTCCTACTTAATCAATTATACTTGGTTATGGAATAACCAAAATTTTTGAGCTTAATAGCAGTTAGCTATAAAACTATGTACTTAAAGATTAGCAGACCCAAATAGCAAAATGGAACAATTACTCTAAGTAAACATGAAGGAATCTTGTAGAATTCATAGCAGCTGGTCATTCCTCCTGCCTGGATCGTAGCGGGACCATATAAATAATGAGTGTGATACTTACAAACATACGTACATAATAATGTAAGTACGTAGTTCAATTAGTTTATTATTGTATTTCAAAACCATTGTCAGAAATATGAACGATAATTTATTATTTTCTTAATTGACTTCGACAATTATTATGTCCAGTTTTTTTTTGTTGCACAAGTGCTTAGGCATAATGCTACGTAGTAGGTAATTATTAATTTTAATAGCAGTATATTGTATATTTACGGATTAGCAAAAACTTTAATAAATTGCTGCAAAAGAAAAGTTATATTATAATCGTATTTTTGTTATGTGTCTTGCCTAATATATATAAAAATTTTCATCGATTAATTCTGATTCTTTCTCTAGAAAATTAAATACCTACTATCTCCAATGTCATAATCAGTATGTAATTGTAAACAGTAGGTACCTACCAAATTAAGTAGGTATATTGTCATAAAATATTATTAATTTGGATTAAACGTAGAAATAATTATTGTTTTTAGAATAGAAAGTGTACTCTGATGGGCCGAAAGTTATTAATACAGAATTTTAGGCGAGCCATTTCCGCAAGGGAAGTGTCCTTCTATATTTTGATTTAAATCTACATCCGCTTGCACGCACTCGTATAGTGGGCGACAAAACTGACATCCATGCATTGGAAATGCATTATGGATATAATAATACACGAATTCAATAAAAAAAGTTAAATGATTCTTGACAGACAATCTTTTAAAGAACCTGTATTCAACAATTTTAAAATGTTTTCTTATTTTTTCTATTCTTAAATGCTATTTCAATAAAAATATACATATTTGCACTTGTAAACAACACAAAATACATTGTAAACAATTCTAATGCGTTCCTTTGGCTTGTGAACGTTGTCATCTATATTTTTAATGTTATTTCCATTTAGTGCTAAGGTATCCGATTTTCACTTGTGCTATAAAAACAAAGTGTTACGTAAAAAGCAGGCTACGATAGGTCTCTTCCCACGCGAACCAAGAGCCGACAAATCATGCTTCTTGCCCCGATTATGAATTGAATATATTTGATGCATCACTGCGCTCCCCGGCTTTCATTAAAAACGTGTGTAAACTGACCCGTCCATTCATTACATTACTTCTTTGGCTCAAAAAAAGTAGTGCTCAGCAAAACACTTCTCGAACTTCTCGAAAGGTGTTACTTAAGATTTATTACAGTGAATAATATGGATAGAAATGTACTTAGTAATCTAAAACAAACGGCTTATTTGGTGTTCGCTTTAAAAATAATGAGGTTTTGATGTTTAGGCAAAAACTTTGATAGAATAACAGAATTAAATACATGGTTGATTTATCGCTTAACGGCAGGCATCATCGCGTTTGAAATTTAATAATATTGACATTTTGAGGACATAGTCCATATTTTAAGTTAAATAAATCGAGTAACATAGAAATAATAAATATGTAGTAACAATAATACCATGGTAAGAAAAATAATTTAGTAACAAAATAATAATAGCAATAAAAAAACTACTGCTTATAATAACACTTAGCGGAAAATAAAGTTCTAGACCATAAAATTAAAGTTTTTAAATTAGTTTTCTTCATTAGTTGACATTATTTCATTAACTATAATGTTTGGAAACCATTTTTCGATAACTTTTGCTTTAACTGTTTTAGTTCCCACATGACTCACAATCTTCTATATGATGTGTGCAAGAGTGCGATAACGGATGTCCTGTTAGAACGACATATACCTAACTTACATAACGCATATATAACATAACGTTATTGATACATTGATCATTGGCTAATTCTCTACCAATCGGCAGTGGAGCAGCGTAGTGGAGCATGTTCAAGGGCTCTAAGTTATGAGGATAGTGATATGTTATGTACTTATTATGTAGTTTGTAAGGATATTATTTATTAAAAATCTTAAACTATTCAATGAAATACAGGTAGCAGTAAAATAGAAACAAAGTATCTTCACTGTTAAATCAATTAAAAACTTTTTAAATTTGGTTGTGGACTGAGATAGTATAAAGTCATGACTAAGATTATCATAATAGACCATTGACTTATTATAACCATGGACGTCGGGTCCGCGTTAAAAAATGTCCGAACCAAATGAGCAACAAAACGCAAGGAGAGCAACAATTCCGCGTTCACGACTACAATCGAAATTAAACCGTGATGTAATGATTTTAGTGTTTAAATTACCTTGTAAACATGTATACTCTTGTGATGTGAAACTGGGACATTTATTTCGCGATTTTTGTAGAAGACCTGACGTCCATAGTAATAATAAGTCAATGTAATAGACCTTCACTTTGCAGTTTTCTTTTTGCGAGAAAGGGATAGAGAGTGGTCCCTCCACGAATTTAAAAATATTACATATTAACATTGACATATGATATTACTATGGACGCACGGTCCGCGCTAAAAAATGTCCGAGCCAACTCAACAACAATACGCAAGTAGAACAACAATGCCCCGTTAGTCACTTTTTGACCGTGCTGACAACTAGACATCAATGATGCCGTATTGTATTTTGAAATCGTATAAAAACTACGCAAGTAAAGTGAAAAAAGCCGATGGTATATCATATTTTCGGTAAGTAAAATATTGTTTTATCTTTTAAAGTATTGGTTTGCTACGAATACACACTATTTTATTTTAAATCGAATTAATTTCGTAAATAAATCTCAGAATCACTCAAAAGAATCAAAAATATATCTTTGTCTTTGTCTTCTCGCTATACAGACTGTAGTCAGAAAGAGATAAACATATCCATTACTTTAGTTTAAATTATTTTGCACGATTTCACGATTGCACAATAGTAAACGAATAAATGCAAGATATAGAACAAAAGTTTCCATAGAGTCGCTGTTGATGTTATATAAATAGATTATGTTTAAATTTTTTTTAGTACAATAAAATATATTTCTTCTAGATTTCCTTTAGACCCAATACGTTGTTAAGCATGGAGAAGTATTATTGCTACATCGCGAGAGGAAGAATATTTTATGCCGAAAGCAGCCTACGTTGTATGCTCGGATCATTTTAAAGAAGATGACATGTACATAACTGGCAAAGGCATAAGAAGAATAAAAAACACAGCTGTGCCAACATTGCAAGTAAATACCACTTGGTTTATACCTTACTCTTCACCTTATTGCGCTTTATGGTTTACAAAAAATAACGTGTATGTTTCTACTTAATATTTCAACCGTAATTATTTGTTTCTTTATAGTTAACTGATGATGCTAATAGAGCGACTGTCACTGACCTATCAAATGAAAATGAAATTACAAGTATAGATGATGATAATGCGGTAAGATAATTACAAAATAGCCTGTAAGAACGAATATATTAATAGAAAAACCATTAAGACAGATATGTAATTTTTGATAATGTTATCAAATGTACTTTACAAACAAATGTACAAATGTACGTTAAAAATACTATGACAGTTTCCTTAAGAAGAGTGATGTTCACGTGATTAATACTAGGAACAAGGCTAAACTTCAGACTTAGACTGGTGGTTAAACTGGTGGCTCGTTCATGGGTAGATGTATTAAAATCTATAATAAAATTCCGTTCGAATTGACGGAAATGCCATACTGTAAATTTAAAATTCATGTCAGTCATACTTATGACGAAAGGTTATTACAAACTTGATGTTTATTTTAAAGATAAAAATGCTTGGACATGAGTTTGATATTCTAGCTAGTAAGTAGTAGTAAGTGCTATCTGTAATGTGAGTAGCAAAAAAAAGCTTCTTGGAAGTTTCTTGCCGCTTCTTCTTCCAAGACTACTCACGGTAGGGATTTGTTAAAGCGATGGCCTAGATTGACTTTCGAAAAGTGTTTGTAAAAAACCAACTTCGAATAAATTTCATTTCATTTCATTTCATTTCATAAGTTGTATCTTTTTCATTACTCTTTTTCGTTTCATTGAATCCAATTCATAACGTTCCGAAAAAAGTTTTAGTTAAAAATGTAATTAATGTGTAATAAAAATAAAAATAAATAATGTATTATTTTAAATAAACACTACTCTATTACTTTATTAGTCGCGTTTTATTTCACTATGAGCTGCATATGGTGATTATGGTGTGTTGAGCACTCGAAGTATCATAAGGTGTCATTGATGTATCAGTGTTTGTTGCAATCGAAATGAAACCGTGATGTAATGATTTTAGTGCTTAAATTACCTTGTAAACATTTAAATTCTTGTGATGTCAAACTGGGACATTATTTTCGCGATTTTAGTAGGAGACCCTAAGTCCATAGTATTTATGTCAATGCATATTAATTAATAAATTATTGATGAATTTCCTTATTTAATTGATAACCTCAATTTTTAAAATTATTATTTAATGCGTATTTTGAAGTTTGTTTAATATCGTTGACTTCGCAAGTACAAGACAAGTAAATACAAAACCATTAGTGATAAACTGCGTGCAATATTGCGGGTGATTTGCACGTTGAGTTGTGTTAACATCAGAACTAACGCGACCGGTAGAGACGGTAGAGTAGTAGAGGTGGTAGAGCCTTTGTCCCGTTATGTTCGCCGGCGCCGCACCGCACACCTCGTTAAGGCTTCGACGGTCCGTCTGCGAAACGTATCTACATGTACCTACCTCTTGTCTGGAGCGCACGTGCGCGTTACGAAATCACTCATAAAGTTGTCAGACTGATTGGTTCTTACGTTTAGTTCTGAGAAATTTTAAACCTTACAAAAAAGTAACAATCACTAAGATTACACTCGAAAACAGTAGTGTTTATTAAATTATAAAACGTAAATAAATAAATACACGTATTTCCTTCAACCTTACACTTACGAGTATTTGGTGTAGTGGTATTAGTTTAAAGCAAGTCAAGTAATAATAATCATAATAAAAAAGTTAAAACTTTTTTATTTTTAACATGCGCGTTGAAAAGTAAAATAACATTTCTACTGTTTACTATTTTAAACAGTGCAAACGATAGCTACTTAATTCTTGAGGTTTCAGTGTCATAAATTTTATAACTGTTAATATTTATAAAACAAGTAGCTTATGTATTCATGTAATCCAGCATGACTTCGAATGTCTAGAAGCGTCAAGTTTATCTTATCATCAAGTTGAAGCGTACTTAGTTGAAAGCACACGATTTCAAAACCACGGAACCATTACCATTAGCTAGACATTTTATCCGTATGTCAACGCCCAGGTAACAAAAAAAGGTGAGCGTACACGTGAGACGTGACTGTCAATCACTTAACATAATTCTCCGAAGCACAATCTACAAAGAAGATAGTGAACTCGCCGTAAACTTCGTGTTTGCTTCGGGTCAGGTTTTTTGTGGTTGTTTGTGGGTTTTATCCAAATACAATGAAAACTTTAAGGCCAATAAGGTACCTATAAATTAGCTCCGCAAACACGACCTCTTTGTTCTGATAACCCAACTGTTGTCAGTCCTTGTATGCTCCGTAGGGTAATATTGACAAGTTTGTTTTTCATATTATCTTTATATAGGTATGTAATCGTTGGTGCATCTGAAAAGTTATTGGGTAATTTTTTAACTCTGATGAAGTTTTTCACATAAAAAATTATTGGTATTGTCATATAGCTATGATCAAAAAATTTAGGTGGCATTGTAGTGAACTTATTAGTAACTTAGTGAAGCATTCAGGACAATCCCGCCAAACGAACTACGTATTTGATAAAATTAGCTTATACAGTTTTAAGTTGGACAATTATCCAAAAGCACAAAACCGTTCAGCTCGAAACGTGTTTTCGCCTATGTATGTAATCCTTGGTGCATCTGAAAAGTTATTGGGTAATTTTTTAATTCTGATGAAGTTTTTCACATAAAAAAATTTATTGGTATTGTCATATAGCTAAGATCAAAAAATTTAGGTGGCATTGTAATGAACTTATTAGTAACTTAGTGAAGTATTCAGGACAATCCCGCCAAACGAGCTACTTATTTGATAAAATTAGCTTATACAGTTTTAAGTTGGACAATTATCCAAAAGCACAAAACCGTTCAGTGTAACTCGAAACGTGTTTTTGCCTATTTACGTGCATTCGTTACGCGCAAGATTTGTTTGTGCGCTCGGTTCTCTAACAGTATCCTGCTACGTGACTTAGAAAAATCAGCGGGAATCAGCAGCAACGTGTGATAAGGTACAAGTAGTGAAGCGGCCGCGGCGGCTACCGGAGACGCCTTCCGTTGCACCTGTCGCCCTTCCGCCTTCAGATACTCGTCATAGAGCGGGAGATATGCTATAATGTTTTCTTCGACCGTCCCTCTTGTTCGTATATATATTAATCCATATTTTTATTTTTAAATTATCACAGTTTTTAATAATATTACTGTTAAGGCATAAAGAGCTTTGCGATAATTCTGGCCAGCTGACTTAGGGTTAGGGCATCGGCTATACATTAAAAAAGTGGTTTCAAAAAAGGAAAGTGAATAATTAAATATTGAGGTGTATAATACGATTTTTAATTAAGAACACCTGTTAGGATTGTTAGATTATATAAGCTGCATGAATTATATATCTAATGTTACACATGTAATGGTTTGCTATCATATTTCTATGACACGACAAAATCAAAGCGTATCTGCATGGCCATCAGTGCAGACAACCTAATCCATAACCGGGTTTAAAAAAATTGGGATCGTTTTGTGAGCATCGATGACTGCACATCTGCCCAACGAGTCGGGTGCACCTGCCGCCGGCCGAAAACAATCGCGAAAAACTGCGCGGACCTGCGCTGTTCCGCAGGTGGCGAGCGACCATAGTCGTAGACAATGTAGACATGCATCTCGATGCAGTTATCATTACGTCTCGGGTATTTCACTTATTACAACTGGCTACTAGGATAAAATCGTTAAAATAAGTAGCGTTGACTACTCATGGCACTTAGTTGATATTTACTTCAGTTTCTTTTTGTTATTACAATAACGGACTACAATAGGTACCTACTTTTAATTATTTTAGTTTAAATTTATAGGATGCAGTATAATTCAGTAATATGACGTTACGAATACATGTATTGTTTATCCTTACATCTTTTATCTTTACATGTAGAGTCCACCTCCGCTTATATTTGAAAGCATTGCACTTAATTTGTAGGGCAGCAACTACAAGTAAATTCAAGTTTTAAAATATGTTGTAGATTTGCACAGGAAGTGTGTTGGCGTTCGGTATTAAAGTTGTTGCTCCGTTTAAAACCAAATTATAGTTGCAGCTTGACTTAATGTTACTGAAGAATTGAACTACTTACGACGCGGTATTATTTAATTGGTTTCCTTTTTGCTTCAATGTGTTTCATAATTTAAATAAGCTCGTCAATTAATGTTATGCTGTAAATAAAGTTTACGACAAGTTAGCTTGATACTTTATGCTGAAACAGCTAGAAAATTAAAAGTTTACTTACTTACTTATATGTATTAGTTACCCGCTCTGTGCTCGAAATTAGACCGTAATTTACTCTGTCAAATACTTGTCGTGTCAAAGGCATGCTAGTGTGCATCGAATAACTAACATTAGTGTGTATTTATATTATATTTATTGATTTAATTTATTTAACGGAAGGAATAAGTTGCCCGAAGCGAAGGGAGGGAGGGTCGCTAGTTATTTATGCTTAACTTTAAATGGGTTACTATCTTAGTGAAATACCTGTGCAGACTTATGAGAGTCTACGAACTTCCTTTCCATCGCCTACCCGCGTATTTTTTTAGCGTCACATGTCGTCCCACCTGGCACTGCAGTGCTGGTGATGCCACGCGCAACAGAGTACAATCATCGCATAATCCATGCGCCAACTGTTTTGAAAATTGTAACAAATACTGATACGAAATATGCCTTATGTTAGGTTGACTAAAGTTTCAAAACTGATTAAAAAATAAACCGACCAACTTAGGTACGTTACTTGGCTCATTACCGCTTTCTACATTCTAGTAACATAAATTTGAAGGTAGCTATGTAATATGTGTCAATAAATGTAATAAATGTTTTTGTGCAATTTTTAGCCACTTCCAAATATGCGTGCTGTTATTTAAAAAAAATACGTTTTAAGACAATGCAATTTAAGACAATTTAAGACATGCAGTATTTTCTCAGCTCTGACTTTATGAAGTCGGTGAATTATGATTTATATTAGCTATTGGAGCATCAGTTCATATTCGCTATATACAAAACGATGCTTTAAAATAAGATTCCCAAACATTTTGCATTGTAGTGCTTATAATACATTAAACAATTAAAGCAGCATAGTAAAAGCGAATTTGTTTTTTTAACCTGACTAGCTTTTTATTAATCAAGTTTAACCTTCTTAAAATACACAAAAGCTGAAATACCTCTAAATATCTCATTTAGACTATGCACAGTACATAATTGAACAAGTTTTTATGCTAATGTGACAATTGTAATCCATTCGGATTTGGCCTTTGAAAGGTCATGCATGTCATAATATTTTCTACGTGGGCGTTTAGATAGATCCTTATACAATTTGTATGTGAGCGGAATGTTGTCGATGTATGCCAAGAAAATTAAAATATAAATTGCTTGAAAAACGTGCATCGATTCTGACGATAACAGTCGTTGATTGAACTTGTAAAATACTTAATTAATTAAGAAATTGTGCATGTAATGAGGTTATTTTTGGACTTAGAAAACAGGTGCTCCATTTTAAAATAAATTAATATTTAGTAGCAGAACGTAATTGCTTCTGAATATTTATCATTATTACACTTAACATGCAAATCGATCATTTACCTCACGTTAAAATGTATACTGTGCAATCAATTGCTTTTTGATTCTGATATGATTTTACATGGAATGCTCTCCAGGCCTCTTTCTACAGATTATTTATACAGATTATACCTCAACGACATAAATATCTCTTCTGTTGTAATTGCACTGAAAGAAATGATTATTTTCCATGAATGACATGGAACTAAATTGTATTAATTTACATTTGCTGTAGGTAATTTTTATGCGTTTTGTTGACAGCAAAAACTCCGGCGCTTGTCTGCTCGTATATCAGCTATTTAGACAAAAAGATATATTTATTATAAAGAATAAATGGATTTCCCGATGTTATATACTGTGTCATAACCTACATGCAATAATGGATAATATTGTTTTTTTTATTGCAGGTGCTATGGCATCTGGACATATTCCGCCGCAGCTTCCGAGAGCTGACGGGTCACGCCTGTCTAGGTCCATCCTGCATTTTTTGCGCTCTGAAGGTAAGTTCTAATTAATTCCGTATACACAGGTGGTTATTCCGCGTCTATTCTTTTAATGGGCCCTGAATTATTGATCGATTGTAATACTCGTATCCACGCGGCCCATAATTGCTGACGCGCAGCTACTCTTATGGACAACGCATCTGCTAAAAGCATAATTGATTATTTGCAATAGTTGCAACAAAGGTGCAAAGTAGACATCTGCTTTTTACCCTTAAGAGCGCGAATTAAAACTTATCGAATAAAAGTTGTTCGATTTGTTCTTATACATTTGTTACACGTCGCGTCGGTTTAAAGTTCCATTAACTACTCAATAGAGATATTTATTTGTAGGTGGAAGTTTTTATTTTTGTAGTTCTGATGTAGTATTCTAATGGCTTGTGTCAATCACAGTATGTGTTAATAAAATGAAGCAACGTTTGTCGTGAGTTGGACTGGTAATTGTTAATAGCAAAATTGGCTTCGCTTCCAAGCTTTGGAAACCATGCTAAGATATCAGCACCGAGTGTAACTTTCGATACTTGGATGGAGTTTATCATCAATTTGCATTGAAAAAGTCTTGAATAATCAGACTTGAATTACCAAAAGAGATCCAAATTGTGCACCAAACTACTTAAGGGTTAAAGGTGTTGAAGCCAAATAACAGTTAACAAATATCTAACTCATGCTATATTGTGCACAAGAAATGAAACTCAGACAAAAAGAACATAACCATCAAGCCGGCCTCGCCCGCGACCGTACCGACTCCCAGTGACCTTTTCGTGAACAATGCCCTCTATTCTCCGCTGCCAGCAAAGGCACGAGTTTCGACTTTCGACACCTCTTGCTTATTAAAAAACCAATTTTGGTCCAATGTAGAGCGTGCTTAAAGCTGTTTAGAAAGATTCATTTCAACTATAACTGCGACTGCAAAACGTTAATAGATTCGCAATGTTGTTGCTTATTTTACAGTTTGTAAGTGAGGCATGTTAAACATAAAATCGTTTGTAGATAATTCGCCATTGCGATGTTTTTCACGTAAGCAATTACAATGAACGTGTTTGAAGCTTAAAATAGCTTCTTTATTACACGGTCGGGACGAGATTCATGGGGCATTAAAGCTTAATCTACTGGCCGGACTGGATCTAAGGATGGAACGTTCAACGCTGTGTCGTGATTTAGCTACCTAGGCGTATGTGGTCGAGTCGTTGAACAGCGCTTTGATGGTTCCTCACACTCTTTACGGTCGTATTGTGGCTTGAATCTAGGATTTCACTTTTGTTGAAGTCTATTTAGGGCCATAAATAGATACCTGTGCCTTTATTTTATGAAGTGAGATTTTATATCAACATACAACTGAAATATAGTTATTGGGATGGGGAAAACCCAAAAAATACTGATAATAAAGCAAGCCCAGTAATGTATGAAAGATATGTAAGTTAACACAATTATAAAAAACAAAATATAAGCATATAATACAATACATAATATAATATCGAGTTCTAAACCATCTCTGAACTTGAACCGACATTTATGTAACTTACATAAAGAAGAAAACTGTGCGTTTTTTTTTCATTCAAGAAATGAAAATAACGACAATATGTATTAGGTAGTTGTTTAAAATTGTGAACGAATAATTTGCAACTGAGAATTATTACGTTAATACACACAGAGAGTACAATGCAGCTCTCACGTACAATCATAAGATAATTATAAAACTTTTACTTTGGTGCACGGCTTTCTCGTAACGGTAGTTAGTGCATATTACGTGGTGATATCTTACAAATACGAGGCATAAATGCCATCTACAATTCTGTCACAAGATCGATCCACATTCCTCCATCGAACCACCCGAAGTACGGCGGGCATCCATCCTTTCGTCGTGAACATCACGCCACTTACTATCAGTTGGGATTGTTGTCAAGCATTAACATATCTTATGTAAAAAAAGATTTTAACCTTTGGAAGTGAAGCCTGCAACGAACTAACTGTACTAACCCTAAAAGAGGAAATGCTCTTATGCTTAGCTGAGAAAAGGTTCTCCTCTCTGGGTCCTAAGAAGACGTCCGACAGCTGGAGGATTTGGAATAATTCCGAAATCGAAGACCTAGTGGCCGAGCCTACCGTTATAGTTAGGCGAGATAAAGGCTCGCACACAGTCACACAGCCTCAGATTTTTTTAAATTCTTCACATTATTGTCACATAACATCTGCATCGGCTACGAACAGCTGAAAGTAAAAGTGGTTATTTTCAGGATGTCAAACTAAATTCTGATATTCCAGAGAATCGTAGCAACGGAAACAGTGTTAATTAGAAACAAATTGAATTGCATTGGTACGCAATTACCGGCGATCGTGTAACCCAGTTGTGGTGTGTATTGGACGACATATTTCGCAGCAAGATTAGCCATGATCTAGGCACGTTTTAGTACCGCGTGACGCCGCTACGTGTCGCCAGCCCGCCCCAACTGGCGCGCACAATTATGGCTGCGGTATTACATCATTTACCTTTTACGACACAAGCTATTTTAGCTATAAACACTATTTGGATCTGACAGCTATTTCATCAGGAATTACTGGAAAAGCATAATTGTAGCTTATACTTAGTTCTATAACTGTCCATCATATTTTTTCCTGCTCTGTTATGGCTATTCAAAGATATACCTGTTTTTGAATTGTATTTTAAGCGCAAGTATTTGTACAAAGAATGTTGGTTTATATAACTGTATCTGTACAGAAACATGTTATATTTATTTCTCTTAGATACAAAGGTTCCCTTATTATTATAATTGCAATCCTTGAGAACCTTTTAATAAGATAATGTAAATGTAATTAACGTAAATATACTAAAGCTTTTGAATGCCCTTTGCTAATTGAGAAAAAAATTGTCTGCGATGGGTATTTCGCATTAAATATTTAATTTGACTTAAAATATCAAGTTACTTTATGAGTGTTTCTCTATAATTTCTTGAATTATGTGGAGAGTGGTCACGTGCTTCAAGTCGATGAGCTGAGAGAGCCAATGTCGTCTGTCCCAATTGCCGCCATGACGACCATGTTTTGCAGATTTAAGAAAAAATCTTTAAATTTAACCAGTCAGTGGCTTTAAGCAGAACTCAGACTAGACTAGTTATAAGTACTTAGTAAAGTAGAACTCAGTACACTTGAAATTCTATATTTACATTGGTTTGCGAATGTAAAACATTGTGGTTAATATTAAGCACAATGTTTTACTTATATGAACGCATTGGACACAAAATCTTATAAATTTTTAACTTTTTCGTATATATGTATATACAAAGACGTAGGTCTATTTCTGTTTCAAGTAAAAACTAAGAAATTATTTGGTTGTGCGTTGAGTAATCAGTGTGGAGTTGGAACTCTACACTATAGTCCTACCGCGTGCGCAACCGCAGAATTCAATTCTAGGTAAAGTAGTTGCACTTTCAAAAATTCATTTTGAAGGCAATTATAGTATAACCTACTAACCTTCATTTAATATTTTGGAGACTTTGGAGAGAGAAATTTGCATTTCATGAGAAGATTTTCATGGTTCGAAAGCAGATAAATAAAGTATTATTGATTTGTACTCTGAATTAACGACGACGACTTAGCGACTGCGATTTCTGTGAATACATTGAAATATTCGCATAAAATATAAAACATTTTTTTTCATTTTGTAGTCAATCAGACAATCATACACTAAAGTAACGCACTACTAATAATCATTACTAAATATTGCAACTAAATATTATTCGGCCATCTAAAGGCTAAACCCAACATAAACATTCGAGGAGTCCGTTTTAAATGTAACACAAACCTGTATTATAAAAGGTTAGACAATCACACCTCGGGTTATCCCGAAGCCGAAACCAAAACAAGCAAGACGTGCGTAGCAGCCCTGGCAATGGGGTATCTACACCTACACTACACTGTGGTATAGTGCAGCGCACGCGCAGCTGCAAGACCGGTTCGGCTTCTCGCTTACACCAGGTTCTGCGCTGTCATGCTCTACACTCTGTACTATGGAGATATCTATGCTTCATTTTGAATTTAAACGGTTCGATTTTTGAATTCGTTCGATCGAACGAGACCCCTCTTTGGGCGTAAAGACGTTTAAAATGTATTATTGGGTTCAACTTCGTCGTATTTGAGTCACGGTGCGTGTTGTTATAACACTTTTTAAAATTATAGTTTTAAATACCAGTTTTTTGACCAGTTGGTACATTGTTCTATGTTTTGTCTTGTGTTTAGACACTAGATTATCAAACGATTGAAAATCTGAGGTTTTCAGGATAACTATACTGTATTTGAACATTCGGCATAAGTTTAACAGAAAAAACACTAAGGTACCAGAATCCTAAAAACATTCGATATTCGCTAAAAATAAGTTCGTTTTTAAACCCGCTCTAACGATTTCGATTGGAACTAAAATGATAGCAGCAAATTGCTTCCAGGAAGTGAAACAAGGGTGATTTGAACTAGATCACAACGATCTAACTAGACAAAGAAGTAAGAGCGTCATGTTCCCACTCGACTCCCACGACATCGTTAACGATCAAGGCCCCGCCCACCGATCGGCGACAATTAACTCGGGGACGAGCATTATGTGATACACCGTTTACTGTTAGCTTACTCCTCTCTTGAATATAAAGTATACATTGTCGCTCTAGACAGCTTGATAAAAGCACCAAACTAAATTTTAATAGTAGGTAATTAAAAAAAAAAATTCTAATAACTAATGTAAAGTGAAAAAAGGCCAATACAAATTCATTGCTACATTAGAATTAGTATTCCTCAAAAGCTATAAAGAGTACATGTATGAGCTTTTCAGTGTCTATGGTACATAACGTGCGGACATCATACCCACGGACCTGTTAGATGAGGTCATACTTATTTAAATATCATTACGTCTAACCAGTCACTAGCAATGATGTAGAATAACAGCTTGGAACTGATAAAATACGAGGATAATATATCATAAGTTATCCTTTAAGCTCCAATAAGTATTTGGTATAACCACACGCTATCTTGTTTCATGACCGTAGAATGTTGTTGTTGATTTTCCCACCTTAATAGGTAATGGTATGAAAAGTTGTGTTCATTAGCCGCTGAAGTGTTCCAGACACATTCAATGTGTTGTGTATTTTTCAGTTGAGATATCAACATCTCCGCTCTGTGACCGGTCACGTAGAGAGCGACGCGTCGGCGCCGGCCGCCCCCGCTTACTTAACCTTAACTTACTCCTCATATATTTAAATATCGAGTATCGACCGATTAAATAACAACGTACGATTACCACAGCCTAATAAACTCTCTTGATGCAGTCGGCCCGCAAGTACGTAGTAAGAAAGGTCGATGATGGTTGTCCGTAGCGAGCATAATTCTGGGAATAGCGTAAGGTCAATCTACTTATAAAGTAGTTAATAATAAAAATACATGCAAAATATAATGGCCAAAATTTACACAACAACGTAAAGTATTGATACGTGGCAAGTTTTAATGTTACATGGGTAAGTACATACGAGTAAAGCTACTTAAAATCTATAACTATACTTAGTTAAAGTTAAGTTACTATTACATTATGTCCTAATGCGGATCTGATAGTGGAAATGGCAGGTAGAATGAACCCGGTGGTATGGATTTCAATACAAGCGCGATGCACAACTGTTAATAGGTATACTGTGATATTTCTATTGATTCATACAGTAATTAGGCTGCTGCTGCCGCTCTTCTGAATGTGTAGACAGGCCGTGGGCGTGGCGTGGGCGACTTTTACGTTTTAATGTGTAATTTACTTCGGTTTTCTTGTAGACGTCTTTTGAGATGAAATATAAAGGTCGTAAACCGCAAGGATCCAGTGCCCAGTGAGCGCGCGTGCGGTATCGGCACATGACCGGTATCGGTGGTGGACGAGTCACGAGGACGTATTGGTTGCACGCCGCGGATCATATGACATGCTCCTATAACTTAAATACTATGTTTTAGTACACAGTTGGTTGTTACAAGGTTGTTGCGAGCATTAAAATGTCACGTTTCTTAAGCAATAAAAATTGTCCGACCCTTCAACAAAAATATTTGACCCTTTATAGGCACGAAAATTATCAGACCCCACATAAACAACAAGAATATGGCTGGGCGTATGCTGCAATGCAGGCGACGCAGTACAGCAAATCACAGATAAGTACACCTCAGGGCAGTTGAGGCAGACATGTGCCTCCTCCGTATGCTGCGACGCAACTCATTCGCATCTTAGCTAGTACAAAGAATAGACGTTTGACAATGATTCTATTAAACGTTCTGTCATGACTGTCATTGCAACAAAACTACGCCGCGCGTCGCGCTGAAATCTGTGCCGGCTCTACAACGGGACGCAGAGCAGGACTGACACATGTCAACGTCTGACGTGCCTGCGTCGCAGCATACGTAGCTCAATGACGTTCCATACTTTACAAAATCTGCTCAGTTCTGCGCTGCGTGGAACTGCGTCGCCTGCGTTCCAGCATACGCCCAGCCTATGACTTGACCTTTATTGGCAGAAAAAAGTGTTAGTTTTTTTAATATTATTTCCTTTTTAGTAAAGTACATTTCTACCGAGTCGTCGGTTAAGTAAATTTATTAAAAAGTAATTTTATTAAAAACATTTCAGCTTAGTTTTGGTAAGTTAGATATTTTTAACGTTTGGTAAGGCGTTCCTAGTAAACATAAAAAATACCCACACATTAATTATTGTCGAATAAGCTTTTATAAGCTTATGTATGTCATTGCCAACCTGCATACGGATTTTGCGTGATGTTGTGAATATTACAATACGTGCTTGGCTTGTAATACACGAGTATGCGCAGAATTGATACCTAACTGATTTAACTTTGTGTCAAGGTCTTGGGTTTCCCTACAAATAATATTTTTTACAGTGACGAATGCATTGTCTTAAAAAGGTTATGATAAACGAGAAACTTGTACGAAGATAGTCGGTAATTCGTTAATAAAATCTGTTGCTGCATAATAATAAGTTGAAGGAGGGTCGCAATTATTGTCATTAAAAAATGCTATGTAAAATAAATTGAAAAATATAATTATGAAAAATTAAATGCTTTTATGTGTTTAGAAGTTTATTAGAACCCTTACCTATTATATCTAAGCGAAATCTGCCTACAATATTGTATGTAGTAATCATGACTTTATAATAAATCTAACATAACTAGTTTAACAACATCGTTCAAATACCTAAAAGTATGTACGCAAGAACATACTTGATATATTTCTTGCAATTCTATTGCGCCATTGTAAATGGGCACTACACAGAAATATTTGTCACTATATAAGTAAGTACATATAAATATAAATCATGCTAGCAATATAGGCATCATGCTAATAACATAAATGAAGAAGAAATTCTGTCTGTCTGCTACCTTTTCACGCTTAATCCGCTGAACCGTTTTGTATGATATTTGGTACGCAGATAGTCTAGGACCCGGGAAAGGACATAGGATAGTTTTTATCCAGGTAATAAGGTCCCATGCGATTATTTTACTGGTATTTAGTCGATATCCGACTCCCATGCGGTGAAAAATTAGTACACAATAAAACGATGTTACACAAAAAGACACGTAAATCAAACTTCATCAAATTGAACCGGGGCTCTTCCCATCTGCAGGCAGGGACCTTGTCAAGTTTGTTACTGGTTCTTATGAGATATTAATTATTTTATAGGAAAAACTCCAGCGATTTAATGACTGTAGGTAGTAATTCTAGGTAACGAGTAACGTTCCTATGCACTTTAACCTTCAACGCGCGGCGACTGGCCGGTACGTTTATAGGATCGGATCACGGGAATTGCAAGATTGACCGGAGTTCAATTTCATTTTATTGCACGCTACACTTCATACGGTAAAAATTATATTAGGTAAAACAAGAACTATTATTTAAAATAGTATCTAGTATATATCAATTTACAGAAATATGAAGATTACTTTATTTTTAAATTTATATCCAAACCACAAACTTAACACAACAAAAATACAAGTACCAACCCGCCCTCTATGCTATTAGCAATTCTTTCAGGCTAAACCTGAAAGAATTGCTAATAATCTTTTTCAAGCATCTCGTAAATTTCATGTTGAACTACATTTAGGTAGTTACATCATTTTTCCATCGAAATCTGTTGAGTAGTTTTCGATGAACCTTACACAGACAGACAGACAATTACTATTATTTATAAAATTACATGACTTCCTATTTTTGGCTATTGCATGCATTGGTATATTCTATACTGTGCTCCGTCTACATTCTATCAGCACAACGCGCAGAGAAGTCATGCGAATTGTTCTTAACATTATCTCGGGCCGTTGGTATCGGCTGTAATTGCAATCGGTCTCGGCTCGTAATTTCGTAATCCTGACATCCATTATAGCTCTGTGCCTGTAATGGTCTGGCGGCAACGTGGAGATTGTTCTCGGTGGCTAGCACTGGATTGACTTTTACTATCGCTAATAATTCGGATTGTTAATAATTGTAGAAAATAGGTTATTTCAGTTTTGTTATAATAGTTTCAGCGTACCGAAGCGTCTAAAGAAGTAACTATTCCAAAGTATTCCTAAAGGCTTGAAATTTCCAATTCCCATAAGAACTTTAAAATAAATTTAATTTTTTTTTATTCATAGATGTACCAAATAAAAAGAAAACGGTAACAAAGACCAAAGCAAAAGCTTAGCAAATTCGTTATTTTTCAATAGAATTTAAAGATATATCTTTACATACTTACACATTTGAACTAACAAAATAAATAAATAAATAAATAAATAACGCTACACACTCATAGCCCCACACTAGGATACCCTGTGTCGTGGGTGCCATGGACAACACACAAGACAAGAACACACACACCCAGACCAAGAACGGAAATATAAATTCATCATTCCAATTTCCGCCTCGCCGGGAATCGAACCCAGGACCCTCGGAACGGCGATCCGGCGTGTTAACCATTGCGCCATCCTGGTCTTCTTCTTGGTAATACCTATTAGTATACATAGAAGCCGAAATACATACGTATATTAGAAGCAGAAATACATAGTTACACAAACTACACTAGATTGTACAATTACATCAAAGAATTACATGAATTTATTAAAAATTGCTGTTTTGAATAATATTCAAACATTATACATTTTCTTAAACAAAGATTTGGAAAAGAATAGACTATTAAGATCTTACGAATGTTATTATCACGTTTCTCCCATTTGTGCAAACGGGCGCTAATATTTTTTGTTCACACACCGTCCAACACCATCGCATATCAAGTTTACTAAAACAATGTACATTAGATTAATTCAATTTACTTCTTCTGCAACAGACTGCGTTTTAAGTACCAGGTGATATATTTGTAGACAGGGACTTCTCTACTACTACAGAATTCTTATTAATATAAATAATATTAAGGCTCTCGCAACACCAACACTATTTAAGCGGATTACTAGAGCATTTAGCTGATGGAAATAAAGACGAAAACGAGGCTGTGCCGAGCTGATCCGGCGACAAATGAGTCATTTTCACTCTTATTGCCATAGATATATTTATAGCTTTTTTCCGCCATTACTATCTGGAAGCCCTAATACTCTCATACTCCTGCTGTACCTAATGTAAGTAAATATTGCACTGTAATTACCTAGACAGAAAGCACGCATTAAATTATCAACACAACCAGCTTACTAGCTCTACGTTTCTTTATAGCTATTATTTGACGGTGGCTAGTGAAAAGAGCAAGTGTATGGAAACTAGGCCGGCGACACACATTGTATTTGTTTAAATAACGATATTGAGACGACACGAGAGGCCTAGTGAGAAAGTGCGGCAAATATCTTGAGTATTACATATTAGATATCTATGTTTTTAGGTAAATCGTTTCAAATTTGAATAAAAGAGATTTGTGACGTATCTAAAAATAAGGTTCAGTATCCCATTTATTCGAAAGATTCATGTTTATTTCTTCTTCTTTTTTGAAATCAGCTCGCTTATTTATGTTAGACGTTGAAGATTTGAACTATGTACACTTGACGTTTTAATTCAAAATGTTTTCAGCAATATACACTTGTTACCACACAAGTATGCCACAAACACATTATATTATGACTCACTAGACAGTAGAAAGAAGAATATTTTTTAAATGTTAAATTGATTTCATGTTAAAATATTTATTTCATGTTAAAATATCTATATCCTATAGCTACCTAATATAATAACAGTTTTTTCATATTAAACATCTTTCGATAAATTGCTTAGAAGTTGACACTGAATTTTTAAAGAAATTTTAATCTGGGAACGCGACCATTACTAAAATGAAGTACCTATTAAGTTCTTAGCACATTTTTTGGTTAGTTTAGCTTTTGTCAAAATCTGTCTTTTATTGCCGTGTGAACGGCTGCGGACATTCGGTTCGCTTACGGTTTATACTAATCGTATTTCTATACAAATTGTTGAAAAGAGATTTGTTTATGTCAACGTGCAGCAACTATATTGTTGACTGACTCTATTCTAAGTACTGTCCTCATATACCATTACAAATTCTATTCCTTAACGTAAAACTTTTCAACGATTTGACAGATTTACAACACATTTGTATTTGTTTTTATAGTTACCAAACTATACTATAAACATGATATGTTATAAAAATAAATAAAAAGTAATGGTAGAGCTAGAAGCATGAAGCTATAATAGGGGTAATATATTATTATATCTACATATAATAGGAGTATATAATAAGCCTATTTAACAGAGGTTCCTTATTTGTGGTGTACCACGTCAATGTAATTTTGAAGGTTTTTTCTTCAAAACTAAATTTACTACTATCGTATATATCCAATGCAAACTATACAAAAGTAATAAATTGAATGTACGCGTTTTAACATAACATAATTTCTTTTGATTGTTTATTTCTTAGGTTAATTGTACTACTGTTTGTTTAAGTAGAAATGAAAGTAAAACGTCAACATCGCTTAGGGTAAACCTGAGGAAGCCATTAGGAAACGTTAGAAACCGTTATCGTCGGAAGATTGCGAGTATCTGAGCATACGCACACTGCTTGCCAATAACCATCGTATTACACTAGTATTATGTATAGATGTTACGTTGTTTATTACACATATTATGTACATACCTACACGAGTCCGCGAACGCACTGCGACCTTTTGTATATCTGAGATTTGTCACGTACTCAGGTGTAGTACACAAAAATGTGTGACATAAAAGAGATCTAACCTGCTGTTCAAAGTTGAATAGTGTAATTCGATGCTATTTTTTTTAAAAAAAGATGTTCCGAGAAGTTCTTTCGCCGTTTCTTTTTCTTCTTAGGGTAAACCTGAGGAAGCCATTAGGAAACGTTAGAAACCGTTATCGTCAGAAGATTGCGAGTATTTGAGCATACGCACACAGCTTGCCAATAACCATCGTATTATACACATATAATGTACATACCTACACGAGTCCGCGAACGCACTGCGACCCTTTTAAATTGGATTATTAAGTATCTGTATTCTATAAGAGTACCAACATACAACCTATTTATTGAAG
This sequence comes from Ochlodes sylvanus, assembly GCA_905404295.2. Lineage (NCBI taxonomy): Eukaryota > Metazoa > Arthropoda > Insecta > Lepidoptera > Hesperiidae > Ochlodes > Ochlodes sylvanus. The sequence goes on from FR990131.1 coordinate 10,123,684, forward strand.
TTCCAGATTTCAGCCTTTCATCTACATCAACGATTTCGTGTTTCGATGGACACTCGAATTAACGCTGACTCCGAAGCGACGTTGCTTCTTAATTAGCATTTATAAAAAGTAACGGATAATAACCTCTTAATTAAAATGATATCTTAGATCTAACGCTTGCGCGGTCGATGATCTGAGAGATTGCACAAAATGGGCAATCATTAAACTGTGAAAATAAACTGTAGCGTTGATGGAGATTAGTTCTTCAGGCTGATTTCTGGATAGTTTTAACAAAATCTTATTGATTTGTTCAAATTCAAATTTAATATATAAAATAAAGATTCTATCCGATTGCCTCTATTGACTCTATCCGATGCCTGAGTAAGCTTCGGAGATACACATTTGGATTAGCAAATTATTTAAATTCCAGATATAAAAGTATTGTATTGTATGTAATACAAAGTCCCATTTCTAAATCTTTATAAAATGGGACACAGGATTGAACGGTGTCAATGCGTATAAAAGAGAAGGGCGTGTAAAAATAATTAAGCTCCTGTAGCGTCTACAAAGACCTCATCTCTGCTTATATCAAGTACAAGATACGTAACCGGACTCCCGCGTAAGCCTCTCTTGCGTCTCGCTCGTTCCCGCAGCGCTACGAGCTAGGCGCCAGAGCCTTCGTTACTATCTTTGTCACACACGAGCGTCTCTGTAGCCTGTCACTGCGCCTGGGCGTACACAGCTACACAGTACACACGGTACCTATCGCGCCGCGCACACGTACTGATCTATATCACGATAAATCGAAAAATAAAAATAAACTAACCTGTACATGCTATTATAACACTTGTTTACGTACAGGCCAGTGTTTACGAGTTTACCCGCGAAAAACACTTTCAGGTAACACTCGCAGTGTTTCGCAAGTTCCCCCGTGAGTAACTTGTGACATTTGTGTAACTAACGCGTAAGTGTAAGTGTTTCGGTGTCAAAGGTCATTATCGTTTACATTAGTGTTATAAACAAGTGAGCGGTTATAAGTGTATTTATTGGAAGTGATTTCTAGAAGTGGTTAGTCGTTAGCCTTGTAGCTAAAACTGCATGAATGTACGACGTATCGCCTTAAGCATTAATTTATTTAAATGTGTCTGCGACAGCTCAATATTGCAATAGATAAACGTAACCATCTCGTTCACGGCCAAATTCCATCGTCACTGGGATATATTATTTGAAAATCGGTAAATTTTTTGCGTCTTAGTGTGATGGCTAAAAATAGCGGCTTGGGAATACCAGTATGTACCTAGGTTACTCGGGGCACTCGCAGATGTTAATCGATTTTAGTCGTATCTTGTATCATACAACACTTAATTAATATTTCAACAAAGTTTTATTTCAATAACTAAAATCATTATTTATCTATATTACGTTTGTATCAAGTCGTCTCTATCATTTGGACAACAATTTTATATTAAAATATTCCTTTTTTATTATGGATCTATAAATTGTAATATATTATGCGTGTCCATAAAGCGCGTACATATACCATTTTGATTGCAGTGCGTTTTTATGTTTCCAAATCAATTTTTGTAATGATTGAATTTTAAGTGCGCTATCGAAGCTCGGAACAGTTGTTGTAATGCCTCACTAATTACATGTCATTACATGGGGCCCATTGTTCGCCCACTGCGTGTCACATATTTGTACACTTGTGCTGTACACTGGGTATTATACCTACAACAGAATATTTAGTAAACTTGCTCTATATGCGCCAAGTTCAGTTGTCATTATTGCTCCATTTGTTTCCACTGTTTGTAAATTGGTCTTACGAAGAATATCCAACATGGTAATTCTTGTATCTCAATGATAAAATCAATATTAGTTCTAAAAGTACGTAGTCTTTATGATAACTGCTGTTAATTCGCGAATTTACTTGTAATTATTTTTCATTCGAATTCTAGACAATGGAACTCGGGAAAAGAATGCCCAAAACGATATAAGTACTTACTTCATTTAAACAAACATGAAATTTATAAAACGACTATTAAAAATAAGTAACAGTTGTATTTGCTATTAGAAAACGGATAGATGAATCTCCGAAGCCACGCAGCAGCGCTAGTCGTAGATAAACTGTAAAGCAATAACAATCTTACCAAATATTCATCGACGCGAAAAAATAAAACATCAATTCGTTTGCTAACAGCTTTACCAGTTTGGCAACTTCGTAGATTCAAACGTCTTTAATCTTCACCTCTCCTTGGCTCGAATATCAATACTGACACTACACAAATACACAAATCTGTACGTTCTAACACTCGCGTAGTTTTACACAACCGTTTTGGTGCGATTGAATTAGATGTTGCGGGTAGAACAAATTGATTACAGCTGGCCACGATAATTCACCGTACAATCAATCGAAAAGTACACGCAAGAGTTTATCAAACTTGTTCTAATTTTACTAGTTCCTGTATAAATCTTGATCATAATTTTTAAAGTTACATAAATTATATGCATATCGAGTAGTCGAGTACCTATGTCGTTTGGTTCGACCAAATGTTTGCTACTTGTCGGGTAATAGTTGAGAATCTATTAAAGTTTATATTTTTAAAAGCTTTTATTTAATTTGCAATATTTGTTCAGGTTAAATTTTACAAGCTCAATTAGAATTACTTCCTCTTATTCTACGGACTTTAAATTTTGCATATTGTTGTAGTTCCAATGACAATATAATTTTATGACGTGCATGACTAAATACTTAGTCTAGGATTGGATCCAGGCAAGGGACCTTCTCAACGGTTAACAGTACAGTGGCTAAATATACTGCTCAAGAAACTAAACTAAATATTATATAATAGCATCTATGCGATCGTTATTTATAACAGACATAATAACAAAACAGATGCCACAGTGCAAAATACATTTCATAAAATCCCTTAGAAGAGAGTCTTTGCATATATTTTTATAATTTATACAAAAATATTTAAGTCAACCAATTAACCAAAGACATTGATTTCGTCATGAATAATTCAGTGGTGATTAAACACGTGTACGAATCGAATATGGACAATTAATAAATTTTGATTCAGTTATCGGAGTTTTTAGTTTATCGAATAAGTAAACTGACGTAGTCACTTACAAGTTTACGCTGGGTTTAAACTGACGTAGTCACTTACAAGTTTACGCTGGGTCTATTAAAGTTTGAGTTTATGTAGATTCTTAGGACGAGTAGAGTATTAGTACGAGTAGTGTAGAGAATACACAGTGTTACACTCATATATCCTATTAATATTATAAATTCGAAAGTTTGTATGGAAGTATGAATGTTTGTTCTCTTTCACTCAAAAACTACCGAATGAATTTTGCTGAAACTTTACAGTAATATAGCTTACACATCAGAATAACACATAGGCATACATACCTATAATTTATAAAGATACGTGTGAATTATCCAAAATATATAACTAAATCTTTGAAAACCGAAGAAATAAGTTTCCTGACGCGAAGCGAGGGCGGGTCGCTAGTTGTAATAATTGTGTCGTTCGACATTTGACAGAAGTTGCTTGAGTTGCTTCCTTTCATGATTTAATTATTTTAAACCAGGCATGGTTTTATACTGCTATGGTGCATCAGACCCCGCATTAAGACGTTGCTCCCGATTTGTATCGTTCAAAGCTGCTACATCAGAGGGTAGGCATAAGAATTTTCAACACTCTGATATATTTATTAACCCTTCCTTGCACATTCGAAAGAGTATGGTGTAGTTAGTTCCTGACCTCTTAAATAACGAAGAGAGAATAAGTAGTGCTTCACAAAGATTTTCTAATAAATTGAAGCCAAGTACGTTATAACTGGACACACTTGAAGGCTTTGCGCGTACAGAATATCGTAACTCCTTAATCGCAAAGAGAACCGTAAAAGGTATTGATTCACGAACTATTGTTTTAGCTTTATTGCTGTAATATTTTGCAACTGGTTTACATCTAAAATCCTTTCGTAGCTATCTTCAACATCTTATCTGTTACAATGTAAACGCAAGCCTTCGCAAGAGGTCGAGTTAAGGCATCGTGAGCCGTGATATATGCGCAAGCGCCGCGCGCTGCCCGCCTCTTGAATACCCCTTGTTCCAAGAACTGATGACGAAATTCTTTACAAGGCCTACGGGAAAGGTTGTTGCGATGTTTGGAATTTTCCTCATCCGGTTCGTTAGACGAGTTTTGCAACGTTTCCGGATGTAGAGAATGTTAAGTTTTTAGACCTAAAAAGTTTCAATTTCATTCCTTATTGTTTCAGTCGTTATAACACATATAAATTAAGAATATATCATTATATTAAATATTAGGTACCTTTATTGTAAAAGAAATAATATTACTATGTAATTCCGATAAATTGAAATTACATTGACTCAGAATACGTTATAGCGTCTTGGGGTGAAAAGGCCTTTTCAATTTTGTAGGTGATTATAGTTTCTCACACTCCGTTATACATGAAGTACTGAGGCTGTAACTGGATCGCGCTGTGAGAAATGTCTCACGGCTATGGACACCGCTTGAATATTGTTCAATCGCATACTATCATCCTCATGTACATCGATGAACTATCAATGTTATTGATCTTAGACGTGATTAAAAACGTAAAGTAACATGTAAAGTGTTTTTTTCCTCCTCAATGTGATTATTATTTCTTCAATAATATGATTAGTACCTACTCAGTACATACAGTACATACTTAGGTGACATTTGCAATATAAAAATGAAATATTCTCTACGATAATATTTCCATCTATATCAAATAAAGTATTATAGGTATAGGTCTAGCTCATTAGTATAAATATCTACTGTCGAGCAATGATAATTAAATTAATGTCTGATTAATCTGATTATGTTGTAGTAAAGAAGTCATGTTCAGCCTACTGCCTACCTAATGGGGACTGATGTCGAATAAAAGCAGTGGGCGATGTTTTTTTGTTTCCTAAAGTGGTGGACATTATTAGTCACTATACTTCTGAGAATAGTTAATATGTAGCTTATGAGCTCATAAGCATAATTGCGTGTTCATTATAAATGTTCTATAATGATTTTACTATGATTTTGTTCTATGAAATAGAAGTGTATATTTGAAATAAAAGCCATGATCAAATGAGCCATAGCACACTTTCCGGTTGCTTTAAATTCAATAGTTCTTGTTCATCAACTTCTTCAGCGCAACATTCTTTGTGGTCTACGATCCTAAATATTTTTTTATGTGATGGATAATAAATAAAGTACTGAAAATTTATCAGTGCCCAAAACAGCCCCCACAGGTATTCAATATAACTAAAGTTGTTTAGAAACTCCTTATCAGAACAGAGACAAGAAAATTAAGAAATATGACGATTCAACATGCCTTCACTGTGAGTCATGTAGAAAGTGCGGTCAAATGATAAATACGTAGTGACGTGTAGGGCTCCAACATTTTTATGGGGTGTTATTTTATTTTGGGTGCTGTTGTTTGACGTGTGAGAGCTATTTGTCAATAAGTTTATGCATCCCCTTACATTCCGTTGATGATGACTCACTAATAAACATGTGTTAAACTATTTAGGTAACAATAATAATTGTAGGTAAGTTCAGGTAATTAAGAGCGTTGTATAATTAATTATAATTACCATAACGCTTAACCTAAATTTCAGAACCGTGTTCTAATCAATTCAAATTCCATGGATTATGTAGAGATCCTTTTTGTTTTCTATTGGGTAATATTTTTAGGTCACAGTAAAACCTCATAGGGTCAAAAGTATATAAAAACATGTTCTACAATTTTATTGAAGTACAAACAGATTTGGTAAAAGCTTATTATTTGTATTCACAACGGTTAAAAATTAGCACTACCATGAAATAAGTTGCACGTGTTCCTTTGTATACGTTTTGTAAATTGAACCAATCTATTCAACGGATGGAAATACAAGTTAGAGTAACTTATCTTCATACAAATATAAACAAAGCATCGTATCACCGTGATAGATAGAGAGGCATTTATACTTGAGCCCCGAGTTAGAGAGGGATAGACTCGTACCCACGTGAGTTACGTTAACAATAGTCTACAAAAAAATAGTACCTGGAAGGTAGAGGCGCTCGGCTTTCCCGCCCCCGCACGTTGCCTTCAGTCAAGTCAGTCTATTCGAAAGCCTGCTGCGAGCCGATCGCACGCTGCTAGAGCTTTATAAACTTGCGTAATTGATAAAAGTTTACTACCAGTGATAAGTGTGTCGTGACTAACTCCGTAGTACTTTAAGTTAGTGACGTAACGCGACAGTTGCTTTTAAAGTGTAATTATTGAAACACCTGCGCTGCCCTCTACCTGCACGTTACCTTCGCAACTGGTGTCTTCCCGCCGAAATTTTTTATTCACAAACACTCAACTTATATGCTGCAGTTAAATTCACTGGACGAACATAGCTAAGCGTAGTAAAGCTAAGCGAACGGGCAGAATTCTAATGAAAAGTTTCTCAGTTGGACGTGGTTAGTTTACTTATTGCCATATACGAAGCTGTTCGCGGACACTGATTGAGATATGTATATTTAGCGCGCAACCATTGTCTTCGATCACGACCGGCGCGCATGTGGAATCGAAATGAAGATTCGTGGTCGTGGCCAGTTCGATTAATTCGCTGAACTAATCGTGTAATCAGTGCGAGCGATGCGGACTAGTCGGTGAAATGATCAAGTTTCGGTACAAACGTAAGGAGACCAGCGATGGCTCCGGGAAGAGCGGGACGGCGATACAGAAGCAGAAGATCGAAGGTCTGCGGGACCGGGAGCTGCTCCCTCCCAAGGATATGATGCTGGTGGGCTCGCTGGCCGGCGTCAGGCACAACACTCTGCCGCGCTCCCGGCCGCCCTCGGCTGCCCGACGGGAAGCCGAGAGCTTGCTGAGCCCAACTACTCTATCGCTGTTCAGAGTAAGTTTACGACGATCAAATCCTCCTATAAGTATGGGACAATGTACATACATAGATAATCCGATGTCCGAGGAGGCCAAGCTGTTCGTTATAACCGTTTTTAGTCTTGCGAAACTATAGAATTATTATTTTGTCGTTTTCCGATTACCACACAAATTCATGAGATTAGGTACCTGGGATTGCAAATGTAACGATGTGTTAGATTGCTAATTTATTGTATATTTAAATACTGTTCAATGCCTAATGTTTATTTATAGCATTAAATATACATTAGGGGTTGGAATTGTGCCTTTTTTATGGGCGAGGACGTCCTTCCTTTGTAGGCAATAAACAAACGACTTAGCACTCGTGTATTTTTTGGCAACATGGATATTAAGTCTAGTGGATTAGAACGTGAAATATAAGTAATAAATCTTAAAATATTGGGCAATTGTTAGTCTCATTAATTTTCGAGCTTTTTCTGTCGTTGAGTGGAATACAACGTTGGAAGCTTGCTGAGAGAGGTCTGTAAAATAAACGAAACTTATAATAAAAAGCCATATTTTTGCAGGCTATAGTAGTTACGGTTAGTAAAACAAATTGTGATGCATTGCTCGTTACTGGCCCCGTAAAAGGCTATTGTGTGGAGGCTTTAAAGGCAATTTGTCCGAAGAATATTTAAAACAAGACAGTAATATGTATAGCCTGTAGCGGCCCGCCTGCTGCTGTAACTCGCGCCTTGAATAACCTATTGTTCCCTATAGAAATAATAAGACAATGGTTGAACATAGTTTTAAAATTCACGTTTAAGTTCTAAGCACGTGCGACGCATAAAGCACACACGTAGGCTTAGGTAATAAAATATTAAAAAATTTAAGGTAATAAATAAAACCATTTATTGTTTCGAAGCAGTTGAGGCGAGAATTTTCTCTGTGAAAACAATCAAGGAGAAAATTGTATTCACAAATGGGTGTAAGAACGGGTACTAGGCAATCAGAAATCACGAGTAGCGCTGGGAGCGTTCACCGCACCATTCTCACGCAACAATAGCAACCGATAGTCTCGCGTTCTCACATCACCCCGGTTCGTCTGTGGCTGTGCCACTACTGTCATATGTGTGATGCATTAGTTCCGTTGTTTTAATTATCGTGATAACGTAAGGTAAGAGTCGCTTGGATCACAACGCATTACATTTTAACAAGCTCTCTTTCATAGCTTTCTTTCGTCATACGTAACGGAAGTCACCGAACACGCAAATATGTCTACCTATACATTTTTGTAGCGTAGAGCGTAGCGAAGAAAATGAATTTTGAAGTAAATGGTAAATTAATTATTATAAGGTAGACTTTCATAACAAAGTTACCTGCATCTATACTCGTACTTATTAATACCAGTGGCGTCAACGATGCAAGGAAGCTGGGAAGTTGCTTATCTGGTTTTACCTAATGTCTTTTATTGCCAACTTAGCAAAAACTTCTTGATATTTAGTTTAATATATTATCTACTTAAATCATAATAATGAAACGACTAAGTAATAAATGTTGTTTCCTTTGGTGATTGCACTACACCTGAACAGAGTATATTTTAACTTTAAACAAATGTCTTGTTGTGTGCATACTGCTGCAGCACTGTCATGAACCTATGCAGCTAAAAATGCACAAAGATTTTCGCTGGAGACCCGACGATACTGTTCGTTTATGCGTTCCACGATTCGCATCTACGTAACGTGCACACAATTAAGCCTCGGCACCAACTACTGTGAAGATAACCAACTGTTCTTGCACGTTAACATGACTGGCGAGTGGTCCGTCACGATCGTTGCACGGCTATGGGCACCGGAAGGCACGCGGGCGCAAGCTGCGTCCGTCCAAGCTCGATGCGCCGGATACTCGCTTAGATTGCTCATTAAGTTTACAACCTTTTTATCTTTAATGATAGCCGCCATCATATTTACTGTCTGGCCTGGTCGCATTTTAATTTATATTCAGATATTTAATGAGATAATCATTTTGAGTTTATAATCATACAATTACGAAACTTACTACGACGTACGTCCGCCGGCCGCGTGGCCAGGTCACGCCGCGATCGTGACCTATCATACTCGTGCTATACTGGTTTTGTTCAAAGTGTTCCAAACCAACCCGTCCCGTTACTCACATAATAGTCAAACTTACGCTTAGCGGAGTACAACTTGAAATCGCTCGCCAAACGTCCATTCTGTTATTTATGATTACCAGCTTTCGTCGAAGACCGGATTTGACTCAAAATTTTTCCTCGAGAACATTTCTTCAATATACTCGTACATTGATACATTGGCGAAACGAAATCTCCGTCCTTAATTCTTGCTTATTTTGTTCTTGTAATGGTCCGATCGCAAAGAGAAAGGGGACATTTACGGTTTCCTTGTACGGACTGCTTGCACTTTATAAGCGATAGGCAGTTAGTAAATGAAAGTAATACCTTAATCGAATTCAAAGTAGGCCTTTAATAAATTTTCTTATTGAAATGACACGTGATAACGTTTCAATGTTACGATATTTTGTATTTATCCTACTTTTTATACACCTAATTTAAACTCCTCTCCGGAGTCAATTATAATATTTCAGTTCAGAAAGTAATAAAAACTCTTTGATTCCAGGAACTATTTGCCCAACTACAATGGTCTGCGGAACGAGCACCTGCAGCCGACGGGTTACGTCGTGCCCTGGGGGGCAACGGGGCCCGCTTCCAACTGGGCTGCATGGCCGATGCCAGCGAATGCTTCGAACACCTCCTGCTGCGAGTGCACGCCCACGTAGCGGCAGGCACGGGCGACAAACGCGACGACGACGCGTGCAGGGCGCCGCACTGCGTGCCCCATCGAAAGTTCGCCATGATGCTCGTCGAGCAGTCCGTGTGCGGTGCTTGCCAAGCCACGTCTGAACCACTGCCTTTTACGCAGGTAAGGTCAAACGTCTAATTTTTCATTTTGACGTTTTAAAATACGAGTTCTAAGTTACTTACCATAGCCTATAGGTGTAGCATCATGTTAAAGCTTGAGAGACCAATTTTTTTTGCAGTATATTGGCGATGACTAAATAGTACCTATTATTACCTACATGAAAACAGTAGTGAAAAAGTAATGTGCATAATGAATGGTAAATTGATTTAATAATTTTATACTATATTTCTTTATCTTCAGATGGTGCACTATGTATCTGCTACGGCTTTGACTGCCCAGGCTGCTTTGAGTGAACATGGAGATAGTTTCGGCTTGCTTCTACGAAAAGCGGGGGGAATGGGGGACATAAGAGATTGTCCGGTAAATATATACATACATATTTCCATACAATATTGTAACTCCTATCATGTCATGAGTTAGAGCGCATAGTAATATATAACCTAATAATTATAACTAAAATAAGTCTGTTATTTTCGGTTTTTGCAGAATTCTTGTGGAGCGAAAATTCAAATTTGTCGAACACTGATGAATCGCCCCGAAGTGGTGTCCATTGGAATGGTTTGGGACTCCGAGCGACCTTCTGCGGAACACGTGTCGGCCGTTTATGCGGCTCTGGGGACCGAGCTGCGGCCTACTGATGCGTTTCATGCGTGTGTAGACCGCGCCTGGGCAGCGCGTGCTACCCACCGGCTCGTTGGCCTCGTAACATATTACGGCAAACACTATTCAACCTTCTTCTTCCATAGCAAATTACGTTTATGGATATATTTTGATGACGCAGACGTCAAAGAAATTGGACCTGAATGGTCCCAGGTTGTTGAAAAATGCCGTCGAGGTCGTTTCCAACCTCTGTTGTTACTTTACGCAGCGATCGATGGGACGCCGTGTGATACACGTCACGCTCCTAAAGATGTAGTGCCATTTCCTGCGCCCGAACCAAGACGTGCAGTAACTCCTGCACCGGAACGCCCTGCAGCAGGCTTCGCGAGGCGAGCTGTTACTCCGGGCCCTGATAACGAAAATGACTACGTTAGCAGAAAAGCTGTGGAAAACATGTTAGAAGTACAAGCTAGTCGTAGAGCTCAGTTAGCTCGTAGTCTTAGTGCAAGTTCTGCATCTGATACACAAGAACGGCCAAGAGCAAGGAGGGACTCAGGAAATTGGAGTGGGGATCGCAATAGCGCATCATCTGCTTCGTCTTCCACTGTTGAAAGTCCTTACATGTATCCGCGTGGTAGAGGACCAGGAAGTGTGCCAGGTAGTCCCACTCGGAAAGGGGAGTTATCCAGTGGCGGATCTTGTGACGCTGGATATGACTCTTATTCCTTATCCTCCACAGACAGTTTACCCCTTCAACAAGGTCTCCGACATAATTTGCAGTTGGCCCAAATACCAGAGCTTACAACTCGGGGAGACTGTGAAGCGCTTTGCCTAGAAGCAGATAGGCTACTTGAAAAATCTCGTCACGCAGAGGATGCCGCTGATTACGAAACAGCGCTTGTACTATGTGATGCAGCAGCATCTAAAGCTCGTGCCGCTATGGACGCTCCGTACAATAACCCACACACTATGACATTCGCAAGAATGAAACATAACACTTGTGTAATGCGTGCTCGCAGCCTTCAAAGACGTATGGCCGGGAATAGAATGGCTGAAATACCTCAAACTGTCCCTGTAAGAAACACTAAAGGTGGTCTTGAAAATACGACTATTGAAATTTATGCAACTCTTCCTAAGAAAAAGGGGTCTTCCAAAAAATCACCCAAGTCGAACACTGAAGATGACATTGATAATTTACCACGTGAGCGTCCTCCCAGGCATAAATCTCGTGAAGAAGAAAAGGTAAGAGAAAAACGGTCAAGAAGTGAAGATCGTGTTCGTGCTCGAAAAGAAAATTCCACTGCAAACGAGAAAAAGGAAGAGCCAGTTGAAGATAAAAAAGCAAACAAAAAACAACACAAGATACGAAGAAAACTGTTGATGGGAGGATTAATACGACGAAAAAATAGATCAATGCCAGACTTAACAGAAGGTGCAGGTGCAAACACTGATTCTAGTAACAAAGACAAACGTGTATCATCTGTTGATGATGGTGAAGTCGGTCGAAGAAAGAGTGAAGACAAGACAAATTTAAGTGGTTACTTATCTGAAGGCCATTTAGAATATACTGTGGCAAGTGGTACTAATCCGAATCTGGAGAGAAGTAAATTGATGAGAAAAAGTTTTCATGGTAGCGCCGGAAAAATGTTGACAGCAGCAAAGGTACCTCCACCGCCACCGCTTCGAACGACTTCTCAACTTAGCGGGACTAAGTTCGAATCAGAAGCAATCGAGCACGGCATACAAATGCGACCACAGCAACCTTTACCTGCCACTCGCAACGATTACGGTTATACTCAGGACAATGAGGAAGATGGTGGATTTTCAGAACAATACGGTGACGAGCCACAGTCATTACCCTTCCTGCCATCGTATGACGGGGACGCTGTCAATCATTATGACAGGTTAGAAGATTCACCATCTCAAAATTTCCACACAGTTGTAACTAAAGCGATGATTCACCAAGAGCAGAGTCCAGTTAAGAGGGATACGATGCCGAATATACAACCATCACAAAACAATATTCAAAATCTCACAAATGCGTTTGATAATGGAATAGATGTAGTTGATTGTGCGTTACCAGTGAGAAGATCACCACAAATTTTTGATTTGCCTCCATATCCGAGCCCAATGAATTCCGTAAACCACTCGAGACAGCCAAGTGAAGAATTCCCACCTCCACCGCCACCAATAGATCTGACACCACTGCAGGAAGAATTAAATAAAATACAACATTTTAAACCCAATATGATTCAACGAGTGGAACAGGAAACCATAGAAGCAACAAAAGGGTCACTTTTGGCTCAGTTGCAAGAGAAAAGAAGTCAAATTTTGAAAAACGAAGAAATGAAACTTAACGCTATGGAAAGCATTAATACTTCTGGTGACACTTGGTTAAGAGAGTTACAAGCTAAGCAGGCTGTCTTGAAACTCAAGAGGTCCGGATCTCTCGAAGGACAATTATCATGTCCGAATGAAAGTCATCTACAAAAAATGTTGGAAAACAATAACAATGTACGAAATATTGCATCAAAATTTGAAAGTAACACACAAAATGCAACTATTGACAATGAAAGAACACGCGTTGGATATGTTGGAATAAGCGCTAATAGAGATGTAATAAATTGCTCTAATCAGTCAAATGCTGGAATATATAATCGACGTGCCTCCTCTTCGTCAATCGACCCTAAACAAATGGAAGAAGAATTTGGCGATCAAAAATTAAATAACAATGGTGTTCAATATGGTGACCGCTCCAAACCGAAAAAGAAATCCGTATCGTTCTGCGATCAGGTAATACTGGTAGCTACTGCAGAAGACCAGGAGGATGATAGTTATATTCCAAACCCGATTTTAGAACGCGTTTTAAAATCGGCGATGAATAAGCCGGAAATGACTACAGTACCTTTGCAGACAGAAAAGCCTTCGCTCCAAAGACAAGATTCGTTCGACAGCCAGTCATCGCGCTCAACAATATCATCTTTGTCACAGACGTCTTACGTGCCGAACGATGCTAATCATGGTGAGTACTTCAGAGTACAAACTTCATATCCTACGTATCAAGTTGCCCAAACGCGACCGCAGCAGCAATACAACCCGCAAAAATCAACTGCAATACATGGAGCTAGCACACCGGTCCAAATAAATCAAAATCAAAACGGCACAAATAATACCCAAATATATCAAGCGCTTCCTGCTAACAGTGCTAGTTCTCCACAAAATACGGCAAATTCTATTCCCTACAATCAGCCTCCTACAGCATACCCGAATCAAAACAACGTAAGCCCTACAAATTTCAGTCAAAATCCTAACAGGTTAACTCCCACAGCCCATAATCCACCGTACATGTCTAAGCATATCCCAAATCTGCAAAGACCTGTGCCTAATACCTATCCTCATCCGCCAAGTCAACTTCACCAAATAAACCAAGCTCCCAATAATGCTTACTACCATAGACTGCCTCAGCACTCTGCCTCTCCCACTATTCCTTCAAACAATTACAGTACAAATCGTCAGTACAATCAAAATACACAAAATAGTAACTCTTCGCCTTACCAAAGTGTACCCACCAATTCGCTGGCTTACCAGAGCTACCATAACCCACCGACAAGCTATGCTAACTCCGATTATTCTAGTCGATATCCCCAAGTGAACAGCGGGAATCACTACGGTGCCCATTCACCGTACCAGAGAGTTCCTCCGCCGCACGGCGATATGTCCGTCGACAACTACAGTAATAACAATTATCAAAAAATCGCTGGAAACTATTATCTCGAGAACAATAACCAAAACCGAGCTCCAGACGTGCGACATTATGCTAATTCGCAACAACAGCAGCGTCCCGTATACGGTCAAAACATCAATAACGATAACGTAGGTAATAATGAACAGTATCAATATGGCCAAAACAATTATAATCCGTATCAACATTTACCACCGCCCAAACAAATTCAGAAAAAAACAGTATCATTTGAGCCGGGCACTAAAGGTGGCACTGAGTCGCCGGTGCCGCCTCAAATGAATAGTAATTATGCTAGTGGAGATAGTCAACAAGGTGCCCTCGCGGCAAGCCAAAAGTTGCCATGTAGTTTATGTCGTAAAAAGACTGTGAACCCTCCGGCGATATACTGTCCAGACTGCGATTTTTACATGTCAAGGTTTAAGCCTCGTTCATAACACTAGGTCAAAGTAACATAAAACGTACCTATGTTAAAAACATGACATTCTTATCAGAGTGGAAGAACTTTATTGTTCAGTGAATGTGGTGCCAGGAATAATCGATATAACTATGTAATTAAATTTAAGTAGTTACTTAATAAATATACTCGTAGTTATGTAAATTATATGACAATGTAAATAAAAATGAACTGATCTCATTTGAGGTATAAATTTAAATTGTAACGTATTTTTCTCCTCTTACTTTATAATGTATCAATGTAAAATACCCAATTTTATATTATGAGTCTAGTAAAGTTTAAGCTTATTTTTGGACATTGACGTTTAAAAAATATAAATTTGAAATAAAAATCATACAAAATATTTATGTGTGTTATTTGACCCCATCCGCATCAGGAGAAGCAATTATATCTCTTTGTGTGTTGTCCATGGGACACAGGACACAGGGAATCCCAGTGTGGGGCTATGAGTAGTCACGGAATTCAGAGAGAAGATGAGTAGTTATACATACTTGCACTACCGAGGATATAAAAACAATTTACCCGACTACCTATTATAGGACCTACCTACCGGCTATTCTTAATCAAGAAATAGATCAAATTGAGACGCCTGTGGTTCTAGATTTAAAATATACATGTCTACTTAGAAAAAGCTCTTAGCGTCGGGCTGGAACACCGTTTGGCTGCTGAGTCAAGCAAGAGGGTGGTAGCTGGCCAGACAGGTTTTCCGGAATTATAATACCGATGATATCATTTTTACGTGACGACTCGGCTCTACCACCAAGCAGAGGGGCTGGTCTTTGTTAGGTACATTTTAGAAAACCTTCTGCCCGCTGGAATTCTGATCAGTATCCTAGGCCGCCCCAAAACATCTGACATCTCTGATATCGTTTCAACGTAAATTGTACACAAACTAGCATACTAGCATAATAGATAGGAGGTCTTAATCGCCCTTGAATACCAGCAACATCAATGGCGTCGCCGACACGTTGCACACATGACAGAGGTGGTGAGCCCCTTGGCTACTGGATTTTGGTCATTTTAACGGAAACAAGTAAAAAACATATCATTTGAACTTAGATACAAGGTCAGGAAAATACTCAATTAGCAGGTGTACCGTCAAGATTGAACAGGAGTCATTTTATTATGATACGGGTACTCACGATATGTATTGTATACTCACGGCTGAACTCAGCCGTTGCATGGATCGTGGTCACGGCTGAACTCAGCCGTGACCACGATCCATGCAACTGGGTCGAAATATCGGCGTTTCAAAATACATATCGTGAGTACCCGTATCATAATAAAATGAGTACAATCCGCGATGAGTTAAGTTTAAAATCATTGAACAGGAGTGACGTCATCGTCTCGTCTGTTAACAGCAAGGGACCTAGTTCACCTAGGCAAAGAAAAATGAATATACCTCCAGGATGAATGGAACATCTTCATCCCCTAACTAAACGATTGCTATCTAAAGAAAGAGTTGGTATTAGATAGCAGTTTCCTCGCCCCGCTTTTTTTGGTCTTGCCTTTGAAGGTGTTTGGTGAAGCCTTTGGTATTACAACTGTCCACTGAGATAGTGAGTAAATATTTACCAGGTGGAGTGGATATTTATATAAAAAAGACAATCAGGATCAGCGGCTAAACATTTCATCCCGATCACGGAAGGGCTGTTATCTATTTTTATTTAGTATAATATACTGGGTGAAAGTTTAGTCACTTGACATAATCGAGTAATGGCGGTACATGGTCATAATGTAATGTTTAAAAATATAAAATCAAAATTCTGCACGATAAATATTTAAAAATGGTACGCACAACATATCTAGAAATAGTCGTGAAGTATGGACACAGTGTGCAAACGCTCAAAACATGCGTGGTCTAATGCCGCTTGTGTTGTGCCGCGCGCGCCATCGGCAGGGTTTATGACCTTTGAGACGCCGCGCGCGTGTGCTCCGATTGTCCATACTTTTGTTTATTAATGGATAATTAGGTCAAATTTTAAGCACCCATTTTAATTACATAATATCTTTGATTATATACACGTCCATAATATTATTATTTGGAACGAGAATCGAGTACTGAGTATGTTTAGTAACTTACCAGTCACCTTGTATTACATTAGCAGAATATTTGAATTACCAATATATTTATTTTTGAATAATAATTATATTTCGGCAATAATAATATTATATTGTCATGCATTTTTACGCTAAGCTAGAGCTTAGATTTAGAGTATACGGAGTGTGAGAACTAAGGAGCACCATCTTATATGGGTGACAAGTTAAAAATTGTCCGGTAGCCACAAGTAAATAATATAATACCTTAGGTGTATGAAATGAAGTTAGAAGTTTTAGAAGGAGTGAAGTGTGCTCTGAGTTGAAAAATTTGATGAGGTTGACGAAAATACTTAACGAATCTTCTGTATGTAAAACCTCAATTATTCACGAAATTGCTGTATCCGAAACCTCTACTACTGTACACATAGTAAATAAGTCAGTTAGAATAACCTCAAAAAATGCTGTTAAGTTGGTCCTCTTACAGTACCCAGTGCCACCTACATTAATGAATAATTTTGACTGACGCTTACAATACACAGTGGTAGTGCTCCTTACTTTTATACTCCATGATAACGTCCAATGTTCTATGAGATACGTGTCCATCAAAGATAGACTATAGATAAACATCATATTTTAGTCACATCATCACATGACACGTACGTCACAGAGTAGTTCTTTCAAACAACTCTTCATGCTTTGTGGCCAGTTGAAATCGTTAGACAGATAATCTGTGGAAATTTTTGGTCAAGACAAGTAAACAAGTATTGCCAAGTAATAAAATAAAAATTACTTTATAGATTAAGTAACGAAATTAATATGTTAATAGTTAATTAATGTTTATTATAATATCTTGTCGATATGTATATTTACGCAAGACTCTTTTCTAATAATAACCAAATCTAATAGGTTTTTAAAGAAACTTTTACTACATCGTATACTGATTAGGTAATGTGAAAGGAATGTATTTTGAGTCACCTCTCTTTATTTTTTCTCTACTGGTCATGAATACTCCACCAATCCGGACTGGAGAATCGTGCAAGATTATACTCCTATAGATTAAAGGCCTTCTGAAGTATGAGGAGAGACCCCTGTTCAATAATGGGTTATTAATGGATTGAAGCTATTCCATGTGTTCACAATGACGTTACGGAAACACGTTGTCAATCGTCAGTCATGACCATGGCTGGACATGGGTTCATAAACAATAGACGATTTCTACCTTAAATCCTACCGTAACTCGCAATAAGGAACTTTGTCCCAAAAAAGTATAACTCAGCGTCTATAAAAATATTTGTTCAGAAGAGAAGTGCAGTTGTACTTGTACACAAAGTAACTAGGTATGTAACTTTGTCTAAATTTGTGGAGTTTGCCTTTGACATGGCAACATTGTCGGGGAAATCGAGTTTGGGAAAGTAAAAGAAACATACATTGGCAGTTCTTTAATGGCGACCGCTAGTGATGGGCTGACGGTCGTCAATCTTCTGTTGACACTGTTTATTATTTAGAATATTAGATAGATACTGTGTTTACGTAAACATGACGGGAATTTTGCCTTCTTACCAGCGCTTCGTGAATGGGGTCCCCGTGCCGTCCATATCCCGACGCTCGTTTCGACTTCGGGAGAAATATTTGATTGTTTCTGTACTTTTGACATTCGGAATCGTGTGGCTAGGCGCACTGTTTTACTTGCCAGAATTTAAAAGTTCTACTAGTGTGAACGACAGTGTTTACAATGTGTACAAGCGAATCCAGAAGGCTGGGCCGGAGCTGCTCATGCCGCCTCCCCTCGCTCAGAACGAAGTTGGAGAGTTTCCCATCGTGGGGATCGTTCGTCACGGAGAGGAAGGTGACGATCCGCATATAGTTGAGGACAGGAACCGTCTGCGGGCAAAGATCGAGGAGGATATGAGCATGAAGGTGCTAGAAAGGCCTCAGTTTGATTTAGCACCTTCGGTGTCGTCATCATCTCGCGGACCAGGCAAGATGACCGTGGACGCACTGGACATGCCTGTGGCCGCTAACAACGCAGTTAGCAAAAATGTCTCCCCATCAGGACCTAAAGCGCAAGGCTCAGAGACAAAGTATGAGGTCATTCCCATCCCTCCTGATACAGAAGAGAACATCAAACACAAATTGGAGACTATTAAAGAGGTAAGAATTTTTGTTTGTTTGTTTTATTGGATTGTTACAAAATTTAGTAAGTGCATTTCTTGAAGGTTTTCCAAGACTTACTTGTGTTTTAATTATTACGCGATTGGATAAGCATAAAACTGCCTAATGGGAAAATTTATGAAAAGAAATGACATTCTATATTGCTAATGAACTCAGTAAGTTGAAATTTATTTTATATTAGAAGATTACATAGTTTTAGATAGACTAAAACAAAAAATAGATATTTATCTAAGTATATTGCATGTCGTGTCAACTAAACTTGTGTGATACTGAGCTTCGATTTAGGTTATTCTAGGTTGTGCACTACCTAATATGATATTTTAAATTTGTTAAAGCAAATATTATTCATATTGTTGTATTATTTGTTTTAAATATTGACATGATGCCAACAATCTATACTGCAGCAACATGAAGTAAAGTAATATAGCAGTCTCGGTTACTAGGGTCTAAGTTGGCCCTATAGTGCACCATTAATTTGTTAAAGCCATGACATATTGTCAATTAGCAAATAACACTGCCCAACTCATTTTGACATACTTAACAGGAGAGCAAAATAACAATGTGATGTCGGAATACTAACCGAGTTGCGGGTACAACTTTTTGAATATTGGGCACTGTTTGGGCGAATCTTCTAAAAGTTGCTATATATCCAATGGCACTTCAATGTGAAACAAAAACTGCCTAATCTTGAGTGGTGTTTTTTACAAAGACACAATATAATATACAATATACAAATTTTACACTAAAGATGTTTAAACTTCTTCATTAAACATTGTATTTAATAAAGGAAATTCTTGAAAAACATTTTTCATATCAGCAACAGATAATACAATAATTTGTGATGCAATGAATATAAATATTGTACAAGGTACAATTGTTTAACATTTTGCAATACAGTGTGCAATGTAAATTTGTCTACAAGAATCTTGTTTTCTGTTCAATTTGCATATAAGTATAAAAAATACTTGTAATTTCGATGGTTAGATGGTTGAAATAATCCTGTTGAGATTAATCAAGTAGTTTGAGATGATTCTTTCATAGGCTTTGAAACAGTGACTACTGTGTCAAAGTCAGTTTAGCCGTTATATTTTAGTTTTGGAAAAGTGATTTAACAAAAGGAAGGGAAGAAACAAAAAAAAAACCATGTTGTTTTTCTAATACAGTTATAAGCAAAGAGGAAACAATCCAATCAATTGAGAGGAAGGTTATTTTGGATTAGGGTTGGCTTTTTTAATTTTTTTTTAGGAAACCCTGCGCAATGGGGTTCCATCAAAATCACAAAAACCGGGATCAGTAACATAGTCACAAGATTATGTCACTTACTATTTAGCCCACAGTTTTGAATACTTGACTAAAACACGCAATAAAAGTACCTATTTTCAAAGATCAACAAGCGGTAACACAATGTATCTTAAATAAAAGATATTCACCAAAGTACAAAACAAAAGAATAAATACCTTACTACCTATAACAAGATAGGTACTTAACTGTATGCAAATATTTTTTTTTACATCCATTCTATTGTGAAGAGGGCAGCTAATCTTGGATCTTAATTGCAGTTTGACCTAAAGAAAGTATAGTTTATAATCAATTTCAACAACATTGTTGTAGTCGGTAAAGCAAAATTATAAAAATGTTATAATATCAAAGCTTATTTAGGTATTTGTGCTAAATATATTAGATGTGTTTAGACACCGTGAATGGCATGTGTACCTACATACATCTCTTGAATTGTGATACTCCGAAAAGATCGCATGTTGCCCCGCGACGGCACGACAGCTTTTAGGAGTGGTAACAAGTTTTTGACCAGCTATCCATACTACACATACACAGCTTTAAGGTCGAGCAAACACTGACGAGGATGTTTGGTCACCGCTGTAATAGTAATGATCAGTGTGCTGCAGATTTAGTGCAGTTAAATTGAGCCTTAGAAAACATTTAATTAGAAAGTCAGAGCCAGAAGACACTTTTATAATGTTGGTAGAACTGTTGTCTTTGTAGTCGAATCACGGCGCCTTATTTCCTGACAAAATTAAATTAAATTTTCAATCTTATGTTATAAAATCGTTGTCTTAGGAAGCTTCTTGGAAGAGCATAGTGCATAATTAAGTTAAATTGTTTAGTTTCCGTAATGTGCTCTCTCAGCAAGTTCTCTTGGGCACGTATGACATTAATTTCGCCGTGGTCGATGACCGCGGGGCGCCGGCGACATTGCTACACGCTTGACATCATGCATGCATAGTTGCATACGTTATCAAGTGAAATTGCTCGGGTACTTCATAAAATTTATTCCATGCTAATACTCATCTCGACTATGACGATAGATTCTTGTATGGAAGCCATGTAGGGAGTATAGAGAGATTATAGTAGGGAGATACCCATATTATATTACCGATATTATAAGGGTATCTCCTTACTTCCTTTTTAATTACGACGTTATATTGATATCGATATGACGAGCTTATGTTTGACTGTAGTCCTACCTGAAGATAAAGTTTCTATAGATACATATACAGGGTGTTAGGGTTAAGACCAGAAACCTCGTAACCACGCTTTCGGACCATGATTCTAAGTAATACTACATAGAGAAAAAAAATGTCAGTGTCCTTTTTTTATTCCATATAAAATTAAATAACATTTTTTTTTCTGAAATATTGAAATATGACACTATTCTTGCGGCCCATCCGAGCTATACAGTGAATGAAATTACTATTCCCATTCAGTTCTACACGTAAACCTCAAGGTAGCGCTCTAATTTGTCACGGTTCGAATGATCTTGGTACTTGATTTTAAATCAATCTTATTCTGCGATGAAAATGTTAGAATTATTTAATGTAACTTAGGTACATAAATATCTTCGTAGTGAACATTACGATAAATGTTATACCTACAACCTTAAAATGATTAAACGAAAGTTATGGTAGAATTTGATACCTAACGAAACACACTGCCCAGCTCAAATGTACTCTGACAACAAATTAATCTGAATTCTACACTGTTAGAATGTGGCTTGGCAATAACAACACTATTAAAGAATAATTTACCTACCAATACCGAATTATCTAACTCAACATACCTACATTGAAAAGAGAAAATACATAATTAAAAAACGTCATTAATAAGGAATTTGTCAATACTTATCTAAAGCATTAGAAATAAATAAAAGTTTCACTTTAAAAATAACACCTACGTAGCTGTACTCATAAAAATACAAACTAGGTAATCTTACACTGCTTACAATATTAAAATCGTTTGGTCGCGGTACAAATTCAAAAATAAAATCTTCAAAGTCATAAACCCACACAGACACAACGCAGAAACGCACACTAATAGTTTGCAACGTTAGGTACCTATCAGGCTGTCAGGCCATTCAGGCGCTTCCCAGTTTTCGAGCAGTGGTTGTTATTGAAAAATTGATATTTCACTGTTGAGAATGCAATCGATTAATCGTATATTAATCGATGTGTGTTAACATGAAAATTACGTATGTATTTATTATCCAACATAGATAAACAGTCAATTAATTATTAATAATTGTAATGGTCGGCATTATGAGTAAATAAATAAATAAATAATTAGAATAAAAACGATTCCGCCTATCTACTTAGCGCGTACTGTATGTAGAAATAAAAAATTAAAAACTGGTCGATTATTCAATTAAGACGAATTGTTAAATAATATCATTAATTCTAAATAATAAAATTTCAATTGTGAAATATGATAACGTAAAAAGATAAATAAATAATATGCCTTGTGTCACTTCTATGCAGTTTGCTAAATAACATTAATGATAATAATAAATACATTTATTTATTATTATTTTGTAGCACATGAGTTACTCAAATAAATCGATTTTGCAAAGATATCTTTGAAATTGTACCTTCTTCTTAACTGTAATCGTTACCTAATCGATTAACGTTACACAAACACTTGAAGTTATCTTTATCTAAATAAAATAATAAATGTAAGTAGGTTTATTTGGTTTGCTAAACAGATTTATTAAAGGAAAATAATCGATTCATCTATTAAAATCGATAGAACTGCTCTATGATTACGGAGCCTCGTCGCGCCGCGCCTTGAGCGGCTTCGCATTCTTTTGGCGGTTTGGCCACGTTTGGCGGCAAAACATTCAAAGTTGCGCGGCATGTGTACCAGGGATGTTATGGATATGAAATTTCGGATCTGGATACGGATATAGGAATAATATTATACCGGTTTTAGATACGGTTACGAATATGTAATTATTCCGCATTATCCGATAGTTTCAGATAGTTAGTCTAGTAGTAGTCGGTTACGGATATTAGATATAATTTTGACTAAACAATAGAAATAATAAAACTGTGCAAGATTCGCGCGCGGCTAGTGTATGCTTCTCTGCTCTTCTCTGCGGACAGAAAAACCTGTCATTACATGTCTCATTTAGATGTCGCCCCTATTCGAAATTAACCGAAAATTGGACAGATAAAATTTTTATTTCGGATATCCGATACTTTCGGTTACGGTTACGGAGGTTCATAGATCCCGTATTTGTGCAATCGGAAGTCTTTCAAATTGACCGACTCTGTGTTATTTACCTACTTATTAATATTTTCGCTAACTTAAACTAAGACATACCTACCAGTCGCTTGGTTTCGCAGGTCGGATATGGATGTGAATTGTGATACTGTGAATTTAGTTAGTTATTTAGTTATTTTATCAATATGTCCACGTTTAGTTCCATCGAGTTTACGGACATGGTCCGCATACTGGCGACTTTGCTTTATTAGTAAAGTGTGTTTAGTGTAATTGAAGTGCTGTGGATTGAATCACATTAAATGCACCCTGCTCGGTAAGTAATTTTATTATTATGTAACTACTTAGGTATGTGATGCTTTATAAAAGTAAATTTAGTAGATATTTCGTTTAATAAATTAATACAAAATGTCCTAAAACAAAGGACCTATTACAACATCAAATGTTTGAATAGGAATCACTTACCTATACTAACCATTCCTACCTTTAGTATGTTGTACTTGTAGGTACAATACTCAATAATATCACATCCTAGATAGGTATCTAGGATGTGATATTATTGAGTCGTATTTTTTCCTTTTGTTATGACATCGGTAGCTTTTATTAATAAGCTAATGCCGTTACATAAATAGTATTATATCTTGAAACCAAACAAAATTACATAAAATAAAAAGGTGATTAATTTACTATAACTGTAGGTACTGGTAGTAAACGATTGCCGCCATTGCTAGGTCGCTCGCGTGGATGTAGTAGTGTAGCCGGACGCTACGCACACATGGCCATTTTCGTAATGAATAACGGCGTACGCGGCGCGCGTTTATAGTAATTATAGTACTAGCGTAGTGGAGGTTCCAGTGGCATACTGTTATAAGTTCATTTGCATTTATTTTTGAATTAAAATGAAATTTGTAAATTGTGGGCAAATTAATGTATTAATAAATATAGTTTGTATGCCATACGACTTAACTTCACGGTCCGAAAGCGTGGTTACGAGGTTTCTGGCCTTAACCCTAACACCCTGTATATATACATAATCATAACGTGTATCTAATAAGTTATTTTAGGTTGTTGTCTTACATTAGCGATATCAAAATATGTATATGGTAGTTTTTTTAACATTTGTGCCTAAGATTAATGTTATGCCATTTTAACACTGAAGTAAAAATAAAACAACACGCAACCGTGGAAAAACATGTTCTTTTATACCTACTGTTAATTATACAAGAAACTTGTTTTTACGGGGTCTTGTATAATTAGTATAATTGGTTTAGATACTCGCATCGGACGTGATAACATATTCAGTGAAAATTTCAACCGACTATCAATGAGGTTTCAAGAGATAATTCGCTTTAAAGGTGGGAAGGACGGATCGAAGGGCTCATGACATCATGTGTAATGAAATAAATTGAAACTAGATACGTATAAAAGTATAATCTGGAACGATAATTTAATTATTATATGAACATTTTAATATGCCAGCACAGTCCACAAGACGTATCCTCTTTTCATTTATTCCGTGTAGTAAAGTTTTAAAAACGCAGGGTATTAAATTCAGAGAATGCGGAATACATTTAAATATCATTTTTTATATCGCAAGTGACAAATAAGCATGCTATTTGCGTAATATGAAACAAAGCAAACAAACGAAACCATAGTTATTCTGAATTCCCAGTTTTATTTGCTGCAAAAGAATATGGGATAGGCGAGTGCAGTCGAAAAGCTTTTTAATCTGTCTGCTGTCTGGTACAGACACTACTGCACGTGTAGCCGGGGCGATCCGGACGCCATACATTTAAAACTTTAAAATATTCCGTGTCTCACAGTTGTGCATCGTTCCACTTTCCATTTCTCAATTTGAGGAGAACAAGCTGTGAACGCCAATAGATATCTTTCATTTTGAAGTAAAACCTCCCTCACGTCGTTTCGGGTAACTTATTCCTTACGTTATAAAAGCACCAACATCCAAAACAATTTAACCAAAGTTTACGGACTTTACGGTATATAAATTGACATAATCTATCGGTTGTTATTGGTTAACCGTTAACCGATTGAAATAAAAGTCCAAATTTATATTTGGAGTTTTTATTATTAGTGTTTATTTATTTGCTTAAGAAATGTTCATCAAATGAAATGACTTTTTATAGCTGCACGTGTAACCTAATAAATATATATAATTATATATACATAGTAAGCTATTAACTAGTAAACGATTAAAGTCAAAGCTCCTCACACTTATCAGCGCCACCCACTGGTTCCAATTGTACCTAAATCTTAATCATCCAGTAACCCATTACAATACAAACAAATATTTCATCTAAATTGGTCAAACCGTTTAGGAGTACCGTTAGTGACATACACAGGGACGGGGATTATACATAAAGATAGATACATGAATCTACATCTACACGCAATACTGATATTGTAGCTAAGCATACAGTTTTCCGTTGCATTGAATCGGAACAGTTGACATTGCACAACAATGGCTTGTGCAGCATCCGGTATTGCACGACCTATCTCCATGTAATACTGTTGTTGCTGTCCCAATGGTAACCGTGTGCGCTTTTCCTCTTGACCTCGGGCGACGGGCCTTACACCAACGGTGAATGTTGACTGATTTCTCTTCTATACCTATTTAGCATTTATAATTTCTAGATTGTTCTTTAAAGTTTGAATGTATTTTATACTATTTCGAAGAATAGAAATCGGAAGTAATGAAAGTGAGCAGAAATCCGTGCTCAGTACTGGGCAATTATGGGTTGAAGCCATCAATCACCAAGTTAACATTGCTTCCTACTAAGTTTTCTGGTACAACAAAATTATTTATATGTTAGTCGTTTCAAATGAATTTTATCTGATATATAATTTAATAGCCGAAAACTCTGATAACAGAGATTATGATGATTAGATGAGCTTCATAGGACGGACTATCGGTGGTATGGCGATTTAAATGAGTATAAAAGCCTATTAAAATTACGTTCGGCAGCTTAGCTTTATTGTTTCACGAAAAACCTATTAATATTAAAATAAAACGACGCTCCCGCATGGAATTATTTTGATCGTACTTTGTTGTGGTAAAGCGCATAATTACGGTATTCTATAGTCTAGCTCTAGCGGATAATTCACACTATATCTTTATAATTTATAGCATATGTGTTATTCTGATGTGTAGAAAAATTCATTCGGTAGTTTTTGCGTGAAAGAGTAACAAACATTCATACATACATACAAACTTTAGCATTTATAATATTAATAGGATGTTTAAAATCTTCCATGAATCTTTTACCTATTTGTTTTCTCTTTTATATCTGACATACATGACCTTTACTAATAATAAAACTGTAACGGAGTAGAAAAGATATTTCTGGAAAATTTTAAATTAGATACACTTTGAGTTTTGACTTTGTTATTCAAAGATATTTTTTAGAATTATTGTCTGTCTGGCTGTCTGTCTGTCTGCACTGTACGGGTATCGAATCATACTTGGCTTATTTATAACTCATACCACTGGTAAAGACTTACAACTTACAACAAAATTACGGAAAAACTACGGTTGAAAACATTACGGAGAACTCTTCAAGTGTTTTCTTCGACACTCATATTATAAGTACGAAATCGTTAGGAGCGTTTGTCACCGAATTTTAATTTCGCAGTTCCATTGTCCCATTCCAAGTCATAAAGAGATGCAACACGTATGTTCCGCGAATATTCCATTTACAATGACCATAACCGACACAATACGAATACTTTTCGGATATCATCGAGTAAAAAGTGGAATTGACAGAAACGAGTATTCAACAAAACCAAATACCGATCGGTTTGGCGTTATTTTGGAGCGCGGTCTCGCGTCCGTGTAAATATTTCAAACTTGACGTCTGTGAAATAATTACGTTTATTGTTGTCGTTAATTATATTATCTGTTATATTTTTAATCTTCGAATAAGTGAATATAATTTATCAATATACGTACGTAGACGGCGCTGACAATAAACCGAATGACGCAGGCAAATTGAAACATCTGTGTACATTCAGCAGCAACTGATGTATTGTGCAGACAATTATCACTTAAGTTTTTTTATTTATTTTTCAATGTCTTCGTAGTTCGTACTCATAATAATATTAATTATTATTCCAAAATATTTATATTTAATTATTACCTCACGTTTAAAACCCCTTCGAAACCCCAGAAATCCGTTAATGGTTAAATAACAGATTTATATTGATATTTATGCAATCTTTTCTGACTTATTTTGAGGAACTAATTAGCCGTCTGAGCAGCGCATTTTTTAAATCGTAAATCCATGTTCTTCTGTGATATAATTAATGTCGTGGGATTATGGTAAAATGAGTAGATTTTTGATGAAAAGCATTTAAAATAATATTCTTTAGGTTTATTATAAAATTAAAACACACGACGTGATTGAACGAAAACACTCCGTCGCAAGGAAATTTTGAAACGGAGATTACATTAAGTCCCTAAGGGGTATGATGAATTCACGGAAGAAGTTAATATTGTGCGTATATTTAAATAATTTGGGTTAGGTTATATTAAATAAAATAGAAATAGGATGTCCATTTCAACTTTGTATTTTATCAATCCTCTGTGACATATACAAAGATAATAAATGAACTTAGTTCAATTTAATTATAAACCTACTGAGGTTTCGTCGGTTATTCAAATCAAAATACCCAATTTTATTGCAATCTACGCCTTTACATGGTTTAATTGTCATCGCCATTCTTATAATTCATGTCAAATAGTTACTGCCAATAAGTTAACAAGGTAGTTAAATTATCTTGAAACTTTGCTCAGTCATACCTCCTTTTTATCCGTCTCTACCGTGAAGCAAGCAAAGTCTGTCGAATCCAAGATCGTTCACTGTAACTACTAATCAAAACGAAATATTTACCTTATACTTTACCCATAGTTTACATAAAAATCTGAAAGAATAATTCCTTACATTTCATATTAGAACGATAAATATTCTCCATAAAAATTGCAGTACGGAACCGTGTTGGGGCGTGCGGCGCGCGAGCCGGATATTGTACTTAATTGTACTTCAATCGTTTTTATTCAGTGTAGCTATAGTATCGATGAGACGTTTTGTATTGTCGGTAACGTTAAGATCTAGTTTATATCGGCATCGGGTCCGATACGGCGCGGCGCCGTAAAGTGCCGACTGCCGAACCTAACGGCATATCGCGTCGCAGGCGGCGGTTGACACACATTCGTGCACAACTACCGACCCATCGCCTCAAACACACACACTTGTGTTTGACACTTTCGCACCCTCAATTTATCCGTTTACAACATTATGGTAACGAATTGGAAATTAAAAATATGTAGTTATGCCTAATATAGTTGATGTTTAATTAAAGGTTTCCTGTGAAACTTCTCTACAGTTGTTTTTTAGAAAAGTTAGCGTTTAACTAATAGTAAGTATGTTATAAACTTCGATGAGGCCCAAATATAATATCGTGATAATAATCCTCTGTGATTATGTAGCAATTTTTAACCATATCTATAAATAAATCTCACACACGAGTTATACTCCGTATCGAGACTGTCTTTATGTTGCTGATCACATGGACAGACAATTATAATTACGAACAACAAAGACCAGAGAACAATCATCTCTTACGTACCTACCTACATATTTGCCACATTCAGGAATTTAATTCTTGGTCCTTTGCGAGACAAGGTCACTATCAACTGGGCAGAGTCATGTGATTTGGGTATATTTTTTTATGGAAAGGTGTGAAGCTAGTTACACTTTTTAGGGGCGACCATCTTAGTTCTCAAGGGCTGCAACACGACCGTGACCGAATTGGATCCAGACTTGCTAACGATTACTAACTGGACTACTAACAACTACTAACAGGATTAACAATCACTAACAATCCCTGTCCCAGTCCCGATACCTAATAACAAATTAACCAACTAACGTTCTAAGTCTTACACCGTCTGCTAACTGAACATTCAATCTAGATCTGATCCGAGTCTTGCTCTGGGTCTGTCATAGTTGTAATAGGCGGCAGCGCAGGGGTGGAGCTGCATGCGCGTTTTCTATCCTAATTCCATAAAAAAAACTACGGACGCTCACGCAAGCCAAAGTAACTGCTAGTACTGCGACACCAATCAACAATGGTTAGAGATATATGTCGAGACTTCGAGAGAGCGTAACCCGCCAAACAGAATGGCAGAGTGACACTATTGAAGGCATTGTTAAAAGTTAACAATGCTAAGTCAACAACCGCTTTTTCGTACAAATGGCTATAGTTTCAAGTATCGATGTAAGCGAGTTGCGACTACGTATTTAAAAAAGAAATGTAAATTTTGAAGTTATATCGTAACTCGATATATTTTCCAGCAAAGTTCCGACTTGTCGCTTTCGGTTGCAGACTTGAGAGCCCGTATCTTTTCTTTCCTCTTCCTTTTTTCTTTTCCGAAAACGCATCAGTAAATGTCCATGGGCAACGACGGCTTCTTACCATCAAGTGGTTTGTGTGCTCGTTTGGCGGGTATTAACATGGGAACACTAGTTTTACCTGGCGCCGCTTGCGTGAGAGTTGGAAAGCGACATACAGACCGTTAAAATTATCTTAAGGGAACGTATTATGGGGAATAGGTAAAGTGTCCTATGTACCAAGGTGTCCTGTGTGCCAAATTTGATCTCAAACTGATAATATAATTATGATGAGTTTGTAAAGAGGGATGAAAGAGTTTTCTCTTTTATTTATTAGGAGTTTTCTCTTTCATCCCATGTCCTTTCCGGGCAGTGTATTTAATTATCTCCATACCAAATTTCTAAATTAGTTTTTACACGAGACGTGAAAAGGTAGTAGACAGACAGCCAGAGATAGTATTGCATTTATAATATTCATCGGTTCTTGTTCATCAGAGATGTGTGTAACAACGTCGATGTTTAAAATCAATAAATGTTTAAATCAAACACAACGTGATATAAAACCCGATGTAGGAGAAAGTTAATTTATATTTAGTAAGTATGTCAATGTTACTGACACTGGTTATAGTAATGCACTGCCGCTTTTACCTGTTGGCCTATCATTAAAACGGTCCCCATTCCCACTTTCCAAATGACTAAGCTTGGTATCGATGTTTTACTGAATCTGTGTTGATTAGACGGACTAAGTAAAACAACCTTAATGATAATGGTTTCTTTTTGTTAGGGTTCAATCTCAACTTTTACTTGTACCACGGTAATACGGTAATAGTATCATACAGTATTCTATCTTCATACAAACGGTCGGAACGCGAATCATACCTACGCGCCTCGGAGTTTAGTAGACATTAAGTATACAGCCACAGAAGCGCCATAGGGACGATCGAACGTGTGGGTTTGTAATCAAGAAGCGTGCGTATTACCTACCCATTTACATTCACTACAAACTACAACGAGGCAGCCCTAGCACGCGGGGCACGACAGGGCCGAGTCACAATACTGCATGATACTATTACCGTGCTTGTACCTATTTGTCTTGTCAATACGCTTGTCAACGTCAAGCGTCGAATATAATTTTGTTTCTAACGTTTCGGAGAAATTTATTATTAAAGAATGAAATAATGAAGAAAATGCGCATGAAACTTCTAAACTCACTGCAACATTAACTACAAAAAAGAAAAATTAATGTAGGTATTTTAGTAGTAGTAGATCAAGTAGGTATTTTAGTACGATATTTCAATGTTTGTAAATCAAAACTAAAGTAAAAAAATTAAGCGCTATTTGATTTGTATGAATTTGTATACATATGTACACATAATTATGAATAAAAGTATAATTATTTGATTTGTTTCAACTTGTATGCAATATGATGAAGATATCAACTACCTGTAATGAGACTTTCTCTGTTATGCAATTACAGTGCGATCATTATGCCGACGGTACGCATCGTCTTGTTGTTATATAAACTGTTATAGTCGTGATGAAAACGCGTAATAAGATTATGAGTGATTTTTCATTGTTCTTGCGAAACTGGGAGACGCTTTTCGTGTCAATTTCGAAGTTATTTATAATGTGATAGGCATTTTTTGTGTAAAAAGCCGACGTACCGGACGGGCCATCTGATGGTAAGTGGTCACTGTTGCCCATGCACATCAGTATCGCTACTGCGTTGTCGGCCAGAAAGATATAAGAAGAATGAAGGGAAGTAAGTTTCAGTAGAATAAAACAAGGTATGAAGTGAAACATAAGTTTTAGTCCAAGGGACTCGCGTGTTTAACATAAATAGTGTGATAAAAAAGGGATGGTGCAGTGGTAATTGATGGTAACAGATAGACTTCCTAGCAAAGTTAACTAAAAGTATACGGCAATCTAAACCTTTTTTTTTTTTTTTTTGTTGTCGAGGGGGAAACTTCAAAAGGTACCCGGCGCCGTGGGAGCGACGCCGGGGTATGTGGGATTTTTACCGCACTAAAACCCCCCCGGTGGCCTTCCTCAGCGCTGTTTGGAGGACTCCGGGATCTCCAAAGGAACGCAACCGGAGTCCTCCAAGCGCGGTGCCCTTATGTTGGGCTCTACCAGCGGGGGAGTGTTGCTCCCCCGGTAGCCGTCGCTGTTATTTACGACGGTATGCGGCCACACATACCGTCGTCCTTCTCGGGGCTGTTGGTGAGCGGTTCGAGCTCCCACTCTAGCCGCCCGCAGCCCCAAAGCCCCCTTTTAGTCGCCTCTTACGACAGGCAGGGGATACCGAAGCTCGTATTCTGGTCCCGAGCCACAGGGACAAGGCGGTGGCGCTATGTGCGCCCACCGCGGCGCCTCCGTCTCCGGGCTGGGTCGGCACGTTCCCTGGCCCGTTCGGCGTCCTCCTTCGCGGTCATCACTTCGTCACAGAAGGAGACCACTCGGTTCCAGGCTTCGCCGGAACGGACCATGGCTGCGACGACCGCATCCGGGGAGAGGTCGGGCCCCACTTCCTGCATCAGGATCCGCCGCTCTGACTGCCACGAAGGGCAGTGCTCGAGCGTGTGCTGCGCGGAATCCTGTGCATCTCCACAATGGTGGCACTGCGCTGACGCCTCCCTGCCTATCCGGTGCAGATACTCACCGAAGCAGCCATGTCCGGTGAGTATCTGGGTCAGCCTGTAGGTGACGCACCTCCTCCTCCTGAGCCAGGCACTGAAACTGGGCAGTATGGCACAGACAGCACGTTGGCGTATGCCCCGCGGCTCCTGAAGTCTCTGTCGCCAGCGACTCAGGGCGCGCAAACTGGCCTGCTTCCGAGTAATTTTGACCGTCTCTTGGGTGTAAGTCCCCTGGCGGAGAATGCGGATCTTAAAGAAGATCTCTGCATTCATATCCGCCAGGATGTCCAGGGGCGGAAATCGCGCCAGGACTGTAGCCGCCTCGTACGAGATCGTTCGGTACCCTCGTGCCACTCTGATTGCTATCGTACGCTGCGCGGCATTCAGTTTTGCCGCGCGGCGTCGACAGCCCGACAATCTGTGCGCCCATACGGGTGAACCGTAGAGCGCAACAGAGCGCACGATACCCGCGTAGAGGCGGCGGACTTCCTCCCTCGGTCCCCCGAGATTTGGCAGCAGTCTGTGCAGAGCACCCGCTACTTTATGAATCCGGGGGACAAGACGGTCAAAATGCTCGTTGAAGCTCCAACGGCTGTCCAGTACCAGCCCAAGGTACTTCATGTGCCGGCCCACTTGCACAACTGCGTCACCTACACGCACCGACATGCAGGGAGGTTCCACGCTAGGCCTGAGGCCGTGGAACCATAGCGCCTCGGTCTTGTTTGGCGCTACGCGAAGACCTATGCCGCGTATCTTCGCGACAACGCGTGCCACCCCAAACTCGGCCAATCGTACCGTCCTCTCAAAGGACTCACCCTCGGCCAGCACGAGAGTGTCGTCGGCGTAGCACACCACGCTGACCCCGAGAGGCAGCTCGGCCCGCAGTACTACATCGTACGCGAGGTTCCAGAGGAGCGGTCCTAAGACTGATCCCTGTGGAACCCCGCACACGACGCGCCTCTCCTGGACACTCCCGTAACGGCCCGGATAGCTCACGCTCCGGTCCGACAGATAGGCCGCCACCACGCTCCGCAAATAGGGAGGCACCCTATGATGTACCAGGGCCTCCCTTATTGCATTCCAGGGCAGAGAGTTAAAAGCGTTGACAATGTCTAGGCTTACCGCCAAGACTACTCTGCCTCTGGATACGGCCTGCTCTGCTAACTCTTGGACGCGGAGCACAGCGTCGACTGTCGAGCGTTCCCTTCGGAAGCCATACTGACAGTCGGCCAGATCCGGGCCATTTTCTGCCAGATGTCTGCCAATACGAGCGGCGATAATCCGCTCGAACAGTTTGCCAGACTCGTTCAGCAGACATATCGGCCTGTAGGCTGATGGTGAGTCCGATGGTCTTCCCGGTTTGTGCAGGAGCACAACCCTCGCCTGCCGCCAGTCCGAAGGAAAATGGCCGGCACGAAGGCAGCTGGTGAACAGGCGCCGCAATCTCTCCCCGAGGACGGTCAGCGCCAGCACCCAGGCCCGACCTGGGATTCCGTCTGGGCCCGGAGCGGTGTTTCGGGCGGCTAACCGTCGCACCGCCTGTTCCAATTCTGCCCCAGTGACGGCCAGATCCTCCGACCATGACGCTGAGCTCGGCAGGTTGTGCCCTGCATGCTGCCCTGGCGAGGAAGCGGGGCCGTCCGACGGCAATCTAAACCTACCTTGCTGTAGTTGTATTTACAAATTTATTTCATCTTGAGTTCACGGAACATTGTTATTTATGTTAAAACAATTGTATTATCAAAAATATTGTTCTTCAAAGAATATGACAACCAGATGCCTATTAAGTAAATAATTGTTCAGAGCTTGTCCTTGGGCGGAAATTAATTGTTATAAAGAAATTATCTCATTGTTCTTTAGAAATTGTACTTTGTTACCATTGTTTATTTCACTGTGATTGTGTCGGATACAAAACATACTAGAAAATATACAACATATTATATGGGTTACTTTTTTAAAGCAGTATAATAAAATTACAAATAATTGTTTTCCTTTGCAAGACTAACAATTTGTCAAAAGCCAGTGTATGAAATGTGATTTATATAACACACGGATTCTTATACAAACCAGATGCAGTGACTGCATTGATTGATAGAAATGGAAAAAGAGGACAGAGGAATGAATAATCACCCCCTTTTTATTCCTTTTAACAAACAATTTTTCATGTAAACTTTACCGTGTTTCATCATCATCGTCGTTTTTATATACTACGAGTATATTTCATGTTGCAATTTAAACAAACCTATGCCTATACATGTTCATGTAGAACTATCTACAAGGTAAATTGAACTGTTTGTAGGCACGCGAGCGATGACAGCGTTAATAGATGTATTGTCATAATTAATCCCTGTATGTGATACGCTGCTATAACAATTAACACTTTTATTCGGTTCAGCTAGTAGCTGGAATAACTAGGACACATTTTTATTCTGTAGACATAAACATAAATAATAAATCATTTAAAACATTATTCATTAAACAATTACAAATAATATATATTATACTGATGAGATACGTACATTTATCTTTGATTACCCTCCACGAAAGGATGCATAAATAATGAAGTTATTCAACAACCGACAACCCAGAATACTAAGGTCTGGAAGAAAATATAAACCCAAATATGGGATGAAAAACATTTATCTACGAATATTTTGTAAAAACCTTCTAGACTAACTTTTCCAAAACGTACAATTTTTGCTACAAATTTTTAGTATTATTAAAAGCCTATTATGTGTCGGACAATTTAGTCTAGTCGACAAGTTGAAAATGGTACAAAATAGAGATACTGCTCTTAAAATTACGTGCGATAGCTCATTGGATCCGGAATGACGTCTAGAAAAATGTGCTAAAAGCGTGTATTAGCACATAAAAAATTGCAAAAGTTATAAACAATTAAAGATGAAAAAAAAATGGCATTTCGTTTTTTGCCAATATTTCATAAACTATTAATATTTAAGAAATTTAAAAAAAAGATTCTGAAAGAGGAGGAAATTTCCAATAAAAACCTCCTAACTCCCGGAACTCTATCTCCATTATTTATAATTTTAATTTAACGCTGAAAATAGGTCTGCGCGAGACATTTTTAGGATGCGCGCGTGGCGTCAAAAGCGAGTACGGCGCATTAATTAATTTATTTAAAGTATTAAATATTTTTTTTATAATTTGAAAAAATTATGGTGTGTTCTGAACACTATAAATAATTTATTCCCGTTGGAAATTTTGCTTAAAGTTAATTTTTCAACGAGTTAAACAATTGTTAACTAACGAAATTTTCTCGAACTATCGTCTTAATTATAAGTGAAAAAAAATGTTTAAATAATGGTCGTAAAAAATTTTCGCTTCGTAGAGCCTTTCTTACATACATACTTAACAACATCGTGCCATAAAAGTTAAAAAAATATTGATACTTTGTTTATAACAATTTTTTTACTTGAACAAAAACTTAAAAATCCAAGTAATGTTGTTAAAAAATTTTTTTTTTTATATATCATCATATTATCGTTTTTTTATTAATACAAGATATTAATTGATTTGCAAAAAAAAATTTTCCTGGCATTTGTTGATAAATGTTTTATAAACAAATTGATTAAATCAATATTTTTTAAAAAAAATTTTTTCACAACTTTATTACATTATAAATATTATGATTTAAAAAAAAAAATTTTTCCTTAATAACAATTTTTAATTGTTTATAATCGTTTTTTTTATATTTCTATTGTTTAAATAATTAGTTAAGAAATAATTTTTTTTCTAAAAATCATAATTGACAGTCCTCTATAAAGTAACAAAAAAAAAAAATTTTTTTATCAACAATTCTATTGTTTATTAACTTACCAATTTGTTATAAACAAATTTTCAACTTTTTTTTATTTTTTTTCTAAAACTTCTAAAATTAACAAAAACAACCATATATAACAAAGTATAGAAAAAAATTTTTTTCAATTTTTTATTGCACTTTTAAAAAACACGTGTTACAAAATTTTATTCACGGTCATCATGACCGTGAATAAATAATATTATTATTAGATAAGATACTGTAATGCAAAGAATTAATGAAAGCTGATAAAATGTTTATTCGTGACCATGCGGAGATTGGTGTAAATTGAATTTGTTTGTTTTTCACCGTCCGTCACTGGTTCGGTGGGGTCAGGCGGGGCTGGTTTTATCTCGGGCGCAAAATCGGTAATTCTTATCCTTAATTGAATTGAATGAAATTGCATTACATTGATACATAGTGAGGAGCGGCGTCATTGAAGATATCTGGCGACGCGGGCAAAAAGCCGGGCCCGTCGATAAACGTTTGTGGTGGACGAAGCAGGCCAATTATGCGGCCCTGGTCGATGCCGCCGATTAGGGCTGTCGTGTTGCTGGGAGCCAATGCGTGGTTCAAATAATGATGTTCATGACAATTTTTCAATGTATACATATTTAAATCTAAGTGAAACATTATTAATTGGTATAAGGTGTATGCGTCGGGTAAGTAATAAACCGATAAACACCAACGGTAGATGTTAGTAGTCCATCCAGAGATTAATCAATTAACTTGCCTGAGATTATTCAATTAACTGCTTAACTTGGCCTATCGCTTAGGATCGATACACGTCACGCTTATCCGCTATTCTGGAAGAACATTATTCAACGACAAATTGTTTTATTCAACGGATATTGTGATATGATAGTGATAATAATTCCGAAGTAATGTCTTATGTAAATGTATATCCAGCAAAGCGATATAATCAAATTAATGGTGATTATTATTAATTTATACGCCTGCTTCGGTAAGTTCTGTGGACCTGTGGATGGCAGGCGGACCACCGCAGTAAATTTATTCTAAACGTGAGGATTAACGAATTATTTTACATTTTGTTCCATTTGTGCTCGAAGGCTTCGTTAAATAATTAAATGAATAGTCATACGCGTAATGCTATGTTGAAAGCATACGTAATGTATGAGTAGAATAAGTACCTTCACGTGGTAATTGATAGTTTGTTGACTGATGTTTCTGTAGTTTATAGCTTTAGTAAGCGGGGGCGATTACTACACAGTACATACCTATTTGTAGTAATCGCCCCCGCTTCACTTCAAGAAACTTGATGCCCTATGTATCAGAAGCTGCTCATTTTTAACAGGTTATATATGAATTTTACGTTAACTTACGTTCCTACTTTAATTAGGAATATTTGGTTTCATTAATTGCAAGAAGCACACAAAAGCCTTTAAGTCATTTATCAAACATGCATCTAACCAACCCTTCATATTAAGGATAATCCTAAAATTATTATATTTATTTACTTATATTAAGGATTATTTCTTGTTCCTTGCTACTACTTACAATAATATTTGCTACATAATAATAATATAAATTATAGTATAAAATTATAACAGGCAAACAGTACTTACACAATTATTTAATTTAGGGTACAATTCAAGCCCAAAATTTAATTGGTCTTATTTTTATTTGTTATTTATACTGTTTTGTTTATTATTAATTTACATAATCTGAAAGAAATGTTGCCTAATCTTGTAACTGCAACGATACGTGACCAGTTTATTTAGATGCAGATCGTCAATTAGTGCCGTGGCGGCTTTCAATTAACTAATTGAGTGCATCTAATTGTACAAGACACACCGCTACAGCTACAGCCGCATTGCCTTTAATGAGAATTGCAATTAGAAGACTGGCCGGACAACTCTTAAATGGCGTTGATTGAACATAACTAGGTAGTATATTATATTATTTAACTTAATTGAGAAAAAGTTACATACATATTTAAATTATAAGAAATGAAGGTAAGGTAAAGGCGTAGGGCATCCTAAAACATAATTATAACTAAGAATATAGAGCTAACTTTGGTAGTGTATTTCCATCACTATTGGGAATCTATTCTTAAACCACTTTTTTAATTCTTAAGTTGTGTATTCAGAATGCGGAACTAATTATTTTAATTTTTTTAAATGAGAGCCTTTGTCTGCTTATTAGGCCCTCTGGTATATTATAAAAATGATTGACATCGATTGATTTGTGATATGATAACGGTAAGACAATTTTTTTACCGACACCATATTGTATGAAAAATCTTAAACATTCCTTATACATACCTATCGTGAACTTTACTAGATGCAACTGTTATTAAAAAATCTGCCAGCCGAACGCTCATAACTATACAGTCTGTTTCTAACGGTAGTTGCGATATTGCGACCCAGTTACAGGGATCGTAATCTCGGTAAACGACACAATTGCAACAACGTAAAGAAGGTAAAGGGTAAAAATATGTAAAGAACAAATTGTGAGCGGGACTTCGCGGGACGCCTGGCAGAAACGATAAAGAATAGTTTGCGACAGCAAAATATAAATAGGGCAAAATGAAAAAAAAAAATATATTTTTCAAGAAAAGATTAATATTAATATTAAGATAAATATTAATTAATATTAATATTAAGATTATGTTACGTAGTGGTGGACAAAGGCCTGTACCCCTCACATTGTGAGCGGAGACCTGTGCCCAGCAGTGGGTGAATTATGGGTTGTGATTCTTATTCTCTAAGTCCAAGCCAAACTTTCCTGCTTCTGGTAAGTAGGTACGCCCTGTTGAATAACGGACAAGGCAAAGTATAATAAAAAAATTCGGAAAACCCATGACGGATGAAAAATTGTAATCGTTGAGTAAATCCCCGACTAATGAAGAAGTATAGTACAAATCCAAGAAAATCCGCCGGTTTTTGCCACTTTTTAGCCATTCGATATTATTTAACTTATCCATACCAGGGTCTTGATCTGGGTGTGAAAAAGGATTACATTACATTGATTTTACTAAAATGATGATGTAAAAATCCCATATAATTTTATCACCAACTGGTTAGTTATCGTTCCCGAGGTCTTATCTGTGACATTGAAATAATAACATAATTTTATTGCCGTGCAAATATTACCGCCGTATCTCTTACTGACTTGTCGTTATACAATATAAATATTTTTGAACTATAAATAGTTTTGTTTGAACCATAATTGCCTGCGAACATCCTTATTTGTGTTGGAAAAAACTTTTTGTAGATTTTATGTTACACTTCTATGATAAACAACTTAATATTGGAGTTTCGGAATGCAGTAGGTATGTATTGCACTTCAAAACATCTACATATGTTATTAAAGAAATATAATGCGTGTAACAACATGCATTATTATGAATAGATGGCGGAACATGACTATAGTTTATTTAATTACGTATTGCTCTTGTAAGAAATTGATAAACTATTATCAGTTACGTTTTCAAATCTCCACGGCGTTACT
The DNA here is from genome assembly GCA_905404295.2 of Ochlodes sylvanus. Classification (NCBI taxonomy): domain Eukaryota; kingdom Metazoa; phylum Arthropoda; class Insecta; order Lepidoptera; family Hesperiidae; genus Ochlodes; species Ochlodes sylvanus. The sequence continues at coordinate 10,163,368 of FR990131.1, forward strand.
AAGGAGCGAAATAACAGTTTTTGGATTAAAGTACTACTCATAGTAGGATTCCCTAATTCGTGAGTGTCATAGGCAACACACAGGACAAGAACAGATATTTAAACTTATAATTCAAATTTCCGCCTCGCTTGTGAATCGAACCCAAGACCATTCATACAGCGGCCCGTCATGATAACCATTACGTCATACGGATCTTTAAATATTTCAATCTCTTTCGTTGAATATTTGGATGTTTTAATATTAAAATTATACTGCATACTATACGATGTAAGGATACTGCGCCCTATGGTCTGATTACATCGTCCCCCGACTCGTACGTCTAGTCACATTATGTAATGGCTATAATGCAATGGTAATTTAACTCTCGTGGACTATACACACAGTACATAACGACCTTCACATCTCGACTAATGAGACTTAGTCAGTGTTGGTGTGATGGATAATTAAGTTCGCACTCGAATGAATTCAGATTCAAATTTCAATTCAAAGTCGAATCTTGAATTGTCGATTTATGATTGTCGAATTTATGAACCCAAAGCCTACTTGATAATAACCCTGCGTGTGAAGCACCGTAGCAAGAGATAATGAAATTCTAATATGCACAATTAATTTCTTGAAAATTAGAGGTGCAGGATTCGATCCCAGACCGCCCCTGGTTCGGGAGTGCATCGTTCAAACCACTCTGCTAATTTACGGCATAATGGCGGCTTACGTAAGCAAAGCAAAACATCAATATTTGGACTGACAGAATTGGCTTTTTTTTAATTTTCACTTCTACCACGTGTGAATTGCACACATTTTGATTTTTTAATTTACGCTTAACCAGCAACCAGGTCTGGTATGAATGTCATTAGGTATTCAGTTAAACTCTTGTTTACACACCCTAGCCCAGTGTTACAAAATAAATAAATAGACCAAGGTTACCTGCCGGAGACAGGTTTACGTCCTAATGCTTATAAATGCGCATTTATTAGCATTACATCCTTTTGTGCTCGGATTATACGGTACAAGCAATGGTGATCGGTGAATGGAATTTTATTATACCTGCATGAAGTGTTGCAAGTATAACCATTTAATATATAGAGTTACACGTGGGGTTTACAGAAACCTCTATTCCTATTTACTCACACATTTATAACGCTATTTACGGTTCGAAATACCAAAAATGGTTATATTATGTAGTAGGTATAATATATTTGAATTACGTGTATTGCAATGTCACTTCTTGGAAGATATAAATATTGAGTATCATAGTACGATTATATTAAATAACCTTCTGTGCTGTATAGCAGTAATTGTTTTTCTTTATCATAAAACGTAATATCATAAACCACTTTATTCACAGTAGCTAGAAATAATTTTAATTTTTTATATCATTTGAAATCATTATCGCCTCAAAATAGATTTTATCGATATTACATTGATATAAACCGTGGAGATAATTGTATTATGAACAAATAGAAAAAATGTTTGAAAAAAACCATTCGCTTTTAACCGAGGTTCAGATCTGGGTCTTTTTGTTGCAAAATATCTTGAAATTTTATCCAAGGCACTTTATAAAAACGAATGATTGACAATTGGTAGGAACATGCAATTCTCGTAATCCGATATTCCGTGGGTTTCAGGTTTTGCGAGCCATTCCAATCTGATACAGAATAGTTATACCGTGGTACCTGAAAGATAATCCTCCGCATCTATATTGTCCTCTGTCCTTGCTTGTTCGTAATCATATTTGAACAATACAGACAAGGTATTATTATCATCGAAATCATATCATCGTCATGAGAAAATAAAAGTAATATTTCATATCACGTATTCCATCCTGGAGTTCAAGTTTTATGTGGTGTATGTCGTTAAGTTGTACAAGGCCATCAGATTCATCATGCAGTGTAATCAATGACGTCATTGACCTGTGTATTTCGTATAGTTCCATTGTAGGTAATCACCTACAATGGAACTGAAGCTCTGTTTGATCTTGATTATTGACAGGTTTCTTGTAATAATCTTTGCTTCTGCTATAAAATGTAATGAACACTTCTTGTACCATGTTATACAATGTATCGGTTGTATTACAAGCGTGCCCCTTTACGGTTACGTTATCTGCATTGGATGAGATGTTTTACGATCTAGCTAAACACGTTGGAACGTTTTTGTATGGCACTTTAAATGAGAATAGCTACCGAGAAGTGCAGTACTCCTGCCTTATCTGGATCGTTAGTCCTCCGGGAAGCTGTTTGCGATACGGAGTCCCTAGCTTACGGTCTTCGACGCTCCTTGCCTGTAAAATTGCAGATTACGGAGCATAGAATTTTAGTACTTACCGGAGGATGTAGACGAACCCTCAATCCCGACAAGTCGTAGTAATGATCTAAGTAGCTTTGTAAAGCGGTATTTAATACGTTAACAAATATTTCTATTATACCTCTGTTGAATTCTACTGACGGCCGTTCCCCATATTCTATCTATTCATAATCCTCAGTAAGTTACATAGCAACTGACAAAAAGTCACAATATTACAGTGCTGGTTGCTATTATTTCATCTAGGTGCTTATTTATCCAGAGATCATATCACTAATAGTTTGGGAATGGCGGTTAACGACTTAGGCACGATTGACAAAATGTATTATCGCGTAATTAAGGTAAAACGTAAATTCACATCATATAAACGTTGGAAGTATAAAAATATATCCGAATTGGGTTTCCATGATTTAGAAGCCTGACCACTTCAGGTTTACCTAAAACATAATAAGAAACCAATAGAAAATGTTATCAGAGGTCACTGCTTTGCAAATTAATAAATTTGTCTGTTTAAGGAATATTTGTGTCATACAAATATGCCTCTTGTTCATTGGGTGACAGTTTGGCGTACAAGTCAATGTTAGTATGTCAATCGGCCATCGGAAGCTGATCTAGGACAGTGTTGGCGTCTGTTCCAAGTGATAGATGCCAATACATTCGGTCAACGTTCTAGGGTCACTGAGCTCAGGGAGGTGAATGTCTTGTTAAGAGAATTTGAGACGACACACCGCATATCCGTGATTAACTTGTTATCCGCAGTACTTGTTAATTGAACTGCGGATGTCTTGACGTCCATGTTGAAATGAACAGTACAAAGGTATAATATGTAAACTTTTGTAGAACGTGACTGTGTTTGAGAAAAGATTATCTGCTTTGGGTCTTGGCTTCAGCGATGTGCAAAATGTAATCATCAATATCATCTTAATAAATGGCAAATGTGTCATTTGCCATTTCTTATGGCATGAAAAACTAATTAAATATAGTTACAGTAGGTACAGTTAATATAATGTGTCTAAAGATTGTATGGTGTGTTGTGTGAGCTTTATGCAAATGTTTCATCATTATTTATAATACTGAACTGTTCACACTAAATCAAAGTATATTACATACCGGATGTTCCTATTGATGCACTAAACAATCGTCTCTCGGGAGTTTAACTATGAGATCATTCTTATCCAAAGATATTTATACAAGTAGGTACTATATTTATTCTTGATTTCTTTGTTCCCATTCAAATACATTTGAATAATTTTACAGGTTATCAATTAAGTTCAGTAAATCTTTTGACATTTGTCGTATTTAGGAAAACTACTTACCTGTGTATTCTTTATATAGTTAACGTTTATTTCCTTGTATAAATTAATAATTATGTTATAATAAACTTCTGGATGGTAATGGTAACACTTACTAGGTGTTGAGCATGATGTAGATAAGCTCCTTTTTCTTTCCAGTGGAAAAGAAAGTAGCAAAAAATGGAGTTCTTTCCCTTACCTCATATTCTGTTGTTTCAGATATTAAAATAACTTGCAAATATTTTTTGTTTCAGGTAAGCATCTGAACTAGGTCAACGACCGAGTTTGGGACACTGCGAACACGAATAGGAAATTTCGGTATTTACTCGGAGCTATTCTGTTTTCACATTCTAGTGTAATTTGTATCACGTATCTTGAACATGACTGTGTCACATATTGAATATAGAATCGCTCGCTTATTCACTTGTATAATCCAATTTTTTATATAAAAGATTAGATGTGCCAGATGGCACATTGTAGAATATTTTATGAAGACTTACCTTCAGTCTCAGACTCATCATCAGACTCATTACCGTAAGTCGTCATCGTCACCGTCGCTCATGGACATTGTTACACCAAAGGCTTCACGGAGTAAACCATGTTCTTATTATCTTAAAATCGTTTTTTGAGAACTATCCCAACATTTCTACTATATAAAGCACTCGACCATATGATACGCTTCCGGCAGATAAGTACATATTTCGCGTATACCCCTACATATTCCAACACAACATGAACAACGATTCAAGGGATACAATTCACAATGAAAGGTTGAGGCACTGGGAAAACTTCAGCTTCCCTCAACATAAGTATCGCTATATCTGATTCCACGGACTATTTTCCCGATGGAAAAATTCACTCAGCCGACAGCAACGAACGATTACTTCTCCTTACAAGTGACACGCGGGTGGGAAAGGCAGCCGGCCGCGGGCTCGGGCCATATAAATAATCGAAGGCTTAAGAATTCACTCGCGCCTGCCGTGGAAATTGTGGAATATTGAGGAAACGCGTTACCAAATTGACGGAGATTTATATATAGCATAGTCGCGTAGCGCCTCCTTCTAAAAAGCCTCTTAGTTAGGCCGCATGTACATAGATACCTACTCTATGCAGTTTTCAATAACTATGTATACAGTCCATTTTTCTAGCCGCGACAAAAGTAATAAACATTACCTGTTTTTGGAAACATCACATTTTAACACAATTGCACGCTTCAATTATGATATATACAATTAAATGGGTTCACTTAATACATTACACTTTGATTTACACCACAAACTGCTTCGAATATACTTAATTTCATCAATTTAAGAAATTATGTTTAACCTCATTTGCATAAATTGCACAGATATAATATTTCAGTAAGAATTTGACATGTCGGACATTTGAATCGTAGTGATGTGAATAAAAAATCGATTAGTAGTATTGACTTGAACGATTAATTGAATGATAGTTATCGATATTTACTTTTGGAAAGAGTGTATTATTATTTTGCTATTTAATACTAAATTTAACTAAGATTGCATGGCCGCGCGGTAACAGTCATGTTAGTCACTCCTCTATTACGTACATAGAACAAAGAGCATAGAACCGTTACGAATAAAAACACGAAACCGAGCTATAGTCCACATTTTAGTTATTATTTATTAAGTCTATTGTCAAGCGAATGAACACAGAGAATAAAAGTAAGGAGCAGCACCTGCATACTCTTAAAATGTATTTGGAAAGGGTAAATTAAACATTACTTTTTAAGGTTACATTATCTGACTTTTACCATAGTTATTGCAATTGATTATTTGCATGCAATTAAAATCTATTTTTAAAGTATAACATCTCACGCACGTACTTAGGTACGTACCCGTTTTTCTCTACAGAATATTAATTTGTAATTTTCGGAAACGAGTAAAATTCACGATTTATGTAGAAGATAATAATCATTAATTTCATTAATTCATTAAATTATTTCATTAATTCATGGATGGTACTTTGGATGCTGCTTCAGATCAACCAACTTCGAACTTTATAATCCACGTTTCGGAATCAGAGTCAAGCGAAGAAGACTCCGATGACTATGATGATGAATAAAAATGTTTTTCAATATTTTGTTGTATAATTTTTTTATTCATGATTTTTTTTACAAAGATAATAAAATTTTAGATCAACGATAGAGAATGAATCATAATTGAGTTAAATAGCTATACGTAACCTACCTTGTTTGGACTTTAAAGGGGAATCAAAAAGTATACATTAAGGACAAATATTACTGTACATTTAGTATGTACCTACATGACGTTACTTAAATTCAAAATTTATGTTTAAAATAATATTGGTTTTAACTGTAATTTTTTAAATGTTTGCATCATGTTATTTTTTACTTCTGGTAATAGAAAGACGAAATGGAGATAAAATAATGCAGTCTGTATTAAGTCTGCAAAAGTTTGAAAAAATAATAATTTATCTGTTTTAGTAAGTAAAAAATTAAATATCTTAAAACTAATTAAAAGTGTAACAAAAATATATGAATTACTACACTGTTTTAATATAAAATGCCATAGATATCATCCTTCCTAATTATACAGTCACTTAGGCATATGTAAATAAAACACAGTATTTAATTTCAATAAAACATATTTGTTAGATTGGAATAAAATCGAAAAGTAGAAATCGATATCGATGCGATTCGATAAAACAAAATCGCGGTAGTTACCAACAGCTATTAAATTGAATACTTCCGTACTCTATAGACTGCCAGTGTCTAATTGACGTTACGATGACGTTCCTAGTCGGCCATATTGGATAATCATTTGTTTACTTCTTAACTCTACGCTAGAAAAACGGACTGTACCTAGGTACGTATTTGTTTAACCATAATACCTTGTAACTTATAATTATTGTAGAGCATTTCAATGGAACAGATGTAGCGTGAAATTCAGGTAATTGATTACACTTACCTAGAGCTCTATAGTAGCGGCACAAAATTAAGGCCCCTTTGACACATTAAAATAGTGACGTGAAAAATGTTAATTTCGTATCGAAAAAATATGGTCAAGTGCGAGTGGCATCGATACATTTTTGGAATAAAAAATTAAAGCACCCTTTTTAATTACACATTTGGAATGAGAATCGAATACTGAGTACCCCCTATTAATATCACAAGAGTCTTACGAATCACCTTATATTTAAGGTCTCCTCGGCTTTGAGCTCAGTAGTGGGCCTTGTTGGGTTGAGATGATTTATAGTATATTCATTTATGTAATTGACTTACTTACTTTATTAAAGGTGGCACTGTATTTTGTTAGTAAAAACGTGAAGGAATTTGTTCGCGGTACCATATAATTTGTTTATATGGTCCCGCATTAGTCCATAATATTTAAATATATAATATCCATGTAATTAATTAACTTTGGGTCCTAAGTTATACATTCGATAAATTTTATGACTTTTTGCACATCACTATTGACAATGAAGAACAGCAAATTGCTCCTTCAAATTTATGTAATAATTTATACGAAACTTGATGATCGGACAGACGTCAAGTAAACGTCATACGGGCCTTCGATTTGTGCTGATACTATAGAATATTGCGTATTTAACACTAGATAGGTCGCAACTTTTAAATGTAAATTTCATCATACTTTGCTAACTATTCTATTTTAAGCAGACACATGCGATTCTTCTAAAATAAAATATAAAGATTTCAAGGTTACACGAATAAGAAATTTCTGTAAATCATCGAGCGTGGTCGTTCCGGTGACCATTCAGTGGGTTGACCGGCGGTAACAAATGTAACAAATACATATAAATAAATATCAATAAGATCCATTGAGCGTGCCGGCGGCGGCGGCGTCGGCCGCTGCTGTACGCTGCACGAGGGCACGGGGCATAAATCGTCATTGTCTTGTCAGCGTGGGCGCCGCGACCGCCATCGTTTGTGATATTTGCGTCAAAATCTTCACCAGGCCTACTTTTTCTTGAGAACACCTACGGAATTTGTCCGTTTATTGTAGGGCTATTTGGTAAATTATAAGGATTTGGGTAATGCTGTAGGTATGGTAAATTATAAGGATTCATTAGTTCATTTTATATGCTCCCAAAGCCCGGCGGCTTGTGTCGATCCCAAAAGCAACAGCCGACGCGGTCGGTAGTTGCATGGGTGACCGCTGCCCGTATATCTGTTTGTCGCGGTGGTTATCATTAAATAGCAGTTCTTAAGGCATGTCGGAGGTCTACGAGCAGCATAAACACTTAAGTTGTCCACTAACCCTCCACCAATCTGCATGAAGCAGCGGGGTAGAATAAGCTCTAGGCTTGCTCACTTATGAGGAGGGACCCGTGCCGGTTGAATCCAATTTATTTATGTAAAACTTTATGCACCATACAAATTTGTACAGAAATAAAGGCTTACTAAATGCTAAAATGATTCTCTCTCAGTCTAGTCTAGTCTTCAGGCAGGGCGAACACAACGTTTGGCGGTAGAGTATGAAACCTACAGTACTACAGTATACCTCTGTACTACTGTTAGCACAATCAAAATAATATTGACAGTATTTTCCTACCGCTCCTCATGAAAAGAGAACCACCTAGAAAAAAGTGGTCAAAATTAAAAAAAAAAAACAAATGTAGGTATGTTTTAATTTGAATTGGGTAAACATGTAAATAATATCCTGAATAAACATCTAATCAAAAAAATTTAATCAACTAGGTTTATAACTTTAGCTAGACAAAATAAAAATCACCATTAACAATTTTGGTGCCGACAAATAATTATAATATGAATCATGCCTCGTTCCTAGACAGACGTATAATAAATTTATAGCCTCAGAATATTCTTTTAGCTTCACAAGAAAATCATACCTAGATACGATAATATCGTTTGCCTTCCCGATACGGTAAACAGATTTATACAACAGTAAACAACTCGACAGGCGTCAAAAGCAAACAAAAATATTGTTTTTATCAAGGTTGGTTACACAATCACAGAAAGCCGTTGCTAAAATGAAGCCCGATAGGCACAACCTAACGGTAACGCCAAAAGAACAGGGATTAATCCATGTTTATTTGAATGAAACAACCAAATTGAATTTATGTAAACATAAATAAACTTGGTTTTTTCATTCATAATGAAAGGAAAGATGTTATACCTACACTACGGATACCCTGTTCTGTACATTATTTAAAGCTTCCGCGTGGAATTACCTGTGTAATTTTACTGAGAATATTTTAGTTGCATCTTATGATCTAACAGGTATACATTATATTATACGTACCTACCTATTCATTAGAATTTTGAGCAAAATAACAAGAAGATGCTAAAATAAATACTATCTACCTATTTATGTTACTTTTTGAACGAACATTCAAAACTCTAGTATGCATGTGGTATAAGTGTTATAAAGCAGAAAAATACTAGTTTTAAAACATCCCAAAGAAATAGTATAATATATATGATGATATAATATGATATAATGAACGCGAGGGAGCTATGAAATTTGATTTGATTGCTAGTAAGAGATCTATTATAATATGATATCATTAGCGAAAGTGGTGTGTGGCGAAATGTGATGAGTTTGCCGGATAGTGTTAAAATCTTTTGTAATTTTTGTTCTTGGCAATTTCACGCGAACAAAAATACATAACTCCAAAGCTTTAACTGCGGTATAAAATTATGTATACATTGAAGACGTATTAAGACTAGAGTCATTATGTAACGAAATTAAGACCCTCCTCCCGTCGCCGTCCCGCTACCACCCGAGCTCGTTAAGGCTGAAAATGGAGATGCGAAAATCGTGATAACCGCCCGAGCTCATGTGGTCGATGCCACCATTCAGACGACTCAAAGTAGCGTTCCGAGAAAGCCCGATCTCGTTACGATAGTTCACATTCGACACCCCGAGGCCCAAACTTATCTTGCCGATAGGACTGGCCGCCGTGCAATGAATTAATTTGCCTCCCGTCATTATTAGCAAGATCGCAATAAAGATATCATTTCGCTCGATATGTTTCGTTAACCCGATAATTTTCGGCTAGTTTATTCGTGCGGTCATACATATATGGTAATTTGTCAAATTTTGCGATCGTGATACGAACACGGCGTGTTGTGGTTTTCAACGAGTCGCCCACATACGTCGTAGCAACGATTTGTTGGACATTCGATACTGGTGAAATGTGTTTGTGTCGCAATTTATGGCGGTCTAAAACAAAGAGGCCGTGCGTTTCGTTGGACATACGCCCAGGGTTGGCTATTATAGTGATGCATTACCGTTTCGAACGTGTTGTGGTACGGGTACCCAGATATACAGTAATCTTGTGAGAGACGGCACACGAGCGAGAGTACTGTCTTAAACTTAGAATAAAGCGTTGTTCTGAACCGCGAATGGAAATAAGTTTTATTTAATGGATTATTGAAATTATTAAAATATGGAATCGCCTCAAGTAAATTAAAAATGTAGGTACGTTAAGAGGGGGTATAAAGCAAAATTGGCAATCGTAGATTCAATTTTTACAGTAGTAGATCAAGTTTCTAGAAGCTGAATAAGGACATAGATAAACTTCATTATATTATTGAGTGAATGTAAGAATCAAAAACATAAAAAAATTAAATTTTCTCGATAAAAAAAATCACAAAGTTAGGTCTAATTTTCAACTAAAATCATTTTTTTTTTCAATATGGTGCATGTTTTTGAGTCAATATTTTAATATGTTACGCTAATTAGTATCACGGTGGGATTTGTAGATCGATTTCTAAATCAAATCTATAATTTACGAATTATTTAAATAAAATACATTAATTGTCTTTATAGCTCTAGGATTTTGACATGCTCTGTTCCATTTATCAGTACCGTTGAATTTGATTTTTTCCTAGCTTTATACCCCCTCTTAAAGGAGAAGGAATTACTGCTTTTGATATTTAACTTTGAATATGTTCAATGATTTATGTTGTTTTTTGAATTTTTAGTTACCTTATTTAAGTATGATATTTGAATAAGGTTCATTCAACGTACTGACAGCTATTTGTGTTTGTAATGAACGGAACGTGTTTTATAGCGTATGAAAATAAGAATGTTGCTTATTGTAGACTGTTTCAATTAGGGTTGCCAACTGTCCGGATTTCTCCAGACATGTGCGGTATTTTGGTCTTCTGTTCAGCTTTTGACTTTGTCTACTTTATAAGTTGTGCGGATGGATGGATAAACTGAATAAAAACTTAATATGTATCAAGCGTTTGAAAGTTTTGATTTGTTTATTTATCTGTAAGTTTCTAGTAAGTGACTAATCAATGTTCAATAAACAATAAACTTGTAAGGTACAAGTAGGTATAATAATTGAACTATACTTAGTTAAAACAAATAATTACACAGGTTAAAATGTAGGACGGACTTTTTCAGACTAGCCCGAATTCTTTTATATTATCCAGCTAATTGTCTGGACTTAAACAGTTGGAAATGTTTATTATAATGTAAATAATTGTATCCATGTGTGCATCAACTGTTGATTGATGACGACGACCCAGTAGCCTAGTTGGTGACCCTGCCTGCGAAGCTAATGGTTTCGGGTTCGATTCTCGGTCAGGACAAATGTTTATGTGACAGATAAATGTTTGTTCTCGGGTCATGGGTGTTAGTGGTGTGTTATTTGTGATGTCCATGCGTCTCGCGACACAGGGAATGCTAATGCGAGGGTATGATTGTGTTAACGACGTTAATTAACGTTAACTTAACGTTAATTTAAAGTTATATTTTCGTATTGAATTTGGAGTATGGTTTATTATAGATTATTAAAAATTAAAAACAACATATAATTACTTTACAAGGGAACTATACCAATTAATAGTACCCAAAGCAAAACGTCAACCGTCGCGTCGTATGAATCACAAAATATGTAACGGTTGAGTGACTCGTAATGTCTTAGGCAGTAATTGAAAAATTGCCCTATTAGAGCCTTAAATGGTCTAATTTTACCAATTACGCCCCATTAAAAGTAATGAAAGATATTGACTTCGGATGTTACGGAAATAATGAAAGGCAGAGCGAGTGACGGGGACAGGATGAGTAATAGAGAGAGAGAGAGAAAGAGAAATTGAAAAGTGCTGCTCCTTCTAATTTTATTTAGATTCTGGTGGACCTCGCTTCGCTTCAGGAAACTTGTTCTTTACGTTTGTAAATATTAAATTATTTTCCCATTTTTGCCACTTTTTCCATTGATGCTCCGCGCATATTGGTCGTACTCGTAGCGTACGTAGCGTGATGTTATATAATCTATAGCCCTTGTCTATGAATTGACTCTCCAACGCAAAACGAATATTTCAATTCCAACCAGAGATTAGCTCGTTGAAACAAACAATAAAATAAACTCTTCATCTTTATAATATTACCTAGTATAGATTGAACTGATTTCAATATCAACACGGTCGTTAAAATAAATACGATATGGGTTACTAATGCGGCGATATGGTAAGGCCTTTTACTAAGTTCCTACCTTTACATTTATGAATTTTTTTTACTATTTAGTGCATATTTGAACATTTTACTAGTACATATTTGAAAAAATAATGTTAATATATATTACCATACACAGTTATCCCATGGAAATCTATTATCGAGATAAAAACTATTCTATGTCCTTTCTCGGGTCATAAACTATCTCCGTACCAAATTTAATTTAAATCGGTTTATCGAGTTAAGCGTAAAAAGGTAGCAGACAGGCAGACAGTTACTTTCGCATTTAACATTAATAGGGATATTATCTATACAAATAAATAAAATTGGAGTGTCTGTTCGTAATATTAAAATAACCCGTTTTTACTAAATGCATATTATGGACATCCATTATGCATTTGGTAGTACCGTGCATACATATACACGGTACATAATTATATCAAAATAACATTTTATATAATTTTTTGTCTCTCTGTCTCTTTGTTTTGGCTAATCTCTGGAACAGCTAGATCGATTTTGACGGGACTTTCACTGGCAAATAGCTAATTTTTTAAGGAGTAAATAAGGCTACTTTTATTAAAGAAATAAAATTATAAAATAAATTCCTGGCTGATGAAGTCGCGGGCACAGCTAGTAATAAGATAAAGTGCTTAGTTCCCACAAATATTTGTAAGTTTCGTTCGTATTATAGTTATAGTTGATTTATTATATAGTTATAGTTGATGAATTATAGTTATAGTTGAACGAAGCGATACGGGTTAAACGCTGTCGGTAATGACGGTAGTTATTTTCACGAGGGCCGATATATCAAGCTGAACGAAGCAATGAGCGCGGAGTATGCTGCGTTTATTCTTACAGTCCTCTTATTTTGTGCAAGCGTTGCTTTCAATCAGTTTAATGGTGAAAACACGAAATTGTGCTCTTGTTACTTTCTTTGTAAACTGTATACTGTAGCGTTAGACGAGCGATGCCCCTCACAGTATTCTACAGTGAATTATTTAGATGGTCTGTATTTGTAAGTTGCTGTATAATGCCCGAGACTATATTCGACTATAGTCGATAGGAACTAACTAACTAACTCGTACAGCCCCTTTTTAATTTGGTCCAGTTCTGACAATGGCATCCATGAGAAAACCATTATAAGTCTTAAATTAGCTTTATCTTGAAGGCGGTTTTCTACTTATAAGATTATATTATACATCTTGACTATTACGGTGTTTGGTATCTCAAATCTTTAGATCCCCAAAAGATCTTAAATATTCCAAAGACGTCGTCTGAATTTCAACCTATTTGACTTTTCCTTTTCTTTAATTCTACGTTCGTAAAAGATGCCCATAACAATAATGAAACTCAACTACCTAGATATCAGAAATCTGTAGCAGATTTTCTCTTTCAATAAAACTCATATTGTGTTCTTTGATATAACAAACTGACCGCATGCCATTTCAGCTTAATACAAAAACAATTTTAATTAAATTTAACGTTCTTTAACATAACATTATGCCATGCGTACAAAAGATTGTTCTCAGAGCTCCTTGTTTTGATTTAATGGTGCTCTGTTATCCAAGCTATAGCTATATAATGAGAATTAGTGACCCGCCCTCGCTTTGGTAAAATTATACTTTATTAGAAGAGATTATACGATTTGACATGTGCCTATTTTTTGTTTAAAAACTGATAGAAATATAACATTAGGCAAATGTTATTTGAAGCTACTACAATTACTCGTATCGTATATTTATATCGTATTGTTTTTATTTAAATAATCTACGAGTTACGCACCATTCCCCGACACACCTTTGACCTAAATAAGACAATCCTATGTAAATCTCATTCGGCTCTAGAAATTGTTTGAAACGTCACTTAAACTTGAACAATTTAAACCGGGCTACCAGCTATCATCCTGTAGATGTAGCTTGAAAATTTTATGTGATCAGTAGGTATAACGCATGTTTAATTTTTAATTAACGTATTACCGAACCAAAATTTCGTTAAGATCATACATTTTATTTTTACTATACCTACTCAGGTTAGCAAATACTAAATATGCATAGACAGAATAACGTTTAAGTTTGCATTGCGTTCGTACAAAATAATTTATTAAACATTCAGTAGGTCAGTCGTTAGTTAGTTTTACTTGACGAGTGTCGCGTTCTCAATGTCGCATGCCGACCGCTGCTGGCCGATATTTGGAGCGCCAAGATGCCAATGTGAAAGACTACTCCGCTCGGCTTTTTGTAACTACAAGTATTCCCAGGTCGGACATTATCAAAATAACATTCGTTCCTTTGCTTGATACATCATTAATGGCGGTACATGTCGAAAAATTTTACGTCGACTAATGGCTAATAATAATGTACTTCTTAGAAATTTATTAATTCTGTGATATTAATTTATTTTAAACGCAGAACATTTACTTAAGAAATAAAATTGTTTTGTTGCCGAGGCTGGTGGTTCGTCACTTAAAATTTTCTTTTTAATCATGAGCTTTGAATTACTAATGGATTCCTTGAGAAAATTTGAATAGAATCTTTAACAGGAAGAAAAACTCTCATCTACTGAATGTTACAGAATTTGAACCATCCATACAAATTGATTAATGCTTAAACGCGTTCTCAGCCCAAATTCTTGGCTTTGACGTTCTTTAATATCATCCCTAAAAATAAAGCACTCGGGACAATATTGTCGCCATGATTAAAGCAATCCGTCCCTTTGATAAGAAATTCTTAATGAAGTACGCTATACGTTGCCTTCGCTTTACATTAAACATTACCCCCCGTCGGGTCTTGTTTTCGTTTATCATAATAATCATGTTTATCGAATATGTCTACATTTGCAATGTCGTTCTTAATTCGTTAACTTGTTTTTTATAAAGAGTTTCAATTGAATTCTGTTACCTTATGGCGAGTGCGGCTCGGATGCGTCGCGTCAGTTTTTGTGGCTGTTAAAACAAGGTCTGTTTCTGGAGCGATGCTACATAAATCATGCTTAGAGCATTAGTCATGTATTGTTGCGTGATGTGGGCTCACAAACACAGGACAAATCGCCCGACGCCCGGTCACATGGGGCGTGCGTGAGTGTCCGCGTTTTTACTGCTCGCCTCCTACACTACACTCCAACTAACTCATGAACCCATTAAAACAGTATTAAGCTTTAACTGATATCAGCCATCTGCCATAACGATATAACAACAGTAGACTATGCTAACGCTGTAAATGTAATCATATTGTTTTCAAGGGACTTGAACATAGATTGTGTTTTGGCCGAAGTAGCGTTACTGTGTTTATTCAAGACAAATTCATTATATGTATTTAACCTGGTACTTAAGTACGTATAAATACATAATATATCAAAATATCAAACTGCACACACGCTAAGTTCATTGTGTTGCATTTGTACCATACTTGGTCTTGTTATAGAAATTTACACCAAAAACATTAAATATTTTAACAGTGGTTTATTTAATATTATCCTAGATAATAATAACGTAAGCTTTTAGAGTTGGCAACTTGAAAACAGTGATTAATTGTATGTATCCAAGTTAAACATTTGCGACGTGGCACTCGGAGACACCCACGAGTAGTTTACTTTTAGTTGTGGAAACAGAAAATTGAATTGTGCTCGTTTTAGGTGCGGTGGAGATTCTAACAACTTTAATCCTATTTGGTGAAATCTTACGTCGCTTTGTTTGTCTTTTAACAAGAGATACCCAACAACAAAATTGTGGAAATTGTATAAGTAATTAATGTGGTTTTATCCTTCATGAAATGAAATAAAATATTTTTTTTACACATTTTAAAAAGTAGTAAGTAATTCCCTGAGTTTGTGGCATACTAAGTAAATGTACTTGAATTTTTAACAGGTCACTCGGAATTTGAAACGAAATATCTAAATTAAAATATGCCTACTAGACTGAAGCCCGGGCAGCCGACATTTTATCAATCTCGTGACGAGTTTCTTATTCAGCAGCTGTCAACATTCAGGATCCCTCGTACCGCCGCGCAGTCCCTCGTAACAATGATACGAATGTGCCTCTGGCTCGCCGTTTATAAGATGACATGTACTAAATTTGCTTTTAGTTTTTTTCCTGTTCCCTTTTCCCGGATATATACATTTTGATAAGCTGGAGAAGTTCCTGATATTGATGCTTCAGTTATATAATTATTAATGTATCCTGTAATAAATGAAAAAAAAAACAGAATCAATGAATAGTTCAAATGAATGAAAAAAGGTTACCTACTTATCGAAAATATATTTTATTTGTCTCCCTAGATTGAATGATAGTACCTATAGTACGCTAGTTAAAGGCTTTTTAAAACTTTTAACCCTCCGTCTATTGGATAGGGTAAACTATTCCTTATTTGTAAATTCCTACGAGTGAGTACCCTGACAAATAATCATGTTCAAGTCAACAGGTAAATGTTCTAAAATCTCTATTATCGGCCGTCTTTAAAAAGCAATCGGCCGTACTATTTTCCTTCCCTGATTACTTGTTCAGATACGTTGATGGCTCAATTAAACGCCCCAGGGGCTCTGCGCACATTGTCGCTGTTGGTTTTCGATTGAGCGTCTGCCAAACTAATCCCGTTCATGTGAATACTGGAATATGTTCCCTTTATTTTTTATACTCTGAATATGCTTTACATCTCTAATGGGGTTATTTAGTTTAAAAGTTTGTAACGTGTAGTGTTACTATAATATTTTAAATTGTTTTCCATGAAATATCAGTACTTGTAATATTTGAATCATAATTAGCATAGATTAACCTGTGATAATTAGTAAGTGCTTCTAAAATAAACATGGAAAATCAAATAATATAAAAGTTCCTTATTGTTAAAAGACTTAACGCCGACGTGAGATTAAGTTTATTGACCACCGCTAACTTAGCTCCCACTGAGTGCGCCACTTTGAACAACTTTGTAAAAGCTATGGCCCGGGAAGCCTCTTTTTCCCGTTTTATTGCTAAAGTTCCTTCATACGTGTCTTGGAAAGTTGCGAATGCTCTTAAAATTTTCGACTCGTCGCAGCATTTTTAATCTCGCATAAAAGACTGAAGGTACACGTCGATAGACTATGATATATTAGTCTGCGCGAAGTTATTGCAAAGGGAAAAGTTATACGGTAGATTTAACGAGCGAGTCGACGGAATACTGCGAGGGTCTCGGTTTGTTTTCTCTAGAGCGGGATGTGAGCACTGCCACTAGAATGTCTCAATTTTAAATCCCCAGCGTCGGGGGCGTGTTTCTGTAAGTTAATGCAACTTAAATGTTCAGTAGGCGAGGCATTTGCTGGCACGGTGCCTGTCTTGGCGAATTGTTGCTCCCATTGCTAGCGAGGCGGCGCGACAACATCTGTACCCACTTCGGCATCTTCGTGCGCTTCGCCGCATATGGATTAGCATTCTTTGGATACTTGTCAGACAGTATGATATATTTCAATAAATACCACTTAGTCTTAATATGACTATAATTTTGACTAAAGAAAGAGTCATCTGCATCATTGCAACCCTTAACTGTCCCATTGTTGGGCACGGGTCTCCTCTCACAACGTGAGGGTTACAGGCCATAGTCCACCACGCTGGCCAAGTGGGTATTGGCGGACTTCACACACCTTTGAGAACATTATGGAGAACTCTCAGGTGTGCAGGTTTCCTCACGATGTTTTCCTTCACTGAAGCAAGTGATCATTATATTCTACTACGCAAATAATTTTTGAAAATGAGAGGTGCGTGCTGGGTTTTGAACCAGGGTCCCCCGGTTCGGGAGTCCAACGTTTAACCACTTGGCTATCGCTGCTTATTAAAAGTAAGAGTAAAAAATGTAATAGTAAGTGGTAAACACGAAGCTCTTTTGTAATTAAACGAACATTTAATTAGAACCCCGGCCGGCTCGTGATTTGAACATCGAAATCCGGAAGCTGGCACGTATTCTAGAGAGCGAACGAGTTAAGCGGGCTGTGAGGAGGCTGCCCCCGTAACATCTTGAGCACGATCCTTCTATGCGTTTATTTATAGCTTTACTTTTGTACATTAAGGATATCGAAAATGGTAGAACGTAACGCAGTAATGGTTGTGCTGTTTATCAGCTTCATCAACGGTAGAACCTTTAGTTTATTATGTTTTTTTCTTACAAGGGCATCGTGATTTTATTATTTTAAAAGATAAATTAGTTGAAATAGTAAGGAGTACAGTATTCACAAATGTTTTAACAAAATCAGTTCGCCGATCGTACTACAACTTGCGTTTTTTAGCTATACTTCTTTAAAACGTATCAAGTATTTCTTTAAAGTTATTATAAAGTCGAGATTCTAATATCTTTTATAGCTTCCGGATATTGGATAAGTCTGAAACGGAGCAAGCCGCGTACACGCGTTCCTCGTATATTGCATTATCTACAGCTACGGCAATCTTGCAGATGGTACGCCGCTCTCTTAAAATGTCCCTTTATAGCATTCCTAATCCAAATTCTAAATCGGTATTGAGGAATATTATGTCTTATGCAAGAATATTAAGTTTTAGGCCCCAGTTAGACGACGCGATAGCTTTCGCGTCATATAAACGCGACCTTAATTTTCAGTTGAAAGCAATATTTACATTTAAAATACCAATATAAGTACTGAAGTTTTGTCGACACCGTCGCTGACACTTGACACTGAACCTTGAAACATTAGCTAGTAAATCCATGTTTAATGGTACCCGTAAGGATGAAGTTACTAATGAACAGAGCTGTTTGAAATAACAAGTAAAACCGGTGTGAAGTGTGGGGAACACTCAATTTACGCCAGACGGTTCTTACATGAAACGGCCCGACTGCAGTACGTAACGCAGACTCCTTCAGCGTGTTCTTGTGATCCGAACACTGACTTCACGTCTTGTCTTGTTGCAGCTGATGCAGTCGGGTCTTAAAGTAATACGTAGTTTGCACGTACACATTGAAATACGAGTAATAACAGTATGAATATTTGAATTACGTAATAAACGATTGTTTGCGGAATTTCTACAATATCGGTACTATTCACGATTTGCAGAGGATAACGTTAAATACTATAGCATAACGTTGAGTTATACTATAGTATTTAACGGACTATAGTAACGGCAAAAAATTAAGGCCCCTTTGACACATTAAAATAGTGACGTGAAAAATGTTAATTTAGTATCGAAAAAATATGGTCAAGTGCGAGTCGCATCGATACATTTTTGGAATAAAAATTTTAAGCACCCTTTTTAATTACATATTTTGGAATGAGAATCGAATACTGAGTACCCCCTATTAATATCACAAGAGTCTTACGAATCACCTTATATTTAAGGTCTCCTCGGCTTTGAGCTCAGTAGTGGGCCTTGTTGGGTTGAGATGATTTATAGTATATTCATTTATGTAATTGACTTACTTACTTTATTAAAGGTGGCACTGTATTTTATTAGTAAAAACGTGAAGGAATTTGTTCGCGGTACCATATACTTTGTTTATATGGTCCCGAATTAGTCCATAATATTTAAATATATATATTGTTTCAATATCCATGTAATTAATTAACTTTGGGTCTTAAAGTTATACATTCGATAAATTTTACGACTTTTTGCACATCACTATAGACCATGAAGAACAGCAATTTGCTCCTTCAAATTTATGTAATAATTTATACGAAACTTGATGATCGGACAGACGTCAAATAAACTTCATCGGGGCCTTCCTTTTGTGCCGCACCTATAATCAATAAGTATATTTTTTTCGTGTCAATGCTGATGACGATGTTATTTTTAGGATATTCAATTACCTCTGCACCTACCTGTTAGTAAGTTACATGTTAGTAGGTAAGCCGTAAAGCCTTCGAGACATTATCAAACATTTGGCCGAATATAACAACGAACAATTTATTCGTAAGGTTGTTTTAAACAATTATAATATTATTAACGTAAAAGTTAACCAAGGGCTAGACATAGCATTAAAACAGTATTTAAAACCGAAGTGCGTACCTAGCCTGTCAGACGCGGTGGCAACGTTCATATTAAATTCCTACGAGCATAATCTGAGCGCCCTCGTTATGTTGGCAGTGAGGTTGAGGGGCTTATGTGATGTTCAAGAGACCGCCACTTGTATTTTATAAATATAATTAATAAAAAATCTAATACTGCAGTTCGCACTACGAGCCATTCATTAGCTATATTAGGTATGCATTGTAAGAAATTAGCGTAGGAAGAATTTTGGTATAAGGATTTTTAATTATGAAGTAAAGGATTGTTTTCTGTCAGCCAATTTTATTCTCGATATTCTAATCCTCTTCAAAACATTCATAGACTATGACTTTGAATTGGAATAATATAACAATGTCGAATACCGCACAATGTTAGACAAACAATAACGGCGACGCATTGTGAAGTAAACACTTGGTTCAATACAATTTCCATTCATTATCCACCATTGTCTCGGAAGTATTGTCCTCATCAACTCATCATTTTACTTCGAATATAATAAAATTAAAGCCCATATTATTGAAGTAACTTTGTATTATTATATTATTTATAGGTAAGTACTTTTAAGTGAAACCAGATTATTAAAGTTAAATTCAATTGGATTTTTCTGTTTTGTCTGCTCGCGCGTTTGATTGTGTACCTACTTTGTGCGCGAGATACGACCGATTCTCCATATAGGATAGATATAGGATTTACATCGTATCAACATTGTCAAACAAAAGAACGCGCCAAACAAGAGATTCAATTTGCGAATCATGTAAATATTAAATAGACGAATGTTCCCAAAGGATATTTCCTTGTATGTGGAAATCGCCGAAGCCCCGCGGGTATGATTACGAGCTCGCGTGCGCGGTGCGGCGCGCGGTCGTCTATAGTCGTCTACCATTTAAAGTTTGCGGAACTCCCGGGCGTCTCAAACTGTGAACTATCCACGTCGCAGTTCGAACGACGAACCTTTATATTTAATCTCACAGCAGAGGGGTTACCGCATGCGGTTAAGTGCAGTACTGCAATGTTCGAATTAAAGTGGAGATGGGGGAAATTAAAAATTAAACTCTTTACAATTCTCTTTGAAACAATATTATGTTTGAACTAAAGTTCAAAGCTGAAAATATGTCCTCTTTTCGCAATCTTTGCCTCTTTTGATTACTCGTGTGACGTCGTATTAAAATGTCGTAAATAAGGTGGTAGCTTCCCTGTTTATTAATATGCTCTTTGTTACTGGAAATGAGAGCAACACGGCCCCTTAGCCTATTGGCATATATGAAAAATGCTGAAACGCGAAGAAATTATGAACTGAGGCATCGCTGGCGTTACGTCAAGGGATCGCTGACAACGACACGATCTAATAGAAAATTTTCATATTCATAAGAACGCAAAGATTTGCATATAAAACGAGCTTTCCCCTCCCCCTATTCCCTACCCCTCCAGCACCTGCCGAGAGCCCAGTTCCCTGTTCTGTGTTCTCCCTTCGAGAACTTCGAGAACCCTGCGATAAATACTATCTTTAAGCAATATCTATTTCACGTTCAAGTGCACTTAACATTCTCTTTGTAATCGAAAATATTGTTGTCGATTTTCTTGAGAGTTTCAAAGCGCTGTGATGTATCTTATCTTATTCTGATACGGAAAATGTTCATAAAAATGTTGACTCATTATTTTCTGTCTTTGCTAATAGCCTGTTGTATGATATCGAAATTTCAGTTAAATATCTTAGTAAAAATTCGTCGAAATTGATTCAAGCGAACAAAAATTACAATCTTTTAAAGGATTCTTGAATGTAAGCCACAGCGCTCGTGGTGCGCTTTACTTTATTTTGCTCATTTTAATCCCGATATAACTCATGTATGGTAACTGTACTGCTAGTCACCACTACCATCCCACTTCTTACATACATAAATCGCAAAATTTTTCGTGTTTTGGCTAGTGTCGGAGAGTTGGTACCGGACTCCCGCTCCATGCATTCATTCCCTACTACACGAATGAATGCTACGACAATGGGACTTAGTGCTAGGAATAATTGACGTCGTGCGTAACCTCTTATGACCAGGTGGCCTTTCCCTTCATTGACGTGGAATATTATCTGAATGGTGCCCACACTGCCCGTTATAATATAAAAACTTCAGACGAACATTACTTTTTTTCAATTTCGTTTATTCCAACAACAAGAACTTAATCAGAAGATAAGAAGCCAATAAATGATTTATATGCCGCCGGTTTCTTCTTTCTTATCTCTGCTTTCTTCACCAGGTGGCTCGTCTCCTCCTTTGTACGCTATTGGCATAAGAAATGTCCTTCCAGACGAAGATGCTGGCAAATACTAGTGTGGTAATAAATATTATATGTACAACATTTTCGTTTCTGACATACAAATTTAACTGCAAACAGTCTGTAAACATTGCTGGTTGAGTTTGATTAAAAATTGATGTAAATGAACAAAATCTTGTACAACTCGAATAATATTTTCTGTGATCTTTACTGACCTTTCATTTCTCGTGCTTGGAAAAGTTTGATTGCTTAATCTTTAAGTTAAATTTATTTCGAACTAACTTGCGCCCGAAACGTCGTCAGCGTCCTTTGCTACAGTCAAACCGAGAATCGACGAAGAGAATAGCTAATTAAGGAGTACTTTGATGCTAACTTTTTTCATTTTAATAGGCGGAAACGAGTCAATGGGCTACCTTAAGGTAATGATTTAATTTAATGAAATTCGTTGTTAATAAAACAGTAGTTTATCGCGACAATTATAGTTATAGCCCAGAAAATAAAGATGTTAACTTCGGAAAAATTACGAAAAAGCTGATTTTTTGAGCTTCCTTTCTTTAGTTTTCTTTTAGTCTTTTAGTGTTTAGTATCCTAAGGGCCAGTTTCACCGGTTACGGATAAAGTTCCAGATAGCCCTAGGAATTTATCTGCCACTTAACAGTTGACGAAGGGGCAACGTCGCTTTTTTGCGTTTCGTTACTACTATGTAAATTATTGTCATTTGAAAATTATTTTGAAAACTTAATTAATAAAATACTTTTTGTTCAAAATAATCCAATTCGACTTTTTTAATATTTTCAAGCATAATTTTATCATTATAGAACGAAAATAGTAGGATTTATAATAATATGATTTACTACCGTTCAAAACTTCAAATTCCAAATGTGTTTATAGAAACGCCACTTGAAACATTTTTTATCCGTCAGATAGCGCCTTTAACAGCAACTTGAACTGGCAGATACCTATCCAACACTTTATCTGTCACTTCTGTCAGATACCTATGAAGCCAAAAGTTGTAGTTTATCTGGGAGTTAAATTCCTAGGGCTATCCGGAACTTTATCCGGAACCGGTGAAACTGGCCCTGAATGTACCTTGATTTTAACCGTGGGTTTTATTTTTAGGGATTGAAAGCGGCTAATTATTTTTCAATGTAAAAATAGAGAAAATTTACAGTTTACATAATTGTCCATAAAAACATGATGATATCTTGTAGTCTTTACTATTAATTACATACTTATCACCGGTCATAACAGTAAAACCAGTGAAGCTGCATACAATACAAGTAACAACACAACGCCGAACCAGAAACTGAAACAAATAAGTTGCACCTTGTACCGATTGCAATACACTAAGTCGATGTGGCGGCTCCGTTTTACATCGCAGCGAGTGGTGTAGCGGTCGCTCGCTCACCACATGAATGGCGACCGCGGACTGCAGCTGGCTTGGATTGAATTGAAATGAATTGTTTGTAGAGTCAACCCTGTGACTGGATTACGTGCGGTTTGCTCCCCCCGACGCAAATTGGATCTCGAATGAGATGTCTTTTTCCCAATTCGACGCAATGCAACGCCACCCAACCCTAGCTGGACGCTGTTTGCTCTCGATGTCTTCCTTGTTCGTTTTTTACCTTCCTCATGCGCGCTGGTAATTAAACCGGTAATTCGAAACGAATTTATACTTCTCAGTACAAATTCATACACCTAATATATGTATCTCTACTCCGAATCATTCCGCTTATGGTCAGAATTGTTATTTCCTGAAAATGTCGTTAGATATGCGTCAAAGATCAGTATTCTAGATGCCCGCACTTTTATCAAGATGAAATCGTTGAAATATGTATTTGTGATATTGGTTGCAAGGCAGCACGCGCGAGAGTCGTGTGAAAACCGTATTGCCCGACAACAATGCGACTCGTGACTCGAGATGCGATTTTGTCTTCAGATTAATACGCTGACATAAATCCCTTTATATTTATTATATCGATACGAAAAGAGAATCTATCCTCTGAACAATAATTTATGTAAGTCCGGCTAGAGAATACAGCCTGCGATTATATGAAACGTTGGAAGTAAAACTATTATAGAGCTCGTTCACAAGAAGTTGCAATGACTCGCCGTGCGCTAAACGAATTGGATTGATGACGGAACGTTAGAGCCACAACGTTCAGTTGCATCGGTGTGAATTAGACAATTAGTAAGTTTCGAATGGACGAACACACGGAGGCTGTTCGTATAATTGTATGCAAAGAGGAATCGTGTTCTGTTGTGGGACGAGTGGCCGCCCGGCTGGCTCGTCCTCGGCCCTTGGTTGCGCCTCATTGGTGCACAATGGATAATGTACGTGCCAAATGCTAACTTGGGCAATTGAGCGCACTGCGCCCAGTTTGCGGTTCCATTTACCCGCCTGTATCCTCTCAATCCCTCCACATGAGACAGAAGATTTAACCACTCTTAATACACATTTAGTGTGTGAGTAAATCACAAACTCATCCGCTCACGTGACTCACGTCGACAAAATAAAAACGAATAAAGGGCGTGTTCGATGTAAGATATATTATTCCCTCAATCCATTGTCCCGAAGTGACAAAAACGCATTAACTCAGCTCCGTCTAAGAGCTAACATTGCTTTCGTCTCTAGAAAGGCTATTAACTTTGTAGACTTTTCCTCTTTTTCGTCCTTTTTGTCTCGCAAAACGTATTAATAAAAGGTTTAAAAGCTCAGCACTGAACCCGCTCGACATCCATTTGTTTTCGATGTGTTGAAAGTCCGATTCCGTACAACAACTACTACACGATACGATTAACGTATGCAAATAACATTCACTTTACTTTCGTGTTAAAACGTTTGAAGAATTATTGAATAAAGATATAAAGATAAATTTAAAAATGTAATTATATTATCTTTCGAGTCTTTAAGCTCAGAATACGCCGACTGAACAAACTAGATAAATAAATGCTCATTTGCACGGACAAGTCTCGATGTCAAACAGAAAACGCAAACACGAGCGTGTCTATATCGTCTAGAATTCTAGATGTTAATCGTACGGTAAATAGATTATCCTCTTGTAGTTTAAACGCAGACTGCATTTGAGCTTACAGAATTAATTAAGCACTCGCAATGAGCTAGGCTCGGCCTTTGTTTTAAAAATATAAAAATGTTTTGAACGTACGAATATTCGCCCGCGTGTGTTTAATTTTATTGTACCTTGGCCTAATGCACTTATGGAGGTACAATGGGACGTTACCCAACTCGTACATTTTACTGTGATATTGTATATTATTATGCAAATTTCGCTTCGCATGTACGGGTTGGCTTTGACAGACTTTTTTAATTTGTTCAAATAACTGTAGGAATAGAGGTAGGTTATAAGTAGACTGTATTTTTTTTTTTTTTTCAAATATTTATTTCTATTGCTTCATTGCATTGCATTGCATTGCATTCTCAATGCATTGCCTAACAAATAATAGGTCCCAAATAAAACCGGTCAATTGCGAGTGTCTGTGACTGACAGACAGACATCGAAGGCATATTAATAGGGTTCCTTTGTTTACCATTTTGGTACGAAACCCAAAAAGGCTAATCACGTAGTAAATACTACGTAGAATATAAGTTTACTCTAGAATGTAAATAATCTCAACTCTAAACAAGTCCAAAGCTCCGACCCGCATGATGTTCGTCTCAGTTTTGTGGTCCTATGCAAATATTTGTTCGTGAAGGCACACTAAACCAATAGTAAATGAATACTGAAGTTATTGCAACCAAGTTGTTTGCTAATCTCAAAAGTATTCAGAAGATTTCATAAACCACAGGGTCCAGAATGCGATCAAAGAGCGATAATGATGATAAGGTGCTGGAGTTTATCTGAAGTGTGAGAAAATTGCAGGCAAAAATAATCATTCTCCTTTCAGTTGGTTGCTTCCAGTAGTTTCGGCTGTGCGCTGTCTGTCAGTAACGGAAGAGTTTTATATACATAATATTGATCTAATAATAGAACTGTACGAAATATTATTCAAATTAAGAAAATGAAATACCAATACGAAGATTAATATTAGTAATTTCCTACATTCTGAAGTCGGTTAAAAACATGACCGATTATACTGGTGCCTACCTAACGGCAGTAACGGCTCATTAGCAATGCAGCGAACATTTGCTACAAACCTCTGCAGATTAAATAAATTTCAAGTTGAACCGTCGGCGTCGACTCGCCGAACCTTTTGAAAGCACTATTTCGTATTCCTTTAAGGCGATTTCTTTAGAGTTATCAAATTCGAAGCACGATCTCTGCGGCGAAGGCGCGAGATTAAGCCAGATACTGGGTTTTAGAATACAATTCTAATGATAGATAATATTTTATATGCCGTCCTTTAGGTACCTGCATACTTTATAAAAAAATATTTTGTAAATACGGAATACGTGAGATTCTGCTTCTATACCCTCCTTCAGAATCTACCCTGCGTAATTAGGGATAAGACTCTCTATCCATCGATACGAGATCCAACCAGTGTACCAGTGTCTCTCCTGTTGTTGTTGTTTTCCTTTCCTTGGTGTTGTTGTTCATCTATGATTGATGAGACATGATTTGAATCCTGCGCGCACATTCACCTTTAAATTCTTGTATAAATAATGTTCTACGATGAACGTTAATTTAGTGAGGAATTTCTCATAGCTTCAACTTTATCACAACATTGTCAAATGTGTGGTTTACCGATGCATATTTCGTCGCCACCAAACTAAGTCTTGCGGTCATTGACTACAAACTCTCATTCTTACTGATTATAAAAGTACTTATATTAAATTATCCAAAAGTTGTGTTGATTCCAGAGACTACATAAATGGAGAGTAGGTACTTGCCGAAATAAATAACTTACTCCCGTAGCAATATGCATGTAGCATTATGAACAAATGACACGTCTACATAGGTATAACACTAAAACCCTCGACTCGAAAACAACAATAATACTGTTTATTATGTATGTATTTTATCCGTTACATAAACGTCTCTGCCGGTTGGAAATCGAACCCGAGACTCCTCGATCGGCAGGCAGGTTCACTAAAAGCGGGCTATAAGCTCGTGTACTTATTTTAGATATAAAATTGGGTAGTAATATATAAAAGTTTTGGAACACGTCACGAAAGCCAGTACTGCGTCCCACCCTTTTCATGTCGGGCGAGACGGACAGTCATCTGTAGAACTAGGATGTGGGGTTAGTAGGTTTCCACTGGGGGATAGGTACTAGCAACTACATAATGACTACATAGGTAGCTTTATACTAAAACCTGCAGGTGCCCGCAACTTCGTCCAAATCTTTTTTATACCTACTTATACAAACTTTGACTCTTTCAGCTTCGAATTAAAAATCTTAGTGCTCACCATACTAAATCAGGAGAGGAGGGTTTCCTTGTACAAATTTCATGCTTCTAGGTCGACCGGTTGGGGCTGTGCGGGGTCTGTCAGTCAGTACCCAATAGCGTTTTCTTAAATAAACTACTAACACCGCCCTCGCTTCGCTTCGAGAAACTTATTCCTTAGTTTTGCAAAGATTTATTACCTACCAAAGTTCCATCCAATTCAATTCAACAGTTGGGTTCTGCTGCGTTAATAAAGTCCTCCAATAATCGTTTTTCTCACATATCTCCCATGTACAGACAGCGATTAGTTATATTTTTATTAGATGTATCTATAGAGAAATATCGCTAATGTGTTGAGTGTTCAAACACCGTACGTTAAAATCTATTTCATTTCATGCAGACATTTTTCGTTTGTTCGTCGCCCGCTGCGGAGCAGAGTGTGAAACCTCAATAATGAAAATATTCTTGCCCCATTTCCGTTATAACCAACAACAGTTGATTGTGAAATGAAATTTATATCCATTTCACGAGTAAATTCTACCCGCCCCTTTCGTGTCCCGACGATCGGGCCGTCAACGGGAAGAGATCCTCTTGGTAATGGTTTCTGTGTGCAAGTGTTCAAGGGCTGACCGATGGACGAACTTCGGATATCGATTAATTGCCTATAAGTTATATGTACATATACGAGTATAGACTCGCGCAATGATCTAAATATTAGATTTAAAAAGTTTTTAAGACACGTGCTTTAGTTGAATGATGGACTTTACATAGTAAAATTCTACAACAAGCGTTTACACATTTACAAACATTGAAATGAAAATGTTCGTATGAAATAGACTCTTCTGAAGGTTAACCGTTTTGAAATATTCTTTGTTCGAGTATGCAAATAATAATTATATTTTACTAAGTAGAGTGTTTACGCAGTCATAGTATAAATTGGAATGTAAAATTGTGAAATGTTTACGAACAATTCCGGGCGCCCGTTGAAATGCACTAACAAAATCTTCACTTGCGCCACTTTTTTACTGTTCTAATTATTTAAATATTTATATAGAACTATTTTTAAAATACAGATAGCTCTGCAGACATACTTACTCTACATTTAGTATTTTTGTACGGTATGCTTTACGCTTGTTTGTGATTGGTAGTCGTCGGAAATATTCAGTTTTCTTTATTTTGTTTCTAGTGTTGGTTATCGCTGAGGGTCATAATACCCTTTTAACTAATAAGCGCACGGTATTTTGATAATTGATAAAAGAAACGGTATAGTGTATATACACAAAGGTTGTCTTTCTTTCCTAAAGACACACTTACAAAACTGAGAATTCAGATTTTAATTATCGGCCAGGACAGACATTTTTATAAGACGAATGTTTATTCCATAGATTTACGACGTCACAGTCGTATATTATGTTCATGCCACTCGTGTCAATACTGCACAGTTAATATGAAAGTAGGAGATCTTCAGCGTTTATTAATTCTAATCTTTATATATATAATTCTTCTGTGAGTGTGTATGTCACTGAACTTCTCTCAAACGACTGGACCGATTTTGATGAAATTTTTTGTGTGTGTTCAAGGGGATCTGGGAATGGTTTAGATTCACAATTGGACCCGATAGGTGGCGTTGCTGTCGATATATCACCAAAACATTTTTTAATCATAATGCGGTACGAAGTACGCTGGGACAACTAGTTCTCTATATAATTTTATTTTAATGTGCATGATGTAATATTACTGTGTTTTAATATTCCCGTTTTTCTTTTAATCAAGCTCTGCAGTTCTTGCCTCCTTTATTCCATATATTTTTCAGTAAGATCGGTTCTTGAGCCGACGTTCTTTTCATATGCAAATACGAAAAATTGGCTACGCTACTGAACTTAACCTCAGAGTACTAAAGAGTTGCCGTAATAGCGAAGTGAATTTCGAGCTCGGTGCTACGAACAAGTATAATTTAGAGTATTGGCTGGTTTGCTGGGCCGTGTTACACCGTCTGCATTTTTACACTGCGACACTCCGCCAATATAATAGTTTCTATAGAAATGCATGGGCATTGTAAACCGAAACACATAGATTGTCTTTCAAATTGGTCTTGTAGTCTTAATTTAAGTTACAATACCTAAATTTGTTTCTTTATAAGTATAAGGTTATATATTATATTATATTAAATTCGTACCAAAATAAACCCGTAAGTTCTGAAAAATTTTTCTATTAATCTGGGGATTATTTAAATGGGAATCCTGCTGACTGTTTTCTCGGCTGTCAGGAAGAATTTTCTGTAAATAAGACAACATGTTTTGCAATTACAAGAATATTATTTTGATATAGTGCAAAGAGTAATTGATAATTTTATTGTATTACATCGTTGAAACATTTTTCTCCATACCAGACTTATAGAGCTTAAACTGTCTTGCTCGAGGCTTAAGTCACAATCCGGTGACTTAGCGCCGCGAATGAAAGTTTACACAAAAGATAATACCGACCTCACTACAGCGTAACTCTTCTGTACCTAGTTATAAAATATTAGCAAAAAATTCTAAGTACATACTTTGTTTTACAAATTACGGTAAGTGTTATGAAATGATCTCTATAAGTACTTACCTATTAGATTACTTAGGATACTTCTTACTTTTACTTAAGGATAATATCAAGGGATAGGCGGCTTTACCGGATCAACCGACTACTCTTCATTATAAAAAAAAATATGGAAAATATGGATGTAATATATGCGAATTAAAAGTATTATTATTACAAATCGCCGAGTTCTCGACTGTTACCTTACGTCGGAATCGATTACATTGAAAAGGTAGGCGTAGCGAAAATAACTGCACGGTCCATATTTAATACATAAACTTGTGTAAGTCGTAAATTTTTTGCAAGTTTTCCTCGCTGAAATCGGTGTAACGAGTGTGAGTAGAGTGGGTCGTAGCGACATGATTTACGAACGGTAAAGGCGCGAACCGACCGTTGCGCACGGGGAGGCTATACACGTGTTTCTAGTGTCGCTTTGCAAGAATATTTAAGTAGTAACGTTCACGAATGCGCTACGCACGAAATGTCTCACACAAACGAGCCCACGCAGCGCAGCTAAAATGCGCCGCGTGCCCGTGCACAGCCGTGCTGCGCCTGCGGTGGAATTCGGCCTTAACTCGCGTTTCGAACCTCTAACAACTCTTGTAGGCCCAGGTCACTGTATCATGGTTTATAAACGCTCACATACTTAACTCGTTAAAATTACTCGTTTAAAAGTCAATAAAAAAAAACAATTATAACAATCGCTAACAATGAATCGTAAAAATAAAATTGCGACAAATAAGTCGCAAAAGCAATCAACGAACATTTATTTTCAGTCTTATAATTATGTATAAAACTAGTATTCGCTCGCGACTTCGCCCACGTGGGGTCAGAAAACGACAAAATTCCGTTAACATTATCCCAAGGGAATGAATAGTAGTTTTTTTTTATGGCTTTAAGGTAGCAAACGAGCATGCAGCACCACCTTCCGCTGCTGCCCATGACAACTGTGACCGACTTAGGACAAGAGTCATATGGGGACTGGGATAGTTAGTCTGGTTAGGTGACGGTGTTAGAAAATTAGTTGGACTAACCAACTAATTTTCTATTGTAAGTATGAGGACTGTGGCAGGGAATGTTAGTCCTGTTAGTTGCTGTTAGTAATAGTCCAGTTAGTAATAGTCTCGTTATAATTCGGTCACAGATGTATTGCTACCCTTGAGGACTGAGATCTCTAAAAAGTGTAGCCGGCACAGCCTCTAAAAAGTGTAGCCGACACGGTAGTATGCTCCAGCCTGGTGCACAGGACTACCTTCCAGGGCCCTTGAAATGCTCTTATAGGCTTTTAGGCTGCAATAGTGCCTTGAAACAGGCTAGTAAAAAGTATAATCTAAGTCACAAAAACTTCTTTGACATAATTATGTAAATCGATTTGTCATGACTTCTACTTGCTAGGTACACTACTAGGGTAGTGTCCCTGTTCTAACAATTTTTAGAAATATTCATTACATTCACACTTACAGAGCGTTGTATAAATAATTAATGTCGTGAGTACCTACACCTCCGGTTACGGAAACTCTAGTGTTTGCGATCGCGCCTACACGAACTTCCGCACCGCTGGCGCTGTCCTGA
The DNA here is from genome assembly GCA_905404295.2 of Ochlodes sylvanus. Taxonomy (NCBI): domain Eukaryota; kingdom Metazoa; phylum Arthropoda; class Insecta; order Lepidoptera; family Hesperiidae; genus Ochlodes; species Ochlodes sylvanus. The sequence goes on from FR990131.1 coordinate 10,195,126, forward strand.
ACAAATAGAGCGGTGCACCGCCGCCGCAACACCAGTGAATGGGAGTTTCATTGGCTGCGCTTACATGCAAACGTTTATAAATTCAAATGAACGTTCCGGACACGATGCTAATGCGGCGTTTACACTACACGCGAATCCGATCGAATCGAACGTGAAAGAAGACGAGTCTGTAGAGTCACTTGTAATAAATTCGTGTTTACATGCCTCGCCTCGCTCAGGCGAATTTTGATCAACTCTTTCTTTTTTCTCGTTCTTAGCCTGCGTCACAACGGTGATCTGTTCGACCTAATCAGCCTAGGTCTTACAGATCGACGGTGACCACTCTGGTATGTCGGCATTTTACAACAAATCAATTGTCGATTTTTTTTGCATCAGTCGGGAAGGGACTCGTGCAAAGCTTTTGCGGTTTATGAGCAAGTAGTGCAACGACGAATACTTTAATGATTATTCGGAATACTTTAATGAGTCACTTGGGTAAGGAATCCCGACGAATAGTGTAAACTGTTTTGGACACATAATGAAATGAGCGACCGACGCGGGGACGCGACGCCTACCCCTGCAATGGAAGCACTTTATATGTACGTACTCGTGTTGCGCACTCGAACACAATTAAACGATTGCGAAGCCCCATTCAACCAACGTTAACAGCGAACTGAACATTTATCGGAAAATTTTAGTTACCGTTCCAATTTATATAAATATACTTACTGCTGCATAGCATAGCATAAAGCAGGTAAACGGTGTAATTTGTTATACCTACGGTTAGTTCATTGATTCATTGTACCTAATAATAAGTAATATTACATATATTAAATAATTGTATGCTTTCCTACCTGGCTACAACCCATTAATGGCCCACTACTGAGCACGGGTCTCTCCTCGTACCTGAGGAGGCCTAGAGCATACTCCACCACGCTGCTCCAGTGCGGATTGGTGGAGGGGTTAGTGGCCAACCCAAGTGTCGGAAATTTTAAGCCGCCCGAAGGTATCCGACATGGCTTAACGACTGCTACCAAATGATAACAACCGGGACCGACGGCTTTACGTGCCCTCCGAAGCACGGAAGCGCTCAAGAAATTTTTGCCACTAGCGGTCACCCATCCAACTACCGACCGCGCCCGCTGTTGCTTAACTTTGTCGATCACTTGAGATCGACGCAAGCCGCCGGGCTATGAGCGCTTCCTCTATGAGAGCTTTCCTACCTACATAAAATAATTTCTTGTCCGATTCCTACTTATCTTGTACGTTATGTACGAATGTATCCTTATGAGGAATCCGTTAGTTTCTAAGCCTATTAGTTATATTGTCACCCCCTGATACATAACCAACAGTGCCCGAATGCAAATTGCTATAATCTACGAGACGAGTGACTGAATTGAATACGAAATTACGACGGATGCCAAACTTAAATATACTTAGTAATATTTTACTTATACGAGTATAACCTAACCTAAGTTATTTACCCAAATTTTCTTTGTATATTGGTAACTGTACTACCCGTAACTTTTTCGATGAACTATTTTATCCCCATAAAACATTCCCCGCAGGTTTTACCAATTGGTTTGTACGGCCTGAATTTATCTTGTAAACCATTTTCCTTGGCCCGTGTCGAATTCCGTCCGCAGCTAGTGTGGAAATATTTCCCGTCGCACCTGCCGGCCCGCGTTAACTACCTCCCGCGATGCCCTACAGTCAACATTTATTTTTCTACGCCACTGACACGTGTACCGTTTATTTTACAACTCTTTTATTTATTTTATTTGCCAGCAGTGCCGACAACGTTTAAGCTGACCCTTTTGCACAAAGGATCATCTCGGCTACTAAGCTTACCTAAATAGAGCCGTTATGTATCAGTATGGTAATATACGTCTGCCCCTGGCTATTCTAACGTGTGAAATACCTAACGTTTCAAACAAAACAGTTGTTAGATGTCATAAAACCTACCTTTGTGAACATTTTTTATGTACCCGTATGATGTCCATCTTTGCATGGATGTTTTTTTTATATCAGTTGCGAAATATAACCGAGACAATATTATTTTATTGTACAATGACTTAGACGGTACATTACTAGTAACTAATGTTACATTCATCGCGACTGTAAAATAACTAACGTATTATTTACAACAGAATTGATTTGATGCAATTGTTTTTTGAACGAATTACTTCATTTGATTATTACTCGTATTTTGTTATTAGTATAAAGTTAATTTGTAACACTTGTGGATAAATATTTATTAATCATCACACTACATCACACGTTGGACATGGCTAGATCACTATAGTAGTTCGGAGTTTCTACATTGCACTTTCACTTTTTATTATTTGTTAGTAAGTATCAATTAACATTGGATGCCATAAAATTCAAGGATTTGTTACGTATGCATACTATACCGAAGCTTTCAAAGTTTTAGGAACCGCGGTCTTGATTACATGACTACAGATTATTCCTTCCAATTAGGAAGGTTCCTTCTTCCTTCACACAGTTCACGCCCAATAATTAGGAACACCTACGCCATCCTCCTTTGGTTACGACGCCTAAATTACTGTCCTCAACAGACTAAGGGCCAGTTTCACCGGTTCCGGATAAAGTTCCGGATAGCCCTAGGAACTCAACTCCCAGATAAACTACAACTTTTGGCATCTCAGGTAATCTGATAGAAGTGACAGAGAAAAGTGTTGGTTAAGGTATCTGCCAGTTCAAGTGGCTGTTAGGCGTTATTTGACGGATAAAAAAATGTTTCAAGTGGCGTTTCTATAACACATTAGGAATTTGAACTGTAATAAATCATATTATTATGAATCCTACTATTTTCGTTCTATAATGATAAAATTATACTTGAAAATATTAAAAAAAGTCTAATTGGATTATTTTGAACAAAAAGTATTTTATTAATTAAGTTTTCAAAATACTTTTCAAATGACAATAATTTACGTAGTAGTAACGAAACGCAAAAAAGCGACGTTGCCGCTCCGTCAACTGTTAAGTCACTAAGTGGCAGATAAATTCCTAGGGCTATCCGGAACTTTATCCGTAACCGGTGAAACTGGCCCTAAGCATATCTCCCCAATTTATACTGAGGTGAAACAAAGTAAAATCAATATTTTGTGATTTTATTAACTTAGATTTGTATGATGTTTGCTTAGCCTCACAAATTAATGTATATTTGCGAGGGAGGTAAGGCGTGCCATTTGACCTGCCGTTGGCTCGACATGATAATGATAAATGATGTCTGTTTGGTTCCATCAAAATATTTATTCGAGTCTACCCTCCGCCCGCGCCCGGCGCTCGCGAAACCAGCCCGCTATTATGGCGGCGCTATACGAAACGAAATTGGATTTGCATTGTCCGACGACATTGTCAATGATTATCCCATTTTTTGTATTTATTTTGTAATTTTTGGTTAGTCAAATGTTGTAATGAAATTTATACTCTGTAGCAAATTTGCTTGATGAACGAATGGTTCAAAGTTCGAATTGCACCCGAAGCAGATATTATATTGCATATTTTGAGATTGCGTTTTTGGCTATTGGCGATGGTTCATATTAAAAAGGTAAAAAAAACCTTTTTAAAACTTTTGTCTATCAACCGAATTCAACAACTTAACATTGTTGTTGGTACACATGAAATTTAAACTTGGAATATCGGCAATCTAGAGTCTAGATACAACGTTATCACATAATCTAGTATTTACTAAATACACTCTAGATTTTAGAGAGTATTTAGAAAACTAGAGTCCCGCTCTGCGCTCGACATTCAACTACAATAATTAATTCTGTCAAAGGGTTGCTATAATTATATTGACACTATGGACTACATACTATATATTGACACTATGGACGTAAAAATTTCAAACGTCATGCCAAACGCATCATTATATAAAATTATTAGCTTGCTGCACTCCCGTATAAAATTAACTTTTATACTCCTCCGTCCGCGTAATTTTCGTGAAAAGGGCTAAGTACAAATTTTTCGCTTATATACATAGATAAGGTATTTTTTCGTATGAAAAATGACACGTTGGAAGAAGATAAAACCTTCCCCTCAACCTTTATTACTTGTTCACTCAACAATAAAATAACAATTTTTTGATCGCTGCTGCGGTACTCTGTTATAATTGACAGGGGACAGGGTGCGCCCTATGGGGCTCTTCGTTATTATTGGATATCGGTTACAAGCGAACCATATTTGTCAGCGGTTCACTCCATTGAACAAACGTTTTAGCCCCGTGAAAGTGAGTCAACTTACAAGATACTCGAGACCCGTTTTTATAAAAAGAAACGGGAAAAACTGTCTGCTTCCTCGAGTAAATGGCGGTGGTCCATTAGACGGGGTCGTGGATAAGATTTTCCGAACAAATCGAATCAGGAGGGGGAAGGCCCATTATGCAGATTTTCCATTAACGAAAAACTTGCCTTCAGCCCGTGTTCGCATTCTGATGGCGCTGTCAACCTCACGTTCAGGACACGACGGCAGTTAAATCGCGATCGAGCTTGACTAATGACATTTTGTGATATTTATGGATATATTTATCGATTTCTATGGCACCGGGTCAAATTTATTTAATTATATGTATGTATATATCGACGCAAAAAGGCTGAAACATGTAACCCACACCTATGACAAATTTTTTATTGCAGATTTAGAATTGGAAAAATGTTCTGCGTCGAATGGCCCAAGTCTCGTGGCTCTACGACCAATAGAAAATTTTGTACAGCATTGAAATTACCCTATTTTCATAGATTGTCTTCTGAAATCTCAAAAATGAAAACAAAAGAAAATTTCTTCAAATGTTATCATCGATTTTATTTATGCATGCTAAGCCCAAAAAAATGTAACATATCAATGGACTAAATTCACAATAATTATTTAATTTAAAGAAGTAAAGGAAATATTTGTATAAAATAATTAATATTAACACGTTCATAAATCTGTTAATATGTAAGCTGTTCTGACGAAAAAAAGGCAGATGCGAATCATCTGCCTGTTATCGGTTGCTAGGCAACGACTTTTGGTGCATATACATACGTTTTCGAAGATAGATGGCCTTATTGTAGGTTTTACAGTTCAGTTTTCATTTAGAATGACCATTTAGGATCTATCGCGGTTTTATGTTGGTTAGCAACCATTGTTACGTGAAATTTCAACATTCCTATTAAGTAATCGGGTTTTAAACTTTTAACTTATTGCTGTAATACCAATTTCTTCGTTCCGGTCACGTTTGCTTTTTAAGTACAATTTATTGTATCCAAAGATTAGATTATTTTAAAACACGAGTAAAACAGGCAGCTTAATAACCTCTTATAAATTCAATTTAAAAGAAAGTACAGCTCTCCTATCTATTGAAGTTAAGGAGACTGTAAAACGTTTTCTTATATAATCGATGTGACTTGTTCCGTCGAGACGTCTCTCCACTTCTTATCCGTATCTGTGAATTTTAATTTTACGGATTGCTTGTTCCGTTTTACTGTTGAAGTATTCGATGTTAGCCTACATAAATGCGAATACATAAGAAATTTAATATTTGTAAAAATAATTTAGGTTTAATATCCTGGTGATGTCATTCTTTTTTTTTAACATTTAACCCTTTATACCTTTGGCTGTACATTGTTTCAAACTATTAAGATATGCTGCCAGACGAGAAGACAAAAAACTACAATCAGTAATTTATTGGTCGCGCGTCGATACGAAATCCCACCTACATTAATATAAAAAAAAAATGTTTTATCATTAATATTGGATTGGTATATGAACAATATGTTGTAAAATATACAGCGAAGGCACATTTGGCACAGTGCAATCGATCAACGACAGAGGCCCAATTTAACGCTTCGGGCAGACGCGGATGGGCGTGTCCTGCAGCCATTGTCCCGTCACACCTCGGTTTGGAGATAAACATGTAGCGCAGTGGCTCCTTGCATCCTTACAGATTCTGTTTGTCATTTCGGGTCCATTAGTCCATTAGCATGGGCAGGAGATTTATTGAGTTTATTGGAATTGGAAGTGTGGCAGTCTTTTTTTTTCGAATTAAAGTAGTAAACGAGCATGCAGTCTCACCCTTCCGTTCCCTCCCATCCCTTTTTTATTTGAAGTGTCCGTAGTTCAGTTGGTCACTATCAGGGAAGAGTCGCTGTTCGTACCTACAGAGCGGGTCCTGGGTTCAATTCCCTGCCTGAGGAGATGTTTGTTTTCGGGTGGTTATGTGGTATGCCTGCCAGGAATTGCAAGTGCAGGGTATGAGTGTGTGAACGTTTATTATTTATTTGTATATTCTTAATTGGAAATATATAACAACAATATAATATTATGTAAGTCACCTGAAACTACAGAAAATGGTCGGAGCGTGGTAGGTAAACATAGAGAACACTATGAACACTTCAATCTATTAACGTCCGCGGCTCGATTGACCGCGCCGAGCGGCCGGCGGCCGTGGGCGGGCGGCGCGCGCCGCGTGTAGCGAGCCCTTCGCCGGAGTTCGGTCGCCACGGGGTGACCAGGTGTGCCGTGTTACACGAGATGTTTAAGCCATGAATTTTGCCACCTTTTTTAAAGTAAACTATTTTTTTTTCTTAAAGTGAACCATTTTTTTTACATTTTGCATGTTTGAATTATTACTTTATAAATGTTTGTTATAGACTTCATTACCTATCCACTTATTGGCTTCAACCCTATAATGGCCCACTACGGGGCACGGGTCTCTCCTCATAGCTGATTAGGCCTACAGTATACTCCATCACGCGTCTCCAGTGCGGATTAATGGAAATCCCTTTAGTATTAAGAATTCTCAATACAAAATTTATTCATTTTTTTCCTTATTTTACTATTGAATCCCGATTTTTGTATGTTATTGCCCTATAATAGAAGTAACTTGGTGTGGTCACCCAAGTCGAGTATAGACGGATAAGCATGTCGTACCCTTGTCGTTTGCGGATTCGTCTCCATTTATCATTTCCTCCTTCACTGTGTTCATCGTTGGCGTTTTAATCTTAAAATATATTTTGCATTTATTTTCCGTAAAGATTCTAAGCAATCTAGGGTCATCTCGGATGCGCAGTACTGAATCTAGTACTTTCGTTTTGTTTTATTCAAATGAAGGAGGTACTCAGACGTGATTGCGCGTCGCGTAGCGTGCTGTGTAGCGCATCAAGCATCGACTTAAAGGTAATGAATACTGTTTCATTAATGAATACTGTTTAAAACATCTACGTCTGCATATCTCCAAGAAAGATAGTGACATAGATCGGTCCTTACCTTAGCGTGATAAATCCATAGGGAAAAGTCCCTAAGGATAGGCCCATTTTACAAATCTTAATATATGTATAAAATTTTGTCATAAAATATATTTTAATGTTAAATAGTAACTCAAAATGTATCACTCACTGTATTCTCATATCTTCAGTAGGTATATTGTGTTTGATTTTGACACCTGATTAAATACAACGAAATAAAAATACATATATAATGTATACTAATTTTCTTATTCAAATTGTCTTGTTGCTACAGATATGTATATCATGAAACATTAACATAGCATTCGAATACTTGAACACATGATTACTTACCAGGAGGAGTAGCAGGGCATAAACTTGATCAACATCGCGAGCCACTTTGAAGATGAGTGGAGTCTGAAACAGTCGGAGACTGGAGTTATGTTGACTGCTCGGCTATAACAGTAAATCTGGAAAAGGCTCGGATTTACTGGCAGGCAGAGTGCAGACGGCGGCACTTAATTACCGCCCGCCGAGATTACTTCGCTCGGTACGACGTTACATGCTACTCCTAGACAACGTCCGCCGATAATTTTTCACTATCAACTAACACTGCGAGGTCCTCTAAACGTACTAGTGTTCAGGAAAATACTGAGGAAAATAAAATCCTTTTACGGAATTTGCTTCGGCAACGTTTTATACGTTACACGTACGCTTCCGTACATCGTTACATACCCGCATTGTCTGTGTCGGGAATTCGGGTGGCGTGGACGTACATAATTATCACATCGTTTACAACCACAAGCCAAGAATAAATATTTCTCTATTACTGAGTATGCCTTATCCATGGGAAATGAACCCGGAAACCTTCACCATGTGGGAGGAGTTACTATTTCAATAAGCTATGTACGGGGCCATCCTATAATACTCTGGAGATTAGAATTATTGTCAGAATCGCTATCAAATAATAGTTCAGTTGGATTCACCACGAGCATGAGACACATCTTGGACTTGGCTTGGACATATTGGATGGAACCCCTCACATCCCTAAACTGATTAGACAAGACATTTCCTTCGAGAAATCCCTGAGAAACTACAGCCGAGTCATGGCCCGGCATCAAACGGATCTTGCGGTCACGGGTAACGCATAAGAAACCATACAATTGTTAAAATTTAAAATTCTATGAAACCTTATACTATGCTACGTCGTTAGGCAAGTGTGCAACCTTTTAAGACGGTTGCTATTTACGAAACTAATAATACAAAATTGTAATGTGATCAAATGTGTTCATAAAATATAGATATATATTTTAATTCAATCTTGGTAGGGTTTATTATCAAATCTAGATGTCTATCTTTTATGATATGACACGAATTATATCATTAATTTATTATGCAAAGTTTATTGACCACAATATAAAATATTATAGCACAAACTGCCAGCTAAACATTGAACATGCAGATTAGGTTTAAACTTAGCATATTTATAATTTATTGTAACGGAGGAATTTTGTACCTCTACTAGAACAACTGCGAGGAGCAGGATTAGCAGGAGATGGTCATATGAGGTGTGGGGACGCGAGGTGAGGTGTGGTGAGCTGGTGAGGCGCGGTGTGGAGTGGTGAGGAGCAGGCTTGAGGAGTGGAGAGTAGATTGAGGAGCGGAGAGGAGAGATATTCAGTTGGTAGTCTTTCATAGGTTTCAGGTATTCTAGCAAAATGTTACTGGCCGGCGAACAGGCCATCTACAAGAATAAAGAGATGATTAAGAAGAACAAAGGAATTATGTCATTATTGTCATTGAATAGAAATGTATTGTAAAATGGAGCTCGTGTATTAATTTGCCCTTTTACATTATCTTTTAATCTACATGTACTCTATTTTTAAAATGTATAAGATATATTATTTCTATTATATATCTCTATTATATAGACGGGTTCAAGTTATTAGGTACTTGTTGTACATTTAGATTGCGTAAATATATTTATTGACACTGGTTAATTTTTCCATACGCGATCTTTTGGTAAAGGTTATCCCGTTTCTGATAAATACGGTTCATGATCGTATTTAGAACGCGTCTCTAACTAGGCGTTGCTGTGTTCTATATGAACTTGTCAACATAATATCTATGTTACAAATCGATATTAGTATGTCTGTCTTTATGGTTATATGGAGTGGTCACTCCACAGATAAATTTATGGATTACGTTCTCTACATTACTGGGTAGGATTAGAAAATAATTTGAGCTAAATATTTTCAGTCAATCACCTGGACTAGACTCGCGTGATGTAGAGATCTGTACTGTGAGGGTACGAATGTGTACAGAAGTGTCTCCATTTGCTGTTAAAATTTAAGGACTAACCTACAATTTTCATACATTTTGTACACATAAAATTCAAGTAATACATCATTACAATTTTTTAACAGAAAAAATATAACGTAAAGGTTATCCTCTGGTTTATATATATATTTATCTATATTTGTTTAACGAGGAATAATTTAAGTAAAAAATTATTACTATCCAATTTAAAGTTATAAACTTTGAATATTTTAAATAGACGAAACTAAAATTATAGTTTATAGTTCAATCTCTAATGCAATACTTATATTACAATAGTCATACATACTACAGTCATTCGAAATTTATTTATTTACACATCGCGAAGATGTATTTTTTTTCTTATAAAGAATGTAGAGTATGATTCTCTCATAACATAACTAAATAAATATTAAATAACATCAACATAAAGCATTGAGCATGCATTGTCTCCAACAATTTAGCTGTTTACAAGCGTATGCGCTTGTTTAGCGATCGATCACGTGTGACACACTGCATCCATGGATCCGTTGGGCAGTGTCGGGCCGGGCGTCGCGTGCGAACATCGCTTATTGTCTCCGGCTCCGATATTCGACGTGTCGCGGTTTATCGAAACACGATACTTCTAATCTATCGCTTCTACGTCAACCGATAAGGCTAAACGTTACGTTCGCTTGCGAATAAATCGCCTTTTTCTCAATATATATTTTAGTTACGCTGAAGGCGCATTCTGCAACGATGCGTAAGTTAGTGCGTTTGTTGACCGGTGCAGTTGTATTTTCGCTGATGGTACTATTGATCACGCGGGTGTCTCCAGGTGACGAGGAACACGTTCTCCGTACCCCCCGATGGGCACAGTCTCCTCTCAGGGAATTCCATAATGACACGTCCGACCTGAGTGGCCATAGCGAACAAAATGCAGAGAAGCGATCGAAAATTAAAGAGGTATTATGTAATTTAATTAGACCAATTTGATTAGATAGTCTACATTCCGTACATGTATCCACTTATGTTATTTTTATCTTGCGAAATTAAATATATTCATGTAAAAAAAATTAAAAACACTCATGATATAGGTACCTACGTGGTATAAATTAGTTCACACATAATATGTACAAGGCATTTGGCTTCAACCCATTATTGGCCCACTACTGATGAGCACGGGTCTCTCGTCATACTTAAGGAGTATAACAATAAATAATGCTCTCAATCAATAATAAACTTATCCAATCTATTATATTTTACAATAATTTAAAAATCTTATGTACTTAAATACAACTATACTAAATCAAAATTTTACAGCCCGATAAACAACATTATCTGTATTTCTTAACAATTACACTATTTCACTTTATTTCCTAGTCGTTTAATTATGTATGGATTAAGACCTGTTTAAAAACATTTGAGCAAACACAAATAGCCATGTCTCTCCGGTCCATTTAAACTATAATTGGCGTTCTCATAGTTCTTTCATGTCATTGGCCGCCGTTGGAAAGTTTGTGAGACCTAATAATAATGAATGGTTCCGAGGAAAGTCCGATATCCTTTCATTACTGTTCGGTCTCTCCACAGAGCCGCCCAGATTAAAACTTGCGCCCCGGGCGAAGGCTTTGCAAGTTCTTATAAAAAGACGACTCCACTCGCGACACGCCTTTGAGACGTGAAATGTGGCCTTAGAAAAATGTTTGCTCAAGTAAAATAGCCCTCGTGACGGAGGATTTTGCTACAGATGCAAATTTATTTATTCACATCATCAGAAATACCTATTGCGTTCAAGCGTTATTACATTTTACAATGTGCATAAATGCATTATGTACACGACTAATACAATTGAACTCTGACGATATTTTGTCTGTATGTTATTGACTTATTGACTATTATTGAAATAAAAGTAAAAACATAAATGATTTTAACATACCATAACAACAATAAAATAAAAGATGAAAATAAAAAACAGATAACGTTTAAGTGCTTATCTGTAAATCTTTTCAATAAAATCTTTTCAAATCTTTCAAATGTGGTCAAGTGGGAGTGCGAGCGAGGCGGACTCGCACATGTACGGTTCCTTACCACGAGCGATATTAACTCTGATTATTTTCATACTCTAAAATCCCCACTATTAAGGTTTTTGGTATAGTGGAGCCCTTTTAGGATTTAACTGTTTTATTATTTGTTGCGATAGCGGTCACAGTAACACATATTCTTTGAAAATTTCATGTGTCTATGATGAAGTAGTAAATAGATAATTGTCTTGGCTAAATGTTATTTCCTGTTTCGCAGATGATGCGTCACGCGTGGAACAATTACAAGCTGTACGCGTGGGGCAAGAACGAATTGAAGCCGATAACGAAGCGGGCGCATCTGTCGAGCGTGTTCGGTGGCGGGGAGTTGGGCGCCACCATCGTCGACGGACTGGACACCCTGTATATCATGGGGCTGATGGACGAGTTCCGAGAGGGCCGGGACTGGCTGGCGGAGCACTTCCATATCAATGAAGTTGTAAGTGTATGCTCATAGTTCGATGTCAATCAGAATTGTAAGAGTCCGACGATGACCATTTTCCATCGGGTGGCTCGATTTAGGATTCAAGAACAAACAGGGTAGCGTAAGTTAAGGTTTACCTGTGACCAGCTGACACATCTAAAGTCTGATAGACGGTCCGGTGTACGAAGTAGCTCAAAGAGAGATAATCCTCAAAGTTGAAATAGATATGTAAATACTTTTCTTGTGACGGTTGATACGGATGAGTTGAACAGCTATCACATCACATAATCTTCCGACATTTTTGAGTTTCGAAATTAAATCCAGCTCCATTGAATGTACGCGGCATACAAAAAGTACGCGATTCTGCACACTTCAAAAGATTATTGTAAAGGATAGTGTGTTGTAGAGACTAGTGTGTATAGAATCTTCATGTAGGTACTTAATTACTCTATAATTACTGTTGCCAAGTCTATGAATTGGGCCATAACAAGAGTATAATCCGCCTTGTTTATTGCGGGTTCGTAAATTTAATCGAGTGTTTAAGTGATTACGTTCTCACAGTCACTACGGCACTAGAATCTCGTTTGTTGCGAATATCGTGGATGTACCACAACATACAACAGAACATTACTTAGTACCTACACGGAGGCGTAGTGGCTGTGTCTGTGTGTCTCTAGAGATTATTAATATCAAGCATCGTTATAATTGACTTTAACCTCTATTGTGTAAGATACTGGGTCGAATCAGGCCGAAACTATGCGATAGACTCTGCGGCGGTTAATCATAAAGTTTGTCTCTAGATGATTCTCTCAATTTATACCTAGACTTGTTTTATAGTGGCAATAGGATAACTTCTTATAACAATTATATGATTTTATATAGTTTCGACAGAACTCAAATTTGAACTGGAGACTAGATAACTTATGTGACATACTACAATATGTGAATGGAAACAATGTGAACAGGAAATCCTAGTCTGGGGGCTAGTGCATAAAAAAGTGATTGCCAATTTCTTGATTAAGAGGATACCTAATCAAGAAATTGTTAATCACTTTTTTGATACAATAAAAAGAAATATTGTATATCCTCCTAGTCCATAGTTATTGTTATTGTTCCCGAGGTTTTCATAAATTTTAATAATTGTACGTGAATCCAGGACTCCGATCTGTCGGTGTTCGAGACGACAATCCGCTTCGTGGGCGGTCTGCTGTCGTGCTACGCGTTGACGGGCGATACACTGTTCCGGGACAAGGCGGCTGAAGTCGCCGACGTGTTGCTGCCGGCGTTCGACACTCCCACCGGCCTGCCGCACGCGCTCATCAATCCCTCTACGAAGGTCAGTGTCCATACCAAAATGTTTTTGTCATACCGCCCTACTTTATCTGTGTTTAGGACGTGAAAAGAAAAATCTTTGTAGGTATGTAATTGGTATTTGGCATGACGCATAGACGGAATAGTATTAGATTTTGCATTATTCATTTTCATATCATATTTTCATTTTATTTCATATGGACACATCTTGTTCAAATTTAAACGGCACCACATTACAAGAACCAACTTTCGAATAAAAATCGCTACACAAATGACGGAGAAATCGCTGGAAATACATAGAGAATGTAGTCGTCGAACACTTAAACCTCCTTTTTATTTATTTGTATCAATAACTATCTGACTGTGAAATATACTAATCCGCACTTGGACATAGCCTGCACCCATCACATTGTGAGAGGCCTAGCAGCCTAGCAGTGAGACAGTTATGGGTTGCGATGAACTTACTGTCTTACCAGAACTTTCTGCAATATACTTGATTATGTATGTTTCCGTTTATTAATATAGAAGTTGATCTTGATATCAGCGCCACCTATCCGATTAGTTGTGAAACTGTGAGGAACCACCGTCTTGACTGAACAAATATTTGTATGATATGACCTTGCTCGTTCAAGTAGTTACAAGATCAATAACAGCTGTATCAACGATCTATATTGTTTCCAAAAGGTGTTTTAGTGGCAAGGACCACGGCCATATCCGACTTTGAAAAAAATTAAGATGAATCATTTTAATGTTTATTTTTTTCGCTCTAGGCAAAAAATATAACAAATAGAGTAAACGTAAGGTTGTAAGTTCGATTGGACCGAGAGGGTGTTTGAATTCAAGAATGTTTATTATTAGGTCTCTAGTTTTATTTCTCGAAGGAACCAAAGCATTTCCATCCCCAACAATCAATTCAAGTTGTCAACGTTCGATTGTATCGGTACGCCATTAAAGATTATAATCTTTACGATATATAGCTTTCGGATATACCGATAAAGATACTCGAGGAAATGCGTGCTTCCGAACCGTTATAGGTTGTAACAGGGAGACTTTAAAAATCATATTTTTACGTAAATTGTACCTACAAAATATATTACATTATTACCTACATACATACATCTTACCTTCACTTACTTCATTCGCCGAATCAAGTAACATATGAAATTCGTAAATACATTTTTTTAATGCAAAAATCCCGCTAAATAGGGGAAAAGAGGTGTGTGCAGTGAACTCGTGGAACCAACTTTCACACCTCTAGGTTATCGTTATCTCTGCTTTAATTATTCGATAAATATTATTTGTGGTCTTTCCTAGAATATATTTGACCTCGCCCAGTTTAATCGCATTGATGCGTTTTCCTATTGCGGGCAATACAAGTTTAGTAGCTAGGTATACCTACGATATTTTGTATTGTTCGTCAAATGAACAAGGAGGTCTATTGTGTAGTAAAATAATTTTAAGACACAATAGAAATATCATTTTCATGTCCTATGATTGGATTCATTGTCTATTTTATAGACGTCATACCTATATAAACAGCTCGTGATTATGACGGTAGTCTGTAATGAACTGAAATGTACGAAGCACAAAAGCGAAACATGCAACCTAATGTAAAACTATTTGCGACTAGTTTTTTTTTGCACATAATTTGTAATTATGTTGAAGACTTACGTGTTGACGTAAGGTTTTTAAATAACAAAATTTCTTGCTATCGGTATACAAGAAATTCGCGACTAGTTTGATTAACGATAATTAAACTAAACTTTAATTAAATAAAGCTACACACTCATAGGCCATACTAGGATTCCCTGTGTCGAGGGTGTCATAGACAACATATAAAGGCAAGAACAACACATAGACCGAGAACTAAAATTTGAACTCATTCAAATTCCGCTTCGCTGGGAATCGAACCATTCAAACAGGATCCTTCAAACCGCAGTCCGGCATAGTAACCATTGTGCCATACAAATTGTACCTAATACATTTTTTATATAAAATCTATTTATAATCACACATTCAATTAATAACTTGAATATCTTCGAAATTCTACGGTACACGCATGCAGAACACGGAAAATTACGTACATTTTCGAGAGATTAATAAAATTAATCGCTTACGAATATTTCTCATAAAATCAGCAGAATTTAGCGATATCCAAAAGAGGTCGTTTGGTGTCTCACAAAGATTTAATCGCACAAGCCCTCATACGCGCTCAACACATAATCGACAGTTCCCAGAATGAAGTCCAAAACCCAATCGCAGCGGAATGAAATTAAAAAACGCTTTGGGGGAATTCGACAGTAATGACTTTTTTTGTCACTGCGCTTTATGGACTGTCTTTATAGTAATCATATATTACTGTATAGAATCCATTGGATCTCTGTAAAATAACGAAATATAAGTAAGTGCTTATTGAATGAGTACATTTTTAGCTCTGATTGTGTCGTTTCTTACATATTATAGTAGCAAGAGAACTTTAGTTGGCACAGTGACAAAATGCATCATACGTTGTATTTTTTGGAGAACATGCACGGTGGAGCTGTAGCTAATGGCAACATACTATAATTTGATACAGCCTTGCAGCCTATCTTGTGAATTTGTAAAGAGATCAGTAGGTTACTAATAACAACCAAGACTTTTCAGATTTCAGGGGGTGACGTAATGTAGTGATTTGAAATTCGAGAAAAATCACTTCTGTCCTCCTATTTGATTTGTATCAAATCATTGTTCATCAATCAAAATTTTATATTACAGCATCTTCAAATCAGAGGTTAAATGTTTTATTTATTTGGGTGCAACAATGCAGTACTTATGCACAATGTTTTGTATAAGAAATCAAATTAAGCAAAGAGTTTCTAGCGAGGCGGAAATTTTAATGATAGTTTAAATTTCTGTTCTCGGTCTGGGGTACCCACGATACAGGAAATCCTAATGTAGGGTTACGAGTACGTAGCATTATCTAGAAACCGTGACATGCAACATTCGACCTGAACAAAAACCGCACAATAAAATTTAACACTTAATAGTCTGGATATCACTATAGTATGCCAGTATCGTCCACAACATTAAATTCGGTTTAGTCAATTTACGGTTTATAGTAGTGTTGGTACACATAAACGCACAGCGTTAAATAAATCGTAATACTGTAGTTGACATTTTGAAGCCACGTAAAGCTGGTGTGTGCGGTAAGGCGATATTTACAACCAGTAGATATAGTTTGGTCTAACAACGTTTGGCTTCTATGGCAATACTTAGAACACGACCAGCTATGTCCTTCTAACTTATAATAGAAATTATTCCATTTTTGTCATTAAAATTTCTACTAATTATTATCTTCCCTCTGTGTTCTTTCTTGGCCGGCAACGGAGGCAGTGCATCGAAACGCATTAACATTAAATCAACAATATACCTAAGCTACACTTTTTAGAGGCGACCATCTCAGTCCTCAAGGGTAGCAACACATCTGTGACCGAATTGTAACGAGACTCTTACTAACATTTACTAACTGGACTACTACTAACAACAACTAACAGGACTAACATTTACTAACAGTCCCTGTCCCAGTCCTCATACTTAAAACTAATGTTCTAACACCATCACCTAACCGGACTAACTACCCCAGTCCCCATTTGAGTCTTGTTCTAAGTCGGTCACAGTTGTCATGGGCGGCAGCGGAAGGTGGTGCTGCATGCTCGTTTGCTACCTTAAATCAATAAAAAAAAGAATACCAACTAGTAACGTAAACCAATGTGAACATTGGATGTCTGACAATGCGGGATCGGTGTCGGCATTTTTATTAAAGCCGCGCGCACCACCTGGGTCATCTCGTAATTGGCTTAACCAGTGCGCGTGCTACGCTGTTCGTTAGCCCCCGGCACACGTATATTATGAACACTGGTTACACGGATCGCATGATAAATATCAAAAGAGAAGATCGTTAAAATACGGTTGTGCAACTTCGGATTCGATGCGGTACATTTGGTATTGACGAAAACATTTTGTTTTAGTGACTAGTACAAGACGATATAAGATAGTTGAACACCATCCTGACCTTATATTATGTACTAGATAGGGGATACCTGTATTTAGTAAAACGTAATTTTAATTAAGTGACACTTTAAAATAAATAAACGAATAGTTGTTCCCTCTCAGGCTCAGCGGTCGAAATTCAACAGAGTCACGCTGATTATTATGAATGAATGAATGAATAAATAAATATTTTTTCTTTAATAAACATATACATATTACACAGATTGTCTGATCAGAGTTCATGGACTTGAGATTATGTGTACTCAAGTCCACGAACTCTTATCAGACAATCTGTGTAATTAGTTCGTAAAAAGGGGTAAAAAGTATCTACAAAGTTTTCTCTTCACATATTAACCTAGTTAGTTCTAACAGGTGATAAGGTAATCCCCTATATTTTAATTTGTAACGTTTGATCGATCATCTAAATATAATGTCGGAAGCCATAGGAATTCATTCATCATCTCATTGATTCTCATCTCATTCATTCATCGCAAGCTTAAGAAATGAGAGCCCTATATAATTGTGTGGTAGAAGGTTGCCTCGGGACGAAGGTGTTTTAAATGACAAAAACGACGAGCCACTAATTTGATAAGTTACATAGTAACTGACCGAAAGCACAGGCTACACATTTTAATACCTCTGTTTCTGTACATTTTGCATGGAGCACGAATGAATAAATTAGTAATTTTACTCTTATATTTTTATGATTTTGTGTCTCTTATCTATTGTGTGAAAACCCATCTTACAAATTATATTTTATTTTTATGATAATGCATCGCGTGAAATATTACCACGAGACCGGCTTAATACTCGTTCTGATCGAGGATACACCAGCGATATTTAATTCTAAATATAATATTTAGAAAAGAACATTAATTTATAAGATATAACTGGGTATAATAATATATTCGTAGTAAAATAGATCCTAATTTTATAGATATACGGTTCAGTTGAATAAAATTACCATCGATGTTCGCTGCGTGGATTACAATTATGGCATTGTGATTGTGATTTCCTATAGATATAGATTTTATGTAATTATTCGCGGTATTTGGTTTGTTTATCGGTTGGTGGTCAAGAACCACTAGTTGCTGGAAATATTGGCGGTAAATTCTAATTCTTCTTTACTATCGATGTTACAACGACGACGTACCATGCCGATGTTAATTAACCATACCACCTCTTACTGTTTGCAGGCGAGCCGACAGTACCACTGGGCGGGGCCGAACAGCATCCTGTCGGAAGTGGGCACTCTCCACATGGAGTTCACCTACCTCAGCGATGTGACGGGCAACGAAGGTAACATGAAAGAAATTAAACAAAAATTTAATGCCAAGTTTGTATTACGATCATTTTTCGAAAGTAATCATTTCATTGGCAAGCCATCGCTTTAATAAATCTCTGTGGGTGGTCTTGGAAGGAGAGCGGCAAGAAACACCTAAGGATTTTTTCCTTATTACTGAAGCACTTACTACTACTAACGAATATGTATGAAACTCATGTCCAAGCAGTTTTACCTTTAAAATAATCATCTAGTTTGTAAAAAAATAAGAATGCTTTTGATATGGATATTAAATTATCTAGATATTATTACATTTTTTTTCCACATCAACCCAAGAATGAGTTACTTACTTGGTTTCTTTTAGCAACATAATCTCTATACTTTACATTTTAACATTGGCTAGGTCTACAAACAAATTATTTGTAAAATCGATTGTGTAAATACCTATTTGTCGAATTATGAGTTTGGTATTAGAAAATAAAAAACCAAAGTATCGTGGGGCACCTGATCTGCAACATACATAGTTATTTTTAATATTCGGCAAAGAATTTACTTAGGAAAATATATGTTCCCTGCCATCCTAACATCCTACTCTCATTGGTTGATCAATCTTTCTCGAACCTACGAGGATTGAACGAACTGGGAATTGGAAGGCTTCCAAGAAAATGTTGCATTTTCTACTTACTTATCTCTTAATGTTTGGTAATTTACGATAACAGCGTTAAAATACTATACAACCTACGGAAGCACATAATATGGCATTATTTCTTATAAAAATTCGTCGTTATAAAAATGTGTACAATTCACACGTGCCAGAAGTAAAACTTCATAACAATGAATCAACTAATACTGTCAGTCCAAATATTGATGTTTTGCTTTGATTACGTCAGCCGCCATTTTGCCGATGCTTCATTCGCGTCATTTCCGTTTCAACGAATTCCAAATCACAATGATACTAAAGAAGTATTCACTTCAATAATTCTTTTTTTTAGCCTTAGGTACTATACATTAAAATTAAATACACTTAAACGTGCCTGGCTAACTACCAGTCTCTTGTTGACTAGATGACTTGTCATGTTCCGGCTTAAGAGCTAGTACTTTTTTCTTTATATCTTATTCGCTCGGCAACGAAACAGTGATGTCCGTGGGCGACGGTGATTAACTTATCGTCAGTTGACTTGAATACTCATATATTTTTTATAAATTCAGAATAATGGGCATACGATAGCCGCACATTACCAATACTAGTGTATTGTGCATTGTTGTTTCTAATTAGCTTCACCGTAACACAAAAGAATTGATTGATATCGATTACATATTGTTTGTTCTTTTCCTAGTTCAATGTAATATTTATGTGTCTGTTGTCTCCCAGTTTACAGACAGAAGGCGAATCGAATCCGCGAGGTGCTCAACAACGTGGCCAAGCCGGACGGCCTGTATCCCAACTACATCAACCCGCGCACAGGACAATGGGGGCAACGTGAGTAGATATTGCAATGTCAGAGCCTTAACCAGCGAGAGCATTGCTTTATGCTATGTGTGTTTAATATGTTTTATTGTAATGCAAAATCCGACAACAGTATTTAGGTGAAAAAGCTGAATGTGAATACCCCTTAGCAATTTATGCAACAATTTGGACCATGGTAAACTCATCAAACTTTTTCTGTAAACTGTACCCTTTTTTACTCTACTACTACTTACTTTACTTTACTCACTAGAGGGGTCCCTCTTTACCGAGGAGAGCTATTTGTTTAATTTTACACAATCAAACTCGCACATGCGTACGCAAACACGCATCCCTGCACGCAGCACCTACGCAGCCGTATCCAGATTAGTAGTTAACTATGATCTTTGTGCCTTTAATATGAAACTTAATGCATACACATACGGTTCTCATTGTAGGACCTTAGCCAATCGCAATAGTGAATAAAATCCTACTATACATGTTGTGACGTGACCATGCGCAGGTCACATGTCGCTGGGCGCGCTCGGCGACTCGTTCTACGAGTACCTGCTGAAGGCGTGGCTGGTGTCGGGCGGCGGCGACGCGCAGGCGCGCATCATGTTCGACGAGGCGATGCAGGCGGCGCTCGACAAGATGCTGCGCGTGTCGCCCTCCGGCCTCAGCTACCTCGCCGAGCTCAAGTACGGCCGCATCTTCGAGGAGAAGATGGACCACCTCTCGTGCTTCTCCGGTGAGGGCGATTGATTGATACGTTGGACGCGATTGTTTGATTGGATAATTATGTCTTTTTATATTTTGTGAATCAATTTAAATTAAAGAAACAAAATGTGAAAGCCGTATAAAAATTAGTAAGGCCGTTTATGAGATGATGATGAGATGGAAACAAACACACAGACAAATCAAAATTTATATTCTTTTGCTTTAATACCTCAATATTATTTTGTCCTAAGTATGTTCCATATACATAGTGACGACGATCAGTGTTATTATATGATGATGGACACGTTTCAGGTGGGATGTTCGCGCTGGCGTCGACGACGCTCGAGAACTCGCTGTCGGAGCGCTACATGGACGTGGCGCGCAAGCTCACGCACACCTGCCACGAGAGCTACGACCGCTCGGAGACCAAGTTGGGACCGGAGGCGTTTAGGTATGTACCCATGAACATGCCATGTATGCCATGAACATGCCATGCCATTAATTTTATAAACCCCTCCATTTTTCTTTCTTTAAACCTGTCCTCTGCCGAAAGGTTATCTGGAAGAAATCGGTGTCTAGCGATAAGAACACCTTTTATAACACTATAGAAAGACAGTCTTCATACAAGCGCTCTGTCTAAAGTGAAGCACTAAACCGAAACTTTCCCGAACTTCGGCTGCGGATAATCATATGTTTTTAGCAATAATACATAAATAGCTTTTCAGATATTTTGTGACACAATTTAACTGGACAAATCGACATAATTCTTTTTTCTTCGCGAGACACGTTTGGCGTGCGTTGACACGAGCCGCCCGGTGTTTGGAGTCATTTCTGACTCCAATTAAGGTGCTTCAAAACGGCCGCGCGGACTTCGTTTCTATAGTGTAATTATTCTAAGATTAATGGTCGATAACAATGACGCAGGTTCACGGGCGCGGTGGAGGCGCGCGCGCAGAAAAGCAGCGAGAAGGTGTACCTGCTGCGGCCGGAGACGTTCGAGTCGTTCTTCATCATGTGGCGCCTCACAAAGGAGCAGAAGTACCGCGACTGGGGGTGGGAGGCTGTGGAGGTGAGGACACTTCTAGAACGTTATAGAACACTATGATATTATTAAAAGGATTAGAAAAAAAGGTTACCATAAGATTACTTACTGATTTTTGACTAAGTAATACGTAAGATAGCTAAACGTCGTGTGTGTGTGTGTGTGCAGGCGATCGATTCGATTAGAACATTTAATAGCTGAACGTGTGTGTATGTATGTGCGACGATTGATTCGACTAGAACGTTCGATAGCTAAATATGTGTGTGTGTGTGCGCGCAGGCGATCGAGAAGCACTGCCGCGTGGAGGGCGGCTACACGGGCATCGTGAACGTGTACCACGCGAGCCCGCAGGGGGACGACGTGCAGCAGAGCTACTTCCTCGCGGAGACGCTCAAGGTAACGCCGCGCAACACACTCTGTGTACTCGTATACTTGATCTGACAGCCTATTTTGCGTTTTGTTCACGTATAATATTTTATGATGAACGAGCTGTGCCCGCGGCTTCGTCCGCGTGGAGTTTAACAAAAAAAAATCTAAAATAAAAGTAGCCTAAGTTACTTCTTATGACATCAGCAATCTGCCTGTGAAAGACCCGTCAAAATCGGTCCAGCCGTTCCAGAGATTAGCTCAAACAAACACAGAAAGACAGACAGACAAAAATTGTAAAAAATGTTATTTTGGTATATGCACCGTGTATACTACATAATTATGCATTAAATAAAAAACGGTTATTTTAATATTACAAACTGACACTCCAAGTTTATTTATTTGTATAGATAGATTGAGAAAACTATAACCTGATTGGTTGTTGATGCGTATGATAATATTATAATTTCAGTATCTATACCTGCTGTTCTCCGAGGACTCGTTGATATCGTTGGACGAGTGGGTGTTCAACACGGAGGCGCATCCCTTCCCCATCCGCGGCAAGAACCCGCTGTACAGGGAGTCCAACAGGTACGCCGCGCTGCCCGCCCCCAACGAAGAGAACAATCTATGAACGCGCTCGTAAAACATGTCGAACTTGTGTCGTTTAACGGTGATTGATTTTACGGCGGTTCAACTGTTATCAGTTTTGTCGATATCGTGTTTGAGATTTTACTCGTGGATAAATCGAGAAATTGTCGATTGTGAGATCCTATCGGTCGTAATCGAGTATGTTAATCGATCGATCGTTGCGAAGTGAGATCGTTATCAAATTTTTCGATCGTAGTCAGATCTATCATAAGCATTTCTATTGATCGGAATGAAATCTGTACACCTGTACCTAATAAAACGTCTTACTCGATATGGATGAAACTGGGGCGATGTTATCTTAAGTTCGACATACGATAACACAACTAATTGAACTAGACAACGGTAATATTATATCGGTGACTGAGCGTGACATATTTCATATCTACTTGTGACGTTTCCGTGGCACATAAATAGTATTATTGACGTTGTCTAGTTAATTATTAGGTCTGTTACACGAAATTTTTGTCGAATAAACACGGTGGTTGATACTTTTTGATACCACATGTCATTAATCATCAATTCATGAATAAGCAACCGGAATCAACATTCATAAGCGGTTTAATTCATTTTGTGTATATCGAAGGTTTAATATTCCAATTTTAATTTTAACTTCCTACTACATATTATACATATTATGGATTTGAAGTTAAAATTAAAAGTGACTTTTCCACGACACAACCTAGTTAGTTTAATGCTTTTTATTGTTTCAATTTATAATTACGTGATAACCTAAATCAGTTCTTAATATCAGTTCATATCAGCGATAGATGGCATCCATTGGTCTATAATCTTCTCCGTGTACCGTTTCGTTGAGTCGTGCATTTTTGGTCTAATTCTACTTTTTGCAAATTGAAATATTTTATTGAATCATTAATTTAAGCTTTGGAGTTTTTTGCTTATCAATTTCATGATACATGCTAGTAATGATGAAATTTATTCGGTGTTAGTGATGTATTTGTTTAATATATTATATATAGGTATACAATTTATATATGTAATATCATATACTGCCAAAATTGAGGGAACTCGTGTTTCACTATCTATCTATCTATCTCTCTCTATCTCAGTACAACAAGCGGAATAACAATGAGACGGTACCATTTTCTCGTTGCTATAACAACGACATACGAAGTCGGTACAACTTCTACTTATATTGTCCATGATTAATAAAATAGTGCATTTTGCCACAAGACTGAGATCTCATTATGAAGGACCCTAGGCGACTGTAGTTAACACACTGCCTTGTATATTATACTACGGATTATGTATGCTATTGTTTGGTGTTGGTTATTGCTAGAGATATTTAGAGACATAATGATAACGATATACTTGATAACGTCCTGTATGTTAGCGATGGATAGCTTCATTATTGTTTTTAGGTCAAGGGTAGGTAAATTATCGAAGGGGCTTCGATATTTTAGTAAATAAATATTTATTAAAATAACTGCTTATTTATAATTTGTTATTAATAATAATAACTCGTAAATAAATAAGCTTGTCTCAGAACGACGACACAAGTGTTGTTGTAGCGTGTATGTGTAATAAGATGTAAGAATTTTTATATTAGATTCTTGATAAATTATGTAACCGAATTGTGAAGTAGCTAAAACATATCTTATTTATAAACAAATACGGTTTAGACTTAATCCATTATTATGTATAAATATATAGAATGAAATATAGTTCGAATGGATGCTACTTTGTGACGTGATCTGACGATTGGATAATAATTTGTTGAAATAGCGTTATTTATTAAAACATATTATTAAATCGGAAAACTCAAGTGTCAGATTGAAAATACTAATAATTCATGATTGACGTTTCATACGTGTAACTTGAAATTTTATAAGATTTAGTTTTTTTTGGGAGTGATAATAAAACCTTTACGATTAGATGATATTAAATAACGCATTTAATTGTATAATGTCGTCGTTGAGATTCCCGTGTCGTTGTCGCATATGTGAACCTTTACTTCATAGTGTTAATGTAAAGTAACTTATTTGTAAATGAAATACGGTCGAATTTCGATCGCAACGTTTAAAGAGCGCCCACGTCAGTTAAGTAGGTTGGATAATAAAGTAATATAAGTAAGCTTCTCTTAACGTTAATTACGATGCGAATGATATTGTTATTTTGAAATAATATTATATTATTTTAAGTAAATTTTCTTGTTGTCTAGTTTCTAATAATATACGGTTTTTGTTCTCATAAAACTTATATAATTCGATTTCCTACATATTCTTTCATCTTTTATAATTATCATGTCATTTGATTTTGCATCTTTAAGTATCTTTTTCCGTACAAAAGATTGTTTCAACAAACTGATCGTCCTCTCCTAGTCTGATTAATTATCAATTTTCTTTACACTTCATAAGTCACTTTGAATTTTACTATGTATTCTGTCAATGACAATATCTCAAGAACTATAAACCACATTTAAGATAAAATGGGCATTATTGTGGACAACTAGCACAAATATAATAATAATATTAATAAACTGTATTAACCATAATTAAGGTAACAAATTTTTATTTAGAACCCCAACTCGCAGAAAAGGTGAGGTGTGGTTTGGAATTATTATCTGAAATACATTATCAATACGGTTCATAATACTACATCAACCTCGTTTACTTATGGAATATAGTTATAATTTACATGCTACATGTCAGTTAAGATCGTTCGAATCACGTTAGGTTGTAGTTAACTAGAATTGATATAATTTTAGTTTAAATTATCATTACTAGAAAAAAAAATTTCATTTGGGTTTGGTTTGATAAAGTCTCTACGGGCATACATTTGAAAATTAGTAATTGAATATATCAAATATATAGAGATTGGTTTGTTTTGAATTTTAGCTTCGATAAATAAATATATTACCATGAATTTGTAACAGGATATACATATACTGCGATCTATCTCTTTTTACACACGTTTTAAAAGTTCAGATGAATTTAATCTATATTTTTCAAAATCAGCACAATTTAATTATTGTGTTTGAGTTAAATAAATTTTCATTTTGATCTATTCGTTATAGCAACATTGTATGACTCATGGAATTATTATTTTTTAGTTAACATTAACTTATAATTATTAAATTTATTTAAGCTAATTTAATTCCGTTCATTGTTGATTATGGTTACTTTTAAGGAATCTGTTGTTATTATAAGTAAGTTATATAACCTTACATATCTGGAGTGTAATGTATGTAAACAAATGCCTATGTCATTCTATTAAAAGTAAATAGGGAAAGTTATATTGGCCTATGGTACATATGATGCTTCGTAAATTTGTAATAGTTTCTGCTGTGTATGCACAGATTATAAATACTACATACATAAATTATTAATATTTCTTTTTGTAAAAACAAAGAGCTCTTCACTCAGACATATTATTTTGGAAAAATGTAATATTCCTAATATTAGGATGTAATATTTCCTATATAACAATTCGTCTGTATTATTATTATTATGATCTGTGCAGCGTTCGTGCTGTAATCGAAATGCTAATTTATTATGGAAGTGTTATATTTATTTAACAATACCTAATATTCAACCTATTGGTGTCTCTCTCTAAGTGATAAAATTTAATATAGAAGATATAGGATCCTCATAAATAATCACTCAGAGACTTATAATAATTATAATTGCTTAATCATTAAAATGATAATAATAATAGTAATTAAACTCATCATGTTATCATAACACCAATCGCATTTCAAATCAACAACATTATTTTGTTACAATTTGCAAAAAAACTTAAAAATAATTTGCGGATTGAATTGAAGGAACTTAAATACAATCAAAAACGCTTTCAAAGACTTAATTACAATCAACCTTCTCTTACTTATCTTTACTTTTAAAATTAAACAATAGTGACGCAAGTAATAAGATTTTTTTGGGTAAAAAGCATGTGAATGGTGATCGTCAAACCAACCAAATTAGATTTTATATTCGCAAAATAACATTTGATCATTACGATCGCTTTTTATAAAAATTTCTGCACCTGTTATTGTAGCATACTACATACATACTACGAAAGCATTGAGCTCATTACTTGAACTGTAACATTTATATTGTAATCAATAAGGATTACATAAATTAAAGAAAAATAACGTGTGTGTGTGTGTGTGTGTGTGTGTGGGTGTGTGTGTGTGTGTATAAACACCCGTAAGAAGTTATACTTCTTTGGCCTAATTAAGATGTTTTGTCGCAATCAAAAGTAACCGAGCAAACGATAAATTAACTACCAAAAATAAATACTACAAATAAAATTCAAATAAAACTTTAAATAACAAAGATCCTGAACCATTTTTTTAGTACAAGTTTAATTGCAAGTACGTGTATAAACTCACAGAAGCCTATGACCTATGACTGAGCGTACCTACGTCAAAGTCTAATAAATTTAAATGTAATATGATGAAAAAAATCGTACACATTTTTATGTTAGCTACGGTACTTTCTTAGTAACTTTCTATAAAAACTTCATGAATAATAAATTTTATGTTCAAAACATCTTGAGCAACTTCTGTCATACCCTAAATATACACTCTTCGTCTGTTTTACAACGTCATTAAAAGTATAGCTTCGATAAGTAAATAAATAAGAAATGTCATCAAATAGTTTCATTGGAGTCATGCGAGCGATGTAAGATTCAGTTGATACACCGATGTGGTAGTGTAGTTTTTCATGTCTGTACATTGTGTATATATTAGTGTAGACTCCGATAGTTAGACGTATGTGTGTAGTTATTGTTATTTTAAATTAAGATGTGTGCGTGCGTTGTTTATATAATTGTTTGATATTAATTATGTGATCTTTTTTTTCACCTTTATACTGTTGTAATATATTTCCGTATATCTCTCACACTTTCGTCACTAACTTCGTGAATGTAACTATGCCACGAGTGTTTAACACGACTTTCTTAACTGTACATTTTTTTTATAAATATCTATAGAAAATGATGTAATGATCTTGTAAAGTAATGTTCGGTGAAGTATTTAATTTTACGTAAATGTATATATTGTTTTATTATTATACAACTGAATGTAATAGACCACTGAGTTTTAAACGTCGTAGTGTAGGTAACGCGTAGGTATATATTATTTTATTGTTCGTCTAGCCTACAGTTCCTCGCAGTGATCCGATTGCTATAAGAATGGATTTATTAATAAATTACGTCACTATTTACCGATTAAAAAACAAATAGTTGAAATTTTAAATTCACACTAGATAATTTATTAGTAACACATTTAAGTCAAATCGTCAATGTTACGATGAGTGAAGATATCTAGATAAATATTTATATTAAGTGGCCAATTCTCTGATAATTGTACTTGTTGCTGTGTGAAGAACATTATGTATACACGAAGAGTTGCGCTCGACCTTATACATCCTTAATATTACTGTCACACACACACACCACGTACACACAAACACCTGATCTTAGACCTTTTATGTATGTATGTGTGACAATATTATTATTAGTGCAATAAGAGCGAGCGTAAATGTCTGATATGCCTGTTATACTGTGTATTATGTATGTATGAAGTTGTAGAATTTTAACAATTATAATAATGTAAATTTTTCGTTTAATAATAAACCAATTTTGAAAATAAATCGTTTTATTATTACAATGTTATCCTTGTAAAATTTAATACTTTAATTTTTAATAAGAATTTACACACCTTTTTATAGAGATGGTAAAAGTCATGAAATAGATTATTATTATAGTATACTATAAATAGTATCGAAAATTAAAGATATGATTTTATCCCGTGGCAAATATTCCTTCAAGGGACACAGTGCGTATTTAATCTGACTATAGCGCCGAATGTGTCAAAAAGTGGTTTGGACATAATTTGTTGTTATCGAATTTATTTTTACATGCAACACTCAAAACTGCCTCATTCGAAAATTTTATTCCAATTAAACTCTAAAAACACATTTGACACTTCCTCAGTAATGTTGAAACTCTAAAATGCCCTCCTGCAGATCATAGATTTATGATTATCATTATTGATGATATATGATTACCTACATATAATCTATACACATATTAAACCTGTAACCAATCGTTGTCTGTACTCTACATGTAAGATATCATTATTATGAGAAAACGATAAACTTTTACTGGGTGTCTAATAACACTATAGAATCAAAAACAATTATTTTTAGAATCTTTGTCTATTTTTCTGTGGATTTGTACGCGCTAATCTCTGAAACGGCTTAACCGATTTAGGTGCAGTTTTCACTAATATATTGTAGTAAGTTAACTTAACATTTAGTGTTTATTTTATTTCAATCGGTTGATAAATAAAAAAGTAATGTCAGTTGTAAAAATCGCGCCAAAGCTCACAACTAAAATCTAGGTCACAACGTAGAAAAAATTGAATGCGTGCAAGTTTAAGATCAAGGCAAACAGCCCGCCACCAATCCGCACTGGAGTAGCGTGGTAGAGTATGCTCTCGGTCTGCTCAATGAGGAGAGACCCGTGCTCAGTAGAGAGCCATTAATGGGTTGGTTGGCTATTTGATTCTTCTCTCTTCTATCTCAGGCGACAACGCATCAGGGATGCCTTTGGGTTCACTGATGTCCATAGGCGACAGTTCCCAATAAATATTAGGTAGGTATTGAAATTTAAAAGGCTGGTAATTAATAGCTAAAGTTATTCCGGAAATTACCTGCTTGTCTTGTTGAACTTTCCGAATAAACAAAGTCCCTGTAAATTGTATCTGCTATTTCTTTGCTTAGGAGCGTTTCGGGGCTAAATAGGTAGTATTGGTATCGTAAGGGCTATAAAGGGGCCGGCGGTAACGAAGGCCGCAGCCGACGGCGGCCAAATGTCACCGCGTGATTGTCCCGCGCTAACATTTGCAGGCCAATTAGGGGGATCCCGGCCTTGGGATTTTATTGGGGAGTAAAGCTATGTCGTTGGGCACTAAACAGTTACATCTTTCCTTTTCTCGAGAGTTCTGGGTATTTTTATCAGCAGAGTATTGTGTATTAGTTAAAAACATCGGCAAAGGGAATGATAACGGCACGTCGTATTTTCGATCTTCATGTTTTTAATAAAAAATAAACTATTGAGATTCGGCATTATCATTTTAACATTGCTTTATCTGTATGACTAATTTATTAGATACAGTATACCTATACAAATATAAAGAAACAGTTTTAACATGGGCATTCCGAGAGAACCAAGTTCAAATCCATGCATGCTGGATTTGATCCTGGCACCTTTTAAAAAATTTGACACATCTATTTCTTCCGCAAAACATGGTTAGTGAACCCTTAAAGATAGTAGATACCTAATTATATAGGCTCAAACGTTTGAAGACCGTATTTGCATGCATGTCCTAATTTGGTATAGGTACTTATAAAAAAACTTAACTGGGATAATAACCTATTTTCTTCATTATGTCACAAAACAAAAAAATTTAAAGTACTTAACGTAAAGATTTCTACGATGGAAAACTACAGGACAGATGTCGCTTAATTTTCAAGGCGCGAAAATCAAATATTGTTTCAATTAGCGCAGCCAAGATGGTTTTCTTTATGGGTTCGGGACGCACCCTGTCCCCATTCTGAAGCCGAGGGTGGTGGTGGCGGTGGCTGGTGGGGTTGGCGCGGCGTGGCCGGGATTGTCGCGGCTTCACTGATAAAGTGACGAACGAGCGAACCGCCGCGCTTGCAACTCTTTGCCAACTCTTTTCAATATTCCTAACATTTTTTATTTGAACTAAAAAAGTAATTGTTCTACGTTTTTATAATTTTCGATTATCCAAACCTATTTAATCCAAATTCGCACAATAGCAAAAAAGGTATTTTATTAATATGTGCGAATATTAATTTACAAGAAGTGCAGGTACTGCTACTGATTGTCAAGTACGTTTACTGCTCCAACAATGTTCGGTACAATCGTCTTGATGTTGTCGGCAACCAGCGTCATCACAGGTAAGATTTTTTGAAACATTATAATTTTAGTTACCTATGATATTTATTTATTTTATTTTATGTCATAAATTTCGTTGTGTATCCAATAGGATGATTGCATAATGTAGGTAAGTATATATTAGGTACCTACTACCTACGCATTGGTCAGTAACATTTGTTCATAGCTCAATAAACATTTTATTTTAAACGTCCATAATTTGTATTGTTGCGCTTCCTTCTGTGTGCAATATCCAATGATAAGTAAAAAAATAAGTATATAATATGCCATTATCTGGTTATTTAAATGAACTATTGTTTGAAGTAAGAGAAAAAAATATTAGTTCTAAAATAGTTCCAAAAATACCTACTTGTTAATTTATCGATGTTTTTTTAAAGATGTAATATTGGACGCACTATTGGTTGGTGCACGGTAAAGATTACCGTAAATGATGTGAGGTTGCGCCGCAGGACGCAGTATTGCAAAATGTGCTTTTTGGGCTTCGATTGTTAACGAATTTTTTGCACTTGGCACACCTGACTGACTGCTATTTTATCGCAATACCTATGACGAAAGATAGTAATGTATATAATTTGGTATGTGAGACTGTGAAGATAGAATGAATCCAAATATGGATTGAATTTTATTTTAATTAGCCTAATCGTAATGATCTAACAAAAGTACTGTAGGAAGCGAAACTGAAGGTATTCAAGTCTTGATATATTAAGAGACAACACGGCCATACGGCTACGAATAGTTTCGGAAATGTCAGAATTTTCCTAAACCACTCGTCAATAATTAAAACACAAAGAAATAAAAAAAAACGGTGAGCAGTAATGAGCTAGCAATAAAAAGGCACATGTTGTGTCGGCACATTCGATTCGGCGGTAGTATTTGTTGAACAACATCGCCGAACCGAAGCAATTACTACATAAATATTTGGTGAGAGCCGATCAGCAAAGTCGCCCCGCATTTGTTTCAGCACCTTCGCATTATTGATGCAATGTTCATCGATCGGCAAAATCCGTATAATCCGACTGATGTAAACTAAAAGAATTGTTATTTAACGATAACAACTTGAACCGACGGCTTAACATGCCCTCAGAAGCCCGGAAATGCCCACAAGATCGACACAAGCAGCCGAGCTATGAGCACTTTAATATTATATCCACACAATATAAATGTATTCGATTATAAGGCCCGGTTGTGCCTAATAATGCCGACACGAATATAATATAAAGCGCGCCTTACGGAACTTCAAGTAGAAGTTGCATGTAAAAGGTGTTGCCAACCGTATGGATTTTTCCAGTCTTTTACGGATTTTTTTTCCTTCGGTACGGTTTTTGTTCGACTTACCTTCTGTTACCGTGTGTGCCTATATTTTATCCACATATGTACGCACATAGTACTTCTAAGTTCTACTTTCAACAAGTACAATCGACAATCATTGTTGATCGAAGTTCATATTGTACAATTCGCTCGAGGTTTTCTAATTCGGTAGACATCTTGTTTTATATTTTATGATGATGCAAGCTCCATCACAACGTAGGTAACAAAAGCTCAGAATAACAAAATTATTATCTAAATACTCTTAAGCTTCTATTTATATATTAATAAACTTCCGTCTACCTACATATGTGTTGACTTTATGTCTGTCTGTACCCTAGCGTCTGGCAGAAATCGCTACTAAATCAACATTAATAAGACCGCATTCCGTAAAAATGGGTATTATTTTACTTATCTACTTTGTGGTATTATATTGTAATGTAGGGGAAAACCGGGTAATGCCGGTCACCTAAGCAAAATCAAATGTAAATTAGTGAAAATCAACCTTTTATTTAAAAACTATTAAGCAAACAGAACTTCAACTATTATTCTACGATAATCACAAACAATAAGATCAATAGTCATAATAAATTGGGCACAATAAACATTTAAAAAAAAAGTGTTTTTGACCGCCATTGCCCGACATGGAGGGTAATGCCGGTCAGCAGAATGACAATACCGGTCAGGCTATTAACGACACAAATCGCATATGTAACCTATCCAAACACTCAGCATGAGCTCAAAGCCCCCACTGAACACACCTGTACTATACCAATGTTTATTGTGCTAGCCATAATCGTTGCATAGCATACACTTGTTCTCAAGATCTTCAATGGTGTCTTCATCGTCATCAGGTACGTCTATCATGTCAATTTCGGAGTTCGACGAGTTTTCATTATTACTTTCTTCAAACATTCTCTTTTTCACCTTTTTTATAGATTTTTCGCTAGGGATATAATCGTTGAGAAGCGATGGTGAATCCGGTACTGATATGTTGTGCTCTGGTTAATGGGGTTCCATCATCAGATCATGACCTGATGAAAAAAGGACCATGTCGGGAGCATACCTTTCACATAAAAAAACAATTATAAAAATAGTTTCGCATTTGACGAAGATATACGTAGTTGAACACACTTAAAAAATATAATCTACTTGTATACGTGACTTGCAGGTAATACCGGTCAGGGTTGACCGGCATTAGCCACCTGTGCACTTTTGAAGTTAAAAATAATTAAAAAAAAAACTTGTTGCAAATTACTTGAAATCTTCAATGAAATAGATAGTCAGATAAGTAATTGGCAAAAATTATTATAGACAATAAATGAAATCGAAATATTATTATAGTCACCTCTTAAATTCTGCGGCCAAAAAGTTATAAGAGAGTTGCGTGAAATAAACACAAGTCTTTTTTTCGGTGGCGCGTGGTCGGAACTGAACTGAGGTTGGTGCATCGGAGCGGGGAGCAATCAGTCCTCCCTTTATGCATTTTTGAGTGCGCGTAAACAAAGTATTTTGTAAGATAATTGGGTGACCGGTATTGTCGCCTGACCGGGATTACCCGGTTTTCCCCTACGCTTATATATATTACAAGTTGTCCCGGCGTACTTCGTACCGCTTTATAATTAAAAAATGTTTTGGTGATATATCGACAGCAACGCCACCTATCGGGTCCAATTGTGAATCTAAACCATTCCCAGATCCCCTTGAACACACACAAAAAATTTCATCCAAATCGGTCCAGTCGTTAAAAAATGTTTTGGTGATATATCGACAGCAACGCCACCTACCGGGTCCAATTGTGAATCTAAATAATTCTCGGATCCACCTAAAGACACAAAAAATTTCAACCAAATCGGTCAAGCCGTTTAGGAGGAGTTCAGTGACATACACACTCACACTCGAATTATATATATTAGGATGTATACCTACTGTGTAAATTCAATAATATAGGTACGAACTTTATCAAAAACGAAACGAATAAATTATAATGACGGGTTGAGCGAGGTAACCTTTACGATCAGATAGCTTTTAGGTCATTTCCGATAACTGTCCGAAAATAAAACGATCACGTTGTTAACGATCCTCTGTAATTTAGCTTTAACGCAATCGAGCTACGAGTAGTGTAGAAAGGTTTAATGTTCCAGTTTAAATATGTTTCTAATGTGTGTTCCGGTGTTCCTTTTTTCTGTTTTGTATCGGTGGTTTGGTGTAACTGACGACCATGTCCATGGGCGATGTTGACCACTTACCACCGCAGTGCCTTGAAAGCTCGTTTATCGGCTAATAACATAAAAATCTAATGTGTGCAATTCACACGTGGTAGATGTAAAATCTTTAAAAAACTACATGTGGAGGTGTCGGAGACTGCCGCGGTAAAGTTATTGCATAGCATTTTTTATCAACTTATGCAATTATAATTATTAGAAGTTATATAGTTATATCAGAACAGCACCATCTAGTTTGTAGAAAACATACGTACCATACCTTAGTATTAAGGTACTAGATGGCGCTGATTGGGGGATAGGTTTTTTTCGTTACGGAATTTCTGGATTCGGTCCCCACGCTCAAGGCCCGCGATAAAAGCTATGCAATAGCTTAAAAACGAATACATACTGTCAGTCCAAATATTGATATTTTTCTTTGCTTACGTAAGTTACTTTCAAATCACAACGATGCTAAAGAAGTTTTCTCTTCAAATAATGCAATATTTGTTTATGGTATGGGCTAACAATGACATTTAAATTAGACACCCTTTTTATTACTAATAACTTCATGATTGTTGGAGTCCCCTTGTTACAATCACACTTGGTTACAAATGTTTTTACGGCAAGTAAACGTAAAGCATCATCCATCCTTGAATGTAAGCTGCAATCTCCCCTGCTCACGATACTCCCTGCTGAACAACGGAGGCTATGGCCTCCGTTGAGGGAGGAGCAGGGAGGAGCAGGAGCAGCAGAAGGTCCCTCCTGCCTGGGGGTCGCTGGGTTTTGTACCAACCAGTTAATTACCGACGGTACTCATACGTGGTGGTAGCGTATTTTACCAGCCTAGCTAGTACTAAAATCCGCCATGAAATGTTTTAAGTTTTAAGGTGTTACGGTGGCAAATGTCGAAGTCAGTCATAAGTGGTCTACAGATTGTTCTTGGCCGGCCGCGTGATGCCTTTTGGCTTTATTGAAGTCTGGTTTATATTGAAGTTTATTGAAGGCCTTGTTGATATTATTAGACTGCGATGAAAACTACTAAGTATTAGGTGGCTCATCAACTCGCTTGTCGCTCATTCACAAAAAAAAGTAAAGCTCTATCACCATGCACGAGTACCACCTATGGTACCATATTATAAATGCGAAAGTTTGTATGTATGTATGTATGTATGTATGTATGAATGTTTCTTACTCTTTCACGCAAAAACTACCGAATGGATTTTGCTAAAACTTTACAATAATAATATACATACATATAATAATTACACATCAGAATAACACATGGGCTATAATTTATAAAGATATAATGTGAATTATCCAAAATATATAAGTAATAAATCTTTGCAAACCGAAGAATAAAGGAGTGCGCACATTACAACGACTCCACGACCGACCGACGCCAACGCGACTAAAACCTTGACAAAGCTAACATTCAATTATGAGCCTTATATCTTTGAAGGTAAGGTTGAATTTCGAACTTATACTTAAAAGCCCTGTACGGCTCGCCCTACACCCATAGCCGTTCCGTTTCGAGACCAACGCGTCGACGTTGCGTTGACGACTCACCGTAGACGAGTAGTCCACGCGTCGACCGACACAATGTCGTAAGGAGTGCGCACAGTACAACGATTCCACGACCGACCGACGCCTACGCGACTAAAACCTTGACAAAGCTAACATTCAATTATGAGCCTTATATCTTTGATGGTAAGGTTGAATTTCGAACTTATACTTAAAATACCTATACGGCTCGCCCTACACCCATAGCCGTTCCGTTTCGAGACCAACGCGTCGACGACTCACCGTAGACGAGTAGTCCACGCGTCGACCGACACAATGACGTAATGTACCTAGAACGGAACGTCGGAGTTGAAACGGAGTGGAGACGGAGTCGAGTTGACGTCGATGAAGCGTTGATCGCGGAACGGAACGTCGGAGTTGAAACGGAGTGGAGTCGGAGTGGAGTTGACGTCGAGTTGGTGTAATGTGCGCACTCCTGTAATGTAACTAGCGTCGGAGTTGAAACGGAGTGGAGACGGAGTCGAGTTGACGTCGATGAAGCGTTGATCGCGGAACGGAACGTCGGAGTTGAAACGGAGTGGAGTCGACGTCGAGTTGGTGTAATGTGCGCACTCCTTAAGTTTCCCGAAGCGAAGCGAGGGCGGGTCGCTAGTATGTAATAACTATAGTTGCCCACTCTGCAGTCGAAATTCGACCGTAATTCATTCTGTCAACTTAACATTGATTCTATGAACGATGAACTATGACCCATTTCAAACGTCTTGTCAAAGGTCTTGTCATAGAGTCTAATATTAATTATTGAATGTATTTATATACATTATTTTTGAAAAATATTAGGCATTCTGCATTCCTTCTCTATATAAACTATAAGTGTGCCAAATTTCATATTGCTCCGTCCACGCAATTTCGTAAAAAGGGGTACAAAGTTTTTGCTTCACATATTAAATTATGTACATATTATATGTATATACACAGGTGTAATGTAAAATGACGTCAGATTCCTACAATTAAATATCGTTAGTTCTTGTACCATTCAGTTAAACCTCATTTCTACCCCTCCTATAAACCACCGTTACCTTATATACCTACCTATCAGTCAGTTGCAAAAACGGCAACGCGTCGGTGACGCCCCTGGACCTCCCCTAGTAACTGCTATAAGTCATGGGTTGTCGAAACTCGTAATCATTTATTGTTAGAAGTTGCTGGTTTTTGCTGTACCTCGAATTTAACTTTTATCTGAAATTTTACCACACACACTATGGAACAAATTAAAAAGTCACAAAGTGTTACGAAATAATATTATTATAACAAGTGAACAATATTATTTCATACGGGTTATCCGACCTATCCCGTAGATAATCGTCAGCTGTTAGAGAAATGAGGTGTGTGGAAAAGTGCAATATTTTTATTAGCTGTGCTTTCAAGACCGTAAAGCGGGAAAGCTATAGCCGCGCGTGCCGAGGCGGCGCCCGGCACTCCCCTGACATTTATCCGCAGTCCATAAAAATAAATTCCTACCAGGGTGCTATGGCGGGCGAAGAGTTGCTTTTGTAAAGGCCTCGCCGCGCCCTCCCAAACCCATTTCGCTCGGTGACGCCCCACTGACCTCTTTGTCACATGCTAAGTTCATTTTGTCGTGATTTTCATCAGTCTTATAAAATCTAGGTTTTATGATCGTATTTTTTGAAATGGGTGTGTCCGTTACGTTATTTAAAATGTTTAAATTAGATGTAATTTGTACTTAATGATGTATCGTGCAGAGTAAAAAATCCTTTAAAACTTTAAATGACTTTTCAACACCTACTCATGCGTATGTTTGTGATGATGTATCTGTTTGTTACTCTTTTACGCAAAAACTACTGAATGAATTTTGATAAAACTTAACGTTAACAATAATATAGCTTACACTTCAGTATAACACATAGGCTATAATTTATAAAGATATAGCTAGTATAAATTATAAAAAATATCGTCCCCGTAGAGCGAAAATTTGTGACAATTTTAGGACAGACAATTTTAGACTGATCATCAGATATTTAACAAAATCTTTTACTTAAAATACGTGTACGTAGCAATGTATGTGAGATAAACTTTAAATTGATTTTGATCAATAACAAATTATTCATAGACAGTCTATCTACCTGTTCTGGATCCAGGAATACAGGGACAGACTCGAGGGGTCGTGACCTCAAGCCGTCCTGATTCCTAAAAGCCCGTGACTTGCGTGAGCCGGTGATTAATGGCGTCCATTGTCTTTATTTAGCGGACGCGGACGGCCAGCAAAAGGCCAATAAAATCGGTCATCCCGATACAGGTAATTGCTCGGGTAAAGATTGACGTCATTGGAGTTCTGGTGGGCAGTGTAGGTGGAATTCAGTAGGTTTCAAATTCTTTATTCGTGTGATGTAGTTTAATACATCAGTTCGTTATAAAAAATTTGGTAAACATGTGCGAAAATGTGTAGGTACCTATGTTTCTTTGTCCAGCTTTCACGTCAAACGGAGAAACGGATCGAGTCGATTTTTGGTATGGAGATAAGCGATAGGAGATAGTTGAAGGGTTCGTGAGTGACTCGAAAATCTTCTTCTATATCTTCTTATATACATATACTTAAAAATCAATTGCTGTTGGTTAGTCTCGCTAAAACTCCAGAATCAGCCATTCTCGAGTTTTAGCGAGACTAACGAACAGCAATTGATTTTTAAGTAGGTATATATAAGAATAGTATAGAACATTTTGGTTTTGAATTATTTGTGGAAGTCCAGAGTAGGTTTAAAAAATCCTTGGAATATAGTAAAAACAAAAAGAATCTGAGGCGATACGAAGTTTGCTGGGTCAGCTAGTAGGTAATACATATTTGTAAATGTGAAGAATACTTTTGCCGAAGCTAAGCGAGTGCGGGTGTACAAAAGTATTAATTATGTATTTATTTGATGATTTAAAGTTAAACTTCGTAAGTAATTCCATTAATTTAAGCAGTTAGGAGTTGCTAGCCTCATATTTGTGGGCATTTAGGTATTAATTAATAAATAAAACTATTTTTATTGGGCGTTTAGTAGGTACATTTCACTTAGAGCATACCCATTTATTATCATAATATAGCAGTAAAAATATATCTACGTAATTCAGCAAAGGAGTGCCTATGGCAGGGCGTCTCGCAGCTCGCAGCCCCCGCTATTTATGCTAATGTCTCTGCCACTAGCCACAGTGTAAAGACCACCATTAAGTCTTTATCTTTAAATTATTAAAACCTCCGTATATTAATTACATTCATTCGTTGTCTACCATTTATAATTCAAAATAGACGCCTGCTGCGTACAAATTTAATGTTTAGGTAACACAACTATTGTACCTCTACCTACTTACCTATTTCTCGCTTAAGTTATTATTTTAAACAGGTAAGTCTTATTGCTTGTCTGTTTTTCCCAATTGCATAATATAATATAATAATTGAACCATTTATTTATTTCTTTAATTTTATTTGTAATTCCGAAAGAATTAACGAATAGGTGTCATAAAGATTTAAAGAACGTATATTACGACATAAGTTCTTTATAAAAAAACACTATTAACGCAATAATTTCAATTATTTTTCTATTATCTCGATCACTTACCGTTAAACACATCTCAATCGTTCCAAACATACGTCCGTCTGAAAGGCATCCAGCGCCTACAATGCGCTGCATACGACAGAGTGCAGTGACCGCATGCAACTGTTGCAACTTGTGCAGTGTTCGGGACATCTCCTCGCCGCACTGCGCGCCTGGTAGCGTGGCCGCCGGTGCTTGCTCGCCGCTCGGCCCACTTGGCAACCACTCACACCCACTGGCTTACGGACCTTGTCCCTGACTGACCAACTGACCACTCCTACGATCGCCGGGACGACCGTCTTTTGCTTGATCGTTTAACGGTTCTCGGGCATGGTGGTAAGGTTTAACTTGTCTGCCAAGTTACCAACCAACGTCTTATAATCTTGTATTGTAAGATCGTAACCGTGGATGGTTGAAACATGCTTTTGTTAGAGTATCGGAGAGACAGTTAACAAGCGTATCATCACTTTTCTTTTCTTTTCTTGGTCGGTAACGCGTCGGTACAAACTGGTGTTCCTGACATTTTTGATCGGAGACAAATTCCTTAACATCTTGATCGTTTGTCCCCTATCAAAAGGTGTTTTAAGTGTTTTTTCATGAATAATGTTGTTAGGGTACTGATGTACACTTAGGGTGGGTTTTTGGTACATTTTAGCTATCGTTGTAACCAACGTTAATTTTGACCATGCTATAACCATTACCAAGCTCTTACCGAAGGTCAAGTTGCATGTAGCGTTGCACAATGCCTTTTTTAACCCTCGTCAAAAGTAACGCCGGTTAATGGGGCTGCCATGACAATTATGACACCCTTCCCGGTTTTTTGAGTTTGTTTTGTGTGGAAGATATTTTGTACTAGCAACATTGTGCTAAAATGTCGTACGACTCTTGTCAAATTGACAGTGCGGGCAGCTTTTCATCTCTCAACTCAAAGCTGTCATTAGGTGCTAAACTCAATAGTTATTACTGTTTGTACTTTGTTATTTGTTCTTTGATCGATCATCGCTAAAGGTTAATTTTCGTAATATTATCGAAGTAAAATAGGTATCGTAATCACTAAAAAGGAATTCAAATCAACTTTAATATGGACAGGTCAGTAAAGTGAGTACCTACGTTTCTTCTTGTTAATTTATTGTCATCTTGGTTGTGATGTACCTACATCTTTTACTTTACTGTGTGTAGTAATTCAATGATTTCATTAATTTTTCAGCCGATGAAATAGAAAAATTGAAACTGTTAATTGCCAAACATAAGGAAGATGAAGGGAAGGGATTCGCTAAGAAATCTATTTAAAGAAATAAATATATTAAATGTAGTTTCACAATATATTGTTGATAATAAATATGTACGTTATTAAAAATACTATGACAGTTTCCTTAAGAAGAGTGATGTTCACATGATTAATACTAGGAACAAGGCTAAACTGATTGCACCAAATTTCAGACTCAGAAAAACTAGTGGCTCGTTCATGGGTAGATGTATTAAAATCTATAATAAAATTCCGTTCGTTTCATTGTTCGTTTACATTTTATATAATCCTGTAAACAGTAGATTTGTGTACACCTTTGTATCACCGACACATCTCTGGAAAGATACTGATGCATAAAATTGTAAGGCCAGTAGTATTTGATCAGTTACTGATACTGCATGGTTTCTGAAATAAATAATTAGGTTTTAGTAAATAGAATTCATAATACACATAATTTCGATTTTACTGGACCATTGCAATAAGTAAGTGCTTACCTGTTTGTATTACTTTTTTGTGTCCAATATACAAATGAAATACCTAGCTACACGCTTAGATAGCCTAAAACGCGCCACAAAGTCCACCTCATCCCAGAGAAAATGATCAATTCTTGTCCTGAAGAAGTTTGTTTTTCTTGCCGTAATGTAGGTATTCGATGATAAGGTCGTCATTGGATGAAGTATCTTCATCAATTATACATAGATCGAATCACTCTACTGCTTTGAAACATTGTAACCGATTTTTAATTACGTAAAAACAATAATTTATCAATTAATATCAAAATATTATCGGAAATGTATACAGACACAAACAAAGTCAATTTTAAGGTTAACTTTGACGTTGACCGATCGCATTCGGACGGTTACGGTTAGGGTTAAATTTTAGTCAAAATTTAACGAGGGTTAGTTGATGCAACCCAGTTTTGTTTCTTTCGGCGGTTAAATTTTACTTTAACCGACATGTACCTATAACCTTACTTTAACCACGTGATATGCAACCCACCCTTAGTTAGACAACGCGACATTTTATAATTCAATAACCATAGGACTTAATAAGTCAATGTCAATAACAATAATAACCTGTACCTTATTAAATTATTAGCGTTTGACTAAGTTTTGTTTGGCAAAGAGATACAAACGAGCAGCCAGTACCACCCCTCCACTGCCGCCCGTGACAACTGTTATGGTACTATTTTTAAGACCCCTTGTAAGCAAACACTCTAATCCTATGGGGCAAACATGCTCCCAGACACCGCCACGGTACCAACGTGACAGCATTATGTGCTTGGAGGATGCTATGCTTTTGTGCATTAGTGATTGTATTGTATGCACACTTTGCGACAGAAGTTTATGAAATTTAACACGTTCACTGCGTCACTATTTTTGATGGACTTTCAGCCAGTGCGGATGAGGTCTTTTCGAGGCAAGGTTGAACTTCTTTACAGTGCGTTTGAGGCCTTTTCGACTTCACAAAATATTGTTTCTAAAAAACGCCTTAAATATAGCTCAAAATTGAAAATATTTGCTTGAAACTTTCCCATTATAAACTTAAATAGTTTTTCAAGTTGAATCTAGCTTCGTACGTAGGTGTAACATTTCGGTATTAAATAAATGAAAAAAAGAATTATGCCATCGGTTCTGCCTCACAACGCACTGAAAAGAAGTTCGATTTGTGTCTCTACTAGTGATGGGAATAAAATAATACACCTACCACACATACCAATTTTAGTTTTGAAGTATGTAAGTCAGTTTATGTGTGTGTATATGTGTATGAATGAATGTATGCGTATTTGTGTGAACGGGTGGGTAATTGTGTGTGTTGTGTGCATGTGTTTGTGTTGCGTGTTTGTGTGGGTAGATAGATTTGTGTGTTTGTATGTACTCTTACTCATTGAGTATAACAGCTGTGACCACTGCAGACACGAGCAAAAGAGAAATTATACTTCCTCATCTAAAGGAATCTGGTATTGTAAACCGGAAATATAAACTATACAGAAGTTAAAAATACGAGTAGCTATTTATCAAATATTTCAAACCACATTCATGCTGTAGCAATGTGCATTTGAAAACACCCACACCTAGGGTAGGAAAAAAATAATAATATCTAGAGTATTAAAGTGATTTTCCTCTTTTGAAACATATTTATCATTATTTGAG
Source organism: Ochlodes sylvanus (assembly GCA_905404295.2). Classification (NCBI taxonomy): domain Eukaryota; kingdom Metazoa; phylum Arthropoda; class Insecta; order Lepidoptera; family Hesperiidae; genus Ochlodes; species Ochlodes sylvanus. The sequence goes on from FR990131.1 coordinate 10,237,948, forward strand.
TATTGTGTAGATTATAAAAGCAAAATAGGATTTGCGACGATTAAGGATTTGTTAGTGTAAGCAGCATGCGTATAAATGATGAGTGTTAAAAAATCGTGCTAAAAAAATTATCTTGAGTACAATTAGTTTAGTTGTCACCTAGCTAGCTGCAGCTTGGCTATTAGTAGGGGTCATTTTCGCTAAGAGGATGAAACCAGGTCCGCCAAAGTGGTACCAGACTGTACAGTAATCAATTTTATATATTATATGAGTCATCTTATACGCTTTATTATGATACAAAACTTAAAGTTGTAGCTAGTGAGATTTTTTTATTGAATTTTACAATTTACTATCCTTACTCTTCGTCGTAATACTTTACGTGAAAAGGAACGTAACCAAGTGCAGTAGTGAAATTATTAAGTAAAAAAATCGATGTTAATAAATCCAATAAAAATACTTTTACTCTTAAATGGCTATTTGCCGAAAGATCGATATTACTTGATGGATGTTGGTTCTTTCTATTCTAATGTCAATGTCAATCTGTCAAAGTACTCAAATCAAAGTCACAAATAATAAGTCTATGACGAACAATAACAAAAATACTTAAAAAATCAGGCGAGTCGCGCGGACAAGAAGTGCGCTTCCGTATCGAAACTTGTCGCATCACTACGCGGCGCCCGCGCCGCCCGCGCTTCACTGTGCGTTTATGAGGCCTACAACTTTTGAGGCAGATTAGACCTCACTTCGCACTGGCGCATATTTTTTTCTATTCAGTGCGTTTGAGGGCTTTTCGACCTCATATCTTATTAAATAAGCCATTGGGCTCTACTTCGCAAGAGAAACAATTTTATGTATTTGTCTCTGTCATACTGAAAGAAATGTTAAAATTGTAGCCTCCCGCACGGAGTGAAAGAACGCGATTTTGATTGCCGCACTAGCGGGAAGTCATGCTTGAGACGTTTCGACCTCATAACGCACTGAACGTGTTAAGTGTTCCACAGAAAACTGAGTAAAAAGTGTTATAGTTTCATCATGTCCGAATAATCCTACTTTTTTTAAGATGATTTTTAACATGCTTATATTAGCTTCACCTGTAAGTATGTATGTAACGGAATCTTTCAGCATAATTTTCACCAATTTAATTTCTCGTCTATTCCACAGCGTAGGGAAGTAGGTAGGTATCGTTAGACAGATCGTTCAAAAATGATATGGGTGTACGAAGACTTATTTTGGATTTTAAAATCCCTTTACGAAATATTAAACATTTTTATGCGGTATGTTTTTGTTACAGTTGCTCTACCATGTAAAGATTGATTTTAATTTGTATAAGTTTTTTTTCTAGAACACGTAGGTGTACTTACAAGGCAGGTAGCAGTCTTGTTAAAATGAAAATTGTAATGACGACCCCGTACCCCAGTTGTTACGGACGGCGAAAACTGATTTTAATGTATATAGATATAATATAGAAAATAAGGCCGTCATAATTATAATAATAAAGAATTTTCCCTTAGTCTGTAAGAGAACGAAATATACATATTACTAAGTATAGATAGTTATAAGTAAGAGCGAAAGGGACGTAGCTATAAGTTAGAATAGTACTTACCGAAAGGGATAAAGCTACGAGCAAGAGAGAGATGTGTAGAAAATTAGGGCCGTGCGCAACAAAATTAGTGCCGTGTGCAAAAACTTTGGTGCCGCGTGCAAACTTCCGGGCACCGGATTGGTTGAAGGCAAAAACACCTAGTTTAAGCACCGACCCTTTGTATTAGAGCTAAGTTACATAAAAATAGGCGAAATTTTTGGAAAAAGTGTGTTCAGTACAAGCAATAACATATTATAACAAGTGAAATAAAAGTATCTAAAGTCAAGTTTCCAAGTTGTTATTTCTGGACCCCAACATTTTGGTCCTTCGGTAGCCGGATCCAGAAAAAGCACCAGCCAGGAGCCAGCCAGGAGCCAGCCAGTAGCCTGGCCACCAGCTAGCAGCCGCCGCCAGCCGCCGCCAGCCGCCGCCAGCCGCCGCCAGCCGCCGCCAGCCGCCGCCAGCCGCCGCCAGCCGCCGCCAGCCGCCGCCAGCCGCCGCCAGCCGCCGCCAGCCGTCGCCAGCCGCCGCCAGCCGCCGCCAGCCGCCGCCAGCCGCCGCCAGCCGCCGCCAGCCGCCGCCAGCCGCCGCCAGCCGCCGCCAGCCGCCGCCAGCCGCAGCCAGCCAGCCAGCCAGCCGCCGGCCAACCAGCCGCCGGCCAGCCGCCAGCCGCTAGCAACCAGCCAGCCAGCCAGCCGCCATGAACACAAGAGGCCGTGTTCGCTCCGAATCGGGGTTTAGCGAGTCCGAGGGCGCTAAGGGTGCGCCAGGGGGACCGCTACACCGCATATTCGAAGATTCGCCACAGTCGCCGTCTACGATTGGGATACCGCAAGGGAGGAAGCTTAGAAGATCGCCTCCACGGTTCCAAACGGAAACGTCGAGTATGGGGCCGCCGGCACATCCCGCGGTACATGAGGCGACGCCGGGACCGAGCCACGCTTCGCCTACTCGCAGGCCTACGTCACCGACGCACACCGTGCGCTCCAATGCATCAAGGGCGAGCGCCGAGGCCAGGGCGAAGTTGGCACAATACGAGGCGGACAAGGAGATGGCAGAGCTCGAGGAAAAACGACTGAAGATAAAAGAAAAACTAGTCAAATCGAGATTAGCTGCCGAGATGTCAGCAATAGAGGCAGAGTCGCAGTACGCTGAAAGCGCGTGCGGAAACGACAGAACGAGAGACTGGGTGGAAAAAAGCATCGAAGAGAGGCCGTCGAGGTACAGGGAAGGGCCACAGGAGGCTCGTCCTCCCATTAATGAGCAATGGGGGGACAACCCAAAGTACCGGGGCATTCAACAGTTAGCGGATGTCTTGGAAAAAATGGTTACCTCGCGACCGCCGCCTCGTCAAACAATGGAGCTGCCGATATTCACAGGAGCAATCACCGAGTGGCTGCCATTCAAAGCCACAATGGAAGATTCTACAAGGTTATACAAATTCACACCGACAGAAAACCTACTGCGCTTAAGAAATAGCCTTCGAGGGGAAGCGCGGGAGACGGTGCTGTCTCAACTGTACACCGCTACCAGTCCAGAGGTTATTATGAGGACGCTAGAAATGAAGTATGGTCGTCCGGAGTTTATAATCGACAGAGCAATAGAAGAATTAAAGAAGATTCCGAGACTGGGAAGCACGAACACGGATCTGTACGAAATCGCAGTGAGAGTACAGAATATAGTCTATACAATCAAGAGTATAGATCGACGGGGTTACCTGAGAAACCCAATGATGGTTAGGGATGTCATGGACAAGCTCAGCCCGCACCTAATCAGCAAATGGGCGGAGTACGCAGCCGCCAATGAACAGCGCATCATGGAAGACAACGAGATGACAGTCTTAGCGGAATTCTTGATGTCCGAAGCAGATTTAATGCTGAGATATACACATACACCGCGACGCAACGCTCCGATGCCACGAAGAGAAGCGGCTACAAAAAGAGTAGCTAGCCGAGGCGTATACGTAGCAGAGGACGTCACGCCTGAAGAAAGAAAATGCTTCATATGTCAATCGGGAAATCATTACACGCCTGATTGTTACAAGATGAAGGCAATGGAAATCAACGAGCGATGGCAATGGGCCAAAGATAATAAAATATGCTTCAAATGCCTGAACAAAAAACACAGCAGATTCACTTGCAAGGCCAAGGCATGCGGCGTCGACGGATGCAGATATCATCACCACGCGTTGCTTCATAAAAACAGAACAGAAGCAAATAATACAAAGGAAAAGAAAAATGAAGATAGCACTGCGTCGGTGATGAGCGTAAAGACGTCCGACACCGTGTACTTAAAAACGTGCAAGGTGAAACTCATGGGTCCACGGGGGGAGATAGAAACTCACGCCCTCCTGGACGAAGGCTCAACAGTAACGCTAATCGAAGAAGAATTGGCGAACGAGCTCACCGACGGCGGAACAAACAAGCCGCTGAATATCAGAGGCATCAACGAGCAAAAGGAAATCGACAGCAAGGCAGTCAAAATACAGATAAAAGGACTACGCGAGCCCGAGACATTTCAAATAACGGCGCGTACGATGAAGGGACTGCAGCTGCATAAACAAAATATACCGCGCGACCTAAAGCGGTATGCGCACTTGCGCGACATTGAATACAATATATGCGCTGGAGAAGCGAGACCTCAAATATTGATCGGTGCCGACAATTGGCACCTGATAGTGTCAAGGAAACTGCGCAGCGGCAAGAAGAGCGACCCAGCCGCGTCCTGGACGAAATTGGGATGGGTATTGCACGGGTCTGCGCCGCGAAAATTAATGATGACCAATGAAGCCGCAGTACTGTATATTTGCGACACGCAACTAGACAAGCTAGTTGAGAAGCATTTCGAAGTTGACTCGCTTGGCGTTACTTTGAAACACCGCATAAGCGAAGACGACCAACGAGCCCAACGCATATTTGAAGCAACGATCAAGAAAAACGGAAGGCACTTTGAAGTCGGGCTGCCCTGGCGGAGCAATAACCCTGCGCTCCCCGACAACCACGACTACGCCTACAAGAGATTAGAAACGTTAGAAAGAAAAATGGCAAAACAACCCGTTTTTCAGACAGAATACAAAGCTCAAGTCGCCAACCTTATTAACAAGGGCTACGCGGTCAGATGCGACGGTAGCGAAGAAAAAAGCAACGTTAAATGGTACCTACCGCACTTCGCCGTGTTCAACGTGAACAAGCCGGGCAAGCTAAGAATGGTGTTCGACGCAGCGGCCAAAGCACACGGAATCAGCCTGAACGACTGCTTACTGGAGGGGCCGGACCTTTTAGCTTCACTTACAAAAATCTTGTTCGGTTTCCGCGAAAGGAAAATCGCGGTGACCGCCGATATAGAAGAAATGTTTCTACGAGTAAAGATACGGTCTGAAGATCAGCCGGCACAAATGTTTTTGTGGAGAGACAATAGCAACGAACAACCGCAAAAATGGAAAATGACGTCGATGATATTTGGAGCGACGAGTTCGCCGTACCTCGCACACAGCGTACGAAATCACAACGCCACAGAACACGAAGAAAGATACCCGTTAGCGGCGCAAGCGATACGAGAACGCCACTACATGGACGATTATCTAGATAGTTTTGATACAGAAGAGCAAGCGGTTCAAATGATCCAAGACATCGTGCATATACACGAAAAAGCAAACTTCAATCTTCGCGGCTGGAACTCGAATAGCGCAGCCGTCCTCAAAGCTATTCCAGAAGCAAAACGATCAACGAACGCGAACGTGAGACTGACCACGGGCCTAACAGAAAAAACTTTGGGCCTCAGATGGAGTCCAAAACCAGACACCATCGGGTTCAATACGGAGTGCAAACGGGTGCCGACCGAAGTGAGACAACGGCAAAGAGCGCCGACCAAGAGAGAAGCGCTAAGCGCGGTCATGTCCATATATGACCCGCTGGGACTTATAAGTCACTATACAATCATAGGGAAAATCATATTACAAAAGTTATGGTTGAAGAAAATTGGCTGGGATGAAGAGCTACCGGCCGACGAATCAGAAGAATTCAAGACATGGGTCGCCGGACTAGAAGATATATCAGCCTTGGCGATACCCCGATGTTACAGCTATAACATGTCGCCGCAATCAGAGCTGCAACTACACGTATTTAACGACGCCAGCGAGCAAGCGTACGCGACAACGGCCTACTGGAGGATCTCTCACCCAGACGGGACCATTGAGGCTATTCAAGTAATGGGAAAGGCAAAGGTGGCGCCGTTGAAAATGCTCACCATCCCGAGAATGGAGCTACAAGCGGCTCTAATTGGAGCGCGAATAGCGAACACTATTCGTAGCGAACATACTTGGAAGCCGCAACGCACATATCTTTGGACTGACTCCAAAACAGTCATTCAGTGGATAAGGAACGATACAAAAAAGTACGCACCATTTGTATCACATCGGCTAGCCGAAATCGCCGAATTATCACAGAAATCAGACTGGCGATGGGTACCCACGAGCGAGAACGCAGCCGACGACGCCACGCGATCTAATTCTAATAAGATTAGTGGCTCGGATCGCTGGGCGTTGGGGCCTGCATTTTTAAGGGCACCAATTCAAGAGTGGCCGTGTGAAGAGTCAGACGACACGCCGGTCGAAGAATTAGTGTATATAATAGAAAACAAGCTATGCACTAACGAAGCCCTACCAGACATCCACAGATTTTCAAGATATGAGAGTCTAATAAGAACCACAGCACGTGTTCGACTCTTCATACTAAAGTTGAAAACAAAGAGAAAGGATTTACAATTAGAAGTCTCGCACATAAAAGAAGCGGAGTCGCAATGGCATCGCCAAGCGCAACAAGATTGCTTCCAGGAAGATTTCAACAAGCTGACGTCCGGACACGCCCTGTTAACGCGAAGCAAACTCGCGAAGCTGGACCCTGTAATCGAAGAGGGAATAATAAAGGCCCGAGGCAGGATCGGCGCGTCAACATTATCTAGCCACACGAATCGACCAATAATACTCGACGGCAGACATCCCTTCACGCAGCTGTTGATAGCGAAATATCATCGCAACGCAGGACACGCGAACAACGAGCGCGTAGTCAACGAACTCCGACAAAAATACATAATAATGCGACGCGACCTCTACAAGTGGGGGACCTGGTAGTGGTGATCGACGGTACGCTGCCCCGCAACACATGGCCGCGCGGCGTCGTCGAACGAGTACATCCCGGCCCAGATGGTGTGATCCGCTCCGCAGACGTCAGAACGAGGGGAGGAATTTTCAGAAGACCCGCGGTGAAGCTCGCCGTCCTGCACGTGGAAGAGGCTGCGAAGAATCTACGCCGGGGGGAGGATGTTACGGACGGCGAAAACTGATTTTAATGTATATAGATATAATATAGAAAATAAGGCCGTCATAATTATAATAATAAAGAATTTTCCCTTAGTCTGTAAGAGAACGAAATATACATATTACTAAGTATAGATAGTTATAAGTAAGAGCGAAAGGGACGTAGCTATAAGTTAGAATAGTACTTACCGAAAGGGATAAAGCTACGAGCAAGAGAGAGATGTGTAGAAAATTAGGGCCGTGCGCAACAAAATTAGTGCCGTGTGCAAAAACTTTGGTGCCGCGTGCAAACTTCCGGGCACCGGATTGGTTGAAGGCAAAAACACCTAGTTTAAGCACCGACCCTTTGTATTAGAGCTAAGTTACATAAAAATAGGCGAAATTTTTGGAAAAAGTGTGTTCAGTACAAGCAATAACATATTATAACAAGTGAAATAAAAGTATCTAAAGTCAAGTTTCCAAGTTGTTATTTCTGGACCCCAACACCAGTTGTTAGTAATACGGATCGCGCCGAGGGGTCCCTGGTTCGATTCCCGGCTGGGGCGAATATTATGTATGGACAGAGATATTATGTTTACTTAACTTATCTTACAAGTTGACGATAAACCGATCAAGTCGCATTCGTTACGAAAGCTGCTGTGACAGATATTGTCATGTAGAGAAATTGTAGAGTTTAAAATTCACAAATTATGCCTACAGTTATACATAATTATATTAAACTAAGTGGTCATAATCTGTCAGCAATAAGTAGATAACGTTAAATTCTAATGAAAATAAATTTTCATTATTATATAGTTTAGCGTTCAAAGGACTAAATAATTGTGACACATTTTCCTTTTCATCGTGCCCGCCCCTGGAAGAGGGAGATTTTTATCTACCCTCTCAGTCTTTCGCCCGTATAAAAAGGACCAAAGGACCGGTCGCGCTCCCGACTTCATGTTATCCTGGTTCGATCAGATTGTAAGCTTTCAGGAAAGGAACAGTATGGAAGCGGGCCGCGGCATCACTTTGAATGAACATGATATTCCTTTTTGTATGCTTCCCTCTTCAAAGTATGATGTCCTGATACATCTTCGATCTAATTACGCATATCATTATGGCTAATTTTCCTCCATCTGTCTCGTGTGTGTGGTCCGCCGAATCTGTTTTTACGTTGTTGCGTTTCTGATAAAATTGATGATTATGTCAATGTACAAAGGTGTTAATGTAAAAAAAGTTAATATAATACAAATCAATGAATTTTAATATCATTTTTAATATTTTTTTCACCTTCACATACCTAAATAATGTATTTTTTTATATATTTTTGAGATTCAGTTATACATATAGGTTGTACAAGCTTGGATCAACAGTCCTTACGTTTAGTTTAGTGACTGAGTAACAACAGAGATTTAATTTAAACAGTATGAAAATGGTTCATCACGATTGACGATCCGTGTGACAACTATAGCGGGACTAATTAGAAATCTGGGAATACAACAAAAAAATTAGCTAAATACCGAAGTAAATTATTTATAAATAGTTAATAATTTTATTTGTGATGTAAAATATTATTTAGGGTTGCCAATTCACTGAATGTTAATGGCCAAACCATGGTACGTTTTGTACTACAAACGCAACTGTAAAGAGTGAGCACAGCGCAGACGCGGTTCAGAATTGGGCACCGCCCCCAAGTGAATCTTTGGCATATTCATTCACCTGTCTCGGAACCGATATAGCAATCTCTATAACTTCGAATTTGTATTATGGGGAATCGATTTCTGGTCAGCCCTACCGCCAGAGACTCATGCAGCCTTAGTATTTTCCGAACGGTTCGACATTATCGGCAATCACCGATACATTCGATTCTTGGCACTGTTGGCCAAGGAAGAGCTCCGCTATATCGATATTATTATGAAGGGCTAGACAAGCTGGAAAATTTTGATAATGAAAATGAGTTATTTTTTGAGAAGTCACAGAATGACGCCGTTTTTGTTAACTCTACCTCATGTAGAGTCGTTGTTGGTTGAACTTTTAATTCAAGTTGCGAGAGACAGATCCAACGTTGATTGATCTCAAGCTCAACACAAATAACATTTTTATATTAAACTAAGAAAGTCACTTTAATGACATATTTATATATACAAATATGTCATTAAAGTGACTTCTACGCTTCAAATAAAGAAAACTCTACGAAGTGCCATATTGTCTTGCTGCTCGTTTTATTACTCAAAGTGCTGTTTATAATGGCTGTATCCGCTATGGCCAGACAACATGATTGTAAACTTATTTGAATTTTTCCTGAAAACGTCTTTCTAAGAATAGGTTTATAGTCAGTAACTAAGTATGTAATATCTGAAAGTCCTTTAAAAAAGAGTAAAAACATAGTTGTTGACTTCTAATGTAATATTGTTTGTATAAAATTTTAATAAATAAAAAATGTGTGCAAATGTGTGCAATTCACACGTGCTAGAAGTGAAACTAAAAAAACGAAAACTGTCAGTCCAAATATTGATGTTTTGCTTTGCTTACGTCATTTCCGTTTCATTTAATTCCAAATCACAACGATACTATAGAAGCTTTCACTTCAAAAACGCATGTCACTTAAATTATTATTGGAAGACAACGTTTCAATAAATAATAATATACATACAGCTGTTCCAACTAAGTTCTTAGTTCAGTTCAGAGACGACTTGCGGTCTTGGAAAGGGTCAGAGACGCGAGTGCGTAATCATTCTTGCGTAACGTTCTCTCCTCCGATTGGTCGAAGAAACTCCGCCCATTGCGTAGAAACCTTGGACTCTATCAAGCCCTTCTTGGCCCTTTTTAATCTCCTCGCACAATCTGCTCTCCTGGTGTATTGTGTTTTATTATAAATAATTTGAAAGGGCTTCTTCTTATTAAATAATTCGATAAACAACTTTAATAGGACTGTAATTTGCACGTAATTCGTAGTGTAAGTCGTAAGTGCCTGGTCACACTGCATTAGATGTAAAAAATATCAAACTTTTCTCGTCTTGAGGGGTATGTGTACCGTTTTCAGATATTAATACAATAGCTAATTAAAAAAATAATCATGTGGTATGAAGGTACCTCATTAATTAATTACACACAGATTTCTAAACGCTGGTGTAAAATAAATGATGAGCAGTTTTTTTTCACAAAATAATGGGCATGTCACTCCCAATGACTTTGTATACCAGGAAAACAGAAACATGTAAAAGGTTTCCTAAGAAAGGGCTTCAACAAAAAGTGCCGAAGAAAGTTTGTGATATACATAGGGCTTTGTAAAAGTACGAAACATACGAAGTACGTATGAAGGGCAGGGTAACCTATGTAATGTTGACACCAACATTGTCACATTAGATTTATTCACCTACCATAGGCCCTACTCGTATAGCCAGCCCTATAAATGTGTAAACGATTTTGTTAGCTAATTCTGGCCAGAAGCAAATATTTTTTTGTATTTTGTTTTCTTTCGTTATTTGTTTGTGCCAATGACATTTTGTAACGAGACTTTCCATCTTTATAGAGTAGCAATAGCAAAAATTAGATACATATTTGCTAGGCTTAAAAGGGTCAAGGATCTATCTGCGCTTATTACAAACATTACGTTAATTAATTGAACGTCAAGTTTAGAGTTAAATCAGATTGTAGTACTTAGGTAATCGCGATGAGTAGAAAAAATCTACACCAGATTAACTGATACCGATTTTTTGCATCTATTAAAACATCCTAAGAATGAGTATTGCAATCCCCAATTAACAAAAATTAAAGATAATTGAACTCTCAAGAGAAGACCGACTTCGGTCCAATTTCGACAAAGATGGCCTCAGTTGAATCTCAAGAACCAGGAAATCATGAACCTGAAAATGTAAGAAAGGAATGTTGTCGATAACTTTACACATTGAGGAATACAACCAAGTTAAATTGTCACCATTTACTTAAAATTTGTAAATTCCTTTTTGATATGTATTGATTGAAACATGATGATAGTTTATATCTCGCAAATTATACACACCACACCCAATTACTAAATAGTGACTATCGAAAAGTTGGCGGTATATGTGCCCGGTATTTAATCCATTCAATATTGAATGGATTAAATACCCCCGGTTCGAAAAAAGTTTCTTTCGCTAAAATATTTTAGCGAAAGAAACTTTTTTCGAACCGGGGGCGTCCCATGCCAACATCTCTTTTTTTGTAATTAAGTTTTTAACGCGACTTGTGGTAGAAGTTAACGGGTAGAAATTATCTATTTGTCAATGGACATGGGTTCGTCGTGGAAATACGTCATGAAAAGTTTAGTCATATTGTCATCATAATGTTTAAAAATAGAAATTGCATCCGAAATAATTATTATCCGTTTTATCAGGCGTGTTATTCCATGTTTACCATTTTCTTAAAATTAAATGCATTCGGTGTTAGATGTTCTAAACTGATGTAATTTTGACAACTCTCTCTTTTTATCCTATTTATCATTCAAAGATAACTTCCTTGTTTATTTCCTTTAAAGTACGAATATATATTATCTACATATCCCTTGTTAAGACGTTAGGCAGATAGGTAGTAAGAAGATCAAAGGGACGACCTTTTCACTACATATTATAAATATTATAGGTTTAGAATTTAGTTTAGTAACTTTAGAATGGTTTAAAAGCTGTAAGAAAGTTTTAAACTATGTATTTTGATTATTGTTAGCCCATAGCTCATAATTTGTTTAAAAGTGAATAAGGAAAACAGTTGAGGTAAGACAGCTCGATTATACTTAAAAATAAATTAAAATAATTGGATTGAAATCTGGTTAGTTATTTACTGTAATGAAACATTGAACACTTTGACAAACTGGAACCAATTACACATACATAATAGAACGATCGTCCTGAATCAAACGCAAGCTCTAAGGATACGAGAGGCAAATAACGCACACTACACAACCCCCCAGTCGTGACGTACGCGAGATACACGCATACATCGGGAGCACCCTTAATCCAGTACGAGGGGATAGCATTGCATATGTGCCGTTCAGGATCCTTTTACCCATGTTCTCCTGGTACATATAGCCCACATGCTCAACCCTTTCAAGCTCGTGGCCACACACATGGAATGTTCGAACACTTTGTACGGACGACGGTGGGGCTAACTTATGCTAATTAATCGGTGACATTCTTGAGGTTCGGTAAAATAATATGTAAAAATTTGAATGTAGTAGTACCTAGTTTTCCGTTAAACAAACTCATGAAAGTACGAGAAAAACTCTTTTAAGTTTTTTAAAATGCAAGTTTTATTCCTTTACAGTAAATAATATTATAGGAGGAATCAGTTTGAAGTTTGTAGTGTGGAAATGTCTCTCTCAACTTTTGCAATAAACTTTAACAATGACATTTATATTCTGCAAAAAATTATGATTAATGAAGTAGTCTCGCCTTAATTAAGACAACCATTCCATTGTGTAATTATTAGTTTGTGAATGCATTCATGTTGTTTTAAGGTTTAAAAAATGTTTCTCAGTCAACCCGACGACACGTCTTTAAAACGTCATACATGTTACAGTTACACACACTTAGATTTGCGCCTCTGTTTTGAATGAAAACTACCTGAACACAGCTGAATAAACTCCGCCGCCGCACACGCCCCAACGACGCAGTGACATGCGTCAACAACGACCATTGCACTAGGAGCACAGCTGCGACGAGAGGTGCATTCGTATACATCGACAAATGCGACCATTATACGAGGCCTCCCGTCGATTGCCGTACCTTCGCATTCCTTTTCACTCATGATCGATTCCAATGCAATGCGTGATAGCGACACAAAAGGGATGGGGGAGACCATGTTATATCGGACTGTTTCTGTTCGTTCATCTCTGTCTCTCACAGTTAACACAAGCTACTGAATGAACCGAGCAGAAATACTCGTAGCTATAGTTATTTCTGATGTCAACGGGCTTGCAACATTTAACTGAGATCCAATGGAAAACATCCAAAACTGAACCGTAAAGACATCACGTTAACAACGTGTATACTTCTCTTAACGCTCTAAATAAAATATGTGTGCCAATAAAATATAAATTATTAATTTAATTACATACGGATTATTTTTTCTGTGATTTTAGTTTAAATTTTTATATAAATGCTTTTAGAAAAATTAGACAATTAAAGATATTAACAATTAATTGCGAATGTTGCGATAAGGAATAAAAATAATTATATTTTCGGTGCATAAATAACATTGTTAATGTGACTTTAGAGTTGCTTACTATAACGTCTAGTTTTATTTGGCAACTAGCGTTTGATCAAATTCGTCAGTCTGCAACCTTCTTCTAAGCAGTAGTGACCTAATACTTCGTTTTCAGGCTTCATACACCTTCTACATATTTGGTGCTCCTAGTACTACGAATATTTTTAGGATAACTTTTGAAAGTAACTGAACGAACTACTTTATATAAATATATTATTATAATAAAAGCGTATTAAAAATAAATAAGAAAGAGAAGTGCCATGGAACAACCAATTGGGACAAAGTTCATTTAGCTATATATTACTCGTATAATTTATTATAACAGGTACAATAACATAAAAAATGTTTGATGTAAAATAATAAAAAAATAAACATGAAAAATAAAAAATTGATGATTTATACGAAGCATTATTATTACACTCATCTTTTTTGTTACTAGCTGCTTTTATAATGTCGGCCAAATGCAGGTTTGGTAAGGACTATATAATTATGTAGAGACTCTATTCGTAGCTGTATTTATGATTTTAAACTAATGATATTGCATTAGATATACTTTTCGTTATTTATAAGTTTCGTTTTTTTTTTGTTTCGTTATTTCATTTTAATGTCTTTTAATAAAAACAATTTTATTTTTCATACGTTTATAATTTAATATGGTTCTGTAGTCAACAAGGAACGCATAAAATCTTATCGCTAAACGATTCATACCAGACAACTTTTGGGTAGGAATATATACATTTTTGTTGAATAAATCTTTATTATCTAACAAATGAGTTATATAATTATAGTGAGTGCGCACATAATTATACATTATACACATCGACGCGAAAAAACTCCAACCCACACATCAATGACAAATTTTCTTTATTGCAGATTTGGCATCATTCTACGTCGAATGGTCCAAGTTCGTGGCTCTACGACCAATAGAAAATTTTGTATAGCGTTAAAATGATTTTAACATATTTTTTTATGTGAAACATCTATAGGCCAGGGGTAAACCTGATTTTGGCGTGGCGATTCAGGCCCTGGATTATATCTAAGCGTTATCATAGTGTTTCCGAAGATTGAATTACGATCGGATCGATTTCCGTTTGTAGGCTGCAAATTCAGATATTTTTCCCAAAGAAGAAGAGCGAGAGGCGAAGATCAGATGATAAGAGATTTATACTGAAGCCTTAAAAATTATTACAGCAAACGAAGTTTTACAACAATATGTAACATAGCAGTTGTGCCATCATGAGATAGGGTGGGAATACAAGGATTCGACTATTCACATACAGGCACTAAATAAGATAAGGTTTTTATACCCCCATCGCACTCTACTTGGGGTGCATTATTATCCTAATGACATTAAGTAGGATAGGCGTTGTGACGGTTACGACCTTACCTTTTTATGAAATCCTGGTGAAAAGTGACGTCACTAATAGGCTGCATAACATAAATGCACAAAATTTATTTCTTGACATAATATGACTTGTTTGTTACTTCCGAGGTGTATGGCGGCTCCAGCAATCTCTGGTCCAAGCCTAACTTCCCTGCCCGTGGTGCTTCCTACTAAATGAATTCCTGCTTTGGTGCCCGAGCTCCTTTTGGATGTCGCCAGGCTCTGCACCACCCAGTTGAATCCCGACGGCACACAAGCATTGTGGTTTCGTACCGCTACGAAATGTTTATGACTCGGTCGCAGTGTCGGAGGGCCATAAACATGGCTCTCCAACACTATACTTGCGCCACGCTCGGAAATGAAACTACGTAACGTAAACAGAGCGATATTAGGGACATCAAAATTTTGACACTGTCAAAATTACAAATCTTTGTATTTTCGTGTGTTTGTTGTGTGTAGTGGAGTACATTCAACGTATAAAAAGATGCAAACTATATTTAATTACATTAAAAATACACTGCTAAATGGGACTACATTGTACATGCACCACAAGGATTAAAATTTAACTAATTACAATCATAAAGGCAAATTCATATAAAAATATAAATTCACAATATTTGATCCAACTTGAAAATATCGACGGAAAAGAATTTTAATTTTACATGAGTCTTGGTCTTTTCAATAAGTTCAAATATTTGAAAACGAAAAATAGGTTATTCGTATGCCTGTTATCGGTTGCTGGGCAACGACTGTTTGTAAACATGCGCTAGCGAGGATGGAGTGTACTTGAAAACAAACTTTAGAAGCAAACCGGCCGGCGCGGCCCTTGAAGTGAATGTAATAAAAACAATCTGACAAAAAGGGTCGTTCCCGCCTTCCATTGCCCACCGTTCTCATTGGTCTCTTTCACTGTGTGATATGGCCGTGGCCGTACAGCGATCCATTGTATGCAAGTCACGCAACGTTGTACCCTAGAGGGTATTTTAGTAGTCGACTACTGTCAGGAGCTTTCATCTTCTCACAACCCATAAATTCCTGGTATTAAACGGGGGCATCGCATTGTTTTCACGCACACGCACTTTTTGTAAAAAAGTAAAAAAATGTAGAACAACTTGATTTATTAAAATCGCGCTTCGGCAGGGACAGAATACTGCATACGAGTGATGGAGCTACATCTATTATGTTGAATACATTAAATAACATATGAATTTAATTTCTTAAATTACGTTTTAATGGCGCATTAAATATACCGTTCACGTTTAGTTTAATAGTGTTCATGCAGACTTACGAGTAGGTACTACATGAGTACATGCACAGAAAGACATATTATAATGTAAATTGCGATTTGATTTTTTTCTTAGTATTTATCACGGAATCTGTATTCCGTGGTATTTATAATGAATTACACGCGAATCTCTATCGTCCTGAAATATGAATGTAGATAATAAAGTAAGATTTTTTTGTATTTAGTTTTACTATTAATTACTTGTACATGTTTTACGAAATATTATCTATTTATAGCGATGAAGGATCCTAGAGGTCTAAGGGTACTTTAAACATATAATAATAAAAGATATTAAATTTATTTTGGCAAAGCGGAAAAATATTTGTTCAAGGGTCTCTGTAAAGGATTGTGGCTCAGAGCCTCTCGACACGGACATAGCTGTCTCTATGACTAAAGAATCGACTCAATTTCTGAAATTTGACTTAATTCCAGAAATATGTTAAGTAAGTACATACGAAATAAAGAAATGACAAGTAACATTTAATTTTCAGCTGAGTAAAGGTAAAAATTGTGCGAGTAGCTTGTTAGTTAGTTCGTATGCACAAGCGCAGCGCGGCGGGCGGCGCGGCCGCGCGGCCTCAATGCATTCCGTATGCATCGGATCGGAGTGAATGGCCGTTCCGTCACGCGTCATATCTGCGTTCAGCGTTCATTGCCTTACCCTTGAGAACCTCGTCCTTTCGCAGGACGATGACGTTATGTTCAACCTCCTATAATTATTTGCTGCCCTGGTGATTCGCAGGATATTTCGTCCCTTTGGGAATAAGATCCTGTCCTAAGGGATAGCTGGAACCATTTTTTTTGTTGCTTGGTAACACGAATCAAAGAATTCGTATGGAAAAGGGCTTACTTTTTTAATGACCTTGACAAGCTTAGGTTGTTTATTGACTGTGATAATTGTATTTTCATTTTCTTTGTGCATTTTTTTACTTACAAGTCTTAATCGTTTGGGCAGCCTTTTTGTGTCTTATTAATTGGCCGCGTTGATTATACAATTAATTTAATATTCTTAATACTTTCTATTCTTCATTAACACTTTTCTATTCATAAAACATGAATCCTTCTGAGTATTCTTCACTAAACTTTTGTTCTAATTCTTGCCAAATTCCACAAATATCCGATAATCGTACTGACGACAGTACTGAAAGGGAAAGGTCGGGAACAAACCTTCTATAGAACTCTGTTATCCTGTTAATTGTTGACGTCATTCCAATAGAATCCAGATCCCTTGGGTACCTCTCGAGCAATGACCCTTGCGGGATGCATCATTGGAAGCTCGCTTAGTATAAAAAGTATTCAATTCTCGTCACAATGTGTTGCTTTTTCAGTTTTTATTCACTTACCGTAACTATACATCTTCGAATCTATGTATTAGTAAAATATTCGCAGTAATTTCAGCCTTGGAAACAGAGTTAAGATATAACAACTCTGTTTCCATTTTAAGTTTGTTTTAAAAAGCTAGTCTTTGTCTTACGCGCCCTTTGTCTTCCCCGTTTTTCATCCCGCGCGTCGCTAGAAGCCAGCGGGGGACGTGGTTAGGGAGTGTCCGAAGTTAGAGCGAGAGAAACTGAACCCGACCTTTTCCCTCCCTGTCGCACGCTTGAGCTTTCGAAAGCTCCTGCTTTTGTAACCTCCCTTATCTCTCTGCGAACCTGGTACATTCCCGCGCATCTATCGCCACTGTCGCTAGCCGCTTTCTCCTTCTGATGAAATTTTTAGGATTCGCAAGAAAGAGAACATATACTTAGTTTGTCTCATTCCTGTCCTTTTACTACAAAAGAGGGAAAGAATTTACGATGGTGAGATTGGTGAGAGCGTAATAAGCAAATAAAATTATAAAACCTTCATAACTAAGTAAATTTACGTCGATGCGTACTATGCGTAGTTATAAAACACGCAACTGCTAGGAATAAAGGGCTCTAGCCCGCCTAGGTAATTTGCCCATGGATGTGAGGACGGAACTTTTGTAAATTACTCATGTTTTTTTTTTATAAAATATGTAGGTACGTCTAACGTTGTTAACTTATTTCATTTTATGTATTTATTGAATTAATTAGTACGGTTTACCCAGCAATTACACTACTCGTAATTGTCAATTGAACAGATAATACATAGATACATTTTTTGCCTGTACATAAATAATACCTAAAAATAACCACAACACACGACCACAACCACCTGGTGTCCAACAACACGTCTTTCTTTATTTTTATTTTTCTTTTTTAGTCGCCGTCGGCGCCAGGAACTCCCAGCTGTCACCGACCAGCACGACTGTGACGTCACCGGTGCCAACGACGATGGCTCGCACGCCTGCCACCATGAGCATGACGGAGTTCCCGACGGCGCCGCCCCCCGCGTGCCCTGACGCTACCAGCACCACCTCGCCGCTGGGGAGACTCCGCAGCGCCATGAGGAACACCAGTTTCACACAAATCAACGCTTTCTTGGACGCCTTTCTAATTTTTTACACCGATGAACATTTGGTAAGTTTTACAAGGGTAGAGAGTGTAGTTGCAAATCTAAGTACAGCTACTTTATTGTGTTGGCTGTTTTGCAACGAAATGTTGATAAACGTAATTACGTATAGTTTATATTGATTTTTGGTGTAAAATCATTTTATTATATTTGTTTGTTATTTTTATTATTTTATTGTACTATATAATAAAGCAAAGTTATAAGTTGGTAAATGCATGCAATGTTGAGTACAATACCACCAGATGGTAAGAGGTGATGTAATCTTGGATGGTAGAGAGCACTTACTTAGTAGCAGCACATGAGTACCGTTTAACTACTCATGTGGTAGCAACCTATTCGCTCTTGGTTTGACTTGATTACAATGTATGTACAATGTTTGTCTTCAAACACCTACATTGTAATTAAACGCAACCAACCTTCGCACCGCACATTGGTAGAAGTAGAAGTATTGACTACCTAATCCTAATATTTCATGAAAACCTTCGTAGAGCGAAGAGCCGAGCGCGGAGGAGCGGCGGCTGGAGTACGTGAGCGGCTGGGCGGGCGCGGGCACGGCGGCGGTGCTGGCGGAGGGCGGCGCCGCGCTGTGGGTGCCGGCGGCGGACGTGCGCCGCGCGCGCGCGCAGCTCTCCTGCGCCTGGCTCGTGCTGGACGGAGACGACCTCAGCCAGCCTACCATCGCCGAGTGGATCTCGGTAAACACTTATAAGGATCTATACAGAACGATCGATCGATTGCCACTGCATACGCAAACTAGGAAGATGAAAGAACGTACGAGCAGTACGTTCTTTCATTTTCAAAAATCCAAAATAAAATTAGCCTTATGACATCAGCAATCTGCCAATGAAAGTCCCGTTACCATCGGTCCGGCCGTTGGAGACAAAAATTGTAAAAAGTGTTATTTTGGTATTTATGCACCGTGTATACATCATTTACATGATGACAATATTTTAACGATGGATGCGAAAGATAATTACGAAACGTATGAGACAGAAAGAGACTGGTTGAAAATTAGATTTATGTCTGCTAAAGCAGGAGAATGCGCGAAGCGGTCGCGTAGGTGGCGACGCCCGGCTGACGTCAGCGACCGAGTGGCAGACGCTGTCCACGGTGCTGCACCGGGAGGGGCTGCAGCTGCTGCACGTGCCCACGCTGCTGGACCAGCTGTGGAACGACGAGCTAGACCCCGCGCGCCGCCGCCCAGAGTTCTCCAGGATCGTAGCCAGCCTGCACAACATGGAATACACGGGTAATATTGAATACAATTAATACGATGCATATTAGATAGATAAATATAAACTCTTTATTTGTATTCTATAATCATTCATTCTTAACAAAATGTAACACAATGTTTTATAATCAACTTATGGACGCTTAATTCACTAGCTAAAACGTCTTACACTCGGACACTTCAATATTGGACCCAATGACTGCCATTAATGCGATAAAATTACATCTTAGTAAGTATATGTAAGTCTACAATCTACTATTCCAGGAGTCAGTTGGCGCGACAAGGTGACTGCAGTGCGAAACGAGCTGAAAGCGATAGGAGCCGATGCGATGGTAGTAACCGCCTTGGACGAAGTGGCCTGGCTGCTGAACGTCCGCGGGAGAGACATCCCCTTCGCCCCCTTGCTGAAAGCCTTCGTCGTGATCAGCTTGAAAGACGTCAAAGTGTACGCGCCGCCCGGCAAACTGGCGATGCCGGTGCGAGAAGCCCTGGCCGTTTACAGCTGCTTCACTACTTCCACTAACTGTACCAGGTTTGTTATTTTATTTATGGTCATATCTATTGTTATAAACTTGTTTTGCCTGTCTATGTACATGCCTACATCATAGATTAGCATATTCGTGGTGAACTAGCGTATGTCCACACTCACATTAATATTAATCAACTGATAAATTACCTCTGAATTATGCCCTCCAAACCTCCTATAATGACTGTAGGTGGCTGACTCTTACAATAAGTACCTACAAGCCCTAATAAGCTTAAATATTTGAAGAGCATCTCCATTTCAGAGTGAACGAGTACACCACTATCTATTCAGACCTACGTCGGATAACCGAAACGAAGGTTCTGGTGCCCACCGGAGGCACCTTCCAGCGAGGAGCGTCGGCGGCCATCGCCACCGCCGTGCCGCAGACCAAGAGGATATTCCAACCCTCACCCATCATATACCTGAAGGCACAGAAGAATCAAGCCGAAATAAAAGGCATGCACAAGGCGCATCTCCGGGATGCCGTCGCTATGTGCACGGTCTTTAGTTATATAGAGGGAATGGTAAGAAATTATTATAAGAGGGGTCCCAATCGCATTTTCGGCCAGGGCAAACTGTTACAGACATCATAAATTACCATAGTCCCTCCGAATGTTTGTTATTCATTTGTCATCATTCATTCACCATCATTCATTCATCATCATTCATCACTCACATCATCATTCTTAATTGCATTTTATAATTTTTTCGTATTTAGGTACTCCAAACACCTAAATCTTCCGCATGCAACAATGTAACTATGGGTGAAGATACAAAACTAGCACCTAGCAACTGCCAAAATGTTACACTATAATTTTAGTTATTACTTTACCTACTAATTCATCCAGAGATTCCGGATAGATTGGATAGAAAGATTGTTTTAAAAATGACTGTCAGTTACTTGTTGATGTTCCCAGGGCAAGGCTGGTCTTAACGAGATCTCGGTGGCTATGAAGGTGGACATGACGCGCGCCACGCAGGCCGGCTACGGTGGACTGGCCATGCGCACTCGCGTGGCCTTTGGTCCCAACGGGGCGGAGCCCGAGTACCGCGCCATCAACGCTACCAACAGACGCGTCTTCTCCAACTCCACTCTGATCATTCAGTCGGGGGGGCAGTATGATGGTGAGTCTATATCGACTCTCCTATCCCTCCGGACGGTAGTCTGCCGGCGAAATCTGAATTTGATACCTATCCGGGACGAGATAGGTCTTTGCTCGTTATTTAATATAGTACCTATACCTAATAAAATTTGAATTGATAATGGTTTTGGCAAATTTTGACTTTTGTTAAGTGACCTGTAAGTTCCTAACACGAAATTTAAAATGTATATGAATCGTAGATGTATTGTGTAAATGCCGGCCGCGAGAAAAGAAATCTATCCTTTAAAATTTCTTGTTACTACATAATTAGGTACAGCCTAAACTTGATCACGTTATTACTCTCGCCAGAGGGCACCACAGTGGTTACGCGGACGCTGCACTACGGCACGCCGTCGCGCGACGAGCGCCGCGCGTACACCAGCGTGCTGCGGTCGTTGGCCGCGCTGGGGTCGCTGGCGGCCCCCGCCGCGCTGCCCGCCGCGCACGCCGACCCCGTGGCGCGCGCGCCGCTCTGGGCGCTCCGCCAGGACTACGCCCCACCCACCGGACACGGCATCGGCGCTGCGCTCAACCGACGAGAAGGTATAGCTTCAACTTACGCTACTGGTAAATGATTGCGATTCGAGTTCAGCCGTGACCACGATCCATACGACTGCACGACGATGCAACTGGGACAAACGAAATATCTGCTTCTAAAATAAATATTGTGAGTAAATGTGTTTAAAATCGTAGTTATAGTTTCCTTTTTATTTCAGATCCCGTGGTGATCGATTATCGGCAGGACACTAACTTACACACATTTAGAGAAGGATATTTCATAACTAGCGGTAATTATTACCTTTTGGCAGTTTCCTGTTATGAATAATGTTAAATAATTGCATTATATAAACATAAAAACTGAATTATTGATGACAGAGCCGGTGTGGTCGGAGCCGGGTAAGTTCGGCGTGCGGCTGGGGAACGTTCTGGAAGTGGTCAGTAAAACCAGAGGGTACCTGGGATTCCGCGAGACCACACTCATACCTTTCGAGCCTAAACTTATCGATAGAAATCTGCTCACGGATTATGAGGTAAGACATGATTAAGATCGTATTACCTACCTAAAAGAAAGACACGAAAGACGTATGTAACGGTATTACTCTGTGCTTCGCCTTCTCTGCCTCTCTGACATACGCTCTCGGTCATACGGTCTCTGACAGTCGAAGTGGAAAGCTCTTGTTCTTGTGCGTTGGACATTTATTTATTTTACAAGTAAAGTTATTACTTTATAATAGTGTTTATATTTCAATCCACGGCCGAACCCAAAAACGGATAAAATCTCCATTACAATTGGCGCCCAACTCGCGGCCCGTGGATTGAGATTACGACGCCGCAAAAAGAAAAAACAAGTGCCGATCGACGGACTTCATTTTTCGATCGTCCGATCTTTTTTCACCGCAAATTTTTCTTCGTCGTATTTTTAACACTCCTTGTCACGATTGCAATGCCACGAGGAGGCAGACGACGCCGCGATGAGATCGCTGATGATGAGTCTGAATTTGAAGAAACCCATGAGGGGCCTACTCAAGATGCCGATGCACGCGAGGCGTGCCCGGACCAACTTCACCAAGCACCCACGGCGAGCGGGGAACCTATTCAGATCACCGAAGATCAGTTATCAACACTGCTGACGAACGTCATGCGTAATGCACTTTTACTGAACGCCAGCCGACCCGGCAGCGACGACGCCACGTCACGTGCACACACCACGGCTACACACGCGAGTCCCACGACTACGGCGAGCTCAAGTGGCCAAGGAAACTTAGCAAACTGCACGACGCGATTCGACGGAAGCGAGCGTGATCCCGACGCGATCGAATCCTTTATCGACGCAGTCGAGATATATATAGAGTGCACAAACGTATGCGAAGAACATGCTCTCAAGGGATTGGCCATGTTATTGACTGGTAGCGCCGCGACCTGGTGGAGAGGCATCAAGGCAGATGTTACGACATGGACTGAAGCGAAGAACCGCATGCGCGCTATGTTTGGAGCGCCGCGCCCGGCATATAAGCTTCTCCGTGACATATTCGCGAACGAACAACTTAGTGAATCTTCTGACGCATTTATACCGCGAGTGCGAGCTATCATTTCCCGGTTTCCTTATGAACTGGATGTGCGTCTACAATTAGATATTGTGTATGGTTTGCTTAATAGGAAAATAAGAAAACATGTTCCGAGAAATAGTGTCACTAGTCTAGATATGTTATTAATGAGAGCGAGAGAGGTAGAGGAAGCGATGAACGAGGTAGGTAATATAGAAAACACTCCTAAGGGTTCTCAGTGTTCAAACGTCAGCGAAGGTAAACCGCGCGTTTCTATTACCACTACCAGTGGCTCGTCCCCTACACCTAGCTACACGAAGCGTCCTCGCATGCGTTGCAGTTATTGCAAATCATTTGGACATAGTATACAAGAATGTAAGAAAATAGATCATAAGCGTAGGATTACTTCATTAGATGACTCGGTAACCAGACCACCTATTAGCTGTTATGGATGTGGTCAACCAGGGGTTGTGAAATCTAAGTGTGATACTTGCAAGAGCAAATTGTCTGTCAATGGTTCGGGTACAGTTGATTTTAATTCTGTTGATTTGTTTCAGCGTACTGATATTTTACCTATAGTACAGGTATGCATTGCCGGACGGAGCGGTGTAGCTATTCTGGACACGGGATCTACACAGAGCATTGCTAGCCCAATGCTGTACAAGCTGTTAGTAGACACAGGGGTACAGTTCTCTCCGACCCAGCGTACTGTTCAATTAGCCATTGGATCGCCTCAGGTATGTGATGCTTCATTTGCTAGTGTTCCAGTCACCATTGGAAATCACACAATTCAGACAGATTTTCTGTATTTTAGTAATCCTAACGGTAGAACATTATTGGGAAAAGATTTTATTTCAAAAGCAGGGATAGTTATGAATATTCAAGATGCTACTTGGCACTTTGTTCATAACCCGAGCAAAAGGTTTAAGTTTTTGCAGTCCTACCATCTCTCACCACAACCCATTGAGGTGATGCAGACTAATACCATGGACCTCACACATTCTGTTCAGAGCGGACCCATACAAAGCGGTCAACATGATGGCCTATTGTTA
This sequence comes from Ochlodes sylvanus, assembly GCA_905404295.2. Classification (NCBI taxonomy): domain Eukaryota; kingdom Metazoa; phylum Arthropoda; class Insecta; order Lepidoptera; family Hesperiidae; genus Ochlodes; species Ochlodes sylvanus. The sequence goes on from FR990131.1 coordinate 10,262,182, forward strand.
AGAAGTGATGAGGGTCGCAACCTATTAGTTGATGAGAGGACAATTCTTAATGAATTTATTTGTAACAATGCAGAGCGGTTTGCTAAGGAAGGTCCAGCAACCGACTATGCTACTCACCGCATCAAAGTCAGCAAGGATCAGCAGCCCATCGCCTGCCAGCCCTTCAGAATGTCTCCGCGACGGAAGGAGGCCCTGAAAGGGGAGCTAGACAAGCTGCTGGCTGCAGGGGTCATTGAAGAGTGTGAGTCGCCATGGGCGGCCAATGTAGTATTGGTTCCCAAGAAGGATGGAGGTATGCGTCTTTGTATTGACTATCGCAAACTCAATGAGGTAACGGAGCCTGACCGGTACCCATTGCCACGGATAGATGACATTTTGCATGCAGCAAAGACCAGCACCTATATGACCACGCTTGACCTGCACTCTGGCTATTTCCATGTTAATGTACATGCGGATGACCGTGACAAAACCAGTTTTGTCACACCTTTTGGTACATACCGATTTATTCGCATGCCTATGGGTCTTCGCAACTCCGGAGCAACTTTTCAAAGGCTCATTGATAGGTTTAAGTCTAACCTCACTACATTGAATGGCACTGTACTCGCTTATTTGGATGATATCATTGTCTTGTCACCTGGCAACTTTAAAAATCACATGATGGATTTAAAATCCGTGTTTGATAGGCTTGCACTGTTCAACTTGAGAGTTAACCGTAAAAAGAGTTGCTTTGCTTGCGACTCAGTCAAGTTCCTGGGACACATATTGACACCTGGGGGTATCCACATGGATCCTGACAAAACCGCCGCTATAACTGCTATGACCCCGCCACGTAATTTGAAACATTTAAAGTGCTTTCTTCAAACTTCTAGTTGGTTCCGGCGCTTCATTGCTGGCTATGCAGAGGTGGCCCGGCCTCTGACCAACCTGTTGAAGAAAGACAGCACCTGGCACTGGGGAGAGCAGCAGCAGCAGGCCTTCGAGCGCATCAAAGCCTTGCTGTCGACCGCGCCGATCCTGCGGCAGGTCGACGACTCCTTGCCATTCGTTCTACGGACGGACAGTAGCGGGTATTGTCTCGGTGCTGTATTAATGCAGGGCGAGGGGCCCGACGAGCGGCCCGTCGAATACGCCAGCCGAATGTTAAACACTGCTGAGAGAAATTACACAACTACCGAAAGGGAAGCTTTGGCAGTAGTGTGGGCTGTGCACAAGTTTAGAGGGTACATAGAGGGCTCACAAGTAATTGTTAAGTCCGACCATCAGCCCCTACGTTGGTTGATGAGTACCAAGTCACCTAGTGGGAGGTTAGCTAGGTGGGCGTTAACCTTGCAAGAGTTCGATCTGCGAATCGAATATACACCTGGGAAAGCGAATGTCATCGCAGACACGCTCTCCAGGCCACCTTGCACACAGGAAGAAGAAGCTAGTTGTGACGTATGCTTAGCTGTCACAGATTTTCCATCGCGTAATGCCAATAACATTCGCGAGAACCAATTAAAGGATTCAGAAGTTCGCAAAATTATTGAGGACCTAGAGTCAGATGACGCTCCATTTAGGGGGAGACACTGGTCCGATTGTGGTTATATACTTTCTGATGGTGTTTTGTATCGTTATGCACCAGAAGCCGACGACGAGGACGCCTGCTTGGTTGTCCCGGAACACGAGCGAGCTCAGGTTTTGGCGGAGTATCACGACGCGCCTACGGCCGGTCACTTCGGGGTCGAACGCACCCTGCAGCGTATAAGCAAGCGCTACTATTGGCCCGGCATGCGCAGCTTCATCGCCGACCACGTAAAGAAGTGCGTCGAGTGTCAGCGCTACAAGGCGGACACTAAGAAACCGGCGGGTCTAGTACAGACTCCCGCTACAGCTCGGAGGTTCGAGGTAATATCAATTGATTTGTTTGGACCACTACCGGAGACTGCATATGGCAATAAATGGATCCTTATCATTGAGGACGTCTGCACACGATGGGTGGAAGTTTTCCCGCTGAGGAACGCCACAAGTCTAGAGTGCGCAAAAACACTCATTGCAGAGGTTTTCTTGCGATATGGTGTCGCCCGTCGCATGATAAGCGATAACGGAGTCCAATTCGTTTCCGAAGTTATGCAACAAGTATGTCATGTTATGGGTATCCAGCAATCATTGACCTCATATTATCACCCCGAAGCGAATCCAATTGAAAGGAAGAATCGCGATCTGAAACCACAATTGGCGATATTGGTGGGTAAGGATCATTCTACATGGGATACGTTTTTACCGGCGGTCCGATTCGCCATGAATTCGGCCGTAACGTCAAGTACAGGCTACTCTCCTGCTTTCCTAACGTTTGGCAGGGAGCTCCGTGCACCGGCGGATGCCGCGTCAGACATGCGCGCGATCGTCGAAGGAGATAGCTTCGTGGCGAGCGTCACCCCGTTCCTGCGGCGGCTGGCCACCGCGTTGATCGAGGCGCGCGATGTGCACGAGCGTGCACAGTCTACTCAGAAGGCGTTCGCAGATGCAGGTCGCCGAGCAGCGCCAGATTACGAGCCCGGTTCTCTCGTCTTGTTAAAGACGCAAGGACCCAACGACACAGGTAAAGGGCAGACAGCCAAATTCATTCCTCGAAGGGATGGGCCCTATCGAGTGCGCAAGGCTGTCGGTCCTGTTACTTATTTGTTAGAGCGTGTTAGTGACAATGTGCTCCTGGGGAAGTATCACTCTTCGCAACTCACCCCATTTGTTGGTGTTGACCAGCCGGCAGTGCAAGAGAAACGTAGGCGTGGTAGGCCGCGAAGAAAGTAGGTGCTAGCACAAATGCGGGGGCGCTTGTTTCGTGCTAGAGGGGGAGTATGTAACGGTATTACTCTGTGCTTCGCCTTCTCTGCCTCTCTGACATACGCTCTCGGTCATACGGTCTCTGACAGTCGAAGTGGAAAGCTCTTGTTCTTGTGCGTTGGACATTTATTTATTTTACAAGTAAAGTTATTACTTTATAATAGTGTTTATATTTCAATCCACGGCCGAACCCAAAAACGGATAAAATCTCCATTACACGTATCATAAACAATCACTATAATTAACTATATTATCTTTAACCATATAACTAAATTTTTATTTTTTATTTTTTTGCATTTCAGATAAACTGGCTGAATGCTTACAATGACCGGATAAGGAAAACAGTGGGCCCCGAGTTGACCGACCAGGGGCTAACGGACGTCTACTACTGGGTTATGAACAAAACCGTTCACATCGAATTACCCTCCAAACAGCGCAAGAACCCCAACGAAGCCACCCCGCTCTCCCCGCTCCCAAGCCAGCTCCAGCTACTCACCGTGGTATTCCTTGCAATGTATACTATGTTGTAATTGTGAATCCCTCGTTTTCAGTATCTACTTAAATAACTTATTAGACTTTTTCATTATAATTGAACAAAATATTAGCAAATAAAATTGTATCTTGCATTGTATCTTTACAATTTATTAGGTAGATAAGCAAAAAAATAAGAGCTGGTTCATTTTTTATAATATAAAATTAGTTTAAATGAAGTAATGCACTGCTAAATAGTTAAGTTAATAAACATATTATTAAAATTATTTACGTTAGGAAATTTTATGAAAAAACATGCTGTAAGTATAATGAATAAAAATTTTGGTAACAACTTTAATACGACTCAGATATGTTCGCTATGTAACAAAGGTCTTAGAATTTTATTGCATTTAATGTATTTATTAGGACCTATCCTTTTACCTTAAGTTTGTTATGCCTTCTAACAGGTACATAATCCTATGAAACAGTATTAGAATGTAGCTGAAGCAATCTTAACATAAATGTAGTGTAATAACGTAACGTAAGTTATCAATAAACATATTATATGTACCTACTAAAGTTTAATTATATTATTGTCAAGAAATGTTTGACATAGGCATGGATACAAATCAATGTGATGCAATTATATAATGTAGATTGCATCAAATTTGAGATATTTTATTGCAAATAAAAACAATAAGTGTTATGCAGCTGCCCTGAGCGTTGTATAGGTAGCTATGTATATCTAGAGTAGATATCTCATCTAAATGCCTTAGGAAACAATGCGCGACCATTTACTTTCAAGATAGATATAATTGGGTAAATTATGTGGGACCTACGACAATGATCATTTTCATGACATCTTATGCACGCAGTCTTAAAGATAAAGACGTATTCGGACGATAAAGAAGACGTCCAATTAAATGTTACTAAATACTGATGTGCCATTCTTGACAATGGCCAACAAAACCTTTTCCTCCTCATTCATGCGATCTACATTCACGAGCGGAGGTAAGAATATACCAGCATGGGCCTCATCTAGACGTTTAAGGGTTATTTACATAATAAAACCTTAGCCCGTGTACCCGCAGTCATTGCTACACATTTTCTTCAGGCATGATATTTTCATGTCCTTTTCATTACACATTTATTTTTATGAGATATTTTTGTTGTTCTTTTCTATTAAAATAAAAAAACATACTAAATGTATCGTTACACAAATGTGGTCAAAACGTAATTTATAAACCTTATAACAGTACACAGAATACTAACTAGTATTTGTTATCCTACATCGACATCGGTGGAATAAGTTCTAAATATGCCAAGTATCACCTAAATCTATTCAGTGGTTCCGATGATGTGGTTGTGGTTCCGTGATGCTCGATCAGACAAACCGACAATAATACCAAAAAATATGTTTGATAATGATAATAAACTAAAAATTCCACAAAATATCCAGTGTACAGATTGGGCCCCGCAACAGCTTTATTATTAGTAAATAAATAAATAATAAATAAGTATTGATTGTAATTATAAAACATGAGCCTTGCACCGAGTGCCTTATTAAAGTAGAATGTATAAATGTAAGCATGTATCATAGTGATAAGTATAAAAATAATAATAAGCATAATGAGTTTTCCTTACAACATTTTAATTTAGACAGTTTATTAAGATTTATACAATAAGTTCCTCTTATACTTCCGTAGGTAGCCCAATAGACGCATCGACATTATCTACTATTTTAATTTTAATATTGCATAAGTAAATTGTTAGGTAAAACGCAAAATTTGTCATGTAGGTACAGATATAGTCATACGTTGTAGCATTCGTAGTAGCAGGTATTCGTAGATAGCTAAAAATACCATACGTACCATAAGTATTTCGCTATTAGCCGACGCTAGCTGATTTTGTATATTTTAATGCTGTGTACTCGTAGTATGATTATAATGTATAGGAACTCACTGCTTTTTATTATTGTTCGTAATTTAATTCAAAGATATTCTACAACATATTGAACATTTATACAATACAAAGATTTTATATAACATACCCATTGACTTATTACTATGAACGTCTCAAACTAAAATCGCGAATAAAACGCCCAGTCACAGCCATCGCGAGAATAGAAATATTAACAACGTAAATTAAACACTAAAATCATTACATCATGGTTTAATTTCGATTGCAGTAGATTGTAGCTGTTTTTGCGTTTTGAAGCTCATTGGGCTCGGACATTTTTTAGCGCGGACCCGACGTCCATAGTAATAATAATTCAATGAACATACCCCTTGTCTTTTGACATGTAACCGTTGATTGTTGATGCTTCAAATATTTAGCAGTGTGACATATCATATTATATTTAAAGGTATATTAAATAAAAGTTATCGATGTATTTCCAAGTTTTATTTACATTGGTCCGTATTAGTATTCACACGTGCGTACGGTCGCTCACAGAGTAAAGTACACGTTACATAAGGCAGTATAGGTATACTACATACGTTTCTCTGTGCGCGTATGTACATAAGCATCTTCTTAAAGTAGTGACGTAAAGGTGACTTAGTGACTAATATCTCAGTTTGAAAAATATCGATTGAATTTATTTTAAATAAACTGAAATAGTTGTGTGAAAACACCGACTACACAGCCAATAGACTCCTAATAGCAGGCTTCTGTCAAAACATCTGGCTTATGGTACTGATATAAATTCGTGCCTAAATTTTCGCATCATATCATTTCGCGTGCATAAATTTTTTGAACATAGACAGTTTAGTACAGAAATACAATTGGAACGTAATATTTTAAAAGGCACTGTATTTTAACTAAAATCACCTTTACATTCATACATACATATTAACATACATCAGTTAAATGGCACAAGTGTTAAGTTAGTTAAGACCAGTGCACGCTACGCACTACAAAAGCAACGCGTGCGCGATAATGTAACGTAAAAAATATGTCCTTTCACAAAATAATAACTCGTGATCTCACTGTACAAACCGTAATTATATTCACCGTCAAATTTTATTTATGATCGATTCAAATTGATGACCAATATCGATCAAGGAATATCTCATCATTCCTCAGAATTTGCTAACAGTGGAATTAGGAATTAATCCGTTGATAAATTGTGTCGGAGTAAGTCTTTATTATTACAAACATAACAAAAAAAAATGTAAATGGTAACAATATTCTATTATTATTGTTAATTTTTAATTGTTCGTTAATTAAATAGCTGTATATATTACATTGATTGAATGATAAACAAGCCTATTTATTATGTAATAGGCACAGACCACTTAACCTATAGACGACGCTTTTACGAACTTTAGTACGAATACAAAATCGCTAAAAGATGGCGGGTTGCGGGGGGAGGTAGGCTAGTTTACATTGGCCCGTTCAATGACGCGCCAAAATTGACAATGTTAATGATAGATCACTAGTGCTGGGCAAGACATCTCTTGTTATCGATATCTGCAGTGTGCACACATGCTTTATATTTTATTTAAATGTAGTATAACAGAATTTTTATAGTACTATGTTTAGTTACCCTTGTAATTGTAATTGAAGTTCATATCAGAAATTATTGTCATATTGTGTGTTGTCGTTATGTTGTGGTGGGTCTAAATAAATAAAATAAAAATAAAAACTGAGTTTATGGGTGTCACGGAAAAATAAAAAAAATCATGTTAAGTTATATTCATTCTACTCTGTCAAGAAAGTAATGGGAAAAGATCAATAATACACAAAATGTTTGTTATTCATCCAAATTTATTTTATCGCCTTCAAAGTATGCTCCTTCAGAAACGATACACTTACGCCAACGAATAATCCAATCATCAAAACATTTTTTAAAAGCTGTTTCCGGAATTGAGTTCAGTTCTCGCCGCGAATTCTTGAACACTTTCCTGACAAGGGGAAAAAGAACATAAGTACTCAGGTATAACAGAATGGTTAAATCATCAAAAACATTGTTTTTGCGACAGCTAAGCTGTATTGTAAGCAATTTGTGCATGTATCTACATCTGGCACAGTATAATGGTCAATGGCTATTAAAATCGCAAAAGTAAAAACAGACTCATCTCAATGGGCGTCGCTAATCACTTACTATCCGGCGAGCCGCCTGCACGTTTGCCCCTGTCCTATATAAAAAAAATACCTAGATGTAAATTAAGACGAACGGAAAACGAATAAAAATTAGGTATTAGAATAAATAGCTTACCAAACAAGGCAACATTAGTGTAGGCACTGCAGTTTCGAATAGTAAACGCTGATTTCCACATATAGGGCGGAAACAATCCTCCGTAAAATGACGTGAACATATTACGTGTTTTTTTCCAGGAAACCAATTGTCGTCTCGTTTAGTTGCGTTGATCCATTTTTGTTTCATTTCAGAGCACTTTGGAAACCTTAAACGTAATACATAATTAATATTACATAATTAAAAACGTACTTCAATACTAGTAATACGAAGACACAGTTGAGCCCTTTTCATAAACAAAAATAAAAACATCTGACCTAAAAATTTTAAAATAAATATGAAGTAGTTGAAATTTAGGTAGGTACATTTTATCTCCTTGTTTACATTTAATCGATAGCTTATTTTTTACGTCACATTTTCTCGTCACTAGTTACACTTGACATTGTGAGAGCGCAATAGCGTTATGTGAATTTAACTACGAAAGAAAGTGACGTGAAAAAAGACGTCAAAGTCAGCCAATCTATGTGTCATCTAATTTTTATTATTGATAATTAATTATTTTAATGATTATCAAGGGAATCATGACTTACCGGTGAAATGTAATTCCATCTTTCTTGAGACTAGATGTTTTACTACACTTTCCACACCATTTCACTGAACAAAACGGCATTTTATCAGCTTAATTGTATATTTTTCGTGGGAACACTGACACAAGTGACACAGCTTATGACAGCTTTCGCTTCGACTCTCGGCGGCGGAATGAGATGTGAAAAGGGGCGGGGCCGGCTGTTATGCAATGTCACTGCCTAACTTTGGCGAATGCATACCCCTTTCAAAGCGTAGTCTATAGGTTAAGTGGTCTGTGGTAATAGGTAACCAATTTTCGAAAGACAAGTTAATTGTTTGTGCGATGGAAGGAATCCAGTTCAATTTAACTGAATTCCAATTCCCAAGTGAAATATCGTTATATGGCTTTGCTAAATTCCCCCCACAAACGGTTAATCTCGATCGGCTTACTCCAGAAAACAATATGAATTTCATTTGAATTATATTATATTTTAAAATTTAAGACATACCTACTCTTTCTTCATTTTTTTTCATAATTTAATTTTTACAACTATTTTCGTTAGACGACTACTTTCCCATTCGAACCACATGTTTTTAGTTGCATTCAATTGAAATTATTTTGTATTAAATCCGATTCGATTCCGAAATGTATCTTGTCGAGAGTACGTCACAAGTACCAGATACTCTTGATATCTTACTACAAAATTCATAAAAGTCCCACTGGTATTCCACTGTGTATTCAATATACCCGATTGTTCTCTATAATAAACAACATTATGATTCCACCCATATAAATCGATGCCGTATTCAATACTTATCATAATATAAAAATAATAGAGAACGAAATAAAATACTTTGCCACTGATCTCCACAATACAAATACACTGAATAGGCAACCTTATTAACATCTTCGAGACATAACGGCAATGGAAAGCCATTTTGATGCTGAATGCTTCATTTTCAAGAATAGAATAAAATATTGACATTCCCAAGCAAGTAATATAGGAAATGGCACAGGTAAAAAACAAAACTAACTTCTATGTAGATAATATATGTATAATAGACTCACCATCCCGTTCCACGTTATGTAGCACTCATGGTTACCGTCACCTATTTAGTGTATAAATATTATAGATAACACTGGTCCTCTGCTAAGTGCTAGTTCTAAAGTTAAGCTTCAGTCTTCGGGCTACGCCTCATATCACACGTATAAATATACAAACATTATGCGCCTATTAGTCAACATAAGACAAACTGTCTTGTATACACAACAACACTACCGACAATATTATAAGGTATAATATTATTCAAGTAGAAATACAACAATAACAATATAATGGTGTATTTAGATCATACTTCGATCAGCGGAGATATTCCTATTGAAGATAATTCGATTTTGACGCAAATTAAAGACGTAGACGTCCTAGAACGATAAAGAAGACGTAATCTAAAAGTTACTGATACAAAATTTGATGTATTTAGTTGATTGAAATCCTAATCAGAACTATCCAATGCACTATAATAATATATTGTTATTGACTATCATTAAAAGAAAACATAATTAAATTATGAAAAAATAACAATAACTAATTTAATACATCATTTGTAACATGATAAGTTATACTCGTTAAATAATTTTATAATGGCAACAATTTTCTCGCAATTTTTGCATTGAAGCCAATATTCTTCTTAAATGTATAAAACAAACGAAATAGAATTTATAAGCTTTCAATTTTCATCATTACAACTACCAAAGTGATGTATTAAGTTGCAAAATATACTTTAAATCTATACAAGATCAAAATTTTTTTAAATGTTCTGAAATGACATCTACCTAAAATACTGATCTCATCTGACAGACAATGTTCCCTGTCACATTCAGTTATTAAGTCACAGATTTGTGCGGGGATTTTGAATATAGGCCCCATCGATAATACACATACAAAATTGTCATAGGACTCAGAATCAATAGATTACCAGAGTTCTAGCTATCAAGCAAAATGTTTCCGTACAATTTGTACGATATACATAATAATTATATACTGGTCATGACGTGACTTCACAGACTTAAATAATGGATCAATGCAGTACCCGGATGTCTGGATACGGGAGGCCCGGAGAACTCAAGAGAACTCAGGAGAACTCAAGAGAATCCCAATGCTTTAATTGACCAAAATGAGTATCAGATCTTGCAACTGAAGGTCCTTCATGCGTGTAAACCACCTTAACTAGATCTCCAGTGTTTGCAAAAATGCCTGTCTCATTAAAAAGGAAAAAATCTTACGTTTTAAAATCAATATTAAATCAGCTATAACTTGTAGTTATTTAAATTATTGTGTAATGTTCACATGTTCACACAGTTCATACATTTGGGGACATCACAACTAAGCGGTAAATGCAGTCAAAGCTTTGGTAGAAGCTGTTCATCTCCTGAGATCCACCATCTCCACGGGGGCTGAGTCATCTAATCTTACATGTGTTGCCGTCTGAAAAATAATATCATTGATAGTATTATAGCTTTATGTCGATTCTGTTATGTATTGTTAATTGGTTTTTTTTCTTGTTTAAAAATAACGCTAGATATTTTTTCAATAATAATCAAAGTAAAAGTGACCGTTGGCTTAGTAGAAAATTGTTTTGATTTTTTCCTCCATCCGTACTTTAAAAAAGGCGCCCAGTTGTGCTACATAGAACTCAGAAATCCATTATTAGGACGACGAAGTGCTTATAAAAAATAAGAAATTAATTTGGAATATAATGAAAGATAAGAAAACATACATAAAAGAGCGGCGGGTCGTTGGGGTGGGGGTGGAAGCCGCTCTGTCGGCAGTTGGCGATGTACTGCATGCCGTAGTCGGGCGTCAGCGCGAAATATCCCGTCCTGAGAACATCGTAATACATTCAACTGATACAAAAAACACTATTATTACGACCTGTTTAGATACTCCGCGATAAAGACCGAGAACTCGCGACTAGTGATGTCTTATATATCGACGGACAAATGCGAATATCTTCTATCCAACAAAAACAAAATTTTACAGGAGACGAAAAAAATGATTCATTATTTTAATATTTTTTATCAATAAATGTTAACTATTGTAATTGGTATAAAATTGTATGAAAATTTCAGTGAAGTTAGTCACATTGCCCTATGATGGGCTATTTTTATTTTAAACTTTAAGTCCAATGGCATACATAACTCATTTTCACTTAAAATGTTAGATAGATGATATTCGCACTTCACCGTCGATATGTTGTGCATGCCGCCCGCGACATGGGGCGAGGGTGTGGGTGGGTCAGCGTTTATAAAAAAAAATACAAACTCGTTATATTTGGGCGCGCAGACGATCGCGATGGCCTCGGGCATCATGAGCTGGTAGGAGCACTGCGTGTGCAGGTCCACGGACGACAGGAACGCCGTCTGCGTCGGGTGCGTCTGCAACGTGACACGTACGTACACTTAGAATAATAACACTATAGAAAGACAGTCTTCATACAAGCGCTCTGTCTAAAGTGAAGCACTAAACCGAAACTTTCCCGAACTTCGGCTGCGGATAATCATATGTTTTTAGCAATAATACATAAATAGCTTTTCAGATATTTTGTGACAAAATTTAACTGGACAAATCGTCATCATTCTTTTTTTTTCGCGAGACACGTTTGGTGTGCGTTGACACGAGCTGCCCGGTGTTTGGAGTTATTTCTGACTCCAATTAAGGTGCTTCAAAACGGCCGCGCCGACTTCGTTTCTATAGTGTAATTATTCTAAGCACGTACAGCTTTGCATTCCAGAGAGTCAATAAGCGTATTATAGGGATTGCTGTCAAGCATTAACTTATGTAAAAAATAATTGACTCATTTCGAAGGTAGTGTTATCAAAACTTTAGTTAAAAAAAAATCTGGTTACATCACACCATGTGGTATACATGTTATGCTTAAACCTAATATTACAGAAGCAGGAAGTGACAATATGATGCAATATGAGATGAGGTGAGGTTACGAAGAAGAAATTTTGCAAAAACGTTTTGACTGGCGAGCAAGCCATCTTTGAGAATAGACAGATGATTAATAAAAACAATGGACGTCGAGGGCTTTTACATGAATAATAATAAGACATGAATAGAAGCAATAGCCGGCACTAACATGTATCCAGCCGAGCGTGATCAGGTTGTGCTGGTCCTGGTAGTGGAAGATCTCCTCCTCGTTGTTGGTGCTGCACGAGTCGGCCGTGCCGCTCTGCTTGGGCACGATCACGTGCGTTATCTTCAGCTGGTCGCGCTCCTGCACAACATAATATAATATATCTCCATCACCATCGCCCACAGTTGACTTGGAGAGAATGCCCTTAGGCATTAAGTCCGCCCTTTATGAACCTAGTTTAGGTATAACAATAAGAAATAAATAAATAAATATGTATATGCAAGCAGGCATAGCCTTTGCCGGGTTTTTTCCAATGTTGCGACGCACAGTGGCAATGACGTGTGCGATTGTTTTCACTAATATTGAAACCGGCTAAACTGATTTGCATGATGATTGATTAATGTAGGTACTTGATGTACTGCACCTTTTCAAAATATGGGGGTAAAATTTTGACTGAAACGGGTACTCACGTTTTTCGACCCAATTGCATGGAATATTATCACAGCGAGACTGCCATGGAAACATCGGTATAAATACATTAAAAATCGCGAGTACCTGTTTCAGTTAAAACGTTTAGTGTTCGCAATGATAAAAGTTTAAAATTATATTTTGGGGTAACAGTCTTTTCTTTCAATTCTGACGAATAAAACATGTGTTGGGTGTGTCAATTTAAAAAATATTTTTTCGAGTGTCTGTACTAAGTTACAGGCAGGGCGGAAAACAGATTTAAGGTAAGAACGAGATAGGAATAATATAAAAGAGAAGTAAAATACTCGCCAGTATCCCAGCGAGGATGCCGCACAGCTCAATATTCTTGGCGGTGTTGGAGGCGGCCAGGGCCAGGAAGCGCGGCAGCAGCGCCGCCGGCGCGCGCACCACGCGCAGCCGCCCCGCCGACAGCGGCGGCAGGGCTTCGCCCACTCCGGTCTCTCTGAGCACAAGTTGTAAGGTCAGGTCGAAAGTAGGTCTAAGTGGTTCGCGCAACACACGGCCTCCGAGTTCATTTACTTAAAGTTCGCTTGAACTTACCTATGATGAAGGTACGCCTCCGATTAGTTTTGGGGCTGTTTTCAATAAAATGGTAATTAATACTAGTTTGTAAAACATCAAATGTTTAAAACAGATAAATATGTAATCATATTGTAGCAGATGGGTCTTGCTTCATTAACTAAGGTGCTACGCGACAGCAAGCACTTTCATGAGGTTGGATTCTATCTACTTATATCAATCGGAACCGACGGCTCAACGTGCCCTCCGGAGCACGGAAACACCCAACAAATGTTTTCCACTAGCGATCACCAATCAAGCAATACCTACAGACCGCGCCCGGACCACTCGGCGTCGACGCGAGCCGCCGGGCCACGAGCGCTTCCAGTCTGGCGTTAACTAATAATGAAATCTAACATCACCATCTTTGGACATCATCGCCACTTAACATCAGGTGGGATTGTGGTCAAGGATTAACTTAGCATCGTCACTACATAGTATAAAACAAAGTCGCTTTCTCTGTCCTTATGTATGCTTAGATCTATAAAACTACGCAACGGATTTTGATGCGGTTTTTTTTAATAGATATAATGATTCAAGAGGAAAGTTTATATGTATAATATATCAAAGTTTTGAAAGTCGGAAAAAATCAGGTTTCCCGAAGCGAAGTGAGGGCGGGTTTACTAGTTAAAAAAAATGAGTTACTGGTGGTGCGCGGCGGGCGGGATGAGCGGCGGCGCGGGCTGGTAGTGGTGCGGCGGCGCGCGCGGCGGCGTCGCGGCGAAGTCGTCCGGGTACCGCACGCCGTCCACCGCCGGCGCCGACGGCGACACCGCCCACTCCTCCTGTTGGACACGCACTGGTCTCACCGCCGTTGTTATACATTTGGGTACGCGCAAATTGGCCACCGACCACGGCGGCCATTTATTTTTAATAATATGTATTAAATATTTACGTTTTGTTTTTATTTTTTTTATTGTTTTAATGTAGCATACGAGCATGCAGCACCACCTTCCGCTGCCGCCTATGACAACTGTGACCGACTTGGAGCAAGACTCGAAGATATGGGGACTGGGATAGTTAATTAGTTAGTCCGGTTAGGTGACAGTGTTAGAACATTAGTTGGTTAGTTTGTAAGTATGAGGACTGGGATAGGGACTGTTAGTGAAAGTTAGTCCTGTTAGTTGTTGTTAGTAATACTAGAGGTTTGCAGTACTAAACTCGAATTGAAAAATACAGCAAATATTCTCAAGCATTTTACCGCATGAAGTAAATGAGGCTTTGGGTGTGTGTCCCTCCTGTCTTCATCAGCCTGCAGCCTCTCTGCCAGTTTGGCATCTTCTTGCTCCTGCTTTTTCCTTGCTTCTTCTGCAATTCTTCTTTTCTCCTGAAATTTGTAACATCATAATTGCAAACAAAAATGCATAATATTACATCTTAAAAATATTAAGTTCTCAGAAGAACATATTTTTTTGTGTTATATGTAAGTAAAGTGTTTTTACATTTTACAGTATTATTCTTTTTTAATTTACTTTATTTAAGATACAAACAGCATTGTTAATGCACTAAAAACATACAAAAAATATACATTTGGCTATACAGTATCAACAAAAAATTTATACATAAAGTTAATTTAGAGTAATCAAATTAAAAATGAAAATGTTTAAGGAATTAAACAAAAAATAAAGGTATATAAATAACATTTTTAATCAGAGGGTGTAAAAAAGCCTCTACAGCTCAAATTACTAATTAAATTCTGCTAACATTTACATTGTTTATTTGATACAACTTCACAGAATTATTCGCTTATTTGATGCAGAATCCTTATAAATGGCACTGGCTTGTGTAATAATTATGGGCTCTGTGTTATTTTTATACATTTTAGTATACTTAATGCTCTCACACAGAAATTTAATTTGGCAACAGGAAAATACATTGCATAAATTCTATAAGGAAACTAAAAATCAAAAAGGTTTGGCTTGTTCTGAGTTAGCAGTATGTAAGAAAGTAAGAAAAAAAGTTTATTCTGTAAGTCCGATACCTTGACAGAGTTTACATAATAATAAATGGTATCACTATAATATGGTAAACTGTAGAGTGTATCAGAATATGAAGTGCAAGATTTTATAATGATCCAACGAACCTCATTCTCCTTATATTGTAAATGTTCTTTGGCATAATGGTCCAATAGTTTCTGCTTCAGCTTCTCAGCCTTTGGCATAACTTCTTTTAGCTTAGTTTGATTCACAGTTTTCACATCAGCTGTCACTGAGTTGTATTCAGGATGTTTTCGAATCTTCTCAAGGAACAAAGTCATGAATTTCATGTATAATATGTAAGCATTTTCTAGACTCCCTTCGGCTAAGTACACATTAGCCATTCTGACCATTTCCAGACCTGATCGGTAATACCTGTGAATATAATAATACACCTATATGAGTAAATGATTTTGAATTTCAATAAAATATTATTAATAAATATTAGGATAAATTTAATACTGAGTATTAAGAGCAACCATGTCAAAAGTAGTAAAGCTTCCAATTTAAACTGGAAAATATATATGAATGTACAAGTGAGTACACCAAAGTGAATACAAAATTTATTTGAGTAGCATTGAAACCAATTTTAACAAGGTATGTATCACATATACTTGTTCAGTAAATATACATAATAATATACAAGTTTCAATATGTTAAATTTATGTGTAAACAACTGTACGGTTTATATGTATATATTGTAGCAATTTTTATTTTAATGATGCAACAAGTATACAACAGCAAAAAAGTAAAGGTACTAATCACATAAACAACCTTTATTAATGGTTTCGGTTATAAAATACTTTTACCAACATATTTCAATCATACTATCATAAAATTTAGACTTAAATTATTATCAAAAGTGCAGAAAAATCTTATGAATGATTTTATATTATTTGAATTAAATATTACCTTCTGGGTGGAACATTTGGATCAACCTCCACCATAGTCCCGTAGTTAGCCAATTGTTTGACCCTCACAGCAGGTTCCAGGGAAGCTAGATCTACAGTTTTTGTACGTTTTTCACTCGACTGCATTTTTAATTAATTTACCTAGTTTTCGTTCTTTGTGAATATTATTCTGTTAATTGACTCAGTTGCAAAACTTATGAATACAATACTTTTTATTTATAAATGTTTAACTTTAACTGTTTACAATCATTATCACAAAATGAAGAACTAAACAAAATACAAATGGATTTACAATTTTACAGATCGATGAATGATGAGTAAAACTAAAACATCTGATTGATTGACATTGACATTGATGGATAGACGACGTATTAGTCATTCTTACAATGCATCACTGACTTCTAATCAGGGTGACACTGACAATATTAACAATGACAAAATAAATGACAGTTACACAGCTTTCATTGCTTGTTATAGATAAAATATAATTAAATACGCTTTTTTAACACGCTTTTTTATTATTAACTCGTAGGGTTGCACATTATGACATGACATTAGTCTAAAGTGCTAAGAGCATTGACTTATTACTACTAAATAAGTTAATGCCTAAAATGACGGGTCGGCCGACGCGACGCTAGCGGAATCATATCACGCCTTCCACACGGCGCGACGTGCCCCGCTAGCGTCGCGTCGCCGTCACGCCACGTCACGTCGGCTGTTTGAGTCAACCATATGAGCTTAATAATTAGACCTGTCTACACAACGGTGACTCTGCTTCTGCTATACTCCGAAGCGACGTCTCGGGACTTGACTGACTTGACTGACTCATGGATTTATCTCGTGGTCCATATCCAATTATCCATAAGGCAAGATCTTTTTTTACTGAATTAAGGTAGCAAACGAGCATGCAACACCACCTTCTTAACATGGGTAACTCAGCGAAAATCCTTGCGCTAACTCAGTAACTCAGGCGCAGTAAACTGCGCCGGCTCATTGCGCTAACTCAAAATTGCGCCATGGCGCAATAAAATGTATAACACACGAAGTGAGCAGTTGGCCCGGTCAATTAATAATTACAAATAGTGGTCAAATAACCATAATTCCCGGAAAGCCAAATTTTGGCGGAGAGCTAGGGTTTACCATTACAATTAAGTGTTAAAAGTCCCCATCGATCCCATGTGTGCTTCAAAAGTTATTCGGGTTCAAAGGTCAAAGTTTGAGGTTTTTTAGATTTTTCTCGAAAGCGGTAAGTTATACAAAAAAAACCTTCAGGCCAAAGTTGTAGATCTTAAAATTCTCTACAAAAATTGTTTTATAATTTTTTTCCTAAGAGTTACCATTCCTGCAATATCGCGATTCTAAGATTAATGGAGGGCCTGAAGCTTTATACCTCGGAATCCAGAGCCAGTCAATGAATATTCATAAAAACTGTTGAATTGCATTGTTAAAGGCTCAAATAAAAAAGTTAAAAGAAAAAAAAATCGATGACGACGACAAGTATATAAAAACAAGCAAAGTTTCATACTAACTTTGCATCCCCGTGTTACCCCGTTAGGGGGTGAATATTCAAAAATCTTTCTTAGTGCTCCCCTACGTTACAAAAGGAACTCCTGTGCAAAATTTCAAGTTTATACCATAACATATGGGATACCATAACATAACAAGATTGTTATAATAATAAATGTAAGTAATAAAGAATTAATAGATTAATACAATTTTTAAGATAAAACATTTACTTCACTTATAAGGATCTGCAAATAATTACATAGCTCAAGTAGCAAAATGCTAAAAGTGGACACCAAATGCAAGCAGAAATAATTAACAGAAAAAAATGGCACATATTCTCATAAAATCTGTAGATTCCTAGAAAAGTAGGATAAAAAGAAGGACACTGTTTAAAAATAGAATACCACGGTTTCCTTCTTAACGAGTGAATAAAAAGACCTTTGCAAACGTCATTGTCTCCAAATACTTCTGTCTCGACGTCATCTATTATTGTTTTAATGTTACATTTTAGTTCTTTACAATATCGCCATATTCTCTTTTTTAGTTTGGGTTTTGGCTCGCGTTTTGAAAGTCCTTTGCACCGCGAGCGATTCTTATAATATTGGTCTGGATATCTTAAAGGTCTTTGGACAATCGACTGAGATTTATTATTAACTTTATGAATTTTATTTACGGGCCTAACATTGTGCCGCTTAGCGGACATGTTATTGTTAAACATCGGATTTAATAATTTTATATGGACTGGTAAACCAGATGTGTCTTTACATAAATGTTTATGTCTGCTACGACTATAATTTGGCAAATAATATTTTTTATTGTTTTCAATCATATATTGTCCAGCATGCACTCCACAACTATACTGAGGGTAATGGGACCTTGCATCAATTGGGTTTCTATCATCAATTTGCTTACAATGTCGTTTGTGTGTTCGTTGTGGAACTTCGTTTACATTACATGGGATGTTATTACTTTTTCTGGAACGCCGTGTTGTAGATTTCATTACCCACCCTTTACTTCTACTATAGTATACCGTATACTTCTTCCTAGGATCCGACGTCAATACACGGTTTTTATTACCAGACCTATCGTTAATTGAAGGCAGATGGCAAAGTGAATCATTTGTGTTTGGATTAAGAAGCGACTTAAATGCTCCAAATGAAACTGCGAGCGGTTGATATGCCCAAGAGACACCCTTTATTATAAGTGTCAAGGGATTATTTCGGCAAGTTTGCATTGAATTATCTGTCACATGTTTGCTACCACGCACAAATACTTTCGCTTGTGATTTTCTTCTGCATCTTAAATCGCGAGCTGCACTGGTACTTGTGTAACTAGGTTGTAATTGATATGTAATTAACCAGCAAAAATAAAGGGTAATAATACACGGAGACCAAACTATCAAAGTCAATCCAAATATTATATATTTAAGAGTGGTTTTTGCCAAACATACAACATTTTGCTGTATATCTAATGGATCGCTCATAATAATACGTTCATAATCATCATCATTTGGTTTTTCATGTTTTGTACGATCTTTTTTGGAATCTATGCACTGGATACTGACGGCACAAGCGTCGCCTCCACCTCTCTGGGCATTAGAAACAGAGGGCATGGATGTATCTATTTGTTTTTCTTTTTGTGAATCAAACCCATTTCTATTTTGATATTGAAAATTATCTAACACATAATTTTTCCCCATGTTGGCTTCAACCCCCATATTAATAGCTTCTAATTCCGTATCAGTTTGATCAAAGTCAGGAAATTGAACAACTTTATATTGCACCGGTATGTCATGAGTATGACTTGATTTTGGAGTTGGTTTATAAATGTTACCACCAATAGCGGTATTTAAGGTATAATCTTTAGGAATATGTTGTTTTTTTCGCTTTGACACTTCACAACAATGGATGTTTTGTCGATTCTTTAAATTTACTGCCGATGTATTACGCATATCTTCAACAGTATCATAATAAATTGGATTGAAATGATACATATCATCAATTAAATCTTGATTTATACTTCTACGCTTGTTTTTAAATTTCCGTACTTGAGATGAATATAAAACTTTGATTTGGTTAGCTTGGCGACTGGATGTTTTATGTGTTTTATGATTTCTGCTATTGTCAACTGTACTCCTAGTCTGGATGAGTCGTTTTACATAGCTGTTACAACTGGACAATGTTTCCTTGAGGTTTTTATGGCTTGCTGATTTTCGTCGCGCCTTGGTTTTTGAATTCTTAACTGCAAAACATAGATCTTCATCAATAGGTTAAAAGCGGAAATCTAGCTTTAATTATTTTTTTATTTTTTATTTAATAATTTTATACCAGTACCATCAGCTTTTTCATGTTCAGGTTTATTTTTCTTTATGTTTCGAATGATTTCCGTACAATCGCGGACGTTATTACCATGAATGCTTTTAAAATCCTTGCGTTTAGTGTTTTCGCTAACATTATCATAATTTAAAATAGGTAGTCCATGTAAACTTTGGTTGCTATGGTCCATTTAATCGAGGGCTGTTAAATAAAGTATAATAAGTAATATGAAATAGATATTTTCCAAAGTTCTTTCGAGTGGTTACAATTTTTTGTACACTGAATACACTGAATTGTTCCGTTACAATTCTAAATCTAAATCTTCAAAAACAGAATATGGCAATATAAAAAAATAACATTTAACTGTAATACCTCGAGTATCCTAAGTTTATGGTGAATTCTTGGGTGTTTTATATTTAAATCCGATATTATATTTAAAATATTACAAACACCCACATGGCTATTTTGCAGCTCTCTGTCTCTAGTCCTATGACAGTGACAGAAATGAAATAAATACCATTGCCATAGCTTAAATAAATCTGCTGCACTTGGCTGCATTTGTGATATTCATCTATTATCTAAAAATGTGTAAACATTTTTATACTGTAAGCACTTGTGTGCAGCTCATTATAAACACGAATTGTAATCTTTACTCCAAAAACGCGCCAAAACAGTTAACGGTTTACATTGTTACAGTAGAACTCAGCACGATGGCCACGATAAGAAATTATTATTTTTGTAATCATACACTGTAAAGTGGATAAGATACAGAGACATATTTTATAGAAAATCTATCTTTTAGTCATTTCACCCTTCCGATTACTTATGCAAATTTATATTATTATTATTACTTGAAAAACTAAGCACATTTTATTTAGATTACGTAAATTTTATTGGCAATCACAGCAGCAGGCACAATAGAAACATTTGCAAATTTCCAAACAGGCTAACATCGGTAACCAGAACAAAAACCCAGCTATAAATAACATAATGTATCCCATGTTTTTCCACTGGTTTCGGGCGCTCGTATACTGCGGATAAAATTTAGGCCACCGATGGTAAATCCATGGTTGTGGAGTTCGAGGCAGAGACTTTAGATAACAATCTCCTGCAGCTAAATTCGAGACGTATACCGCGTGAGAAACACGTCTCGTAGACTCGTTACCACTCGGGCGAACCTCACGCTGTAAACACCTGGAGTTTGGTCGGCATCGTTTAAAATCTAACACCGATTTTATCGTATTATTTTGTTTACACGGACCTGATATCAGCTTATCACAAAAATCCAAGACGACATCGGTAAAAGGCTTTTCTTTTTTTCGTTTTCGTTTACCTGTAAATCGTGCGTGATTTACTTTGTATTGGAATTTGTTAGGCTTACAGTTGCGTGAATTGCATTCCTGGAGTTTGTCCCTCGAGTCGAGGGCGAATAACAGTTTCTTCCGCGCCTGGCGTAGCTTCGCCGCTGCCCTCAAGTCTGATTTCGCTCGGCAATTAGCACGATTCTCATATTCCTTTATCTTTCGTTGCAGTGACTCTTCCTTTTTTATCAGTTTCTTCTCTCTTTTAAGTAATGCCTTTTCTATGTTTTTTATGTCTTCGCCGTTCTTGTCTCTTTGTTTATTACTATTGAAAATACGACATCGCATTGTACTGCTTTACCTTACTTTGCGTGTACGACTAATAACGGCGAATTAAAAGAGCAAGCAAAGTGATAATAAAATACCTACAACCATTTTTAATTTTAAATCATCGTGAATTATTATATTTTATTTATTTTATTTTTTTATATTTCATTTATTTATTTAAGTTTCATTTTTGTATTGCTTTGATATTAAATTTTATGTTTTGTGCAGATTTCGTGTTTTTTGTTTGATAAACAATGTCTGACAGACATTGATGGTTGCATGTTCTCTGTGTCTAATACCTCCTATCAAACAGTCTATGAAAATCACGGAATACAGAGATGAAAATCCTCTTCGCTTACAGATTTAAAATCATCTCAAGCAAATAACATACAGTAGGTAGGTATTATACTTTGTGTTGTGAATTTAACAGCAGTAAAGATTTTAAAAAATCTTACCACTGAACGGTGCAAGTACCTACTCATACCTCATAGGTACCTAGTGAAGTGAACAGTGATCGTCAATATTTTTATTCATTTCTAGTTTTTTTTTTTTTAATTTATTGAAGAGACTTTGTCGCTGGGCGACCACATCATCCCGTACAGAAAAAAACAAAAAGTAATGACTACAACATAATAGGATAACAACATACAATAATACAGCATACCAAAACAAAATTCTAAATTTTCGCAAGCCCCAAAGCAGTCAACCTACACAGCATCCTGGCCTCTCCGGAATTTCTAGTTAATGTTGGTGTAGGTATACAGTATACTGTCTCTGTTTTCAGTAGTGTCCCCAATAATCCTCTTTCTACTGCCTATACTAGACCAACCGAAACAAATAAGTATCACAAATTACTTAAACTAACAAATAGGCAAATATCAAACAGAAACAGCCATTGCTATTTCAATTTAAGAACTGAAATAGCACGAAACCCCGTCTAATACCTTTCGAGTAGAAAATTACACGGGCGCAAGGGGCGGAGTTCAACTCCTGAGAGAGGTCAGCACACGGAGTGAGAAAGTGGTTCGTGACAAAACAAAACACGTAAATGCAACACCGAAGTAGCGTTTTAGAAAGATAAGCTAACTTCAGTTCTAAGTATGTTTAAGGACTACGACCTTCCTCGGTAAATGTCGAGCAAAGGAGACATTACAAAATTCTCATTGAGAACCAATGCGTCACCACCGTAACGGGTGATCTATTATATATATATCTATATAATTATATATATATATATATATATAATTATATATCTGGCGATCAGACCTATACTACACAATTTCTACTATAGACAACTATATTTGAGCGTACTTACTACTTATACCACTATTAAATCATTAAGATCTTCAAATCAGTATGCGCCATTCTTTCTAGAGTTTAGCAAATTATTATTGATAACTAGTAGCTAGTAGTAATAAGTGCGTAAAGTGGCAATTATAAGAAAATTGTAGAGTAGTTTTTGGTTTCTGTTACACTCGGCTGACTGAGGTTCGAATCCTGCACGGGTTAAGCGTACACCTTTAATTATTATTACGTGGGTATTAGAAAGTAACACTTGCTTTGGTAACAAAAACAACATACCTGGTTAAAGGAATAATTCTCCACAATGTTCTCTAGGTGCGTAAAATTTGCTGCTTGAGCTGAAGCTACGTAGTGAAATATGGCTAGCTAAGAGCAACGATGGATGAGCCATAAATTGTAGGTAATTGTGTAAGTAAGTAGTATAGTAGGTACTTTTCTGTTGATGATTAGGGAGTCAAATTCGAATTCGAAAACTGTAACTGAAATTAAAAAGAATCATCAAACCAGTTTCAATGGTCGAAGGAGTAGAATCAATGGTAAATCAATGAAGGTGGATGCCGCATCCAATGCGAATTGAGTTTAACTTCCTGCATCAGTGAGGTCAGCGGACTGGCTCCCGCAGCGGGTGACACGGCCGCACGGCGCACGGGTGCGCACTGTGCGCAGGCGCAGGCGCAGAGTACCGCGAGACCGCGAGCGGCCAGCACGCGTGCGCGCACAGTGCCCCCTTACATTTTAACGAGTAAAAATAAACAAGTGATAAAGGCAGTGAACATTTAATTAAGTTACGCGGCGTGAGTCCATTCGGATCGTATCCCAACGAGTCCAGGTATTTTTAGAGTCATACTTTAGTCATATGGGAACTGGTTTTCAGGTTCGCACCGCGAAAGTGTACTTGCTGAATTTACTCGAGGTTTGAAATTAAGTAAATTGAAATTTGATATTTAGAGTTTCTAAATTAATATCATAGGACATTGTTTGAATAGAATATATTATTTTTTCACTTTATGTACCTGTGTTTTCCTTGATTTAGAACACAAAATCCAACCCAATATCGCAGACTAAAATTAGAGCTTTTCTTCTCCTTGCTTCTTCAAAGTTTATGTGGGAAACAGGTAAGGTACTTTGGAAGATAAAACGTTTAAATGGACGTACCATATCTAAGAACACAATAAAGTTGTGCTTTATTTAACAATCCTGTTCTGAATTTATTCGTCTAGTTTGCTCAAACGATTCAAGAACAAGATTTAATGCAAATTCAATTTATTAATGACCATCGAAACAAGATCGAAACATAAGTTTTCGTAGAATAACTTCTAGAATAATACGACAACAAAACTCTCTGATAAATTTAACATCAAAGTTACATAGGTACGTACCTACATAAAGTTGATAACTTAAAATACGGAATAAAATAAAAAATAACGAGAAATGACCTAATGTTGTCGTGTAACACTTCATTACCACAAATAAGATAAAGCTAAATTATACAAATGACCCACTATGTATGAAATACAACACTGAAGCTGTTGACGACCGTCCAGTAGCGATAAGCATTGTGCATGTTAACCTAAGTATACAATACAAATGAAAATATTTACCACAAGGCATTACTTATACTTATGTATAAGTACTTATAATTGTACTTATTTTAAAATTTCTACCTTTTGTTTATAGGATAATAAACCCGACTGGTTACAATTTAATACAAGGCATCTAATAGGAAATCTTCAATTTCTGGACCTTTCAACCAAAACGAGTAAAGTTGGTTGGACAGGGTCTTTTCATTACTTAGTTACTGACTCCAAGCCAACCTCCCTCGTTCGTGGTGGAACTAAGTAACTAAAGTTGTACACAATGACGTCCCTCCCATAGAGTAACTTATCTCCTGTCTGATATCGGTGGGTTTAGTACCAGTCTGATATCCCCGGCACCCATGGATGGAGATTCTTTACTTGCCTTTGTAATCATCTCCTTCTACAATCAATCGTGGCCCGTGTTCCCTCTCCAGAAAAACCAATAATTTAGTGGTCCCCTCGCTTTATTTTTTTTCGTTTTCGTTTGATAAAATACTTAGTTTGAAATACAGTAAAGGAGTTTAAGATCATAAGAAAAGGGGTTTTTCTTTTTTCATACACCTTCTTATAATGGTTACATTAATTTAGATCATATCTTATCAGGCACACCTTAATTCTATGCTTTATGTAAGCACAGATTAGCAGTTTAAATCTGTACTTTAGCATTATTGACCGCAATAGTGTTAATACCTGTAATTAAGTACAAGTAGATACATGCCGATACAGTTAAAATCTTTAGAATTAAAAAAGGCTAATTTCCCATTTTTTGTCGCTAAATGCTAAGCTATTCTTCTTCATCCGCTATTTGATGTCTACCGCTTATTGTATTAAGATTATTTACAAACCTACTAAGATAGAAAGCTGGCGCATAAATATGAATGATAACATCAACTCTCTTTCCAGAAGCCTTGTTGAGGGCCTTGGTGAGATGGCGCAGTACCAGCTGTTGATAATCACCGTAGCAGTGTTGGGTAAGATTAACGTTTTAGACTCCAAGCTATAAAGGTTAATTATTGCTAAACATGCTCTAAAGAGTGCTCGTTAAATGCGACCGTTTTAGGGTACAAAAAATTTATCGCAAGATACGCTATTCTAAGCTTATTTTTGGACAGTGAAGTTATTTTTAATACCCCTGGTTTCATATCGGTTCCCCCCCATTTATCTACCCTATTTTACGTCATTGGGATACTACTTTTAAAATTCTCTTATAGGTACGAGTAATACCTACCTACATTTTTTTTTAATTAATTTAGGGAGTATCTTTATTCCAAGGTGTTAAAAAAACGAACGAAATTCATTTTTAAACTCGTACAAACCTTTACCAATGAAAAGTTGAAATTTTGCAAATTAGTAATTGATAGGCCTTAACTGTTTATAATCAAAGGCCTTAACGCATTAGCTGCGTCGATCGTAATCGGCCTTTGAAAAAAAAACATGAAGTGTTCAGATGCTAACGTGTAGGTACCTACAGAATACATGCTTTTTGGGGGTTAGCAGAAAAACCATGTTTACCAAAATCTTCTTCATTGTGTCACGCTCACGCGTCTTGTAACAAGATGATGAATAAGGTTCCAAAGGATTTTCTTACAGCGTAAAACCTATCAATTGCGATTAATGTACGCCATATCGATTGTTAACTTGGTCTTCATTCTTATAAGTAGGTAAAGTGGTAAACCTTGTCATGGCATTAAATTGTTTACATATAGGTAAGTTATTAGTTCCGTGTTTACATATAATAAAACAACGTCTTTGAAATTATGTGTAGGTAAAGTTGTTAAAAAATAATGGTTATAGAAATTTTGAAGTAATAAAGAAGAACTGTTTTTTTTTAATTTGGTTACTATAAAAATATACAACTAGCGAACTTGCTTGATCAGATTTATTCTTCACAATTCTAAAAACACGGAGTTTCACAAGGACTGGAACCGAGCGCAACTGAAACTGAACAAGAAACTTTTGTTGATAGTGTATAAATAAACATACCAAGCACTAAACTGCTGCCCACGCAGAATCGCCGGGGTCTATTGCTGCGGCTGAGTAGTTTACTCTGGTTTACTGGAAAGTAAAAATAAATTAGTTTGTTTTTAGTACTTGCTCTGGGCCAAACAAAAGGCAAATAATCTTACAGGGTATCTTTCATCAATTGGAACAGAACTATTTTTACTAGAAGTCCAGAAAAAAAATTACAATAACAACGTCACCTAATGTTTTTAAGGGTATTGCTTTATTAGTATCCTGTAATAGTCGACTTTATTCAATAAGATGCGATTAGCTGATTACCCGCGTAATTGATGATGACTTGCTCTATCGGCTAAACGGTTCCAAGCAATGATTTAGTAGACGATTATCCACACTAATTAATACCAGAACGATAAGAGGTAGTCTCCAAGGGAATAAATGCACATGTAAGTACACGTTAGAAATAGGGATTTTACCAGGAGGCCTACTAGGAAAAACGAGGTACTTTTTCTTACTGTTACGTGTTTCTTTTCCTATTAAAAGTATACGAAAATCGCATTGACGTTTCTTAAGAAAATTCCATAATTATGTTCACACGAAACATAATTTGGCGACCGTGACTGGTAGGAAAAAGTACGATCCGTCCGAAACGTTGACTTTAGTTTTTCGTAGTAGGCCTCCTGATCCCAACAAATAGCACTTATGTAATTTATTTCTGAATGAATTTACACAAAATTCAAAGTTTACATGGTGTGTTTTTAATCATAATTGAGTCCATCTTAAATCTATAAAATATAAATTACTTCAAGCCGTACAGACTAGTAGACAACTGAAAGAGACAAAAACAACGAATTAAACTATGGAATAAAATGCTATGTGTGTGTATTTCAAATACATAGGTACCATATTATACTAAAGTAAGATTTTGCATTACAACTTACGCAATTATAATTTAAATTTTATTACAATACAATATAATTATGTATACAATTATATTACAATACAAGCGGTAGATTACTTTTTACCTCAACATGAAACATACAATATTTTGACGTAATACGTAATAAGTAGGTATAGGTACAATAAAATAAAAATATCCTTTTATTTCCAGTTAATTTACATTTCTTAAAATCTATGTATGTTTGTGTTAGTTTTGTTTAGTTTATTATAGGTACATACGTACGTACATACATTGTTAGTATAGGTTTACTTATCTACTTTGTGGTATAGGTAAATATACCTATTATATTTTCCTATTCATCTCACAGAATCTCTAACTTCCGTGATTCATATCATCTGTCATGAGTTGAGTGTCATAAGCACATTACTACAAACCACTTAGCACGTATTCTAATTGCAATTTAATGGTGTAAAATACAATTGTGGTTACTTGGAACGAACTATGACTCATTTGTTCGTTAAATACTGATTTGGGACATTTTTATTTACTACCTGAATGTTACGTGACATCGTGTAACGTAAACGTCTGGCGTGTGTGTAGTAGAAAATTTACATTATGAGTCAGGCTCATACTTGTCAATGAATGAGAGGTTTAGTAATAGGTATGGTATTTATCGAGGAGTCCTTTTTATCTTATTGAGCTTATGATGTATAGCCTACGTGCTCTCAGGAAAAACACGAAATAATTTTTAATGAACTAAAAACTTTTGTTGACAATAACAAAACAAACCAAAAACAAAATACCTACTTAGTGATTAATAGTTTAAACCTTTCAAGCATAATCTATTCATGATATGGGCACCTAACTGATAAATGTAGTTAACTGAGGGAAAAACAAATAGTTACCTCTGTGGGTAACTTTTATCTTGTCTACAAAGTAGCATTTTATATTCGCTACAATGCCTATGCCTCATTTATACGAAATATATGATAGTCGCAACATAATATTATCAAATTTTTATGGGTATTTTACAGCAGCGGAAGATCTTGACTCTGTGTCTTGACCTCCCACATTTACCATGCCGGACTAAACTAAAGGCAAATGACATGTGCTCTTGCAATTGCATTTCATTAGGAATCATGTTTATGCTGTTTAGCTTTGAGATTTTTATTTTATATCGGGACACAAATAATATTCTTAACTTCGAAATAATTACTCGTGCGGTTGTTTTTATTAAAAACTAGTTGTCCCAGCGTACTTCGTACCGCTTTATAATTAAAAAATGTTTTGGTGATATATCGACAGCAACGCCACCTATCGGGTCCAATTGTGAATCTAAACCATCCTCGAATCCACTTGAACACACACAAAAAGAAATCATTCAAATCGGTCCAGCCGTTTTTGAGTTTTAACGTGACTAACGCACAGCAATTCATTTTTATATACATTTAAGATTAGATTCGGAGACTTTATACATCGTTCAGTAGGATAAAGAATTCTATATATTTTTTTTCATTTATAACTTTCCTAACTTATTCCAAGATGACAAAAAATATCTTATTTCCTCGAACCGAAGACCAACTGCTTTGTAACAAACGCGGCAGTCCTTAATCCTATCACTTATATTTTTATAAGTAAGTATTTTAAATGATATTTACCAAATGAATATGTAAATTACTCATTTCTAAATTATAGTAATCAGTCATATCATAACTTTTCACATGATTAACTAATGCTCATGAATAAACCAATAGCCGATTAAAGTTGGCCCATCGAGAAATCTTGGTCACTTTCAATATATCTGCAGTAGGTACGTACTTGTACCTATATTACAATCTACAACACACGCGGCCCGACTGGTTTTGAGTTCGCGAGTACTCTGCGCACTTAGGTACTCACCAATGCCAATACGCCAGGATTCCAGGATTATAATACAATAATAAACTTGTCTACGTATTTTTTTTACAAATAAAGAATTAATAACTTTACATCTATTTTTGTTATTGCAGTATTTGCATTGTAGAATCTTAGCGCTTATCACTTATCATCAACTATATAGTAAACCCGCCGTCCCTACGCTTCGGGAAAACCAATTTACACAAAAGTTTAATATATTATACATATAAGGTTTCCTCTTGAATCATTATATCTAAAGATCTAAACATACATAGGGACAGAGAAAGCGACTTTGTTTTATATGTACTATGTAGTGATATCATCGTAACAGTAACGACCCACCGTTGTTACATTGCTGGGTTCAGATCTCCTACCCCGCTAGTAGCCAAGTGCAGATTGGCAGGGTTCATACGTAGGTACTTACCTACTTATATCTCTTTGAGATAATGAAATGATAGTTACAGGGACACAGAAGATCATTATATCTTGCTTCGTCGATAAGCAATAATTGATTTTTAATGCGTACACAATTTTGAAAAATTAAAGGTGGGTGAAATATTTAAGTCTGCGCCCACACCCTGTGCTCTTACCTTGAGTTGTTCTTATGTATTAGTTTGTTTAATGCCGTGGTTTAATGTTGGGAAGAATAATTTTTGTTCGACTACTCACAACAAAGACTAAGATTGATACCAAGCACTTATTCAATTCCCTCACCGGACGATGTTCATTTTAGTTGGTCTAAAATTATCTTGCCAAGCAAGACTCGTGTCTCTCGTCTCGTCTTGTTCATTTTAACAGACGATTTTTTATTCTTACAATGCGTAACACCGTAACAACGTAATACTTGACTACAATATCGTTAAGTGGCGATGTATTCTTGGAAAGCGCACTAACTTAGTAAACCCTTTATTTAGGTTTTATACTTATACATAATAATTTTTTGTAATGTAATCAACACAGTGGTAGGCATGGCTCATCGCAACGTGGTAAATGATTTATCTTATCTAGTATCTACTTTATAAACTATAGAAAAATGAATACATACCTACTTCAATTTTACAAATACTAATATACCTACAATACACACACACGTACACATTTTGACAAAAAATACAGAAAATCTATCATGACAATACAGGCATTGTAATCAGTGGAAAATTCAATGAGTTGCGTTTCCTCTGTGAGGTACTTTAGCAAATTAGCACCCAGCTCAATACGTTATCTGTATGTATAATATAACTGTATAAACAATAAAATATAGGTGTGTGTAACATGGATCACGGTCGAGTAAGTTCCATCATGTTGGGTATTGTACTTCAGAAGGAATTGTAATGTAAAAATATTAATATTTAACGGGTTTATTGTGTATTAATTAGCTGTGTAGATTGATCTGTGATATGTAATTTGATCTGTGGCAACATTTGGAAATAGGGTGATATAATCTGTGAAGGTTGTGTGGTGGTTCGACAAGAAAAAGATTATTACGCATTAGTTTTGTTAATGTACGAAGGATGTAAAATCTTGGTGGCTGAAGTATTTTATTAAGTCGATTGTTAAATTAAAGCCTATTGAAATACAATATTGGGAGTTTCTTTCAGTCAGAAGTGGCACGGTACAGTAAACACGCAGCATAATTTTGGTATGTATTTGTGCACAATTAACTACGAAGTTGTTTACAATTTTCTTTTACTAGTTACTAATGGACAAAGCAGAATTTCTATGCTTAAAATTATGAGTTAGATATATTATACAAATAGTAAGCGCATTTGAATTAGAAACAATTGAAAATTACTTATATAAAATTTTCATTTTCACATTTTGGTATTTGTCTCTGACTATTACACAGGTTATCCTGATAAGTATTTAAAATTTGTAAAAATCTAAATAGATGATAAAATTATTGACATACTAACTGAAATTCAATTTAAAATATTGTCATAGATGTACTTTCTACAGATATAAAAAGAAAGAGATAAGAACATTGAAATTTAGGGGTATGATTGTTGTTCAATTAAAAACAAAACATACCTATTATATACCCTACATATTATACATATCTTGCTCTATTAAGTATCATACTTAATTTAAGTATTCTCACCTAAAATAAATGATATGATCAGAACAGAATTGTGCATATAATGTTTGTATGGCTAACTAACATATGTTTTGTATGTTTTGTTTTCCTATTACCCTATCCTGGTCCCATTGATTCCTGCCTTAAAGATTGATAATAACAATAACAATGAATCACTCTGAGAGTCATGATGAATTAGGTTTAACACCTCCCTTGCCGGGAGACTCAAATAATAAGGAAAATAAACATAAGAGGCAGAAAAGAAAAAAGAAACATAGGCATCATTCTGCTACTTCTTCAGGCAGTGATGCATCTGATAGATACAAACGTAGGACTAGGACAAAAAGGAAACGGCATATATATCAGTCGTCAAATTCAGAGCACTCAAGGAATCTGAGGCATGATTCTACTACTTCAAAACAACAACATGGTTGCTCTGGGCCCAGGAGTGTTATGAGCAGCTGTGAACACTCTCCACAGCACAGCAATTACAGAGCCCAAAGCCATTGCCGTGGTTCACATGGAATGGAATATGATCTTGCTCATCAACAAGAATACTTGTCTATGTCACCAAATGCACTAAATATGCAAGGACAATCAACTTCAATTAATAGTACAGATGCTCACTTGTTTAAAAAATTAATTGACATTATGAGTGAAAAATGTTCATCGAATAGCTTTGTAGGAGCTCAAAATGTAATTCCATCATTTGACCCCAGTGCAAAAAATCAAACAGCCAAGGATTGGTTAAGAAAGGTGAACGAAACAGCTGCAATCTATAATTGGCAGGAAAAGCAGACTATTTATTACTGGGTTAGCTAAGCGTTGGTATGAGGGTTTGTCTTCAGTGAATCTGTCATGGGGGGAGTGGCAAGATTGCATAATTAGCACTTTTCCTGATGATCGAAATTATGGCGACAAACTTCATGAAATGCTGGAACGCAAGAGTCGGAGGAATGAAACACTAGAAGAATATTATTATGACAAAATGTCATTATTGAATATTTGCGGCATTACAGGAAAAAATGCAGTAGATTGCATAATACATGGTATTTATGACAGTCATATCAAGTTAAATGCACAGGGCTCAAACTTCCAAATACCTACGGAACTGTTAAAGTATTTACGGAGTATATCAAATAGAACATTAAATTATTTTAAGAAACCTTATATTAACCAAGTACTCGCCCATTCAGATACAAAAAGGATTGATTCTAATGAGAATAGGGTTAGGAATTTAAAATGTTTTAACTGTTTGGAGATAGGTCATACAGCTTTTAGATGTTCAAAGCCATTAAATAAATGTGCTAAGTGTGGACGATTAGGGCATAATCAGGAAAATTGTCGTACCATGTCAAGGGTAAATAAACCAGAAACACAGACATCATCTGGTACAACATCTTCAAAATCACAACAAGTACTGATATTGGAGACGCAGAATAATGATAAAAATAACAAATATTTTAAAATGGTTCTTATCAATGGCAGCGAGCACAGGGCTTATATTGACTTCGGTAGCCAATGCTCATTAATTACATCTAGTTTAGCTACTGCAAAAGGATTACCAATATCTAGATATAACTTACCTGTTTTACGGGGTTTTGCCGCTCAAGGTGTTGAACCCCTTGGCAGAACTATAATCAATATTAAAGTAGATTCTGTGAATGCAGATATTGAAGTTTACATAGTGGAAGATCATTTACTTAATACAGACATATTGATTGGACAGACATTAACAGAGCTACCATCGGTAGTAGTACACAAAAGTAGCACTAGCTTATATTTATATTCAGATGAGTCGACTTCCCAGCGAATACAGCTATATAGTACAATGGATGTGCATGTCCAAGGTTTGCAACTTGTTCCTGTATACACCGAGACTGGATATTCGGGACCTATTTTTGTACCCGATAGTAATTGTATGAAAGATGGCAATGAATATGTACTTATGCGTGGCATATATATGCTTGAAAATGGACAAGGAAATGTAATAGTTATTAGTCTTTTTGTGGGAGGCACGAATTTCGGTAAAGGAAAACTTGTGTCTAGGGCGCATATAATCCCTTGCACAAATAAGTTAAACACAATGGCAAATTATAACATCGAAGAAATAAAATGTATCAATAATTCGATCGAACAAACAACTGAACCAAAAACGAGGCTTGATATTAGTGTGGAAATGTTAAATGTGGGTGAGAATGTCACAGTAAAAGATCAAATGAGCCTTCTAGATCTGCTTAACAAATATCGTGAGTGTTTTGCTTTAGTACCGGAAGAATTAGGTGTAACGCCTATCATCGAGATGCAAATAAAATTATCGGATAATACGCCGGTCTCTTATAAACCCTATCGATTACCGTATGCGGAACGTAAAATTGTGCGCGGCATGGTGGATGAGCTTTTACACAGCCAAATTATAAGGGAATCGAATTCTCCGTATGCTAGCCCTATAGTTCTCGTGAAGAAAAAGAATGACGAGTATAGACTATGTGTGGACTATAGGGCCCTAAATAAAAAGACGGTTAAGGATAAATATCCCATGCCGGTCATTGATGACCAATTGGACAGACTTAGTAACAAGAAGCTCTTTACCACTTTGGACCTAACATCTGGATATCATCAAATACCAGTAGCTGAGGAATCACGGTACTTAACAGCATTCATAACTCCTGACGGACATTATGAATATACCCGTATGCCTTTTGGTTTAGTAAATGCACCTGCAATTTTTCAGCAAATGATTAACAAGGCGTTAGGTCCGAGAAGATTTGATCTTGCTATGCCTTAGCTGGATGATCTGCTAACAGCTGCAAATGATGTAAACGAATCCCTGGAAAAGCTTGAATCTTTATTGATTTTATTAAAAAATGCAAATTTAACACTGAACATTAAAAAATGTTACTTTTTACAAACATCGATAGACTACTTAGGATACGAAATTTCGGAAAATGGACTTCGACCCGGAAACAAGAAAACTCTGGCAGTATCGAATTTCCCGACCCCGGTTAATGTTCATCAAGTGCGTCAGTTTGTTGGTCTCGCCAGTTTTTTCCGCCGCTTCGTACAAAATTTTGCATCAATCGCTAGGCCATTAACATTATTGACTAAAAATAATGTAAGCTGGACATGGGGTCCGGAACAACAAGCAGCATTCGATGCTATTAAAGTGAAATTAGTATCCCGACCGGTACTTGCACTATATAACCCCGATTACACAACGGAGGTTCACTGTGATGCTAGCAAGTTAGGAATGGGGGCTATATTGCTCCAGAAACCAGATGAAAAAACACCACTTAAACCAGTAGCTTATTATAGTCGACAAACTACAAAAGATGAAGAATTTCTTCATTCTTACGAGCTTGAGACGATGGCTGTTGTATCAGCTTTAAAAAAATTTAGAATTTATCTGATTGGACTCAAATTTAAAGTGATTACCGACTGTAGCGCGCTAAGGGCTTCATTAACTAAAAGGGATCTTATTCCACGAATTGCACGCTGGTGGCTACAACTACAAGAATATGATTTTACCGTTGAATACCGTCCTGGGCTAAACATGAAACATGCAGACGCTCTCAGCAGAAATCCAGTAGCTGATTCAAATGATATCTGCCTTGAAATTATGAACATTCGTACTGAAGACTGGCTACATACAGTTCAAATGACTGATCCTAAAATCAAATATATTAAGGATATTTTGGAAACCAAAGAGGCTGATATGAAGGAATATCGTAATAATTATACATTGAAAGACAACCGACTATTTAGGCGCGTGGGTAATAGGTTAAAATGGGTTGTACCTAATGGAGCGAGGTGGAGAATATGTCAAATAGGGCATGATGAATCAGGGCATTTGAAAAAACTTACGACACAATAAGCAGGGAGTACTGGTTTCCAAAGATGAAGAGATTCATCCGAAAATATGTATCGGCATGCATGAATTGTGCTTACAACAAGAAAATATCTGGTAGAGCAACGGGATATTTACATCCAATTCCAAAAGTAAAAGAAGTTTTTCATACCATACATTTGGACCACCTCGGACCATTCGTGAAGAGTAAGAGGGGTAATATTTATATATTGGGAATTATCGATGGATTTAGTAAATTTATTTTTGTTAAAGCCGTTCGTAATACAAAATCGAACACGACTATTAAGGCACTTGAAGACACGTTCGCTATTTTCGGTAGTCCTAAAGTCATAATATCCGACCAGGGTACAAGTTTTACTTCAATGGAATTTAAGCGATTTATTCTATCGATAGGTGCAAAACATGTTATAAATGCGGTCGCTACACCCCGTGCGAACGGACAAATAGAAAGATACAATAGGACAATACTCAGCTCACTGGCATCAATGAATCACGATTTAGATGATGCGGATTGGGACTTGAGAATACCTAAACTTCAGTGGAGTCTAAATAACACTATTAACAAAGGCATTGGGAAAACTCCTGCTGAAGTAGTGCTTGGGCATCGTACTACCAATCCGTCAGAAGGTATAATTAGACAAGCACTAGAGTATAGTGATAAAGAGAGTAAAAATGCAGACGGAGAAAAGAGTGTTGAAAATGATAAGACCTTAGAGGATACAGTTGAAGAAAGTGGAGAAAACAAAGAAACAGGAGACAATGAAAATACTGAAGAAATTATAAACGATAGAGAAAGAGAAAGATGTCAAATACGAGAGACAGTAGCCAAAACTATTAATATCAACCAAAAGAAAATGAAAGATTTATTTGACAAGAGAAGGGCGCCTACAAGGTTTTTCCAGGAGGGTGACTTGGTAATGGTGCCAAACTACGCCTTTGAGAAAGGAAAGAGCACAAAGCTTGCACCTAAATTTAGAGGTCCTTTAAAAGTTACCGCTGTCCTTAATAATGATAGATATGAGGTATCGAGTATAGACGGACACGCAACACGAAAGTATAAAAATATTTTCCCAGGAGATCATCTTAAAAATTGGATAACATTCCATTCTTCTCCGACTGAGAGCGAGACAGAAGGTGATTCAGACAAGGATACTAATTAAATATTAGTAATATTATATTATTATTATGTATGTGTACGACAATAGTCATATTTTTTTTTAATTGGTTTGTGATTATTTGAAATAAGTTATTCAAATATATATTAATATGACAAAAGAAAAGGATTCTATTAAGCGATACTTGAATATTATAAGAGAGAGATTATAAGAGAGTATGGACTCGTGAGATGATTACATTCACAAATGATGGCATAACCTTTTCCTACCTGTTCCCAACCAAGCATCCTAATTTAGATGAAGGACACCGAGACGACTAGCGTTTGGTGTTGAAAACGTTTGAAAATGGAAGAGACTGGGACCCAATGGGGTGAACAGTACCCATTATCAATTGACCATCGTGGAGGGGCCGAGATCCGAGGATGATGAACGGTAATAACACGAACTACTTTAATTCTGATGGAGAGGAGGCCGAAGCCCAAAGGGGCAAGCGGTACCCATCTTACCTACTGAACTTCTGATGGAGAGGAGGCCGAAGCCCAAAGGGGCAAGCGGTACCCATCTTACCTACTTAACTTCTGATGGAGAGGAGGCCGAAGCCCAAAAGGGCAAGCGGTACCCATCTAAACTATTTAAATTCTAATGGAAAGGAGACCTAAGCCCAAAGGGGCAAGCAGCACCCATCTAAAACTCTATGATGGAAGAGGCCGAAACCATGCATGTTCAGCTACACCTATGAAAACAAAGTGCATAATTACAGTGTTTAATGTGTTAAATGAGTGAAAGGAAGTGTTAAGTATCAAGTGTAATACTTAGTGAAAATGCATGCGTCAAAATGTAATTTCTAATTAATTATTTTTTTTTTTTCATAGGATGTATGTTTGAAATATGAATATTGCAATTATTTTAATAATTTAATTTTCTGTTTGTTTAGGCATCCATCTTGTTTTCTGTGATTATTAAACTAGGTTGTTAACCGCAATTTATATTAAGATGTTAAATTATGTTCCTCACATAATTTAAATAACAGTTGCTTTAAATTAACTAAAGTGTGCAATTTAAAAATATTTTTCCTTTATTTTAATATAGATCTTGTTATCTTTATTATTATGTTTTAGTTTTGTATTTTGTTATCTCAATTTGTTTCATGGTTGATGTATACATGTTTCTCATATTATTCGCAACTGTTCTTGTAAAACTGTGTTGATTCATTGATTACAATGTAGGTTGACCGTGGTGTTAAGACTGATTGTTTTATATAATTGTAGATTATAGATAGGTAGGTATGTTTTATTTTGCAATAATGATAAAAAAAAAATTGTTGATCTCAATAATAAATTAAGGAAGTTATTAAACAGTTGACCTAGACTTCATACTGCAATGTAACTGCAATGTTTAAAATTAAGCTTAAACACAAATATTAAAATTGTTAAGGTACAGATTAACTACAAAGCATGTGGACATGCTCAGACATGAATGGCCGAACTGGGCACAATTTTAACAGGATTTTATATATACATATATCTGCATTTAACATGTGCATTGTGCATTATATGCATATATGTATATATGTATATGCATATACATATAATTATGTGAATTTAAATGATATATCTAGTGTGTGCAAGAAGGGATATAGCTATTTTGTGTTTCTTGAAATAGGTTGTGTATACTGCCCGTTTACACAACTTGTTAAGTCATAGATGATGTATGTATATATATATGTTTCACCAAAAATATATTTTAACCTGCCAATGGGGTTGAGACAACCCATGGGTAGGATGGCCGACTGTTGGGTATTGTACTTCAGAAGGAATTGTAATGTAAAAATATTAATATTTAACGGGTTTATTGTGTATTAATTAGCTGTGTAGATTGATCTGTGATATGTAATTTGATCTGTGGCAACATTTGGAAATAGGGTGATATAATCTGTGAAGGTTGTGTGGTGGTTCGACAAGAAAAAGATTATTACGCATTAGTTTTGTTAATGTACGAAGGATGTAAAATCTTGGTGGCTGAAGTATTTTATTAAGTCGATTGTTAAATTAAAGCCTATTGAAACACAATATTGGGAGTTTCTTTCAATCAGATTGAATTGAATTGAAACAAAGCTTACAATCTGCACATTGCATCGCTGCAGCTCGGGAACTGCATTGAGCAGGTCGTCGGTACTTCCGGCAGCTGTGACCAGTGCCGTGCGAAAAGCTGTGATACTGCCAGCTTTTGCAAATACTTACACTAAAATCAAAATCATAATGACTGAGACCTAAGGATTTTACGATTCGGTTCGGCTATCTGATTAATAAATTGACAGCATTAATTTGTAGAACTATGTTGACGACCCGTGTGATTTCCATGCCGGACTGCCGTTCAAAGGGTCCTGAGGACGATTCCCAGCGAGGCAGAAATTTGAATGATGAATTTAAATTTCTGTTCTCGGTCTGGGTGTATGTTGTCTATGGTACCCACGACGATGGGAATGGGGCTATGAATGTGTAGCGTATTTTTTTTTTAAATAACAAACTTATTAACATAACAAAAATTGTCTGCTAAATCGATAAAACGAAACGAAATATCGTTATTTATACAATGCCTAAAATGAATGATTAGCAATATTCCGGGTGCGTATACAGGCGGGTTTGTAGTAAATTCACTTACCTATCTAACGTTGAAAGCTTAACTCAACATCAGATCCATGGTAGGACTTATAATAACTATGAACTTTGGTAGGAAGGTACACATAACAATATGATATTTATTACTGAAAGTTCTTTTATTTGCACTTAAATATCTTATCGCCGCTTAATATGCATGTATCCGAACGTCAAGTGTCTTGAGTGCTATAGTGCATTTCAACAAGTTCTTGATTCAATTTAACTTTATCGTTGAGTTATCACCTATTACGTAAAAGCCCATAGTATACGTTACTAAGTGGGTGAAAACTGTTATATTAACGCACGATTTATAAGTAACATAAAACGTTAAAATATGTAAATGCTAGCTGCAATACTCTTTAAAATACACATATAAGCACACAGAAAATATCACATTAAGTAAAATGAAATCTACAAATACATTTTAGTTCTGTCGACGGCCGAACGGAAATACGCCTTGACGGGGTAATGGTAGTACACATTACGGATAAGATACCAATTGACTCGCGTGTCCAATTAACTCTAATCACACGTCGAGCGACTGGGCTGACCAGTATGCAACAGGCACAAAGAACATTCGCTAAACATCGCGTTATAAATAAAAGATTCAGTCGATTTGTCTTACAAAGGTACTTTCACTTTGAATTATGAGGTTACCGGAGTATCTCGCTTAAATGGTTATGCGGATGATTCATTGCAGCTTTCAAAGCTTAACGCAGCATGGGTGTTAAACTGTCCGTTTTTGAAATCACGAGAACCGGGTTCGTGCACCGTTAAACACACTGCTATCGTCTGGCTGACCCCTAATTGAATTGTTCTGTTTACTTTACGACGTTCAAAGTGTTTACTTTTGGATAAGCTGAAGTGATGCTCCACGTTTCTTGTTTAAACGTCACCGTACTGCCTTTTACGGCTATTTTAAATAAACATTACCTAACTGGCGCTCGTCTGGAAGTAACGGTACCTACTGCACAGTACTTGGAGTCGACTCCAATGCTAAGAACATAGATAGCAAATGTTGAGACTTCTCTAAGTGGTTATTTTGATCGTAACGAATGAAACTAGTGGTTAATACGTAAAGTTGAGTATAGAGTTACCTAACTCCAGTGTAATAGTAGTTGGCCATCACAATGAACCTTGTTAGTTGTCAGCTTGTCAGTGCAGACTGCAGAACTAAGTATGTATTAATTACTCGTACATTCACGCCGGCAGAATAAAATCACACTAAGCGCTAAAAAGCTGTCTTGAAGTTTAATCCTGTGTTCTTACGTTTTTCCATAGTATATTTCTCATAATTTACAAGCTGTCAGAAAAAAACTAACTTCAAGGAAATCCATTACGTAAATCATTAATCAATAAGGAGATGACGTACTTTGATTACGTTCCGACTATTATCCCGAAGTC
Source organism: Ochlodes sylvanus (assembly GCA_905404295.2). Lineage (NCBI taxonomy): Eukaryota > Metazoa > Arthropoda > Insecta > Lepidoptera > Hesperiidae > Ochlodes > Ochlodes sylvanus. The sequence continues at coordinate 10,302,514 of FR990131.1, forward strand.
TACAATTAATGTTGTTAGTAGAAAATAATTATTGGAAAATAAAAGATATACCTAGTGTTAGATATTTGTGGACATAAATGTGGATTGTATGCTTAGTACCTACCTACGAATACGTCGGGCATCCACGAGTTTATTTTTTAAGAAAGACACGAAATTATAATTCCCCTCTGCATTATAATGCAAGGGAAGGTTACTTATCATAATAACTCAATAGGTAATAAAATAGTTCAATTTGCAGGTATCAAGTCATGCCAATGTCAGAGTCCGACCAGTTCAGATCCTATGGCTGTTCAAAGCACGCTGCCAAGCCTGGTGAAAGAAGTAGAAGATAATAGCAGATACAAGACTTTGGAGGCCAATGCCACTCTACTGAAGCTTCTAGTTGACGACAAAGATGGTGTAAGCAGGTATGCACTAACCATAATTGATATTAATGGGATTGTTGACCTTTTACTATGATATGGGTTCTCACGATAATGTATTTTATAAGTCGATATTTCCATCCAGCGACGTTGATCGTCGTCACGGCTAGACATACCCCTATATACATAAAATACCTATGAAAACATAATTGGTATAGGACGTCAGTAATTAAATTCACGGAATATTCCAATTTTAGTTCATGTGGATCATTCATGTTGGATATTACTAATCGCTTTACATATACATAAGTATAAGTATTCCGTAAGAGTAGTCTAGGATTTTCTTAATACTTGTAGTAAAGATAGAAAACTTTTACTCACATTAAAAAGATATACGTATAGATAGTAGAGAGGTATAGGCGTAATAATAGGTATGATATAATGTACCATTGTTACGAGTACAAAAAAAACATGTAGGTAATGTTGATGCGCAATTTCAAAATTAATTTTACTCCTGTATTCATTCAATAGCTCGTCATGTCAGCAAAACACTTAAGAGGAAATGCTACGGGTCATTTTTCCATACAAACGTTCTCGACTAATCCCTCGCTGGTTTTTGACTCTAGATCAATAATTTTTTCACACAAGAATAATATCATCATTATCTATGTCGGTACGTTTTGATTTTTTTGATATTTTTGTTTTCAAAAGTTTTAGGCTACTTCAAACAGCGCTTAAAACGGCCAAATAATTATGCCGCAAACAAACGCCTAGTACACAAATTGTATAATAATTAGCACAAAAAGCTAAACGGTCCGACACAGAATATCTCCTTCCCCTTCAATTCCCAAAATTTCGTTAAGATTGCTTTAGTTTTGGCGGGGGGATTAGTCGAGAACGGAACCTCGATTTTGATGATTTTTGCCTCGGGTTTTTACACGGAGCTGCAGTTGTCCCTATCGCACTGACATACACGCCGCTCGCAAGCGCGACAGAGATATTGAGTGAAAAAATCCCAAATTTGAAAAAGGGTTTGCGTGGTATTTCCTCTTAAGTGAATCGTGGGCACCCATAAAGTTATTTTTTTTTGGTCTTGCTCTCGCATGAGTAATAAATTTTGAAACCTGATAACTAACGGGAAAATGAGAAGGCTGCTTTTTGCATCAGTCTTAAGTTTCGAAGGGCAACGACGTGGACAGAATGTCCTACGGCTAATCACGCGATATTATATATTATGATGCTGATGACTCATAGATTAACAAGGAAAGATATTTTCCATACTAGGGTTTTTATTTTTTTTAACATAGTATGATGCATAGTGATTTCCGAAATTATCTCAGATCACTACTAAAGCTGTGAGTCATTTATAATGGTGTTGTTTGATTAACCCATTTATTGCGACGCCAGGAAGTAAATTACCGTTTATTATGGTAGTTCACTTCATAGCACTTAAACCATGGTTTTACCGATCAATGATAAATGTACCGTAATGTTATTTCAGGTCGGAGGTATTTGACATGCTGCATTCTCACGATGACAATGAGGACCACATAGATTTACCATCGTTCCCTGATGATACTGAGGATGGCCGAGCTGAAGTACCACTCGCTCCTGATTCTCAAGCAGAGTTTCTTCAAGGTAATATAATCCCTTAGCTTGTCATATCTATTAGATGGTGATACTACCCGCAAAATGTATACTAATATTATAAAGCTGAGAGTTTGTTTCATTGTTTAAAGTTGAACGAGCAAATCTCAGGAACTGTTTCGAATTCGCAAAAACTTTTTGTGATGGATAGTCCATTTATCGAAGAAGGGTATATGCTATATAACATAACGCTACGACCAATAGGTGTGCAGTATCAATGAAAATTGTTGCCTAAAATGGGAAAATGTTTAATATTTGTAAAGGTAAAGAACAAGTTTCCCGAAGCGAAGCGTGGGCGGGTCCACTAGTTTCATAATTATAAAGTTAGAAATCTCTTTGTGTTGTGGCGCAGCGTGATACTTGTAGAATTGTACACCAGGCCTCTAAAATCTCGAGAGACCCGTGCTGTGCTCTTGATCAGTGACTAAAAGCCAACACTTTCACCACGATACTGAACTATATCCCTACTTGGGTACTTAGTGATTCATCTTGAGTACCGTGCTTTAGCGGGAGGTCCGCCTGAGACATTCATAAAGTAATAAAAGACAATATTTTACGTACTTTGAAAATCTTAACCGAAAAGGCATTCAAAATGGTCTGCAAAGAGGAACTTCGCAAGTAATATTTAAGAATATAATGAATAATATTTTCTATACACTTCAACAGCTGGGAACTCTGTACGCAGAGATTCGCAGAGGAGGTACGCGAACGCGAGAGGAGAGCCCATCGGCGCTGCGGCCGGCATCATGGTCGTAGTCACCTGCAGCATCGTGTGTCTTGCTTACACTGCACTTATCGTCTGGAGACGGATATATCTGTAAGTCCCCATAGCTTTACTACGTTTCCCCAAAATATATCCAGCAGCACAAGTGAATACCTAATGCCTTTAAACTGAGCACTGGTAGCAGAGTTGATAGTGTAGGTGTCTACTCCAGGGAAGGGATCTAAAGCAGATATCTATGACACAGTCCCAATTTGAGCCTTAGTATGTGTTGAGCTTAGTTGACACGGGCAGCAGAAGGGTGGTGCTGCATGCTCGTATGTTATTTACATTTCATAAAAAGTTGCTTATTGTTATTCAGTCATGGTTTATGATTTATCTTAATTGGGTATGACCTCGTCCGCCGGGACACGGAATCGGAGTGCAGGAGCTACTTACCTAAGTGTTACAGCGTTTATTTATTTTAAAACCAGTTTGGTGAAACTCTCACATTTTCTCTACATTTCTCATGCTTTCAAAACGTCTCCTATATAGGTACCCAAATTTTATTTTATTACATTTTAGTAATAAATTAGATGGCCCCTAAACTTAACGATTTGCCTAAATGATTGATATCAATTTACATGTCATTGTTAGTATTTAAAGTTGTATAAAGTGAATATAAGATGTAATAAAAAACCAGTCTAAGCTTCGAACACCGTCGATTATTATTTTTATATCCAAGAATACGTAATGTTAACGTATGGACATCGATTTCCTCAAACAATTTATAGTTGTATCTGTATGGTATCTCTTTAGCGTATAATCTTGGATGTTTCAGTCAGATAACATTTTACGAGGGTATAAACGTCGATACGAAGATTTTTATGAGTACACGACTATTTACTAGAAGGGAACGTTTATTTGTAGTTTCTCTGTGAACATAAACCGGCTATTGTGAGTCGTGAGGTAACTTAATATCGGTCTTCCTGACGCATCGCTGCTTGCAGCGCGTGTAGGAAGCGGTCAAATGGGATAAACCATGTTATAACTAAACCTGCATTATCTAAATATTCTAAATCGTAAAAAATTTGGTTTCATATAGTGATCTATTTTTTTAAGAGTTAATACGTATGTACGTGTACGAGTCTACGAGTATGTCTCTAACTATTATTTGAGGCCTTTAATAACGCAATAGAACAACCCAAAGCAATCATTGCTACATTTTTTCATTTTTTGTCCGTTTACCTGTTAAATACGTACAGGGGACGTATATTACAGGGGACGAATAATAATAGTACTTATTTAAATACGTACGGGGGACGTATTTAAATAAGTACTATTATTATTAGAAATGTGAATGTAAGTTTTTTTGTTACGCTTTCACGCGATAACTACTTAATCGATCATCATGAAACTTTGTACACATATTCTTGGGAGGTACTAGAAGTAACTTAGGATACTTTTTGTTATGATAAGACAAACCAAATTCCACGCGGGCGAAGACGCGGGCAAAGGCTCTAGTCTGTTCATAAATAAAAAAGTTATGTCAGTTTAAAGAATCACACTAACTAGTTTCGAGTGTGGGTACACCCAGGGACAGGTTTCCCGAAGCGAAGCGAGGGAGCGTTTACGATAATAAATATCTTCCTACATATTGTTTTTTTTTTTTTTCAGAAAACGAAACGGCTTAAAACACGAATTGCTAAGGAACGAAGAAAGTATAGCCGAAACCAGAATTGAAGTAAGTGTTTTTAGTATTTATTTATGCAACTATTTGCATAAACTACTACATGGGTTCCATACGCCGTATGGAACCCTAGTAGGGGTTCCATACGCCACATCGAATTCCATTACATCGAAGTTCATGACATCGAACACGTTACATCGATAGTTTATTATATCGAACTATACATACTATGCGTACTCAGCGTACTTACATGCGGCACCGCGTGGAAACTTAATATGTACCTATATATTTTTTATGGTTGTTCTGAAATCCGAATAGGGTTACCAATATAATATTTTTTAAGTTTAATAAAAAGATCTAAGCTTAGCTTAGGGTATTACTTATTTGTTGTATTCAGTTGTTGTTGTTATTGTTGTTGTTGTTTGTTGTATTCAATTCGTATTCAGTTATTTTAATTTCGGGACACTACAAAAAGCCTAAAAGAACGCTAAAAGTCCAGACAGTTGGTAACCCTAAATCCGAATGGGATTTTGCTTTTCGTGTTTTCGGGCAAATTGCCACATTTCTGTTATTCTTAGAACGTTATTGTATTCGTAATGATTTGTAGGCGTTTATGAGCGCGTAAATTGCGCAAATAATTAAAAAAGCTCATGTTTAATAACAACATTGCTAACAAAGAGGCTCGCAAGAAAGCCAAACTAAGCCGCTAACCTAACCTAACTTTGTGCCGTATTGGGATGGTCTAGAATACCTAATAACCCAATCTCGTGCCGGCAGACCAGGGTTTTATAAGAGGCAGTAGAAGCCGGCCTGTTCCCTCGTGCGAGTCAGCCTCAAAACGACTTGTCGTATTGTTGCTGGGTGGGAGACAAATAGTATATAAACACTACGTTTTAGCTGGGAGCTAAGTAGTAGTATCTACTTTGTTTTTTCCCCGCCCTTGGTGAAACGGACTTCCAAGCGATACTGAATTACTGCAACAGCTCGTTTATCTTTGGTTATTTAACTCGACATAAACACGAACTCAAAACATGAACGATTTTCTGTACTTCGCTAGAACATTACCCAATAGGCTTATTAATTTGCCTAACACTTAACAGCAGCCTAGACAACATTATGTAATCATCTTTTAAGGTTAAGTAATTATCATTACTTTAATTAGGGTGATTATAGAACATTTCCGAAAAATATTCTAGGTAAGTAAAAATGTAGGTAATTTACTTGTATGTTGTTACAGTTGTAAATGATCATTGGATCCTGTCATTGCGGACGAAGAATTACTATCGAACGGCGCTATGAAGATCTTCCTAGGTATTAGTACTTCTTAGTTAGTGCATCGATTGTTGTAGTAGATATTACGTACTCATTACATAGGTATGCGTTATTTATAAGATCAAGTCAAACATTTTACATTGGAAGAATATCAAGACTGAGTTTGGTTACATAAGTGTTGTTACATTGTAAGATATTATTTTACTCAACATCTCGTGATGTCATTGATATGTTTGCATAAATTTTTTGACGCTATATCGTGAATACCACGAACATGACAATAAAATAGTTCTTGACATGTCTGCGTAAAATTATAGAAAAATTATTTCGAGTTTTTTTTTTTGTAATATTAGTGTGTGTACCTATCTCTGAAATGTCTAATAACACATTCTGCGGCGAACGTAATTTTATAGGGAAAAACGCGACGTATTCGTGTTTAGCAGCGAACGTTCCAATTCTTCATAACTCTAAAAATATCGCTCAGTTTTTTTAATGAAGAAACTTTATTGGACAAATGTTTTATACAGGAAATAAATTATTAAAATCTCTTACTTCAGTAAGCAGGCCAATACAGGAGCTCGAATGTTTGCGCAAATGATTTCCTATTGATTACATAGTGGCGCAAACCGTAGAAAATTAAGTGTATAACGTCTTTTGACTGCGCCTACTATAAGCACATAATAATTATATTCATTTTAATAATATTACCTTGATATATAAATATTTACCATATAATTTGTTATCTTCCACATTTACAAAAACCTCCATCACGAAAAATATTGATACCCTCCATATCAACGATTTCAATAATTGTCAATCAGAGTAATAGATATGATAATTATAGTTTTTTTTCTATTTTCTTCACTAATCATCGTTTTTTCGTTTATCTCAGCTTCTAGCTTTAATATACAAACATTTTATTATATATTTTTCTGTGAAAGTTAATAATAAACTGTGCCATAGATTTGCATCACACAATCTCTTTTCTCTTGTAAAATACAATTGGCATAGTTTAGAATTTATTTATTTTAAGAGTCAAAATGTGTCTGTGATGTGTTTACTAAATAGGAATACAATAAAAATAAATTATTTTTATCTATTATTGAAATTTTATTCCTTGTCCCTAACCCCTGCAACATTAATATGTTTGAATGTTTACATTTAGTAATAAATATAAAACAAATCATATTTCACACCATAAAAATACTAATTCAGGACATATGTCTGAAGACCCATCTTACCAGAAGGCAGCAGATATGACAGCAATTCTAGGTCTGCTATGCTAGTAAAAACCTCCCGTAGACAAAATACTCCAGAAAAATGTCTGCATTAGCTAAATAAACCAAACCAATAAGGTTTAACCAAAATTAAATTCTACCCCTTCCTTGATATAGAACCCAAAAGTAGTGTACAAATAAAACTGAATGCTAAAGCTTAAAACAGATGTTTATTGCAAACTTGCTTTTTAAGCAATTTCATAAAACAATTATTATAAAACTGCTGACTATCTAAGTCACGAAAATGTAAAGAAAACAATATAAAAACAATACTATACAATCACACTGTAATCTTAACTAAAAATATATTGTGATATAGTTTCTGTCAATTCTAGTTTTTTACAAATTTACTATTGTTGATTGCCCTGATTTTTTCATAAGAACTACAAGATTAAAGAGACATCTGCAAAATTTAAATTCAACTAATTGGTATGGAGATTCACTTTAAATGCAAATTAAACATGAAAAAAATTTGTTATGAAAGACATAAAATTTGCTGCTACTGAAAATGATGATTTCATAAAAACTATTACTAACAATATCTTCATAATGACAATCCTTTACAAATACAGATAACAGATGTGTCTCTAATCTTATCTGATCACAATATATCACCTGTTTTCGAAGGTACAATTATCGGCAAATTTTACTTGTTTTCCTTATGTTTAACAACAACGGGACCGACGTTGTCCCCAGTAGCCTTGTTATGGGCGCCGTGAGCTCCGTCACAGTAAGGCCACTGAAAAAATACAATTTTAAAAGCACAATTACATTATCAAACATAAACTTTGAAGTTTTGAAAAGAAATAGCTTCACTTACTAAAAAAGATCATAAAATTATAGTAAGTCACATGGCAATCTTATTTTGTCTTCATTTGCAAATGATAAGATGATAAGAAGTCAAGTAGGTCACAAAAACAGGCTGTGTCTAACATGCGAACATTTTGCTTCTTGCAAAGCAGTTTATTTTTTTCTAATGATATTCATTTATTCAATGTCAATGTGGTTTTTACTGTTTAAACACAAAAAAACATTTTTTTTTAAATAGAGTGTATTAGTTGTGGTTAAATTTGGTACTAAAAAGTTTAATACTTACATTCTTACTTCTCCAACATCTACAGAATACTGCTTTCTCCGTAATATCCTCAATGTCAACGAAGTCCACTACTTTATCACTTTCCTTCTTGATGCCAGGATTCACCTGGCCGCTGCCAGCCTCTTGGACTTTCTTGTAGGTTTGGTAGGACACATAGGAAATGCCACCTATGGCAAGTGTCGGCGGCAGGAGAGCACACCAATCTCGAACTATAAAAATATAATAGTTCTATTTTAAAATTACTAGAGCCTGTAAAATCTATCTTGTTCGGTTTTAACGGGCTAATCTCAGGAATTACTGGTTCCAATTGAGAAAATCTTTTTGTGTTGGATAGTCCATTTATTGAGGAAGGCTATAGGCTATATAACATCACGCTACAACCAATAGGATCAATGGAAAATGTTGCAAAAACGGGAAAATATTAAATATTTGTAACGTAAAGAACAAGTTTCCTCCTAAACGGCTGTGCCAATTTGGATGAAATCTTCAGGTGGATCCGACAATGGTTTAGATTGACAATTGGACCTGGTAGTCTGTATATCACCAAATTTGTTTAATAATTATAGAGCGGTACGAAATTCGCTGAGACAGCTAGTTTTATGTAAAAATGAATTAAAATGATATTTAGGTTCTGCATTCTATTAAATAAGCATGTTTATTACTGATATTTACCGTCATACAAAATTGTTAGTAAGTATTATCCCTTATTATTTAAGACGATCGTTATCGTGACAACTGTACAGCAATCATGTAATGAATTATTAATAACACCTTGATGTGACTTAGGGTAATTTGCAGGCAAGTGTGTCACTGGCCTTGGAATAGTTAGGACTAACTATATTCACTACTCGATCCTCAGACAAGTACCTATACTTTCCCTTCCTTTTTGATTTTTATTTTTTCAGTTACCTTGACCTCGTTATTGACTTGGTTAGAGTAGAACATTTCTAAAATATATTTCTTCGCAATATTTGCATAGTTCTTGCAACAAAGCTATTTCTGCATATACATAAGTTAGATTAAGGAGCGTATTTAAAAAATGTAGCAATGAGGAAAATAACTCACATCCGAGACGAAACCAGCCGCCAATAGAATCCGGAATAGGTAAACCAGCTAAGTAGTTCGGAATAGTAACTTTTACAGTGTTAGATATGATATACATTTTGAGAGAAACAAAAACAATGTAATTTAAGATACTTCAAAGATTTTTAAATGATTTAATTACACAATTCAAAACTAGAGAATCAGCGATCTACCACACCATGCTCAAACAAAAAACGAATGACAAAATTGACAAAATTGACAATGACAACGCCAAGACAAACAACTTCAAACAAGTAATAGCGGCATTACACTCCTGCGAGACTGCTAGCCGAGTGCTTCGTACGAGAGTGTACATGGTAGCTCTCGCCTCGCCTCGTGATGTCTCGCCTGCTTTCGCTCCCATGACCGCGGCTTTACACTCCCGCGAGACTGCTAGCCGAGTGCACTCGTACGAGACTTCGAGAGTGTAATGGGTAGCGCTCGCCTCGCCTCGTGATGTCTCGGGCTGTCACGCTCGCTCTCGCCTGCTCTCGCTCCCGTGGCGGTTTTTTGCGCCCGAGTCAAAGGCCATAGATTGCCATAGATTATATTAAATTCCAGCCATAGATTACATTCACTTTGTCTATGCCGATACTACTTCGTTTGGCTTCAACCCATTAATGGCCCACTACTGAGCACGGGTCTCTCCAGTCCTCATACCTGAGGAGGCCTAGAGCATACTCCACCACGCTGCTCCAGTGCGGATTGGTGGAGGACTACTTCGTTTATATTTGCTAAATTATTTCTCCGCGATTAAACATCCATTAGAAATAATATTAGTATAATTTGTTTATAAAATATTGTAAGGAATATTTAGTGCCATATGAATTTAGTTTTCTTAATTAATATAATTCGGGTTGTCTGTAGCACTCTTGAATTATTCTCGGTCTTGTTGGTTTATGATGAATGACTGGAAGGAAATACGAGAATCAATGAGCTATGGGATCTTCAGTCTATTTTTGCGTGTGCGCGGGATAGGCGTCCCTTGCCCGCAAAAAATTTTTTTTCTTTTAAAATGTTAGGGTTGGATAACCCTTATCACTTAGGGGTATGAAAAATAAACTGTAAGAAGTAGATTCTCAGACCTACTGAATATGAGTTATAAAATTTCATAAAAATAGGGCAAACCGTTTCGGAGGAGTAAGTAACATTGTGACACGAAATTTTATACATATATACAGCCTGTCCCAAAAGTTTTACGACAAACTGAAATGGGAGATAGCTTGAACATGGACCTATCAGATGTCAAAAAATCACTTCAGTAAAAGTGGCACCGTTTTCGAGATATTGACCTTTGTTCTGTTTTTCGGAAATTGGGCACTCTTACCCTACTTTTATTTGCTGAGTCCACAAATGAGCAGATATTTTAATGAATTTTTTTTCACGTACTCTCAGATAGTTGGTCTACAATTTCGGAATATAATTTATTTAAAAATATTAGAAATTACTGAGAAATTAGGTTCTGTTTTGAACTTTTTATGTTTTTGATTTTCTTCTATTCAATTTCGACTAACAAATGTGGAAAAAAAATGTACTGGATCAACCGTGCAGACTACTTTAAAAACTTGGCTGTTAAAAGGAGATTTCAAAAATGTAAAACACTTGCTACTTTAAAGGGAAACTTTTAACGCTATAGCCATTTCAGTGTTGAAGGGTATTAATTTGCAGCTAATGTGTTTTTATGTTTTAATGCTTTTGAGTGATCATTTTATATTTTTTTGTTATAAATTTGACTTAAAACATTTTATTTAGTCATATTTTATAAGTATTCAAACTGTCTCCTTTCAACTGTAACAAATAATTCACATTTATTAAAAATTAATTTTCTAAAGATCCTGTATCCATTTGTGCTATTTCAGCTACTACTGATTGAATTGATTGATTTGTGTTGTTTATGTGAAATGTACAATGTTTATGTGAAAAACATAAACAACGATTTAACGTGTTTTAATACTTATAAAATATGACTAAATAAAATGTTTTAAGTCAAATTTATAACAAAAAAATATAAAATGATCACTCAAAAGCATTAAAACATAAAATCACATTAGCTGCAAATTAATACCCTTCAACACTGAAATGGCTATAGCGTTAAAAGTTTCCCTTTAAAGTAGCAAGTGTTTAACCTTTTTGAAATCTCCTTTTAACAGCCAAGTTTTTAAAGTAATCAGCACTGTTTGTTCAGTACAATTTTTTTCCACATTTGTTAGTCGAAACTGAATAGAAGAAAATCAAAAACATAAAAAGTTCAAAACAGAACCTAATTTCTCAGTAATTTCTAATATTTTTAAATAAATTATATTTCGAAATTGTAGACCAAGTATCTGAGAGTACGTGAAAAAAAATTCATTAAAATATCTGCTCATTTGTGGACTCAGCAAATAAAAGTAGGGTAAGAGTGCCCAATTTCCGAAAAACAGAACAAAGGTCAATATGTCGAAAACGGTGCCACTTTTACTGAAGTGAGTTTTTGACCACTGATAGGTCCATGTTCAAGCTATCTTCCATTTCAGTTTGTCGTACAACTTTTGGGACAGGCTGTATACTTATTGTACAATACACTCTAATCACTTCCAAAACTTGAATATTATTGCGTTAAACCAAATATAAAAAAAACATCGTTATCAGTTTGTAAGTGATAGGCATTAAAGTCACCTACAAGTACACTCAGGTTTTTAGACCATTTTCTCTGATTTCGTTCTGTACTCCAAAATACAATAATTATCTATCATGTAATTTATTATACTTTCCACTAATCAGCGTGATGGAGTACACTCCACGTATAAAAAGATTCAAACTATATTTCATTAAATTAAAAATAAGTATTTTAATTAATAATTAATTTTTTGTCGTGATATGTTTTGACATTCTTATAATAATTAGCGGCGCATATTGCAAAAGCGGATGCAATTTCTAAGACGTCCATCCTCTCGACGTCCGCAACTGCAACTGAGCCTGAGAGAGTGAGAGAGCCTGACCGCCTGACTGAAGTGTACGAGTGCGCAGCCGAGTACGCTCCCGACTGCGCATGTTTCGGGCGAGGCGCTCGGACGAGACATAGACGAGTGCTCTCGCACGAGAGTGTAGAGGCGCTATAACAACCACGATCACGAGACGAGTAGGTACTAGGTAGGTACTTAGGTACCTGTGAATCATTTTAGATGTGATTATGTGACATTTGTGACAATGACAATGACATTAATTTTGACATTTAACTTGGAATGACAAGGAAAATTTAAGGTTAACTTTGACAGCTAGGTCACAGATGTACAGAATCGCAGACTAAATAGAGCCGTAGAGCGCACAATACATAGAGCATACGGTCACAAAATATGTGATACGGTATGTTACGGACGGAGGTAGGTTTAGAGGTAGTGCCGGGTTCCCCAAATATTTAAAATATATTAATCTAATTTTGAACTCCTACTACTGTTTATTAATTATAATACCTACCAAAAATAAATAAGTTACATAATTATGCCTATCGCGTGCTTAGGTTCCAAATATAAATTTCATTACCCTAAATGCAATAAAATTCTAAGTAGGTATTAAATCAGTAATTTGTATCTTTGAGTGATTTAATTTTAAGATAGAGCTATAAGTAAACAATTTTTGTTGTTTCAAAAGGATTCATACTCAGTATTAGAGCCAGCTCTGGCCGCTCTGGGGTTAAAGTTCATAAAGTTGTAATGTCGTTATGTACGTCAGTCAGGTTACTCGTATTTCGCGTGTGCCTTTTCTGGCCTATCGCATAGCCTACTGTCTAAACGAGGCGTATATTATATTTTTGCGTTTAACATTCTCAGAAAGAACTGTTTCAATATTACATCTCTGTCTGAATTACATGTCTGTTAAAATATCTGTAACGACTCTTTCTATAGTAATCTATTGACTACCTATATTAATTTACTACTATTAGTCTATATACTCTATGGCTTGTACCTGTCGTCGTCGCTTTAGATGGGTGCGCTTGCCTATCGTACGTTTAATTATGAATCTTTTCATTACATTTATTCAGTATTAAGTCTACTGTATATCCCATGTGTGGTAACAAAAAAGTGTAAATAGTGAAATCCCTTGAAGGATTTGCCCAATGCTGTCGTCTGCTGAATATGGCTGACGAAAAACTAGTGGTCCTGAATCGTTGTGACAACTTAGGGTTTGGATTTTCTCTACTTGGTGAAGCCGGTTTGCCACATATTATATACGAAATCGAAGAAAACTCACCAGCGGCTCGCAGCGGGGAGGTAAGTCTCTATTTCACACACCATATTATCATTGTAACTTCAAACGACTACTTGTACAGCTATACTATGCCTTGAAACTGTAGTGTTTTATTTTTGTTTTTCGAAACTGACACAGTTTTCCATAATAATTTCATAATTCATCTTACAATTTTTCTGAATTATAATATGATGCTTCAAAATATTTCCCTATAAAAAGGAATGAAGTGTAAATTGTAATATATCAATTTCATTAATTTCATAATAATTACACTGAAAACTATTTAAAAATAATCACATTTAAGCACCTTTTTATGATAAAATCAAGCAGTAACATTCTGGTCATAATTATAAACATTGTCAAAAAGTTCTGCATTTCTGCTAATTATTATGATTGATGATAGGACTGGAGTTTGTAGGTCAAATGATTTTGCAGTTTCTTAATTTTTTTTAATAAAACAAATACATTATCAAATTCTTGTGTATCCAGTCATTATAGTAATTTGTAATCCATTCTTTAATACAAATCAAATTTGGGTAAAATTAGTTATTGAATTAGTACTGAAAGTTTTTTATACAATTGCACAGTATTTCCCTAAACGGTCTGAATGGTTTCTGGAGATGAACAGTTGATCCTATGCCTGTCTTAGTATTATACATTAGTATCAAAGTATACCTCTCGTGGATCTAATATACAACATTTACATAATTAATTATAATAATTATAAACTATACTATACCATTCTAATCTTACCACTTACATACAACACTAATACTAATACCAGCACCAATACAACCACTAATCTAATGTCATTAATATTAATTTAACTTTAATATTAACATTAACAATAAGAGCACCAGTTTACTTTTTAAACGGTTGCTATTCTTTATACCTACAACTAGATCGCAGGGCAAATCATTTAAAAATACCCACGTAATCTAGCATCTTTCACGCTTACCATAGTAGTTTTTAATTTTAGGAACTATTTGTTTTGATCTCTTTGCTGATTAGATAATTTACTAAAATCATTGCTATATTTGCCGCCTACTAATACCTACTATTAAGTAGATATTACCTATTAATAGTAATAATCTAGTAATATACTAATATTATCATACAATAGTAGAATGTGCATGCCTTCAGTCTGCTTCATATTTTAAGTGTAACTTGAGTGCACATTACTGACACCGAAAGAGATGTAACATGTACGTATGTGGTGTGCCGTGTGCATAATGTGGTCAACTCAAGGTGAGCAAGTTTAGGAACTCTCATTTCATGCAAATATATTTCTTGATGGTAATTTGTCTCTATGTAACATAATTGCAGAGGTTAAATTCAAATAAGGAGCATTTATTTCATTGATACATGGCAAACAGATTATTTATTTGTTGAGTAGTTATGCCTTTTTTGGCTAACTTGATGTTGCTTGCCCTGAGTTAAATCCTTTAAATGTCATGTGTGTATTGAGTGCATGCAATAAGAACATAAATTTTGTATAAAATACATGTTTTTTTATGCTGCCAGTGCTTTTGTTGGCAAGCTATAAATTCTCTTTACATTGAGAATTGACACCCTCGTAATTCATGATTTTAAACTTAACTCATAATAGATTGTACACATTTTATTTTAAAATGGGTAGTCACAATATGTATTCACCAATATTATAAACCAGTTGCATGTACATATTGTGGTCAAACGGAACTGCGGTGCCATGTAGGATCTTTTGACAGAATGACACTTGACAGTCATACATTAGTCTATTTTACTATTAGTTTTCGTGTTTTATTTTCAAACACGAAATTTATATTGTGAGGACCCATACCATAAATACATATTATTTTTCATCAATAAATAAATTGTTCATGGTTTCATGTTTAGAAAATTACAGTTTCATACATTTAAAAACAAACTGGAGGTGTCATGGCAAACTTAATGAAATGCTGTAAATTAAAGTTTGATTAATGACTTTATACACTAGCATAATAAGTGTCTTTTTTGCCCCTTAACTTATTCTATGAAACCAATTGATTCTTTGCTGACAAAAAATATAATTTACTTCAGGCTGCAGGTTTAAGATTGCATTTTATAGTAAACTAGAATTCCCCCGCAGCTTTGCCAGCCAGCCTTTCTAAGTGCTCACTTGCGTCACTTGAGGAACCTATATACAAAGTTTCAAGTGAATCCATTGAAGAAATAAAAAGCTTCAGTTCGACCATCGACAATGATATGCCTTTATGCATAATGTGATGTTCTGGTTTCTCATTCACACTGGGTCTCACATTGAGTTTTCTCACAGTTACTTGGCAATATGTTTGAAGCACATGTATATTAGTATCGAATGTACATAATGTATATGTCTGATAATATAATCGTCTAGTTCTGTTAACCTGGTTAGCTGCCTTGTTCTTGGCCACAATCCTGAGATAGATAGATAGATACATAGTTGGTCAGTTGCTGTAGCCCATCTGCTTATTTATAGGCTATTGATAATAACAGATCTTTTATTTGGTCATTTGGGGATTTTTTTCACCAACCCTGAATACATAGAAACAATTTTTATTTAAACGTCAATTTTGAATACATTACATAAACTGCAATGTTGCAGTTGATGTTGCAAATGATGTAATTTATTAGTCCTATTTGGGTGCTGTACGACGATCGGTCTAATTGGTTGATATAGTGTCTTATTATTAGACATAATGTTGGGAGCACTCTGGCCGCAATCGAGACGACCTGATGACGCACTCGTCGGCCAGCAGTCGACAACCCAGTGAATTAAATTTACCCACAATTACACCAAGGACATTTCATGATAACTACGGGCAATTTTAATTTGTTCGAAACTGTTCGGAGTTTCATAAAGCTTTATTTATTGGTCAAATTGGACTTGATTTGTATGTTGAGTCTGGTTTTCTTATTATGAACTATATTTATATAAATTAAACAAAATATAATTATGTGATGAGTGATGACATCGCTGTGATATCTAGTGGTAAGCACCAACAGACAATAAGACAAAAAAAAACAGAAAGATTACAATACATATTTGTCGTCAAGCTATTCGTCAAGTTACATTTTAAAATAATGCTAAGAAATCTATACCTGCACACATTCGTATAATCTATACATAATGTATAAATACAGTGTCTAGTTCAATGCGATAAGCGCAGAAAATACTGCCCGGATTATTTTGCGGTTTTCTAATTAGATAAAGTTATTTACGAGTAACGTCTCCGGTACGTGGTAACCATGAAGTAAACATAAAACCCCTGATAAAAAGGAGTAACGATCATTTTTCGTGCGGTTGTTATTTACTTACTGGTGATTCCCGATTTCCTGAAGCGTAGCGTAACCCAATCTCATTACTAGTAGGTATGTACGAGAATATACATAATATACCTAATATTTTTAAATAGAAAGTAAAAGCATTGCTGCAATAGATTTGCAAGTTTATAAATTTGACCAAAAATGTATTTGATATTAACAATAAATTTGTGTTTCTTTATTATGTCACGCTAATGACAACTAGCACAGTTGATTAAGCTTGAGAGTTAATGATCGATACATTGGAGTCGGTGCATGTTAACCGAACGAACAACTTTTTCTATAGAAAGTAGCGTCGCCATATCGATAATGACGCAAGTGACGATAAAATGTTGTAATTTATTATAGCTTTCAGTTTTCTAATCACTCATTAGTTACTTCAATCATGCGTGTCAGTGTTCGGTGGAGATAAATCGTCAAGGCCTTAAATTACTAAAAATAGTAGAATAACGTAAAAACCACACTGATTTCCCTAACAGAGCCAATTGTCGTGATTGTGCGCAATTCTGGCATAAACGTAAGTCGCTTTGAATGGTCTTGAGATTTAATTAATTTCGGTAACGGGTAATAAAACATGAGAGAGCATTATAAATAGAAAATAAAATGGCGAATGTATAAATGGATGCTACATATTGGTAGGTTACTAAGAAAGGGATACCTTTGCCCTGTACCAAGCCAGTAATGGGTTGAAACCCTTATCGATTTTAAGTACGAAAGCATCGTGATGACATGTGTCTACTATGTATACAAAGTCGTAACACATATTACTACAGTCGATAGAGTAGACAGTGTCGCTGGCGCACGCGTTCGTCGAGACGATGCGATGTAGTCTTTGTGTGGTACCGTCCGAATTCCAACGCTAGTACAACTATAATTGGCTGTCCTTTGTCTATCTACTTCGTATGCTACATTTCCAAAGTGGTTATTCCCAAATGGAATTAAAATATAAGAAAACACGGTGTCTAAAACATGGTGAATTCGTCACGTCAACGATGAAAGAAATGAACACGATAGTCTAACTTAATTGCTCGTGGAGTCCATTCACCTGTACGTAATAAAATAGCTTAGATTGCAACATGAGTGTAACTGAGACGGAATGAGATGTGAGCACTTAAACCGCAAGGGCTATTGAGGATTAACGATATGCAATTCGGCAACTTGCATAGAGCGCAGGTTCAAAACCCTTCAATCAGATTCACGCGGGCGATGAAAACTTTAAAAAGCCGTCGCCCCCGCTTGGACGATTTCATAGTTCATTTGGCTAGGAGTTCCACTGTTCGATACGGCAATGCGTTATTTACAAACGTTGCACAGCGTATCGTACTCATGAATTAACTTTTATAGCTATGTGCCAGAGATAACTGTAGATACAATTTTATTGACATTAAGAATATTATGTGGTTATGTGTACTACCTGCTAAGATTTCAAATGACACTTATTTTTATTTCGCTCCTTTCTTGAAAATGAGAAAGTCGATAGGACCAGTGTAGGAATAGGATAATAAGTATTAACCCCTGGAGTGTCGAGACCCCCGAATGTAAAACATGGCCAACGTGTCACGCCTATTCGTAACTCGCGCGATCTTGTCGCTAGGTCATCGTAAAAATGAATTGTACGGGTTTATGTTATAATTATATCACATAAATTATACATCATTGTTATCACAACGAAATTGCCTAACATCTAAAACAATTAAATTAAAGCAAAAAAACTTACCTGCGTAAGAAATTATTCAATTTCTTTTCAACTTCGAAATTTTCAAACACAATGGGGACACATTTTTCCACATTTCACTAACTCACAATGCACATTAATCAAAACTAACACTATCACTACTTAGTATACATATTTACGCATCGATATAATACATTATTTCATTTGGAAACACAGTAATTACACGGTAAAAGAAGTTAGAAAACTAACACGAAAACGGTGCCAATACCGGCATATTTTTAGCGAGCCGCTTAGCGGCCGAAGTTATTTTATTTTTGGTCAATTTTGTGGTAAATATTGTAATCAATATGTTGCTAGATTAATTAGCTAAGAATGTGTAATACTATAAAACCAAACTTGCTGTACCTATATTTATATGAAAATTTACACAGCTTGTCGACTTCAACGACACTGTAATTATGTTGTTCAAAAGTTATTTACTTTTTTCACCAACTTTTTTATCACCATTCACAAAACTAGCACTTTACACGTAATCTGCACAACTTTTCCAGTAATAATAAGTATAAATCTCATCAGTTAATTCACCGTTTCCTTCTCGAAAACAATTTTATAAAATGTTGCGAACTCAAATGACGCGAAACGAGCGTAGCGACCGTACTGTACAACTTTCAAATAAATATTTTCCTGTTTATCATTCGACTTTGCAGCCAATCACAGTCGGTATTTCGTAGCTAATGAACGTAGGTTCAATTTGAATCCAACCAATGAGATCAAAATATTATGAAATAGACAATAATCGTCCTTCAATACGATTGTATTTAGTTTGCCCCTCCGTAGGGGGTGCACTTCACGTTGGCCTAGAAAATTTTTTGCCCCGACGGAGGGGACAACTACACTCGAGAGGTTAAAACATTAAAAAAGTTAAAGAAAAAAAAATTAATGTCCATAGCAACACAATATAGACAGCGTTTAATAGTTCTTTCGTGACAGTGTTTTGTTTTTGTTTCGTGATAGTGTAACAAGTGTTTCAGCTACACAATAAGTTACCACAACTTTAAATTAATTATAGTATGGCGGTACGAAGTTCACCGGGACAGATAGTCTATAATATATATTATATTATGTATATTATATATTTAATAATATAATACACAAGGGCGTGATATGTCACGCTTTTAAACAACCTATGATATTCTATTGGATTCTACAGATTACAGGGCTACAGAAAGCAGGGCTAAATTACCTACGTAATATTTGATTTGATTTGATTTGCTCAACGCAATTATGACACTTTTAAGAATAACTTAGTTACTGTTAAACCTGATGGAGAAAATATAAGATATTGTATACTCCGACGAATCCTAGCACAGTGTTCTAGTATATAATTAGGCGGTGTTGATGAAAATATTGGGAGTCGTGTGTTACTTTACCAAACCAAATAACCAATCGAATAAAATTGTAAAGATGGAGAATGGCGCGTTTGTGTCATTGACGCGTCATTGATCTGAGGGCCCGATTGGACGATAAGATCTACTTAATAATACTATGTAGGTATATGATCGATCGGTCTTCAAGCATGGACTTCTGCACAACAGTGCAAATTTACAGCAAAATGCTTACTTGACGCAGATGAACGCTGAAAATGGCGCGAACTCTGTCTTCTCACTACTTCCACTTACAGATTTCAGCCGTATTTTTATTTTATTAAATTACTCCCGAGCCAATGCCACACCCCGATAGCTAAGATGTTGCACAAAACATAAACTGTCTGTGCAAAATTGCATGGTGCCTCTCGTAGGAAATATTGGAAAACTTCCATCCGGTAATATGTAGCGGGAATTTAGTTTACGACGGATTGGCTTCCTTCCACCGGTTCCTTTGCACACAGGAACAGAATCTAGTATAAAATAACTGGGAATTTTGTTTTCATTCGGTAGTAGGGCGTTTTTAATGTTGAACAAAGTCGAGAAATTAAATTATTTTAAATGTTACTTGTATCTGTAATTCTACGCAAAACTTAAAATATTTTTATCAAATTGTGTCAAGAACACCCATGTCATAACGCTCATTAAAAAAACAGCAAACAAGATGCAAAAAGCTTATACAAGGATATATCGAGCTAAATTTATGTTTGCTAATACGAGACTTCGTTACAGGCTAAAAAACAAGCTTGATCATCTATAATTCTGTAGCAACAATAAAACTGTATATTTGAAGCTCGAGCTTTGATGAAAATAGGATCGACCGATGGACGATATAGGTGTGGGCAACAAGAAATGCTAGAAGAAACTCGTAGAAAGCCCTAATAGAGCGTAGGCCCCAACTCGCTACGTGGGCGCTGCCATGATGTAGGCGTTTAGCTATGAGCCTGTGATCGCTCTCAGGTATATCAAGGGGATATTTAATTAGCAATATTAGGTGCGACTTTAATTTAACTTACTCCTGTTTTTTTATTTATTTAAGGGAATTTGTCGCTGGGCGACGACATCATCCCGTATAGAAAAAACAACACGTAATAGCACAACACTATCAATACATAGTACATACATGATAACGTTAACAGTACATCTTGGTGTTGTCGGTTGGTACTCACTTAAGCGCTTTTAAGCGCAAGCTATGGTAATAACGGCGTGTTTGATAAGACTCCCTAATGTGCGTGTTCAAGGGGTCAATTTTGCAATTGTTACTTCCATCTTCAAAGTTCTAAACTGCCGTCAGAAGGGAAAAGGGCACAACTAACATTTTTCTCGAAGGAAAAAGGGCAGAAATAGCATTTTTTTCGAAATTGAGTCCTTCAGAGAGAGAGAGAGAGAGAGAAACAGGAAAAATGTTGATTCCAAACATATTATGTATTGTAAATCAATTTTGATAAAAAAAGGTAGTTGTGCCCTTTTTCCTTCTGACGGCAGTAAAGCTTTTTAATCCAGGTAAGGCTGGGATCTGAATCGCTTAAGTCTAGTCCAATGATAGGCGTATATGGTTCTGTTTTTATCTACCTGGTATTCAACCGTGAATGGTTTTTTATGCGTTTCGGTTGCAATGTTTTGTTATTGAGTGTTTCTTTTCAATTCTGCTCTCCAGCTTCCTTAGCCGAGATATGAAGGTAATACTTTTGGTATAACTGATATGTGTGGACAAACGATGACCCATCAGCTGGCTCCAATGTTGGATTGTCGCCTATTTACTTAAAAACATTGTAAGTTCGTAAAAAATGCTCAGTCCGTCTTTTTTCTTTGCTCTTGGCGTTCCCTTTTCTTCATGTTCTTCATACTTTGTCATCTTAGCTGGTTTATAGAAAAGTATAAAGATTTTCAGATACTTTATAAAATAGACTTAGGGCCAGTTTCACCGGTTACGGATAAAGTTCCGGATAGCCCTAGGAATTTATCTGCCACTTAGTGACTTAACAGTTGACGGAGCGGCAACGTCGCTTTTTTGCGTTTCGTTACTACTACCTAAATTATTGTCATTTGAAAATTATTTTGAAAACTTAATTAATAAAATACTTTTTGTTCAAAATAATCCAATTAGACTTTTTTTAATATTTTCAAGTATAATTTTATCATTATAGAACGAAAATAGTAGGATTCATAATAATATGATTTATTACAGTTCAAATTCCTAATGTGTTATAGAAACGCCACTTGAAACATTTTTTTATCCGTCAAATAACGCCTAACAGCCACTTGAACTGGCAGATACCATAACCAACACTTTTCTCTGTCACTTCTATCAGATTACCTGAGATGCCAAAAGTTGTAGTTTATCTGGGAGTTGAGTTCCTAGGGCTATCCGGAACTTTATCCGGAACCGGTGAAACTGGCCCTTAGATAGTTATTCTTTTAGATAATTTAGTTAATTTTCCGTTAATTTGCCGTTTCAGTTATTCTAGGGTTATAACAGGACCTTAAAAGATCCAAAGTCGTATCACAAGGAAGTTATTTATACTTTGCAAAGGCTACACCCACGATATAAGTGTAGGTAGGTATGCCTCGACACAGTGTGTTACATAACTCACAACATGCACTGCCTTTCATCGTGTCGTAGCTCGGCTAATAAATTTACAACACTTCCTTAATCTTCTGCACTCCAAATCGGGCCGCTTTTTTTTGATGTTATCGACTACTTTCGCAGCAATGAAATTTACAATGCAAACGCGTAACTAGTAAAAGATATGTTTAAGAAAGGTTTATGCAATTTACACTTGATATGACTAGTATCCATATTAAATTCATCATCCGTAATCACGATTAGTTACGCGCTTGTAGCCCCACTACAATAAAATTGTCAACTAAACGACCGACTGAGAAGTAACTCGGATGTAGTTAGGATTACGGAGTTGAAAGTTCACGATAGAAGTTAAATGGGTCGATCATTCATAGGTCGCGCTTAGTGACTGAAGTTTTTTGGACACTTTCGCACGTCCAGCCCTCGGATGCGGATTTTTTTGGGTAGAAGAAGACAAAGTAGATATTACGCTACTTTTTCGTCTTTTGGCATGAGAACATTGAAGATTCACGTTGGCTGTACCCACAGTGGTCTGTGATACTACCTCAATGATATGAGGCATGTCGGCTGAGAACCGATGTTAGAAGACAATCACCAATCTGTGGGTAACTATCAAAAACTGAAAGACTTTGGCTGCTATTCGCCACCACGTAAAGTTCGCTGCAATATTATTTATCATTATATATCTTAGATAATAAACAAGTTAATAATTTTATAGAACAAGTTACGACAGGTTAAGTGACAAGTGGTAGGTGATAAATAACATCAATTGTCAGTTATTGATTAACTGGTGACAAAGTTTTAACTATAAAAGTAATTGAAGAACAGATGTTCCGCGGAGTTTATACCTTCTGTCCCAGGTGGATTCATTCCTCCATTAGATAAGATATAAAGTGCCTCCCGCCACGGGCAAAGTACCGATAAGGAATTCCCTGAGACAGTATGAATAAATTTAATTCTAGCCCATTACCTACTTAACAACTTTGTCTGTATAAAATTACCCTTATTACGTGTTCAATTAATCAAAATGGATGTCTGGATAAGGACTATAACAATGAACTATCGCAATGAGGAAAACAAAAATATATTGTGTGAATATGACCTCTTTAAGAAACTCGTCGCCCTCATCGTTCTGAAATAACCCGACCACTACCATCCTTTATAACATCACACCAACAAGAGTAATCGCTCTGCTATAATATTAAATAGTTCATAAACAAACTCGGACACTTCTCTGCTTTTTCATAAAACTTCGCAGAAGCGAAAAGTTTATCAATTCCTATTTATACCTTCCAATTAAAAACCTTGAACACCCACAGTAGGTAGGTATTATATAAGTTAGTTAAGATACTAAAAAGAACACGTAATTAGTAAAGTAACACTTGGCTATCGCAATTTACAATCCATAATAGAGATAAATAACAGAACACATACGTGAGACGTGCACGACAGTAGCTAATTTGGTAGTTGCTAAGCGAAAGGTCCCGAGTTCGATACCCGGCCAGAGTAGACAATAATGAGACGGATACCTAACTATTCTTGGGTAGTGGTTGTTGTGATGTATTAATTAGGTATAGACATGTCACCAGAGAGACGGTGTCCTAGCCTGAGGGTGTGAGCATACTGTACGATTGTTTGTAGTTGATCACTGCGTGAAATACTTATAATATTTTATATTTGCTTGAGTATTTTTGGTCTAATCAAACTAAAAGTGTACAAAATTACTAATAATAATATGGTGCCAAATGCATATTTAGAAAAGCTTAAAAATAGAATATAAACTAATCTCAGGGAACGATAATGCTTAGTGAAAACCAGCTACTATAAAAAAACGAACAGACATACATACATAGATAGTTAAACACATTACCCGCCTTGCGTCGTGTTGGATAAAGAGTGGTAATATTTATCTTTTTGGACTTATTATATTAATAAGCAGTAGTTTTTTTATTGGCCTCAATTAAAGAGCATAAAACTAGTTTACACACCTGATGACAAAATTTCCTTACGTATGCATTTTATTAAATTTTAACATGTTGCTTTTTTACCTTAAGGTTTCCTGTAAACTATTAATAAGTTTCGATATTCCGATCTTAAATTATGCTGTTGTGTTAAGCAGTATTATGGAGAGGGCTATGCTCGGTATTTCTCTACGTGATCGAATCAGAAACCATTAAATCCGTAGACGAACGAGGCTAACCGACATAGCTCAAAGAATTAGCCTGCTGAAGTGGCAATGGGCGGGCCCCATATCTCGGAGGACCGAAAACCACTGGGGAAGAAAGGTTCTCGAGTGGAGAAGTAAAAGGAGCATTGGACGCCCCCCGACCAGGTGGACTGACGACCTGAAGAAGACAGCGGGTAACCGCTGGATTCAGAAGGCTCAGGACCGGTCAGAGTGGCGCAAGTTAGGGGAGGCCTATGTCCAACAGTGGACGCATAAAGACTGATGGATGGATGGATGATGGATGGTTAAGCAGTTTGCGAAATAACGGATTGACTACTCAACTTCGAATAAATAACTTATTTTTTCAAAGCTTTTGTTTTTGAATAAATGACTTTAAAGTTAACATTTGGAAATTACTTTTTTCATGTAAAATATTTATTTTGTATCACTTGTAAATT
The DNA here is from genome assembly GCA_905404295.2 of Ochlodes sylvanus. Taxonomy (NCBI): domain Eukaryota; kingdom Metazoa; phylum Arthropoda; class Insecta; order Lepidoptera; family Hesperiidae; genus Ochlodes; species Ochlodes sylvanus. Next base: position 10,327,497 of record FR990131.1, read on the forward strand.
TCAAGTGATGACATGATGCTCGAGACAATAGATTGATTTGATATCTCCCTATTAAATAACATTTTATTTATCTTTATCGATGTACAAAAGTAATAGCTACGTTTTTATCATGCAGTCTAGTTCTATAATTATACTAATAATGGTAATTGCTTCTAAGAAAAACATCTGCAAACGAAGAATTTTTATTAGTAAGAAACGTATCAATTGGTATTTCTGTTTTGAACGTCTTCATTTATCGTTGTTAATTAATTGTCGTAAACGGCATTCGTATTAGGTATTTGGTTTTGTTGCCATTAGAATGTTTGAGTAAAAACTTTGTGTAAGGAAGGTAAAAACTTAGATTTTATTATTATTCAATAACGCAGCTTAGCAGATTTGGATGAAACTTGGCACTCAAATTCCTAGTGTTCCTACGAACTAATTTGTTTGTACCTACTTTTGCTGCGTTGACACTTTACGTGACGCGCGATTATTTATTTTAATTTATGCAGGTAGTTTGGACTTGTAATAGCTCATTTTTATTCAGGAGAGAGACTATGATACTGTATTACTTTTAGTTCATATTTTGAATGCTGATAAAGACAAAGTCGCGTTCTGCAGCTAATTACAAGTGGTATTAACTTCTTCAAAATCTATTTCAATCCTTGACATTAACTTCATACGTTAAATTAATTAACTAGGCGAATCGTCGAGAATAACCGGCTTTTGTGAGACGAGAGTTACCTTGAGCGCGCGTAGGCCGCATCCAACTAATTCATACTTCCGGTGCGCCCTTCTGCGGGAGTTCGATCTAATTTATCTCCTAAGCTCAATCCATTAGCGGACCCTCCTGTGATAACAAGTTGACAGCGGGCGCGGCGGCAAGCGGCAAGCGAGCGCCCGGATCACACTTCACAGTCCACAGTCCGACACTCCGACACACCACACCGCGCCGCGACCCCGTTCACAGCGCTCCAAGTATCCGATAGACATACTTGTCTCTTCGTTTATTATTCTAAACAAAATGTTATAATTTATAACTTCAGTGTTCTTCAACTCAATTAAACCTCGTCAACCTTTTAAAGCCAAGTTTGTAACGATATTAACTTTATAAATTTCAATGAATGATTATAATCGGTGCAAGGAAGTGGCGATACAAAAATATTCATCCTCGGCTAACTTGTGTCAATATTGATAGGTTGTGTGTGAAACGTTTGTGTCGAGAATGTGAATCGTGGGTTGTGTGGCCTCACATAACACTGTCCGCGGCACGTGAAGTGGAGTACGGAATGTACAATATTTAAACTAAAGGTCAGTCATCAATGTATCGGGGGACACAAAATAATCAATTAGTAATCATCGATGTTTGTATCGCGTCACCATATCCTTAGTTTGTTTAACAAAAATGTGATTCATTTTTAACAATGATAATGAATTAATAAAAACCTTTTATCCTTAAGTGTCAAAACAGCTTCAATGGAAGATTATTTAATATCTTCACTTATCTTTGGTCGGGTTTAATAACAATTTTAATCATTCAAAGCTGGCAACAAAACACTTGGGTTTTTGATTCACCACATTTACGTCTTATGATAATTTGTTGAATATCCTTAACAATAACAATGACAGTTGCACAAGCCACTTGCCGTTTGCTTTACATAAAAAGCCTATACACTGTGTATATGTAGTAAGAAGTAAGTTTTTCTATCTCATACTTTTATTCAAGTGTAGACACCCAGCGCGCGATACTGCACCCCGTGTTACTAATAGCGGCTTCACAAACTAGTCTATAGTTAAGAGTTTACGTACGGATTAGTTGAGCTTTAGGAAACCTAATCCATGTTTTTCTTCAGAGCTCCATACGTTTTTACTCATATTATGTTCACGTTCTTTTTCTCTTTATAGAACAGAAAATATAATAACGTAACGTTTCATAGGAATGTTAATTAGGTAGTTTACTGGTTAACATTCTTACATTGTTTTCATAAAATAAAATTGTATGGGAGGCATGTTTGTTTGTAGATCGTTGCATAAACATTACTTTATGAGGAGGTACTCGGTTATTTCGGTATTCGGAATAAAGACAAAACAAAATTATTTCGAATACGATGAACCACTCTGAAATACAATAACCAATATTAGATGGGAATGTAAATGTTTATTGGTTTCTTACATGGGTAACAAGGGGCAGTGTTTGGTTTTTAAAATAATTAAGTGGATACGTATGTTCAATTACAGGTGGAGGCGGGGGACGTATTGCTCAAGGTTAATGGGACTGATGTTAACCGGTTCACTACCCGAGAAGGTGAGGTATTCGCCATTTATTACTCGCATGACGCTTATCTCGGCACATCCCAACTGCTGATAACTGTTTCGCTCTAATTGAAATTGCAATTGTTCGTTATGTTGAGTGAAAAGGACAATTGACACAATGTATTGTTGTTGGTGCACTCCGTATGGGGGTTTTATAATTGCACGGATAACTGTTTAATTATAATTACTGTATGTACTCTGCCTTATGTTAAAAGCTTTTATTTAACTCGCAATGTATGTATGTATGTATGTAACTATGTTTGTTCGGGGGGCCAGATGGCCAGTGGCAGATTTACCTGTGTATATAATATAAGTACATAACTGGATCTCTGATTGATTGTACGATTTTACGTACAGGAAAATACGAGTACCTACTTAGATTTTGCGACAAGCTTTTATATAATACAATATCGTATAAATTATGTCCAGACGTTTATAATTTTATAGTAAAAGTTTTAAAGGAAAAATTTATTTTATTATTTTTAGCGCATTTAAATAAATAATTTTTCACATTCTGTCTACTAGGTGTATGAGTATGATACGTAGATGCTTGGGTATACACAGGTTATACATAATAACATGAATTTAAACATTGAATATTGGTATTTAAAAATGCTGTATTATTTCTTGTGGGAAAAAGTGAGATGAGGACCCGACTCCCTCCTCCCGGGAGTAGAATAAACAGGTTTAAGGGACGTCAGTAACCCTTAAACCTGTTTATTATTTGGTAGGTACATCGTGGGCGTTTGAAGTACCTACCTATAATATTTATGAATAGGCTATTTATGATCGAATGTTTTGATTAGATGGGATGGTGAGCAGAATGACGTAGGTACGTACTATATTTAATATGAATAGAAAATGTACACAACCATTAGTATGACACTGCTATCGAAATACCTGAGAAGTGACCGATAAGGTTCCTTCATCTGTAAGACAATAGTACAGGAAAAGCGTACTGAGAACAAGACAAATACAATAAAAGCATCGTTTACGCTTATCGTTCAAAGTGGATATCGTCCCGTTAATTTTCGCTCTACGGGGACGATATGTACCTACGTTCTAAATTCTATGACTTGATTGTTCTCTATCACTTTCAGTCGTTTATGTGGGTTGACTCTTACACTATGCTTTTTAAGTTGCTGTGTATAAATTCTAATTTAAAAAAGTTTTTGACTTTATGACTGTTGTCATTGTTCAAATAATTTCCGGTTCCCTGACTTTATCCTGAAGAAAAGCTACAGTGATACTGAAACTTACTTTACGTTATTAAGATTACTTTTTGGCTCTTTGTGCTGTATTCTGAATCTTCTTAAAATATTGTTTGTTTTTAGAATGTTTTTAGAAGTTTTTTGTAGTAGAAACTGATAATTTATTTTGATGTGCGATAAGAAAAAGGGATTTGGTGATACTAGTGAGGTTTTACGTCAGGTGTGATAGAGATCTGTCTGTGTGTATAGTTGTGTAGTGATTAGTGATTACTGTAACACTTAATTCAAAAATCGCGTTCTGGCTCGCCGGCCGCCGTGTAGCCGACACGCGAGCGCGTAATTCACATTTCACACCTAGCGGGACGCGTCTAGTCTTCAATCAGCTTTACATGGGGAGAAAAACAAAGTCAAACTTTTTATATCTATAGTTATACATATTATAAAGTAACTGTTTTCTTGATTTTTGAACGAGTTAATCTCAGGAAGTGCCTTTCGGATTTGCAAAATATTTTTGACTATGATAGCCTCATTTGTGACGTGGGCTATATGGGCCACAAATTTCAGTTAACTTTAAATATTTATTTTACCGAAGCGAAGCGTGGATCACTAGTTATTTTATATCTGTCCGGGCATCCAATAGCGGTCATTTCAGTGTTAAAACATAGTTTCGCTTAAGTGATAAAGCCAGAATATAGTAGGTATGTATGAAATAGAATTAGCATAATGAATTATGTGTTTGTGTGAAACTGCGGGGGTGAGTGCGCGCGGATGTGCGTTGTCCTGTATTACATTTTGTGGAGGCAATAGATAAGCTTGATCAGTTACATATTGGGTACTTATGTGTTATGAGGTACATTCAGATATTCTTGGTACTCATGGATTTCTCTCAGGGGTGGAATGAGTCAGAATGCACACACATATTATTTATAATACGCAATCTTTACATATAATATTCATATTACGAGATGCGTAATTAAGATAGCGTGCGATGCGTAATATGATTTGGAAGGTGAGAGGAAAAGTAAGAGTTCTCTTCTCTATTGTAGATCCTCATCTGAGAAGGACTATTTAAAGACAGGATGTATTATTGCGTGAGACAATATGGTCAAAAAAATAGTGCTAGTTGAGTTGACGAACGATCGGTTAATAAAAGAAATATAACAAGCTCCGCAGGCAGAAAATTTTAATATGGGAGGGTAGTAGATACAGGGTAGGTGAATAAGTGCATAAAAATAATTGTTAACTTGTGATATGAAGAATATTTAACTTTTCAAGTAGGCATAAAGATAGTATATGATCAGAAATGTATATCACAGCTGATATAATGTTAACTGAAACAAGCACACATAATTTTAGGGTTTGTATATCATTACATTCACCTAATGACATGGATCTTTGTTTTTTCTTTTTGGATCAATCACGACAATACTGCTATTAAGAAATGAATCAAAAGTGTAATGACAGACTTAGCTGACAAATGAGCTAGTAACTTCACATCTGATTGTATTTCCGTATAAAACAAAAAAAAAACTATGAGTAGGTACGTCCCAGTTAAAACACGAAGGAAGCATTTGTCTCCCAACTCTTAGCTGATTCCGCTCTCATTTTGTTCCAGTTTTAAAATGTTTGCGGCTGTCGTCGGACCCAGTTACTTTAAGGTTGAAAAAGGGTGAGTTTCGATTCCAATAAAAAGTTTAGTATGCGATGTTTTTGTTTTATCTATGTTCTATGATATTAGACACACGAGCGAGGTAATAACGTTGGTACATTCCCAGAAGATTCGGTTGATTCCCCGAAATAATCGTGAGGCAGGTAATTCGGTTGGTGCGACTCCCGGGATCCGACCTGGGATAACCTCACTTGCGGTGGATGCCGACCTTTTAATAATGTACTCGGGCTACGTCCTGCTCGACAAGCTACAAAAATTTCTTGATTATCCTCCGGGAAATAATGTTTCGCCGTAATTGAATTCACTTGTACTGGAACATAAAAAAAGTAAAAAGAGACAAATGCTACGGTATAGAACATAGGTCATAGATTAAACCGACTTCTGTTGTATTAAAATATTTGTAAATCAGTACATCTACATAAATCTATATAAATATGTTTATGCAACAAACCTGTCAAAAATAGCGTTATTCTTTTACGAAGTGAAGGGAGTGCCAGTATCACTAAGACTGCGTTGCAATCTTTCAATGATTCAAGATAGATCTGAACTGACATATTTTTCGCAAATATTGAAACCGCATTATAGCGATAACATGAATACATGGGAATCGGAAATATTAAAATTGCACAACTATTTGAATGCAATAATACGTCACAGGGCAATTTTTAGTTTACAAAATATGAAATATGCATATAATGCATCTGCGATCCGGACTATCTCAAACGTGAGATACCTGGCACCTATACTCCTTACATTATCAGCGGTTGTCCGCTTTGATTATGACGTGTTTATAATCAAAGGTTGCCCGCTGTCTTCTTTAGGTCCTGGTCGAGGGGCGACCTATGCTCCTATGCTCCTTTTTTGGAGACGTGATAACCAGTAGTAGCAAAACTTTATACGCTTTCGTGTTTCATAGGGCATGTGGCCTGCAATGGGCCACTCCTCCACTAGTGTGTCGAAGCCAGTTAGAGTTTGACGAATGTTGCAGACCCACAGATCAAGGCGAGCGTGCGGCGCTACCTGTCCGCCGCGGCCGACCGGCGCACTAGCGGCGTGCGCACCAAACACGACAAGTGAGTTGACGTTTTCACTACAATAATAAGGCTGTGGACTCACTTTGTGGCTTCCTTCTATATCATTTATATGGAGATATCACACAACGCGCACCGTAAGCAGTTTGTCGAGTTTCGCTTGCAGTCTTTGAAGTCAAAAGAAAATACATTAACATACAAAGCAATAAATTGTTAAACATTTTTGTCCGTTTCTTGAAATATACATAATACTACGGCACGGCTTAAGTTCGCATTGTTTACAATGGTTCAATTTCTTCTTAAATTACTATCTCTATTGACATTAAGTAAATATCAACAAGATAACACAACGCTATGCAGTAGTGTTTGAGATAAACTATCTAATAGAGATGTGTTAAGTCTTTGTGTGCATTTTAAATATTTTGATACACAATAATGATGTGTTATAAAGTTACTAGTAGTTAGACTGCAGTAAATAGAATAATGATAAGTTATTATTTAAAACGCTCTTAGATCGATATTTAGATGGGTAACCGCTACCACGTATAATAGCCATTCGGTCTTCCGATACTCGGGTTGGCCACTAACGCCTCCACCAATCCGCACTGGAGCAGTGTGGTGGAGTATGCTCTAGGCCTCTTTAGCTATGGCGAGAGACCCGTGCTCACTGGTGGGCCATTAATTGGTCGAAGCCAGCCATTCCATATTTAAAACACTGCCTTTTATGTACATAAAGGGATGAAAAAAGTAGTGTCATAAATTAATATAATACCTATCATAAATTATATTAAAACAATTAATGGGGAGATATAGAGGATGTAAGTAATTACATATCTTTTATACAAGAGCCTTTATATTTATAACCTTGCTTCCATAGACGTGAGGTGGACGTTTTAACTTGTATTAAGTATATCTTTTGAACTAATCGTGATGATTTATTATGTAAACTATCTTACCAACCATCTGTAAACTATCCGGAAGAAATACTTTGAATGGTAAAAACCGCAAAACAAGCTTATTAGGTAACTTCAGTCGGAAATACCCGCATAGTTTTACACTATTCATAGATAAAGATTATTATTATTATACGTCACTATTTAAAGTGTCCCTCGTATTAGAAATAGCTTGCTAAATAAAATGTGGGGGAAGAAAACTAATTAAGGTATTTTTAAACCCATATTCCACTTGCGGCTCCCTTCAAAAGCTATGTTTAGTTGTACCGTATTTGGAATGTAATCGGAAACCGACCCTCCTATTGCTCGACAGCTGATATCCGTCGACGATAAGCGATCACTAGGACCATATGTGTCACAGACGTGGGGTCGCCCCAACCCCACGTTACGAGCCGAGGGGCCACGTGCCGTGTGGCGACAGTAACCGCTGTCAAATCTTTCATTCTAAAGAATATTAGATATTTTCGTACTCCTAAACATTTTTTAATAGTTAAAAAAAAATTGAAGGGTTGACTTAATTATCTATTTTGTATATGGCACTATAAATTTGAATGTTGAAAGAATTATAATTTGATTTGGGTATATCTACCAGGAAATTAGCAACAGATCACTGGGCAATTATTAAAACAAATTGTTTGAATTATACAGTACCTACCTATAGAATAATTTAAAGCCGCGTCATCGGGCAATGAAATATTAATGTAACTATACAATATCATGGAATCGTACCTATTATGGGTGTTCTAGTTATGTAAAACACATCATTAGTTACGATATAATTTTTCCCCCGCTTCATGCACTAGTTACAGTTACAGAAGTAAAAAGAAAACCAACATAGAAGGAACGAAAAACAAGCTTTAGGATCTCCTCACACGCGGAATCGACTTACCCTGGTTACAAAATCTTAGTGTCTGTGCTCTGTGCCAATAAAGGTGAAAACGACGATGTCGTCCACCCGAGTTGGTCCTTATTGCCTGAGACACCAAAAGGTTTTGTGTCCGCTAAGCCGATTCCGCGTCTGTGAGTATGGGGAGAATCTTCAGACCAATCCAAATTGATTTGTTTATTGCTCTTCCGATAGTTCAATTACTTCATTTCTCCATTACAGATCTATCGTATCGTAGCCTAATTTCATGGATAAGAACAATCGTTCAATGATCGTTGTTTATCATAATAACGAGCGATAATAATAACTAATGAGCGGTAGCCGAGTAGCGGGAATACGACGGCGAAAGCGAATCCGTTCGGAGGCTTTTGAATTCGTCGAGTCCACTGTCAGCCGTCAACGACTCATTATTTAGCACTGAACGTCCTCATTATTAAAATAACTATACTATATTTACAACAGTATAATGAAGATATAGGAGAAGTAATAGAAAATTTGTTTATTTCAACAGTAATAATAAGTCAATGATTTCAACAGTATTTATTTATTTATTTATTAAGTTTAGCAACTGTCGATGCATTTGAAAAAAAAACAATTGATATAGTCTTAGAAGAAAACAATAAACGCACATCCAATTAAAGTTATATCAAAGTCAGTTCTAATTCTAGAGTGACTGTGGTGAAGATTTTACGATAATATTATGTATATATAAATATACATGTAACTTCCTCGGTCGGAAAGTTAGGTAAAGCATTTTATAAAATACAATTCACGGAAAATAATAATTAAAATACACACCCATACCTAAATAAAACTCTTAAATGTTTTCTTAGCCCCTTATCCCACTAAATACTTTAATCCTCACTTCGATGACGCATATAAAAACTGTGAAGCCATATATTATTAAAATCAATCGAAGTGTTTGCGGGTCGTGTATAAAATGTTGGGTCAACTGATAACAAAAGATATCAGTTATTTGTCACGCATTTGTTGTTATGAACATGTATAAGTAGTAAGGTACATACTACATTCATGGATGTTACGAGAACAGATAAGAACCTAAGATGTTATGTTATTTCCGAATTGATTGTGGTTATATTTATGTTCGTCAGAGCCGACTCACCGCCCTCGAGCAAGTCGAACAGCAATAGTTCGAGTAGCTCCTCGAGCAACGGCTCCGGCGTGCAGTCGGGCGAGAGCTGCGAGGCGCTCCTGCCCGAGGAGAGGACGAGGCGGCCTCGCGCCTCGCAACCCAAGTTCGAGGCGTACATGATGACCGGCGACCTCATGCTCAACCTCTCCAGGGTTGAGCATCCACATCACAACCTCCACGCACCCACACATCGGACGCATTATCACAGGTGAACAACGATTTGTTTGTAGTGGTTGAGAAAGAGTGAATTTTATTAGAATATGCGATTTTTTTTTGTTATAAAACGCTTGATTCATATCCTCGCATTGCGCGTGTCGCGGGTGGCATAGAATTAATAAGATAGTAACACCTACGACCGGAGAACAAGCATTTATCTGTCCTAGCAAGGAATCGCCCCTTCGTTTTGCAAGTAGAGTCACTAGAGTCACTACCACCTAAGAATCGGTTGGTTTGTCTTTTCCGATTTTGCGAAGTTCCGTCGGTCGCAATGAAGGGTGTATTTCCGCATGTTATGGCTCGGCCGCCTCAAGCGAGCTTAGTGTTAGGCGACGAGCGGAGCGATAAGTGGCGATGGCGCGGTGCCTCGTCCGTGTCACGTAAGTCCGGATGGGGCCGGGGCTGTGACCAAACGATGTGTATGACGCACTGTAAAGACATGAGTAACTTGACCTTAATACAAAGTAGCATTATTTACCTTTTAACCACAGTCTAATACGCAGGAAGGAGTGCAAAAAATGAATACGCAGTGTAAGATATGTTATGATATTAACTGTGTTTTTCCCGGTATGTTTGTGTAGAGAGAAGGCAAATACTGTTGTTATTTTCAGCAACAATAACGGAAAGTCAAACGCACACTTTATTTTCCCGTAAATCTTATTTAGCCAGCCACAACACAACCCTCTGCTTGAATCGGCCGCCAAACCATTCATCGTGTTCTGGATAGGTTCTGTAAAACCAGTATTTACTTCGCTGTTCGTTGCTGAGTCTCGAAGGGCCAATCATCCAACTTCCAGTTTTTCATAGTGTCACTAGTATAATATATAGAACATCATGGTTATTTTTTCTTAGATATAATTCAACGCCCGCGTCACCTAGCGACAACCGTTTAGCGGCTCGAGTGGAGCTCTCGCAGCGACACAACTCGTCGCCTGACACCGGCCTCGTCGGAGACCATGCCAATAAATTGTACGTAACCATACTACACTCTTTAGGGCCAGTCGTAAATTACGTCACACGAATTAAACTAATTTTGTTGAAATTTAAGTTTAGATTTTGAGCTTTTGGAATTGATACATGTGACGTTATGTGTCTTATAATCTGTCCCTGTCCCTGTCACACGATGTCACAGTTTGTTAACCCCCTCCTTGATGTGTGATGTAATTTATGGATGGTTTTTGTACCCATATACGATAACCGTAACCACATTGTCATTCCATATCGTTGATAAATAATAAACTTGGCGAAATAAATATTTCGACAAAAAGTGTTGTCATTGTCATGTTTTGATAAAATTAGATAGGGTGTCGATATTTCAGTGCATGGTTTGTTGGGTGATCACGTGTTTAATTTTTATTCACATAAATTAAATATTAAGTACCTATACCTACTGTTTATTTTATAACGGAAATAAACATAATCATATAATTATTATGAAAACAAAAAATTACACTCAACCTAACTATAAAAATCAAATTGTGAAAAGTTCAAAAAATGTTGATAAAATCGCAGTGTTTTAGTTCTGGCAACATTTTGTATAATTATCGAGAAAATGAAGTATTAATTAGACACATTTGCTATAGTACGGCCGACGGTCCTAGGCCGCTCTGAAGTTAGGCTTTGGAATATAGTGCGCAGTACGCAGTACGCAGTAGTAATAATAATTTGTAACATTAGATAATAACCAAATAAATTATAATTAAAACAAATTTAAATATCAACGTTTACAAGAAAGGAGTATTAGCCTCTAAGAGTATTTAATTGTAATGTTAACCTGTCAATCATGTCACTATCTATCGGTGAAAACTTGTAATTGGCTTTCTTTTATCTATTACTTTCTACTTATATATTAAATCTAGCTGTAAGTTTTCCATAAAAGATAAAAAAATAATAAATAAATAAATAAATAAACACTGAGCGCGTGACTGAAACAAACAATGCTCAAACTGCTCAAAGTGACACCCCGCGCGTCTTGCTTCCATTTCGACTCTAAAATTGACTTCTGCGCAGCAATCCGAACAAAGTTCAGAGCGGCCTAGAATCGCCGGCCGTACTATAGTGTATATACGAAATGTGACAAAGTATTTATTTTGTTTTATTTATTTTATTTCTTAGAATAATTACACTATAGAAACGAAGTCCGCGCGGCCGTTTTGAAGCACCTTATTTGGAGCCAGAAATGGCTCCAAACACCGGGCAGCTCGTGTCAACGCCACGCACGCCAAACGTGTCTCGCGAAAAAAAAAGGATTATGACGATTTGTCCAGTTAAATTGTGTCACAAAATATCTGAAAAGCTATTTATGTATTACTGCTAAAAACATGATTAACCGCAGCCGAATCATTCCCCGCTTTCGGGAAAGTTTCGGTTTAGTGCTTCACTTTAGACAGAGCGCTTGTATGAAGACTGTCTTTCTATAGTGTTATTATTCTAAGTTTTATTTATTGATTGTTTGTCGCAGGTTCAGTTCGCAGCCGGCGTCGCCGGCGGGCGGCGCGGCGGCGGGCGAGATGGCGTCGCGCGCGCAGCACGCCGTGCGCACCTCCCGCTCCGAGGACCACTTGCAGGTGCGTTCGGTAAATATATTCATTTATTACTAGCTGACCCGGCGAACTTCCTACCGCCTAACAGTCGATTCTTTTTATTAATACTTATTCTGCTATTTGGGACACCTTCCCGGAACCACTCCACTAACACTTAAACTTTATGGTATGTTATTAAAGTTGAAATTGACTTTTAAGTTAAGTATTATTACGAATCTTTTGTATGGGAGTATAGAAAGGTGTCGTTTTTAGACTTTTTCAGGCAATTTTTTAAAATTTTCTCTCCGTAACAACCAGTACTTTAAGGAATATTCTCTTCTCATACAAAACAGATAGTAAAAGTAACAGAAAAACAATTTTTATATGTAAACCTTTGTTATTCTAGAAATAGGAAAATAGGAACCCAATTTTGGTGGTCTAAATTCATGTCTTATCTAAAGTGACGTTTTCTAAAAATGAAACCTAACTAGATATCGCCCCCGAAACCCCCCGCATACTGAATAATGAAAATCGTTGGAGCCCAAATGTTGCTCGTTTAAAGGTATTAGATTGTTTGACTTTTCGTCTGGTGTATAATTAAACAGTATGTACATGTATATATAATTATGATGTGTGTATGTGTGCAGAAGGAATCTTCCCTGAGCGCGGTGGCGGTGGAGATGGAGGAGGACGTGACGTCATCGCTGAACACGCTGCTCGACGCGCGGCCCGACTCGGCCACGCCCGCCACGCCCGGCACGAGGTCCGACTCCGACGAGCGGGACAGGTTACACCCCAGCTCCTAGTACCGCTATCGCTCTCTCACTCACACTGTCATATGTCTCCATTGAAATCGTCGATGTTCCTCCGCCCAAGAGTGCTAACTTCATCGCTACATTACTCGACTTCGGGAAGCGTTGAAAACCCTCTCGAGACGTTCCTTTGACTCGCGCAAAGAATTCGCAAAGCTTGAAAGTCGACCGAGGCGAGGTGAGGTAACACGAAGTTTATAAGTCGCAATGCAATACCAACTTGGGTTGACGCAGATGGACGGAGTGCCAGTGAGGCGACTATCTGTGGTAATGATAATCCACGCCACATTAACGATATAGGGAAATCATTACTTACCTTTATCATAATTTTAGTTCTGCACTATATTACCCTGTGCTGAACTTTGTCCTATCAATTTAAATTCCCAATTATACGTTGAAAATATCTATTGAAATGTCAACTATTGCTTTTCAGTAAAGTAATAAAATAATTTAAAAGTATAACAACTTTTTAAACGCAAGTTTTTATTGAAATGTGCTAAAAAGAATAAAATAAACTATCAAATTATGTATAACGTCATTACACAATTTATATGATATAAAAGCTTGTCGTGAGATTTAAGTATTTTTTAGGTAAATTTTAAAATCTATCAGATCAAGTTATTTTATTTACTTGTTTAACTACACAGGTAAATCTCGCAACAAGTTTTAATATCATATAAATTGTGCAATGCCGCTATAATTTGATAGTAAAAGAACTGAAGAATAAGTTTATTTTATTATTATTGTATAAAAGCATTTAATAATAGCATAAATAGCATCTTGGACTTCATCGCCACTTACCATCAGGGATTGTAGTCAAGCATTAACTTATTTAAAAAAAAAAAGATTTAGAATTGTCACAAATTTTCTCCGCACTTTAGCAATGAAATAGCGCCACAGGCTGTAGTGCGAGTTAATTTCTAGAGCTGTTTTGTGAACCCGTTATCTACTAATTGTTGATCAATGTATGTTTGGGTGTGTCACGAGATGTTACGACTTGTTCGCAGGATCGTATGGACGTACAACGCGCCGGTGTCGCAGTGCAACGGCTCGGGCGCCACCTCCAACTCCACCTCCTTGTCGGACGGCATCTCGCAACGGTATGCCTTTGTGAAGTTTAACCGATGTGGTGGTAATAAAATGAAGGTCCCTGGGCAAGGGCGAGCATTCATTGTCAGGTGGCTCATCTGCTTGTGTGGACGGTGATCTTGTGTGGCTGGGTCGCTGTCTGATGTTAGGCCCGCATAACTTGTAAGAAGGTCCAGGAGTTAGTTTTACATTAGTTTATGTGCTAAACAGTATTTGTTCTGAAAGGCTATACGGTCGTTCGTTCAAACTGTTTACACATCAAAGAATGAATATTTTAAATAAACATTATCACTTCACTGTGTATATCCATCCATTTGTAAGTGTTACCAGTTACATTATGTATTGAAATTGTAGCAGTCGATGTATATGTCGTGTCGCAGGTCGTCGTCGCCCGCGTCGCCGACGTCGGTGTCGTCGTCGGTGATGTCGTCGCGCGCCACGCCCCCGCAGCGCGCGCCGCCGTCGCTCCACGCGCACCACGCGCGCGCGCTCAACGGTAACGTGCGCCACAGAATATTGAATACAGACCTTGTGTCATGTTTAAAGGAAATTTGCAATTTTATAAGATTATTAAAAATAAGGCCTTATTAATAAAATTAATTTATTATCCTTATTATATTAACAATTTATAGGTCACTAGTTTTTGATCGCGGCTTCGCTCGCGCGGGAGTCGGTAAATAATAAAATACTGTTAGAATTAACTGTTAGACTGTAGTTCCCCTAGTATCCTAAGGGAGCGAAATATCGGGATGAGAACTATCCTATGTTCTTTTCCTGGTCCCAAACTATATCCGTACCAAATAACATCGAAAACCGGATTCAGCGGATTAAGCGTGACAGTCGAGTCGACAGATAAACAGATTTACTTTCGTATTTATAATATGAGTATGGATTCCGCAGCCATATTGTTACTGAAAATGATTTACATATTCAGAGACAGTCTACCGAGCCAGGCTTCAGCACTTTGAATAACAATAACTCCTCCATTCCAGGTGACATGAGTCTCTCGGAGGCCGTGTCCAACATATCTAGTCCAGACTTCCAAGACCAGGACGACATATTCGACACGGCGCGCGAGTGTCCCCGGATGGAGCTGTCAGACCCCTCGGACTCCGACTCCACTATACTGGTGTCCGAGCCGTGTCACAAGCGGGCCAAGTCCAACTCGACATACTCGCTGGAGCACAGCAGTGACGTCACGTTGAACGGCGAACACAACAAAGACTATAGGATAGTGATACAAGTGAAAGGACCGGAGAAACAGAGTGCAAACACTAATGATAATAATGTAAATAATAATAACAATAACAATAGTAATTACGCGCAGAACGGGAAAACGGAGAATGGACACAACTCGCCGGAGAATCAGGGATACCAGGTGTGTACCGACCGACATATTACGTATTATCAAACATAATATTTGAATGATAATAAAATAAAAGATTATTGAATTGAATAACAATTTAATTTAAAAAGAAACTTTCAAAATCGATGTGGTTTTATTAGATTTTTTATGTATGGTTTTTGTCCTATTCAGAACATTATGCCGGTATTAACCTTCAAGATAATTACAGTGCTCTTATCGGTTTTTAATGCTGATCCTAAGTCGCATACCCTGGACAAAGTGGTCGTAGGTGGTCCTATAATGAAGATGGTGGTGGTGGGTCATCTTAGTGCTCCATGAAGATCGCAGCTCTCGCAATGCGTCTCCATCGGGTTCTATTGATGGCGTTTCGACAACATTGTATACGGAACATTTCGTTGATGTTTTAATAGTCTCCGTCCAGCGCGTGTAATGTAGACTGTGATTGTGATTTGTGATAGGACACAATTTGAATTCGTTTAATGATACTTTGAATTCGTTGGCAATCACCTACTTTCCTCCGTAATATAGCAATGTAATATTTGAGTCCAGTTTTGTCTGAAACTCAAGGAGCTGTGCAGCGCGTCGGACGTAGGGTCGGACGAGGGCTCGGACGGGGACTCCCTGCACTCGTTCCACTACAGCCCCAAGGCTGTCGACATACCCTCGGCCGAGAGACTCGCCAAGCGGCTCTACCATTTGGACGGCTTCAAGAAATCCGATGTTTCACGGCATTTGAGTAAAAAGTTAGTAAATGCTTAATTATGTGAATCGATTATTTTTTATCATTTATGCTATTAGCTGAACTAGCAGACGAACCACCAGATGATAAGTGGTCATCGTTGCCCACGGAATTCGATTGGGACGGGCAACTGTCATGATGTCCAAGAGCGACAGTGGACGCCATCAGATGGCTCGTCTAATCAACCCCTAAGGGGTACACTTAGGGATGAAAGTTTGTTTCAAAATTAGTTACAAGTACTTCCAAACGGGCCAAGCCGCGTGCAAAGTTAGTAACTATTAAAAAAATGGTTTTCCGTAAAGTCGGTTTACGGACGATAATTTTACGTGATAACGTCATAAGAAAACTGATGACAAATTGCATACTATGATGGAGAAGGAAGAGAGATACACAGATGCGTTGCAAGCCAACGCTTGGGCCGATCGTGCCTCTCCATCGCTTGTTGCGCGCTCTCGCTTGCACGCACAGGCTCAAGCGGAACGGGACACGTTTTCGTGCGCGCCGCCGGTTTTCAACAATTTATTAGACGTTTGACGTCAAGTATGATTTGAATGATAGTCAATAAACACAAATTGTCCGCAGCAACGAGTTCTCGCGCGCGGTGGCCGAGGAGTACGTGAAGCACTTCGAGTTCGGCGGTACCACGCTCGACGGCGCGCTGCGCTCGTTCCTGGCGCGGTTCGCGCTCAGCGGGGAGACGCAGGAGCGCGAGCGCGTGCTCGTGCACTTCTCGCGGCGCTACCTCGAGTGCAACCCGGGCTCGTTCAACTCGCAGGGTTGGTGCTTTTGTGTGCTTTAGTGATAATGTTAACTTAGCGTACTACTGATGCGGCTTGGACTGGGACGTACTGCTCGTGTGAGTGTTCCCGTTGATGTCGGGAATTGTGTTTTGGGTTTTGGCGTTTCACCGCCGATTACGACGCCGCTTAGCATCTGGTGGTATTTTTAGTCAAGCGTTAACTTGTGATAAGTGAAAAAAATATTTTAAACGCTAACAGGTATACACGATTTTGGATTATTTCGCCGAAGTTTCGACCCCATTGCATAAGTTACATGCGATAAGTTAAAAAAATCGTATCGCGTATTGCACGAAAATAAAACTAACCCACGGTGTTGTGTCCAGACGCGGTGCACACGCTGACGTGCGCGATAATGCTGCTGAACACGGACCTGCACGGCTGCGGCGGCGGCACCTTCCGGCGGATGTCGTGCGCGGAGTTCATCGAGAACCTGGCGGACCTCAACGACGGCGAGAACTTCCCGCGGGACACGCTCAAGCACCTCTACCACGCGATCCGCACGCAGCCGCTGCAGTGGGCGCTGTTAGTACTCTTCCTGTAACGCTTGACTGTGCACGGTCGTGCAGGCCAAGTGCAGATTGGTAGACTTTACTCACATTTTAGAATTAGATCGAATAGAATCGAGGAAGACTCTCCGGTGTAACTTATGATGTTTTCCATTTTTTTTTTATTAGAGGCGCGTGTAGTCTTCTGCCATCAAACCACTTTGTTATAACTGCTATGAACATAATAATAAAAGGGACATAACGCCGTTTAAGTTCTATCGCCACGAAAGTCATTGTTTGGCGGTTTTGACATTTTAATTACATAAATTTTAATGCCACGCTAGATAATCGAAAGACGCGTCTTTTCTTCCAATTTGAATCAAAGTACTATGTTTAAAATTACGGATAAGTAAGTGTAACTTTAGTATTGTTTCTATATAAGATTAATCGGTTTATCAGTCAAATTTACTGTCAAATGTACTCATACGTAATACCTCCATTGCGCGCAGCGACGCGGAGGCGGCGGCGGCGGCGGCGACGGCGGGCGACAACGGGCGCGCGGCCGCCGGCGCCAACCCGTTCCTCGACGTGCCCGACCAGAGCCGCGCCGTCGAGTACAAGAAGGGGTACGTCATGCGCAAGTGTTGCGTCGACGCCAACGGGAAGAAGAGTGAGTGCGGTTTTACAACTTTTTTGTGTAACTGTACATCGCTATCGCGTGTTACATACAAATTCGAATAAAAACTAGCAGACGAGCGAACTGATAGGGAGCGGTCTATGTCGCCCGTGGACATGAGTGACGCCACATCTATCACCGATGCGTTGTCGTCAAAGAAAAAAGGAAGAAAAAACAAACAAAGTGTTTTTTGTTATAGTTCTTTTTTATGTTGCTCATTTAAAAAAAAAATCGAAATTGTCATTATTTCAGCACCCTTCGGACGGCGTGGATGGAAGATGTTCTACTGTACGTTGAGGGATCTGGTTCTATATCTACATAAAGACGAACACGGCTTCCGGCGGAGTCAAATGTCTGACAACTTACATAACGCCATTCGGTGAGTGGTAAATGTTATTCTATAGTATCATTATTGTGTAACGTCAGTGTCAGCTCATTCAGATCGTTTCTCATTGATTACAGAATACATCACGCGCTAGCGACAAAAGCAACGGATTACACGAAAAAACAACATGTGTTCAGATTGCAGACGGCTGATCAGGCGGAATATTTATTCCAAACGAGGTAACTTTTGAATTAACCCCTCGAGTGTAGTTGTCCCCTCCGTCGGGGCAAAAAATTTTCTAGGCCAACGTGAAGTGCACCCCCTACGGAGGGGCAAACTAAATACAATCGTATTGAAGGACGATTATTGTCTATTTCATAATATTTTGATCTCATTGGTTGGATTCAAATTGAACCTACGTTCATTAGCTACGAAATACCGACTGTGATTGGCTGCAAAGTCGAATGATAAACAGGAAAATATTTATTTGAAAGTTGTACAGTACGGTCGCTACGCTCGTTTCGCGTCATTTGAGTTCGCAACATTTTATAAAATTGTTTTCGAGAAGGAAACGGTGAATTAACTGATGAGATTTTTACTTATTATTACTGGAAAAGTTGTGCAGATTACGTGTAAAGTGCTAGTTTTGTGAATGGTGATAAAAAAGTTGGTGAAAAAAGTAAATAACTTTTGAACAACATAGTTACAGTGTCGTTGAAGTCGACAAGCTGTGTAAATTTTCATATAAATATAGGTACAGCAAGTTTGGTTTTATAGTATTACACATTCTTAGCTAATTAATCTAGCAACATATTGATTACAATATTTACCACAAAATTGACCAAAAATAAAATAACTTCGGCCGCTAAGCGGCTCGCTAAAAATATGCCGGTATTGGCACCGTTTTCGTGTTAGTTTTCTAACTTCTTTTACCGTGTAATTACTGTGTTTCCAAATGAAATAATGTATTATATCGATGCGTAAATATGTATACTAAGTAGTGATAGTGTTAGTTTTGATTAATGTGCATTGTGAGTTAGTGAAATGTGGAAAAATGTGTCCCCATTGTGTTTGAAAATTTCGAAGTTGAAAAGAAATTGAATAATTTCTTACGCAGGTAAGTTTTTTTGCTTTAATTTAATTGTTTTAGATGTTAGGCAATTTCGTTGTGATAACAATGATGTATAATTTATGTGATATAATTATAACATAAACCCGTACAATTCATTTTTACGATGACCTAGCGACAAGATCGCGCTAGTTACGAATAGGCGTGACACGTTGGCCATGTTTTACATTCGGGGGTCTCGACACTCCAGGGGTTAATATGCGTTCACGTTTCCTGTTCGTTATAATTTTTCAATCTATTTTATTGTCGGAACCAAAAAAGCTCATTGTGTTACCCCTTTTCCCTCATCGATAAGATGCAGATGTAATGATAATATTTGAACTTAAATTTTCTTGTTATATTGTTGTAATAAATTTTATATGTTAGGTCTTAATGCAAATTTTAAATAAAATGTAACATTGCAGCGACTCGAAGGAGCTATGTTCATGGGTGGAGACCATCAACTTCGTGTGCGCGGCGTACTCGGCGCCGCCGCTGGCCGGCGCGGTGGGCTCGCAGCGCAAGTTCCAGCGGCCGCTTCTACCGTGCACGCACACCAAGCTCTCCATGGTACGGTGGTCAACAAGTCAATGATGATTCAAGTTTAAATATTAACACTTACTCACTCATACTCCCTGTACTAGGTTTCTCTATGTCGCCGGTCGGTGGCATGAACAACACAAATGAAACACTGTAGTGTTTCATACATTTCAATACTTGTAGCTTGTAAGCTACAAGTATTATGCAATGTTAATTCGCATACAAATGCAAATATCGCTACTTATAGCAGAGCAATATTGTGGCCATATTAGGTCGAAGTCATATTAACGCTCGCATATTTTTAACGCTCGACGCTGCCGCTTTCAGCGTAGAGTGAAATCGCGTTGTGCGTTGCGTCTGCTGGCCCTCGAGTAATACCGACAACCCGAGAACAAACATTTATCTGTCAGATAAATGTCTGGTGCCGGGGAATCCGGGATTACTACTCATTAACGACTGGTGTACAAGATGGTTCGGGCGACGGTTTCAGCGCGACCAGCTGGCGGAGCACGAGGAGCGCGCGGCGCGGCTGGAGGAGGAGCTGGCGGCGCTGCGGCACGCGCCGCACACGCCGCACTCGCCGCACGCGCGCGACAAGGACCACTACCTGATGCACGAGGTACGACCGTCGCGTACCACCGCCCAAACGGTGTCATACTTATTAGAAACTAGCTGTGCCCGTGCCTTTGTCCGCGTGGAATTTAATTTTAAAATTTTCTAAAATAAAAGTAGCCAAAGTTACTCCTTATTACATCAGCTATCTGCTATTGAAATTCCCGTCAAATCGGTCCAACGGTTGCAGAAATTAGCCCAAACAAACAGACAGACAGACAGACAAAAATTGTAAAAAATGTTATTCAGGTATATGTACCGCCCATATTATGCGTTTAGTAAAAGCCGATTATTTAAAAGTAATACGAACGTATTGCAGATCAAGCGGTACCGCACGTACGCGTACGTAATGCGGGCGCGCGCGGGCGGCGCGGGCGCGGATGAGGCGGCGCCGGCGCTGCCCGAGCGGGCGGAGCGCGCGCCGCACCAGGCGCCGCCGCCCTGACGCGCCATGGCGGTGTTCGCCGCCTGCGTGCTGTGACTGCACCCTTGTCCCCCCCGGCCTCCCCCGGCCCCCTTCAGCGTCCTAGTGTTCATAGACAATGTAACATGACGCGTTACTGTGGTGTTCGCCGCGTGCGTGCTATGCCCCACCCCCTGCCCTAGGGTTACCAGATGTCCGAATTGGAATGGACTTTTGACCTTCGGTCCGGCTTTTTGATTTGTCCGGATATTCAATTTAATAAACACTTGAAAATTAAATAAACATTCGATAAGCTTTTTATTCAACAATAAAATTATAATTAAGTAGTGTCATCTCAAAAACAATTAATCTGTAATTTAAATATAATTAATTTAAAGCTAATTTTTACAACTAAAGTGTCCGGCCTTTTGAGAAATGTACTGATTTTTTTTACAATATCCTACCTAATTGTCCGGACTTTTCAAGTTTTTAGATGGTAACCCTACACTGGCCCCTTCCGGAGTTCTAGTGTTTTAGACAATTTAACATTTTGTTAGCGAACACCAAATGCGAAAAGTCGAATGTGTGGGTTGTGGTATGAGTGACCAACTGTTTTAAACCTTCGGGTGGGGTGGCCCAAGTTTAAAGTTTCGAGTTTCGTCGTCGCTGGCAAAACGTTAATTAGATTCAGCCCCCCTGATTTGTATGAACACTGTATAGGCTATCGTGACTACATTTTTGTGTCTACTTTGACCAGTATTTTTTTTAAGTATCGCTGGAATTAAAATAATAACAGAACGAGGTTGACAAAAATTTGGTATCTCCGACATCTGGCGCGTTGGCGCTACAGCGAATAGGTTCTTAAATTGTCAATTGGTGGAGTATAGCCTATCCATGTGTTTATATTTAGAGATCATTGGTTCGTAGCTTCCCGATGCTGCCATGGTATCCTCGTGTTCGTTGTGATCAATTCAATATTGGGCAATAAATCAATCCTAACTCTTGTTAGAAGACTAGCGTGGCGTTCTAGGATCATAAGTCGAGCATTTATTGAAGAGAAATTGACAGATAATGGTTATTAAAAATATATGGCGTATCGGTCGATTTTTTTTATATAAATGCCGTACAATTTTAATAATAATATACTATAAACTAGAACGTAACCTGTCAATTAGAAGATAAGACAAGAGTGCCCAGGCAGGGTCCGAGAGCAATGCACGATACTCGAACCTGGGAACCGCAGCGGCCGGTAGATATTATTACGATTAAATTAATTTAGAGAAGTTGAACTTTCCCCCTAGATTTGATCTTGCGAGTGATTAGAAAGAACCCCCGACATCATCGCGCGTTCAACGTTCGACGTTCGCGCAGTTGTATCTTTAACCTGCTTAGAACTTAGGGCGTGTAACTAAATCTTAAACGAAGCTACTGTGCTCGGTCTAATTTAATTTATTAATGTAGCCTTAGAGTTTACTACGGTTAGTTGTGACGGCGGAAGGCGTGGCGTGACGTCACTGCCGTATAAGGGTAAGGTCAAACAGCCGACGGGGCGGGACGGCGACGCGACGCTAGCGTCCCCGTTGTACTGCGCGCGACGTGACGCGACAGTCGGGCGCGACGGCTCTGTGTGACATATTCCATACTTGCTCATACGTTATAACCTCTTCACGTCCCGCTAGCGTCGTGTCGCCGTCACGCCCCGTTGTCTGTTTGACCGTACCCTAAGCCGCGTCGGGCACTCTCCGCCACTCGAAACTCCGCAATAAGACTGAATAAGATACTCAAACGACATTCCACTGAGATGATGTTTTCGGGCAGCTGAATGTAAGCGGCGGGCGTGCTTTACTAGTGGTTAGTACGTTATGTCTGATGGTCGGATGGTCGGCTGCTTTATATACCTAATAAATTTCACTTTTTTTCTCTAACAGGAATAATACGGACATACCTTTCTAGATGTTGAAATTGCCTCGAATGTCTGGGATTGACAAATTTAATAAAAACAACTGAATCTTAATACAATTATCGTAGTAGGTTTTTTACTTTTCAGCTATTACCATGAAAATTTAACAAAATAACTTGTTAATAAAAATCTAAGTATTATTCAAAAATAAATGTTTTATACCCTTCACTTTGTGTCTCAGAATCGGGCTACCAAGGCATGTCCATATTCATTTTTCGTCAAGTGAAGTTTAGATAAAGAAGCGCCTGGTTATCTGACCTATAGTTGTACGACACGATTGAATCTTAAATTTAAATATCGAATCATCTAGTCCTGTCTTCCTTGCAAAACGATTGCTTTTGGATGTACAAGTAAAGGATACGGTGTGTTCATCGTATGGAAGTGTTGACTTCTGCTATTAAAAATTGTATAAAAATAATATTCGAAAAGGAATAAGAATTTTAATAGTGTAAATTCTAGCGTAGGTACAACATTATCTTTCATCCAATATTACAATGGTATATAATTATATATTACCATTGGCTTGTAATTACGTCCTAAATTATATTGTGTTATTTGTATTGTATTGCGGAAGTTATTCGGCGCTATTAAATTAATTACTTTTCTCTGTATAAATCGTGTTATACCGATAGGAAAGCAATTTAGTTTTTGTAATGTGTGGTTTCACAGACAAGCTAATGGTTTTACGCTTTAATAATTCTCTCTTTACTATTATATTAAATTGGCTTGTACTGTAGGAATATTTTTGTCATTCCTTAAGATTTATTTATCATATTCGATACGTTAAAATGCGAAATCCCAAAACCGTTTACGGTTTTACCTCCGTTCAATGTAAATTGCGTTGGTGCTCCCCATGCGGATACTAAATCTGATTTTCACATCAATTGAATTCATAAAAAATATTGTAAATAGACTTTAAAAGTGTTGAGACTGATAAGTGATGTTATTTATTGTTTACGAATCATCCAGTGTTGAATCTCGGGTGCATATCTCAGTGGTATGCTCCCGTAACGACCGAAACGATAATTTTAACAAAATATACGAAATATTAGACGACGTGTGTGAGTTAACGTAAAAATACAAATACTGAAAGATGAGTTTTTTTATTTATATATTTTACACGGTAGTAGCGTTAGGTCCTAATTCATCCGATAGTGCCAGTAAAGTGATATTAGAGGCCCCTAATGTATTGTATTTATTTGTTTGTTTATTAAGTAGCGCAAGATGGAATCCTCCTCCTCCTACTACCCGACATGTCAAAGTTAGTTATTTGATTGTTACATTCGTTTCAGATTTCTATAGTTGTAGGTATCCAACTATTAGTGGCTCCCAATCATTGACTTAAATACTATATGTCAATGCTCCCAATAGACGTAATGCAATGAACTATACATTGGGCAATGACTTTGGAATAACATAAATATAATTTTTAATGTTATCCCATACTCGAAAATTTTGCCTAATTGCTAGAAAATATTTTACAATTGGTTTTATATTGTTATTTTAAATTATATGTTTGGTACAGTACTTATTTATACATATTATTTATAACCAAACGCTTATAATTTAAATATTGTCTTGTACAAGATATGATATAGTTAAGTTGGTTATTTGATATTGATTAGTTATATCTCTGGCTTGTGTGTTGTTGTGCAAGAGAGACCAAATTTATATTGAGTATGCAAATGTATTTATAAAACTACGCCGACCTAATTGTGGTTTTAGTGGCTTGCTTTTGGATCAGTTATTAAGTAATCGTTGTAAATAGTTTATTTTTTATGGTTTACTTATGTGTTAATTTTATTTTTTATTATTTACTGAGATGTA
The DNA here is from genome assembly GCA_905404295.2 of Ochlodes sylvanus. Classification (NCBI taxonomy): domain Eukaryota; kingdom Metazoa; phylum Arthropoda; class Insecta; order Lepidoptera; family Hesperiidae; genus Ochlodes; species Ochlodes sylvanus. The sequence goes on from FR990131.1 coordinate 10,352,172, forward strand.
TAGTTTGTATAGGCTAGTGTGAAATAAAGTTTGCCTCAGATTGTGAACATCAATGTTGATAAACCTTTGAAATGCTTTGTTCAGTGTGAGTTGTTTGTTTCGGAGAATATCATTCCAGGGCTGGCCGACGTAGGCGGCTTGTGGGGTTGCCAGTATGGTCAATATTTGCTGCTTATGAAATTTACTATTATTGCAAGAACATTTTATATGTTCAGGTATTCATGTAATAACGGAAGTCACTATTTTTCCATAAAATCAAAACGTTATGAACAAAATCTGTGTCATTACCTTATTTTATTAAAACACATTATATGCCCATGTACCCTTTTTTACCGTTTTAGTTTTATATGTATAAAATTCGCCCGAGTACTTGTAAAGATCTTCATGAGTTCACCTTCCGTAGTACCACATCATTCTAGTTTGTAAAATCTATGTGACTGGTTTGACTTAATGCAATTTTATAGAAATAAAATAAATGAACTACCTTAGTAAATTGTAATAGTTACAAATTAATAATAATATTGATCCAACTTCAATTGGAAGTTCGTTTGGATCATGTGATTTATGGATGTAGTTGTATATTAATTATTATGCACCATTGTCGGCAGTCTGCTCCACTTGTGCTCAATATTTGACACGGAGTGGTCCGTTCTGACGCCAAAAACCTTTAAATAACTCCAGATTTAATTATTCATTGATAACATGGGATGTTCTAATTACTTCAAGTGGAGTACATGATAGTTGATTATTCATGGCATAAACATAACTTATTACGGATAAGTTTATTACTACGATGTTTATAGATTTGTATGGCTTAAGAATCTATCTTATATAGTACAGGTTAAAAGTCGGCGAGCTCAGTTGAACTTGAATGGAATGGTAAAAGGTGTAGTCTATTAGACGTTCGTGATACTATTAATATACCTACTGAATTGATTGAACAATAAGCCAAATTATAAATGGAATTGATAATATTGTCCCGCATTATGATCACAAATAAAATAACTATTTCGTAAGGCGTGAATTGATTCTGGTGTGTGGAGTTATCACTGTAGTCGTGTAATAAATTGGTGAGTATGGAAATATAATGTTGGCTGTGCCGGAGATTAATCACCTAGTATTGTATAACTGAAAACTACGACTTAATATTCCACTGTACGTTATAGTCAGAAACATATTATAGAAACTATTTAATAGCCAAATCGTATTCCAAAAGGAAAGTGACGTTTTGTATTTGAATTATATATCACATATTGTCTTAGTTCTATTTCTTTTATACCAACATAACCCATTTGAGGAACTGGAATAAATATGTCAAATTATCATAATTTTTTATTGACTGTTCAATCCCTTCTAGATTTCAGCGATTTTAAATATTGTCTTTATCATTAATAACGAGCTGTGCTCGCGACTTCGTCCGCGTGGAATTTAACATAAAAAAATATTAAATAAAATAGCCTAAGTTACTACTTATGACATCAGCAATCTGCCAGTGAGTCCCGTCAAAATCGGTCCAGCCGTTCCATAGATTAGCTCAAACAGACAGGCTGAAAGACACACACAAAAATTGTAAAAAATGATTATGTTGGTATATGCACCGTGTATACAACCATATGCATTTAATAAGAAGCGGGTATTTTGATATTACAAACAGACACTTAAATTTTATTTATTTGTATAAATAAATAACTAACGCCACACATCCATCCTCGGATTCCGTGTCGTGGATGCCATAGACAAAACAAAAAGTAAGAACACCCAAACTCATTAGTGAAGGGTATTTATAAAAGCAAAACCACCTCAGTCCACTGCATTTTTGAAACAGGGCATAGAAAATTGTAGGTGTCGAAACTTTCGACTCGCAAGCTGCTATATTATATCATAAACATTCACCGGAACCATAGAGTACTTTATAACATACGGAAAACCGGAACGGACGGGTATAAATTGTTTGAAGCAAAGATATAAATTCTTTTCTAAAATTTATTTACACTTTTAAGGAAGTATACCTACTATAAATAGTATAGTATACATTACTTATAAAATAATGTTATTTTGTTAAATTGTAACCACTAAAGAAATCATTATAGGCAATTTATAGTTATATTTTTAACTTACTAGCCCTTTGCTTTGTTTAGGAAAACATGATTTTTACATTCAGTTTCAAACCACCCCTGAAACATAGTTGATAGACTGTTGAATTGTTTTGGTTTATGAATACTTAATTAAGGAGAATAAATGCAATTCCTAAAGCAAAGCGAAGATAGGCCTTGTACTGTTAACTTAATATTTTGTTCCAAAACTATAATCTGTATTTTTTTGCAAAGGTCTCTGTAGAGGGTGAGCAAGTAACTTTGCTACACAGTCATGAATTTTTGTTGCGTTTCTTGACACTTCAAAGACGTATGAATAACCATCATCTAAATCTTGTAGAGCATCATAAATCTCTTCACATTTATGTTGTGCACAATCTTCTTCATGGGCAAATAAGATGTCAATGTAGAAATACAAATGTTTCTTCAGATAATTAAAATATGGATCTTCCTGCGGTATCAGTGGGATACAATTAGATCGTCCATACAACACTATCATCCTCACGACATATGGAGGAGGCAAAATGCATTGCGTTGGATTAAAGTCGGGCACCTCTATTTGCTCTTTCAAAATTTGAAAGATTTTCTCAAAATCAACCGTCTCATAGGTGCACTCTTCTTCATTAAGGTAATCAATGACATTGATAATATCTCTTATATTGTTAGTGAAATTATGCATCATATATGGCACACTTTTTAAAACAATTAAAGCAAACTCTGTTTTCTTATTGATAGCATGTTTTGTATGCATGAAGAATTCTAGTACTCTCTTCAACATATTGGTGGGAGTGAATGTAGTGCCATCACCTAAACGATACAAAGAATTTTCATTATCATAGCACATGTCTAAACAGATAATGATTCTCTCTTGAACATTCACATTGGGCACATTTGGCTTTTGAAGATTGGCTAATACTTGCTCTCGCAAGTCATTTATTTCTCCACTTGGAGATTTGTTAGGAGCATTGCTGTAACAAAAAGTGTGTAATAACCTATACTCTCTTAAATTAATTTAAGTAATTTATATAAATTCCTGCTCTTGTTTTAATATCACTAATTCAAATCAGTGTCTTCCTAACAATCAATAAGGCTATGGCTAGACAAGAAACAAATTGAACTCGCGGACCAATGCTTATTTCCATGTAATGTTAAACAGCAAAATTAGGTGCGGTCTATATAAAAAAAATACAAACTCTGCATCTTGGATTTCAGATTCGGTTTCCCTTGTATTAGGGCTGCTCCCTGATAACACTTCAACATCTGGCGACTCCATTGCTTACAAACACAAGTCTAGCAGAAAAGCTTTATCTTATAACTTCATAAAAGGCTTCGTTTTTCGATGTCCACTTAATATAATTTAAATTTATTACTTTCAAACAATGCAAGCGAAGCAATTGGTAAATTAAAGACAATACAATACATCAATACTATTCAATACATTACAATAACAATAATACCAATACTGCTGATTGAATTACTGATTGTGATTGATTACTGTACTGATGACTTGATGAGCACACAGCACAGACAGACAGAACACTATTACTGATGAGAGTGATGAGTCTGACTGATGACCAAAGAGTATATTAACTATCGTAGTATACTTGAATCTATGATAACTATATAGCATAGAGAAAAGTAATACTGTATACACTGGAAACTATATATCTACGAAGAGAATATAACCACTACGTACTATATAGTCAATGACAAGACAACCGGGGCGCCGGGGGCGCTCGTGCTCGTGCCACTGCCAGTGCCACTCGGACCAAACAGAATAACTAAAGTACTCTGTGGAGGATAAATTAAACACTACGTTTTACTTTTACTCGATGCGATGCGCTGGCTGGGGCGGGGCTCGTGCGCTACCACAGAGTAGAAGGTACTTTATAATATACAGAAATACGCTACGTAACGCTGCCCACGCCAACAGCCGGTAGGCGGGCCCGTCGAGAATGTCGAGATACCCCGCGACGCGACGCGACAACGGCATAGTGGAATATAAGTTACTCTATGGTGGAAAGTGGAACCGGGGAGGGGACGTACCTCACGTACCCCGAGCTGTAAATTATCGGTCTGTCACTGTCAGTGCTGTCAAGGTGTCAAGTGAGTGTGTCAACTGTCAATACTGTCATGCTCATGACTCATGTCAATTGTGATTTGTTTTCGTGGATTATCGTTTTGACATATTGTGCAACTTTGAATTTAATTAATATATTAATTATATTATATTATAATCATATTGTATTTATCTACAATAATCTTGATAGGGTGAGATCATGTCATATAAATATCCTATTGTTTACTTCATTATCGAAAAAATTACTATCGATTCTCGAATTCCCCTATCGGTTTATGTAGTCGATTTTTTTTATTTTCTAAACCACAACACAACCAATATGATGAAATAAATTGTTTTATAAACTTTCATTGGTTTCAGAGATAACTCGTTAACTACATCATGGACAAACTAAAAGAAGAGCATATACAGTTGAAGGAGAAAATTAAATTAGGTGAAGATTTAATCAAAGAAATAGAATCAATTATAACTCTGGACGGAGCTCTAAAGCTGCAGAGGAAAATAAGACAAGAGCTACTATTTTTACAGAGAGTATGTATAGTTGTTTTCAAAATATTGGCCTTTCTATCTTAATATAAATTTATGTGAATGTTCACACATATAGCTACCAAGTATAAGTTAACAATATGTCAATATAAGTTTGGAATTTAATAATTATTTTTCTACAGTTGCAAAACTCTAAGAATTTTAAAGTTGAACAATTGTCTTGTTCAAATCTCAGACACCTGGGGGCTTTGGTAGAGTGCGCCTTACGACCTGGCGTGATATCTGTGTGCAAAACTTTTCATATGCAAAATGACAATAAGCTGCATATTGATGTTATAGGTGACGAGGGTAAAACATGGACTAAAGGTATGGCTATAATTAATACTTGCTTTTTTGTTAACTAGGTGGCTTAGTGATATAGTATTGTTACATTATAGTATTGTATGAATAATTAGTTTTATGTTTATATTATTTTTAGTGATTGCAAGGAATCCAAAGTCACTGTCTGCATTAAGTTCCGGGAATGCTTCATATGGTGCTCGATCAATTTTAGACCAAGGAGAAGATTATATAGAATGTGCTAAGCTATATCCCTGCATGTACCAGTCGCCAAAGGCTGGTAAAATTATATAAATTTATTATTGTACAATTAAGATTACAATAACTTTTTGATACATTCAATCATGATGCATTTTATGCTAGTGTGTACTAAATTGACCATTTTCTGGTTTCAAATATGCCTTTTTTTAGTTTTAACATAGTTTTTATATAGATTACAGTTTGATTTGCAACATTTTAAATATCAGGAATTACTGGGAAATATTTGAGCACTGCAAATGTCTACATGTTTACTATGACATTCATTATGAGTAATATGCGATGAACTTAGGAGAATACATATTTAAATAGCTATACAAGCAGTGCTAGCCTAGTTCTTGCTAAGTGTTGAAAGATCTCATAAACTTCTAAAGCCTTACCTTAGGATTACACATCCAAGTAAGAAGATATAAATACATGTATAACAATTTAGGTCTAATTTAGGTGGTGTTTGAATTTGCAAGTGGAATTGAAAAAACCCTAGCGAGCAAACTGCAAGCATTGGGTATAATAGTGAAAGGTGACATTTTACCAGACTCAAAACCAGTAGATGATGTTGATGACATTTGGGAGTCCAGTGATGAGGCCGACTCGGATATTGGGTTAGAGAGGTATGTAATGATAATTATACGACACACATCAGATTGTATGTATTGCTGTGGATTTCACCACCAATATGATTTTTGTTTATTCAACTAGTTACCAATGCTTCTAATAGCTACAACAAAAGTCGACTTGCAACTTTGTATTATTATTCCATAATTATATCATAGATTATCATATTTAAGTCGTAGTTCTAATTATTTTTCCACTCCCATTTTATAAATATTTTTCACTTTATAACAGAACACTACCTATCATGCAAGAAGTGTCCCAATGTATCGACGAGCATCAATCTATAGACACTCTGAACTTGGATGTAACTGCAATGATGGCATATGTAAGCAATATGACCAATGGTCACTGTAATTATATATTTAAACAAGATGTGCTCACACAGCAGTGTGCCTGGGAGGCAAAGAGACCAGTGAAACCTATTTTAGAAAAACTATTTGAAGGTTTGATGTTAAAACTATTATAATTTTAAACTTAAACTATCTATTGATCCGACCCTAGATTGGTATATGAAAGGATGAAACTACCAATATGTATGGACAGGCGAACAGCTGCTTAACACGGGTGGTAACTTAGTGAGTGCTTAACACTGAAGCCCATACTAGGGTGTTGCAGACGAAGAGGGAGATCCACTTAATTTTGATTTTCGAACTTGGCAACCGAACGTACCAATTCATTTTCATACATTTCACAGTTGGTTGCACAAAAAAGATGGTGTTTAGTCATGCAACTATAAAGATTTTCACACCCTGCCACCTAACATACTCCAGCAAAAAATATTTTAGAGATTTAATACACAATCAATATTTTAAATTTCAGGCAAGGACTTGGTATGTTGCACAACTGCTTGGAATGATTTTGAAAAAATTGTGAATATTCTCGGAGGACCCAATGAGAAGAAAAGGGCGGCTGAATTGAAAGAACGCTTAACAATATTTGCCGATGATTTTGAAGGTACGGTAATCGTCAAATATTCTCAATACTTCGTGAATTTTTATTTTTTACATAAGTAAACTATACTGTATTGTTTTCTGTTACAGGCGAAGACGATTATATTAGACAATCTTTAAAAGTTCGAGGGCACGTACGGTTAAGATCCAAAATTGTATTCAATTTTGGTAATAGAATCAAGGCTCTAACTGTTTCAGCCAATGAAGGTTTCGTGAGAGCCGCAATGCAACAGGTGGGTGCTGATGGACTCTAGTTCAGCTTGTTATAGTAAGCGACAATGGAATATAAAGGATCGTTTAAATTTAACGGAATGGTCGCGCCGACTTTGAGCTTCGGTATGAGCAAAAATTAAATATCAAATCTCTCCTGCTCTCCCTGTTGGAAAACATACAAGACTGACAAATGGTGACTCCTGTGGAAGGTTACTGAGTTGTCTACCACATAGCTAATCCCAGGCGGTATAATTATGTATTCTTGTATATGGTGATAAAGTTTTTTACCTGCCAGGTGACAGTTTTATACCTAAAGCTTCAACTGTTAAATTTTTTTTCATGTAATTCCATTAAAATAAACTAAAAAGCATCATCTGCTTCCTTCTTGGCTGACAGTCTTTCGTTGCCGCTTTTGGTGTTATTGATGTCTATGAAAAGAGGTACCTAGTATTAACACGCTCCTGTGCTAGTTTCTTGACTATTTATATAAAAAACTGAATAAAATGTAATTGTCAATTTTTATTTCTGTCAGGGGGTGACCTATGCAGCTTTTATTCATGAATCACGAGCACTCACTGAAGGAAAGGAAGCTACAGCTACAAAAATTACATTGTGAATATAAATTTTATAGATAAATAAATAAATAACAGCAGCTTGTTGTGTAATATACATAAATAAGAAGTTACAACCATTTATATCTAAATTTCCATTTATTTATTTTTTTGTAATACTAAATTGCTGGTATTGGATTATAATTTTATTTAAATATCAGTTTAAGTTGTTTAAATATCATTTTTAATATATTTATTTAAATTAACCAAACCAAGAATTTTACTACTTTACCCAAAAAATATATTCATCAATCTTCTTCTTATATATAAAAATGAATTGCTGTTCGTTAGTGACGCTAAAACTCGAGAACGGCTGGACCGATTCGGTTGAAATTTTTTGTGTCTTCAGGTGGATCCAAGAATGGGTTAGATTCACAATTGGATCCGGTAGGTGGCGCTGCTGTCGATAATCGATATGCCACCATATTTGTTTATTAATTATAGAGTGGTACGAAGTTCGCTGGGGCAGCTAGTGCAAGATAAATATTCGATTATTTTGTAATATATTCATAGATAGCGTAATATGCAATGTTTCATGTAATTAAAAAATTTCGCACTGAATGAAACAAATTCTCCACAACCTACTAGGATCACACAACGACATAACATAACAAGAAGCACGCGAGCGGTGCGACAGGTATGATAATATGTACAAAGTCAAAGTTAGTGTTCTTAGAGTATATATAATATATACTCTAAGTTAGTGTTATTGATCAAGGTGTACCTGCTAACTGTCCATAAGATAAGAAATAATGACCTCATGTTAAAGGGAATCACTACGTCTAACGAAACAGCTTTGAATTACCCACGGAATACAAGCGTCGCACAGTGGGACGAAAATCGGGTCTTCATAGACTTAGGGTTCTTATGTTATAAATTTTTGATTTTCCTTCGGAAACTAACGTAGAATCGTATAGGAAGCCACAACATTATCATATTTACGCATCTCTGGCGATAATAACACGTTTTTATTTTTTTTTAATCAAATTTGTATGGAACAAAACAAAAATCCAATTTATTCGAGACTCGAGAGAGTGCCCCTTATTTCCTCTCGTACGATTATTGCCACTATTTTTCTCCATTTTTTGACATATCGCACATAGCTGGCACTGGTGCGACTTCAGGTGAAAAAAAATGAAATGTGTTTTTCAATTAAATTTGTATGGAACAAAACAGAAAAAGCCATTTTATTCGAGCATATATAATATTCAGAGTGGCAAGTACCTTTTAAAAAGCCTTACGCACCAAAAATAACGTGCACAAAATGAAATAATGATAAAAATGTGTTTTTTATCATTATTTCATTTTGTGCACGTATAATAAAATGGCTTTTTCTGTTTTGTTCCATACAAATTTAATTGAAAAACACATTTCATTTTTTTTCACCTGAAGTCGCACCAGTGCCAGCTATGTGCGATATGTCAAAAAATGGAGAAAAATAGTGGCAATAATCGTACGAGAGGAAATAAGGGGCACTCTCTCGAGTCTCGAATAAATTGGATTTTTCTGTTTTGTTCCATACAAATTTGATTAAAAAAAAAATAAAAACGTGTTATTATCGCCAGAGATGCGTAAATATGATAATGTTGTGGCTTCCTATACGATTCTACGTTAGTTTCCGAAGGAAAATCAAAAATTTATAACATAAGAACCCTAAGTCTATGAAGACCCGATTTTCGTCCCACTGTGCGTCGTTGTCTATTTATTAGGTGGGTATTATCCATAGAGGTATGCATCTATGGCATTATCACAAAATATAGTAGTCCAAGAGCCCAGAGCGATCTGACTTATTTTCACATAGTTGAAACCTTAATTTCTCAGTAGCGTCCATGTTCTTTGAATACCTGCGTGCTTGTGGAGGCTGACCTCGTGACACCTGGGCACTGGGCAGGTACCAGGTAAGAAAGGCAGCTAAAAATAAGAGCTACTTCACTTATTTCCACATGGTTGATTTTTAAATATGTTTTGTAGAATATTATTCATAAATAGTATCCATAAGTGTCAGACACTTTCCATGGGCCAAAACTTTTGTCAGACGCTTTAAAGCTCGTGGTGAGTAGAGCTTAAGTAAGGTTTCATCACTTTCAGAATCCATGTTAGCCATGTGAAAATAAGTTAAGTCAGATTATATCCTCTTTGTGTCAGATCATTCTGGGCAGTCTGGGCTCTTACTCTTTACAGAGGTATTGTCGAGAACGCGTTCTCGACACCAACGAGTAAGTAACGTAGTAAGGTATTTTTATTTTCTATGGTAATGCGGTATTCTGTGGCGTTAGGTACCTCTATGTAATCAGTAAAGAAAAAAAAACGGTTTGAGTGACAGTGATATGATAGGCCAGCTGACTGAGCTGATCAGCTGACTGTCAATGTCAGATCAGATTGTTAAAAATTAAAAAGTTCGTTGTTGACAACGAGTCGTTTGATTTGATTTGATGATTTTTAATTAATTTAATAATGTATTCTGAACACGATGTATTATAATGTTGATAAAACAATTTTTTTATTAATATCGTATAATGTCTGTAGCCAAAGTTGATGAATTTGACTCCCAAATATGCGAAAATGTTACTTTTTTAAATGATTGTTTTGACAATACATTTGTATTGAATTCTTTACCTAGCCTTAGAGAGTTTATTGCTGAAAATCAGCCGGAATCATCGTATATAAAGAGCAAGGCGTTAACAAAATCTAAAAGTTCATATAAATCTTGTGAGTTAGATCGCAGTATTCAAAGTAACATTTCAACACAGTGTAATGAAACCAGCAGATTTATAAAGAACTGGGGTCTTCCGGAGGAAATCACGCGAAAATATGAAGAAAAAGGTATCATTGAGATGTTTGAGTGGCAAGTAGCCTGTTTGGGTAACTCAAAAGTTCTTTTAGATAACAAAAACTTACTTTATTCAGCACCAACGTCTGCTGGGAAGACCCTTGTAGCCGAGATACTTACAATCAAAACGGTCTTGGAGAGACAGAAAAAGGTGCTTGTAATTCTGCCCTTTGTGTCTATAGTTCGGGAGAAAATGTTTTATTTACAAGATATCCTCTCTAGTTCTGGAATAAGAGTGGAGGGCTTTATGGGGTCCCAGGCACCACCTGGGGGCTTACAGGCAGTTCATATTGCTATCTGCACTATCGAAAAAGCTAACAGCTTATTAAACAGGTTATTAGATGAAAATAACATTTCAGAACTTGGTGCAATAATTGTTGATGAACTGCACCTGTTGGGAGATCCTCATCGTGGTTATATATTGGAACTTCTCCTCACGAAGATTAAATATATCTCATCCAGATTAAATATACAAATTCAAATTGTTGGTATGTCAGCCACACTACCCAATTTAGGGGAATTAGCTACGTGGTTGGATGCAGAACTTTTTATAACTGATTTTAGGCCAATTCCATTGAATGAATTTTGTCTTATTGAAAATAAATTGTATGATAAACATGGAAAATACGAATGTACCATAAGTCACAAGGACTCTACAATTAGCAATGACAATATTTTAAATATTTGTTTGGAGACGATAAAAGATGGGTGTTCCGTGTTAATATTTTGTATGACTAAAAACAGGTGTGAAAATTTAGCACAAAATATAGCAACTTCTTTTTATAAATTGGGATGTTTGTCTCATGAAAGTGGCTTAATATTAAGAGAGCAGCTGAAAACTGATCGTATTTTAGAGGTATTGGAGCAGCTTAAGAATTGTCCTGTTGGCTTAGACCAAATATTAAAAAATGTAATTTCATTTGGTGTTTCATATCACCATGCAGGATTAACATTTGATGAGAGAGACATAATAGAAGGAGCATTTAAAACCGGAGCTTTAAGAGTCCTTGTAGCAACTTCTACATTAAGTTCTGGTGTAAATTTACCTGCCAGAAAAGTGATAATTAGGTCTCCAATTTTCCAGAGGCAGCCAATAAATATTTTAACATACAAACAAATGATTGGAAGAGCTGGCCGAATGGGTAAAGATACGAGTGGCGAAAGTATACTGATTTGTTCAGAAGCAGAAAAGAAAATAGGATTTGAGTTAATGATGGGCACTTTAAATCCTGTTAAAAGTTGCATAGATGGTGAGGATAAGTATATGAGGTCAATGCTTGAAATGATTGCTAGTGAAGATATGTGCACAAGAACTGAACTGGAGTTATATTCAAAGTGTACTTTACTATATACACAAAAATTGCTATCTGATGATTTGTTGCTAGAAGGTACACTAAACGAGTTGATTAATTTTGAACTTATTAGAACTCAGACTGAAACTGCAGAAGAGAGTTATGTGGCAACTGCATTAGGTAAAGCTTGTCTTTCATCTTCAATGGCACCTAATGATGGTTTGTCTTTATTTTGTGAATTACAAAAAGCAAGACAGTGTGTGGTGCTAGAAACTGATTTACATCTAATCTACTTAGTAACACCTTACAGTGTAAGCAATCAGTGGAGTGACATAGATTGGTTGCACTTACTTACTCTTTGGGAGTCCCTTACTAAAGCCATGAAAAGAGTTGGGGAATTGGTTGGTGTTCAAGAGAGCTTTATTATACGTAGCTTAAGGTCTACTAAAAATTCAATTTGTCCTAAAAAATTGAGTATTCACAAAAGGTAATTAAAGGTGGACTTTTAACAAAATGACTACTTTCTTAAATTAGTTTTGCTGTTATTTATTTTTCCAAATTTTACAAGATTAACGTGTGACCTGTTTTTATTTTGTTTCAGATTTTATACAGCACTTGCTCTACAAGATTTAGTAAATGAAGTTCCCCTATCTGAGGTAGCAATAAAGTTTCAATGTGCTCGTGGATTTTTGCAGGGCCTGCAACAAGCAGCTGCAACTTTTGCAGGTATGACAAATGTAGATATTTATGTTTATACCATCATTGAAGCTTATGTTTTACTTTTATAATATGTCACAAATGCAGCACCTAAAATAAAAGTAATTAACATATTTTAGGTATGGTAACAGCTTTCTGTCGTCAACTGGGTTGGAAAAACATGGAAATGCTAATATCACAGTTTCAAGATCGTTTACACTTTGGTATACATTCAGAACTAATAGATTTAATGAAATTATCATCACTGAATAGCACAAGGGCCCGCGCTTTATTTGACTCTGGTCTGGAAAGTATTTCCCATATTGCTTTGGCAGAAGTTAATGTAATAGAAAATATTTTTCACAAGGCAGTGCCATTTCAGAGTGACAAAAAGAGAGACGATGATGATGATTTGGATATTAGGAAACGAAAAAATATAAAAAATATCTGGATAACTGGTTGCTGTGGAATGACTCCAAGAGAAGCAGCCAATACATTAATTTTAGAGGCTAGGAAGTACTTGAAGCTAGAGATTGGCGTTACGGATATTAAATGGAATAATGAAATCAATTCAATTATAACGCCCATTGATAAATCCTCAAGACTTTCATTAAATGTGGAAGTAAAAATGGATACAGATAGTAAATTAATACAAAATAATAATAATCTTAAAACGGAATGTGATGTGCTTTGTGGATCGGTTGCAAATTCCAGTAAACCAGAAATCCCTATTACTAATGGTTTGCATAATATAAATAGTTTAAGCAAAGAAGAAACAGAGGATGTTATAAAAAGTGCAGAGATAAAAAATGAAAATAAATCATTAAATCAATTAAACTTTACCAAAGATAAAAACTTAAGTATACATGAGATCAAAACTGACTCGGAAAATATGTCTCTTCATGTTGATGTAAAAAGGACTACAAAAACAAGTCCTATGATCAACGAAGAAATACTTTGGGACTCACTATCATTCAATGATACTAGGTTTACTACAGATAGCAGCTCAAATAAAAAAGAAATGAAAATTGAAAAAGAAAATATCTCCATTTATGTACAGAAAGAATGTACTAAGTCAGTACCGTCTACTAAGGAAGAATTGCTTTGGGATTCATTGCCTATAACTGAAACTGCTATACAGAATATTTCTAGAGCTAAGTCTTCAGGCACACTTTTTTCGCCAAATTTAAGTTTTGGTGAAACTGAACTTACCCCTGATATTTTAAATAACCCCATGAAAAATAATTCAAAATCGTCATATGCGTCTAGTAAAGACATAAGCCTATTCTCATCCGATGGTGAAAGTTCATTTTTAGATGAAAGCATTTCTGCCAAAAGTAAATTAGATACAAAAATACTTTATAATGACGATAAACCTTTAAATGGGAATACTATTAATGGTATAAATTCAAATACATTTTTAAATGCTTTTAAATCTTCTATTTTCGAAAACAATGAAGAAGATATTAAATTAATTTACGAAGATGAAAATGACATATTTGAAGAGTTGTTAAGTAGTACAAAAGCTGTAGACAACAGCGAAGTTTTAAGTACACAAGAACATGAATTAAGCGTAAACAGTAGGTTTATAAGTCCCCTTAAACGACCTGCCGACACTAGTAACAAAGCATTACAGCAGTCTTTAATAAAAAAGAAGAAAATAATGGAATCAATTGCTTCAAAATGTATGGAAACATTTGTATACAATTTTAAAGAAGGAACTCAAATGACAATAACATTTGCTAATCATACACTAAACTGTTATGTTTTGAAGGGTTCAGATATTTTAGAATTTGAAAAAATTATAGGTAATGTTAATCTTGCCTCGATTATTATCGATATGGAAATTGCAACCCCTGTTATTACTGAATTAATAGGTATCAAAATTTTAAAAAAAGATACCATATTTGAGAAAACCGCAGAAAAAATGGCAACAATGAATAAGGAGATAATGAAATCGATGGTCATATGTGTAAATGAGAACCTTTGTTATTATTTGGATTTATCGTCTTCGGGAGAAATGCTACCTTTTATAAAATCAATGCTCTCTAAATGGTTAGAGAACAATTCCATCACATTAGAAATGTTTTCTTTTAAGACGAATTATATGAACTTAAAACGTTATTTTCAAAAAGAAATACATGCGTACTGTCACGATGTGATCTTAAAGGAATGGCTCATAGACAGCGATACGAAGTTATCAAATATGTTTGATTTGGTGAGTTTGGGAATTTGTTTAGTGTCCAATTATAAATTATCCTATTTTATTCATTCGATAAAACATTTTAGGTTTCAAAATACTGTAAACTAGACTTACGTGCCACGGAACTGAAAATCAATCATAAAAAAAGGCGACATAAAGATTTAGGATCTGTTGAAGAACTATGCCTTCGAGGGTGGTCCATCTTGAAAGTAGCGGAACAACAAGAGTTAATTTTATTGCAACAATACTCTTCAAGCAGCCTACTGTGTAAGTGAAACATTCAGTGCCACCTAGTATAGCATCCCCTGCTCTACTTTACTAATTTTGTGAAAGACAAAGCCATCAATGAAAATTGTTTAAGATTAAGTTTCTTGCTTAGTGACCTTGTAATCGGCCTTGGTTTTGTTGATTTTTATCATAGACGATCACGGTTCAGTTGTCTTTATAGTCTTCTCGTTAAGGCTCTTCACAGTATCTATGTCATCTTTTAATGATCCCGTTTGACTCGTAATCATTAGAGAGGCGACCATGACTTGGCCTTGGGTCGAGTGATCGATTAGAGTAGGTAACTCTTTAGCTGTAACTACGAACGACTCGACGTAACAGTGTTGAAAAATAACTGCCGTGTACATGTGTGTGTGTGTGTGTGTATATATGTGTATAGGTACTTGACATGAATTGCATAGTAAGTACATTAAACTTAAAAGAAAATTAAAACGAGTGCGCTATTCGTAAAAAAGCACAGCACAGCTTTTTTAAAATATTTTATCGTACAAAAATGGGATTTTCATTTAATAATATTACTCTGAATCACGCATTCAGAAATGCAGATTATATAGCATACCTACATAAAAGTGAGATTGAAAAATAATAAGGAAATCATCTTGTTCCCCTGAATGTTATGAGTTTAGTAGCTCGGTAACTATTAACGATTAGTTTTTATTAAACTGACATTTAGTTAATCTAAAGTGTTTTTTCCTAGATGAATTATTAGACGTTGAAACACATGTCATGAAGATTTTAGCGAACAGCGAAAGCTACGGAATCACTGTAGATAAGCGCTTGGCTTCGCAACTTCTGATTGACGTTAAAAATTCACAAGAGATCCTACAAATGAAGGCCTTTAAGATATGTGGACATGACTTCAATTTTAATTCTTCGAAAAGTGTTGCTAAGGTAATTTTTACTTACTAAGTATACATCTTACATTGTACAAAAACATCTGCCTATAAAACGGAATTTAATACGATGCAAGTTATGAAGCTGATGAGTGAGGATGCAATAATTATGGTCATATCAACGCATACATACGCATATCAATGTTCACCATGTCAGACTGCCGTTCAAAGGATCCTGGGTTGGATTCCCAGCGAGGTGGAAATTTGAACGATTAATTTAAATTTCTGTTCTCAGTCTCTGTGTCCTTGTCTTTGTATGTTGTCCATGGCTCCCACGGTACAGGGAATGGGAGTATGGGGCTGTGTATCGATATATTTTTTGTTAATCTGAAATCTGCTAAGTTCGTCACTATTTTTTAGATTACCTTTATATACAGAAGATATGCATTCGTAGTTTGACTTTCGAAAGTGTTTGTAGAAAACCAACTTCGAATAAACTTTATTTCATTAATTCACTATGTTTACCAGGTATTAGGAATGTATAAAGGTCGTAAGGTAAGCACTAAGAAAAGTGTCCTCAGCTCTCACAGCAGTCCCCTGGCCAGTATAGTGATATTCTGGAGGAAGCTCAATTCTATTCTAACGAAGACCCTATATCCTTTGACCGAGCAAGCTTGTGTGTACAGCGCTGATAACAGGTACATCTATTTTATGATTGTAATCAAGTTTGATAGTTGGGAAACTTTGTAACGCTCGCTGGGGAGGACCGCCATCAATTCTTCCGTGAAATTACTTCATTCAACTTTTTAGCTCAAAGGGTGTTGGCTTGGGGCTAGTGAAACTTTAAATTTAACAAGCATTCAACCTTTTTATAATAACTATCTCATTATTACACAGTAAATTATTAACTTAAACAAAATAATGGTCATTATTTTTGTATGTAAAGCAAAAATAAAACAACTTTACGCCATACTTATTTAATTATTTATCAAAATCAATCAATCTTCATTGTAGAATATATGTAGGTATACAAATACATAGAAGGCATAAGAAGGCATAGAAGCAAAAACCTGAATCAGTAAGAACGTAAGGACGTTCACAACAGTCGCCTTCATGAATAAGTGATTTTTTCAGGATAACCCCCAGCTACACGATGTTTACGTGCACGGGTCGCATCAGTATGCACGAGCCGAACTTACAGAACGTTCCGCGAACGTTTTCCGTGCCCCTAAAGTATCTCTCGAATGATTCTGACTCTGAATCTGATAACGTAATGCAGTTCAACTGTCGGGAGGTGTTTAAGGCGAGCGCAGGTCATGTGTTCGTGTCAGCTGACTACTGTCAGCTGGAGATGCGGATACTGACGCACTACAGCGCTGACAAGGAGCTCACAAGGATAATGTGCTCGGATGTCGATGTTTTCAAGTCTGTAGCGTCGACGTGGAGCGGCGTGCCGGAGGAGGAAGTGAGTATAAACTTGTGGAGGAACAGAGGAATGTTCCCATAGGGTATTTAACTACAATGAAAATATAGATTAAACTGTTGTTAGCTTAAAAGTATATATGTTTTTAAACCAATTTAGCCTACACATTATTTTAAAATTATTTGGATTTTTATTAAAAATCGATAATAAAATGATGAATTTTTCGTGTTTGATCACGTGATCGAAAACACGCGGTTTGGCTGAATGACGTCACTTGCTAGTACTGCTTACTATACGCAATGACAGCATTGACAGCTTAGTATGGTTATTTGACCAGGTGACGTCATAACCTATTTAAAATGGCGTATTAGCGTTTTGGCGGCTTTTTTGTTCATTTAAACTTTGATGGTGATTTTCATAGAAAATAGAGATATTTACAAACAATTAAAATAAAACAATTAAAATTTTTAGTTTTAGGTTTTGTGTATATTATTTAAGTTTATCTAATTAAAATTTCTTGTTGTAGGTACATTTTATATTTAATACAATTACTTAATACTTAAAAAAGCAAACTGCATAATGTATTATGTTATATTGAACAATTTGAGTTATTTTTCTAAAAGGTGTCAAATACCCTATTGATGACATTAATGTTCACTGTGGATACTACAATCTATACTTTGTTATAACCAGACCTAGACTCTACATAATGTGCATGTGTTTTATAATTACCACGTTGGCCCGTAGCTCAGTTGGTAGCGACCCTCCTTTCGAAGTTCGATTCCCGGATATGTGACATAAATGTTTGTTCTCGGGTCGTAATAATCCGATATTTGTATTATGTTACTCGCAAGCTCGCAACACAACCAATATTTAAGTGGGGGTATGAGTATGTAAGCGTATGTATTTGTTATAGGTGGACGACGAACTTCGCCAGAAAGCAAAGCAACTGTGCTATGGTATCATATACGGAATGGGTAACAAAACACTCGCGCAACACCTCGAAGTAACTGAGGTCGAAGCGGCAGTATTCATGGACACCTTCTACAAAACATATCCAGCTATTCAATTGTTTACTAATAAGGTGTTAGAGGATTGTAGGAAGACAGGGTTCGTGGAAACGCTGAAGAGACGGCGCAGATACCTTCCTGATATTAATAGCCACGTCGCGGTTAAAAGAAGTAAGTGAAGTAGGTACTTATTCATTTGTAATGTAATTAATCGTTTTAGGTAAATTGAATGTTTCGGGTACCCCTTGAAAAATTACACTAACCTAACAATCAAACTGTATCGGGGCTGAAACAGTACATAAAATATATTCAATATAGGTAGGTCTTAATTTATGTTTGTCTGTCTATCGGTACAAAACAAATTTACAAACGCTACAAAACGCTGGGCATATTTATAAGTTATAGTTATTATTTGTCAATGCAGAATATTTTCTATGTCGAGATATGAATCTATTCCAAAAATAAGTTTATAAATTCAGTCGGTAACAACAAAGGCGTCACCGTTGCTTTGCTGGCCAAAAACAAAAGAAAATGAGATGTCCACGTATTCCTTAGCATGGCCATCTTTGTCGTAGTCTTTACTTAGGCGAAACTCTAAGAATGCTTTATAGGTCTAAAGCAAGAAATTTAAAGTAACTAGCGATATCTTTATATCCTATGTGTTATTCTGATGTATAAGCTATATTATTGTAAAGTTTCAGCAAAATCCATTCGGTAGTTTTTGCGTAAAAGAGTAACAAACATTCATACATCCATACAAACTTTCGCATTTATAATAATATATTAATAATAGGATTAAATTAAAGTTACCACAATAAGACATGTATTCCGTTTTAAGGTGCCGCTGAGCGACAAGCAGTCAACACAATGATCCAGGGTTCCGCAGCCGACATCGCCAAGTCGGCCATGTGTGCCATCGACAGGGCCACTGATGGTTACGTTCAGAAACCGACCCTCGTCCTGCAAATGCACGACGAGCTGATCTACGAAGTTTCTGAACCAAACCAACAATCTTTCATCGCAGCTATAAAGGAGGTGATGGAAGGAGCCATCCGCTTGAAGGTCCCCTTGCCGGTCAAGGTCAAGACTGGATACAGCTGGGGAAGCCTACAGGAAGTCAAGATACGAATGTGATATTAGATTAAATTATGTTACAAATTACCATTATGTGTCTTAAAGTAATTATGTTGTAATAAATGTATTGATACTTTTTTTACACTGTTCATGTTTTTTTTTTATTTGTATTGTGGCGACATCGCACACACATCACACGGTGACGTCACGAAGCCTGAATCAAGCTATCGAAGTTTTCTACATTGCTTGCATTTATACAAGTTCCGACAACTCGGCAGTGGCTTCACTGCCTCCCGGGCAAGACGTCTTGCCCGGCCGGAGATCTCCCTTTGCCAAAGTATCATTATCAAACCAGTTCCGAGTATATGACATTTAGGCTAAAAGTTCCAAAATTTTGCAGCCTGTAAGTCAATATTACGAACCATGGGTTACCTACCTCCTACCCAGAATGCTTTAAATGGACTTGACCAAGTGGAAATCGTGTAAAAATCGTGAACATGGGTAAATGTGATTACCATTGTAAATAAGGACGAGACAAACCGTTGACAACAACTCCATAACTAAAGTTGTAGAAAATTAATTAATCGCCACCTGTCTCGAAGTGCACACCCCTGAACGTTATGAGCGCCATCTTCGCTCGCTCGGAGGGTTTTTCCATTTTCAGGTTTCCCGCGTCATCGGCAAGAGGGCGTGTGGAGCGCCGCCCCTCCGCGCAATCAATACGTGCGCCGTACGACGTCCAGGGCGGCTTGACACCCTCTGTCACGCCAGCCTCGCGGCCAGCGACGCACAGCCGTGCCCAATTAAACATTACACGTATATGCTGTGATTTTCCGATGTATCGTCCTTAAAACAGACGATGCCATTAATTCAGCACATCGATTCGGTCGCCGATGTACCTCGTACAGTCGCGCGCGAGCATACGGTCCGTGTTTGATCTCGATACTCGCCAGTTTACGTGTAAGGGAAACCGAAAATGCATCTCCACTTCGAGAGGAACGTGAACGCTAAGTGTGACTGTACGATATTGTCGCTGTCATGGATGGGCAAGGTCCCCGACGAACTCCCCGAGGTCAGTTCATGGTTCATATATTTTTTACACATTCAATACTGTCGGCGTTCATATGGCGGTCCTATGTAACATATTTTACGTAAGTTACCTGCATAGCTTCGTCAGCTTCACACTAACTCAGTAGTCAGTTGTGATAGGCAATTTTATCTCATTTTTAACCGACTTCTGAAAGGATTGGTATTTTTTTTTTCGATGTATGTACACCGATTATCATACTTACTGTTATCGTAATATTTAATTCTGGTAGTAACATCATTGACATAAATACTAGTCAATGAGTAACATCAATATATTGTTTTAATCAAGTATTTATGTATTCATTATTTAAATGTGGAAATAGGCGCTTAAGTAAGTATACTATGTAGCTAGCATGAAACCGTCGAATTTTTTACGCATTTTCACCCATCATCCGGCAGATTGCCAAATAGATTAACGGCCATCAAAAGGCACGTTGGCTGAATTGTCTCTAAATCTGTGCATTAGTCAGTACATTAACTTTCCATTACCTTTTATGTAAATTGGAAACATTTTAGTGAGCGTTCGACTGTACCTTATTTGTTTGCATGGAATTTGTGAATAAACTCGAATGAGTTCAACGCAATTCTGCGTTGGGTAGGACGATTGCCCAGTGAAGGTTCGAGGCTCCCATTTCATTAACTTTTTGGATGTTTTTATTGTCTGACCTATTTACCTCTCTTCTTTAACATTTTAAAGCTCTTTCTCTTTATTCTTTACATTGGGTACCATATTTTATTAGCAGTTCAATGATCAATGGTATATAAGATAATACCTAGCTAGCGTTAAAGAAGCCTATCAAAGAATCATTTTTTTAGATTTTTTAATTTCATTTAAATAAATAGGCAAGTAAATAAGTATGCAATAATGTAAATAAGTATGTAGTAATGCAATAGGCAAGTAAATAAATAGGTATGTTTATAATTGGTAACGGCGCGATAGGTAAAATGAAAAAAGTTTCTTATTGTATAAAAATAAATATTTATATGAAAGAAGGGCAGCTGACCGAAAATATCGTAGATGCCTGAAGGTAATCCCAGCAAAACATGATAAAAGAATGAAAACTTTGAGAAATAGTCGCCCGATCCGATGTAATTGCTCCCGGCTTGAAAACGTCACTGGATTCAGACAACCTTTGCGAATTTATTCAAAGGCGAATTTATAAAGTACCACAGAATAATGTAGGGAGCGCCGGCTCTAGTCCTTGATCAGGGTGGAGCGAGGTTGCCTTTCAGTGCTTCTTTGGTCGACGCTTTCATTTCACGTAAATTTTATTTGCATTATGTAGTACCTACGTGATCTCAAATGCCCCTGTAAAAAAGCTCGCCAAGGTCGACTCACTGCCCGGACGCCCTAGGGCTCAGCCGAGGCACCTACAGACGTCCCCTCTCGCTTCACTCTAGGGCCAGCCAGAGGATGTTGGTACATACATGAATCTGTTTTATCTGTTTGCCGGATTAGTGGGATTACCAGAATAAGGATTAAAACCCAGTGTTCCCTCCATAGGAAGATAGGACTTCGAAGTATTGTTACAAAATACGACCATGACGTATTCTACCAAATTTTTGAAACTACTTACAATATGACTTCACAATGAACCTTAACTAGATCCAGATCTATCTTCACTTTACCTTTCCCTATCTCTATCTTATCTTACTTTATGCTTTACCTTTTAAACGCTCGTTTCCCCGTAGAAACCTTTTATTTGAAGCAAAATCTCAGGGAAGCACAATATAATCAATATCCATATTGTTCTATCATGTTCCAATATAAAATTGCATCACGTAGATACCTACCTTGCCTAGAAACAAGCTTCCTGAACGGTTTTTTTTAAATAATACATTTATAATTGAACCGTAGATGAAACCCCCCGAGAAATACAGTAATAATTTTAGAGGCAGTATCAACAAAATTAATATTCTCAATACTTTTAGCATAGCACCGAGCACCGGTTGATGTTGCCATTTTCATTATACTTAGTAACGCAATATCGTAAATTATGAATAGAATTTCATTTTATCTTAATATAATTAATAGGCTGCTAAAGTCACAGAACAGAGAGTGCCGCAGCGCTCGATATCGACTATCACTTGCTTCGGTGAAGGAAAACATCGTGAGGAAACCTGCACACCTGAGAGTTCTCCATAATGTTCTCAAAGGTGTGTGAAGTCCACCAATCCGCACTTGGCCAGCGTGGTGGACTATGGCCTATACCCCTCACACTGTGAGAGGAGACCCGTGCCTAGCAGTGGGACAGTTATGGGTTGTGATGATGATGATGATGATGAGTGTACAGACTTTGGAAAAAAATTAAACTCTAAATCTGAACGCTTCTGCAGATCATGCTTGTATAAGTACCTAACTGTCCTTGTGTATCGAATTATCGATCTGTGAAGGCTTCTAAATACGAGTAACAATAAGTAGTTACCTGTCCCTAATAAGATTAAGTTTTAATTAATCATTCGTATAGGAAACGTACACAGATTTTTGTTTTTTGGGTTCCGTATCAAAATGGAAAAAACGGAACCCTATTAATATGCCTCCGATGTCTGTCTATCTGTCTGTCTGTCTGTCTGTCTGTCCAACTCACTCACAGAGCTCTATCTCTTTAAACAGAAATAGATAGACACCAAAACTGTTCACTGAATAAGAGTTCAATTTAATTAATATCGCTCGGTCGTACGGAACTCTTAGTGTGAGAGTCCGACTCGCAATTGACCGGTTTTATTTTCAATTGTTAGCGTTTGAACGAATCTTAAATCTTAAATTAACTTTGGTATATTGTAATGTGCAAGTTGCATGCTCGCATATCAAACGCATGATCATACACGCGAACAAACAAACTGGCACGCGTTTGGTTTTTGCATGCAAGTCTCAAATTAAACAACCACAAGTTAATATTTTTATATAGTATGTTATTAACATATATTATATCTATAAAAATATATATATTATATTAAATATTCATATAATGTTATCCCAGACGCATATTTAAACAGCCAGCTTCCTTTTTGATTCAAAAACATTGGTTTTGTTTCTGTTCTTAACTGACTGACTCCAAAAAAGAGGAGGTTCGCATTTAATGGAGTGAAATCCTTTTCTCGTTACCAAGTACGCCTCGATCTCCGTTAACGACGACAGAAGACGTTCAAACAAAAATAGTTCTATTGTGTGTACATTAATAGACAAGCTTCGTTTCAAGAAATACCTAATCCGGGTAGGTAATTCATAATAGTCCCGAATTGAGTCTTGTTTTGGGTTGGTCACAGTGGTCATAGGCGGCAGCGGAAGGATGAAGCTGCATGCTCGTTTGTTATCTTAAATCCAGGAAAAAAATATAAATGTACTAGTTCCTGGAGTATTTTTTACTGGTGTTTTGCAACCATTTTACTCATTTTGTTATTGATTTTCGTGTGAAGCGACAGAGGTAAAAATAAAGGAACAGACTGTCAGATTACACGTTTTAGAAATATTTAATGCAAAGACATGAACCCTTTACAGATAGATAAGATTATTGTGAATTTTAGTAAGCATTATGTAAATTCTTAAAATTAAAGTTTTTTCGTATAAACATATTATATTTCAAGTGAAGAATGTTCAAGGAGCCGCTTTAAAGTCAGTTTTGAAGTAAAGATTCAATATAATGGAGCACTTTGTGATGCGAGCTATATCCACTTCCTGCTAAGTTCCTAAGTATGTTACCGCTGGAGTATCTCAAAAGCGAGTGTATCGTCTTACCAACGTGGGAGAACGTACTTGGTTGATGAAAACATGGCCTATTTCCGCGGTAACGTAAAGGAACTTTTCTTTTCCTCGGCATTTTTAATTTGCGTAAGATGCAGGAACACTTTTTCGTGCGGGAACACCTTATTAGATAGACTCATAATATCAACTTATTTTGAGCTGGGTAAACAAAATTGTAATTAGGTAAGTAGGTATAGGTAAAATTGTAGTAGAATTAGGTAAGATATAGTTTATGTCGATTGCGAAATATATTTTAGGTAGGTACATAATTATTAGAAACGCTCGATGCAACGCTCAATCATTAATTGGTTGACGATGGACGTAAACTGGGATGTGGATGGCGTAATATCAAGCTAATTGGCAATTGCGCCTTCGATCTCCGGTCTGCCGCCTTCCACTCCGACAGGACATGTTCTATTACCTGTTTTCGAATTGACCTCGCTCCTGTTTAATATTTGGATGCATTTAGATATTTCATAATCCGAAACAACTTTATGCTCTTGTTGCTATTGTTGGTTGAGGTTGAGTTGATACTGACTTATTAACAGACAATAAATTTGCTCTTTTGTATAAGGGTAGTTTCGTTGGTTCCAAAATGTTTGACGGAAAAATTATCTGATTTTCACGGGAAAAAATGATTTAATCAAAAAGCGCTACAGATGGCGTTGCTCCTTATAAGTATATACTATAAATGTGGTTGTAAGTTTGTTTGATACGCTTTCACGCAAAAAGTACTTAACGAATCATCATGAAACTTTGTACCTACACATATTTTTGGAGGTATTAGAAGTAGGCAGGTAACATAGGATACTTTAAAACAAATAAATTAGAATACTTAATTTTGTCAAAAATAGTCAATAAATCTTTGCAAACGCAAGGATTAAGTTTCCCGAAGCAAGGCGAGGGCGGGTAACTAGTAATAAATATTTGTAAACGTGAGGAATAGGTTTCCCGAAGCGAAGCGAGGCGGGGTTTACTCGATGTATCTAAATTAAATAAAATTTCCGTACCTATTGTTTACCTTGTAGTTAGTAACTTGTTCTAGGTAGTAACGTTGATGTCGCAGCTGCTGATTTTTGTAAGGTATATAGTTTTGTATGAAACTATGCTAATAAGTATGGATATCAGGAATTAGGTTCATTACACTTGAGGCACTTAACATTCTTTTGAAGTTTGTACAATTTTAGGTTATTTTATGTTGATGTAGGTATTTATATAAACTTGTTAAACTTGAATAAGGTAAATGTCCCATATTCCGGACTATTAAGGCACTTTTGACTTTGAGGTTGGTTTTTAGAAAAAGTAGGAAGGTTCTAGGGATAAAAATTGTTTTATTCTCTAGATTGGTATTATAAGATAAATGTTGAAAAATATTTTCCGTCGTAGCCGTTAATTTATAGGAATAATCGTTATTTTGCTGAACCTCACGTTTGTCTCTAATTCCGTACTAAAATTTGGCGTCGGAGCTAATTCCGGCAATCACTGTACGTAATTCCGTACTATCTTTAGCATACGTTTTCTTTGACCTAAAATCATCATACATGTCTTTAAGAATATACTTAATGAATTAAACTACCTAATTGTATTAATTTATACTTTTACTAGTGGTCCCAGCGTACTTCGTACCGCTTTATAATTAAAAAATGTTTTAGTGATATATCGACAGCAACGCCACCTACCGGGTCCAATTATGAATCTAAACCATTCTCGGATCCACCTGAAGACACACAAAAAATTTCAACCAAATCGGTCAAGCCGTTTAGGAGGAGTTCAGTCACATACACACGCACACAAGAAATATATATATTAAGATTAAAATTATTAAGTACGATATAATTGTTCTTTCGGATAAATAAAAAAAAACAATTACCATAAAACTTCTGCGACAAAATGAGAGCTGCTGTTTACTAAATAATCACCATCGTGAAAATTTAATTAAAAAAAAGTATAATTAACGAAAATTCAAAATTACAAACAATTTTACAACTTTTATTATGACAAAAATCTTAAAGAACATAAGTTATGAGTACTTACCTATTCTAAGGAACATCAATTCATAATAATATTAAGATCAGGCCTGGTTGGCTTCAACCCATTAATGGACCACTACTGAGCACGGGTCTCTCCTCATACCTGAGGAGGCCTTGAGCATAACCCTGAGCACCACGCTGCTCCAGTACAGATTGGTGGAGGGGTTAGTGGCCAACCCATGGTTTCGGAAGTATTTTATGCCGCCCGAAGGCCTCCGACATGGCCTAACGACTGCTACCAAATGATAACAACCGGGGCCGACGGCTTTACGTGCCCTCCGAAGCACGGAAGTTCCCCAGAAATTTTTTCCACTAGCGGTCACCCATCCAACTACTGACCACACCCACTGTTGCTTAACTTTGTAGATCAGTTAAGATCGACGCAAGCCGCTGGGCTATGATCAGGCCTGGTTACCAAAGGTAAACCTAAAATATAAAATAAAATCGAGGTTACAGTTATAATGATAATTGTGAATAATATTAAAATGTTTTAAAATGCAAACGTATCGTTTTAAATTTTTGGATACATTTTGTGATTAATACAAAAATCTTGAAAAAATTGAGATTTGGCGTTTTATGTTGAAAACCAATGATTCTGCTTCTTATTACTATACTACGTAATACCGTACGGTATACCGGAATATGGGACATAAGCAAAAAACTCTTGTCCCTTATTACGGCATTGAAGAAAATAGGTTAAATTAAAAAAATAAAATAAAATATCTGAATATATTAAAAGTTAATATAACTATTATGTGCACAACATCGATATAAATAGTTATCCTTATTTACTTTTTGAAATAAACTTAATTTAATTTCGATAACATACTGTATTGATTCTTTAGTATAACATAAAATGTCATAATTTCAAACTCGATTTTAAGAATTATAATTAAAAAAAGCATATACCGTAATTACGTCACACTAATCTGTTATCATTACTGAATTAATTTATGTCATATTTATGTA
The DNA here is from genome assembly GCA_905404295.2 of Ochlodes sylvanus. Taxonomy (NCBI): domain Eukaryota; kingdom Metazoa; phylum Arthropoda; class Insecta; order Lepidoptera; family Hesperiidae; genus Ochlodes; species Ochlodes sylvanus. The sequence goes on from FR990131.1 coordinate 10,379,293, forward strand.
AGTATTTAACCCCAGTTCGGAATAAAATCCATAAACACATCATACTAATTTACCCTTATTACGTAATACAGCACGTATTTATGTTCACCGTTTCACTGTTGTGAACATAATTCCGGCAGTCATATTTTCTCTCAAAATATGGTTTGTTATAACTCGAAATAACGCTGAAACCTTCTGTTAATAAGTAACAATTAATAATATTACAAAATTAAATTAAATTAACTTACCAGTGTCACATAAGATCCTTACGAAAATGCACTGTCGCTTTACGCTCACTGTTAACAACATAGTACTGAAACGTCGCGGGGGCCGCTACTGACTCTTCGGAAGCTCGATACGGCTTTAAGAATGATTATTTATATTCAAACATCGTGTTATTTTGATTTTATATGAACTGTAGTTGTAGTGACATTCAATAAATTATGGATTTTACGGACAGTTTTCTTATTTTGCGACAAAAATCAAAATGTTACGGATTAATGTACTAGCCCGGAATATGGTACTTTTACCTTACATTACCTAAAACCTTATTTAAAAACTTATTTAGTGAGAGCAAACGAAAGACATTCCAGTGTTTGTTGACACCGAGAACCCAAAAAGGTTTGTTTGTTCGACGTTCAAACACTTGACCCGTCAGTCCGTCGGACCCTCGTTTGTGCTATTTAAATAATACAAGTCAGATTACAGAATACTATAATAAGGTTCCAGAATTCAGCGCGATAATATAATAGTAGACTATTTTTCTTAAAAACAAAATTTTTCTCGTTATTTTAGCTGTTTGTCTGCAATCAAAGATGGTGATTGCCATCAATGTTTTTGTAATAACAAATGCGAACGGGTACTTACACGTACCTACCTTTTCTTACTTTCCTTTCATAAATAATCTAAACTTACCTACCGTCTCGGTTCTTCGTCGTTCGTACGCAACAGACGGATAGTCAATACATAAACATTCAGTTAGAAAGCTTTCAAGAAATCCACCATTCATCACAGTCATGGCTTTCCCTTGTGTTCATTTGGAACAGTCCGCACATATTTCTAACCGGGCACAATATTTTTTGTTTAACTTGGCTTTCTGCCCATTTCCTTAAGGCCGTAGCCTGATAATATTTCAATTCTTTGACACCAGAGAAATTATCGAAAAGGTCTACTTAAATGACTTTTGTATTAGATCACAGTTAGGATTGTAGTCCACTGACCTATATATTTAATTTATTATTCCAAGGTAAGGTTTTCCAAGCAGTTAGGCACTAGGTACCTATGTATTTGAAAAAACTGATTTTTGCAGGTGTATTTTACTTGCAATTACACTAAAAGTAAGCTCAAGCAAGACCCATAAATGTCTCTCTAGCAGAGGGTCTGATTTCAATACGAAAAGTTTCGAAGAATTCTCAGATTTAATATTAGTTGCGCTGGAAACTAAAGTAGGTACTAACATCAGTTACAATTAGGGTTTTCGCGTACCCGGACTTTTTTGATACCCGGGTACCCGGGTATTTTCAATTTAAATAAAGCTTCACATAATTTATGAGTTTCACACATTTCAGTAATATAGTTTTTCAAGAAAAAACGAACAAAAATATATTTCTTCTCCATAAACTCTTATTTTAGACTACGTATTTTCAACTCTTTGTAGGAATACTCTAAAAAATTCCATTCAAAATCACACAACACAACAAACTGATAAAAATAAACTTTTATAAAGATACCTACTTCTAAAATACCTAAAAAATTCACATCTTATTAATAATTATGACATAGAAACGAGTTCAATCAAATTTAACTGAATTAAGGAGTGCGCACATTACAACGACTCCACGAACGACCGACGCCAACGCGACTAAAACCTTGACAAAGCTAACATTCAATTATGAGCCTTATATCTTTGAAGGTAAGGTTGAATTTCGAACTTATACTTAAAAGCCCTGTACGGCTCGCCCTACACCCATAGCCGTTCCGTTTCGAGACCAACGCGTCGACGTTGCGTTGACGACTCACCGTAGACGAGTAGTCCACGCGTCGACCGACACAATGACGTAATGTAACTAGCCGGAGTTGAAACGGAGTGGAGACGGAGTCGAGTTGACGTCGATGAAGCGTTGATCGCGGAACGGAACGTCGGAGTTGTAACGGAGTGGAGTCGGAGTGGAGTTGACGTCGAGTTGGTGTAATGTGCGCACTCCTTTAACATGACTGTAATGAAGGCATCCATCTATTTTGAATAAAATAACACTTAAATCTTATTTAATAACGCAGAAATGATATCTCACATTTAAGAGGGGGTATAAAGCAAAATTGGCAATTAGTGGAGTGCCGAAACACGTAAAAATGGTAAAACCTCGGTATTCAGGGCCAGTCAATGAATATTCATAAAAACTATTGAACTGCATTGTTAAAAGCTCAAATAAGAAAGTTAAAAAAAATGCCCGCTCATGATTACAACAATTTACTGAAAAAAATGTTCATAAAATGAAAATTACTGAGCCAAGCTATGTTTAATATTTATGGGACCAAGTGGCAACAATTCCGCATCAAACTAAAGAAGAATCACGTAAATCGGATCATAAATATCTGCGTAATCGATGTACAAACATAAAAAAACGATGACGACGACAAATATATAAAAATGAATCCCTACTTCCCTTGGTCACAGCGTCATGCGTGAATGGCTGGACTGATTTCGCTAATTCTTTTTTGTTTTGTTTGTTATTGTCAGGGGAAGAAGCTTATGAAAGAAATAAATTAAGAAAATTGCGCGAGAAATTAGAAAAATTAAAAATACTAAATAAGAAGAAGAATAAACCTTTGGGCACTCCACTAAATCTTAGATTCAATTTTTACAGTAGTAGATCAAGTTTCTAGAACCTCAATGAAAATGAATTTATTTTCAATATGGTCTATATTTTAATATAATTATAATGCTGATTAGTATCACGTAGGGATTAGACTAGCGATTTTAAAATTAAATCTATACTTTAGGTATAATCAAAAGAAAATGCATTTGTCGCTTATTGCATCCCTATTCCGTGTAATAAGCTTTATCGTCTTTCTCAGCTCGCTAGAAGTTTTTGTTTCATCTACCAGTTACGATTGTCCGCATGGAGCACGGGTGAAATATGATTAATTACTAGTTTTATGCCCCCTCTTAAGTACTTTTGCTCTATCATTTTCTTAAGGCGTTATTTTATAACGGAAATGACAGAAATATAGAATAATTTTATTGATACCCGGGTACCCGGGTCTTAAGTCAAATATTACCCGGGTCCGAAAACTCTTAAATACCCGGGTATACCCGACCCGGGTACCCGGGTCCGAAAACCCTAGTTACAATACAAAGCATCTGTCACTGCTTTCAGTAACCAGGTCTACTTGTCTCGATAGCTACTCGTGTCCACCTTGAAATGTTTCTGTAAGAATTAAATTTATTATTACAAATCGCCATGCTTTCTTTAAGGCCATACCTACACTGTAAAGTTGTAGGTAAAGGACATGTAATATGCCTTGTCATGATTTTGGACCTCAGTCTAAAGGCACAATAGGAAGCCATTCTGTTTGTACAAAAGGCTGTAATCCAACTCTTCGTATTAGCCTTTCATTTGTCATTCAAGCTTTTTGATAAAAGCTAAATTCCCACGACTTGTTGATTATGGGTTATCGTCCGAGATAAGCAATTCCGAATGTGGCCTGAAGTGTGATCGTTGATCGTTGACCGCTTTGTCAAAATGTTAATATAATAATAATCATCTATACATATAATAAATCTGTAACTGATCGCTGTCTCTACATGGAACATAATTATTTGAGAAAAACTTTATTGGTGTAATAGAACCCAAAACAATGTTTTTAGAATATTTGTCTGTTTGTCTATTTTGTCTGTTTTGACAAAAAATATCTGTGGTCTGTGGCTTTGTATACGCTAATCTCAGAAACGACATAACCGATTTGGGTGCGGTTTTCACTTATATACCGTAGCAAGCTTTATTTACCTATTATTTGTTTTATTTCAATCGGTTCATAAATAAAAAAGTTACGTCACTTTAAAGAATTAGGTACGCCTAAAAGCCCAAAGCGGGTACTAACAGGGACATGTTTCCCGAAGCGAAGCGAGGGCGAGTTTACTAGTAATTCATAATATCATGAATGCTTCTACAATCAACTAAGCTAATACTTTCATTAATTCTTCTCTTTACTGTACTGTCACAACGCAACGATTAATCCTTAGGTGTTGGCGCTACTTCTTTGGCGACGTCCATAGTCAACGGTGACCTCTCGCAATCAGGTGCGGCGTAGGTGGCTTGCCTGATCATCTGTCAGCTAAACAGTTCTCTTGTCTAACACATACTCTGTCGTGACCAGGAGGAAGGATGGAAGCTGAACAGAAACAACTACTACCAGGAGGGCTGGCTGGCGACGGGCAACGTCCGCGGCGTGGTGGGCGTCACGTTCACCTCCTCGCACGCGCGCCGCCCACACGAGCTGCCGCTGCGCACTAACTACAACCTGCGGGGGCACAGATCTGATGTAAGTCCTTTTATTATCTGTTTTATAGCCTTACCAACCTCATCGTGCTACTGATCTTTAACTGAATTTTACCTACTATGTATACTCTTGAAGCCGATCTTGGATTCCGACCTTACCCTTCCGAATATGATTCGTAGGCTAAGTAAACATTCATTAAAATAACACTACTTTGTGATGAGTTCCATTCAAACTATTGAAGTTTGGTTGGTGGAATTCTATTGACAAATACACAATAAGTTGGATTTAATATTATGATAATATGTTATGAACGTTCTTATAATTACTCGAATTACCTATATAATATCTAATAACCATTCACTTAGTTCTTTTTGATAATCTTCAAAACTGCTACTAAGTAGCTATACCTATGGACTCTCATGGTGTTTTAACAAGCAGATAAAATCAAGAACTACCTAAGTAGTAGTAAGTATCTGAAGGTAGGTGACAAGATTGGTTTAGATCCGTGGTTTGGATGTCGTTACGGGAACGGGGATTAATGGAAGAACTGGGATTAGTTAATGAGAACCAGTAACAACTTCTAGTTCAGTTTCTATTTGTGAATTTCTTATCTAGTTCTCTTTTCAAAGAGAAAATCGTTGGAGTTTGACTACTTAGTCCACGATAAATACAAATAGAAAACATCAAAATGTGTGTAATTCACACGTGCTAGAAGTTAAACTTCAAAAAATACTTTGGTTAGATGGCTATATTGTTTTAGCGCTGCAGCGAACTTTAGTTCTAACTCTTGCTAATGTTCTTATCTCATTTTCTGCCACGTTAAAACGTGTCTGTATCTTGATCTTCCGTTTCATCGAATTCCAAATCACAACGATACTATAGAAGTTTTCACTTCAAAAGTTGGCTGATTGAAATTGGATTGCCAATGTATATAGGCTGCAACAAAGTCGCTACGTCAAGGGCAATCGGTTCCTATTTGCACTTTATCAATTTACTTTCCATTTATTTATACCGTACTGGAAGAGAGCAGGTAGATATTCTTAAAGTTAAATTTCCTTAAGAGGCTCTAGGCCTCCTCAGGTGTGGATTCGATTCCCAGCGAGGTGGATATTTGAATGAGTTTAAACTTCTGTTCTTGGTCCAGACCAGACCAGATCTTTGTGTGTTGTCCAGGGCACCCACGATACAGGGAATTCTAGTGTGTGGCTATGTGTGTATCGTCATTTATTTTATTTATATACTATATTTTTTCTGTCCGTATGTTATTGCTTTTGATGAGAAGTTAATGTTTCTCGGTTAGAATATAAAATACGTTGTAGACCAACGTCCGCCTGATCAGCTAGTAGGTACTTATTTATTTACCACTATTAATATTATAAATGCGAAAGTTTGTATGGATGTATGCTTTCACGCAAAAACTACCGAATGGATTTTGCTGAATCTTTACAATAATATAGCTTACACAGCAGAATAACACATAGGCTACAAAAGCTATTTATAAAGATATAGTGTGAATTATCCAAAATATAATTAAATCTTTGCAAACCGAAGGAATAAGTTTCCCGAAGCGAAGCGAGGGCGGGTCGCTAGTATATCATAAATCAGTAAATTTCAGTGTAAAGAATCGTATTGTGTACATATAAGTATGCAACTCTGAGTCGTTTTCCTGGGTGCTTACAGATTCCTGTTTAAACAAAGAACTTTAAAATTAATAGGTACATTTTTATAAAATGGCAAAGTAAGTATTATAACTATTAAAACAAAAAGCCCGTTAACGAAGCTCCGCTGTAAAGGGTCGTTATAAAATGTGAAATATTCTCGAGCTGCGTTATTTTACCACCTGCCAGGGCAGTTAGTTTGTAGTAGTTAGCTGTAAAGATTAAAAAGTGGGAATAAAAGTACGTTGAGTGCCTCATCGTGATAAAATGCGAGCACCGCTTCGTTTAATCCACTTCAACGTAGGTAACTGGCTGCGGCTATAGCTAAAGAGCGAGACAGAATGCGAGGTGAAAGAAATAGCATGTGAACACTGAAACAAAACACTTTTTTCACCATATTAACGTAACATACATAATACGCTCGGTATTTTCAGTTTATTGCTTCAGGTTATTGCAAGAGCGCACCAGTATGTTTATGAATGCGAACTTGCGAAGTACTTACTCCTAATTAAACTGTATAGATACGGTTTTATTACGAGTACTTCGCTATTACTTTGTGAACAGCCTAATTACACAATTAAATTCTTTACACAGAATTAAAGTCTTTTATGATTTCACTTTATATTATTAGAGTTTAAACTTGGTACTTACGTTATATTACGTTAAGCTTTTAACTGAAGTATGTACTTAATACGGTACCCACTTGGTTAATGTACTAATTTGTTGCTTCTAACGGGGACTAAAGTAAAGGACAGTAAGGGATTCCTCTCAGTCCCGTGTGCAAGCCAGCCTTCATGGTACTGTACCCCGACCCTCATGACAAACGGGCGAGGTAAATGGCTTTCGGTCCCTTTGTTTGTTTTGTTTTTCGTTTCGGTTGCAGTGAGAAAGTTAGACACCGGGTTGATTTATCGCTTCTTTCTCGATAACGCATTTACAATATGCTTCTGATATAACGGCGTCCATGGGTGGCGGTGACCAAAAACATGACGTGGTTTACCTACTCATTACTAAGTGGGAACATGCGAACATACTCTTAGACAAAACGAAACAGACATACCGACTAACAGACAAAAATTCTAAAAGCCATTGTTGAATCTATTGTGTTAATTAAACCCTCTCTATGATAATTTTTCTCAGAAATCTTCGAAGTACAGACATCGATCGTTACAATTTTGTTATAAATACATGTCCTAAATTGTACGGTCCAGGTGATACTGGTGAAGTGGAACGAGCCGTACCAGAAGCTGGCGTCGTGCGACAGCTCGGGCGTCATCTTCGTGTGGATCAAGTACGAGGGCCGCTGGAGTATTGAGCTGATCAATGACAGGAGCACGCCCGTCACACACTTCTCATGGTCGCACGATGGACGGATGGCTCTTATTTGTTATCAGGTAACGAACACTTGCTCGCCTTCAGTTTGATTGTAGGTATTTTGGTCTGCTCTCACAATAGTTTAAGGTTATTATTATGCTGCGTCAGGTTATGGGTGGAAGCGAAAGACCTTCAGGAACATAACTGACACTTGTCTTATCTCCAGTTTCGTTGTATTTTGGTTATGGTATTCCCCTCAAAATAAATGATTAGGTATACTGGGCCAGCCAATTTGCGGCTTCAAAGGCTTTTGGAAAAAATATATTGGGATAGAAGACCGACAAGGTAGCGAAATTTATAATGATTTAATGTTTCACAATGAGTTATTATTTATTGAGTAGGACTTTATTATAAACAAAAGAGAACTCTTGGAGTACAATGGTAAACGCAGAATAAAGTAAATACATTGTAATAATAAAGCAATTTTTCTGAATAATGTCGGAACGGAAATACTTCCTTGTGGAACCCCTGAGACGTAGGTAATTTACATTACTTATAAAGGTACGGTTACGCCTACAACTTTTCAATTGAACAAATAGGCATTCCATTTACATAAGAACGGTATATAAACAGCATTAATGTAATTTTATAATTTTATGGACCAATTACATCTCTGTTCTTCTTAAACTTGAAATTGCTTTGACCGGACGGGACGGAGTACAGTCTTGAAAACACAACGGGCAACATTGTTATATCTATCTCATAATGTAATAACACAATGAATAAATACATTTCTTAATTAGTGACTACTGAAAAATATTACTATTAAGTATAATTAATTCTAAAGTAAAATATTGATACAGAATTTCAAGTCAATTATATGCCTTTAAAATGTACCCACATCAACCAAATCCTCTTGAAAATTTGTTTTTAATTATTTCGAGAGCTATATGAAAATACCAGTTACCAATTGAACTCTGAGTATTCCGAATGTTGGCCCGGATTAAAAAAGCTTACACAGTTAATCCTGTTATCTTACGAACAGACCGTCATGTGATCGCTGTGGTAGCTAGCTTTCGAGTTTCCATCTAACGAATGATTAATACGAATTCATGTTAACTTCGCTATTTAAAGGATGAAGGGAAGTCATTTTAATTTGCTAATAGCTTTCATAGAGCTCTCTACTGAACAAGTATATTTGACATGTCTGAATATAAACTCATTATCATAAGAACCCCGTAATAACAAGTATCGTTTCATCTTTATAATCGACGCTTAGTTTAATAAAGCTTATGGCCCTTAAAATTTATTTTTAGTATCGAAAACAACTATTATTCGTATCGTGCATTTTACAAACTGAATAAAATAAAAAGTATTCAAACTATTTTTAAAGACATTTCAACTTTTATCTCCTATTCCGCGGGAACAGATCCATTTTACAGGATGAAAAGTACTTTGACATACTTGACACAATAACTATAATGGGTCGTAGGTAAGTTTAGTATAATAAGTTACATCAAAATATCTTCGTTGGTTTCCCCATAATGAATTAACACACTATGTTAGAGAAATATACAAAATACATTTCGGTCTTTTAGCAAAACCCTTACTTACATAATTACTAATTCGACCTCATTATTAGCTAGATGGTAAAAATCTTGTAATCATAGTACCAGAATAAAAATATAATAATTCCGTATAACGGTATAATAATAATTATGAAACAGAAAATTTAAAGTAGTTCATAGCCCGTAGCACGTAGACGCGTAGGCTGCTACAGATTCTACGGAATAAAAGTTGTTCTACAAACTAGTGATGTTAATTATGTAATTCCAAAATGAAAATGTTATTTTAATTTAAACTCAAGTGTATTATTCAAAGATGATGCATACGTAGTTACATTTCTTGTTTACCCGTATACTACATAAACATTATATAAAGCATTCAGTACTGTGTACTTACAGAGAAAACATATTACTTGAGAGCCGTTCTAAACAGTAGTTTAAGTAAGCCGACGGTAAAAGTAAATGAATAGTGCGGGAAATTTGTTAGCGAAATATGGCTTCAGGCATATTGCGTGTCAGAGAGCGAGTTTCTTCGGTGCCTAGTACGTACAGAATTGCTGCTTCGGTTTCAATAGCTTTTGACGTACGAGTACGTACTAATGTTCAGTTTTATTGAAAGCGATGAAACTAAAGTTTGATTACATCGACCGCATGAAACAATGCCTAGTGGCCTGTATTCTTTAGCCAGGAATAATTAAAGCTGCCAATTCATGTCCATATACGATACGAGAAGCGAAGCCGGCTTGCTGCCGCGGCCCGAAAATCGATTGCATTAATTGCCATATGGTATGTACGAACGCGGTGAAGCGCGTGTAGCCTGTGGCTTGGATTACCACGTCAAGCAACTGAGTGCAGTTGGTCGGATCAGTGACTGCTTCTTGCTAATGAGAACTAATGGATCGGAATTTTTTTAGATTTTTTAAAATTCAATTGTGTTTGTATTCTAAATTCAACTAAATTCAAATACGAGTATATTATCTCAGATATAATCTGAATCTCGTATACGGCTCCAAAGATTTTCATAAAATTTAATTAGAAGGGGGTTTCGGGGGCGATAAATAGATCTAGCGAGGTTTCATTTTTAGAAAACGTCATTTTATCCGTGTTTTCAGGCAATGAAAGATTGCTACAATATCATTAGAATACGAAGGTAAATTTCACCACCATCTGCAAGGTTATACTTAATAGCTTAGATGGGAAATCGGGCGGTCCCGAAACCAGAAGACCCCGGTTCAAATCCAGATGTAAAAAAAATTACCGAGCAATGCTCGATCAATCAGATACTTATTAATTATTAAAACAATTCTGAATTGAAGTCTCGTCCGAGCTTCAAGGAATGCTGCATCATTCCTTAATGCATGATTCTTTCAGATTTGTGCCAAACATCATGTTTATGCTAGTTAGTATTCGTTCCATCGCTAGGATTATATCTAACATGATCGTAACGGTACCGCCGTCAGCTGTCACGAGTAAATACGGTCACGGGTTCCAAAAATAATAACGGTCATAAATCTACTAGTACCTACTACCTAGCTACCAGAGTAAAAGCGATGTTGTAAGTATACAGCAAAGATTTCGAATATGATTGTAACAACTTGATTATGACTTATGAGGCATATGTAAATTATATTTCTTTGTTGTTCCAGTTTCACGGCAGGATTCACTATTAGGATCTGATATATTACAAGTCGTATATAATAGATTGATTAATTAAAGAGCAGGATTACATCACTATTTTCATGTTAGGTAAAACTATATTAAGAGTTAGGTATTTATTGCTAAAATGTAGGATAGCTAAGCGTTTTCTAGATCTAATCTCAACTCCTGAATAAATATACTGGTGTGATTTAAGGCTCCGAATATTACGCGATTTAGAATACGTACGAGGGTTTGGTGAAGCCTTTGTGAATTCTCCTACATCACGGGCAATTTGTCTGAAATTCCCGAAGTCTTGACACGTAACGGTGAAAGGTTTGTATTATAACCGACAAAACGTTAGGTAAGTACCTAGATAGTTCAAACAGGATTACCTTGCCTTACGCTGACTTAAAGTTTACCACAATAAATCTGAACTAACGTGACCTTAGACAAAGTTACAGGAGTTAAGAAATATTTTGCAAGATTCACTGATACAGGTTTTGTTTTGATATGTTGTATGTACACTTAAAGACTTAAAAAAATAAATTTTAAATTTTAATTTTAATTTAAGAAGGCAAAGAGCACTTTATACATTACTAAGTATTAATATATTTTGTGAAAATATGTTCAATAACTCGGTGTACCTAAATTCCATACTTAATGCTTTTTAATTGGAGGAAAAACGTTATAATTTACATAAAAACATTTTAACGCTTACAATTCTAAATCTCTAGCAGCCATAGCAGTCATTCAATGCATATGGGCCAGGTGTAGGATCCAGAATAACCGCACCAAAGCGCTGACGCTCCTATCTAAAAATTGCAATCTCTTCCTGTATTCTGCTCAGTTCCAAACATTAAAACTGCTTAGAATTTTTACTTACTAACGCGACGACGGCGTCCAAAGAGATTTTATCTATTTAAAATCCTAAAAGAAAACCTAGTCTGCGGTATAATAAATCCTAGATTTTTGGGGTTTTAGGTCAAAGGTACCGTGTACCTATTTATCTCACCTAGTAAAATAGACATTTTAGGCAAATGTTATTCCTCCTATAAAATTATTCTATTTATACAACATTGGAGACAATGCTGCAGCTGTAGGGACCATGGTACCTAGTAAACACTGACGTCAAAATTTTGCCTATTATTTGAGACCAGCCAACAATAAAGCCCGGATTTCCATTTTTTTTATTGATTTAAGGTAGCAAACGAGCATGCAGCACCACCTACCGCTGCCATGACAACTGTGACCGACTTAGAACAAGACTCATATGGGGACTGGGATAGTTAGTCCGGTTAGGTGACGGTGTTAGAACCATACTTAGTTCCATATCTGGAGATTGCCATAATTATCTCGGCACATAATCTTGGAATGCTTTACGTGTCAATGAGATATACTCGTACCTTCCAAATGAATGTTTAATCGGGCTTCTTTTAACCTAAGTACATTTCTTTTTTATTTTTGAATTTGCGTGTTATTTGCTATTGCGGTAATAAATACTTACCCCCGACGGCTTTACGTGCACTCCGACGGACGTAAACGCACTAGCGGTCACCCATCCATCTACTGACCACGCCCGCTGTACATGCCAAATTTCAGCTTCTTGCGTTTAGTAGTTTCGGCTGTCTGTCAAGCACTCAGTGACGGAAGAGGTTTATTTATATATTTTACGAGCAGTGCCCGCGACTTCGTCCGCGTGCAATTTAACAATAAAAAATTAATATAAAAGTAGCCTAAGTTACTCCTTATGACATCAGTAATCTGCCAGTGAAAGTCCCGTCAAAATCGGTCCAGCCGTTCCAGAGATTAGCCGGAACAAACAGACAGACAGACAGACAAAAATTGTAAAAAATGTTATTTTGGTGTAGGCACCGTGTATACACCCATATGAATTTAATAAAAAGCGGTTATTTTAATATTACAAACATACACTCCAATTTTATTTATTTGTATAGATTGGTTTAATGCATATTGATTGATCGTGTGTTGTCAGGATGGGTTCGTGCTGGTGGGGTCGGTGGCCGGGCAGCGGTACTGGTCGTCGATGCTGTCGCTGGACGCGCGCATCACGTGCGGCTGCTGGACGCCCGACGACAGCCAGGTGTACCTGGGGACCGCCTCCGCATCGCTGGTCGTCATGGACGTGCACGGCGCCATGGTCTCGCAAGTGAGTTTGTTTTATGTTGTATGTGAGTTCGGTTGCTAGGGTATTCTGTGAAGATTGCTAGGTTATTCTGTGACTCAATGTGTTATATCTGAGTTCAATGGTTGGGCTATCTGTAAAGGTTCTATCTTACATTAGCTGACGTCATTGCGTTATTCTAATGTTGTACTACTATGTCGCAAGCACAAAGTAGATAAGTAAATCGCAAGTGAGTGTGTTTAGTTGTTATGTGAATGCAGCAGATAGGCTTTTCTAAGCATATCTAACGTTAACCTAGCTAACATTACTTTGTGATTGAAATAAAACTAGGTTTGCTTTTCATTGTAGGTATGACGTATTATGAGTTAAAAGAGCGAGCAAGGAAAAATGCTATATTAGAAATTTTACATTTGAATATTAGTTTTTTCTTTGTTTTTACTATAACTTATTTCGTACTAGCGACCCGCCCTCGCTTCGCTTCGGGAAACTTATTATCAAGTGCTTAAATATAAAGTTTCATGGTTCTTTAAGAGATGGCGCTAGGCGTTCTTATTCTTTAAGTTAGGAAGGTTCACCCCTAGATGGCGCTGTGCTTAAAACCCGAAGAAATCCCATACAAACTTTCAACCTCTATTTCAACCTCTTCATCCCTTTTTGTCGCAATAAAAGGTAGCCTATGTCCTTTCTCAGGGTCTAAAGATTGTCTGTGTCAAATTTCATCAAAATCGGTTGAGAGGTTTAAGCGGGAAAGCGACAAAGACAGACAGACAGACAGAGTTACTTTCGCATTTATAATATTAGTAGGGATTTGGCAATTTTAAATTTTTGTTTATTCGGCAAATAACTATAATAATGACTTGATTCCGAAAGTTTGTAGCGAGGGCGTGTCAGAGAGGTTATCTGGGCAGACGCCAACCTCCACACCAAATTATAGCTTGTTCGGCTCTGGTGAGCAGCAAGATGCTGGCAGCATTTCAACTATAACGAGAAGCGATCTACGCTCTATCTAAAACAAAGAAACTAGTAAATAAAGCCGTAGTTCAATTACGACGGCGCAGTTTGTAACAATAGGAATTGCTGCATTCACTGCTTTAAGGTACGTTGAACACTGAATTGTCAAGGGATTACTTGAAAAAGTTACGGCTGGCAACAATGCGCCTTTGGGAGTATGTTTGAGTTTCTAGATTCTGCACAATGTAATTAATTTTCAAACGTGGTAAAATTAAACGTGGATCCGTGACAATCCACGTTTAATTTTAGGCTGTTGCTATTCATACGACTAGTATTCGTACGACTAGTCGTATGAATATCTATAATATCATTTTATAAGTACATTTCAGAAGATATATGTAGGAAAATAAAATACTTTATTAAGGGCTCAGCTCAGACATGAAATCTAATAATGTTGGCATTCCCAAGGGTTTCTACGTGTAACATTATACTTATAAGAGAGGAAAGACACTAAAACAAATTCTCTTACAGGTGAAGTTGGTTTCCGAGGGTCGGATAACGTCAATGGCGTGGTCGTGTGAAAAGTTCAAAATGGAGGAGGGCGAGGACACCGGGGAGAGTACTGTGGGCCACGTGCTGGCCGTGTCGCTGGGCAGCGGGGAGATCGTGCTCCTGCGCGGCCATGATGACGTCAGCCCCGCCAGGGTCCGCACCGGCATGCGGGGCAGCACGCTCGCCATGGAGTGGGCCAACTCCCGCGAACTGTTGGCCGTCGCTGGCACTTTGGAAGCTGGTGAGAAATAAGAGCCGTTTATAGAAAAAGAAATTAGGTAGGTACTTGGACCAAAATAAATGATTGGATGCCGTACGATTCAGGAGTAAATATTAAGTGACTTAAATCTTTGTCGGTAAATATGTAAGTCCACATTATGTTCTTCTTTTTGTACTAATATAAGTTTAAAATGAACGGGGCTTCATTTTTAGAAAACGACTTTTTTTCGTGTTTATTTATTTTACGTTAAAATCCTCCATCACTTACCGTCGGTGAGATTATTGTCACGTATTCATTTATTTTACGTTAAAATCATACGCGTCTTATTCAGACTTAACCAATTTCACCAAATTTGTGTTGACAACTAATAACTAGTTCACAATGTTGTTTTCAGAGCAAACCGCTAATGGCTTTCGTGGAATATCGTTATGAAAACATCTATTCTCAACAATGATAGATGATGCGGTTCAGGCGGTCCCAACTTTTCAGTTCAGATACGATAATATTACATTTCATCATCGTTACGTCCGCAATGGTTTACGATCTAATATTTTACGAGGTTTTGACGAATACTTTTTCTATTCAAAGGCCGTGAAAGGGCGATAGATATTTACGAGGGAGTATTCCACTGTCGGGATCCATTCGTCGAAATAAAGTGGATTGATTTGTAGATGTTCCCACATTTGAAACATATGTGGAAAATGGAAAACTGTTGGGTTTTTCATCTTAATATTGCGTTACGATTTACAATTCCAATACCCGAATACCCACATTATCCTTGAAGATTGAATACGTTTGTTTATTCACTACTGGTTTTTGGAAAATATCTAAAGTTAGGACCTACGCTTCTTTTCAAATGTTCAATTATGCTTAGGTTAGGTAGTGACTCTACATTTTACGTTAACATTGGCTCAAGTAGCGACGGAAAAAATATTTTAGGGTTTCAAATGCTGATAAGGAATCCATACAATTCCGTCATAATTCTATCCTAGACATGTTTCATACGCCCCAGCTTAATTAGGTAATTAGTTAGATGCCTAATTGATAAACTCACGAAAGCCATATATTGTGAAGTGTGTAAAATTTCGTCATTATACATATTAGGTATTGTACAATTATTGTATTAACTAGTGACGACATAAATTCTTTCTTTCATTCGTTCCATATTGGTAAAACTACGAGTCAAAAGACGTATTGACACGAAATGATTATGAAGCACAAAAAATATTTGATTTGTGAAAAATGCTGATGCTCATTCATTTATGTATGTACGTACGTATAGGTATAAAAAAATCAAGTGAAATATAGCTACGCAGTCGTTTTAAATTACAATTCGATTTATCTCACAATTCAAACTCAGTTGATTCTACGATTAGAGTAGGTAGGTACCTAAATAAGTTACGGCTAAAATTAGTACAATATGTGCTAGTATAATATAACGACAATAGCACAGCATATTCAGTTTGTTTGATATTTAATTAGGTTTACAAAATTAGTAAGTACTTAAGTAGGTAGGTATAGTAAAGATAATATGGTCCAGTTCTTGTACTTTGTAAGTAACATTATTTAAAGACCCCTACCGTTGGTCGAGGCTTTATCAAGGAGGAGGTTATCAAGTTTCCCCGTTCTAACTTAACTAACCTAATTACCTAACATAGTTTGAGTAGGTACTCTACAATATGCGAATTATTATTAATAACATGAAACTTTGTGATGTGTTTATCAAGTCTCAACATTCGATATTATAAAATCTATTGCACTTGCAAGTCTTACAATGACGTCCTAACTGTTATCTGAATTATTATTAAGTATTATAGTTAAAAAAATTAAAAGTTACCTATGGATATAGGTAACTTTTAATTTTTTTTTAACTACCTATTTATTGGGTAGGTGCTGAAAGACGTTAATTTGTGCTGGTGAAAGACGTTATTTCAGTTAAACTTAGTTGTCGATAGGTCTACCACGGTAATAGTATCATACAGTATTCCATCTTCATACAAACGGTCGGAAGTTCATACAAACGCGAATCATACCTACGCGCCTCGGAGTGTAGTAGACATTAAGTATACAACAGCCACAGAAGCGCCATAGGGACGATCGAACGGGTGGGTGGTGTGGTTATTCTCGGGCCATGGCGTGGGTGTTAGATGTGATGAGAAGGTAACCAGTAAACAGTACCTATGTAATTACAAGCGTAACGATATTTTTTCCGATTTACGTCAGCTAATTACCTACTTCAATACTGCGCATAATACACGTAAATCTTTAAAGCGATACCACGAACAAAGACTATCGAACGATCGTATGGCTGCATACCTAATAGCGTACCGAGATTGCATACGAGATTAAGAGGCCTATAGTGAATTGTTCAGGTGGAAAACAACAAAGTATTTTAATATTATCATGATAATAACCAACCACACCACGATAATAATCATTTTATCATTTATATTTCGCTACGTACTACAACACGGTACGCAAAATATAATTATGATGAAAATACTCTAAAATTTCAATAAAGATTGAATGCTTTTATTGTAACAGGCGGAGATTCCACAGGCGGGAAAGTTAGAACCTTCTGCATGTAAAGGGCAAAAATGTTTTCCTAAAAATTATTGGAGTAGCTTATTAGTTATTCGAGAGCGGTTGCCAGCTTCGAGTGAAAATGAGGCCTAAATCGCTTGCGACCAGTCGCCAACAACCAACGACTAGCTTAGTGGAAATAAGGCCTAAATGAAACAAAATAAATAATGAAATAAAATAAGAACACAAATATTTTACCTACTTAATATAACGTTAAAGTTTTCCGTTTAAGTATGTTACAATCTTACAATAACCATGTGTTTCAAATTTCATTATTTTTCAGAGCCAAATGAACCTGAGGACTCACCACCGTACAAAAACGTAGTGAAGTTTTACTCGGACACGGGAGTACTTATTTACACCGTGCCCATACCGTGCACTCAGGTGAGTACACATTTAACTAGGTACTTAAACAAGATACGACAGCGTATCATGATATTTTGCGACGTCGTCGTGTCGTGAAAATCGACGACATCCAAGTTGGAAAATTAACAAGACGCGTTGCGACTTAGCACATCTTTTTTACGAAATGTTTACTCAGATTTTTGGAAATAAAGGCACCAACCAACCGCTGCCTGTGTCTAGCTTCGCAAAAAATGCGCTACGTACAAACTTCCACGTGGTCAAACAAATGAAGCCACGTAGTCAAAATGCACCGTGTGGTTGTGTACAAGGTGTGCGTGTTGTGTGTAGTAGTGGGTCCGCGACAGATTGAATTTACTATCTCCGAGTCTGCGCTGTCCTGCAGGCGCGAGTGACCGCGTTGACGTGGGGGCACGCGGCGCGGCGGCTGTTCGTGGGCGTGGGCGGCGCGGTGTGCACGGCGCGCGTGTGGCGCGTGGTGGCGCCGCTGCAGCTGCTGGCGCGCGTGCGGGCGGCGCAGGCGCTGCGCGAGCCGCGGCACGCCGCGCGCCTGCCACTGCCGCCGCGCCTGCAGCCCGCGCTCGCCAGCCTCTTCGCGCACACTATACGGGTGAGCGAACGTACACGTACGACGTGATTAATCCAGGGTGGTCTTCGCTAATACTACGGGTGATCACCGAAGGGGGAAGGGGGTAACAAATGGGGAGGCGGTTAGTGATAGTTAGTCCTGTTAGTAGTTGTAAGTAAGAGTCTCTTCTATTTCGGTCGTAGATGTGTTGCGACCCTTGAGGACTAAGGGTAAGACTATAATTACCCAGATTATTTAATTTAGTACGAGTTCAACGTCTCAGCCCAAAACACTTGTTTGTAATAGCAACACGGTATTACATCCAAAATTAACTAACTCTGTTTCTTATCGTTAGTGTAATGCAACGTGTCAGCTCAAAGTCTTGTCTCCCTCCAGTGCAACGTTCCGGAGTCGAGCGAGCTGCGCCGGTTCGTGTCGCGGCCGCCGGGCGCGGGCGCGCGGCTGCACTGCACCATGCTGCGCCACGACGACGAGGAGACGGGCGCCTACACGTTGTACCTGGAGCACCTGGGCGGGCTCGTGCCGCTGCTCAAGGGGCGCCGCACTAGCAAGATCCGACCCGAGTTCGTCATATTCGATCCACAAGCGGAAGGTGCGGTTATGCAATGCGCGGGCTCGAGTGTTTGCGATGATACTAAAATCGCTCCGAAAATAGCAAATATCTTTTTCAATCTTCCTAGGGTTTTGCAAAAATCTAATTTATCTGATAATAATTATGATACATATTTATTTATATAAATTAAATATTAATGAAAAAAATAATGATAATAATTAACTTGATAAATGGAAATCGATTAAGTTCAAAGCTGCCTGTGACCAGTATCCGAAAATTACAAACTCGTAATATTACTGGTCCACGTTATTTTGGTGCTCATTTCATCGATTTGTAGTAGGTAGATACCTACTTATTGAACGCTCTAAAAACGGATACTGCATATAGTAGATTCCTCGTGACTATGTTTATAGAAAAATAATATTGTTAAACTGAGATTAACTGACGTCGTTGTACGGTAGGCGGCGCAGCGACGGTGGTGGTCCGCGAGAGCAGCAGCAGCAGCAGCAGCAGCGGCGCGGGCGCGGCGCGCGTGTCGTCCCCGCGCCCGCCGCCGCGCCCGCGCCGCGCGCGCCCGCCGCCCGCCAACGACTCCTGCTCCTCCGACACCGACCGAGAGGACGGTACTACCTACCTACCTTACTTTATCTTCTGTTATATTATTATTCTGGTCACGTCTTTTTTGCTTCCTTAGACTGACGTCAGTAATCAATTTTATTATGGGAGTGTAGAGGTACTCCAGAAAATGACAAAAACAAAGTCATTTCAAGTTTCATTAAATTATTCAGTGATTCAGTGATACGAGTAAAACTTCGGATAATTGGAACTTTAATTAATTTAATTTAAAATTGGAGAAATTTAAGTTAAACACGTAAAATTTACGATTGCAGGTTGTTCAGGTTCACCCAGGCTTCAAAGGCGTAGACGAGCTCGCGAACGACGCAAAGTTAGGAATTCCAGTGAAAAGGACGACACTCCTGATGAATTGGCTTATATAGATTCTCTACCCGAGGTATTAATTATTTTGTTATTATTTAATATCCAACTTTCGCCTTTCGCTTAGAAAATATCTCCATCGCAATAACGCGACTACAACACGTTTTTCTTTTCAGGATGTCCGTTTAGTAGAAGTAACTTCAAACATTTGGGGGACCAAATTTAAAATGCACGGTTTAGCGAAGAATGTGCCCGCAAATTTGGGCCAAGTGACGTACAAGACGTCGCTACTGCACCTCCAACCGAGGCAGATGACTCTTATGATAACAGAGTTACGAGACGACTATCCGGTCGGGCCGGACCCTAACTTCAATCCGAACATATTTTCAGAGGACGAGGAAGATGTCTTCCAATCCAGTAACCCTTCCTCCCCGTCGCACACCAATAATAATATCAGAAAGAAATTCAATCAAAATATATTGAGCGAGCGAATCAGCACTAGCAACATTCACAGCCAGACCGATTACACTTCCATTAACAATAATTTCAATCCTACGCTGGCCAGGGCCGAATCATATGAGGAGTTTCCTTTTATAGACACAAGCGATGCCATGAACAATATTCCGGAGAATGTCTACAATTCCACTCCAGTGAGGCACACGCAGCCCACGGAACGGCGAGTGAATAATTCCAACAGTGTACCGAACCGCCATGCTATCTCACCGTTACGATGCGAAAGTTCCGTTCCAACCCTGCAATCGCCCAAGAACGCCGTGGCTCCCACCGACATTATATTCGAGCGGCCCTCGCCACAGACGGTCACTTGCGGCGGACGAGGGGACTTCTGCGGAGGACGGACAGATTACAGCGTGCGCGGTGATAACGTTTCCCTTAAAGGAAACCTGTCCAACGAGCAACAGACTTTCAACCTGAACCTCAGCTTAGAACCCAGCCGGCAGGTGACGATTAAGAAGTGCGACAACCACGTCACGGACAATTGTCTTTCTAAGTTGAGGAAAAATATTTGCAGCAGGGGCGAATCCGCGTCCTACGAAATGAATACCAAGATATTAAAATCACTGTGCAATAAAAATTACGAGCACGAAGTCCATCCCGACGCGATGGCCAAACGAACAGACAACTTGCGGAATCTGCAGAAGAATGAGGATTTGAAGTACATCGATGAGGAGACGCCGGTGGAGACGACCATAAACAACTTGACAGACCGCGGGCGGGAGGGGCGGGAGGGGCGCGTGCAGCGGACCACCACCGTGGTGCCGATCAGCCCCGTCTGCGCCAACGTGCCCATGTACGACACGATGACCCGCAGCTGCAGCGTGGGCTACCTCGACCTTGTGGATCCGCAGGTTTTTCATTAATTTAAGTGGTAAACAAACACAATCATAGGCAAAAGTGCTATTTTCAGTTCGATGGTTACTTCTTAAAATATCCTACCGACCTTAATCAAGGCCACAATCCTATTGAAAGTTACGGATGGCATCAATAACCTTATCCCCGAAACGAGATTGTCTGCTTAGGCTAATTTCAATTTACAATAACTTTTAAATGTCCTATTATATTCGTCGGATATGATACGACTTCTATCAATTTCAGGTTCTACATGCGCATGTGAGCCTCACTGCGCTGCGAGGCGAGCCGCCGCGGCGCCTCGTGCTCGTCAACAACAAGCGGCATCGCCGGCCGCGCCGCTGCTTCCGCACCTCCGACGTGAGGCACCTCGAACCCGTCAAGACGCCGAGTCTGAACAAGTGCGGGAAATCGAAGAGTCTCGACTCTAGCGAGCTGGCGATGACCGCGGACAAGAGCCGGACGAGAGCCAAGGCACCCGCGAGGGACGAGACCACCTCGGCCAACTCCAGCAGCCGCGAAGACAACGGTACCAGCGCGGACGAGTGCAGCGCGGCCGTGCGGCTCTCGCGGCGTGACCACGCGTCGTGCGTTTCCGGCCCGTTCCCTCCCGCCGCTCCTCCCCCCGCCCCCGCAGCCGCCACCGACAGCGACTCCGACTACAGCAAGTATTATAGTTAGTAGTAGATGCTTTATCTCACCCGCGACAACTTCTACTTCACAGGTGAGATGCGCAGGTATTGCATCACTTGCGGCTCATTGATAGAATCGAGCACACCCTTGCACACGCGCATGTGGCTTCCTGCAAGGCTCGATCGAACGAGACCCCATTTGTTTGATACTTAAAAGTAGTTGGCTAATAACTTAAGGTATCGATGAGACATACGATCAAAGACTTAGTGAAGCTAGCTTTTTAGATTCCCTTACGAATGAAAACAAACAACAGTAAATAGACTACGAACCAGTCAATCCTTCATGGTAGTCTTAGCAATCTTGTCAAGATTAGTTTGAAAAAAAAATCTGAACGCATTTACGTGCCATAGTCTATAAATGATGTGCCCAGTCGCTCATTTACTTTTCCATAAATGGAATTTGAGTATTGGCTTCTGATGGTACTGGTGCTTTTATGTATTTAGGTATGTTATATATATCATGTAGTTAGGTAGATAGTGTAGGTAACCACTTAATCTCTCAATTAAAGACATCGGTTGTGATATTTAAGCATGCGTAATGTACGACAGGTTCATTGGAGCAGTTGGCGCTGCGGCTGCTGGCGTCGCGCTCGGCGCGGGGCGGCGGCGGGGCTGAGGGAGCGGCGGGGGCGGCGGCGCGCGAGAGCAGTTCCGCGCCCGCCTCCCCGCGCCCCGCGCGCGCCCAGCCCGCGCCCGCCACGCGTCGCCAGAGATACTCCTCCGCCTCGCCTATACGGTATGTCGCACACTCAGGTCCAAAGTATATAATTTATTTACAAAAGGATTTTTTCTGATTCTTCATAATATTGCGTTTACCAAAATGTTTAGAATCCTTATAATTCAGTGGATGGAATATAAAGGATGAATCTATTATATTTAAGAAAATGGGAAAATGTTGACCTGTGAACTTAAAAAATCTATCTAGGATTTCTAGGAATATGAGTACTTATATGACTTTCGTGTTTATAGGCAACTACTTAACTCACCGCTATTGAACCGACGCCGCAACAAGAAGCCTTCGGAGAGCTCCGACGACGAGTACTCGAATGGTGGCTACAGTGAAGTCAACAGCAAGAACTACCGCGACCTCGAGAGTTTCCAGAAGGCACAGCTTAGGAATAAGGTTAGTTCACAATTCGAAAGTCTTATCAGCAGCTAGCAAGCAACTAGTAATTATGTGAAACTCTGAATGTCATTATACCAACTAATTCTATACAAGATCTAGTAAAATTATTTACAAATCCGAGTCCAAATCCGAGTATTTGTCCTACCTGGTACCTATCAACCAACAAGAAGGTACCTGCTTATTAGATAACATTTGGAATACTAAGATACCGTTCTCCTATTTTAATATCGATGTTTAAAGACACTAGAAATAAAATTTTTGGTCCTTCGAGCTGGCTCACCACACCAGTACATTGGAATTCGGCAGTTGAAACGCGCCGGCGGCAACATAACCGCACCGGCTACCGGCATGGGCGACACCCGCGGCTCCCGGCGACAGCTAGTGATGCACAACAAGGCGCCGATGTGGAACGAGAACAGCCAGGTCTACCAGCTGGACTTCGGAGGCCGCGTCACACAGGAGTCGGCCAAGAACTTCCAAATTGAATACCACGGGAAACAGGTAAATTTAAGAATTCATATTTTAACTTCTGTCACTAGTTGTTAGACGGGTCACCTGACGAACTGGACACTACCGCCCATAGACATCCGAAGCAGCAGACTTTATAGAATCATATCTAACTAAGGAGCACAGGGTGGAGCAGATAGGTATATCGACATTGAGAGGAAACATAATAATACTAATATTTATTTACAATTTTACATAATAACATAACATAATCATAATAAACTTAAATACACAACACAAAACCTAAAACTAAAAAATAAAAAAAAATAAAAAAAATAACATAATAATTAAAAAATATTATTAAAAGGAGTCCCTTTAGGCAAGGTTCCGAAGATACTGGCAGCGTTCCCCCTTTGAATAGCTAGGCTAATTCTTTGTCCGAGGTAGCTGCCAGCTCTTCGGTCTCCTGTGATGTCGACTAACCTTTTTGCTATTTCCTTAAAAAGCTTAATAGCACTAGGACCCCACGGACCAAGGGTCTCGACACCGAATGGGACAAAATCGTATTCGGAGCCTAGACCCCTGTATTTAGATGCTTTCGCTTTTTCAGCCGCTTCACAATCCGCACCAGCTCTGTTGTTGGTTCCATGTAGATGGGAAGGGGCCAGCGTGTCTGAACAGGTTGCATCCCATACCAGCACCCGGCCCATCTTCCATGGAATCAAACTCATACCGTCCGGTCTCTTGCCATCGTCTCTGGCAATACCAGTCGGCTCAAGTAGACTTGGCACGTTGACGGTGGCAAGGGACCGGCGTATGATATCGTTAAGTGCGGCATGTCTCGAGAAGCGGCCTGCACTTTTTTGGCATGACAGTCCATGATGTCCTAGCTTGTCGACATCACTGCCACAGGGACATTTATGAGGAAACTCTTATCAGATATCAGGAATGTTTACGATTTACACATTGTTCCCGAAGGAGTACCTACCAATTCTACTACTAGGTACGTATGTACGTTTGGTGCGAATTCTTATTTTCTGACAGTTACGTAAGAGTTACATTTTAGTATCATATTGTTACACGAAAGAACACTTAGCATCTGTATGACAGAACTTGCATGTAAATACAATACGTCTGGTTAACACCGATGCTTTTATATCGACAGGTGATGCAGTTCGGACGTATTGATGGCAACGCCTACACTTTGGACTTCCAGTACCCATTCTCCGCCCTCCAAGCGTTCGCGGTTGCGCTAGCCAATGTGACGCAAAGACTTAAATGAGCAATGCCCATTGCTAACAGCAGAAAGTTGCGCTCCTACGGTTTCTATAACCGTAGCGGGCTGTAGCTAGTTGTGTACAACGCGACGTGATTTCATTGGACGCTATTGCCGTATCAGTGTTAATTTTTCGTGTCTTCAGCAAACTACCAGTTTGCACCATCAACGCTTAGTGCAACAGTGCTTGCGGCAACATACTCGCGGACAGAATTTTCGTCTATACATAGTGAGATCGTAGCGGATTTATTTTAGCGTAGGCATACGATCGCGTCGCACGGTACCTACTCGGTCGTTCCAGTTGATTAATATTAAATCCATCGCTGAATATAAATAATCTGTACTTAAACTACTTAAATTGCTTTGAATTTTGTGAAATTCAAACTCACTACATAATTTTTACACGTGCTTAGATAGGTAGCGTTGTAAAATAATAAATTGTATGAGTCTCAATGGCGGGTGGACGTATCGGTGACATTGGGACCATTCGGAATGGATCCATGTATTATATTATCAGTTCTGTAACGTATTACAATAATAGGTAACTACAAATGTCGAAGATCTACATTAATAAAATTGTGAGCACTTAGGTTATAGGTAGGTATGTCGTTATTGTATTGGCCTATAGATATAATGGTATTATAACTTGAATGTTACTTAAACTTATTCTTTTATCGGACAGTAATCCTTTTTTACATAGGTATGTATTAGAAATGACGTGCACCGATAAACGGGTACTGTACTTTTTATTGCCCTAGGTCAAATATGGTCTCCTCTTTTCATCGTAGTACGAGAGCAAATATTGATTTTTTTTACCGAATCAATGATGCTACCTCATTCACTTTCTCGAGATCTACACTAAACCTGGGATTACACTAAACTCTCCTGTTAAACAAATAACAAATTTTATCACGTATTTACAGAACGTTCTCTGCTAACGTGTTAGCAAAAAATGAAGAGCTTTTGTCAATACAATGGGAAAGGCTGTGAAAAGCTCTGCATAGATGGCATTACTAGATCAAATAAAAAACATTTTTTAATATGCAATCAATTTATTTGCGATCTAAATAAATTATATAAAAAATTATTTAATGAAGAGGCGTCTTTCAAACATTTCTAAAAGGATGACGGGAACTACTATAAAAACGTAGTTCTAGCATCGCCACCTAGTAGCAAAATTGACAGCCCTCCCATTGCATTGCGTCATATTTCTCTTGCTTTGTTTACAGCTTGTTAATTAAATATTTACCTAATTATACCATGGTTATTGTTTTCTCGGTCGCTTTAAAATTGATTATCTGCGTGACGCCTTTATTTGTTCTTCGTTCGTTCCTTGTTTTATTGTATTGTAGGTAGATTACACATTACCTGATTGCCTTACGTTACCTGAAATATTTATAATTCACTGTTTTCGTATGACAGGTTAATAAAATAAATATTAAGATGTGTGTACTTTATAGTCACTGTTTAACATTACGTCATAGTGAATGTTAACTGTGTCGGGTAAATGTTTTTGAATGTTAAAGTTTTAACGAGCACATTTTAAATGATCCATTAATGTTGTTGTAACTGTGTGTTTATATTTAAATGGAATTGTTATAGTAATATGTAATTATTTAATATTCTGTGAATTGTGTTATTAAGATGTAATAACTTTTAAATTATTAAGTAATTATTCTTTCCAAACTAAAAATTTCTAATGGAAAATAGATACCATACATAGAATAAATCTGTACCTTCGCAGCTAGACATGGCTAGCCAAAACCACCCCTACTATAAATAATCGTGGTAAGTACGCAGACCTTAAAGTAAAATAAATTTAAAGCCTTTGAACCAGAGATCCGACAAGGCAATCTTTTTAACAGGTTAACCCGGATGAAGTTATAACCCTTGACGGATATCCGGTACGCACGGTTCATTTACATACGTAATAACTTCATTTCCAAAGTATGAACTATCTACATCATACATCCGTAATCCATTAAACTTAACCGTGTCTTAAACCGTCTTAAAAATGGTTATATGTGCCCGGCCGGAAACCCGGGCCAGTCGGTTCCTGCTTTAAATCTTTTTTAAAACAGTTAACACCAAAATTAAAAATCTTTTTATTGACTAATTTTATCTTTAGTGTTTTTCACCAGAAACTATCAACAATATAGGTATAAGGTGAAGCGGAGTGTAGGTTTCTTTTTAATAACGTACATATCTGTCGTTAATTAATTAGTTGTCGTTAGAAAGTTTAGAGAACAAGATTTTATAGATCTTGATTTGTCACTCATTTTTTTAAGACTGCACTTTGTAAAATATTTTTATATTGTAATTTCTACTGATAACATTATTTGAGTAAATTAATAAAATATTGATGTTGTGTAAATGAATTTCGTTGCCTTTGTGATTGTTAAGTTGCTTCTAGATCGATGTTAAATCATAACTTCACCAACATGCTTTTTGTGTAAAATGTTTGTTTTATCGGTTGTAAATACCTGTTATAGCGGCAAAGTGTAAATAAAACTATTCTCCAAACAATAAACAAGTTTTATTCAATTACATGTACATGTAATATAAAAACAATTATGAGTGCTAACAAGCATCCATAAGAATCAATCATTACCTAAGATCAGAGAATAGCCTGGAAGCGTTGAGCCACCCATTATATATATTTGTTTACGCTTTGATAAATATATAACTTATATACGAAAACCAATATAAATACACAATTTAAAATATAATATTTATATCGGTATCAGTGAAACAGATACAGATAACTACTAGGAAGTTCACTACACTACCTATCAAAGTTTTTCGCCGAAGTAGTCGTCGAGAAGAGCTGAGTACGAAGTTCGTCGCTCGCTAAACTGTTCAAAACCGACATTGACTGGACGTCGCTCAAGGTGAAGTGAGGAATCACAATGGTATTCGAAGTGGCTCTATACATCCACGACTTCACCAACTGCATGAGTAGCGTACACGCGGCATTAGCCTTTACGTCACAGACCCGCTGCTGTTTACGGAGAGTGTCAAGCTTCGCTTAGCAAGAAAATGTATTTGATGAAGTCCACTGCAACTCACACAGCTAAAGTGCGCCGCGTGCGCAGCAGTAGGTCCGCGGCTTAAAGTAATTAAATGGCGCACGACGCACGCGTCACGAAATCTGTATTCGCAAAAACTTTCTGTTGCGTATCTTCTCCAGCATAATGACATCTCAATGATTACATAAATACATTACACAGGTACTCAATCATGTTTAAATATAAAAGGATGCCTGTCAGTCTAGCGGTTCCTACAATACCTATATACGAGTATCTATTAAAACATCTTACGTATTGAAAAATATAACACCAAACACTGACTTATTATTACTATGGGCGTCGGGCCCACGCTAAAAAATGTCCGAGCCAAATGAGCTTCAAAACGCAAAAAGAGCTACAATACCGTGTTCACAATCAATATGCAATCGAAATTAAACCGCGACGTAATGATTTTAGTGTTTAAATTACCTTGCATTTCTATTCTCGCGATGGCTGGGACATTTTTTTCGCGATTTTAGTAAGAGACCCGATGTCCATAGTAATAATAAGCCAATGACACCAACTATATTGTATCAATTGATTTGTTTTAAAATTTAGTCTTTATGAAATGGTTGACATAGATCTTTCTATGTGAAGGTAAGCGAAGCAGAACACCTGTTTCAGTACGGTGTTCTACATTAATTTCCGATATAATTTTAATTACTTGTAGGTATACTGGTATATATTATGTAAACAAAATGTAAAATTTTAAAACTTCTGATTTGTACGAGAATGAGAATATCTGCGGTTCACAATGTTCCAGTATATAGAACACAAATGACAAAATAACGAACGTTCGAGCTGATCTCATGGCGTCAGGATGTGGCTAGTGGAACTTCGATCGTCATTTAATTCGTCATTTAACAGGTAGGAAATTAACAGTAAATAGTTTGAATGAATGAGGTACATATCGCTATGACCTTTATGAGTATGTAGGGGATGCACGTTACGATTCAATTTTTATACAGATCGATTCAAGTAAATACGATCTATCGATATTTTGAATCGATTCATTACAATACGATCTTCAACTGAATCGATTCATAAGTAAGATGAATCGATTCCTTTGGATCAGATTGATAGACAAAGTAATAATCTGTTACGATTTTAAGCTATTGCATAGCTTTTATCGTGGGCCTTGAGCGTGGGGACCGAATCCAGAAATTCCGTAACGAAAAATACCTAACACCCCCAATCAGCGCCATCTAGTACCTTAATACTAAGGTATGGTACGTATGTTTTCTACAAACTAGATGGCGCTGTTCTGATATAACTATATAACTTCTAATAATTATAATTGCATAAGTTGATAAAAAATGCTATGCAATAGCTTTACCGCGGCAGTCTCCGAGTGCCACATTTAATTTTATTATTTTAGTAAGTATCGATTCAAATACGTACGATCCATTACGATTCAATAGATCGATTCAAACTGAAAAATCGTGCATTCCTATGAGTATGTATGGACGCATATCATTGACATATGAGTATTTATGTCATATGCACATTTTTATCGTACGATATGCCTATTTTGGAGGTTTACTGGCGTACTTTATACTCGTCTTAAACTATGGCTAATCGTCCTAAGTTAAACGATAATATTTTCTGTATCAAATAATAATTGATCAAGTAATATCCTGGCACTGTGCTATTACAATTAACATAGTAATAATGGAGTACTGGAGTATAAGTCACAAGTTTCCAGTTGTACATTTCTCAGTCTAAAAATAGTCCTAATTTCAACACATCAATACTGTAGTAATAATGATTATGCTTATATAATAAGAAAAGCTCTTTCGAGTTTCGTATTAGAAGACTATTGATATTAAGATATGCGTCATAATTCTAAAGATTAATAAGGCATGGAAATTTATTGCAAATATTGTATAACATAGTTAAACATTGTTTAATAAATCTTGTAAAATATTTTAATCCTTCTCCACATTTAACAAAATCAGCTCAATATTATAAACTTTGTGTACACAGCCTAATACTTCGCATTTACATATTGGAAGAGGTAATTTTGATGCACAATGTTGCTTTTATATTATAAAATGTTCAGTCTAAAGCACGGATAACACAATAGCACTCCTTTGGTAGGGTTGATTCTATTTGCCCCGATTGCCCCGCCAATGGACCAGCGGCTAAGTTACTTCCAAATGGCCCCACTACTCAGTAGCTTTAATAAATCCGTTTAACAGACCATATAACAAATATTAAGTTTCATTTTCCCTGGTAGTTAACCCCGCCACATAATCAGAACATTTAATCAAAATATTAAAAAATTGTGCAGTCGGGGGACCCCCATCAGGAACGGAGTTCATTACGTTTAAACTTAAGTTATCATCTATTGTATGAGATATATTATTTACATACCAGATCAAATGAAACTTAATCTGTGCTATCCATATTAACAGAGATCACTATTGACGAAATTTTTGGGTCTGAAGGAACAATGGTGGATGGGAGTTCCATCTAACTCATTAATGGGGCAATGCGATTGATGTGATCGGGATCAACCCCATAACAGAGCGCGTCTACGATTGCTAATCACAGTCACTTCCACTCTGGCCCGGGACATAGTCTTCATCATCCTCATCTGATATATCAAGGTCATCCAAATCTTGAAAGAGGGACTCATCAACTTTCACAGCGTCACCTTTAAGGAAAAAGAAAACATATTGAAAATAATAATGTACATATAATAATACGTAACTGACTACGTACGTATGTTATTGATAAAAAAATCACGTCTCTTTCTTTTAATGGGATATTTTAGCTACTAGATATAAGTATCCTAAATAGAAAATCTGCAATGTTACAATGTAATTGTCAATATTACTGTTGTTGGCGCATCTGTTATTAGTCCAGTAATTTGAAGTACTTACCTTATGTTTTTTGACCTTGAAAATAATCTTACCTATACAAGATCAGGCTCACTATAAACTCCAACTATTCCAATTAAATTAAATTAATCAATCCATTAAATTCATATGTACTATAATAGATTCCAACATACCATCCTCCAAGAATTTCAAGTCGGACTCATTGAGTGTGGTGTCCCTAAGGAATAATTCCTTCCCAGTCAATTTATTCTTGTCCTTAGCTTCTTTTTCTCTCTTTGCAGGGATTCCCATATCAATTTCAAATTGCTTTCTCCATGCTAGAAATGACTCAACTGTCACCCTAGTGCCTTCAAACCTTTTCTGTAATAATATTGTATACAAATTTACACGTGATGATAATTTGTAAACCATGCAATACCATGCATACCATGTAAAATATTTATTATTGTACATAAACAAACCAATTCTGCTTCATCTTCCGCTTTCTTTTTTGCTATCTGCTGTTCTTCTCTTTCTTTCTTAATAGCATCCCACTTTTCATTGAGCCACTCTTGCCCTGAAGACACCAAGGTGAAAATCATCACCATACCAAGATTTTCTTCACCCTGAAAATTTAATTACCAAAATTAATGACTGTGTTAATGTTCAACAAAAATTATGTTGCAGCTACAAACTACATTCGGTTCAAATTTAGAATATGGCTTGAGATCGGTTAGTTTTCCATTTTTCTTCGAAATGGAGAGCTGCTGAGACTTGAGAGTAGTATCATAGAACTTCTACCAGCTCCAACCAATTTCAAGTACGAAATCCTGCAACCATATTCTAAACCCAAACCCGAAATTGCTCACGAATAAAATTATTAAAGTAAATGAAATAATTGACATATACCTATATCCTATAAATACCTGTGCGGTCAAGTAAGTGAGGAGTTCATTTTTATCAATAACATCATCAAAATTTTCTTCATTCTCAATTTCAACAATAGGCAGTTCGTCCGGGTATTTAGGAGTATATGTGAACACCAGCCGACACGCCAATCCGTCTCCATCATCGAAGCCTTCAGACTTTATTGGTATAGAAAATTTGAGGACGGGCTTCCTTTCCAGGACTACAAAATATTATAAACTTGTTTTAAAAAATAATGACATTTTATATAATTGGTTTAAAAAATAATAACTAATAGACAGAGGGATTCGTTTTGAAGGGATATGTATATAATTTATTAAAATTTTGTGTAAATTGGTTGAAATATGACAATAACAGTTGAGAAAATTGGAAAAAATCAGGCTGCCTGGAGCTTTTAACGAAAATGCTGCCCTCCCTTTGTACAACAATGTATGGGTGAAATAATTCTCTTTTATAGGGCTACAATAATGTCTGCGATGGCATAATATATATATGGGTACTTATAGACCCATTGTAAGTTTTAAAATAAAAGCTTGTAAAAATGGTCATGTACAATGCGGTAATTGGAAAGTTATTTCGAGGGATACAGTATTAATCTTTATTGACTTAAATATGTTAGTGACCTTAAGCTTCAGGCACATTATGATAAACATTTACACCATATAATTTAAATGAATATCTTCGGTTATCGTAAAATTAAAACAAACGCGCGTGAAAATAATTTCGTATGCGGGTTACGTCTAACAATTTTGGAGTAAGGGTACTACTAAGGTACAGGTTTCCCGAAGCCAAGTGATAGCGGGATTACTAGTATATTATAATATTTATAATCAGCATTATTTACAGGGAGAATTTACAATTTACACTTACTTTGCATATCACCATAGTAAATAGAATCGAGAGCTTCAATCTCGCTTGATTGTTCATATTCGTAATCCATATTGCAATAATTTACTAACGTATTTTAACGTGTAGTACCTTACAGCGGTTCTATGTACACAATTTCTTTTTTTATTATAACAACTTAAACTCCACAACAACACATCCTTTTTCACATAGAAATTAAGGTTAGATTACCAAATGTCAAAAAAGCCTGCCTGTCATTACTGTCACTGTCCGTAAAGACAGTAACGTTTCATTTCAATATTTTTAATTGTAATTTTTTTCAAAGTTGTATTGTCTTCCATGACTTAAGTAAAACGCAAAACTTAAAATGAGACAGTAGGTACAAAAATTTATGATATTATTATAATGTGTACTTTGTTGTACTTGTATCTGGGTTACGCCCAAAGTTACTCTATGGTTACGCCCACTTGCCAATTCCTTCCACCTGTCTTTGTTATCCCAAAGACGATATATTTTACACTACGTAGGTACTACGTTTTTTTATCCGTGGACCGTGAATCCATCCAAAAAAAACTTTCTACCACAGACTAGGTAGACTATATCTTATCTATATAAAATATCTAATATCTGTAACTGGTCTGTAACCGTCTGTGCCTCTGTGGTTACTATTACTATGTATTTTTTTTACTTTATATTTGATTCGCAGATTCGGTGACTTCGCTGTTCAATTTTTAAGTATTTTGTTCACCAGGGAGGTTAATATTATTTACATAAAACCCAACTGTAGAATATAACTAGATTTTATAAAATTTTCCCGCTATATTTTACCTATGAATGTCATATAAGATCACGTGACTGACATCCAAGTCATCGAACTGACCAACCAACAGCCAACAACAGCCAGCCAGCGCCATCGTAATTCCTAACCAAATCAAAACCAGTTTGAGAAATGGCCGACGATAAAGAAGTGGAAAAAACGATCGCAGAGGACTTGGTTGTAACCAAGTATAAGTTAGCGGGACAAATTGTCAATCGTAAGTTTCATCACAAATAGTTTATGTTAAAATTTCGAAGTTCCTTACATGATTCTGTGGATGTGAGTACGTTGGCTGGACGCGTGTCATCACCATGCGGACAATGTGGTGTCGCTTC
Organism: Ochlodes sylvanus; assembly: GCA_905404295.2. Taxonomy (NCBI): domain Eukaryota; kingdom Metazoa; phylum Arthropoda; class Insecta; order Lepidoptera; family Hesperiidae; genus Ochlodes; species Ochlodes sylvanus. The sequence continues at coordinate 10,412,564 of FR990131.1, forward strand.
CGAAGCCAAATTATTTCTGTATCCTGACTTATTTATAACTGCTCACTCTAATCAATTTCCTCGTTACAGGTGTTCTAGAGCAAGTGATTGCTAAATGCGTGCCCGACGCGTCTGCGCGTGAGATATGTGAGTTTGGTGATAAGTTGATTCTGGAGGAGACTTCCAAGGTTTTCAAAAAAGAGAAGGATTCCAAAAAAGGCATTGCATTCTCGACATGTGTTTCTGTGAACAACTGTATATGTCACTTCTCACCAATACCCAGTGAGCCAGACTACATACTCAAACAAGGGGATCTTGCTAAGATGTAAGCAAATATTATTTTATGGTTATAAGTACAGAGCTGTGTATAATTTGGCTTATTTGATTTCTCTATAAAAATTAGTTCTAAAATATGCTTGTAGGTTGTAACTTAGTGAGAAGTTCTTTGTTCATTATTGAACAAAGCCAATTATGTGAATATGCAAGAAGCTTTATATTTTATGTCAATAGTTACTGATGTTAAAGCAAAAAGCAAGTACTATAAAGCATCCTAAAATTGCTGTTATTGAATTTTATATTTGATTTATTAATTGCTATGTATTTTGTATACATTATGTATGATATATATATGAGAATGTTGCATTAGCGTTTTGTTGTAGTGACCTGGGTGCACATATTGATGGTTTCATAGCAGTTGTGGCACACACAGTTGCAGTCGGTGGTGGAGAGGTGACTGGGAGGGCAGCTGATGTGCTCCTTGCAGCACACCTGGCCAGCGAAGCCGCCTTGAGGCTTCTGCGGCCAGGCAATGAGGTAACAGAAGTCCATTGTATATAGTAACTAAATTAAGTTAATAAAATAGTCACTTGACATGTCTAGAGAATTGTGGAGACCAATTTTTACCTTTTGCTACCTTCCATTTAAATTCATTGGAGTAAACTTGTATGAAGTAAATGTAAAACAAGTGAATGAGTAGGTTCAATGTTCCTTTATTTACTTGAGTTGCATTGTGGATATTACCTGGGTTAATTCAAAAGTGAAGAGTGGTCACTTCAGGATGAGTTGTCACATTGGGTCGTGTTTCTTTGTTAGTTCTTACTATATGCAAATCTTTGGAATGTAAATGCTACAATATTGGTTACCTTTGAATAATAACTATTACTTCTGCATTTTTTTAGAACTATGCAATAACAGAAGTAGTCCAAAAGATAAGTTCGGAATATGGCTGCAAGGCTATTGAAGGTATGCTCTCACACCAACTCAAACAATTCCGTATTGACGGAGAGAAGAGCATCATCCAAAATCCATCGGAGCTTCAGAGGAAGGAACATGAGAAGGCCACATTTGAAACATACGAAGTGTACGCAATGGATGTACTCATTAGTACTGGGGAAGGAGTGGTAAGTTAAGGTCTCCAGTAAACACGTCATGTGATGTAAAATTCATTTCACTTTGCAGTTTTTTGTTTATCACTTAAAAGTCATTGATGGAAATATACATTACTGTTTGTTTTAACTATTAGGTTTCCTGTGAGGATTTACTGTAACTGTTACTACTATTATACTTTTCTTTTATCCAATTATTGTGTATCATCAAATTAATCCGAGTAGTTAATTAAATAGATGTAATTTTATTAATATTCTGTATGTTTCAACTGGTGAATATATAATTGAAAAGAATGTTTAAGACCTACTTTGCCCTGATTTCTTTCCAGGTTAGATTATTTATTATCAATCTGGCAGTACTCAGGGTATATAAAAAGTAAATTTTCTCTCTGAAACAATTAGTTGTTTCAGTGGAAATATTACTGACAGTTGCAATACTTGTTCTGTGTTTGATGTAAATAATAATTAATGCTAATGTTAAGCAAGATTTTAACTATTGCAGGGTCGTGAAATGGACACCCGGTGTACAATTTACAAGAAAACTGATGAAGTTTACCAGCTTAAGTTGAAAGCATCTAGAATGTTCTACAGTGAGGTATGCCATTTGTTCTATTTTATTGCATGTAGGGCTGACGATAATGCAGATAGGTCAGCTGATGGTAAGTTGTCCTATGGACTTGTGCAACACCAGAATGCCAATGGATGAAAGAGAAGTTGAAAACCTCATGTCACAGCGCACTGGAAAGGACATTAAATAAAATCACAGTTAATTAATTATCATTTACCTCATTTGATGGATTATATTTGCATTATTATTATGCTTATATTGTTATTATACCTGAGGGTATAGCAATGAAATGAGTTTAAGCCAATGCATCTTAGACACATTGGTATAAATCATTGCAACAACTCATAATTAAATTTATAATGTATATTATATTGTAGAAACTTCATAAAGTATATGCCAAGTAATTGGAATATGCATGTGATATAATGTATATGATGTGAAATTGCTAGATTCGCAATATTATCCACAAATTTTAATGACGTGTTTTTTGTCAGGTCCGCAACAAACATGGTTCCATGCCTTTCAACCTGCGCAGCTTCGACAAGGAGACTAGTGCACGACTAGGCATTGTCGAGTGTGTCAACCACAAACTCATTGAACCTTTCACGGTATGGCCAGTTTTGTTAAATCAAAATACTCTTACATAATATCTGTACAAGTGAATCAAAAATCTTTTGATATTATTCCTTTAATTTTATTGATTCTTGCTACTTGCATTATCTACCTTGTGTTTTTTTCGATGTTTAGTCATTATTAAGATCTGTTCTGAAATTTCTGATTACATTATCTGTCAAAAAAAAATTTTTATTCAATATAAGTTCTGTTTCCATCTACAGGTGTTGTACGAACGTCCTGGTGAATTAGTGGCGCAATTCAAGTTCACGGTTCTGTTGCTCCCCAGCGGCACTCATCGTATCACAGGCCTGCCGTTTGATAAGAGTCAGTGCAAAAGTGACCGCACAATCAAAGACCCAGAAGTTAATGTAAGTTGATTCATTATTTTTACTCTTAGCTAAACAGTGTGATTTGATTTGGCTATGGGATGTAAAGAGCTATAACATACATAAGTGCTTTAGTCATAGTCTCAAAGATGTAGTATAAATTCGGGTCATTCACTTGATCTGCGGTCGGCTCGGCGTCGGTATTGCCTTTGGGTCTAGTAATGTCCATTGCGACGATGACCTCTTACCATCCGAAGCTTCACTTGGTCGTTTACAATTAAGGTCTATTTGTTATTTCCGAATTTGTAACGGCACGCCCTGTTATCTTTCGAAACTTTCTTCTCAATAGATTGTTTTGAACAAGCGCAGGGTAGATTATAGTAATCTTTTTGAGCTGAATGTATTATAGCATTTCAGTTTGAACTATTACGACAGTTAAAGTACGGCCGGCGGATCTAGGCCGCTCTGAACTTTGTTCGGATCGCTGCGCAAAAGTCAATTTTGGGGTCGAAATGGTGACAAGACGTGCGGGGTGTCACTTTGAGCATTGTTTGTTTCAGTCACACGCTCAGTGTTGATGTCGCTATCTCTCTCTAAAGTACAATACCTGCGCACTATATCCGAAAGCCTAACTTCAGAGCGGCCTAGAACCGTCGGCCGTACTATACACAATCATAATTTCTTCCATTTACTTATAAAATATAATGTTATTTAATTTCAATTATTTCCTCTTTGTGTTGATGAAAACAGGCCCTCCTCAACTCGTCCGCGAAGTCTAATAAGAAGAAGAAAAAGAAAGCTGGTGCTGAAGAATCAATGGAAGTGGAAACTGCTGCATAGTACATGCATGACTCTGCTAAAACGGACATTAAAATGAAATCTGCAACTTTCCCGCAAACTCACTTCATAATGGATATTCTATTCACCTAATCATGGTAAAATACAAAAAATAGGATTAAATTAAATACAAGTGAACAAAATATGGACACACATTCGCTGACAAGCATTCTAATGTAATGTACTTTATATTGATGTAATAATTCACCATAAGATTGGCAGTCTTAAATTTATTGTTAATGTTAAATGTTTATTTACAAAGTAATTGCCTTCTTGTGTTAAGTGGATTATTGTAAATAACATTCAATCTGCTGTTTCACTAGCAAATAACTAAAAATCTTGTCACTGTCATAAAACATGAACATATTCATAAACTATATTTGTACATAATAAGAAACCATTGGTGGTTCCCTCTGTTCAACAAGATTAACATACATAATTTAATTGTAAGCTTACAATACAGTAAAAAACAGACTACATTGAAAAGACCATTCCGCAGTTATAATTTAACCTTGTGACGTGCACAAAATTTGTTCTAACATGATAATAGATTGTAAATGTGCAATTTTAAATTTGTATTGTGTAATGAGACTTGGTGGTTCTAAATTCTAAGTAAATTTGACGCTGAATGTTCCTAATTTCTATTGCTTGTTACCTCAAAATGGATGTTCTGAGTAATTTCTTTAAATAAAAGCAATGTAAGACATCAATGCTAATACGTATTTTAGCTCCATAAATAAAATTGTGTGCTATCTGACCTGGATTTACAAATATTTTGAAATAATGTAAATTTACTGAAGATTCAATACAGAATGATAATTTTGGCAATTGGTATTCAGGTAATAGTTATTTATGGAACTAACTCTTAATGTACGGGAGTTGTTTCATGTGTGACCTTGTGAGAGAGGAATAAATCAAATTTTGCCACAGTTGTGGGCTGTTTTGTACTTGGTTGTTTTTGTTTACCTAAATTATCCTATTTTCCTTATTACTTCCAAATTACAAGTGCGTTTGTCTATGTATTGTAGGGTTTGGGTCAGGGACAACTGTGGTTTTAAAACTAAGATTGCACTTGCACTTGGAAAATAACATATTTATATAACAGAGCTAGGGGTTTTTTAAGCTTCTTTCACAATTTCATAAGCTAACAAGGTAATAATTCTACACACTCACAACTTCGCACTATACTACCTTGGGTTGTAGATGTTATGGACATCTTCAATCAAATAGATAATGCCTCACATAGTAAATTCATGCTTAAATGTCCACGTGAATATATACTTATACACTTGTATTTCTTCACTAATACTTAATCTATAAGAGTACTTAATTTAAAGGAGTGCGCACAGTACAACGACTCCACGACCGACCGACGAAAACCTTGACAAAGCTAACATTCAATTATGAGCCTTATATCTTTGAAGCTAAGGTTGAATTTCGAACTTATACTTAAAATACCTATACGGCTCGCCCTACACCCATAGCCGTTCCGTTTCGAGACCAACGCGTCGACGACTCACCGTAGACGAGTAGTCCACGCGTCGACCGACACAATGACGTAATGTACCTAGAACGGAACGTCGGAGTTGAAACGGAGTGGAGACGGAGTCGAGTTGACGTCGATGAAGCGTTGATCGCGGAACGGAACGTCGGAGTTGAAACGGAGTGGAGTTGACGTCGAGTTGGTGTAATGTGCGCACGCCTTAAGTTTACAATTCACTCCAGTCGTTATATTCTTTTTTCGGGTGTTACATTTACATCTTTTGTAAACATATTGCAGCTCTGCCATTTACCATCAGGTGGGATTGTTGTCAAGCATTAACTTATCTTATGTAAAAAGAAAAACACTTGTGTGAATGAGTGTTAAAGAAATATAAATCAGGAGTTATTATAAAGTTTGTAAAAAGACAACTGGGTAATATAACAAATTTATTGCACTTTATTTAGGGAACAAAACAACTACATTACTTCATTTAGCTTCTTGTCCAGGGCTTGGACTTGGTTGGACTGGTTCAATAGCAGTAGATATGAACTCGTAGGTCTTGGTGGCTGCATTGCTGGTGTGAGTAGGTAGATTAGCTAGAAACCTGAAGGTAGATTTAACTCCACAGTTCCAGTAGTACTTGAACAGATAAGTCAATCGATCATTGGATGGCAAGGGGGGGAGCTGAAACATTAATTATATTATTTTAAGATGAAGTAAAGATATTATAAATATCAGTAAATCCTGACGGGTGACCACTACTGGCAAAAAATTCTTAAGCATTCCGGTGGGCGCATAAAACTATCCGTCATGGTTGTTATTGTAGGATAACAGTTGTAATCAATGTAGGTGTGTGCTCAGTTTCGTTAAATCCTTAACAGACCCATTACTATATTTGGATCTCCTCCAATAATATGTGTTAGGACTTAGGACCATAGACCGCGCCAGTACATGTCCAAAGTACGGGTTGATCAGCTGTACTGTTGACTTACTTCATATGGTATTTGTTTTTTAAAATCCCCGACATACGGAGATACTCCACTCTCTAGTTCTTCGTACAGCGCACTCGTTGTAGCGCTGTCTTTCCAAACGCCTTTATCTACCGTATAGTATACTGCACTCCCAAGTATTGCTGATTTTATTCCGAACCTGAAAATCAAATACATACATAACATTAAAATGTTATGTCAACTATTCAATAGTATGGTTCATAATAAGTACAAACTTGAGCATCTTCGGACTAATCTAAATTTATAAATAATTGAAAATAAGTCCAAATTATGTAATTTTAATCAATAAATAATAACTTCTCTGGTCTCGCTATCTCTCATGTCATGACATGTCAGAATTGACACTAACAGATGACAGAATAGAGTACTCTGTTGTGTCTAATTGTGGACAGAATTCAGAATGTCAGATCCTGGCCAGCGGCCATTCATCCACTGATCCACCGACCACACAGCCAATAGACACTGTTTGATTTTTCGTATTGAAGCATTCTGGTAACTGGCTGAGGTAAGGCAAAGCGGGTTGACTGGCTAATAATAATTCAACGCTGTGATTGGCTAATTCAAGGTCACATGAAACGTTGGAAAGAAATAAATTAATTTAAGCAACGGGAAAGAATGAGACGGTACGAATTTATATCGGTACTATAAGCCAGATGTATTGACAGAAGCCATTCGCCTGTTAATAAGAGTCTATTGGCTGTGAGGTCGGTGGATTCATCAGATCAGGGGCTTGACTCTTGAAGTTAATTCCGATCGATCGACAATTAAATTTCGACATTTCGTACTCTTGAATTCGCCTCTTGCGCCAAATTATGAACTAAGATTGTGTGTCAATTTTGGGAATTAATTGAAAATTAATTAATTCAGATCAGACGTTTGAGATTGAGACGTTCGTTAAGCTTATGCGCTCCGGTAGGAGTAATACTGTCGCGTAAATTAAAAGTAAAATAAAATAAAAGAAAAAGAAAATTTGAAAATAGAATTTATAAAATGTTTTCGACGATAAATTAAAAAAAAAACCTTTGAATTTGGAATGTTTGAAATTGGTGGTATATAAGGCGATCCCGGCCAAGGCAGAGTCATTGCGCCTCGTCTCTTCCAGTCGAGGTCGCTACCGATGAAGGCTTCGAGGCCACTTGGGCCAAAGCCATCCCCAAGGCGGTGTTTAGTGGGTATGCGCGAGCTTCACTCGTGAGTCCCACATAACCAATACAGACGGCTGTGTTGGTATGCATGAGCATTCACCGCCTCTCTCTCGTGAAGGGAAAAAAAAAAAGGCAGAGTCAGTCGAGTCTTGGTAGCGAGTCGGGAAGCGCGCTAGTGGGAAGAAGAAATAGGAATAGTGAAGTGCCGTTTCACAGTACAGTGTCGCGAGTGTGAAGTGAAGTGTGAAGGAAAGTAGAGTGTACAGTAAAGTGTATAGTACCGTGTCGCGTGTGTTACCCTTTTACAGTGGAAATAAAACATCATCTATTGAAGCCGGCCTTATTTCTTCCCATCCCCTACCCACGGCTGTGACAATACTAATAGTATTCTGTGCTTATGATGCGCGCGATGATAAGACCTTAGTACGTCCGATAATCAAAACAATTTATTTTATTTTATTCTTCCGTTTAGTGGATGACTAGACGACCCTTCATGAAATAACTTTTGGTATAGATAGATAGATAAAAATGATCTATTGGAGATTAGTAGACCAATGCTCTTGCTAAACCAACTTTTAAAAATATGATATTTAGATTATGGTATGGTACATTGGAAATGTCAAATTGACAATATTGACATTAATATCAATCAGTAATATGTATAGTATTATTATTATCAAATTAAGATTGAAATGTAAAAAAGGCGTTTATGTTCCTTGCCTAAAAAAATATAACATTAATAAATACCTTCAAACAATACAACTTCCTAATTATAATACGAATTGCCATGGACGAAACCATGGACCTTCCTGATTCTTCTTGCCCTGATCTTCCCGAAGATTTTCAGGAGAATGACATTCAGGAAAATCGAAACATAGATGTGGAAGAGTCGGAGGTTTCCGTGACAGTAGATGAGGAAATTTTTCTCAAACACATCAATGATTGTTTAGTACCAAAGCTTGCTAGAAATTATGATGAACGTGAAAATCATGCCGAGTTGTTTACTCGCAATGACACCTTGAGAAGAAAGATGAAATTTGTACTAGACGAAGTCGATAAATATGACTTCCAGGCGTCCTCTGGCAGTGATATGCAGTCTGATATTATATCCTGTCTGGTAATTTTACACAGAGAACTTTTATCTACCGGCCCATGGAATACAGAAAGGAGTAAGGAGTATGCAAAGAAGTTAGGTGATCGATTTCACATGAACTGTATGGTAAAAATGGACGATATATTAAAAAAAAATGATATATGTGATGGTCAAGCGTTATATGATAAAACATTGGATAAACTGCGCATGAAATTGACATCTGATGATTTTAAACGGTATCCAGCACAAGTTGAGGTTTATTGCGATCTGGTACAAAATTATGAGGTAAGCTTTGAATGGTGAATATTTTTGTAAAGTATAAGAAGTGACATGGTTACAGTCTCATTGTTAGATTCTTTGTATCTCTATATTTTGATGTGTATAGGCCTCCATACATCCTTGAGGTCAATTGAGTTCACCCAGTTGATAATTGTTGTGATGGTATTGAGGCATCTGCATAGAGGCAGGTAAGGTCAGATCAAATATTTTTATGTCTTTGGTTGTAGTTGTAGATTGTTCACTGGTTGCGATTTGGATAACAACCCTGGTATTAGGGGTGGCTATAAGTGGCCCCAGGCCAGTGGTAACCACTTACCATCAAATGTCATATATTTTAACTATTTACAGTTCATAAATACTAGGGACTCCTATGCTAAGACTGAAATTGGATTGCAATTCATTTTGCCAAAAGTTTATTTCACTTCAACACATGTTTTTTTTAATAGACTAACACAAACATACCTCCGCACTAGGATTTCCTGTGTTGCGGGTGGCATGGACAACACAAATCGAATAACACATTACTAACACCCATGAGCTGAGAACTAACATTTATCAGTCACTACTGACTAGGCTATGGGGTCATACATTCTGTAATAAATATGTTAGAAACACATATAAAGTTTAGCTTTTTGCACTTCTTCTCTATGTAAACTTTAACTACCAATCATCTTACCAATCAAACTTTAACTACCATCACTTTTATTTTAAAATTTTATTTTCACATGTTTATTCAGATGTGGATATGTTTGAGTCGCCTAAATTGTTAAAACTTAATTAATTTCAGAAATATGATGTGAAAGTGAAGCCACTCAGAGTATTGCCAGTTGCGTTGATACTCATGGATGATTATATTGAAGCAAACAAAATCAAAGGATTGCAGTGTTGTCATATTCTACTGAAAAGTCTGGTAAGTAACAATATTTATGGACATAGTAACTTACTGTACTAATACTGTAGTGACGTAATGTACTTATTTTTGACTTGCTACATTGTATCCACTAAAGACGTTGTGATACCAAAGCAGTGATAGCAAAGGGGGTTGAATGTTGTACTCTCAAACAAGGGGGCATGGGTTTGAATCCTGCATGCAGGAAATTAATTTCCTGTAGATAAATTGATAATGACCATGCCTGACTAAGGGTTCCAAATATAACTTTCAGTTGGTGAAGACATTTTAACACTTTCTAACACATTGTTTATTCCAGACGCCCAAAGACTTCGATGACGGGAATTACTATGATGTCATATACTTAAGTATTAAAAATGCCCTTCATCATAAGGACATGGCAATAACTGAATTAACGCTGACTTGCGCTCTGGAGTTGTGTCGCATTTTCCCTGCAAATGTGAAGGTATTTTCAACAATACAAATTACTTCCTTTTTCTGACCACCTACTATCTGCTTTTTTCACATCTACCCAGAGCTGACTGGTAGAAAATGCCATTAGGCATTAAGTTTATAGTTATACCCTAGTTTAAAGTGGTAAAATATAAATAAATGAAGCTTGTATGTTTCCTAGTGCTTGTGAGCTGATGAGCCCATCATTGAATTGAATTCTTGGATCCAGTTGAATTTTGAATTATTGGTTCCAGTGGTCATAGTTGTCATAAAGCCATGTTGGGTTGTTTCTGATACATGGTGACTATTCCTGTTATAGATCACAACTAAACAATTCCTGCAAATCATTATTAGTGATTATTTTATGTTTTAGGACAATAAACTAGATGAAATGTACACAGCAGCATTGGAACATTTAGGAACAGAATCTAATTTGTACAGGAAGGCATCATTTTTTAAGTACACTAAAAAACTTATGGAAATGCTTGAAATCAAGTTTATGGGGAAAAGTGTCATCAAGACAATTATAGCTGACACCGTTGAACAATGTTTGAATGATTCTGTTGCTGCGATACTGCTAGTTCCAAGTTTGGAGGTAATTATATTTTATGTTACATGAACATGTCATGAATTTATTAGCTAGCATGCATAGATGAGAGAGTCCTCGCCTGCAGTGTGAACAGTCAGTGATCAACTATTAATATATGCATTGCTTTCGTTTAGACAGAATGCATATCTATTATATGTTTCTTAATTACACACTTAAGCGGAGTTCCTTCGAATTCAGTGACGTAGTGACATAATCATTACGTTACCTTTGGCAATATATGTACATCATGTCTAGTCTGGGCAATGTGACAAATAAGGATGTTATAATAATTTACTTCGCCCAAAGTAGCTTGTCATTATTCATAATGACCGGGCATTATGTATGAATTTAACAGGTTTATTTTGTGGGCCATAACATATACTTTATGTAGGTACATAGTACAGTTAATAATATACCATAAATTTACATAAAAAAGCAATTTACCTTAAAAAATACATTTTTCATTTGCAGTGCTTAGAAGTGTGGATTAATTACTGCTGGCCTACTTGGAAACTGTCTGTAGACTTCAAGTTGTTGTGTGCGCTGTTGAAATATTACAGCAAGTGCAATGTAGGCGAGGGAGGCCTTCTAGCTCAGAAACTAATTGTGACCCTTGTGTCACTGTGTACTCCTGATGAGCAGAACCTATTTTCAGCTCAGCTTAAAAAAAATGATAGAGGTCAAAATGTATTGGCCAGCCTAAACAAAGATATTGGTGTTAACGCCAATTTAAAGTAAGAAATCACTGCACGGCGAAGCGACATCGCTTATCGCTGTCTGCTTGTTGTCGAATTTGCATTGTGATTAGATATACAATGAACAGGCGTGCAGATGTCAACCAGGAAATTCGGCAAAGTTTGGAGTGTAGTTTGAAAAATGCATTTAATAAGGCTTTGATTGTGTACTCATAGGTCTAAGTAAAATATAAGTAAAATACTTTATAATTATGTAAGGTCATAATGGAAAAATTTGTAAGTTTTTACTGTCCTAGTAAACCTACGCACATATCAAGCAAAGCACATATCTGAATGCTTGCTTGAAATGTTATTGGCACGCCATATATGTGCCATAATTAATTAAAAATTGTTGTATGAATAATGATTTCTGTGTTCATTGCATAATGGTTGTACCAACATATCCGTCTAGACAGTCTAGAGGATTTCACCATAAAAATTCATTCACATGAGAGTAACCATAACGCGTTGCCGACCAAGAAGGTATCGAGACACACGCTCATTCACTGACTGACTCCTCAACATTGCGTACGGAACATGTAAAAAAAGCACTATCAGTTTTAGAGGGATGTATGGTAGATGTGTGTCGTGTATGTTCGCGTGTGTATGTGTCTGCACTGGGAAATGCAATGTGTAACGTACAAATGGTAAATAATCATTGACATATGATATAGTACACACTTTTTAAAGTAGTTTGATGTTTTATAAGATTTTAAAGACTTCAAAAAAGGACGAGGTTATAATTATTATGTTGGACAACTATATTTTTTTATGTATATCTATCGATTTCTCCATTTTTCTCTATCATTTTTTTCATTTCTCATTTCTCCAAGATTACTTTGTAGGCTTTTAAATTGTCTTAATTAAATGATATTATTATTAAATGATCTGTATTTCATAATCCTTTAAATAAATTAATATAAAATAATTAAATAGTACTAGTACCATTGTTGTGGCATTATTGTAATCGTAATTATACATACATACCCACAGTTAAACAGTAACTTATTTATTGTAATCTTAGCAAAATAAAATATTTGCACCACACTGATGTCTTTTCATTTTAATCTTTATGTTAGGTAATTATTGGGGGAAAATTAACAACCATATAATTGGTTTCGAATAACAATTAGCAACCCGCTTCTACAAAATATCGCTATTGCAGTCGATACGATGAATGAATACGACGACTTTCGAGAATGTAAAAATTATTGACCGAAATTACACTCGTCATTGGACATGTCGATCGGGTTGTTGAAGCCCCGCTTGTTAAAAAAAAACTAAAGATTGTTGCATAAAATTTATTGATCTGTTTTATTATATCACGATTGAAAACCGCTTAGAATTGGAACGTTTGGTTGTTGAATTGCGGCGGCAAGTTGTCGAGCACGTCTTGTATTTGGTGGAGCTTGTGTTGCGCTGCCACGCGCCGCCAGAGCGCCGGGCACTCCGTGTTGCAGCACGCCGCCGGCTCGCCGTGGCCGCAACACGACTTGCAGATCTGGAATTTACATTGTAAAACGTAAAGGCGCGAACGTCAATGTGTGCAATTCACACGTACTAGAACTGAAACTTAAAAACCTTTTTTGCTTTGCTTACGTAAGCCACCATTTGGCCGATGCTTCTTATCTCATTTTCTGCCAAGTTAAAATGTGTCTGTTTCTTTTTCGTTTCCGTTTCATTTTATTTGCGCTTCATTTCCATTTCAAAAACGAATTCCAAATTACAAAGATACTATAGAAGTTTTCTATTCAACAAAGTCCACTGCAACACACGAAGACAGCGAGGCCACGCAGCTAAATGCGCCGCGGGCCCGTACACAGTGTGCGCTGCGGTGGAATTCGACCTGATGAAGTGATGAATGCTTATGCGATAAAGTACCTAATTATATAAAATGAAATATGAATGCTTGCTGAATAAATGAAACGGATCGATGTTTACCTTTACCAAATCAAGTGATCAATATGCATACAACTTTGAAAATTAGAGATGCGTGCAGCATTCGGAACAACACCGCACACGTCTAATTTCTACGCCACTAGCTAGGCTATCAGGGCTTCACCATCATTAGTAGTATGAAACTTTACTCCAAGGAATTGAAACTTATTGCTTCAAGATAAAATATGTATGTACCTCATAGCAGTAGTGTAGGTGAGTGGTCGCGCGCGCCGCCCGCGCCGCCAGCGCCGCCGCCGCCGCCGGCCGCGCCGCGCACCGCGCGCACAGCGACCGCACGCCTACAGATTATACACTAATACATAACGCACAACGATTTTTGCTGATAACGCCACATAACCCCACTCTAAGATACCCTGTCGTGGGCGGAATGGACAACACACAAAGACATGAGCACACGCGCCCGGGTGTCCAGCCTTGGTTCATTGTAACTCTATTAGGGTCCCATTAGTATGAAGATTACAGAAATGGGTAGAGACTGAGTGAGGGTCAGTCCTACCAACAAGGGCTAGTAGATACGTATTAGAAAAAAAAATTCCTCCTGTGGATGAACAGTCACCTTTCGCCCCACAGGTGGCGCACCGCCCGCGCTGCATGTACCGCGCGATACCGCCCCCCGCGCCGCCCGCGCCCTCCCCCGCCGCTCCCACCGCCTCGCGACTCCACCCCATCTCACGCCACCTGCGACAGTTAGTAATTGTTAGTAAGTCTCGTTCTAATTCGGTCACAAGTGTTCATAGGGGACCGAGATGGTCGCCTTTAAAAAGTGTAAGCGGCCCCACACAACGATTAGTACGAGAGTAACGAGCCATATTAGTTTGAGTGGCCATTCACGTACGATACGTGCAACACAAAGGAACTACGTCGTCAGTCTCGCGATCAATCTTTGTGCACGTTCCAAGCATACGTACGTACGTGCGCGTGATTAAACACTCATTGGTACTATTTGAAGATATAATTTAATCTAGTTATCCGTTCTGCGGTCGAAATTAGACTGTAATTCATGCTGTCAAAGAGTTACGTCATTTGTGTCAAACGTATGGCAGTGTGAATAGAGTAAGTTATATTAGTGTGTGCAATTTATTTATTTATTTAATGTATTTTTTATTCATTTTTTAATATAAGCATTCTGCACTCTTCTATATATACTATAAATATGCCAAATTTCATACTCCTACGCCCGCGCAATTTTCGTAAAAAGGGGTACAAAGTTTTCGCTTCACGTATTAATATAATGATAATGTAGCCAGCGAGGGTACCATTTGAAGACGTCAACGCCGAGGAGCGAGAGGCAGCGGTGCAGCGGCGGCAGCAGCGCGCGCGCCGCGTAGTACGTCACGTGCGGCGCGGCGGGCGCGGCCAGCAGCTCGCGCGGCGCGCGCGCCAGCCGCACGAGCGCGGCGCCCGGCGCGCCCGCCGCCACCACCCACGGCACGCGCTCGCCCGCGCGCGGCGCCGCGCGCCGGTCGCGCGCCGCCAGCCGTCTGACACGATACATTTGTTAAAGTGAAAAATTATATAGTATCCTTGTGATTTGAGATTCGATGAATCGGAAATGACGCGCAAATGAAATGAAACGGAAACGAGATGGACAGACACATTTTAGCGTGGGAGAAAATGAGATAGGAAGCATCGGCAAAATGGCGGCGTAAGAGTAAAACATCAATATTTGGTAAGATTTCACTTCTAGCACGTGTGAATGGACCAGGCAAACGAATTTTTTTTTACACGTCAAATAAATCTATAAAAAATTACAAGAAAAACTGTGCTTTTACTTTTTCCATATCTCAATAAATGGCTGAGATATTAACGATCAAAGTGCGTATTTACGGCCGTTGGTTTTTTAAAAACGCATGCGGGCGGTCACTACTCGATGACGTCATCATTCAGTAGTCGTGCGTAGTTGATAGGGATTTTTGACCGAAATGTTAATTTAAACTCAAGTAAAGCCGCGAGCAAACCTTAGTTATCAATAATAAAATAACATATATAATTCACATACTATCTACTACATCTATGCAAAATTTCAAGTCTGTATCTATAGAAATAAGAAAGTTATAGATTTTTGAACTGCATAGACCCATATTTTCTATAGTTGCGCCGTATCGTGCTCGCGGCCGAACTAAATCGTGACGTCATAGCGTAAGCGCGCGAAATCTCGGAAATTCAAAAAAGGGCTTGAACTTCTCGTCTTTATAACTTCGGAAATACTGCATGTATTGAAGTGAAATAAAAAGTTATGTAATGTATATGACCTAAGCTCGGATTTTAGGTGTATTTGATAGTAATATTTTGACTCTTTTGCCTTCTCCATTGCGCACATTTTGAATTTATTTGATTTACGCCTTATTTCTAAACCTTAAGCTAGGTAGTTACTAAAGACGGCCTTAATGTCTAAAGGCGTTCTCTACCAGTCAAACCTTGGTTTAGGTGAGAAGTCCAGCATCCATCAGTCTATGTTCTTCGCCATCTACGGTTTTCATAGTAAGAAGCTTTTTAACTTTACGTCAATCAAACCGTATAATAGCCGTACTTAGCGATCTCGTTGGGCGGGGCGGCGGCGCCGGGGCGGTACCCGGCGGGCCCGTGGTACTCCCGCGTGAACACCAGGTCGGGCGGCGGCAGCGCGCCGTCGGCCAGCCGCGCCAGCGTCGACACCACCAGCCGCTTCACGCGCGACACGTCCCCGCTCGAGAACAGCTCGCACAGCGACTGCTGCAGCAGCTGGGGGAGGCGTGTGAACGATTTTATGTGTAAGCTGTGCCCGCGACTTCGGTCACGTGGAATTTTAATTTTTACGGAATAATATTTTCTAAAATAAAAGTAGCCTAAGTTACTCCTTATTACATTAGCTATCTGCCAGTGAAAGTCCCGTCAATATCGGTAGAGCCGTTCCAGTGTTTCGCTCAAACAAACAGACAAAAATTGTAAAAAAAAATATAGTGTATATAGATATTGAAATATTTACGAATAAATGTATGAAGGGTGTTCATAAGTCCAATGGGACCCGACTATATTATTTTTATAATTTAACTGTCTCTCTCTATACCTATTTTATCTTAATGCGCCGCTTAGAACCTGAGATATAAATAATATATTTTTGCAGACCAACTAAGTAGCAGTTCAGCTAGTGGCCGATAAAAGTGAAAACGAGAAACCGGACAAGTCACCATAGAGTGGTCACTGTCGCCCTTCGAATCATCAATATCAGTAACAAAGGTATCACCGATGTAAGCAAACGAAATAAGGAGCTAAAGCCGATCCCACGCCGGCAGACCAATGTTGTAAGCGACGAAAGCCGTAACACTACGTACTACGTGAGCGACTCAACGCGAACGCGATTGCGAAGCGATCCGATGCGAATTCAATGTTCCAATGTCAAAGTCCCAATTATTTTAGCCATATCCTCCCATTCGCGGTTCGAAAATAATTATGATATGTTTTACACCTTTTATCCCATAGTATGGGACGCTCTTGGATCGCATTTATTAAAATTTCTGCTTCCGACATATTGTGACAAAAAATGGTGACAGCGCGCAACGCACCTTTACGTCATTGGTCACGTAGGCCACTTCAATAGCTATCGACTGTTTGTTGTTTCCGCGCCGCACGCGTTCGCATCCAGATCGCCCACGTAGTAACGCTGCCATAGTACCAAACCCTTACAATAATAACACTATAGAAAGACAGTCTTCATACAAGCGCTCCATCTAAAGTGAAGCACTAAACCGAAACTTTCCCGAACTTCGGCTGCGGATAATCATATGTTTTTAGCAATAATACGTAAATAGCTTTTCAGATATTTTGTGACACAATCAATTCAACTGGACAAATCGTCATAATTCTTTTTTTTTCGCGAGACACGTTTGGCGTGCGTTGACACGAGCCGCCCGGTGTTTGGAGCCATTTCTGGCTTCAATTAAGGTGCTTCAAAACGGCCGCGCGGACTTCGTTTCTATAGTGTAATTATTCTAAGACCAAACCTGAAATCCTAGTAAAAAGCAGGTAAACAAGCGAAGTGAACCGACCTTGACCCCGGCGGGGCAGCCGTCCCGGCGCACGGTCTCGATGCCCTTCGCCTCGTACACCGGCTTCTCTTGCTCGGGACTCTCGTACATGTATCCCACGTAACGCTTCTTCGTTTGCAATATGCACGGATGATAGACCTGGTCAAATTAGTATTTTATATAGTATTATATAGTTATATAGTATTTTGTCAAAAATATATATTTTTTTAGTCGATAATTTAGGTAATAGGTAGGCAGTCCACTTGGGTATGTTTTACTTAGATAATAATAGATAAGTGATTTATGAGAATAGTCATGAGAATGACTATTCTCATAAAATGATGAATGAGAATTACAAAAAAACGTGTTATTTTGTCGTTTGTCGATTATTAAATAAAAAAATAGCGCCTCACACTCATAGCCCTAAACTAGGATGCCGTTTCTGGGTGCCATGGACAACATATAAAGTTATAAAAATAAAAAATAAAAAACAAATTTAAACATCATTTTTCATCATCATCAAACACAAACTTTGGCCTCGCCAACAATAGAACCTGGGACCATTTGACTGACAGACAACGCACAGCCGAAACTACTGAACACAAGAAGCTGATACTGCTGAACTTTGGCATGTATGTTCCTTCGGGAGTGTAGGGGAGCACTAAGAAAGGATTTCTGAGGCAGACGAAGCCGCGGAGTAACGCTAGTTCGACATAAAATAACACCTTCTCCAGCTTCAAGGCGACCGGCGAGGGGTTGTCGGCGGTGACCGCGTCCGCGATCAGCTGGCCGACGCGGAAGGCGCGCGCGCGCGACGCGCCCGCCACCAACACGAACATCGAGTCCGTATCACCGTACACCACCTGCGCATGCATACACTTTACGATTACGATACGATTATACGAAACCGGTCACCAGCTTGAGGTAGCTATAAGTATGCTGTAGGAAATAAATATTAGACCTCCTTAACGCTTCACTGTGTCAATCAACTTTTGCAATTAAAATTAGGTTTGCAAAGACATGAAAAAAATGATTATTACAAAAATCAACCCCAAAAGCGCCACTGCAAAGCACGTTACCATTTATTTCTATTAAAATATAACTTGCACCAAACTTTATGACTGCTGAGTAACACGCTCACACTTTGCTCGCCTTAAATCCCAGGCATAGCGAAAATTGCGTACCGCGCAACACACTACGTAGTTCTGAGAGGCCATAAAGTTTGGCGCGGATTGAACGATAGAATAGATACTAAAATCCCTAAACTAAATACCCTAGCGTTCCAATCGGCGTTCCCCCGAACGAGCGCAATGGCCCGCTCGAGCGTCTCGCGGCCCTTGGCGACCACGCTGTCCCCCACCTCCACGCACGGCATGCGCCCGCTGAAGTTGGCCGCCGTGTACCCGTACGTCACGTTCGCTATTAGCTTTAAACCTGCCCAACAAATATACGACCTCATTCATTTGGTTTTATCTATACAAAACCGCTTTTTACTAAATGCACGTATACACGGTATACACGGTACATATACCAAAATAACATTTTCTTACAATTCTTGTCTGTCTGTCTGTCCGTCTGTACGTTTGTTTTGTTAATATCTGGAACGGCTGAACCAATTTTGATGGGACTTTCAATGGCTTTTAGAGATTTATTTTTACACGCTTTTTATTAGCTTCACCTGTATGTTTGTATGTTTGTTTGTAACCGACTTCTTTGGGCGCGATTTTGACCCACTTTAAACGGCCAGATTTCGTTCAAACTTTGTAGATTTATTGAGGACCGATGACAATACACTAATTTGATAAAATTATTCCATTTTTCAATTTGCAAAATATGATTTTTGTTAATTTATATAATTTAATTCTTAATTCGGATTACAATTAAAGCGTGTTCTTTTTAGTTTTTTTGAAACTATAAATTTATTAATAAATTCCACGCGGACGAAGTCGTGGGCACAGCTAATTTGTAATTAATGCATAATATCTATAACCCATTTTGTAAGTTTCATATTTTATCATTTGATATTATTATAAAAAAGTATAGAATAGTGGAAGTAATTACCTAATTGCCTAGAATGCATGGCCTTTCTGACGCCTTCATCAGTCTGTAGCTTCATGCCCTTTTTGACAGCCTGGCGCGCTGCGAGGATCCTCCGCAGTAACGCCGGCAACACCCCACGCCGGACACTCGGCCGCACGAAGCCCACGCCCACCGGTGACCAATGTATCAGCCCCTTTGACTGAAGAGCCTCCAACTTGGCCTTCGGTATCCTGAGACGCCATGCTCCGAACTCGTAATGCGAGTCGCTGGTGATCAATTTTCTACGCGTTAAGGATTCGTTCACAAAGCAAACCTAACACAAATTGTCTAGTCAGTCGCGGCAGGCCTGACTTTTATAGTCTAATAGAATACTGTTTAAGGGATGTACACTGTTCTTCGATTGCGTAATCTAAACGCATTAGATTGAGAATATGTAATGTTCACTTATTATTTTATAAATAAATAAATATTCGGCTATTATCTGAACGCAGCGTACCTAAAACCAACAGAAAATATAGTTATATTAACTTACCCGTTGATGTTTTGAACGCGGCCTATACACGTGGAGAAGCAGTAGTTATACGCAATCATCATCGAAGGGTACAGACTTTGAAAATCCAACACTATCACGGGATCGGTGTAAAATCGAGACTCTGCAATGGAAATGATAAAACACGTATTTGTAACTAACACTCATAGTGACAAAAACTTTTTTATACTGTTAACTAGCTGACCCGGCAGTGTTTGTCCTGCAAAATATATTATTTATATCTCAGGTATTATTATCAATATATTATCTTATTTATCATACACCAGATATTAAGTTACACCTCCAAAATTTATTTTCACGCGCGTTAGTTTTCATTTTGCGACAATCCTAGAATACTCATTTAAATTATATGGTGTAAAGGCTTATCATAATATGCTTGAAATGTCAAACATATTTAAGTCATTAGGTATTAATACTGTATCCGTCTAAATT
Source organism: Ochlodes sylvanus (assembly GCA_905404295.2). Classification (NCBI taxonomy): domain Eukaryota; kingdom Metazoa; phylum Arthropoda; class Insecta; order Lepidoptera; family Hesperiidae; genus Ochlodes; species Ochlodes sylvanus. The sequence continues at coordinate 10,432,934 of FR990131.1, forward strand.
ATATACCTAAACCTTCCCAATAATCCCTTTCTCTACTGATGAAACCAGCATGAAAGTCCGTTGTCGTTAAATAACCACACAACTTGACAAATCATTAATTCGGAATTCGAACGAAAGTCACCCATGCATGAAATGTCGGTTAATTAAGCATCATTACCTGGTTCAAATATGAGCGGAAGACATTCGGGTGCTCGCATGGCGGCCCGCTGCTTGACGGTGGGCGACAGCGCCACCAGGTTGAGTGGCCTGGCCGCGCGCAGCATGAGCGACTCCACCCTGAACTGGGAACCCCTGGACAACACCTCCCACCATTGCAAACCGAAGAGCCTCGCCAACTCGGAAGTGCGATCTGGACAATTTTGAAATTTATTATACTACTAGCTGTGCCCGCGACTTCGCGTGGAATTTAACAAAAATATTATTAAATTTCTAAAATAAAAGTAGCCTAAGTTACTGCTTATTACATCAGCTATCTGCCAGTGAAAGTCCCGTCAAAATCGGTCCAGTCGTTCCAGAGATAAGCTCAAACAAACAGACAGACAGACAAAAATTGTAAAAAATGAAACAGAAATTTTGCATTAAGTAAAAACCAGTTATTTTGATATATCAAATAGACACTTCAATTTTATAATTGTATAGATGTATAGAGTTAGATAAGTAACTATTATTTTTTTGGTAAAAAGTAAAAAATAATAGTAAAAATAATTAAATGACAAAAAACTTATGTGCACGAATACAAGTAATTTAAATGAAGTTAATGCAATACCAATTAAATTGTAGAATAGAATATGCTCTGGGCCTCCTAAGTTACGACGGGACCCGTGCTCGATAATGGCCCATTAATGGGTTGAAGACAATACCAATTAAACAGATACACGTGCATATTTAAAAAGAACTTACTAATAATATCAAGTTTTTCCAACATTCGCACTGTTCCAGACAATTTAGTTAAGTAGTGTTCCACAGCAATCCATCGCAACATCCGGGTTTCGCTGTCCCACCATTCCGACAACTGCTTGTAGCTATACTTCGGCACTCTTTCCTTCAATATCTCATACATACAACACTCAAAACTGTAGCTGGACAGCGCTAACTCGTGACGAAATAGTCGCCACACATTGAATGTTATCCGTCCTATGATCTTTCCTTCAAATTCATTATCCTCTGCTTTCCAGCGCTTTTGACGATACTTTTCTGTTATTCTTGATACGTCTTTAATGATTTCCAAGCCTAACGCTTGCGCTCTTTCTAACACGTAGCCCCATGAATTCATTTCTATTTCGTACCCACACATGATGTCGGGATCGTGTTCTTGAACTAACTTTACGAGTTCTTCCAATATCTTAGTTTCATTACTCACGTACGACACACGAGAATCGAAAATACACCTGTCTAATACCTTAGGCCGGCTGATATCATCGATTGCCAGAATTAGAGACAAGTTTCTTTTAATAACATGATCAGGTGGGCAATTATTTGTAATTGTAATAAATATCGCTTGAATCGCGTCGAAACTCGGATCGGGGTTTAAATCGCCTCTCACTGATGTGTGTACTTCAACCAGCATTAAAGTGAGAAAGTCCACCTTAAATAAGAAAAAAACGCGATTATTGTTGATATAGTTTTTACCTACTAATTAAAAATAGTATTGTATAAAAATTAAACATTTAATTATGATAATTATTTTTTGTTATTCCGTTTTTTTTTTCGATTTATTGCCACGATGATATTTTTTTAAAACATAAATCATTTACCTCTATGGTGGGTGCATCAATTGAGCATTCCCTTTGACTGGCACTGTTTCCAAAACAAAGAAACGAACCATCAGGTTGCATTGTGACTTGTAGGGAACTATTTAAATTATTTTTATCCTGAAATATAACTATATTTAGTAAAGACAAATGTGTATCATTTATGATAATTTTAAATATTATTATCTGCTTCTAATTTAATACTTACCTTATCAGTTGACTCTAAGCTTATGCTACTATTAATTTCATCTTCATTTAATCCTATCACTTGAGAACTTTCCAAATCGTCTATAGTTTTGCTAATTTCTTTAATATCTAAATTGCTATTATCTGTACATTTTGAACTGTCTTCTGGTTTTTGTTCAAGATATTTTAAAACTTCTCGAGAAGTTGGGGCACGCCTTATGGGTTTCAAAATATACTCCTTATTACTGGCTAGTAATTGTATTAATTCACCTAGCTTAGCAGAATCACCGAGTATCTCATTAGTCTGTAAAAACAATAATTGACGCCATTCTTCGATACTCATGGTGTTGAGCACTTTCTCAAATGGCTTCTGATCTTTTGCAAGTCGACTATTTACTTTTAATATTAACTGTCCTAGCTCAATTTTATAACCAACATCCTTGTGATTTGAATAATATGGTGCTGGATATTTATTGTGTGGAATCAAATATTTGTCTAACGTAGATATAACATAATTTGTACTTGGAGGCCTTATTTTAGGAGTAAATACTCTAACGACGTTTGTCTCGCTCTCTTCTGTTGCCTTTATATGAGATCCACATTGTACTACATTTAAACTGTCGTTGGTATTATTAAAAGTATTAATGATTTTATTTTCACATTTCCCTATAAAACTTGCCGTATTCAAATCATCTGATCCGTCATCAACTATTATTTGCCTATTATTTTCCTGGACTTCTTCAAATGAGCAATCAAATAGTTTTGATGTGTTATAAAAACTTTCTATACCTAAATTTTCATTTTCAGGAGAGGAATCAAATGAATCACTCAGAAAAGCACATGATGATGTATTATTAATCTCAGTTATGTTCCTGTTTGACGGCCCAGGAACTGGTTCGTATTGGTTCTGTAAATCATATGATTTGGCAGGTCCTTCAGAAAGATGCTCCGTTTTACTTGCTTTACGCATCAAATTAAGATCAGAATCGTTTGTTTGTGATGTTCTCTGTTTGTAACATATTTTGTTTATTGTAATTCCTTCATTGTCTGTTTGATCGTTTACTGAAGTGTCTATGATATTTACAGAATCATTTAAATCATCTAGCTTTTCTTCATTTTCTTTTATTTTCATAATTTTATCGTCATTATTTATATTTTCACGCGTAGCACTTATAGCCTCATTAACTATAGTTAATTTTGTTTCATTTAAATATTTATGTTTCAAAATACTTGTATCTGTATTTTTAACATCAGATACACTTATTTCATTCAATTCCACGTTGGTTTCTGAATTGGTAGTGTTTTTATGTTTCACGTCACTTGTTTTCTTAGTCTTTGGCTTGGACAAACCAAGCTTTAATGATCTCATTTTACGCTTTTTAACTTTTCTAGCGGCTGGAATATGAAAATGGATGTTGTAAATAATATAAGTTTAGTTACATTTTGAATAGAACTTTGAAATACTAATAAGTTCTTACGTTCTTCGTCACATGTTCCATCTAATTGTGGTATACTGACGCCATCCCAAAAAGAGTCATTCCATGATAGTGAATCTTTACCATTACTGTAATCAAAAGCTGCAAAATCTTAAATTGAAAATTTATAGACACCAAGTAACATATTATTTTAGTAATATAAACCAATAAGCATCATACCTTTTGGAAGGTTCTAAGCATATTGTCTCTTCATTAAAAATCTGAGAGTATTCAGCATTATCTAATTCTGTTATGTCTTCCTCATCTGCATTAGCAGGTGTTCCCATTATGCTGTCCTCTTCTATAGGTTTTTCATCTAAATCTTGTAACATATCCACCAGCTCCAAATCTTCTGAATCCACTGTAAAGTCAAATTTTTATTTTTACTTATGTATATGTAGTAAAATATAGTGATTAAATAACTGTAAAAATACTAACATGGAACTTGACTATAATGAAAAGAAAAACTGCTATTCAACGCTATATCTTCATCTACCAGAGTATTATTACTATCATCAATGACTCCATTATCATTACTGTTTCTTAAAGTCCTATTTGTACTAGAATTCAATACATTTTCTGTCAAATGTGTGTTAATATCAGTGGCATTGAATAACTGGGAACCGTCAATGCTTTCAGCTGGATAATGTATTATTTCTAGACTCTTAGTGTTTTGAATATCAACATTTACGGGTTTATCTATCAGATCCGACATCTTAATTAAAAACATTTTTTCAAAACGATAATGTGATTCAGTGTCTTCAGTATTTATTCTGCCTTGTGAAAGAGATCTTGAAGCCATTGTTGCATTTAATTGTTTTCGCCTTTCTAACTCTTGGTTCCATACTTCTTCTAATCCAGGATTTTCTATACCATCTCCTTTGCCTACTCTTTGTCTATTAATAATATGGGCTGCGATACAATCGGCTTCGTAGAAGCAAATACTTTCAGGCTTCAAACTAAACTCTTCTGGACTGTCTAGAGGTTCAATGCTCTTTTGAGATAAATCAGATCTCCGATGTTTCACTTTTTCAAGATCAATGTTGCTCATTCCAAAAAGATTAAAATCAATAAAAAATTGTAAATTAAAGCTGAGATGAGATTCATGAGGCTGAAGACTTTGACCCAATATGGCACCATTGCTACACAGATCAACAGCCTGTTTAATAAGTCCTGGATTGTAGAGGAATATTTTCAAGTAGAGATGCTCTTTATCATGGAACCCATAGAATGGCCTGAAATTAATCAGTGACAGTCAAGATCATCAAGAAATGAATCAGTGACATTAGCAGTTCAGTGGAACAGCATTATGAAGTTAAAAAAATAAAATCACCATACTTACAATCCTTTCACTAGAGTTATTTTATATACATGCTGATTTGCAGAAGTAGCTTGTTTAAGTGCAATGTTGAGAGCTTTATCCAGGCTCGCCGCAATCTAAACAACATTTATAAAATTCTAAATTATGACTTGCTAAAATTTCATCAGTAATTTTGGTAAATTATTAAAATATTCTACATTCCAGATTAACATTAAATCACAATTTTACTTAAGGGATAAACTAATATTTCTCTTTAATTAATCTTTTTTATTATTAATTACTAGCTGGGCCCGTGACTTCTTCCGCATGGAATTTTAATTGTTATGGAGAAATTACTGAAGTAGAACTAGCCTAAGTTACTTCTTATTTCATCAGCTATCTTCCAGTGAAATTTCGTCAAAATCGATCCAGCCGTTCCAGAGATTAGCCAAAACAAACAGACAGACAGACATAAAACAGACAGACAAAAATTGTAAAAAATGTTATTTTGGTATACATAATGTACCGTTTATACATCCACATGCATTAAGTAATAAGTGGTTAATTTAATATAACAAACTGACACTATAATTTTGTTTATTTGTATAGATGTATAGAAGATAAGTTAATGCTTGACAACAATCCCAGCTGACATCAAGTCCAGACAGTGAAGCCGCACTAAGTAAATGCCTATTCACTCTTGATTTGAAGGCTCCAACACTTATATGACACCAGACTAGTGCATCCAGTGTCTAATAAATATAGTGATTTATTACTGCTTTTTTGATTGATCACCAAACAATATAAATAAAGTTTTTTCAACTTCTTGTAACTTACAATAATTGGATTTAGTTACCAAACTAAATCCAATTATATATATACCAATATATAACTTGGTAGATTCCTTCTGCTAGGATCAAGGTTACCTTTAATATAATTATTAAAGTGCTTACCTGGTACAGAAGTCGTGGTTCTGGGTTGGAAGTAGGGCATGGTATGTAAAAGTAAGGGAATACTCCATGGACATGCAGACATGCCTTCCTGCCATTGTGTGTAGATCCAAAGATCCTTAACACTGGTACCTACCAACAAGGCAAAATGTTATAATAGATATTAATTATGATTAATTTGTGTATTAACACAAGAGAAGTTTCACGTACAACAAGTCAAACAAATATAATGCATGTAAATTATGAGTATGAAATATAGCAAAATTCAGATAGATTAATTACTTAATTATCTTTCGTAAAAATGTTTTTCATTAAGGATCATAAAACCTAAGTTGAAAAAGAATAGTATTAAGAGGTTGTCAGATATGTCTTAATTAGTTAACAGCCAATCCCAACCTCCTGTCTATTCAAACCTAAGTTACCCATCACATAAATAGCACCGCAATTACTCACATACGTGCAGTCCAACCTGCTTGCGATTATTTTTATCATCATTCTATTGCAAGCCCCAAAGCAAACTTTAAAAAACAGTAAAAAAATCCTACCTGTTTGATATTTGATCCTCTGAATTCTGAGTATATAACATCTATTCCTGGTAGAGGCTTTGTAAGATAATGATCGCAAACTACAATACGAACGGAAAACTCGGGACTCGTCTGTATAGAACCTGCAAAAGTTGAAATAAGTATTAGAGAATGAGCACTTGCGCTAAATTGATTCAAATTTATTGTTACTTACTTTTGTCACATTTGTAAGAAGTATAGTCCATGGTGTAAGTTTAATAATGTACTGTTATTGGATAGTGAATATCATATCTGTAATGGATCGTATCCTTTGGTTGATACTTTATTTAAACAGTAGCTATTTCGAAACTAATTTCAGAATAAGTTAATATTCATTTTAATAACTCAACAGTCACAATATAATTACTAATAATATAATTATAATTATTAATTAGATACTATGATCCTGGATGTCCAATTATAATTACAATCTTGACTTTTCATCATACACTTTTTGCTTTTGTAAAGTTTGAATTAAATTAAATTAGTATAACAATAAAGTAAAAATAATCGCAAAATGTTTACTTTACAATGTAATTGTCATTACTCATTAGCACTAGCACATGTCGTCTGTGACGTCTGTCAAATTCACAGAGAACACAAAATACCTACATTCGTACTAACAACTAACACAAGAAAAGAAAAGGAACAACTTACGGAAAGGAACCGAAGACCCTTAGAACGGCGGTCCGCCATAGTAACCAATTGCAATTGCATCTTACGTCCGTTTTACAGGACCGTTTAAACGGATATGCTAGTAGCGTATGTAGTTGTATGAGCGATTTCACACAGAATCCAATATTCTGGATCCAGTAAAAAATACCGATCCAACAAAATAAACAGCAATCCGTTTTACAGGATCCGTTTAAACGGATATGTTATTAGCGTATGTGGTTGTATGAGCGAATTCACACAGAATCCAGTATACCGGATCCAGTAAAAAATCCCACACACAACGGAAATACTGACCCTTTAAAACGGATCCACTAAAATGAATTCACGTTCTATGTGAACGCGCCCTCACTGGGTCGTCAAATCAAAAAAATCAAATCATATCCTTGTCTGTCTTCCTGACCTCTAGATTCGTAAACTCGTAAAGCCATAACTACGGTAGGTAGATCTAACTAATCTAATCTGTGTTTTGTTTTAGTTGTGTTGTGGTTGTTGACATGATTTTTTGTCAATGTCAAAATACTGACTATTGACATTGACATTGACAGACAGACGGATATCAATCACAAATTATTCAAAAAATTGCAAATTTGTACCAATTTCTTGCATTTTCATAATTTAATTTAGCAAATCAAATCTGACACTCACTCAATTCTATCTTGTCTTAAATCATTGTAATGGATAAAAATGTGCTCTTTTAGAGTGGAGCATTACGAAGAAGAATCTGCAATTATGTAAATCTACATCAGCCATCAGTAACGATGGATGAAATGGAAACTTACTTGCAGAGGCTGATATTTCAGCATAATGTCAGAGAGCAGATCGTAAGTGTATTGATTTTAGGCTTATTGGTGATATATGTAGTGTACTAATTGATTGTCATATAAAAACTATAGTGTAAACAATGTTTTAGATGTTTCTGCTGGTGTTCATCCTGCTGTACTTATTTTCTTTTATATTAGTATTTAAATGTCAGCGGCGATACAACGAGTATTCCATGGTGGATGAGGACGAAATTAATGTATACTATAATATTGTATGGCTGTTCAGTGTTGCACTAGCCATAACCTGGTTATCAAGAAACATGATTCCAGTGAGAATTGACAGAAAAGAATAGAAACATGACAGTAATGTTTGGGTTAAACTTTCTAATATGGACCATCAATATATGAGGTTTTAGGGGTGAGAGGGGGGGAGGGCTACCCCCCTGTGCCATCCCCACCCTGCGGAACCCCATGCTTATGTTATGGTTATGGAGATATTCATGGTTAAAGTTTTAAGGTTAGTATTAATGTGCGGACGGAATCGCTTAGATCCCTACATTTCGTACGGACAATGCACGTTGGCCTATTAAACAGCATTTTGGCATCTCCCATGTCCGAAGAGGCCAAGATGCTGTGTAGGTTGACTGCTTTGGGCCTTGCGAAAAATTTAGAATTGTGTTTTGTTATGTTGTATTGTTATCTTATTAAGTTGTAGTAATTAATTTTGTTTTTATGAAAAGTTGTATATTGACATCACAGAAAGAACAGACATTAATTTAAAAGAACTATAACAATTGACACAATGACATAACTCTATGATGTAGTTAAAAATCTTCAGCCAGTGTCTTAAACATCCTCCCTTTTTGACTACATCATTGTGAGTCCAATTTCTTTGGATATCTGAAGAAGCTTTGGTCTGTGGACTGCTTTTGTCAGAATGTCCGCCAATTGAAATTCTGTTGGTACATACTCTACTGTAATATCACCATTTTCTACAAGTTCTCATATGTAGAAATGTCATAGAGCAATATGTTTAGTACTTCTATGCATTTCAGGATTTTTAGCAATCTTTACAGCTGCATCATTATCAACTTTGAGTTTAGGTACCTCTTTGAGAGTTTATATTTCGTTAAACAATCTTTTCAGCCAGATTATCTCTCGAGCTGCTTTGCTGGCAGCAACCAGTTCAGCTTCTGTGCTGGATATGGCAACACAAGTCTGTCTACGACTGCACCATGAATTTGCTGCTCCTGAATATAAGCATAAAATTCTAGACGTTGAATGTCCTGTTGTAGCATCACCCGCATGATCTGAATCACTGTAACATTCTATGATACCTGTCTTGTATTCCTTTTTAAAGACAAAACCGTAGTCCAGGGTTCCCTTAATGTATCTCAAGATTCTCTTGACCCTTGAAACGTATGCAGGTGTGGGCTTATCTAATGCTCTAGATACCACACTAATAGCATAAGCTAAGTCTGGTCTACTTCCAACCATAAGATAGGCCAAGACTTTTTTTTTTTTACATGAGATAAGTTAATGCTTGACAACTATCCCACCTGATGGTAAGTGGCGATGAAGTCGAAGATGTTGGTCGCACTAACTTATTAAGAGCCTATTCACTCTCCTCTTGAAGACTCCCACATTATACGCAGGTGGGAACACCGACGCAGGCAACCTATTCCAGTCCTTCGCAGTGCGGATGATGAACGACGATGCAAACCGTTTCGTTCGTATCGGTGGAATGTTCACGACGAAAGGGTGGATACCGGCTGTACGTCGGGTTGTTCGATGGAGGAAGGGGGATGGGGGAATTAATTCGAACAATTCCTGCGCACACTCTCCAAAATGACTCCTACAGCTTCTCTATAAGGAAATGTATTTCCATCTATTGACTCTTTCTCCAAGTCATTAATATCTTCTTTGACAACTTTACAGCTTTACAGTCACTCATCCCAAAATATATTAAGAGCTTTTCAGTGTAGTGCTTTTGAGAAAGTTTAACAGTAGACTCTGTTTTTGTGATTTCGAGACCAAGAAAGTAGATCGCTGGTTTGATCGTTCTTTTGAAACGTCGTGTCAGCTCCTTCATAAATCTTTTTAATTCTTGTGGATTACTTGAAGCAATCAGACCATCATCAACATATAACGCCAATATGATTTTAGAATTCTTTGTGTTTCTTATAAACAGACAGTTATCATTATTACATTGCTTGAAGTTAATAGACGTTAGATAGTCAACAATGCATTTATTCCAGGACCATGGCGCTTATTGTAAACCATAAGGGCTTCCCATCAGCTTGGGTACTTTATTTGAACTATCATTATAACCCTCAGGTTGTTTTATGAAGATTTCTTCAGATAACGATCCATTCAGAAAAGCTGTTGACACGTCGAATTGTGTTAGCGTTAGTCCTTCATTTGCAGCTATGCTCAATACTGAACGTATTGTAGCCATTTTGGCAACTGGACTAAATGTCTCTTCATAATCAATGCCTTTTCTTTGTGTATAGGCACGAGCTAATAGCTTTGCTTTAAATTTGTCAAGAGATCCATCAGGGTTTGTTTTAGTTTTGTATACCCATTTTCATGAAACTGGCCTTCTGCCTTTAGGTAGTGGCACTAAAATCTTCTAAAAAACTAAAATCTTGGAATCTTCATGTTCCTCTTCTGGCGGTCTCGACTATGTCCGGTTTTCACGCTCGCTGCTTCCATTTTGTTGCGGCGTATACGGCATTGTAAGTCTTTGAGATGTACCTTCCTGTCGAAATATTTTTCTCACTTTCTCATTGTCAAATTCTCCTCCATTGTCCGAGATGATCTCTTTAACTGAATATCCGGCCACTTTGTATTCTTGTAGTACTTGCTGTTGTTTCAAATGTACTTCAGACTTATTTATGTTTGATATAGAATACGTGACGTTATTTGGTAAAATCATCTTTGAATAGTACAAAGTACTTATTTTTGTTGAAGTATTCTGAAAAAGGTCCACAAACGTCAGTATGAATGACCTCTCCTGGTGTCTTGGCTCGTTCTCTAATCCCAAATTTTCTATGAATTTGCTATGTTTAATGAAAGATGTTTTGCAATAATTTTCCAACTGACTTTTAAAAACTAAGACAATGATTTTTTAAAATAAATTGACATGTAATTCTTAAAAGTAAAAAAAAGTATAAAAATATAAAGGAGTCTCCCCAGATTCTCCCCCCTCGTATGGCAATACGCAATGTTAGGAAAATGTGACAAACCGTTACGGGCTAATAACTACAAGTTTTTTGACTGGCCTACGTGAAATCCCCCCTTTGGTGACAACGTAAACAACCCTAACAACTCCGTCACGTCCGGGGTAAACGTTGGTGACTCTACCCTTCGGCCATACGCCTCGCGGTACGGTGTTGTCAGCGATGATGACGATGTCACCGACGCTCACCTCACTGTGTTGGAGGCAGGTGATCTTGTGTGGAGCAGCGGCAGCACTTCGCGGACCCAGCGGGACCAAAATTGATCTGCCAATCGAGATGCTTTTTTCCATTCTGATCTGCCCAGCAAGGCGTAATCGTCGAGTACAGGATCGGGGTTTGTAGTGGGTGATGAACAGCCAATCAAAAAATGGAAAGGAGTGAGTGCCTCCTGATCCTCAGCGTCCACGCTCATGTGTGACAATAGCCTCCAAAAACGGTGCAGTGGGAGGGATACATTTTCATCTTATACCACCTGCGAACTCCTCTACGTTGTTTCTGAAGAACATTTTTAGCTCCTTGCTCTCGCACTGACGAATGCTGTGCCGTTGTCTGAGATGATCGTTGAAGGTGACCGTCTCCGCGCGATGAATCGTCGTAACCTCATGATCGCTGAGTCGGAAGACCGTGGACAACTTCGAAATGGATTGCTCTCACCGTCAGACACGTTTGTATATTAGGCGACGACGTATCGTTTTTCCCTTCGTCGACCAATGGTTACTTCGTGTGGGCCGGAGTAATCGAGGCCGATGTGCGTGAAGGGCTTTTGGTGGTGTGCGAGACACTCTTGTCGGTAAGTCCGCCGTAGGTGGTATTAACATTGGAGACTTTCTTATGCGACAGAAACCACTGCCTTCACTGTAGGCGCAATATCCAGTATTTTGCCGCAATTCGTTCACTACAGCTTCGCTGTTTGCGTGGGTCATTTTATTGTAACTGAGGATCAGTATGTGTGTGATAGGGTGACGTCCATGCCACAATATTGGACTCTTCGTGTCCATGTCGATGTCTGGGGCTGCACGGATTCAAAACAGCCAGCCTCTAAAGGTTGTCGTCTCCGCTGGCGATAGTTTAAAAAGGGGCTTGTCTTCGGGATGCCCTGCGATGTTTTCGATGAACCGGATCTAATCTTGAACGCTGTCCAGCTGACACTGCCTCCGTGAGCTGCTCCGTGGTTTTAATCAACTCTGAGGTGAGCGTCGTCAAATTAGACCCCGTGTGACATGGAATACAAAAATAATGATTAGGTGATGGTATAATAAAAGAGTCAAAACAAGATTTGGAATTTTGAGCATGAGAGTCCAAATGTGTCCTTATCTTTACCGCAGGCTGATCGGCACGAACCGTGGCTCTTACGAGCCGCGGCCAGTCACTAATATATTGGCATCACAGAAAAGAACAGACATTAATTTTAAAAGAACTATAACACTTGACACAATGACATAACTCTATGATGTAGTTAAAAATCTTCAGCCAGTGTCTTCAACAGTTAGAAGTTATGGAAGTTAGCTGAATCTATTCGTTTCATCATCTTTATGTAATGTCGACAGAACCTCGCGAAAATGTTTTCGCGGGGTTATAAATGTTATAATTCGAATTTTTAATAAAATCGTCAAAATTTTCGGAACCCTACACTAATTGAAACCTGAAGTGATTGACGTTTGACATCAATTATTTGTCAAATTTATTTTGTAATTGCGTGTTAATTGCCAATTTGTATGAAAAGTAAAAAAAAATGTATCTCATGAACCCATTGACTTATTAATAATAAGTCAATGCATGAACCGTAAGTTTCCGCAACCTAAAACTTTTCAAAACGCTGTCTTTTAGTGAGTACTATCTACAAAAAAAGTATGGGCATTTAAATAGATGGTCCTTAGTGGAAAGTTTATCCAATGTTTGTAAATAGATTTATCTTGAATTTAATATGTTTTTTAAATACTGTACCATAAATTTTCAGCTTGTATCCTCTGAATTTAATCAACTGGTTGTTTTTAACATAATAATGTACTGCAGCTATGTGCACTGCGTCAAATATTTAATATTACATTTGTTTACACATTTTTATTAAAGTTTTGGATTTTTTATAGCCTTATCCACACTGTTTAATTTGAATTGTTTTGTAAACTGGTATACTTAACTACATTTAAAAATACGTATTTTATTTTATAGGCAAATTATATAAACACATTCTTATGTTTATTGGCTGGGTTGGCTGGAACTTAAGTATGAATTAGATGTCAGCAATGTACATATGTATAATTTAAATAAATATAAGTAGAAAGGCCATGTAATAATAATAGTGGAAATGTAACTGTTAATTGGATTTTGTTAAATTATTAATTAAATTCAATAAGGTGTACATGAAAATTTAAATAAATAAATATAAATTAATAAAGTAGCTACAATTAAGCATCCATGGCATAATAAGCTTTAGACATTTAGCTACCATCTTATACCCTAGACAACACCAATGTTTTAATAGGATTTGTATTTTTATTTAATTAATGTTAATTATGTTTATATTGATCTCTGTTATTGGTATTAGTTTTTAAGCTGTGCATTATTATTATGTTTTTAGAATGCAATTATACAAGAAATAAACTTTGTGTATATTCAGTGTGGTTTCTTTATTATCATTGTTATAAATGAACATAATTGCTTAGTTTATATGACTTAATTGGGTTTGATATGTGGTTTAAAGAAATTAATTAATATCATATATCAACTTCTTTAGGGTTAATGTTGGTGTAGGTAAAAATGAAAAGTTTACGTTTATCTCCTTTTTATCTCTAGGAATTTCGAAAAATCCTTACACTTCCCAAGGAACAAATAAAATATGCTCAGTAACGCAAGAGTTTTATGTTATAAATAATATTATATTGATTAGAATAATGACATATAGAAACCAAATCCGCGCGGCTATTAAGAAAACATTAATTTGTAGCCTTAAGGAGTGCGCACATTACAACGACTCCACGACCGACCGACGCCAACGCGACTAAAACCTTGACAAAGCTAACATTCAATTATGAGCCTTATATCTTTGAAGGTAAGGTTGAATTTCGAACTTATACTTAAAAGCCCTGTACGGCTCGCCCTACACCCTTAGCCGTTCCGTTTCGAGACCAACGCGTCGACGTTGCGTTGACGACTCACCGTAGACGAGTAGTCCACGCGTCGACCGACACAATGACGTAATGTAACTAGCGTCGGAGTTGAAACGGAGTGGAGACGGAGTCGAGTTGACGTCGATGAAGCGTTGATCGCGGAACGGAACGTCGGAGTTGAAACGGAGTGGAGTCGGAGTGGAGTTGACGTCGAGTTGGTGTAATGTGCGCACTCCTGTAACCGGCTCCAAACACCCGGCAGCTTAGTAGGTTGGCGCCAAACGCGTCTCGCGGAAAAAAAAATTATGACCATTGACATAACATATGTCGATGTTTATGATAGCGCCTCTACACTCTCGTGCGAGAGCACTCGTCTATGTCTCGTCCGAGCGCCTCGGCCAAGACATGCGCAGTCGGGAGCGTACTCGGCTGCGCACTCGTACACTTCAGTCAGGCGGTCAGGCTCTCTCACTCTCTCAGGCTCAGTTGCAGTTGCGGACGTCGAGAGGATGGACGTCTTAGAAATTGCATCCGCTTTTGCAATATGCGCCGCTAATTATCATAAGAATGTCAAAACATATCACGACAAAAAAATAATTATTAATTAAAATACTTATTTTTAATTTAATGAAATATAGTTTGAATCTTTTTATACGTGGAGTGTACTCCATCACGCTGATTAGTGGAAAGTATAATAAATTACATGATAGATAATTATTTTATTTTGGAGTACAGAACGAAATCAGAGAAAATGGTCTAAAAACCTGAGTGTACTTGTAGGTGACTTTAAGGCCTATCACTTACAAACTGATAAGGATGTTTTTTTTATATTTGGTTTAACGCAATAATATTCAAGTTTTGGAAGTGATTAGAGTGTATTGTACAATAAGTATATATAAAATTTCGTGTCACAATGTTACTTACTCCTCCGAAACGGTTTGCCCTATTTTTATGAAATTTTATAATGCATATTCAGTAGGTCTGAGAATCGACTTCTTACAGTTTATTTTTCATACCCCTAAGTGATAAGGGTTATCCATCCCTAACATTTTAAAAGAAAAAAATTTTTTTGCAGGCAAGGGACGCCTATCCCGCGCACACGCAAAAACAGACTGAAGATCCCATAGCTCATTGATTCTCGTATTTCCTTCCAGTCATTCATCATAAACCAACAAGACCGAGAATAATTCAAGAGTGCTACAGACAACCCGAATTATATTAATTAAGAAAACTAAATTCATATGGCACTAAATATTCCTTACAATATTTTATAAACAAATTATACTAATATTATTTCTAATGGATGTTTAATTGCGGAGAAATAATTTAGCAAGTATAAACGAAGTAGTCCTCCACCAATCCGCACTGGAGCAGCGTGGTGGAGTATGCTCTAGGCCTCCTCAGGTATGAGGACTGGAGAGACCCGTGCTCAGTAGTGGGCCATTAATGGGTTGAAGCCAAACGAAGTAGTATCGGCATAGACAAAGTGAATGTAATCTATGGCTGGAATTTAATATAATCTATGGCCTTTGACTCGGGCGCAAAAAACCGCCACGGGAGCGAGAGCAGGCGAGAGCGAGCGTGACAGCCCGAGACATCACGAGGCGAGGCGAGCGCTACCCATTACACTCTCGAAGTCTCGTACGAGTGCACTCGGCTAGCAGTCTCGCGGGAGTGTAAAGCCGCGATCATGGGAGCGAAAGCAGGCGAGACATCACGAGGCGAGGCGAGAGCTACCATGTACACTCTCGTACGAAGCACTCGGCTAGCAGTCTCGCAGGAGTGTAAAGCCGCTATGACGATTTGTGCACAGGTTAACAATTAAATTTTGTCACAACACATTTGAAAAACAAAAGAAGTGTAAAATCACTTTTCACAGGTAATCTTTCAATATTTCATAATATCTCGTATATATTTAGGTTTAAATAAAAACGTTTTGTTTCAATACTTAGTGTTGCCCAATTATGAAAATAAATTTTCCCATTTTAAGTGACGAGTGATATAAGGCTTAAGGAGTGCGCACATTACACCAACTCGACGTCAACTCCACTCCGACTCCACTCCGTTTCAACTCCGACGTTCTGTTCCGCGATCAACGCTTCATCGACGTCAACTCGACTCCGTCTCCACTCCGTTTCAACTCCGACGTTCCGTTCTAGGTACATTACGTCATTGTGTCGGTCGACGCGTGGACTACTCGTCTACGGTGAGTCGTCAACGCAACGTCGACGCGTTGGTCTCGAAACGGAACGGCTATGGGTGTAGGGCGGGGAGGGGCCGTACAGGGCTTTTAAGTATAAGTTCGAAATTCAACCTTACTTTCAAAGATATAAGGCTCATAATTGAATGTTAGCTTTGTCAAGGTTTTAGTCGCGTTTT
The DNA here is from genome assembly GCA_905404295.2 of Ochlodes sylvanus. Classification (NCBI taxonomy): domain Eukaryota; kingdom Metazoa; phylum Arthropoda; class Insecta; order Lepidoptera; family Hesperiidae; genus Ochlodes; species Ochlodes sylvanus. Next base: position 10,449,323 of record FR990131.1, read on the forward strand.
CGTCTGTCGGTCGTGGAGTCGTTGTACTGTGCGCAGTCCTTTAGTCGTTGGAAGCCAACCAAAAATACACGAATATGTTCAAAACATTTTAATAATGAAGATAGGTACATTACACAGGGTTGATCGTGTAGATTGCGTGAAAATGCTGTCCCTTTTAAGGTATAATTGTTGAAGTTGTTATTCATTATTATTTTAATTATTATTATTAGTTATTATTATTATATCATGCCTATTGTCAATGTCATTTTCATCTTAATTTTATTGTTGTTTTCACAGATACAACAGTTCACAGATATAATATGGTCCATAGAGTAGTAAATCAACAAAGCCCATTGTTTTTGTTTTTCCACAGAGTATATTTAATATTGGAACAAAACTTTTTTACTCAATGCTGTTATTAAAATATACTAAGTTCCTGTGTTCATGCTTATGTTCAGATACGTAAAAGATATGTAAAAAAATAAATAGTTAAAAAAATTGGTGTTAATATTTTCTTGTATTCGTTTCATATTTAAATAAACATTCTCCTAATACAACAATTTTACAAAACCATACCCATACTTTACCACACTTAGCTATTTATGTAGGTATTATTGCTAAAAACAAATTGTTATCAGCGGCCGAATCATTCCCCACTTTCGGGATGCTGCACTTCCCCTGGCAACCATTACACAAGTATAAAAAAAAGAAAAAAGAAAATTAGTGCTTCACTTTAGACAGAGCGCTTGTATGAAGACTGTCATTCTATATGTGATTATTCTAAGTTTCAACCTGATAAATAATAGTGTTTTATAGCAGTGATTGCCGTATGGTTGAACGTTGGATTTCCGGACTGGTGGTCCAGGTTCAAATTCAAACCCCGCACGCACTAATTTTCAAAAATGATGTGCGTATTAAAATTTAATTAACACTTGCTTCGCTAAAGGAAAACATCGTGAGGAAACCTGCACACCTGAGAGTTCTCCATAATGTTCTCAAAGGTGTCTGAAGTCCGCCAATCTGCACTTGGCCAGCGTGGTGGACTATGGCCTATACCCCTCACATTGTAAGAGGAGACCCATGCCCAGCAGTGGGACAGTTATGGGTTGTGATGATGATGATGATGATGATGAAAGATAGTGTTTCATTCCAATGCAAATACATTAGGTAATCGTTATTCCGTATATTTGACGAAACGAAATTCAAGTTTTGTATTTACATACTCTTTGGTATGTATTTGGTATGATGGTTTGCATGATATGATATATGATGGTATGATGTTAGGATGGCATGCATGTATTTAGTATTTGGTAACACATAATGTCTTTCAGTTTCAGTTGTTTTTATTTCTATTATTTAGGGTTAGCGTACACCATAAAGTAGATAAGTAAAGCGTACACCAATCAACTTGGAAGTAAGCGAAACTTTAGATATTATTTGCATGAAGCTATATAATAATGCATATTTATAAATTTAGTAACAGCATCACCGATCCACCAGTTCAGATCCATCATTCGAACCACCAGTACGAGTGCCTTCATCGTTGGTTCTTCAGTGCGCAGCCACACTTACATCTTGCCGATCTTAAGCTTACGTTTCGGTTAATTGGTGTCTAACAACCCTAATTCCTTCTTTTTATCTATGGTCATGTTTACCTTTGTTTAATTTTTTATTCTACGATTGTGAAATGTATCTTGTTGTTTGTGGTATCTTTCTTTTCAGCTGATCACAAAAATTAGTCGTGTTCACAGATTACTAGTAAAATATCGTAGTATTTTCATCATTCGTCGATTCATTGCAGTCTTTCGTAAATAATGAATAAAAGTTTACCATTATTTGTTATTCCGTGGAGTAATAAGTGAAAATTTGTTAAAACTAAGCAGACTACGCTTTAAAAATGGTGTAATTGTTGAAAATGTTGTGTTGTTATCATTAGTACAAAGAAACATCTGAAAATACATAAATCGACATCTGATGGTGTACGATGGATGATGAGGAAACAGATTTGCGGGAGCAAATATTTCACAACAATGTCAGGGAGCAGATTGTGAGTAAAGCAGGTCTTACAATGATTCCCGTTGCTGTGTTTGCGATAAATAATAATAATGTATTTTTTAGATATTTCTGCTGCTGTTCATATTGCTGTACTTACTCTCGTTCATGCTAATCGAGAAGTTTCGCCGGCGAGACAGCGAGGACTTCTTCACCGCGGATGAGGATGAGGTTAAAGTATACCGTATCAGCCTCTGGCTGTGTACTTTTGCGCTAGCCGTGTCGTTGGGCTCGGCACTCCTGCTGCCAGTGTCAATAGTCAGCAACGAAGTGCTCATATTGTACCCAAATAGCTATTATGTCAAGTGGCTCAACAGTTCTCTTATACAAGGTAAGGTGTTTAAATGAAAAATAAATAATCCTAAAGACTCATAGCCCCAATTTGGGATCCTCCATGTGTTGTAAGTGCCAAGGATAACGCACATACACATAAAAGACCTAATGGTATTTGTTGCATTTACTTCATTATAACAATCATCATCACAACCCATAACTGTCCTACTGCTGGGCACGGGTCTCCTCTCACAGTGAGAGGGGTATAGGCCATAGTCCACCACGCTGGCCAAGTGCAGATTGGCGGACTTCACACACCTTTGAGAACATTATGAACTCTCAGGTGTGCAGGTTTCCTCACGATGTTTTCCTTCACCGAAGCAAGTGATAATTAAATTTGTAATATGCACATAATTTTTGAAAATTAATGGTGCGTGAGGGGTTTGAACCCGGAACCTCCGGTTCGGCAGTCCAACATTCAACCACACCGCTATCACTGCTTTACACCGCTATCACTGCTTTACAACATAATAACAATACTGTAATGCAATAATGCAAAATCATTTTTTTTATATTAGCATGCAATACTCGGCAAGATAAGTGTATATCTCACTTAAACTTACTGATTTATTATAAAATATGAATTGTGGACAATTTTAGATGCAGTTATTCCTTTTCATTGCATTTTTAAATCCCTGAGCTAACTGGAATATTTTGTTTCAGGTCTTTGGAATCATATATTCCTGTTCTCAAACCTGTCACTTTTTGTTTTTCTACCGTTTGCCTACTTATTCTCGGAGTCTTCTGGATTTGCTGGATGTCGTGGACTCAGAGGGAGGGTGTATGAGACTTTCATAGTATTAGCACTCCTTGGCGTGGTAATGCTCGGTTTAGCATATGTCATATCTGCATGGTTGGAAGGAGACAGCTCTGGTATTGATGCTTTGCTCAGTGAGTATTCATTTCAATTTACAAATAACTTAAAATATGGAGAAAAAGAAAGATTAAGCATAAAAAAGTTTCATATTTTCTCAATGCTAGTGAAAAACTTTTGAAGTTATGTAGGTAGATTAGGGTAAGCAGTTATAACTATAAATGTGCCATGTGTACTGCCATTGAATTGGATTGGATGTTATTGGAAACGGCTTAAATCCAGTTATTCATATTTGCTAGTAACCTCAACCTTATTTCAATGAGATGATAATGTGTGAAGAGAAAACCTTTTAAACCCCTTCTTAACAATAATGTAAGCATGTAGGAGGCATGTATAGTTAATGTTTACATGGAAAATATGTGTTCTATGTATTTTATATAATACTAGTAAACCCGCCCTCGCTTCGCTTCGGGAAAACCAATTTACACAAAACTTTAATATATTATACATATAAACTTTCCTCTTGAATCATTATATCTATTAAAAAAAACCGCATCAAAATCCGTTGTGTAGTTTTAAAGATCTAAGCATACATAGGGACAGAGAAAGCGACTTTGTTTTATACCATGTAGTGATGTGTTACAAATAAATTTATTAAAGAAAATGTGTACCTTTACAGTATCAATGTGAAGTAACCCAAATTGTAGTTGAATTAAACCTTTAAATGGGCAACTAGTAATATTAGTGTTAAGTGAAAAGAATACGAGTAGATGTTTTTTTTTGTTTCAGACTTATGGACTTACTTGCCATTTTTGTACTCCTGTGTGTCTTTTGTTGGTGTGTTGATGTTACTGGGTAAGTGATCATTTTTATTTGCATTTTGTTTTAAGCATTTCATTTTTTAATAAAATCAATTAATTAATTATTAATTTATTTTTTCTGTTTGTACTTTTTCTTCAAAAGATTTGAATGTATAGTGAAATGTTAGTTCATCTAGGGCAGGGATTAAAATCAGTGGTTTTATAGTAAAAAAACATTGATTTAAATAAATACCCTTTTAATGCAACTAAATCGTCCAAAAGGTAAGGGGCATTTCCAACATAGACAATGATGAACAATACGTGCAATGCTATGCTTATCTACACAGTTTGTGTATTCCCTAAAGCGTCTTTCAAATGGAAAGAGATTGGAAGTTGTTAAAATATCTGAAGTTAATGAAAATGTTATCATGATTTTTATCAACCTTGATATAAAAAACAATAGAGTTTACTTTAGTTAATAGTGTAATGTGAATGAAAAGATTATATATTATTACTAGTTGTCCCAGCGTACTTCGTACTGGTTTATAATTAAAAAATGTTTTAGTGATATATCGACAGCAGCGCCACCTACCGGGTCCAATTGAGAATCTAAACCATTCTCGGATCCACCTGAAGACACACAAAAAATTTCAACCAAATCGGTAAAGCCGTTTAGGAGGAGTTCAGTGACATACACACTCACACTCGAATTATATATATTAAGATATTCGATTGTGAATCTTACCTCATATCGGAAGTAAGAGTGTTTTGTTTCTATTGGTTTCAACCATGTATTTTTCGCTGTTTCTCCATAATTATAATATAAAAAATTAAGAACGTTAGCAGTAGTAAAAATAGTGGCGTGCGTAATTGAAGGCATTGATGCCTACATAAACAATTTTGACTTTGAATTTAAATACAAGATCAACTGATAAGATAATAAGTACGCTTAAGACATAATGTACCTAGATAGATGTAGCCGTGTTTTAGGGGACGAAAATGAACTATTTAATTTTAAATCATGTCACGATTCAATAATTAGCGCCGGCTCTTCATCAGGGTACCTTGAGCTAGATTGTGTTTCAGCGCGATTTGGTCACGATTTCGCTTCAAATAAACTGTATATCGATTTTGTCAGTGGCATCCCTACAATAAACTGCTCGCCAAACATCACTACCCCCTAGGGCCGCCGCCATTGTTGGAGCCCCATGCCACCTGGCGCCTAGACTGATCGCAAGATTCCCACTCTCGCTCTATTCCATTATTCCCATGACTGGTTCTGGGAATATTTATACAAATACATATTATATATACCAAGGATATGTGTGAGTTTGAAATTATTTAACAACTTTTGTTAGGTTGTACCTGTTAAAAACAAAAACAAAGGTTTTTGTTGGTTATCAGTAATCTAATATTTACTAAAAAAATAAAAAAAGCGTGACGTATTGAGCTTCGCCCAAAAAGAACTGTACATTTTTTATGATACGATGTTTGTTTGATTTGTTTGTGTCACAAGTGGCATGAACATCACATTCAGGCCAGAGACACATTTGTTCATATATAAATATTTGCCCCAGCCCGGAACCTAATCTAGACTTAGCTTGGCAACAAAGCTACTAACAACGGTTCAGACGCTCCTTGTTACAAACAAAATACGTCACATAACTCGCATTGTCGTCTAATTAAAAGCAATTCGGAGGGCGTGGTAATTCCGCTCGAGTTCGCCTTATTACAAATTGAAACTTATCATTGCCCTCAATTCAAAAGCAAATAAGGATATAAATATTGCTTAATAACAATATGTTGTCTAGAAAGTAAACGACAATTATCTTTACTTGTATCGTGTGTATCTTACTTGGGATTACTAAATGTTATCTATAAGATAAGTCAAACACTCCTTATCAATGCAACACAATTAGCGCTTATAAAAGTGAACTAAAAATAATTTAAACCAATCTGTATACCTATACGAGAAGTGGGCAAAATCGGGCTTAATCGATGGCACAGTACAACAACAATTGTGTTAATCAGTTACTAATTAACAGCGTGTTCCTACAACCGATCTGTAGCTTGTCCGAGTTCGAATCCTGTACACTTTTAAATCACTTGAGTAATAATTAAAACTTCTTCATCACTTGATTTAGTGACGGAAAACACATTTAGAAAACTGTATATTTCCTTCCCCTCATATTGTCGAATATTTCAGTTGTCAATACGCACTTGGTCAGCCTAGCGGACTATGGCTATGATTTATGTAAGCATAGACTATTGTTATGAGGGGGTCCTGAGCCCAGTTTAATGATTAAGGATAATTATGACCTGAAAATTAAAACTGGCGAGAATTTCGCACGCTCTGATGAAACAAGCATGGCGTTTATGTAGGCTTTATATTGAGATTATCCTTATTTGCCAAAATCGATCGACGCAAACTGTAATTGCACATAAAAATATACATATTATACAAATAAATATAAGGGGACTGTTTTCTTCCGCGGGTATACATATAGCAAATAACGTTCTAATGTTTAAATTTGTTTATTGATAGGAATAGGAAAGATGATATCATTGTTCTTCCTCTTAAACTTTGCAATAAAATAAAAGATAATTAGATATAGTAAAATCTCCATTAAATGCTAGCTAGCGCCGCAGAACGAACAAAACCTCTGATCAACAACAAAAACAAAACGTGCATCATTAGCAAAAACAAAACACGGCTCTTACTATAAAAAAGCAATTAACATAGAACAATGTTCTATTCTAAGTCATAATAAAAACAAACAAAATGCACAATTCAGAATGTAAAACACGGAGTTCTTTATCAATTGCGTTGACGTTCCTCAGTCCAAGGAACGGTCGTAGTCTCCTTCCTCATATTCGTCCTTCTTCTCCAAGAAGTACTTTATCAGATCGTCATGCTGGGGAAACATTTCATCTAGTTCTTTCTTGGATTCCGCATACTTATCGTCTTCTTGCAGCTCCTTGTAAGCTTTAGCTGTGTATAGACGTGCTTTGAAACTGTTCTCGTTCAAGCGAACCGCCCATTCGCAATCCTTAATAACCTGCAACAAAAGCATGAAGGCACATTGTTTGATTTCAAACATAAGTTACTGCTGATATTAACCTATAACGGATTTTGGACTATAACGGGTACCAACTTAAAATAATCGTAAGTAAATGAGATGTTTACTGTACAGAAAACATACAATAAATAATTATTGTATGTTTTCTTTACTGTACAGAAAACATACAATAAATAATTATTGTATGTTTTCTGTACAGTAAACATCTCAAGTTAAATTAAAATATAATTAAATCAAATCTTTAAAATTTTGTTTATTAATTTGTTAATATTGTATCAGATTTAAGTTTTCAAATATTTTACATAGTTGGCTCTATGTAGAGTTCATAAGGTATATAATTTTTATAAATATTGAGCTGTATCTTTTTTAGTATTAATAAAGTTATACAGGCATAAACTTGATGTTTTCCGTACTGAAACCGCAAGTTTTCTATTGAGTATTGTGTCGAACCCTACAAACAATTCTGTCAACCGCACCACAATATAATTGCACATGAATAAATTGAATAACGTCGTGGGTGCAGCGACGTGTACCAGTGAGAATGTAAACAATGGAATCCTCACCCGCACCGCCCGATCGTATAAACACGACTATTTTTAAAAACCCAATTAATGTCATTGGTATTTTAAACACGGCTGAGCGACGTGAGGCTAACATTAGCAATTTATATATTTATTTTACGTAGCTAAACTGTGGGCCAAACCCATTACCATATCTATGTATGTTTCTGTTATAGTCTATCTCTTTGCATACTGAAAACAGGTCAAACGCGACACAGCCACGCGCTATTAGTCATTCATTTTCAGTGTATGCGCAGGCGCACGTTTATTGTTTATCAAACGAAGCATTTTTAAAAAAGTCGCATTATGTGCTGATTTATTTTTTTATACTTTTTCTCTTTTAATGCTACCTACTTTTTTTCTATGTTAAAAATTAAAGTAAAGTATTAAAAGCCAATAAACCGAACAAAGGTTTATTGGGACCGTTGTGTTGTTTTGCGCTCCTAATATTTTTTTATTTTAAATTCACAACGAAAATGGTGTATATAGTCTATGAAGCAAAATTATTTCATTTTTTGGTTATTCTTATTGTATTTAAGTCTCAACTAAAATACATAATTAAAGTTTTACGCCCGCGCGTTAAACATGACTGGCATGTGGATGCTTAAAATGATTTAGGACGTTAGAATAACAACTGGCGCCAGAATTTATGATATTATGTGACATTTATTTTACACAGTTCCACACTCAATTGTTTATAAGTTGTATAATATGAAAATTCATTGTTTTCGGTGTCAAAAGTTCCAAGCGCCCTGGTAACGATTCCCAGTGAGACAAATTCTGTTCTCGGTCTGGATTTGTGTTCTTGTATATGTGTGTTGTACCCACGACACAGGGATTCCCAGTAGGACTTGAGTGTGTAGCGTTATGTATTAATTTATTATATTCGTTATTTAATATTCCATCCCCACATAATTACAAATAAATAAATAATTAAGTATAAGGTCGTTTGCGTGTTTTCGATTACACTGTATTATTTTTGGATCTATTTACGGTAAAAGTTGAATTTTGGCAGACGGATACGGTTTGACCTAGAGACGGATATAACCCACATACAATTCAGATTTTTCCTTATCCCTACATTACAGAAATGAGAAAACCATTATTTAGAAATTGTTATCCTGTAAATATCCACATGAACGAATAGGGAAAAACCTATGCCCTACGAGTATTACTCCTTTTTAAAAACTAGTCGCCATACGAATATACGGTCCATTCGGTGATACGTGAAAGTACTGCACGCACTACTAATCCTTGAGGGTTCACCGATGCGTTGTCGATTTTATACCTGCTTTATGACTGGCCGCATCTATAAAGTTTTTATTTTTACGCAGTCTGAGATATAGATTTATTTTTAGAACGCGTGTATGTGTGCATTGTATTTATACTTGGCAAATCTAGCACGTGTAATAGCGCTATCGGCGGCACTGGCGTAGCGGTGGCGATTATCTAGCGAATTCATTATATACGCTTAATCAAGTGTGTTGTTCCAATTAGTGCAAGATCAAGTTCAACGAAACGTTGCGTGGGCACCAGTCAGCGATTATCAAGTTGCCCCCGTTGCTAAATGTTTTTTGCTTACGTCAAAATTATATCACTCGCCGCGGTGAAGGACAATGTTGTTATGATACCTTTATCTGAGATTTCAAGGCGAATGAAAATTTAAAAATGCGTGTGAGGTTTACTTAAGGCTGTTCCCAATATTTTATCTATCGGTAATCTCTACATGAATTTGTAGGTAAAGTTACAATTATTTGTTGGGTAATTTACTGAGGATTATTTGAGATAGAAAATGGTTATTAGCATGATTGTCTCTGGTTTTATAAACCCATAGATTGTTAACTTATCTTTTCTGATATCTTTTCGGATGAAGAACCTCCCATAATAATTCAAAGTAATAATCGTAAACACTAAAAATGTTAAAACGTTTGTTTGAATAAAATTATGAATCAATTTGGTCGTGCGCATCGCCAATATTTTACCGTTGGCCAAAGTGTTACTTCTCGGGTTAACTGTACTGTGTAATACATTCGACCATTTTGACTTCTATTTGTTATTGACCAAACCCGTTCAACTTATATACGTTAAATTGGCGGTTACACGCTTCGCTGGAACATTGAAATTTGTTTACTTTGTTTTAATATTGTTTGTGTTTTACACAGTAGGAACCTTCCACAAAAATCTCTAAATGACTTATCGACAAAATGAAAATCTCTAAATGACGAATATTTTATGTTATGATACCGCTAACGCTGATATGTAGGTATCTACTTATTCTAAAGGTTGATTGGTAGAGAATGCTTTTAGCATTAAGTTAGTTACTTTTAGCCTATTGTACCACTTTATTGGTTGTTTTTTAATATAAAAAAGTTTAAATAAAAACATAAATGATGGTTAAATCATTTTCATAAAACATAAATCATTTTCATACGTAAGGGGGTCTATCTATAACACTAAGCCAAGCCAAGCTATTTTCTTTTGGTTAATCCCGTTGAACGACGTGAGGCAATAGCGCCCCCTGAAGGTTGTTCTCGAGAGGCTCTGTACCACTCTGTACTCTCTGTACCTTATTTCCGATCAAAGATATTAAAACTTAACAGAACGCCGATAGGTACGTTACGTTCGTACAACGTAAGTTGCACTTTCGGATCCGCACTGATCACATTAAATACTGTAACTATGGATGTGACAGATAATTATGTAACGCATGAGACCGAAAGAGATAGCTACATAAAAGGTAGGACAATTAGCGAAATTTGACTGTGCCACTTTTCACACGCTAGTGACATATCTACTTGTTTTTTACTTAAAATATCATTGTTTCCGATTGTATTCTTGACGGAAAGATCCTACCCGTCTGCCAAGCTTCCACCTTAACGCAATCTAGATGTCATGGAAACCAAAGTCTGTCTGCTTATGAACATAAAAAAGAAGTTAAAGACTAAAATACATAGCTATTTAATTTTTTTTATTTTTATTTATAGCTGTCGGTATACTTATGTTTTAAAATTCAAAGTGAATGAGTTCCAGCAGTGTTTATGTGTATAAGTACAATCAAAATATTAATAGATCAAATATATGTATTGTACAGACAGCCGATTTTGTTTTATTATTATAGAATGAATATTTTTGTATTTGGGCAAAAAAATAAGTTTACGCCGGGTAACTGACCTCGGCTAATTTTAACATGTTAGGTAACGGAAGGACCGACGCAACTGCACTAACGATTGGTTGGATAATATATTTTTGAGAGAAATATGTGAGGTGCGTTTGTGAGGAAAATATTTGATGGCATAAATATTGGGTTTTAATTTCAGGATACAAAAAGCGATAACTTTAATTCAGAACACGAAAGATTTTATTTCAAGTAATATTCAATTGAGAGTCTTAATATAAATTTTTATGTGTAATGAAATGAAAAGAAGTTTATTCGCAGTTGGTTTTTTTAAAACTTTACTTTCGAAAAGTGTTTTCAAAAGCCATCGCTTCAACAAATCTCTACCGTGAGTGATCTTGGAAGAACCGGCAAGAAGCTCCTAAGGAGCTTCTTTTCCTACTCACAGTTACAGATTGCACTTTCCACTACTTTTATTTTATTACAGATTTTAATGCATCTACCCCATGAACGAGCCACCATTGCTGAAAGGTACAATCAGTGTAGCCTTATTCCTAATATTAATCTTGTGAGTCACTCTTCTTAAGGAAACCTTCGTCATACCTTTTGGTAATCTCGCAGCTTGATGTTGGTGAGGGCTCGGTCGCAGTACAGCATGGCGTTATCTTTGACGTGTTCGATGGCGCGATTGTAGCACGACAGGGCTTTCTCGTACTCCCCGCGTCTGAACGCTTTGATCGCCTGGTTCTTCAACGTGTCGGCCTTCTCGCGCCGAATCTTTCTATCCTGGGCTCGTTTTTCAGCGTCCCTCTCAACTTCTGACATCCACGCGTCTTTGTCCATTTCACCCTGAAATATAAATTCAAATATAAAAAAATCTAAATTTAGTTTTTTTTCTAGCTTAATTTACTTAATGTTTTCATTTTCGGTTTTTGTCCTATAAGAAGAACATTTGAATCTAATTTATTTATTCGTTAATTTATTCATTTTTGCCACAAAACTTTATTCGTTATTCTTAGAATAATTTTCGAGAATTAAATTGTTCTTTCAGTCATATACTAATATACCTAAATCAATATTGAATTAACAAAGAATCCTTTATCAAGACATGAATGCATAGAAACACGTCTGTTTCATTTACACAGTTTATTTTTTTTTTGTAAGTCATCATCAGTTACCTTGAAAACTTATATTCTGTAACGCAAGTACGAGTAGATAGAATTAAGTGTGTATAATTATGCGGGATATTAATAGCGTTACGCGGGCCAAATAGCTTTCACTGTCAAGATAATACAATACGAAATTAAATTAATTGAAATCGCACTAGTGTCACAACAAGACTTCGACCTAAATAAGACCTAGTCGTTATTACATTCATTTATTCGTTTCTTGGCATACCTTTGCCTACGTCGGTAATCCAACGCATTTGTATTGTACTTGTGCGATTACATTCAAATTTAGAATAATCACTGCTAATGTGTTTCACTGCAAATATTGATAACCCACTAAGATATTATAGAAACTCAACTATTGTTTATTTTGTAGTTCTTGTAATATTCGTAAACAACTGATAATGTCTTAACATTTTCACTGTAATCACATTTTTTCTTTAAGTTTATTGGTTTAAATATTGTTTCAATTTTAAATCGTGTAGGTACTTACTGCATCGTTGTTATTAGTCTTATTAAGTGTCTTAAAGGCTTTCTGATTAATAACAGTCCTGTTTTCTTTGACTTTCGTCTTAATGTTCTCTTCTATTATGACTTTTCCCTCGAGATATTGGTCCGCTAAGACTTTGGCTGCGTCTGCAGTCTCTTTGTTGTCGCTAGCCAAGTCTTTCACTAAACCCGAGACCTCGCCAACTCGCTGCAAGAAATTGCTAAACTCTTCATTCAGTTCCATTGTATTTTCGGGCTTCATCGCTGGATTGGATAATATATTTCTAATACTCATTTTGTTTGTTTGAGGCTATAAATAACAGAGCTACTTTAGAACACTCAGCGCGTTTGATAGTAATTTTGGCAGTATTGACTTAACGACTTGATTGGTAACGGTTGCCATGACAATATTTTCTTTTTTAAAGCACGAGAATGTGAACCTGACTGTAGTGGAAATGATTACATAATATAATGATGTAAATCATAAATTGTAGGAAACATGAAATATTTTATTATTATTATATTGAATAAAAGTAAATCCCTAGTACTTTTATTTAACCTTGAATTATTTTAGCAACAAAATATACATATAGAGTGCTGCAGGTTTTAACTAAAAAATAAAAGATAAAATCTATTCTTCCCTAAATCATAACCACATTATTTTATTAATTAGGTATGTACCTACTACCGACATATTTCATGATTAGTAAATTTTCTTAACAGGCAGTAAATGCGGTTTTCATTTCTGTATATTAGCAATAGATATATAGGTTCGCATTAAGTCAATGGTAATTCGCAACAAATTATATTTTCGTATTCCAATTATATCTGGAATTATGTCTAGCCAATGAAAATTGCGTATATTGACCGGGCCATCTCTACTATAAAATATTGCTTATAAATACACATACAATGCAAATAATTTATTATCTTCGTTTCAAAGCTTTTCTACGCTTACGATTAATATTTATGGCATTGGATTGGCAAAGGTATCGTAGTACTGTCGCTATGTAGGCGAACCTGTATTCATAAGGTGCATTCAGTCATGGTTAACAATATTGGTATAATAGTAATGGTTAAATTTAAATGGTGAGGAATTCTGCGTGCGTATCTGAGGAATAGTTCATATAATTTCAGAGGTATTGTAGGACGTTTTGTTATCCTAGAAGGGTTCATTGCAATTCGTTTAATTTTTTGGGACTTAATTTCCTTAATAACATCAAAACACAAAGGATACATTTAAGGAATAAAAAATAAATCAAAACTCGAAGACCTGGCACATCTACTTAACGACTTCTTATTCTCGACGCAATTTCAGCTTTACTTACCCTTCAGTATCTAAAAGCAAATACATATTTTAGATTGTAATAATACAATTTTCAGTGATTTTGGTAAGTAGTTTCTCGCCGCGACTAGTAATTAATAACTAATTAAGTATTTTTTCGATTCAATTATGTATCATGTATTTTTTTTTAATTTCCAGATTAATTCTTATCAATTATCATTCAAGAGAAACGGCGACACTCTTCAACACCTCTTGGAATTTAATCCTCAATTCAGTACATTATTTTGTACTTACAGTATCCAATTTACAATTAGCAACATTGTGCAATTTAAACGAAACGAAATCGCATACGTCCTCACGAACAAATGGAATTTTAAAGCTTTCGCATCAAACACGATAGTATAAAATTGATACGATGAGATGTGACTGAGATAGGACAAAAAATATATGGGTCTGTGAAGTATATATTTAAAACTATATAACTGTCTTGCTGAGATAAGGTTTATAAGAATTAATTACTTAAGAATTTTATTTTGTTATTTTGGTACAATCAGTGTACCGGATTGGAATGCAAGCACACATTTTTCTATATCAATGAGCACGTTGTACCTACCTACTTGTGAACATTTGCAGTCTGTATGTACTATGATAATAATATAGGTGGATTCAAACAGGAAATACTTGTTTTTCACAAAGTTATATCTCTGACATTATTTATTTTTGTTCCACGGGTTTGGTTTATCACGTCATTTCTTGTACGAAGTCTCACGCTTAAAGCCGTTTGCACAGGTGAAACTTGAATACACACGTACGTAAATACTAAAACGAAAGCTTACACAAGTAAACGGTATATATTATGCGCTTACGCAATATTATGTTGGTATTTAAAGATACAGAGAAAGCAGTGATATATGTATATGTTCCGATGAGCTGATGAATTGTATGTAGGTACCTACATATTCAACAAGTGGTGTAGTGAAATTTGTCATTACACATCAACACAGGTTTCAAATGTTGAGAACAGACTATTTTGTAATATTATGCTAATAAGATTATCTATGAGTTATTGTTTTAGTTCTGGGAGGAATAATTTAACGTACTAACGTACGTGCTAAGTAGCTTGCGGCACTTTTTGTTTTGTCTGTATAAAGTCTACTTGTTTGAAATGTTGTAATGATATTTGTATGTCATCATCGCAACCCATAATTTTCCCAATGCTGAGCACAGTTACCCTCTCACAATGTGAGGGGTACAGGCCATAGTCCACCACGCTGCATGGCCAATATTAGCGAAATTTATACACCTAGGATAGAGCTCTTAGGTGTGCAAGTTTTCTCACGATGTTTTTCCTTCGCCGAAGAAAGTGATAATTAAAGCTGAAGTGAGCCCCCAGGTTTGGGAGTCCCACATTTAAACCACTCGGCTATCATATATTTATCTTTATCAATGGACAAAAATGTATAATAAAACTTAAATGTGTTATTTTTTATTTGTTTAGTGTTTACACCACTGGGATTCGTACGGTTGTTCGGAGTGGTGAGCGCGGTGCTGGTGAAGCCGCAGTTCCTCCGGGATCTCAATGAGGAGTATTACGTTTACTCGTTCGAAGAGGAGACGATCCGGCGCCGGATCAACAACTCCCTAGCTTCCGGTGAGTACTCATCCATCCATCCATCAATCAGTCTTCAGAAGTCCGCAGTTAGACTTTCCTAAATTGCGCTACTCTGATCGGTCCTGACATCCTGAGACTCTTAAAATAATTTAGTTATCAACTGTGTTCGTCAGGTAGCTCCATTAGTCCATTCCACTGGGGTATCTGGGGTATCCTCGGCTTCTTTTGGTTAGCTATGAATATAACTGTGATGTCCTACATTGTCAGTAGGGTGTGAATGATTAGAGCAATTTATTACATCAGGCGTTTGCGGAAATCCATTGTTAATAAATTATGTAGTGGTAACCCAGTGTTGGTCGTGGGAACACTAACTGGCGTATCGCTGAAATAACGAACTTAATTACGGTTTACGACAAAATGTATAAAACGCTCATTGTTTTGTTTCTTTTGTTTAAGTTTTTTAATGTTTCAGATGATATACTATTTAAAATATTATTACTTAGAAATGTAAATATTGATGCCAGTTTCAGATGCTACGAATGTTACGTAGAGGTTCGGTTTTAGAACCATTATTTTTTATTTGCTTTTAAATAGGAACCAGATTAAATTAAAGTGAGTGACATTAAGCATGTTTTGGTTTATTTAATATATGGATGTCGTTCGCCCGCGCTATTCCTTGATAAATTTATAGCGTTGGCTTCAGATGAAAGGATCGTCTTTCAGCCAAGCGATATTCATGTGAATCTTAACCTGTTTTATGAGTTCAGTCTTAGTTACATGGTTAGACAAGAATATCTTTCTACTTAAAAATAATTAAAGTGTTAATGAAATGAAATGAAATTTATTCGAAGTTGGTTTACAAACACTTTTCGAAAGTCAATCTACGCCATCGCTTCAACAAATCCCTACTAAATAATAATTATTACGTTATGAAATTAATTAAACTCAAATAGCCATAGTACCATGAATCATGAAAACATTCCGTATTCACCTATTGTTATCTAATGTTACCTAATGTTAAATAAATTATATTATACAGAAACAAACAATAAAAGATAAATTATTCCTAAAAAGCTGTTTCGTAAGATACAATTGTAATAAATTATAACAGTAATAGAGGGACTACATTCATTTTGGTTTATTTGTACATATTACATGAAAACAATTTGTAATGTTTGCCAAGATGTTATGTTGCACATAGAAAGTTAATAAACTTACGCTTCAATTACTGAAGCGTTTTACAGTAGGTATTTACCTACTATAATTAAAAACATGAGAAAAGTCGATGCATATTTATAGCGTATTTGTATTGTGGAGATATTATAGGGTCACTAAATATTTTTGACTGGCGTTAGTAGCAACAAATTTTGAGCATTTTCGTGCTTCGGAAGGTACGAAAGCCGTCGGCCTCGGTTGTTATCGATGCATAGCGGTCGTCAAACCAAGACAAGGCACGTTCGGGCGGCAAAATCTCTGACAATTTGGTTAACCATTAACTCCTCCACCATTACGCACTAGATGAAAGAGCTGCGTGGTGATGTATGCTGTAGGCATCCTGAGTTATGAGGAGAGACACGTGTCCTGCATTGGGCCATTAATGGGTTAAGGACGGATTTTATATGTGTCTCTCCGTCTATACTACACATTAGTTAGCCAAAACCCTAAGGCCTGATCTAAAAACAATAATCTAAAAAATTGCGGATTGATTGTTTTGATAAATGTGTAAAGAAAAAAGATAACTAGGTACCAAGAATTATTTCGTGTTTCAAGATAAAAGGTTAAACAGTATCTAACATTTAAGTAATATACGAACTTTACTTTTCGAGTAAAATATTCTTGTGACTAGATAATGTTACATCGGCACACAGTAATTCCTGCTCATTCGGTGACCTCCGTATTGACATGTAACCTTCGAATACGTTTTGATCTCTTGAGCTCATACGCTGCAAATTGGATACTATTGAGGACGTCACAGCTGAACCATGAATAATGTTTTTTAAAGCTATGCTATATTCCGAAATAGAGGTTCGAGAGTCCAACCGTGACAACTATAGAATACTGCAACTTCTCAATACATTTCCATAACGTCGGGATAGGTAGATACCAAATTCCACCTGTGTCAGCTGGTTGTAGGACTTATGACAATTTCTGAACAGTACTAGGATTTAGTGCCTTATTTGTTCCTTTGCATACTTAAGTCTGTTTTTCCTATCATGTACTTATGTACCCCACTCAAAAGAAATTTTACAAAAATCTCATATCCGATAATGACTTTGTAGGTACTTTTATTAGCATTTTTAAGATGTCAAGAACCAATTGTTACTTATTACCAATTGTTACCTGAACTTCATCCTTGCATTTGGACGTTTGCCAAGCATTTGGAAGAACTTCTTTACCAACTAAGTAAATCATTCATAATAATTCAAACCGCGGCGCGTTGAAACTTTCCAACAGGTGCTATCTCCGTCAACCGCAGTGGTATAGGAGATTACTTTGGAGTCATTAAACATGCCATAGATTTCACCCATAGATTTGTTTTCAACTTGCAAGTAGCTCACAAAATTTAGGAAAAGTCTTTAATTTTATTTAGTCTTTTTATTTACGCACAATGTCAAAAATTATACGAGGGGTTTCTATAAAGTCGATATAAAAAATAAGTGTGTTTGTCTGTTAAAAAATACGAAGCAGGAGTTACAAAAGTTCGGTCTTACAAAGACGGAGAGTAGTAGATGAATAAAATTGTCTTGTCTGTCATGTGACATATCGAATTGTACATGAAAATTTGCCATCAAATCTTCCCCATTACCTTTTGCATGATCCCCCCCCCCCTCAAACAATTAATTCCAAACAAAAATCTGAAAACAGACTTTTCCATAGATTACAGGGAAATTTAAACAAAAAATCTAAGTTTATTTTCACAGAGAAGATGGAACCCTATAGAACGCTAGTCAGATTCGAAATGGAGCTAGTTATTTCCCTTACAATAGGTACGTTAGTAAATAGAAATTTATCGCTCGATGAATGATGACAGTCGTAACTGATCTGACCTTACCTCTGGTGACATAATTTCATTAGCACTTCCGTGCTTCGCAGGTTACGTTCAGGACGGTAATTTATTATAGTTTGCTTAACTATGCCGAAAAAGTTACGACGGCAGGGCGTCTAGCTCCTAGCTAATGACCAACTTATACAAGTTGGTCATTAACTTAAAGGAGAAATCTCTCAGAGTAGTGAGGTGAATAGCTCTTAAACCTCCATAATTACAAGACGCAACCCGTGTCTTGCATTAATGGTTGCTAATGGGTTGAAACCAAGATAGTGCGATAGAAAATAACTACGACTTAGCGGCTTCCAGTCGGCCGAGCGAGCTAAGCCACAATAACGCTAAAGCAGGCCAATAGGCCAGTGAACCAGCATAATCTTAATAATGTCAGCTTGTAATTTCTTGCTACTGCTATCATATCTATTTACAATACTTACAAGCTTATAGTTCGTTGTCCGATGTAGTAGTAACCTTGATCTTTCGCTAACTGCGCATTACGCGTTTTTTAATAAATTGGTATCGATGCAAAAAGGTTGAGCATTATGTTTACCAACAATTCTTTTGTACTAAGCATTTAAAAGCACATTAGTAGTCCTTAAGTTAAATACAATACAAACATTGAGGACGTTACGCGGATATCACGACGCGACGTACGTTAAATGTTTATTTTTATAATAATATTTGTTATTAAAATAGTTCCTCTTTTTTCTTAACTAAGTGGTATAATATAGTGCCAAATTATAGGTGTTGAGTTGGAAGTAGATTGTAAACCGGTCGTGTACCAATTTTGACTACAATGCTACAAGAATGGGAGAAAGTTTTTAGTACCTATTACAATAAGGACGTACGTGGTAGGCCTGCATGATGCATAATTATTATGAACTAGCTGACCCGGCAAACTTCGTACCGCCTCGGAATAAAAAAAACTGAATTTTCATATTTACTCACCTCTTAAACCTGGACTTCCACAAATAATTCAAAACCAAAATTAGCCAAATCAGCCCAGCCATTCTCGAGTTTTAGCGAGACTAACGAACAGCAATTGATTTTTAAAGTCAATTTTTGTGACTTCATGGAAAAGTCTGAGAATGTCTGAGATTTATGAATCATATTTAAAAAGCCTGTCAGCCACATTTGACCAGTAAAATGTGTATGTAAATCTGCAACACATTTGAGACAAAATTCTATACATTTATGGGTCAGATTGGTTTTGATGAATGGATGAAATTATTCCAATTAGCGCGAGGTAATTTGTTCAATGAAGTTTTGAAGCTAAATGGACTAGATATTTCGAGAGTCAATTACTTTGTAGAGATAGCGTCATAATTGATGTCAATTACGTTCGTTGGATTGAAAACTGCTTCCAATCTGACCAGTGATAGTTAAGATAAGATAATAGTAGATACCTATAGATAAGATAACGCAATCATTAAACACAATCCGGTTTATCCACCGTCCTCTTACAATTAATCAGTACATTTTTGTATGTGTTTAAGAGAAATCGTTAACAAAGGATTCCTAAATAAGTAACTGCTCTCGTCATTGCTCGCATGCTCCTTATAGACTATTAACATAAATAAATTATCTGTCACAAAGTATGAAATCAAAGTCTTGTGTCGGATTTTTCGCTTCACTTTATTTGTGTTTTATCACTATTTCTTTATGATCGTAAGTTATTTGCGTTCATCTCTCGTCAGGTTTTAGTCTTAAGTGGTTGGATTAAGGTCGATAGTTGTATGATTTAATGTTATTATTGTGGACGGGCAATGCCGTGATGCCTCGGTGTTTACTCTCCGGACGTGCGTGGCGGAACAATGGCACAATGATTGCGAACAGAAGTCGCGCCCACCGTACATATACAAATAAATTGTCTCGTATCGTGTCATTATCCGCGCCTATTGTCTGCATCTCGTTTAGGACAATACTAGGTATTGCATTATTTTTATCGCAGATTTTCTATAAACGTTATTGTTGACGTATAAATAAATAAATCGCTTTGTTTTAAAATATCAATCATATATTATAAAAATAATTAAAGTAAGATAACGTCCTCTTTATTTCAATTGATTGGGGTTGAAGGGTAAATCCACCATTTTGGCGAAGTGCCAATTATTGCTTTAGTTTTCTAAATATAGGTACATTCTGTCTACACAAACAATACGTAACGGCTTCATTTTTATCCGGCAACGCATCGTCGATGCCTTTGGCGCTAACTGATGTCCATGGCTGGCGATGACTCCTATCACTGCTTGATATCATTATTCCTGCTATAAGTAGCAGCTGTTGAACACCTTTTTCAGTTTACCGTCAACAATTCTTTCACTATCTGAAAGCAATTAACAAAGTTACACGCTTAAAAATCGTAACACAAGATTGTATTTAAATTGCAGGCGCGGGCTACATATCCCCCGAGCCGATGTACCCGGACCGCGGGGACGTGTCGGCGCCGGCGGTCGCAGCCGTGTCGGGCTCGAAGGACGGCAAGGACACGCCGCTGCTGCGGCTCAGGAACGGCGCGCTGCAGGCGGGACTCAACGAGCGCTTGGCGAGGGTTGTCGCGCTCAGGAAAGTAAGTGTCATTGTGGATGCCGGGAGAGTAAGTCGGGAGTAGCTTGCCGCCTTCTCTCATGTTTCTTGACTAGAATTGGATCTGTGATTTCGGTGTTACTGATCTGTGAGCGATGCTGGCCGCTTACCATCAGGTGGCTCGTCTGCTCATTTGTAGGCTATTTACTTCAAAAGTTGAAAAATAAACAGGTATGCGCTCAGAAAAGCCCTGAAATTGAAATGTATGCTTCGATCATTGTAGTTATTCACAAAGTTAATCAACATTATGTAGGCGCAGCCGACAGGTCGAAAATTATTGGTCCGGTGACCTCTATTTTGTTGTGGACGAACAAAGTAAGTTGCCGTCGGATAGACAGTACGGTCGTTCATGAACATAGGCAATGCCCGATGGTAATAACTATGTTAAGTCCGCCACACAAACACTTAAAGCCTTTTTTGACTTTTGCAACACTAGGAAATTGCACATCTTGCGCGCATCACCCATCGCTACGAAACAAAACACGATTTCGTTTTTTCGACGTGAGATGCGGCTGTGAAAAGATCAACTACAAAGTGCAAACAAAAGTTGGCACTTTCTGTCTTCTTTCTAATTTAGTTAAATAAAAAACATTTTTATATTGACTCGTTTACTACACTCAAATACGAAAAGGTACTGCATGGCAATGTATGAACAGGAAGTTATTTGGTTGCGCATGGATGGACTTAGTCCTATTGTTAAGTCCCCCTGCCCGTGTGATATGTTTGTATGGGACTAAAATAGTCATGAAATTGACCTCCTTTCGTTAAACCTTTATAATATATGGCAACCAAAACTTATATTTTAGATGTGACTCGCTGAACTAAGTAGGTATAAGTGACGCATTCAGATAATATTAGAAATAAATAATCCCCAAATATATAACACAATGTTTTCCGGTACTATTTTGTCCCCAAATATATAACACAATGTTTTCCGGTACTATTTTGTCCCCAAATATATAACACAATGTTTTCCGGTAGGTACTATTTTGCTGTGCCAATTTTATTATCAGCATATAAGTTACACTACTGTTATGTATTATATTTGAAACTCTTTAGACATTTGGTAAACGTCATTATTTCTCCATTTCACATAATACTTCAACAAGGGTTTTGTACTAAGTTAAGTAATGGACACACAGATAATAATTATGTTACTACAAATATAATGAAATGTGAACCTTATAGCAGCGTATGTATTGTCATCAGCAAGTGGAGAGCCAGCGCAAGACGTCGCCGCTGCAGCGCAACGTGGTGTACCCGCTGGCGATGCTGTTGCTGCTGGCGCTCACCACCATCACGGTGCTCATGGTGCTGCAGAACATGCTCGAGCTGCTCATCGGGATCAAGGCGCTGCCGCTCAGCACCAGGGTCAGTGGACACAATCCGTACTACCTTACTTACATTATAAATGCGAGAGTAAGATTGTGTGTGTGCTTTTTCCTATATAAAGTGCAAAGAAGACTCGCTGAAGTTCCCTTATGATGACCTTAATGATTAAATGTCTGGTTGGTAACTTAATAAGCAGTGCTAAGTACCTACGTCGTACCTTTAAATTTACCGTTAATGTTTTACTCTGCTGGAGCGAAGTTGTACTGGAGTGAAGACGTGAAGAAGTATACAGATATTATAACTGTATGAACAGTTGGTTTCAATTAATTATCATTTTTCACAGATAGGTATAATAATACTTTAACAAGGAGTTGTAATCTTTTTATCGCCTTCAAAAACTATATACTTTTCCTAAATTAACAACAATTTGGAGTCCGTGCCGTGGGTTCGGTCGGGCTCTGACTGATGTCGGTCGGAACTTGTATACATATACATAACATAATATGTGAGCGGGGTAGAAAACTACGATAGCGTGATCCAGACTTGTCTCATCGTGTAACGTGTGTGCGATGTTGCCACAGGTTAATAAAGGATTTTTACGTTGTCGGAATTTAATTTAAATTTGTATATATTATAAAATGCCATTAAAGAGCTGGTAGATAACTTAAAAATGATATGTTTGCAGCAATTCACGCTGGGCATAGCGTCGCTGTCGAAGCTGGGCTGGGCGGGCGCGCTGCTGGAGGCGTTCCTGATCCTGTACCTGCACGCGGCGTCGCTGACGGGGCTGGTGGCGCCGGCGCGCGCGCTGCGCGTGCTGCCGCGCGCGCGCCGCACGCCGCTCGCGCGCCTCATCGCCGCGTGCGCGCTGCTGCTCGCGCACTCCACCGCGCAGCCGCTGCTCGTCAAGATACTAGGTGCGTACGCTGTTGCGGGCCGCTTACACCGCGCTTGTGAGTCGTACTCACCGGAATGTATTAGAATAATGTTCGTGACTTACTGGTTAGGGAAGATGTTAAAGTTAAAAAAGGGTTTAGTTATAATTTCAACGAGAAACTATTAAATTGAAAACCTTTACTTTTAAGGGGCAACTTATGCCTTAGTGCCAGTAGTATTCTAGATGTTTTGATGGGATTATTCAATTTAATCCTGTTCAATCCACAGGTATAACAAATTTCGATTTGCTGGGAGAGTTCGGTCGGATCGAATGGCTGGGCAACTTCAAGCTGGTGTTGGTGCACAACGCGATCTTCGCGGCCACCGTCACGCTGTGCCTCGTCAGCAAGTTCACGGCGAGCGTGCGCCGCGAGCTCTACAACAGGTTGGTCGAGAACGTCAACACCGTCGCTCATTGCGTCTCTTTCCTTAACAACTAGCTTGATAGGGCGCGTTCACATAGGACGTCAGTTTTACTGGATCCGGAATACTGGATCCAGTAACACGGAAGGTAATATTCACACAGCATTTTGAGCGCGTTCACATAGAACGTCCGTTTTAGTGGATCTGTTTTAACGGGTCAGTATTTCCGTTGTGTGTGGGATTTTTTACTGGATCCGGTATACTGGATTCTGTGTGAAATCGCTCATACAACTACACACGCTACTAGCATCCAGTAAAACGGACGTCCTTTGTGAACGCGCCCTTAGCTTGATCACCGCGGGCAGCTCGGTCGGATGACCTCTGGAATCGGTACTTGCCAGCTGTTTTTTGTACCAATATTTCGGGTCTGGACCATGGTCCGAGTAAGAAATATCGATACATGAAATACAAAGATTTTATCCACGATGATAAAATTGTTGAATCTAATGTTTGAGTCGAGGATAATCATTAAAAATGTTGATGAATCGTAAGTCTCTATCACTAGTTTCCAAGTAACGTAATACATTATTGTTGGCTGCATCTTTTATTAAAATAATAAAAGGTAGGCACTATTCTTTGTCGAACAAACTTATGACACACATAATAGCAACATACATACTGTTTGCAATATGTAAAAAATAATTAAATTGGTTACATTAACAAATGGAACATTAAATTTGCAAATATGAGAGACACATATATAATTGTATAATATTTCCTTCAAACCTAAAATAGCAATGAATAGCAACTAAATGTAGGAGTAATTATGTTTTATTGAAAACTAGTGAAAATTTATTTTTAATAATGAATTGTTTCCTTTTGTACATTATTAAAAACCTTTTTTTATGCCAATTTATCTGAATTTTTAGACAAGATAATATTTGACCATATTCCATAGGTGATCCACTGAGCTCTTTGATCGAACTTTGATCATGTGATTGATCTAATTGTAAAGTAAACACAGTTAGATATTAGTGTGCTGTTCTTGTAGGAACCTATACATAGGTATAGGTTGTACCGTTGATATCAAATAATTGCATAATGTAATAAATAGATTATTCTCAATACCCTGTTTCAAGATATATATTAACTACTAATTAAATTAAAAAAATAGTAAAATAGTTAGTAAATAACTCAATAATGATGTAGCATAATTATATTGTAAACAATTTTAATTTGTAACAGTGCATTTATTTTACCGTATTTGATTCCTAATTTATGTGTAGTAATAAATTTTGTTAAAAATGACAATTTATATAGTTCTTGAGGAAAGATGCAGAATGAAATAATAAATTTAAAATGTTTTTAACTAATGAGACTGAATTTGTTAACTAATTACGATTATTTTATGTCTGATATTATTTATTTAATGTATGTGTAATTTGAATTGTATTCGGTTAAAATTATTTTTTATTTAGTATAATATAATTGTGAGCCATGTGTTACAACATACTGCCATGAATGAAAGTTTCTCATATGCCGGAGTGATTAATTTATTTTGTTAATACATGTAATAAGGTACCAGCTTCAATAATCTCATTGAGCATGGTGGCTTGAGCTCTGGCAATGTTTCGTAGTCCCGTTATAGAATTGACCAGTATGTAAAATTACTGGACATTTCATGAAATTACACGTTATTATATTTCTACGATAGGACTACGACATTAACAGAGATATAAGAAAAGACATTGGAAGACTGTTCGGTAGATTATGAATATTAAATTAAATTGTTTGCTCAATGTCACAGTTGTACCTGCAATGGCGATACGACTTTAACTGAAATAGATGTTTGTGTTTTGTGTTGTGAAAATTTGTGTGTTGAGGCTATTTGTTGAAAACTCTAGTCGCCGTGGATCTCTGTGGTTGTTGCAGGTGGAACGTTCAATTAAGTTGTGAGATTTGATTTAGTTTTAATGAAAATTATAAGAAATAATCATCGCTATCATCACTAACGCACATGTCATTCTGCACATGCACTAATACTCATGAATCTTAATAATTGCCATTTACGAAGCAATATATACCTATGTTTTGTGAATCCGTGAACCCAAATAGAAATGACCATTTCTGTTTAACTTGTGATAATAAATTACATGAGTAACTTTGTAATTTTAGAATTCTTAAACTTTATATTTGCACTACTTTAGTGTTTATGCATATCTATTTATTAGGAATATGTAAAAATAATGTAGTGTGCTTGATAGTAGCACTTGTTGGTGGAAGCCTGTGTCTGGATCGATTGAGGACAATAGTAATATTATTATGATAATGTGCTTAGTGTTCTTGATAAAAATGATCGCCTGCGGTGCTACAGATGATATTATGATAGTTGTTCTCACATTTAATTGTATCCAATGAATTAAATATTATTGATAGGTACTTAGCGCAGTTGAAAAGATTGTTTATATGTAAGCCTTGTGTGAATTTTCAATGATTTAATGTAGTAAATATTTAGTGTGTGGATTTTATACATTTTGTATTATCTTGTACCAAACGTTGAGATTGCATTTGAAAATAATATATGAAAAAATTGAAAGAGCTCTTTTTATTTCTTTACCTTGTATATTGCCCAGTATTATTTGGTCGTTCTATTTGTACATATGCATGCTACAAAGCTTACATCACTTTAGATTTAGTGTACAGTGTAGTTGAAATTTTTCATACATTTAGCATAATCATTTCCAATAGCTTTCTAATTCAACTGCTTTTTAAACATTGCTTCTAAAACAGAGTGTAACACATCTCACTGTACTATGTATTCAGTCTCATTAGATTATAATTATGTAACTTATTTTGTGATACTTATAGATTTTACTACTCAAAATGTTTTTCTTTTACCAGATTCAAATGGGTTGCAGATTTGTTCACTATGTCTGAAGATATTCCTGCAGCTGTAACACCCAAAGCGAATGTGATGGAGAAGACCATTGTGGATAAGATAGATGAGGACCATACTCATGACTCAACAGAGCATCTCAAGTCTGACTAAACGCTGGCGTATCAGACATTATTAAGTGTTCCTATTTGAATATAAAGACAATTTTTCTATTATGATTTATGATTCTGATATTATACCTTATCTATAATAAGTAAGTTTTTATTAAGAAGACTTGATGCATGTTTTCTGAGTAATAGGAAGGTTATAAGGTAGAAATAATTATCATACAAAAATTTTATACTATTTAGAAAACTGTAAAGGGGTAAAAATTTAATGTATAAAATTTTATTGTATTTATCTCTATTGAAGCTAAAACATTTTTATTCTGGAAATTAGTTTCTTGTCTGTCTTGTAGGTCACAGCTTGTGAACAATGAATAGATTTTGGTATATTTATGAGTTATGTCTCTGGATAATTTTTAGGAGGAATACATTGAGGGTATTTTTCACTACGGGAAATGGATTTTTTCTTTTGTGAAAAGGTTAATAATTCTAATTAATGGTTTCCCAGCATTACACCTATTGGAATAAACGAATAACTTTCTAATTTATAGAACAACAAAAATGATTCCCTAAATCAATCAAAAAAGGTAAACATTAAATTCAAACTTGATATAAATGAAGCAAAGTGGACTAGTAACCTGACCTCGGTTACTAGTCCATAATATTACTCTCTAGTGAAGTAAAGGTCTAAAGGTGAATAACATTATTGTTGTCAATAACGAAAACTGTGCAACTAGGGCTGTAACTGTATTATTTGCAATCTGTGATCATTCTAATAGTATATATTTTAAATAATTATGTAATTGTATTGATAGAAAATTATTTTTATGCTGATATTATTTATAAAGTGCAAAATAATTTAAGAGTTGTATATAATTATTGCAAATAGATTTTATGTATTTTTCTATTATTAACACATTGAAAGCCAGACTAAAAACCGTGTTTTGCCCAGTGGGCCGCGGTGGGCACCAAGTGACTGCCGACATGTCTGGTCCTGGTGTCCATGTTGGACACCGTATGTCTGCATTCCCCTTATAATTTTAGAAGCCTCCAGGCGGCTCACTCCTTCAGTCAGCCTAGCCCTTCTACAACTCGTTTCAACTCTTTTTACTAGTTTTAAATTTTTTCCTGACTATTTTTGTAAAAAAACGTCCTGACGATTTTTGGACAACTCTTGAAAATTGTTGTGGCCCCAGGGGCAATTATGCTTGCAGACATATGGTGTCCACCATGGTCTTTAACATGTTAATTATTGCCAGTTTATAAATAAAAGTCTTTATTTTCACTCATCATCTGTTTTAATTTCTGGTTCTTCATCTTTGGTGATAAGCATAAAATGTTTGCCACATTTTCTGGATTGCGCTTTCAGAATAACTTTGCGACCATTGTCCCGTACCACTTCAAGGCTTTTGTTGATATTCAGTCCTAGTATGAATCCCAGATTCATAATATCATGCACGCTGCGTACCAATGAGTAACTAGAGGAGCCACTAGACATAACAATGTTTTTAGATTTACCAATGGAATGGTACATGTGTGCTGTAGCTATTATATTTTTTCTTGCTGTTGGATCCATTATAGCTGGAGAGTACATCAGTTCAAAATAAATGCCCCGCTCGGCAGCCTGATTATATAATTTCCGGTTTAGTTTGAAAGGGAGTTTAATTTCTGGTTGAAATGTAATAATGTCAACATCTAAGCTACTACAAGCATACTGAAATGCTTGAGATGTTTTTGGTATAACTGCAAAGATGTCATATTTCTTAATATTCTCAGAGTGATTAATTTTATGGGATATACTGGTATCAGAGTACTCTAAAGTTAATCTTTGTAGAATGTTAAGTTTACATTCATCTTTAATGTCTTGGGGGATTTCAAGTGGTGCGGGTATAAAGTCGCCCTTTTCTACTTTTGGATCGCCCCTTTTCTTTTTTTTCTTAGGTTCGTCACATACTTCTTCAACAACGGTGTTGATTGCTACAGTATTGATGCCAATTTTTTCTAATTTAATCAGTTCCTTTAAATCGAAGGATCTATTGATTGATAGATCACAAATACCCCAATTCTTGACTTCCATGTTTTTCTAAAATCACTGAGAAAATTTGGGTTTCGTGAAATATTTTTAAAGCTTACTTGATACTTAACTCATACTATAATGAAAGCTTCCACACGTTAAGAAATTTATAGATAAGATTACACTCATATCACACATAAACTGCAGTACAAAAAACACAAACTCGTAAGATGCAAGTTTCAAATACAATGCAATAATGAATTTATTCATCAGCGAACAATATCTAATACCGCTCGTTGATTGATTGATTTGATACGATAAAAATGACAATGACAATGACAGAATTCCTGTTCCTGTAGGTACCGATGTCAAAGTGACAACTATAAATCAGTATGTTGCTACTTACTATAAAAAGAACATTTATTGATAGCAACATTAAAGTATGATAGCTAGTACTAAAGATAAATATTTTTTATTGAAAGAAAATAATGTTTAATAGGAACTTAAACCATTACTAAACAAATAATGCTAACATGCATTGCCTATAACTATCAATAAATGATTTTGGTCCGAATAAAATTGAATGTACTTACTTCCTCTGACAGTTACGTTTAGAAATTTCTTGGTTAAACCTATCATGAAATATCGATTCATGGCGAATATCGTAATACGTAATATCGATAACCTAATAAATTACAAAGTAAAAAATTATTATTTAATTTACACTAAAACAATAAATAAGGTTTTATAATAATCCTAGCATATTTCCGTAAAAAAATAAAAAGCAATCTACAATGTCAAAAACAAAATACTTTGTCATTTTATTGATCTGGGATCGTTCATCTAAAAATTATAGAATAAATTAGGTAGAACATTATAACATGTTTTGATTATTTTATGCAAATGGGCTTTCAAATAGTAATAGCAGGAGAATCACAATGCGAAAATTTTGCGCAGGTATGCCTAATAGCTGATTACCTGGCTCAAAATCTTCCAAACTTTTGTTACAGACGGATTGAAAAGCCAGTATTAGAGTGGAAGGTAGGTTTTCTTTATTGCATTATAATATTAATAGACGAGATGTATGTTTTCCGTAATATGCATTGAAAACTTATTTTTAATCTTTATTGTAGACATGGTTATGTAAAATAAATCAGAAAAATAATTGGCATCATGTTGGTACACTTATTATATGGAAAGAACTGCTGATGGAGGGCAGTAAAGCTTATTACATAGGTGGAGCATCAGATTTTTTTGAATACTGTCATTCATATTATCATTTTGATACATTTATTAGATCAGAGAGATTTAGCGATTTAATTAATAATTTTGGACAGTTATCAAGAAAACATAAACGAGAGAAAAATATTAAATATTTAGAGGAAGAACAATCTATTCAAGTTACACCTTTAAAGAGTAACTTAACCGTATGTATATCAGGGGCTTCATATCCCTTAACGATGCATTTAATATCCGCACTCCTAGATATATCATATGACGGCAAAGGATTCACAAAAATATACATATATGATGAAAACCATGATACTTTACCATTATTAGAATTTGTAGAGCGTGAATGTCATTATGTGAGAACAAATAATCCTACCAAAGTAGTAAAATGCGTGGAAAAAATCGGCATGGCGCTTATAAATGCAGATCTTCTTATTATATTGGATCATGTGCATTTTAAGTAAGTCGTTAATAAATGTTTTGTTTCTAAATACTAAACGTATTACTGGTAAAAATATATTCGAGGTGTATTTAAATTTTCAGGAAAGGTTATTCAATTGGGGGCTGGCTTTATAAAAATAAGAAATTAATGGAAAGCTTAGCTATGATGATAAATGCCTCTGCATCAAGTAATATGTGCATATTACTACCTAATCTGGGACCGGCTTGCTTTAATGCGACTGTTCTAAAAAATACAGTGACGCACATAAAAAAAAATAACATCGTTGTTACCACTTCCGATTTAGGGTTAGCAGTAGCTCCGATTGCTGCAAAAATAGCAGAAATTCCGATGAGAAATATGTTTTGTCCTCCGGTGTGGGGATTTGTCGGAATAAATCATTTAGTAGATATTAGAACTACTGTACATAAATACAATACATTTGAACCTTTGAAAAGATTTTGTAAAGTCCGAAACTCTTCGCTATGCATTGGTACTTTGATTCCTGAAATGAGGACTATGGAATATTTAATGCATTTTGATGAAAGTTTGTGGTTAAAAGTTTCAGGGAATAATGTAAGTACATTTTGTTAAGATACAAATACAAATTTGAATTTAATTATTTAATTTTTAGTAAAAAAATTCCAGAAAAAAGGTACAAATCAGGATATGAGCAAGGCTGTTGCTATCGTTGATGTTATAAAATTATGGTTTTTCGAAAAAAATTCCAACGACATAATACCTCTCGGAATTTATTGTGATGGTGAGATTAATCACAAACTGTTGTATTACATTTATTAAGTTAGTATCCTAATAGTAATATTATTGACAACCATTAATTTTAAAGGTTCTTTTGGATTAACTTTTGATGGAGTTTTCTCCCAGCCAGTTCAATATGTTAATGGAGAATGGAAACCAGCAAACAGCTTTTTACTACCAAGGGATCCTCAAATTAATATTTTGTATCTCGAGAAAATAGCCAAATTTGCTATGGAATTGGAGAAGCATCATCTACCTTGTAACTTTAGTTCTGAATAAATATTTTGAAGGTAATTGTTCGATTATAATAAATCGATTAGCAAATACTTTAAATCGATTCTACGTTTCAAAACGCTTATAGTAGATTTGTAAACAGGTACGGTACGGTACGGCACTAGTGGCGGACGAGATGTCGTTTAGGTCGTTGAGTGAGTGAATGTATTGTCTTGTTTTGCAGAGAAATGTTATGACGTACAGTAGCTGTCTTTGTTTCAATAACATTAGACTACTTTTACACGAAAGTTGTAGTTAAAAATAATGTAATAGATCGCGTAGTTATGTTACGCGAGTTTATTGCAATGAATTTTTCCAAAGTATGATCGTGCCAATAGGAGATAGCATAGTTAGGTGTTCATATTGGTTAAGTTTAGTGAATGTTGTGCCAATAATGAGATAGTGGAGTGTTGTGATGTGGTTGTGGGACATGTGGGGCGTGCTGTGGACCGTCGAAGCCCTGACACAGGTTTTGGTGTTGGCATCGCCGTTGGAGCCTGAGCTGCCTGTTCCGCGAGGTGAGAGGGCCTTGCCTCCTACGCCGTCCTCTGCTTGCTAACCCTGCATGCGCTACCTTGATACGAGCCCGCGTTGCGCTTTAACCAGATTGTTTCAAGTTTATAGAATGATACGATATGTTAATTCAATATAGTTCTTCAGAAAAATATGCTCGTTTTCATTGGGTCTTCCCACCTAACTTTTTTAATATTGTAAGAGCAACATTAGTTTGATAGGGTCCAGTAAAAGTCCAAACTTTTTTGTTACACTGTTTTTAAAATAAAACAACATTCAAAAGCTGTGTATACTGTGAGACATTTAAATTTTGATATTATAGTATGATGATCACTTTCACAAAGTTTTATAATCTACACTTGGTTTTAAGTTAATTGCAGTTAAATGCAGTTAATTATTTTATTGTAAGTACTTAATGTTGCAATATAGAATGTCTAAAAATTGTTTTGATATTTTTAGTTTGTAATGTTTACTTTGTACTTAATGTTTCAGAAATAATTGTTTAATGGCAATTCATTACTGAACACTCTTTAAAAAAGTAATCATTATACAGGGTGTCCCGTAAGTAGTGGACCAACGGGTTATGGGGGGTAGTGGGACTTATTATCTACCAAAAATACTAAATTTTATTGTCCTAGGCCTTGTAGTTCTTGAGTTATGCTTTTTTTTCAAAATGTGGTGAAAATATCATCGAAGTAAGCTGAATATTAAATTTTACCATATCAGTTTTTTTATTTTATTGTTATTTTTTGTTCAAGGTAGTTAAGAATACATAAGTCTTCCTAATTAAAATGATACTCAATCATAATTAACAACAACAAGAAAATTAGACCAAAAAATAGGTACAAATTTTACGTTTAAAAGTTTACGAACTGAAGTTTGAACAAAGAATGTGTAAAAAAATTGTATGGTAACCCTGTGAAACTTTATTTTAAAAATATCTACATCTCATACAAATTACAAAAAGGTATAATTATGTAGAATAAATTAAAAAATTTCTTATTTTATTCAATATCGTAGGATAATTTTAGGAAAATTTAAAAATACGATTTTTGTAAAATCCCTTTTTTCAAACTTTTTTGTTACATTAAATGCTCAAAATGTCTTCCTCTTGCTCTTATACATAATAAACACCTTCTTATAAAATTTCTTCGTAAACTTCTAAGAGCACTCTCATTGTATTTTACTATTTCAGCTACATTATTTAATTTTCCTCGTAACTCTCTTTCATTGGAAATATTTTTCTCGTAAACTGCTTCTTTGAAGTAACCCCATAAAAAATAATCCAAAGGATTCAAATCCGGAGATCGTGGAGGCCATGCAATAGTACCTCTACGTCCAATCCATCGATTTGGGTATGTTTCGTTTAAAAATGGTGAAGATTATGCATGTTAAACACTCCCATTCTTTTAAAACACGATTCATCGCTCCATAATATGGAGTTAAAAAAATTTCGATCTTGTCGGCATCGACGAAGCATCTCTCGACAAAAATTTATTCGTTATTATTCGTATATTAAAAATTGCTCTTATTTATAATAAAAAGTTTATTTTTGACTTGAATGTCCAAGTAATAAATTAATTATAGCTTATAGAAAGTTGAAACAATAATTACTACTTGACTACAAAATACTACCCTGCAAACAACTCCTTCCAACTTTATGTGGGATATATTAGAACAATGGACATCCCATATTACAAATGCACATGCACATATTTTGTAAAAGCTATCCACTAAGTATTATGGTTTACCATGAGATGGGATTGTTGTTAGGCACTAATTTATCATAATTATGTAAGAAAAACTGTTCCTATGGAAAATAACAATGGCTATCTCTTATTTTAATTTCAACCTACAAACTATTTTATTTACAAAAATTGTAAAGGATAGCGTAGTTATTGGTATAATGTCAGTCCAGCACAGAAGTAACGGATTTAAATCCTGCATGAACCTCAAAAATGGTTTCTCATTATCCATATTTGGTTAAATCATTACTTGGTGGGCATAAATGGCTGCAACACAGTTTTAACTATGTTCAAATAGGTAAACTTAGTAATTTAAAACACTAGGATCTATTGTCAGAGTAAACCAGATAAAGCAAGGTAATGTAAGTACATTTGGAACACCTCTGCCACTTGTAAGTCTTAAGATTATTAGACATTTTATATAACATCTTGGAGAAATAATCCCACAATAATGTTACATTTCCTTGCACTTACATTAAATCAATATCAAATAGGTTTCTCGAACCAAAGTAAGGGCGGGCTTACTCATACTGTCTTTGTAAATTAACCACTTAACATTCTCTAAGTGAAGTGTAGGCAAGTTTACTAGTATTTTTAAAGAATTTTTTTACTCTGTGTCAAGAGGCATTGACATTACACCATGGTAATCAGGAAAAATCATTTGCAAATACTCTTAAATACAAGTTGCAGATTTTAAACTTAATTTATTTACACATTTGTGGTGATTTTGTGTGTGTGGCTTAAATGATCAAAAAGTTGATTTATGGTCAATTTGCCTGAAGGAAAAACCACAAAATGTATTTCAATTAAGTAATATTGTGTCTATGCATTAACAAAATAATGATGTTATTTTTTTGGCAATAACAACTGAACTGCGTTTCAATGAATAAATGAATTATGATGAGGCATGATCAAGGTGCATTTTACAGTTCCATAGGTATTATCACATTTGCTAACAATAGGATTCATCATCGCAACCCATAACTGTCCCACTGCTGGGCACGGGTCTCCTCTCACAATGTGAGGGGTACAGGCCATAGTCCACCACGCTGGGCAAGTGCGGATTGGTGGACTTCACACACCTATGAGAACATAGAACGATAGAATTTAGCAACATTATATAATATGCGCGCTGTATAGCTTGTAACATTAATTTACCTACCTATATATTTATTTTTATCTTATACACAGCTTTGCTGATCATTTTTCCAAATTATAACCGAATATTATTCATTTTATGCAATCATGTTTCCCGTCCTTTACTTGTCTTTGGCTGAGAGTATTTAGTATTTACGCCGACGCAAGTGTGAAAAAAATGATTGTAGGTAACTATTAATCTTATTCGTTTACGTATACGAACAGAAATAGACATCCCTAAACCAGTCGAAATTAGTGTAACGATCTACCTGCATGTCCGCTTAATGACGGGCGATCACTTTACTTGACGCGGGGCGCCCGCAAATCCCTACAAATTGCTTCGAGACTCGATAATCCAGCCGAGGGCCGAGTCTTGCCAAGGGTAACCTAGCTTTAGCGCGTACATTACTTGCCGCTACGTTCTGGAATGTTCTCATTTTCTTTTAATCAGAACTCAAGTAGGTATTTTCGGCTTTCAATTCGTTCCTGCGTTTTAAGGGAAATGTGAGGTTTACAATGGAATAGTTTATTCGCGCACAGAGATTTTCTCTCAATGAAAATCAAATTATGTTGTTACAAGTGAAAGGTGTCATGCATTGCAGTTCAAATATTAAACCTACTTGTGTATAAAAATCATCTACTGTATACCTACCTACTACCGACCTACCTTTTTGTCGCAGTCAGGTTCTCTTTATTAGTGAAATTAGTGTAATTAATAATATATTATGTACTAGCGACCCGCCCTCGCTTCGCTTCGGGAAACTTATTATCAAGTGCTTAAATATAAAGTTTCATGGTTCTTTAAGAGATGGCGCTAGGCGTTCTTATTCTTTAAGTTAGGAAGGTTCACCCCTAGATGGCGCTGTGCTTAAAACCCGAAGAAATCCCATACAAACTTTCAACCTCTATTTCAACCTCTTCATCCCTTTTTGTCGCAATAAAAGGTATCCTATGTCCTTTCTCAGGGTCTAAAGATTGTGTGTGTCAAATTTCATCAAAATCGGTTGAGAGGTTTAAGCGGGAAAGCGACACAGACAGACAGACAGACAGACAGACAGACAGAGTTACTTTCGCATTTATAATATTAGTAGGGATAAATTGTAAATACATTTCTAATAGAAGAGCGGATTTGAGTTAATATACTATCTATAAATGGTGTAATGGTCAATTAGCATTGGTACTTGTATTTTAATAACTGGAAAGTATTCCGAAAGCAATTTCACTTTCTACATTTTATGAAACTGTTGCACGCTTATTCTTTCTGAAGTAGATAGTACCTATACCTGTAGCTTCACAATGAAAATGATCGAATGTATAGCGTTTCATTATGTTGTTTCATCTGACTGCAGCTAAAATAAAACAAATTGTTGTGAGGCGTTGGAGAAGTGCGCAGGCGCAGCGCCGCCGCGACGCGACGTCGTGTTCGGTCCGGTGATCGCGGGATACATCAGTTGCATAACAAGCGGGCATTGCGTCCGGCTAACGGGACTATGGCGCGAGCTGGAGACTCGACACGAGTCACTATATCTACACTCGATTCACTTCTCCGACAACAATAAGCTTTGTCGTTCGAACCGGTCATTTGCATCACATCGTCCTCGAACCGATTTCGCTCACTTCGCAATATTAGATCGAAGGCGCCACGATAAAATCCCACGAAACTTCCCCGTTTCGTAATTTCTCATCACGAAATATGACTCGATAGCGCAGCTCGCGATTGGGTCGTTCGTGCGATCATGAACGAGACCGTGACTGATCGACTCGATGTCCCTGACTGATGCAAAGCAGTCGACTTGTTCTCATGTTAAAAACGCTTGTGGAGTTCAATCTTCTAATGCGCGATAGTAAATTGCTATTGGATCCCAGAGTCTAGTCAGCGTTGCGTGTATTTATGTAATTGATTCGTACGCATCGAATGAGGTGGCGCTGACCGCGATTCCTGTTTTCTGCCCCGGCGTTCACTGAACTGGATTGCAAGTGCAATGGCAAACTTATATTTGCTAATAACTTTAAGGTCCACTGATTATTACCGATACATTTGGTTGAGGTTGGATAATGAACATTCCTGCGATATTACATTATTCTGTAATATTAATACCTACTTAATAAAAGTTCAAACGACGCATGGACGTAGTACAAATAAATCACAAACAACTGCGATTTATAAACGAAAATCTATCACATAAAAATGCTTCCATTGGGACTCAAACCCAGGGTTCTTTGCTCGGGTGGCGGTATAATTACGACCTGGACTACGGAGTAGGCTAATCCTGGTATAGGGTCGTCAACGGCGAAAACAAGTCCATAATTAAATAAAACGGTCACGTTAAGGACATATATTAGAGAACAGGTTGGCATTTTTTAGATGCAAATAAACTAAACCATATCGAAAACTAGTTTTGTCAGTTTAAAGATAACGGAAAAAATACTCATTTCATTTAACCCAAGTAAATAAATGCACATTTTGAAAGCGCACCCAAAACTGATAAATAGATCAGTAGCAAACGTGGTACTACCTATTTGCTTTTTTGCGATACTTTTTGCTAGCCTCTCGCCAAGCTCGATCGCCGGTACATTTATTACTCATGCAGTGGTCGAGTTCTGGGTTATTGCAACTCGCGTATTTATAACGAAAAAACAAACCTCACTTTGCAGTATTTTATTTCATCATTTCGTTCCCTGAGGGACACTAAGCGCACTCGATGCAAATTCAGTACATCTACCAAGTACCTACTGGATTATGAATAAGCCAGCTCGAGCATTGTGGATCTGTGGGCATTATCTATGACTGTGAAAACAATTACGTTGCATAATCTTGCTACAGATTACCGAGATAGGTTACATAAGCAGAGCTACATTGTAATTATATAATAATGAAAGAAGTATCAGGGTTGTAATGCATTAAGTGACTCACATAATGCATTACAACCCTGGTCGTTCAATTACATTATATCACATTATGTGACATCATGTAATTGAAAGACCGACAAGAGAACGAGTAGAGTGTGATAACTGCGTTAAAATTATTATATACGTGGCAAATTATAAAAGGTTAAAACATGATAACAGTAGCTACTATTGTTGATTATAAATTTTGGTGTCCGAAGGGAACACCACGGTGCAGCTCCCACTTTGAAGATTCCGTGGCAACAGCTGTAGTCCGTTTAATCCGACGATACTCGTGTATGATGGTAGTTTGTGCCTGCCTGGTTACCAACTATCTTCCTTATAGAATTATTCGTGAAATGATATTCCATGTTTAGGTTGCAGTGTCAGAGAGCCAATTAAGAGGATCCTCGCCTACTCCGTGTTAAGCGACGCGTTGGTGATACGTTTGTGATTACTCATGTCTGTGACCACTTACTCGTCTGCTCCGCTATTTAGCTATTTAGATAAAATAAATAAACAAGTACTACAGTGAAGCAGTACAATGTTGAAATCGACGTATGTACCAGTTTCAAGAAATGAAATAAGCAACTCGTTTGATGTTGGCTTGCCTTTGTTCGTTGTAACGAGCTTCTGACCCGGTCCTGGCTGAATGGAGTGCTAACGTTTCTTATAAATCTGGTTAAAAAACTTCACAGCATTGGAATTATTGGACGGCATTCCAGTTGTAAGATCTCTTCTGTACTTGGACAGATCATACTGCTCAGCTTAGCCTTGAGGTTAAGTTACTAAAGTTCTAATGACTTCCCTCTGACCTTGACTGAGGCTTTATGAATTACAAATTTGCTAAAAGCTGGAAAAGGTCATTTTACTTAAATATAGTTGTACTCAAGTACCAATTCATCTAAACAGGTGCCTCCTCGCCTGCTCTGTCGCTCTCGATCGCGGTAATCGTGCTTTCCTGGAACGCAATCAATTAGGCATGTTTAGTTTCATGAAACTATCCCACAGGTAACGATCTACGTGGTTCGCGAAACAGGTAGCTAATTTCGACGATCAAGGTCAATCGTGTAGGACAAGGACTAACCTTTAATGAAGATCAATAACATTGCTTCTATTCTTATCGAGCGATATGTATTCTCACTCTTCCAACTCCAGACCCTAAGGTTGTCTGAAAGAAAGCGCTTTTTAGCGGTAAGACCGGCTGTTGTATTACTTTTTGTACAAATAACTTTTTTAATTATTCTTTGCTATAGTGTACAGTGAAGAATATTATTATTATTATGTATTTCTAAACTTACAGTGTCACGGGTCCTAGATTTACATAAGTAGACCCAGTCATTTGGTCAATCTTCGCTCCACCTACTGAAGATAACAGGACACATAAGACAACAGACAGATAAGATGATGATCATGATAAGAGAACAGGGGGTTCCCCCGAGAGCACTCTGGTCCATGGTGTCGCTCGTAGATGCCCTGTAGGCTTATTATTATTATACCCGTCGCCAAATGCCCACGCCCGACCGGGGTCGAAAAGCATCATAACTATTTTGTATTTAAAATCTTTTCGTAACTCCGTAAGTCCCTTTTGTGGCGCCTTCGTTGATGTCTGCTTAAGAATGATGACTGCTAGGTCGAGTGGTGGAGAGATTGCTTTTAGGAATTATCTTAGAATGCTTTTAACATTAAGTCGGCTTTCGTACCAGCTTTGTTTTCGTATCAAATAAATAAATGCTCCTCTGGGAAAGACCCGGGCTTTGGGTCGCTAATGGGTTGTAGCTACAGTGCAAACATTTAAAATAGAAGTGCGTACCATGATTTAAGACCTCCTTCAAGGTTAAACTTAAACAAAGCTTAAACAAATTATGTAAATTCGCACTAAGGTTAGTACACTAGGTAACTTTATGGAAATCTCTCGGCTAGCCTTCACATACCATATAGGGTTGTATACTGAAATGTAATAAAATGTCTGAGAAAAATCAATAACAAATTATTTAGTGTTCTCTACTCTTGTTAAGCGAAGCGATATTCGGTTACTAGTAACTTATAACTCTTTAATTAAATTTTCTTTAGATAGAGATTACCAAAAGATGGCTACATAAAAATAGTCACTAACTGCAATATAATGTTATTGACTAACTGTTAAGCCCCTAAATGACGGAAGTCGAGCGTAAGGCAAAGCCGCCATCAAACTATTGTTAAGCTGGCTATATTGTGCGTAAGATCACGCACAATCAAGTTTATATTAATTAGGAAAGTTTCCTTGTAATCGTTAACAGCTTGACACTCCTAGTCTACTGCTCATTAAAGTCATAACTATTGATTGAAGCCGATTGAACTGCTACTGCATTGGTGAAATTATTTGTAAATCAAAACCGTAGGCAATTATTTTATTCATTTCATTCCTGCTAAGGAATTCCGTAAGAAAATCTCAGGCTTTGCGCCATTGTATACAGTGCAGTACATAATTCCTGAGAACTATAAAAGACCGTTAAGTTGCCTTCATTAGTGAATTGCGACATGCTATCCTTTGTGAAAGCGGATATTGAAATGATTCTTATTACGTTTTTCATGAAAATACGTTGAACGACTCAGTATTTTCTTTCAGAGAGAATATTGTAATATGGCTTCAGTACATAGTATAAAACAAAGTCGCTTTCTCTCTCTGTCCCTATATCCCTTTGTGTGCTTAGATCTTTAAAACTACGCAACGGATTTTGATGGTTTTTTTTTAATAGATAGAATAATTCAAGAGGAAGGTTTATATGTATAATATATTAAAGTGTTGTGTAAATTGTTTGAAATATGACGATAACTGTTGAGAAAGTCGGAAAAAATCAGGTCGTCCGGGAGCTTTTAACGAAAACACTGTCTAATCCCTTTGAGATGTAACAAAACAATGTACATATTGGTGGAATGTTCCTCTTTTATTGGTCTACAATAAAGTCAGCGATGGTATATGTCTATCTTTTAAGGATAGCTTACTATACCCATTCTAAGTTTTAAAAAAATGGTCACATACAATGCGGTAATTGAAAAGCTATTTAGAGGGATACAATATTAATCTTTATCGACTCAAATATGTTAGTCACCTTAAGCATTTCAGGCACATTATAATTAGCCTGTACACCATATAATTTAAATGAATATCTTAGGAGTTTTCGCAAAATGAAAAATAACGCGCGTGAAAATAAATTCGTGCGCTGGTTAGGTTTAGCAATTTTGGACTTGGGTACTAAGGGACAGGTTTCGAAGCGAAGCGAGGGCGGGTTTAGTTAATTATAAAATAATGATTTTAAGTACTAACTCAAAATCTACTATGTATACCTACATAAATGTCTGTGAGTCAGACCTACTCTAGATTCAAGCATACGATATCATTTGGCTGACTTCACCGAAGATTAAGTTTTAGTTTTGACCTTATTCTTACTGTGTGAATCAACAGTTTTTTCCCTCACAGTACCTACTAGACTACTAATACGCTACAGTTGAATTACCTATGGACCTTTCATGAACTTTACCTTACTTTACCCTTCCCCTTAAAAATGTAAACTGATACCAGTCGAAAAACGTATAATAACTTCAAAGATAGCAGCTGCCAAACAAAGTACGAGGCTATGGCGCCAGGTCCCTTCGGTGGGTTCGCTGGGTTCTATACCACCCAGTTAAACAAATAATATCCATGGGTCCCTCGTGTATATTTCGGTTGGCAACGCGTTGATGGCCATGGTCTTAGCAGATATCACCCCTTTTGCTCGTTTGTCGGGTTTTAACCTAAAAAAAAACAACCTGGTTCAGATCATGTCTGTGCCAATAATCAGCATGCATAACAACAATAGTCGGATGAAATAGTTTTTTCTGCTGTTAAGTAAATCTTGATAGGTTTCATGTGTGGGTAAAGCGCATAATGGTATTACAACACAATTATCAATGATGAGAACGTTGCGACACCTCGCTGTCAGCTCCGTGCCGGCCTCGGACTACCACTATTGTACGCATTTGCTGCAGATGCTGGAAAATGTTACGAAATAAATCACTTAAGTATCTAATTATTTGGTCGTTCGAGTTGTCCACCAAGAATACTAACTAATCATACATACAATAAAATTCGAACTGATCGATCTTATACAGGAAGATTGTTGCGAAAAGCTATTTTTGTAGGTAACCCGATAGTATACCTACCCAAATAGTTAGGTATGTTATGGATACCCCAAAAGATTCTTGGAATTTTCCGCGTTTGTTCCCACTATTTACGAAATCTTTTAAAATGAGAGATTACGTTAACTTTTCGTGCTTATTTTATTTAAACCGAATATAGTAGATATACATGTCAGGTCAGCTCAAAGGATTTTTTTGAGTGAGGGCATTGCTTCCTGAAGCGCTTCGGAAGACTAACCGCAGTATTAATTAACAGTAGTTAACTACTAACGTTTTTTGTATTACGAGCTGGGTACATCACAAACGCAATACAAGACACTCGCTTGGTTTTTGTAATCCCATTCTCCTCGAAGGTTAATTCCTTCACCAACTTTGATGAAATTAAAAGTATAAACAAACTATTTTTAAGGGACATCCTTCTCTTCGGTGAGTGAACGATGTTTATAATATGAGCCTTTACTGTATTACGACATCGTTCTCTCCTGCAGTACCCCAATCCTGCAGTAAATGTGAATTTATGCCTGCGCTGCGAAGCATAGAGCGCGTGAAAAGTCATTACCTCATGGTATGTCAAGAAAAAGTGAATGTCATAATCATCGCAACAAGAATGATTGATAGGTAGTCTGTTGGCTAGCAGCGACTTATAGGGGATTCGATCAGATTAGATTATGTGGCGTCGCTATAAACTTGATGGAAAATCATCATCGGAATGTCTGCATGTAATTAAAATAGTTTTATGTGTTAAAAGGTAAAAATAAATGACATTTTATTTTAAACAACCCCGTGATGTGATATCTTTTCCCTCGATCTCTATAATATTATCTTTTCTATACTATAGTGCAGCACGCATCACCAAGGGATAATCAAGGGATCACCTAATTGGAGCCTCCGAGCAAATCCCGCGGCGTCGCTCCAGTTATCATACAGTAATTCGTTTTAGAAAAATTCTTTTAAAAGAGTTAGAAATATAAAGATTGGACACAAAGATAAAATAAAATTATTTAGAAAGGAACGAACACACTTTAAACCTAAAGAGAACCAGTGCAGACAATGAAGGAAGTAGTGATAAGCCACCCAGCTGAGCAGCGCGCGCTTATTGAATTTGTTCATAAGTAACTATTATGGCGCAGCTGCTTTTATACTGCAAAACATCCAATTTTTCTGCAACGCGACACAAACCCATTACTTAGACCTCGAGACCGATTACCGTCCCCGGGCGCGCAGTTTTATTGTTGCCGCCAGCTTTTTAATTCGACGTCTTACTTTGCTTATAGTAACATCGTTGCCCGCTGTTGAGGAAGGTCCTTCAGATTTTAAAAATATTTAGCACGTGTGTGTAAAGTTTGTGTTGAAAGTTCAACCTATCTTTGAGCCCACCTTCTTCTGCTTGCACTCTGCCGATCTATCGAGGAGATAAATGTATTGGCATTGTCTCCTCGGTAGATTTCCTTTTTGAAAGGTCGCTGGAATCTATACGATAAAATATAAATATAAATACTATAAATACTTATGCTTGGTGCTGATAATGTTCTTGTTGGTTGGTTCTTTCACATTGCATATGTAAGAATCCGGTCTTTTTTCAAGGCGACACAATCCCATCACTAATGCGATTACCGTCCAAGGGCACACAGAGGTGTTTTATTGACTGTAGGTGTATTTAAAAGCAGGAATTCAATTGTATATTCAATTGTTTTGTCATTTTTGCAAGTATGATCGATATGGCCTTTAATGTTCTACTGCTGGGCTCGGGGTGTTGTAAACCTTGTTGGTAAATTTTTAGGTGTTTGTATTAATTATTCTTAAAAATTAATTACTGGCCACCTAATTATCTTAACCACTAGGCTTATTTATTCTATCAGCCATCTGAAGTTCCCTGCAGAACTTGGTCTTAACTTAGGTAGGCACTTGGCATCTCTTCGGCTTCTCCTAGAATATCTATTTCGAGATTTAGAATATTGTCCAGAATATTATAAATATAGGCCTAAGATAAGTTATTAGATTCCTCATTCATTTAGTCCTTATATTTGTCATGGTTTTGAATACAATGAAGAAAATGCAGTATACTTAATGATTCAGAACTCCGTTTAAAATACAGATTCTTCTTCGCGTATAGATGTATCGCCATCAGAATTAAGCGTAGCTTTGTGATTAAAC
Source organism: Ochlodes sylvanus (assembly GCA_905404295.2). Lineage (NCBI taxonomy): Eukaryota > Metazoa > Arthropoda > Insecta > Lepidoptera > Hesperiidae > Ochlodes > Ochlodes sylvanus. The sequence goes on from FR990131.1 coordinate 10,493,179, forward strand.
ATCTAACATACATGTACGAGTACCTACTTATTAATACGAAACTTCGCAAGTGGATCCTGTACATTGCCGGTCAAGGATGGCGGCTCGTGTAGAAATGTCAAAGTTCAGCTAAGTGTCGATCGTGTAGTTCCTCGCTCGTTCGAAGGGTCACTAAAATAGACGATTTATAAGGTACATATAGAGTTCGACCAAGTTAGCCGATTTCATTAGGCTTAATCCAATGAGTCCGGAAATTCATGTGGGCAATGTCCTTTTATTTATTAGCAAATAAACCTTGGCTCTGGTGAAATGAACGCTATCAAGGATTTTTTCGGTTAGTTTGGCTATATCAAGGCCGTCTCTAGCTCCTTATGATTGAAATTTGGTTACGAAGGATTTGCAAAAATAATTGGATTAGCATTAGATTGAAATAGCAAATGAACAACGTTTTACACAAATATCTACTTCAAGACGTAGTAAAAGTTATTTACTTTTTTAAAGGCACAGTGATGTCATCGCTGAGGTTCGTGCGCTCGAGTTAATATAAATGCAATAAACTACACATACATACATATTCATTTAAATAAGTATTTACAATTTAACTCTAAAACAAAATAACGTACCTCCCGTACTCTCGCACCTATACAATGTGTTCCAATGCAAACTTGACTTGCTTACTAAGGGTCGACCGAGATCTCGGTCTCGGTATACCCTATTTTCGGCCAAAAAACGAGCCGAGATCTCGGTCTCGGTTCTCGGCCAAAAACTGCCGAGACTCGGCCATGGCCGAGACTATTACGTGTCAAATTTTGGACCCGCACGTCCTTTTGATTGGTTCATTGGTACGGCACTGTGACAAGTGTGACGGTCGGACGACTGTAATTAGTTAAAACTGTGACGCCAAGTGATGCACCACTGTATTTTTAACTATCACAATCACAAGCGACGAATCACACATGAGCGATGTGCTCATGTGTGATTCGTCAGCGATGCTTACTACTGACGCTGAGTGGACGTCAAGCGGAACGACATTATGATAGAATAATGTACTGAGCAAGTATAGACGTCCTGTTTTTTTCCATAGAAAATTACGATCGCCGCAGCGAACTTGTCAAAGTACTCACTTTTAATTGTTTTATTTTCATTGTGGTATAATTTATCTCATCAAAATATTATATCTTGTATTCAAAATTGAATGAATGAAATTGAATGGACCAATTTTTGTTTCTCATTAAGCGAATATTTAGATCGCCCTGTAAGTGTAACCCAATAGGCAGTGATACCATCATCTCGGGTTTGATTCCCGACCGGGCAGTTATGTGTTAATAATCCTACTCACAGGAAATCCTTGTGCAGGGTGTGACAACATTCAGGTATATTAAAATTGATAAAAAATATTTTTCACTAATTTTTAAGCAAAGAATCAATAATATAGTTATACCTACCATTTGGTTCCGGTCGATGTTGCAAAACCTTGCCTATAACTATCGAGTGCTGTAAGTAAAAGTAAATCACGGTTAAATACTCAATTCATTTATAATAAGATTAATCTTATAATACTCACCCGCTGATTTAAATCTCCGAAATTCGAGTTCGATTTAATTTTAAACGTCTTTCAGCATTGATTCAATTGTTCGAATACGAAACTGTTCGAAATATCTGAATGTAGGTATAAACATAAAAAGTACCAGTAGGTACTATTAAAATAAGTCACTTAAGAACTGCATATTATACTAAGTATGCTATGAATATTATGTTTATTTTTAAGCTAAAGTTTTCGCTTTTAAATGCAGAGATCCCAAGAGGTTTTCCAGTGGCGTGGGCTTGCAAACGTAATTACAGTATTTTCTCTGAGTGTTGACGTCGTAGAGATCTCTCGCCGACGTGTCTCTGAAAAAAAAACAGACGTTGACTTTATACATTTCATATTCATTATTCTATATAAATAAAGTATTAAATGAATGTAGTATACTTCATTATACTGTAACACCTTATGTCATACATTCATTTTTTTTATTAAACGAGCATGAAGCTTCCGCTGTCGCCCATCACAATTCACAACTGTCGATCGATCCGGAACAAAACTCAAATCGGGACTAGTACTTTCTTCTGTAATGAAGACAGATTAAATATAACGATCCTTACATATAATTATAAAAACATTTTTTTTTGTTAACAATTAGGACAGTAGGTACTTTTAACTTTTTGTTTCAAAATCGGTCCAGCCGTTCCAGAGATAAAGGTAGATGGAACGATGGGAAGGACTATTTGAAACCACACCTGACCTGACAGGACTAACTATCACTTCCCTACACTCCCTAATAAGTAAATATCCAGACTTAAATGAACGGAATGTTGTCTTTGTAGTATAAATCCATGGCAAGCACCACTAGTAGGTATAATATATAATTATGTTTGTATCGTGCACAAACGTTTTCCTTAAACATCTTGACCTACAAGAGTGATATCATCTTATAAAAAAATTCCACATGATTCTTTGATCCGCGTAATCAATTTGGTATTCAAAGTGATTCGTTGTGTGATTATGTATAAGGGCTTGTTATTACAACTCATGACTGTAATATTGCATGAACTCCTAGGAATTAAGGTTTCTTTGTTTTTTTTTTTTTTGTGAAAACGGCTGTTAAACGAGCAGACCAGCACCTTGTAGATTGGTAATTATTGCCCATGGAAGTCAGTTAAACCAAAGCCATCGCAGAGCTCTGCCGGCTAAAACAATAATGGTTTATGGTTGTTCACTTTATTTAGATACTTTATTCTTCTCATTAACGTTGGTGAAACAAATGATATACTGAACTATAAGACCAGCAGGTAATTGAATTTAGATACTTACCAACACATTTAACAAAATAAAAAGAAACAAATTGACACAATGAAACTGCCATTAAAAACCCCAATATCTCCAATCACTCTTCCAATTTCTGTGAAGAAAGGGTGGGGGAACAACACGTATATACGTTCTATCGTAAGTATTTATTATTGTAATATATTGTTCATTTATTGTTCATTGGTAACTGTCGGGGTATGTATGTACTTATAAGTCGAGAAAGAACGTTTATTGGATCAGCATTTGCTGGGATTCCCCGCGATAGTCGTAGATAGCATTTGCATGACAGGGCCAACTGAGATTAGTTTAATTTTATATATTTACTAGTGGACCTCGCTTCAGGAAACTTGTTCTTTCGTTTACAAAATAATATTAAACATTTTCACATTTTTGTAACATTTTTCATTGATGCTCCGCTCCTATTGGCCATAACGTGATGTTACATATCCCATAGGCTTTCTCTAAAAATGGACTATTCAAAACAAAAAATTTTTCAAATCGAACCAGTAGTTCCTAAGATTAGCCTGTTCAAACACTTAAACAATCAAACACATTCTTCAGCTTTGTTGTACGTTCATAATTTATTTTACATCCGGTACTTTAGACTTTTCAATGTTTATTTAACTTTGGTAAATCTTTATTACATTGAATAACTTCCAATGGCTGCTTTCAAAATCTAATAATTTGGCTGATCCCTAAGCAATCTCAACAACAGCGCCACCTATCGGGTCCAAAATTATCCTATATAGTACATATATATCATGCTGTTGGGTGGTTTAGAAAAATAGTGAGTAGGTATGAACACGTCACTTTTATTTTTGGGATAATAAAGATGATTCTATAAAATAAAATAGTCTTTGAGTTGAAAACGAATCACATTTATATTTCATTTAGTTTCAGTGTTATTTACAGTATGAGTCTGTTTTGATTAGTGCTATAGTTAGAATCATTGACTTAGTTAGAATATAAACTAATTTTGTAAAGTAATCAAAAACCTTGCTTTTTGATTTCTTGTGAGAAACGAAACAGATTTTCTATTCATTCTGTAAAAGGTGAAAATAAGCAAGACGTTTATCGGCGATTCTAAAGATAGATCTTTGTTGAAGAAATATTGACTCAACAACATCCATTGTTAGAACATGATTTAATAAAGTTTCATAACGACGTAGACATAAATATTATTACGTTCTGTATCTCAATATAGAGAGGAATTAACAAAATTCAATTTCGTAAGCTCTCCACAGACTAAGCTTCGTTCATTTTTTATGTTTGGAGCGACAATTCGAAGTTGTATGTCAACAATACTTTACGAACTGAATGTTACTCTAATTAACTTTTCTTTGTTTCAGGTTTGTGTCTATTCCCGTTTATTTTCCTATTGAAGAGATATTGTGGTCTGTGGATATTAAAGTCGAACTTCTTACTGAGACTCTAATGGACATAGAGTACCAGAAAGTAACAAAAACGATATGTAAGTTTTACTTTAATGCTTATATTATTATGTTATAATATATAATAGAGCTTAATAATTGAAGTATAAAATCTCTTACCGGCAGTTATAGTAACCGACTGTATTTGCATCGGGGGGTGCACGGGGTCTGGTAGAGAAGTAATTAAGTACCTAATCTTTTGTTAAATGTAAATGTAGGTACCAATATGCTATAACACCCAAATTAATGAAGATACCCTATAAAATTATTAACGATACCATTATTTAATTTACTTAATAAAATCAAAACTAAGTAAACTTACAATACTAATAATCAAATTTTAATGTTATAAGAAAAGCCTACGCTGCGCCTCGCCGTCTAGACATTACGTCATTCCTGTGGGATTGTTACGATACAAGATAATAATAGGAAAATTAAAATATATCGTGGGCGGTATGATGCGTAAAGAAACAGTCTGTCCCATAAGTTGTACGACAAACTGAAATGGCAGATAGCTTGAGGATGGACCTATCAGATGTCAAAAAATCACTGTAAAAGTGTCACCGTTTTCGAGATTTTGTTTTGTATTTCGGAAATTGGGCACACTTGGCTTCAAGGTCCACTGCTGAGCTTGGGTCTCTCCTCATGCCTGAGGATGCCTACAGCATACTCCACCACGCTGCTCCAGTGCGGATTGGGCACTCTTACCCTACTTTTATTTGCTGAATCCACAAATGAGCAGATATTTTAGTTAATTGGAACGAAGTTCCTTACCGCAGGCTTGGAGTGGATAGGTTTTGCTGCGGCGACCGAACTGAAAAATATGTGATAGTAAAACCGTAAGAAAAAATGCGTGGAATAAAAGCGTTAAATGAGACGTGCGCAGGCGCGACAGTAGCCGAAGGAACTTCGTTCCTACCTGGTGTCCCACGACACCAAATCATTTAGTTTATGTAATAGAGGTGGCGCTGAAAGTGACTACAACTAAATAGATGTCGCTGATCGCATTTGATGTGTGTAAGATAATGTAAGAACTAAATAGATGTCGCTGATCGCATTTGATTTGTGTAATTTTAGTTGCGTTTTCTTTTTTCACGTACTCTCAGATAGTTGGTATACAGTTTCAGAATATAATTTAGTTCAAAATATTAGAAAATACTCGTAGTGAGATATTAGGTTTTGTTTAAGAATGATTTTCTTCTATTCAGTGTCGAGAAAAATTGTGTAAAAAATTGTACTAGTTCTTCTTATCATGCATGGTTGTAGGGTTTTTACCCGATAGCTTGTAAAAGGATAGTGGTTAGCCTTCCTTTTAAATTAACCTTAAACTGTCGCAGTGTCGCAATTTCCTTTTTCGTCGACAAAGGATCTGTGATATCTTTGAATTCTTTGATACTATTTACCGACAAATACAGCCGACATATAGTATAGCAGACAAGCCAATTGATGGCAAGTCCCCGTCCCTTCCGCAACACCAATGCTCTGATGCTTTGTCGGCAAAAAAGAGTGAGAGAGAACGAACCATAATGTATAAAAATCCAAAAGAAACTGTGTTTTGGGAATACGTCTTGATTCAGCTGTTTATGTTTTTTATCAGCCGTAGGAAGAAATGTTTCGACTAAAATTAAAATTATATTTTAGTACCTACACATTCTAAATTCGCAAGGATTCTCTTTAGTTCTGGTTACGATGGGTTTGTGAATTATTGGGCGCAACCTTAATTACCTAATCAATTATCGCGATTCATGTTGTTACAAACTTTTAACAATGTTCATTACATTGCATAATGGTTGTTAGGCCGCATTCTCGCCACCAACCATGCGGTTCTCACACATACTATACGGGTCAAAGAAAAACAACTGTGGGAAAATTTGCTCTACAGGTAAACATATGGCAAGCGTTCCGTTCTGATGTAATTACAGTTAAGGAGCTATCGAACAAGTGAAATCTTACTTAACACCGAGTTTGAACTTCTAATTAACTTAATAATATAAATAAACAAATAAGTGTATCAGTGATTCCTATATGAATAACATTAAAAATGGTGTCGTGGGACACCAGGTAGGAACGAAGTTCCTTCGGCTAATGAAGGCAACGGCGAACGAAAAGAAAGAGGGAGAAAGAGAAAGGTATTATACACTACTCGCTTGTGTATGCGACTGTCGCGCCTGCGCACGTCTCATTTAACGCTTTTATTCCACGCATTTTTTCTTACGGTTTTACTATCACATATTTTTCGGTTCGGTAGCCGCAGCAAAACCTATCCCCTCAAAGCCTGCCGTAAGGAACTTCGTTCCAATAATTGAATGAAGTTGAATTGAATTTAATGAAACCTATATCTATAGTTCCTACATTCGAATAGCGATTGGTTTTGCTTACGGATAGTAGAACTATGTACGAGGCGTAACTACAAAGCGTTCCTAAAAGAAAAGATTATAAGGCACGTCTTTGACGACTCGTTACTGGTCCCTCAACAACGTTCGGTTTAACGATTGGTTAAATGAGTAGTTGTTTCACCCGCTACGTTGCTACCCATTTATTTCAGGCGTCATATAAATTTCTTGTTTAACAAAGTAAACCTTATTTTAATTATGAAGGTATTTTTTGTAATTTTAAAAATTAGAATATCACTGCTTGCAATTGCTGCACAAATTCTCAAATTCTGTCAATTTGCGTCACCAGACAAAACGCGTTTCTGGCAATTAGCTTATTTATCCTAGTGTTTAAATTTGTCCCAAATAGCCCAACCGAAATTATGAAAATACATTTTTTTAGTTTTGGGCGTATAACGCCAGATATAATGATATCACGTAAAACGACTAATATGTTACTTTTATTGTCGTATGAGTTTTTAACTAAAACCGCATCTATATACATATAATTATGTATCTTGTGAACTATCTGATAGTCGTCCTACATACTGGTTTTATCCGTTATATGTTGATCCGCAGTTTTAATAAAATCCACGAAAACGACTTTCAGGCGATGAAGACCTCACGTGGCAGCATTAAATTAGCATATTTCTTACAAGGCTAGAATACTGATATTATTACAAGATATTTTATAAACTTTGTAACACATATTGTTGTAATATATTGCGAACATTGAACACGTTTTATAAAAAAATGTTAACCCGCTTCTCAGTAACCAGTAACGCTATCTAGGTAATATTTTCAACAAAATAATGAATAAGCAAAATAAATGACTGAATACTAAAATAAACTAAGGTACCTAATGCTTCGTATTCCATGACGAGACTTTCAGCACTGTATATTGAATATACTATGGTGAATGTACAATGGTAATTGGTAGGTAGGTATATATGTTTTTATCCTTTCCGAACATAATAATATATGACTGTAAAACACAATGTGAATAACCTGGCGTATCACACTTATGAAATTTAAATCCACGAGTAATGAGTTCTGGATACTATACTAATACTTAAATTTAATGTATTTCGTTACAGAGCATACAAAATAAATAGATTAGTAAAGTTGTTAGACCTTCATGTACCCTATTACTCTTTATTCACCCTCGTTCGATGTTAGTGACGTGTGATGGGAATTGAATTCGACTGGGTAAAATTTAAAACAAAACTAATTATTTGTTTCGAAATTGCGGCTGTAAATGTGGCTGGGACGTAGCAAACACTTTCTGGCTCGGACAGCATGATACAGTTGTAAAAGGATATAAATTTTTAGTGTTTACAAATACAGAAGGTTTTTGTTACTGCGTCAATATCGAAGAATCTTTTGGCTAGTTTCAGTTAACCATAAACTCTTATAAAGTTTACTCATGTCTTTTTAGGATTCAGTACCCAAAGGGTGGCAAACGGAAACCTATTAATATGCCTTCTCTGTCTGTCTGTCACAAACGCTGAATGGAAATAGGTTTCCTGGAAATTTCATAGAATGCGTATAATTCTGGGTGCTATCGCAACGCAACAAATAATAAAAAATTAAATTGTGTCGTGGGACACCAGGTAGGAACGAAGTTCCTTCGGCTACTGTCGCGCCTGCGCACGTCTCATTTAACACTTTTATTCCACGCACTTTTTTTTCCACCCTTACGGTTTTACTATCACATATTTTTCAGTTCGGTCGCGCAGAAAAACCCTATCCCCTCCAAGCCTGCCGTAAGGAACTTCGTTCCGAAAAAGATTAATGCCAAAGTCTCCCGAAGAAATTATTTTCAAAACTACGTCAAAATAAAACATTATATAGTTATATTTTATTAGGTTTAATGATAATGATGTTCGAGGAAAATAGAATAGAATCAAATTAAATGATAACCATTACACGAATACAGAGATAAAAATGTATAGAATAGAAAAAGGGCAACATTAGGGCGTCACAGAATAATAACCGACCCGCGCGGGCAGGATAATATCTAATTGTGGGTACCTTCCATTTTCCGAGAATTATAACTGTCCTGTTAAAGTTTTATTACCTTCCATTCTGTAGACAATTGTTTTGTCGGCGATATACTCGTAGGGTTGTTTTATTTTAACAATGTACGTACAATTGTTAAACTTTTTATTGTAACGAGTCGTATTAGGCTTCCGTATCTAAAGTAATAAAAGTGTGTTAGGGCAGAGTATTTGGTTAGGGCCTATCCAGACATACGGGGTATCCCCTCCGCTGCGCGGTGGGTAGCGACACTAGCGACGTCCGAGTGGGAGAGCGGTATTACTTGTGTTCAGCCCTTACCGAATATATCTTATTCACTTCCGCTCTTCGCTACCCATAAGGTAGCGAAATTTTGTTGATTGACATCCACTCTAGAAAATAGAATGCGTATATTGCTACGCGGAACTGTGTAGGTACGCTTATCTTTGTCCCACGTGGCCGGTATAACGCGCGATATACATTTAAAGCTATTCACGCGGCAGCGGATCTGAAGAGGCCTTTAAAAGAGTCCTTTTACTACTGTTAATACTTATTCGCATTACATGTTATGTTGGCATAGTACGTCAATTTTTGATTTACTACGATAAATGTAGACATAATATACTATATAAAACACAATAACACGCAATAGGTATGTCAATATATTTTTTACTAAAATATAACGTGCGAAATGAAACGTACGTACCTGAAACGTACGGGACATAATGTGTTTTATTTTCTAGAAAATGCCTTTTTTCAAACGGAATTATACCGTGCATACTTGAATTGTACTATACATTTTTATTTTTTATCTACACCAATAACTTAAACTACTTAAAGAATGCTCTACCTTTTTAGTAATGGTACAATCTACGGTAGTTTCTTGACGTCATCAGCAACATTTTAAATTTTAATAAGAAAACGGTCTATTGTAGAATTAATGGTAACTTGGCCATTAGTCAGGCTAAATTCTGAATAATAGACGTGCACACCACTTATTACGGTAGCTCGCATATTTTTTTGTGTTTATAGCTAGTAAATGAGACGACGGGTCTCGGGATGGTAAGTGATCACTGCTGTTCATGGACAATAGGAATACCATGAGTGTCATCGAGTAGAAGATATCTAAAGAACTCCAATATGAGACTAAAACCACGTATTTTATAGTGTGTCTGAGACTGGCTTTACGTTTTACTACATTCTATACCTACTTATAACTATTCTATGCCTATATCAAAGTTACAAAGAACGTATTAATTATGAGTAATGTCGTCGATATAGTTAATTATTCAATCCATATTAAGCTGTCGTTATTTACCGCGGGAAACAACACAAAATGGTGTTTTTAATGTACATACTTAATCGATTGGAAATTTCCATTAAGTGTCATTTTTTACTTGAATAGCCACTAAATGAGCAGACGAACTTGTACATGGACATTACTCACACCTAAGGCATTACCAATGCGTTGCTGGCTGGCTAAAAAAGAAGCGAGGATTAGGTATATAGGTACAGTTAAAATACCGTCGATTGATATACAGATTGTAAGGAATTGTGTTTAGGACACCTTGGACCTTTCCGACCTATTCTTTATGCAATAGTTAGTAGGTAGGCCATGTGTAGTAGTTATTCGATTAGATTAAACGACCATGATGCCAAAAAGCGTATAGTATATTCTAGTTATTAAACTACAGTAGTAATTAGGTGTTACAACTGAAGGTCTGGGTCAACGTGCAATTAAAATTAAACGTTTTATACGAACGCCAGAAACAATTGCCGGCGTGATTGTGGCTTCCTATTTGAAGCATGTATGCATGAATCGCTTGTTACGTGTGGATAATTCGAAATTGCTTCCAGCCAAACTAAATGTTATGATGACATTTATAAATGAAACGCCGATGTCAGTGACCTTCCCGGACGTTGCGAGCAGCGGCGTGTAAAGCGTGGTACATGTGGCAGGCGAGCTGGCCATTAGGTCGCCAGCCGCCTTCATGCCTAAGCACAGTCTAGCGCACTCATACCGTCGAATTATCTAAACGTTATGACTTCATGAGTGTCTAGAGGTCTAGACACTAGACAGGCTTCACTCTTGCCGAGCGTGTAAGACGAGACTCGGTCAGCGTAAAGCTATACATATTTTCTTTTTGTTATAAAATAATTTCGTAAAATGACAACATTTTAAACGACGCGCGACGCAATGTTGTTGCGCGTTAGGCGCTTTTGAAGGATTCCAAGGCCCGCTATAATCTTTTACTCCGTGGTGTTTTTTTAATGGAATCAAAGTAGCAAACGAGTATGCAGCACCACCCTTCCGCTGCCGTACATGACAACCGTGACCGAACTATAACAACACTCAAATACAAATACTAGGATAGTAATTAGTCCAGTTATGATGCGGTGTTAGAACATTAGTTAGTTAGTTTGCTAATAACTCTAATAAGTATCAGGACTGGGATAGGGTCTGTTAGTAAAGTTAGTCCTGTTAGTGAAAGTTAGTCCTGTTAGCTGTTGTATGAATAGTTCAGCTATTAACTGTTACTAAGAGTCTCGTTCTAATTCGGTCAAAGATGCGCTACTATCCTTGAGGACTGAGATGGTCGCCTCTAAAAAGTGTAACCGGCAAGTGTAGTCAAAACTACAATATTTAGTCAGTCTTTATATCTTCCCAATCGAAAATGTTTAGAACCTGATTGTCTTACAAAATTTTGCTAGGTGAAAATACTAAAATGCAAAAGTAGTGTCCGGATCAGGCCTAAAGCATAAAGTCAAGTCTAGTTCAATCTACTTCGACAAGGACTTGATGCCATTGCCTCGTTCGTTGTACTTCCGGGATCAGACTCGTGCGTAAAGTATGACTCAAGTACTCAAGTATTAAATGTACAAGGCCAAAGTTAATAATTTCAGCGCTGATTGCAATAATTGCCCAGTTTCCTCACGTGGAAAGGTTAGGTAGAGCACGAAGATCTTCAGGCCATATTTTAAGATGTTTGGTCTAGTCAGCTAGAAATACAACGGTTAATTGTATGTTTTTTTAAACCACCCTTCCGCTGCCGTCTATGACAACTGTGACCGACCCAGAACAAGACTCAAATGGAGACTAGGATTGTTAGTCCCGTTAGGTGACGGTGTTAGAACATTAATTGGCTAGTTTGTTAGTAAGTATGAGGACTGGGACAGGGACACTTAGTGATTAGCCTTGTTACTATTTGTTGTTAGTAATAGTTCATTTAGTAATTGATTGTTAGTAAGAGTCTTGTTCTAATTCGGTCACAGATGTGTTGCTACTCTTGAGGACTGAAATGGTCGCCTCTAGAAAAGTGTAACCTGCTCCACAAATTCCGGTGTATCTTTGAGGGATTCCTACAATATTAATAACCTTCTATCTCAGCGAGAATAGGAAGTCAAACTCAATAGAATATTTATAGAAGAACTCAGCATTAACTGGAGTCAAAATCACAATCTAGTTTACACCGGATATTCCGGTAGTTCTTTTTGACGTAAACAGCTGACAAAGGAACAGACAAGTCACTTGATGGCAAGTGGTCTATGTCGCACGCACGCCAGGCAGAGGCATCAGCGACAGGTTGTCGGCTAAAAAAGAACAGGGTAACCTCATTATTCAAAACTTTCCCAAACTGTGGCGATCCGACATAGGTTAATCCAGAGGTCTTCATTAACGCCGGGTCTGGTAATGTTAATTAATAAATTTAATTATTTTTTTAATCTAATTCTTTTAACAAAAGGGTTAGAAGTTTTAATTTTATCGAACTTCTTCAACTTTAACCCAAAAGTTGTTTAATTTTCCAAGAATTTTCACCATTAAATCGAAAGGTTAAGTATTGTTATCGTATAAATGAGAGCGGATCATAAAAAAATTTAAACTCCTATTTTTTGCTCGTTAAAATTTTTAGATAACTGATATCTTTCCCAGTCGGTAATTTTAACAGCTTTGAAAGTAAAATATAAAATTAACGGTGACGACCTTATGGTACAGTTTCTGTGATTGTGGTCGCTGCGGTGTGCTCATTTTTATGTGATACATATTATGTTTTCTTTGGTTGGTTTGATTATTTACAATGCATACGAATACTATAGGTATGTATATCGCGAAACAGGGTTACAAAATACAGGTTCCGTTCCAGTTTGTTACTTTTATCTTGTTTCTTTATCTTTCGCTAAAAGTTTTGTCTAAAACAATATTCCTGTTGATTGTGACTTTTGCCTTTGTTTCACGATGATGTCGCAATAAAGTCGCCGTAGTTATTCGGTTCGTTAATTGTCGGATAACTTTCGGCTTTACTTGGGTTCCGTTTGACCTTCGTCGGCGGCTGAGTGACTTGTCAGGTATCTCTTCTCAATTCTCATGCATAATATTATAACGGTGTCACGACAGGCTTTAGGTCTTTCATTGAAATACGTAGAGGGACAGGGAAGAAACATTGTTGCAAATTTAGTGCATTATGTACGTTATAGTCGTAACGGTATAACGACTCGGTAGCTCTGTTGGAAGTGTTCCTGCTTGTGACGCGAGCGGTCTCGGGTTCGATTCCCAGCTGGAGCAGATAAATCTATTTCTTCTTTGTGTTGTCCATGCTCCTCGCGCATGGCATTCTACTACTAATATTAAATACATAATTTGCCAATTCATTATGTTATTGAATTAGATTAGACGCATTTTTTCATGTCGTGGAATTTGTGGATATATTCAACAGTCATTTCTGTTCAACGTGCATTGCTGTCGTATGAAATACGGCAAGTTTTTCGTTTTTCGGCGAAATGTGAGCTTGAATACTACAAAAGGTAGTCGAATTATGTCGCTTAGTGTGTGGAAAATAGGGTATCGAACTATTAACATTCCCCGTTCTATTTACCTCCATACACAATGGGGTATAACTTTCAATTGTCTTTTCCATATTTCACAGAAAAAAATTATATCCTTACTCATTTCCTCACTACAAGTATAAATTAACAAAAATAAAATGAACTTCAATACATTTTTCGGACAAAGCTTTGTAAGGTTCTAATTGAATTGAAATGAATGTGATAAAATCTTAATAATAATGAATTAACCTTAAAAATATTAATAATATTAATCTTGACAATGTGATAGTTAATATATGATAACGAACACAATTACATGAGGTCAGTTGAGCTATTGTATGATTTGTTTTATCAGGGCGCCTGTTTAATAGCGTTGATTTTTGACCGTCAAAAACTTATGGTAAGTAGGTACCTACCTACCCGGATTGTTATTAAGTCTAAAGTTCTAAGTTAGTCGTCTTAAGTTATTATTTAAGAACTGTTATAATAAAATGTTAATTGCTATTATTCTATGCAAAAAACACTAACAAAACCTACTTGAATCTAAAGACGATACTAAAAGTAATTACACTTCCTCGCAAGTTATTTAGCCGAGGGTAAATAATACAGTTGAATTACCATTACCAGACTTACCAGTTACCAGACGTGAATAGCGTTTACATACAGGTTTTACGGGAATCACGCCTCATTGACCATCGTATTGATTACCTCGACACAATCATCGGGTCCACGTACATATTAAATTAACAACGTAGGTAATAAAAAACGAAAAAATAATGTGTTGAAAATAAAATGAACAAGGAAAAGTCCAAGGGTATATTTTTTATAAAAAACTCGCTATTAATAGAAGGGTTTAGTAAAGCAATAGTGGATTAATTAACCGTTTAGTTACCGATGGGAACGCTATATGATATTTCCGTGTGGACGCGTCCTTACTCAGCACATTCCACGTTTGTAACGGTCGCATTAAGAATATTGGCCTTAGCTTCCAGTGATTAATGGTTCCATACAGGCCTCTCCCCTCTCTGGTATTCAGAAGGCCTAGGCCTAGAACCAACGAGTTATAAAGTAAAGAGGACGCCATTCCATAAAAACACATTCGAAAATGGTACCAAATCACTCACGTGACTTAAACCGCTAAACGTTCACAATTGCTTCTTATTTTAAGCCGCATTACACAAGGCTAGCCGTGATTGGCTAATTTAAATGTCAGTAAAAAACGAAAAACGGAACGACGAATGGGCTGACGCTGCCTACTAGACCTGGGCCTAGCTTTCATTACGCTATTTTTGTTTGGTAGTTCCACTTCTAGATATTATTTTTCGCTGCCTAGAACACATTCCACTATGCTATTCCGTAGGGAAAGATGCAGCGACGTCAAAGACTAACCCAAATGTCGGATGTCTTTATGCCGCTTCTTGCAGGACTTGAGCAAGCAACTAAGTTTATTGGCTTTTAAAGACATATTATATGTATGATCCGTAAGTAGAATATTGTGGTGGAAAGCACGTTGAACGGAAAGAGGCACCTTTGCCCTGGTTCACCTCGAAGACTTAGCAATTCCACACACGAAGCAGGCTACCCCGCATTCATAATTTCCTTCATTGTATTGTTAAGCTTTCCTGATATTATCTTCGCCACTCAATTTATACTCGACCATTCTATTTCCTCTACGGCGTCAACTTGAATATTTATGAGCCAAATTTTTGTTACTTTATAAGCAAAATATCTGTTCAGACATTTCATCAACTGTATTGTTATGCTTTCGACTTCCCCAGAGTTTAGTTAATGAATGTTTGTAATTTGGATATTGTGCAAAAAAAATCTTTGAATGGAGTTGATTTGCTTATGAATGTATCCGATAATGGGATAAAACTCAAAGTAGGTATCTCTGTGGAAATGCCAAGGTCATTTTAGGTTATTTTTATGGCATATACTTTACTTTCAAGATGTTTGGTGACGTTCCTACTGCCAACTTGAGACAGAACAAGTTGTTGTTGTGGGTAGGTCATACGTACCTTTTAAGTTTTATGTTTAATAATTTATCAGTCTGCGATGCAAATCTGCGAACTATTTCTGTTGATACCTATATCTGATCGCAAAAAATATATGACCTAAGACAAATATAGGTAATTATTATACAAACATGTACTAAGTTATTAATTGACAAACAGAAACGATTTCAAAAAGCTAAGCAAAGCAATTTCACAGAGTTTACAATAATATAATATAACATAGATTTATATTTTAATCCTAGCCATTGCCCTTGCTTCGGGAAAGCCATGCGTATCCATACTGGACAAAATGTTTGAACGGGATTTAATATTATATTGACATGTTTTTTTTAATTTGTCACCTGATTGAAATAAAACCAAAATAAATATTACCCCAGAGTTTTAATGGTAATTTAATGGTTAAGTCGTTTTTGAGATTACCTGGAATAAACGCACAGACAATATGACAAACCAACACAGACATAAAATCATTGCGCAAAAGTGTTTCTTAAATATCTTCCATGTACAGATACAGATACTACACTTAGAAATTTATACGTAGGTATAACTAAAAACAAGCTGCGAAATTATGGCCACTAACTGGCTTTCAATGTCGTAGATGACGCGATGACACCTGTGTGGCAACTAGCAAGTAGCAAGAGACCTTGACATTATCAATGATCCAACGAATATCCGCGAAACTACGTTATGCTGTTTCTTAGTGTATTACTCATCGTATTGTGATAATAGCAGCCGTTAGCTCCTCTCGCTTCTAATCCATAAAGAAGACTCAAGGAAACTGAATAACAACATTTAGCTGCGAGCTGCGCCACTCTACGGTATTCCAGGTGTAGCAGAAATACTTTTAGTGAATGATTTGGATATTTCTCATTCAAAACTACAAAAAGTGCGATTTTAATTTGAAACGAAACTGTGAATTTGGGTTTATGTGTATTTTTTCATGCTTAATCAATACAAATTAAAAATAAAATTTTTCGTCACATAAATTGAAAAAAACCCTTATCACCCAGCAGTATGAAAAATATACTTAACACCTACCAAATATACAAAAAAAAGGTTCATAAAAATCGGTCAAGCCATTTCGGAGAAGTTTGAACACTAACACCGTGACACGAGAATTTTATTATATTATATTAGGAACCTCGAAATAGTAACTGTCACCGTTAATTTTAAATGTCAAAAGATAAACACTCGTCAAGCAATTCATAACTTAACGACTATCACGAGTGGTCAATTAATTCACTATTGAGTCCTATAAAGCTATAATAGTGTCCGTGCTATCTCAAACAACTTTCTAGTTTCTCATTGTTTTGACAACTAGTTCGCTGCGCGGTTTTTTAAACGGGTACAACAGGGACCGCGGTATTAAAATAAAACTCGACGCTTATTGTATTTTTTAACAGAAGCGGAACTAGCGCTCCGTAGTAAAAGTAAAAATAAACTTGACCTAGATCTTCAAACTTTACACGAATCGAAAATATAATAAGTATATAATATACGAGTATATTGAAAAAGACAAGTTAACGTGACTGAACATGGAAAGACTTTCGTTTTTACCAAAATTTTGGTACCAATCTTATACGTACAATCAAGGATGTGCAAGCAAAACTAATGGGCCTAAAGGATTTATAGAAGTTTTTGACCTATGTTTTGTTACTTTTTGATTTGATAAAGTACTTATCATAACATTTAGCCCCAGAGAAGATTTATAATATTTTTTTACGCTATTTTGTACTCATAATTGAACAAATAAATTATTTCCTCTTCTAATTCGATTATCATTTCAAATCTTCTCTAATTGTCAATCACTCATCGTGTCATATTGACAACTGTCATTCGCACTAAGTAGGTACTGACCATAAATACGGTAGGTTCGAACCTGTGGTTACATTACCGCATCATCAAACACACTGAACTGTTTATTCTGGTACTTGGTACATAATTATTAATTACTAGCGAACCGCCCTCGCTTCGCTTCGGGAAACTAATTCCTTCGGTCCATACAAACTTTCAACCTCTATTTCACCCTCTTCATCCCTTTTTTTCGCAATAAAAGGTAGCCTATGTCCTTTCTCAGGGTCTAAAGATTGTCTGTGCCAAATTTCATCAAAATCGGTTGAGAGGTTTGAGCGGGAAAGCGTAACAGACAGACAGACAGACAGACAGACAGACAGACAGACAGACAGAGTTACTTTCGCATTTATAATATTAGTAGGGATAAAGCAAATACAGAAGCGTATTTCATTATGAAGTAATTAATAATATTCTCTTACCAAGAGATTAGGAAGCTGTTCGGGTCTTAAGGTTTGCTTGATCTCGTTTTCTGTTTAAGTAAATATCGAGGGTAGAACGGGAATTTGAAGTTTATGAAATTTGTGACGTAATGCGATCAAAGTTCGCGAAGATCTTGACACGGCTGGACTTAGTGGACTTTCTTTAATTCGCTTAATGCTCATTTAGATTTATGAATTGATTAAGCTTTCGCAGCCTTTTACTTAGATTCGTGTTGTTTCTTGGGGAGCTCTGACCTAGACAGTTTTTATAAGAGAGTCAGTCTCAGAGTATTAAAAAAATCGCCCTTGTAAGTCCGCATATTGACACGGGCAACTATGGATTCCTACACTGCGGTTAGCCTGATTCTTTTATTGGTACCAGAAACATCAGACATTTTCAATCTAGTTTCTTGGGACACACGAAATTCTAATGTAATCGATGTTAGTGCCAGATTTTTGAAACAAATAATACCCGATAGGTTTTTTATTTTCACTTTCGTAATAGCGATATGCTTATCGCAGATGGTTGTTCTAGTTTAGTGCTCAGTTCTCCATCGGCCTCGAGTATGTCTCTCGGGCTGTGACCTCTTAACATGAAGGGGAATGTTAGCTGCATATTACTTTTAGGGCTTATATCACGACGTACATACAGCATTACCTGCATCTCGTCACCATTAAAAGCTACATTTCGTAATAATTGTTGTGTCACTCGCGTTTGACTTTTTTTCATATTCTCGTGCAGCAATATTATGATAATGTTCCTGTTACTTTCACGATTTACAATGCATTAGTATGTACATATTGATGACCGGGTCTTGATGGATTAGGGATAGTCTCTTAGGATTATTCAACGGTGAATGTTAAGTATGCATTCAAAGGTTACCTAATACAGAGTAATTATGTTAGGATATCCGGCTTGATCTGTAGTCTTCCGTAATAATTGGGTAATATGTATAAAGTATAGGCGTGAAGCACTGAATCGAGTAATCATACGCCAAAAATGCCTTACATAGTTCTGGAAAAGAGCTGATACTCTTACACTGCTGGACCGATATTAACCAAACATACCAATTAAACTGGCTTTCAAATGAAAAAAAAACAGCATCGAAATCGGTCCATCCGTTTGAGACATACAATGCCACAGACAGACAGACGGTGCAGTACCCAAGATACTGGCAACATTTCCTCGCTGTATTGCTATGCTCATACGAAAATACTGCTAATCAATGATTGAATTGAATGACTTTATTAACCTTGAATCTAAGTTTACAAAGAGTTCGAGGCTTTCCTTATTGATATTCAATTTCATTCAATCCACGATGAATATTAATTTTATTATATAAAATATTTCTTCGTGTCCGCAATACTATGCATTGATTTACATATTTCATTCTGGCATATGTGCAATGTAGTATTATATTGTTTTGTGTTGTATTGAACGCATTCGAAGTGTCTAGTAATGCTCGGAAACAAGCCATTTTATGGTTTACTCCCATTCGACATTCTAAGAGAGAATGCTGCAATAAAGTTTGTGCTTTATGCCTTCTGTTTACGGCTTCATTTTCTTAACATATCCGTAAATCGGTGTCTACTTCGGGCCGCGTATTGTTTAGTATCTGTTACACCGTTTCGTTAAGAGCCAATAATGGCCATGTAATGGCGTAACAGTAACATACGAGTGACGGAGTGTCTACATAGTTCATTAGTCGATTACCCGCGACCGTTACTTCATGAATGAGTGGATAGCTGAACCGTATCGCACGCTCCACAAAGCGAACAAAAGCATAGCATATCGGTCTTAGCCGTCACGAACAGTTAGCTATGTCGTTCTAATATAATAATACGTGATACGCACCATAATTGGTTATAGCGTGTGTTCCCACGCGGTAATGATATTGAGAACATGATTTGCCTGTTTTAGAACACTTGTGGTCGACAAGGTAAGACTTGTGGTACCGCGTTAAACCTCAATTCCGTTGTATGGTGCAATTGAATTACTCGTAGTGTCGTAGTAGATGGTGATTGATTTATTTTTCTAACCAAAAACCGGACGCCCTTGTGTCTGCTTCATTTCTGTTGTTTTTATATATTTTTTTGGATGTTTTATTTCCTCAATTTGTCTTGGTTGTATGTCAATAAATCTTGTTATAAGCCTACATATTATTAGACATTTTTTTACATAAATAGTTTTTACATAATTATTATAGTAAGTTAATTTTTGATAATAATCCCACCTGATAATTAAGTGGCTATTTAAGATCACCATCTTCCATTACCCACTAAATTTGTATATGAGGCTATTTTAGACTTTATTTTACATAAAGTCAGTCAATATTTGACAACAATCCCACCTGATGGTAAGTGGCGATACAAGAGCCCACTAACTTAGTAGGAGCCCATGGGCGGATCCACCGTTATGGGCACGATGGGCATGCCCATTCGATTCGATTCGATTCGATTTCGAAGTTATGTTGAAAAAAGCAGTACTCATTTTCAAAAAATTGGTTGTCTGTAAAGTCGGTTTACTGACGATAGTTGAACGTGACAACGTCTTAAGAAAATACTGATGGAATGGTAGCATTTTTCAAAAGAAAATTTTAATTTCATTACCTTTATCGCTGTAATTATCGTTGCTATAAACAATTGACACCACATTCACTTTTCAATGCACTTGATACTCGATCAAAACATATAAATGTACTATAGTATAGCAGCTGTCCACGCAGACGCATCGCTCACTCAATTAGGAGAGAGACGGATGTCGGACGCTGCCGAACGCAAAGGCCGATTGTGCTTCGCAGTTACGGTAACGCCGGTAACGCCGCATGAGTCATGTTTTTTCATGCGAATTATAAGACGTTGTCACGTCAAAAACAATTTGGAATTTAATCAAAACTATATTACTAACTATTTAGTTGGACGAAATCAGGTCTGCCTGCCTTCCTCCAATAAAAAAAATATATTATTTCCATTCCTAAGACCAAAGCGGAAAAAATGCAATAATCAATTCAAAATTCACTCATGATTGTTCATGAGCGAGTTCGTGCTCTGACTTGCATTTGGTCGATTTTCGGGTGGCTGTGCCCACAACCTTTTTTAAGGGCTGGATCCGCCCCTGTAGGAGCCTAATGACTCTCCCCTTAAAGACATTGACTTTTGAACCAAATTACGAAGACTGTGAGCAGGATTGTCTATGTATAATTCCTTCATGTTTTACTTCTCCAAAGAAAGTAACAAAATAATTTCAAACAGACGTAGACGATTCGAATTTTTTTTTGTACGCGTAGCGTAGTAATCAATGCCAAAAAACCTTCGTGGAAGGCTCAAGACATTTCACCATTCAATTAAACTTAGTAATGTAAGCAATGTTATGAACTAACAATGTTATGAACTACCTAGATTTTTTTTAAATGTAGGGTACCTACAGGAGGTTGTTAAATGCTAATAATATATAGATATATTATTTTAAATTGATTAATATGAAAGGGGTGATCGCGAACAAACACCACTAAATGCTACTACAGCTATTTGAGGTCAATATCAATACTAACTAAGAGCGTTTCATCTCAGATCTGTGAGCGCTCAACGGCAAGTGTATTATTAATAGGTGTATGAAAATATAATAGGGAATAATTAGCCAATAGGTTCCCCTGCAGAGAGGCGGGGTCGGCTCGGGGAGTGTGCTGGTGGGGTACTGTGAGGGGTTCGGAGAGAGAGGTAGGGCAATTATTTAAAGCAGCAGTAACTGCTTTATATTATAGTTTTAATCATAATAAAACAACTAACTAGAATTACAAAGTAACTTAAACTTAACCAACTTCGGGGTTTAACTTGCAGACTGACTAATGTAGTAAACATTAAAGACTGAAATAGACTGAAAATAGTCAGTCAGTCAATTTTAATTTTATTATTGTTCATATTTTACTGACACAACACATATATACAAAAAATGCAAAAAATGTTAATCAAATCGTTTCCATATTTTTTTAACTTTGTTTTAATATTGTGATACTGCAAAAAATGCTGTCAGCATTTTGGATACCTACTGCAGCACAAATTATTAGGTATTTATAATGTTATTGAGGAACAATGTTTTTTATAATTTAACACATACAATACTTGCTATTTAGGTAATCTATAAGAGTACATAAATAGCAAACGAGCACGATTCTGCTTTTACCCAGTCTGTTTTTTATTATATTTAACATAAGTATTGTTTTTTCTTATTACTCTGTCAGAAATCTGAATTATATGCCTTTACTTTTTTGGTTTAAAACTTCATTGCTGGCAGATTCAATCACCTATGTTGGGTATTTTTTTAACATATTATGTATATATGTACGTGTTGTTGAAAACATGTTTTGGGAATTAGCTTATTAAAATTTAAGTGCGCCAAACTTAATATTAGGCGTAAAGATTAGCAAATCAGTATAATAATCATGTCTTTGAAGTTTCTGTAATAATTCAAAAGGACGCCGCTGCGACTATATGTATATTTAGCAGTAGTAGATCCCTTCATTTATATTGATAATACCCTATTTGCGTAATGCTTTGTTGGCAAGCTTTTCTATTTCCATTAGACGATACCATCTTAAGCACCTACAATGTTAAGTATTTACGTTTAATTCATAACCTCCCGGTTTACTCATGAATTAGGGACCATCACTCCAACACGCGAGCTGCGACTAGCGAGCGATGAAGCTATAATGTTATGGTATCGATGTATCTATGGCAGATTCGCGTCGAAAGGTCGGAGCGAACATTTATTATTATTAGCTACATATGAAACCGTTATTATTTCGTATTTTGATATCCAGATAGTATATTAAAAATAGGCCTATATAAAAAAAGAATGAACGTAATATTAAGTATAAAAATTCAGCTACCTAACTTTAATCATTTATACTGATACTTAATACCAAGTTTAAATTTCAAACAATTTATTATTGTTTTATTATTAAATCATATCTTATGATAAGAAATAAACGTTCACTCCTTTGTAAGTTAAATAAATATTTGAGTTTTATACTACTATTAACCCAGTGGTGAATACTATTTCACGAAGAACCTAGACCAAGAAATTCTTATCTCAGTGTCTTAAATAAATAACGCTACACATTCATAGCGCCACATTAGGATTCTCCTGTCTATATTTATTTATTATATTTAAAACATGTAATTTACAGGTTTAACCTAAAGCACTTGACGCCTCCACACTCCACACACAAAGACCGAGAATAGAAATTTAAACTCATCATTCAAATTTCCGCCTTGCTGGGAATCCAACCCGGGTCCCTTGGAACGGCGAACCGGCATATTTGGGACCTAAGGGTAAAGGGAGGAACGTTCAGGATTAAATAAAATAGCTCTTCGCTTATTCGCTCTCAATCCAACGGGTTCTTAAGATTGTTCCGCAAAGCTTTGTCGTATTTAAGCGTTCACTTAATGAAAGCCTGTGAAGGGAGGCATTCCCTTTCAATCCTCTTCTCCCGAAACTCAGAAAAGCTCCTGATTTTTCAGGAGCATTCTTTATACGACATTCATGTCGAGATTAACAGACAAATTGAAAATGTTAGATTATAAAGTAATAGAAAAAAAATGTTTTTATTTTAATGAAGGTGTACGATAACTTCTCTCTCTTCGGTTATTCTATCTATCCTACCGAAGCAGGACGGTTTGATGGTATCATTTACATATTTTAACTTTTTACACTTAAATTACAGATTTTTCTCTTTAAATTTAAATGAAGTATTAAAGTCTAATGTACCTAATTTTTATACGGACCCTTCACGATATCATTTACAGTACGAATTAAAATATTTCTATTATATTATATCGGCATATTTTCATTCCGAGAAATGATTTTATTAAAACAGCTACAGGCTATCGCGGTTATTAAAATTAAATAAATGTCTAGCTCTTGTAATATTATACTCGTATTAATGAAATGAAATTAAGAACATTTTAACTTTTAAAATGAGCAAATAAAGGAATATTTTGTTACTTTGTTTTGTTATAATTTCTTGAGTAAACTTGATTTTATGAAAACTTTGGTAGCAGGATACTTCTACTGAAATATCCAAACAAACAATATCTAGATTAAGAATTATTAATATTATGTTATGAATGTTTTCTTGTAGATTTTCCATTCAACTATAGACAAGAACCAACTCGTCTATTCAGTTTCCCATTATTCCTGTTTGCTATTAGGCAAACTTTATGGCTCGGGCGTATAGAACCCTTGAAAGTGTCAAGATTCCAAATAAGCATTGTGTTGAAGCATAATGCTGAAACCGAGCTCGATACAGGTGATCTTGGTGCTTGGATTAGTAAATTATTCATTGGATTATCTGCTGTGTATGAAATTCTTGCTTTAGGTGATATACACGGATTTTTTTGCTCTTACTTGTTATTCAAAGATTCCTTTCATCATCTCACGTACCTAACGAGCGCTCCCTAAAATATAATACAAGTCATTATAACTAAATACCCGCCGTCTGCCCTAATTATTATAGATTAAATTTTGCCGACATCTTGCCACGTGTAGTGAAATTTATGTTCTCTAAATTAATTTTATTATACGATCCTGAATATCGTGAAAAATCCTAATTTTCACTATCCAACACACACATTCACTTATTATGAATGTTTTGGAATGCATGAGGGACATTTTAACATACATTGTATAGGTATGATGAGGCAGACACGTTTTTACAAATAAATATCATAAATTCCAAACACATTGACCAAATTATATTATGTAAAATGCAATTATTATCAACTATAAAACTCTCAGTTACTCTTATTACGAAAATTAACAAGAAATTATTAAAACACTAGTATTTCAACGATTACACATTACAAATATAACCCTACTGTTGTATATAACACAACTCGATCAATGTCGCATAATACATATTTTAAGTAATTTTGTTTATTACTTTACAAAATACATTTATCCTAATCAGGGAACACGTTTAAGGTAATTAGTATTCATAGAATGTTCCGTACAGTTACACTCGCACGTACTGGTTCAGCGTTAATTACTTTCCAGAGCAAATTGAGGTGACGGAACTTCTTCAGGGAATCGGCTTTAGTAAACGGTATCTAGGCTAGGTGATTTGATTATCAACAATGGGCCGTGAACCATATGACGTGGCCTCAACCTATTAATAGGTCATTCCAATACAAGGGTCTTATTATTATGGTCTGGCGCGCGCACCAGATTTAAAGGACCAATGAACCAGCGGTTGGAAAAGGCCAGACAATATGTCGAAATCTTAGCCGCTTTAAGGTCTCTAATAGAGCTAAACATATTGTATCGTTATAGACCATTGACTTATTATTATAGACGTTAAAACATGCGAGAATACATCATTGTTGTAACAATCGAGATCGATATTTGTAAGACTACTACGACTCTAGACCGCTTGTGAGCTTTGGAAGGTCCAAAGCTCACAAGCGGTCTAGAATTTTTATGGTTGGCCATTTCTAGAGTAAGAGCCCAGAGCGATCTGACATAACTTATTTTCACATGGATGAAACCTTACTTTCTCAGTAGCGTCCATTTTCTTTGAACACCACTCTGAAGCTCCACTCACCACGAGCTTTAAAGCGTCTGACAAAAGTTTTGGCCCATGGAAAGTGTCTGACACTTATGGATACTATTTAAGAATAATATTCTACAAAACATATATTAAAATCAGCCATGTGTAAATAAGTTAAGTAGCTCTTATTTTCAGCTGCCTTTCTTACCTGGTACCTGCCCAGGTGTCACGAGGTGAACTTAGACAAGCACGCAGGTATTCAAAGAACATGGACGCTACTGAGAAATTAAGGTTTCATCCATGTGAAAATAAGTTATGTCAGATCGCTCTGGGCTCTTGGACTATAAATAACTAATTGCCCCATAAGAAAACAAAGCCATTTGTTTGGCGTCAGGACAGTTTTAATTTCATACTTTAACATTTTATAAACAATATGTAATATTTTTTCTAATATTTCAAAGTAAACAAGATCCACGTAAAACCACAGTAAAATTATAAGTAGAATCGT
Organism: Ochlodes sylvanus; assembly: GCA_905404295.2. Taxonomy (NCBI): domain Eukaryota; kingdom Metazoa; phylum Arthropoda; class Insecta; order Lepidoptera; family Hesperiidae; genus Ochlodes; species Ochlodes sylvanus. The sequence goes on from FR990131.1 coordinate 10,518,991, forward strand.
TTAGTCGATTACAAACTAAAACAGACAAATGGCGTATCTGTTGTTGTTGTGTTTGTAAACACAAGTAGCGGGTCGCAACGTTCGAATATTGCGAGCTACAGTTTAAGAAGCGCTGACTTGCACTTTGTAGCTGTAAGCTACGGAGTCGTAGACGTAGAGTGCTACGGCGTAGAGTGTTATATTTACTTGTACTTTTGTTATATTTATATTTATATTTACTGCTTTTATAAAATGTTTTATTGTGAAGAGGATTCTGGTGAGTATACTCTCAGACTTAGGCGAAAAAAAGCTTTTTTTAAACATTATCGGAAGAGTATAACAATTTCATCGAATTCTATGTAATTACCTACTAGGTAATAAGTTTACAAAAATGGAGAAAAATACAAAAAAAAAATATACAAAAAACCGTCTAGTCTAGTCCAGACTAGTAATTAGAATTAAACATTAGTTAGGAAAAAAATTAAATGAACAAGAATAACAAACCACATTACACTAACAAATGCGATACATCTTTTCTATTAATAAGTGTATTTTACATATTAAATAATATAATTATTCGAAAAAAGTTTTCTATATGAGTCGTTCTGCGTTAAAAACTGTATTATAATAAGTTAGGTAGAGAAATTAATAAATATCAATAATATAACAGCTGTATGTAAATTATTAGGTAAGGTATAGTTCCCGGAACGAGTCGTATTCAATAAAAAGAAAACAAATTACTACTATAGCCATACATATTTCGCCTGCATAATTAAGTAGCACAAAAATAATAGTGTACGGAAGCAATCTTGAAAATTGTACCCATTACCGACCTTTATACAGCAATTATTCAGAAAAGCCCTCGTTTACGTAAATGACTACCCATTTAACGGAATTGCCCCAAAAAACGTTATCACAGTTAACCTACCATGCTTCACTTGCGCTCCTCCGTCTCCGATAATTGCCGACTATACACGAAAAACGGCAAAATACATTTCACTTCAGGCTCATGGTTTTTAAATACTTGCTCGTTAATTGATTGTTTCAAATTTCATTTCATTACTGGCAGTCGATCGCGGAGTAAATAAATGAGTTCTACGTTAAACCGCGCTCGCATGATTATTGTGGTCGAATTCCAGATTTCCAGTATTTCCGTATAATGTATTAAATCACTTTTTTATTGTATTAAATAAAAACAGTTTGCGCATAGCAAGTGTTGAAGACTTCATGAGCAACAAGGTTAGAGGACGTGGTAATCTTCATCATTTATGGACATCTGAAGTAGACACTGTTTTAAATAGACATTCATAATAGCAACAACATAATCGTCACATAGTCGACCGGTAAAGCCTTAATCCCGCTTGGTAATTGACTCTTACCTTGCAACCGAGACACCAGTTTACCTACGATTAATCAAACAAGGTTAGTGGTAGCTAGGTGTTGGTGGTGAGCCACCAACCTGAATTGTGACGTTAATTACCATCGGGATTTAACTGGGCAGTACATACCCCAGTTGGTGCTAATACTTCATCCAATGGAAGATGTCTGCTCCTCAAACAAGGAAAATTCGCTTGGATCACAGATGGATGCAGCCTTGCTCCCGTTTTTGGAACAGGCCACCAGGACACAAATAATGCCAGCACTAACCAAGTAAATGTACCAACGGATACAATAAATAAAACGTATATAATGAAAAAGCAATACCATAAACTAACAGGCTGTGACGCTTAACGATTTTTTACAAAAGTCCGGGTTGGATACACTCCATTTGTATTAAAATTAATGTGAAAAGGTGTTTTCCCGCGAATGTTCATGGCTCTGTATATAGCCGCAATAAGTCGTAAAAAGTAAACTGTTTCCGATATGTTGATACAGCTTTTTATCACAGTATAAAAATATAATAACCATATTTCCCACGTCTCGTCTTGGGTGGCATTCGTCCCTTTAGGGAAACTTTTTGCCAACATAATTATATTTTATGCCTCATACGGCGAAGTCTGAGTTTTGATCGTTGAAAATATTTTTGTGAACTTTTGCTTGTAAATTTGTTGACGACCTAACGTACCGGCAAAGAGATATTTGATATACATACATCATAGATTAAGTATGTATCTATACTTAGCAGTAATGTTTTATCTATGACTAGCTTTCCCCCGCGGCTTAGCCCGGCAAAAATCCCTAAATATAGAAAAGTTGATAAAATCAGAGAACTTTCATACTAAATTTTCACCCGCCTTTTACCCATATCTCATTGTAAGTAAATAAAATATAGAATATTCGAATGCGACAAAGAATTACCAACAGTAAATAAATATCTTTACCCTGTTTAGGGAATTCGTATAAATCGCTAACAAGAGAATCCAAAATTCTTAAAATAAATAATCACAGCATCTCGTCGAGGCGGCGTAACATGATGAACAGGCGGCAGTTAATTTCACTCATAATCGCAACGATATTGTAATTTCAGATATAGTGCTATGGTGTACGGTGGCCCTTTGATTAATGATCCTTTACGCTTCCCGGATCACAGGGAGCGCGTGGATCACCGAATGCGTAATCGAAGCGAAGTGTCAGTAAGTAATCAATAAAGGCAGTCGAGGTTGATATGCTTAATTTAATGCGCTGAATATCGTTAGCCTAATAAGATTTGACGTTAATATCGCTGTTAGTTGCGAAATTCACTGTTGATATCGGATTTTTATAACGTTTTTATGTTTTACGCTCCCTAGCTATAAGCAATTAGAAATTACAGCAGCGACTGCAAAATGTATAACTTAAAATATAAATAAGCATAATCCTATAGAAATCTTGAAGTACCTATACAAAAAAATATTAATTGTTACATCCTCCTTAATTGCAAGGAGATTTCATGAAATCTTCTTTTCAAACTTATTTATGTTGAGTTAGATTATATAAAATTAAATACTTAATTAAATAGCAATGCGAACATTATCATCAAGAATGTGATAAAATCTCCGTATTTATAGTCAAGAATGTGATAAAATCTCCGTATTTATAATTTCCATGCGACGTATCTATCGTTATTCTACTCTAGCATATGTTCCAGCTCTGATATAATTAGGTCAGCCACTCGAGCATGCTATTGAGTCCATACCTGCATATGATGTACGCTTGCCCATCATCAAATTGCAATTGCTTTGACAGCGTTCATAGTGTAACAGCGAACCGAATAATAGGTTTTATATTACTATTTTAAATCCAGTATTATAAACATGTATAAAGTTTACAATACGTTAATTGTATACTTAGTGTATGGTATAAATCAATAAACAATACGAATATTAATAACAACATCAAACAATCAACAATACACGAATAATAAATCAATTGAATCTGTGATATCATTCACCTACAGGCAGTCTTTTAATGATCGTTTAAATTGACCGAGTGGGGCAATATCCACGCAATATGCGATCCCTAGCCCGTGATATGTAGTGTTATACCTATAAATAAATAAAAAAGAAAAAATTAGGACGACCCCCTGGCCTAATTGGTTGTGACCCTGCCTGCGAAGCGAGGGCTCCAGGGTTAGGTTCCCGGCCGGGACAGATATTTATGTGACAGGCATATTTATGTATATTTGTTCTCGGGTCAAGGGTGACAGTGATGTGTTATTTGTGTTGTCCATGCCACCCGCGACACAGGCAATCCAAGTGCGGGTTTCGAGTGTGTTAGCGTTTTTTTTATTTGCATGTTCTACTATACATAGCCATGATAGCGACTATAATGCATACGATAGTCTTTCAAAACGAATTCACCATTTTTGGTCAGTAACACCAAATTGTTTACTGTCTTGACGTCAATTTCGTTTATCAGTCCGTCTATATTCCTGTCGTGAAAATGGATTCAGTCTTGTGTATTCAGTTTAACGGGCGTCGAGGAAATTCACTTTGTAGGGTTATTGCCCACTGTCACGAGACGGCTCGCCCTGTCGATACTATGTAGGTACTTATATCTTTTTCAGATTCTCGAGAGACGCAAGAAAATAATGTTCTGGGGAGAATAATATGTAAGTCGGAACTAAATTACCGCATCTTTTAAAAGAATAAAATAAGAAATATCGTAATACCAATTCTGCCCGATGCGGAATGGGGTTTGAGAACCATTTTATCCATCCATGCATTAGTCTATGCAAGTCCACTCTAACCAGTGCTAGGCCTTTTTAATCCAGCCTGACACCCGCTGTCTCCTTCAATTTGTTAGTCTTCCCTTTTCTTAAATTAATTTCTATTAGGAATTTGTGTCCGCAATTTGATCCTTATAGACTCATCGATATAGGCTTTGCGTAGTCTATATATCAGCGAAGACAGTATGATACTAAGCGATCGAATTAATTAAGCATCATCTCAAGTAATTTTGATACTCACGTCACTAGTAGCTCAGTAGTACTCAGTAGTAGTGCTTACGTGCTTTAGAGGGCACTTTACGGTCTCCGTCTCTAATAACGTAGCAATGTTTAAGTCAATGTTAGAGCCTGTTATGTAAGTGGTCCTGGACCCCTTCACCAACTATGTGGTAGAAGCCTTAAATTACGATTAACTTTGCCATGCAACTCTTGGCATTATCGATAATGTGGAATCAGCAAAAGAGCATCTCAGCTCCACTTTTATGAGTCATTTGTTGATACGCGACTACAGCCCACTTTAAATACTTCATAATTAGTATGCTAATTGGAACTGACATTATGATAATGCATCTCGGCTCGGGAAGGGTGCGCTCGTCCACACGAACAGGTATTTATTCACAAAACACCTCGTTATGTCAACTTGTACACTGTTTTCGTCGTTTTCGCAGGCGCACAATGGGCGCCAGGCTGTGTTCGCCGGTACCGACTACCGACACTGCCAACTCGTTAGGAGCTTTCCACCTCGATGCGCCAGCGATTCTTGTTTGCACAACTCGGGAGACAGCGCTATTGTACAAACGGTTTTTTTCTTAGAATATTCCTCGTTTCCTCACTTTATTGTCGAATGGAATTGGCTTATAACTTCTGAGGAATTCCAATTTTATTGTACGATAAATAGTTTTTGCATGTCGTTATGAATAGATGTTTTAAATTGCAACGTTCATTAGTATAATGTCGTATCCTTGATAAATTAATTGTTAAAGTTTTCTGTGCAAATGACTGCAAGAAGTATCAATAAAGAAAATTTATTAAGTGTAATTAATGCTTAATATTCCGGTTTTAATCGCTCCGACTAATCGCCTTAGAAATGTACGTAAAATTAAAATTTTCAATTATAGCAGTTTGAAGGTTCTATGATTATATTTTTAAATAATTGGTTTTTGAAGTAGGTCAAGTCGTTGGTACTAAGTTACGAAACTTGTACATGAAAACTCAAGTTTGTAATGTTCATACAATTCAGCCGTTCGTGGTTGAATTGGGGATCACGCGATATATGATTTAAAATTTGTATCACACGATAGACATTGTTGTTGAAAATTGTATGAAGTCCATTGATATAAAAAAAAAAACCATATAGGGTAAACCGACCAATTATTGGCACTCGTCCAATTATTGGCACTTTAGAGTTTAGTTAAAAAATACAAGGAAACTATAGACTATTGAAGTTCGGTATGCATAAAAACGTAAAATAGTGTTATTTTTCTGTTACAAATTGGCAAAACTGTTCCAATAACCAATATGGCGATTTAGAAATAACAACTGACATTTTGTGCTAGTCATTTGGAGTAGTTTTTTTGGTTTCTTCTTAAGATGAGAGCTTTGTTAATCATAGTATATCGCAGCTATTCGGCTTATTGATACTTTCCAAATAATTGAATATACTTATTTACACATCTAAGCAGTAGATTCAAAGATAATTTTTTTATTTTGTTTATCACATTTTATTTATTTCGTGTGCCAACATATGGACCAATAAATTCATCAAAATCCTATTATTGGCACTATTTATTTTATTATCAACAAGCGAGTTTATGATCTATTTTGTAAAGGTTATAATTAAATTATTGTTTATCCATCAATATTTTTTTCTTAAGTATTAATTTCCAAATATTGGCCCACAGTGCTAATAGCAAAAACTAATTATTGGCAGTGGTGCCCATAATAGATTATGGAGTGCTAATAACCGATGTGTATGTTTTTTATTCATATATAGATAAGTAGTTAGATTAATATAGCCTACCTATATGAATCTATTAAAATTGAAAGATCTCAAAGATCATTAAAGTATTCATAAGGTGAAAGTACCAAAACGAATAGGTACCTAGAATAAAAAAACGATTTTATGTTATGTACCTAGGTATGAGTTTATTTTTAATCTCTTATAAAATTCTCGCGTCACAATGTTAGTTACCATACTCCTCCGAAACGGCTCGACCGATTCTCATGAAATTTTGTGTGCTTATCGAGTAGATATGAGAATCGACCATCATCTATTTTCCATACCCCTAAATGTTAAGGGTTGTTCACCCTAAAAAAAAATTTTTCAATTTCTGAACAAATTTTTTTTTGGTTATTTTTTTATGGTGTGGCATAAAAAAATACACATAATCCCAAATTTTTACTTCCCTTCCCCCGCCCCTCAAATTTAAATCTCGCTTTAATCATTCACAATCTATATGGCGGAACAACGTCCGCAGGGTCAGCTAGTATATTTTTGAAAACTTTAAATACTTTAATTTATATAACATACCAAAATAAAAGCACACAGTGTAAAACAGTGTATTAATTATACCCTAAGTAAAGTAGGTAGGAATGGTAGGTAGGTGCCAATAATTGGACTAGTTAATGCCAATATTAGGAATTTGTGTGCCAATAATAGGACTTTCTGTAGTCTTTCGGATTTAAGTATAAAATATTTATTTAATACTATTTAATCACATAAAAATGATTATAAAAACAAAGATTAAAGTATTTTCTTTGATTCTGTCACATGTTTTGTCTACTAGCTTTTGCAAATAAGATTTTATGGTAATTTAATTTCAGACTGACACGTAGCTCACCCTTAAAGTGCCAATAATTGGTCGGTTTACGATATCAATGTTGGAGAAAGGTTGGAGACTTATAGTTTATACTATTAGCCATTGACTATTTTTTTTATTTGCCCACACATTGCCCCTTAGTTTAACCTTTTATATATAATTATTTTTATATTTATCCTTTTTTAATAACCCAACAAGGGTATCTACAAAGTTTCATAATGCTCCATAATGTTTCATAAATCCAGTGGTTCTGGATTTGTGTTGTCTGTCAGTCTGTCACCTTTAGTGTTCAATTACGTAGATATTTCCTTACATGTTTTAATTCATATTATTCATAACAAGTGTTATTTAATTGCACCCTACCTCTCTCTTTCTCTTTAGTATGTCTTTAACCTGTGTCTTTCACTGAAAGATAGCGTTTTTCAGGTCTACACGTAGGGTTATTTAAAAAAACTCAGTCTAATTAGTTATTGCGCGGCTCTTCGTGCGATTTTTATTGGTAGGGAAGCAAACAAGTAAATAAAACGTAATTAGGAACTCCATCGGTCTTTAACTTGTAGGTACCTTACTAAATCGCATTTTTATTGTATTCTGTTTTGTGTACCTATGTAAACTGCACCAGAAGCACGTTGCTTCTGGTGCAGTTACTATTCGTGAAGTGCAGGGTTTGATTTTATTAAGTTTCTAAACATGAAAACGGTATAGCTTGATTTTTTATTTTAAGTCTATGAGTTAACCCTGTACAAAGACATCAGGACGCTTTATAAAACGCCAAAACAATCCGCGACCTATTATCTTAGAAGCGACCCATTCAATGGGCTATGTTTGCTGTTCGAGTAAAATAGAACGGACGGCTGTCGGTCCGTGAATAGACCCCTGAGGGGCTCCGCCTCATTACCAGCAAAATAACACTTTCAACATTCAATAGATTTTAAAAATGTACTTACTTAAATATTTTAGTAGCGAAAAGAAAATAAATGTAAAAGCGTCGTTTATCTTTACATTAGAAGCTTTGATAATAATTATTATCGTAATAGTTTGTGTAATCAGCAAAGCAAGATTCGTTAAAATATAGTTTTCAACTTAATCTTTTATTTACTAAGTTTTGTTTGAGAAAATTAATGAAATTTATTTTTCTGGAAACTTTCAAATTTTGTATGAGTGTCAAACGTAATCTAAAAAGGGTATTCGAGTCTAAAATGGACATTTCGTTTATATTTTATCTGACGTTGAAAAAGCTCTAAGATAAAATTAAATATTAATTATTAATCTATACACTTTTTAACTTTAAAAATATGATTTACATTTTTCGTCCTACTTTCCCTTTGTTAGAGCAACAAATCTGCTCAATCTCAAACATTCAAATGTCTCTTTTGGTTTCAGGTAATTCCCGACCGGAGTCTTTGTGAGGGTTCTAAAGCGTCAATTCCATTAATTTTCAACTGCAACCGGCAATCACGACTAGCTATACTCGTACATCTGTGTATTCAATAAGGTTACAAGAAGATTTGTCGTAAACGTACCGTCTGAAACTCGTGTGAAATAACTCTGCGTTGAACTTTTCGCCCGAGACGAGTTAGATTCAAACCATTAATTCAGTAGCAGCCCGCGCTGAGTCATTTCTTTTATGTCCAGACACTCTTATAGCGACATTTTGTGGTCATGACATCATTATTTTTGTTAGCAATGCACTGGCTGTATTCCATATATTTGGGTGCGTCCGTGCGTCACCGATCAGGGTATATGACTGAGATTAAAGCTTAAAAGAACGAATAGCACGTTCGTAAAGGCACGGGTCTGAAAAGTTAATATCACTTATAAATATTTCGTAACTGAATTTGGATATTATAATTGTCGCTGTACTCGTAGTTTTTAAACCTTAATCATATTTCTTATCTAGGACATTTAGTTTTAGTGTTACATAGGATGAATACCTAAGTTTTTTTTTGTGAACTCAAACATCTAGATTGTTTTACAGTACTCTGTTATTTGGCATTGACGTTAAATCCTATCGAAAGTTTATTTAGTAACTCATTGGGCATTGCCCAACAAAAGACTAAAGTTTTCTTTTATTCAGTTTATTGCGCGCAAAGAAAATCCGAGAAGTTTTGACCGTGTTGGGGCGGCCTAGAATACTGACACCATTTTCGTGTCGTAACAAGCGACAGGCTCCGACCCCTGGTTGGTGGCACGGCTGAGACCCGGTTGCCTCGCTGCCACCCACTGGCTTTAGTCACACGCCAAACAATGTCTCGGCTCTAGCCGGGAAAAATACTCATACTCATTGCTCCTAAGCAATGTGAGCCAGTATTTTCTTTCGTTCTTCTTCCTTCTTTGTCGGCTCGCAAAGCATTGGTGAGGTTTGTATTACTAATGTCCTTGGGCTACGGCGACCACGTTACCATCAGCTCGTCTGCTCATTTTCGGCTATGAACATAAAAAACAAAATTAAACAAGCATGACTATGAACCGAAGAGATAAAGAATGGGCATGACAATAATATGAGCATGCAATGCGACTGCGGGGTGCTTGGAAAGTCGTAATTTAGTTAGACATGTCATCATTACCGCTGTCACGCCATGCGTACGGTGCGCTCTCAGACTGAAGTGTAGCACACGCATTATGTTTATATTTTACCTGCAACTTACTTTTAGAGAACTGCTATACCACGGTATGATACTATTACCGTGGCTATACTAATATCGCGATGGTGCACACAGATAACACAGCAACGTTGTTCATAAATGAATATTTTAATCGTAATTTTAATTTTGGTTTGAAGGGATTATGATTTGGTAGGTACTAGACTAGCTAGTTCAAATTTAAGACTCGTTCCGATAATATGAAACATTCGACTATCCGAAGTTAAACAACAGCGGGCGCGGTCGGTAGTTGGATGGGTAATGGGTACCGCTAGTGGTAAAAAAATCTTGAGTGCTTCCGTGCTTCGGAGGGCACGTAAAGCCCTCGGTCGGTAAAGTCGGTCCCGGTCGTTACCATTTTGTAGCAGTCGTTAATCCATGTCGGATGTCTTCGGGCCCCTCCGCAAATCCCAATCCGCACTGGAGCAGTGTGGTGGAAAATGCTCGAGGCCTGCTCAGGTATGAGGAGAGACCCGAGCTCATAACTGGGCCATTAATGGGTTGAAGCCAACATACCACAACATGATATTTAAAGTGATTATAAATAAAAATATCGCGTGCTGTAATGGAAAGAAAATTCAAGACAATCAATTTTCCATAAATAGTATATACTCGTACAGTCAAACGTCAGTCGTTAACCTTTGTTCATTCAGCCGAATTAGATACATCAAACAAGCGGGTTCGCAAAAAAGAAAGTTGACTTAAAGCTGTTCTGTCCCGGAAAAAGCTTCGGTCACCACCCGCTTCACTCATTAATTAATTAACCGTGAGTATTCACCATTATTTACTTGTCTTTGGAGTGAAAGCAAAACTGCTTTAGATACAGGAACGTATTTATAGTGAATACTACAACAAAACAAAAACAGTGATGGTCTACAGGTTCGAATGCTTTCTATCTCGCCTGCGTAGACAACTTCCACCTCCAATTATTTAAAGTAATGTTAGTGTAAAGTGTGTAAACTATAAGTCAATGCTGTACAACGATATTTTTCATCGACGACTGGTCATTACATTAAACTAGAACATTTCAATAGCACAACGACATGTACAATTTAATTATCACTTACACATACGTACATACATACATTTAACTATCACTATTTATCACATACATTTAATTATCACTTGCTTTCAGCGTGGTATTAATTAAAAACCTCCTGAAATGTGTGAGGAGGCCTGATCTCAGCTATAGGCCAAGCTTACGTATCAGAATTTTAAAAGTGACCCTAATATGGTATTCTCATTAGACGGAGCCTCTCGTTTGGCAGGCAGGGTCCTAAATACACTTTAGATCCTTGCGATCTGTTGCCTATGTCACTCGTCAGCAGGGAACGTCACAATTTGATGAAGCTGTATTAGACCCCGGGATAAATGAAGCATCTTACCCATCAAAGTAAATTTGAAAAAAACTGATGTAACGTTAAGAATAAACGAGACTTTTCTCCTTTGGCTCGACACGTAATTCTATCTCGAGCTCATACATGTTAATTTGATGTTCGGAATTGCAAATGTTAGTGTATCATCTTAACTACATGTTCGCGTGTGGACAATCAAATAAATTATTTCCTTTAAGTGGTATTATTAGCTTGAGTTATCCGAGTTAAACGGCGTGACCAAACAATAGTGGAGTTTCTTACGATCACTGAACTTTCATAACACGGACAGCGTTTAAACTTTAAACGGTGGTGAATTGTTCTATTGTTCCTGGGTGAAGAAGGAATACCTCTTTCGCGTTTAAAACTTTACGCAAGAGTTATGCTGCTCGTAGGGCATTCAAATATTGAAGCAAATATAAAATCTATTCAAATACATAAATAGGAAAATGCCAAAATAATTACTCTATACAATAATTAATGTTGCTTGTTAGCGCGTAACGTATTTTGTTCCTCTAAACCTTTGTATCATTAATTATTCAGTAGAATATCGCGACTTATGAAACTTAAATCAAAAGCATTAACTGAAATACGCGACTGTAACATGACCAGTAAAATAAAGCTTGAAAATCTAATTGGCAATTAATTTTCGTGAAAGTTAACGTTGGTTATTTTGGAATCGTATCAAAAGGAGAGTTATAAATATTTCCTTAGGATGTAATAAAAATCTGTCAAATATAATACTGCGGTTGAAGAAGTAATTTGGCTGTCTGCCCTTTAAATATACCATGAAACGAAATGTTATAGAAAACGAAACCTAATTTATGGATTGTGGCGTCGGTTTTGTCTCTGACTTTCTCTATTTACGGTACACTGGGCGCGATGCGAGTCAATGACATGAATATTTTTTGTCATTATAAATTAAACACGTGTAAACCGGTCATGCAATTTAGATTTTGCAAAAACAGTTGGATAATTTGGTGTTTCTTCTCGCAACAAAACAAGAGAAAACGTTGCGGCGTCTACCTAATTTGTTGTTTTAACCGCTATCGTTATTTTAACTGGCCTGTCTCACGCACCCTCGTATTATTTCTGTAAACCAGGCTCAAGAGTAGGCGATAATACGCCCTTGAGTGCGCTGGGCGCCTTCAGAGGACGTAGATGCCTTAAAACAATTGAGTAAGTTTTAGCCGTAATATAAACGGCAGCTGGTTAACTAAAACAAAATACTACGTTTCCTTATTTCATAATCATCATCGTCATCATCGGTTACTAATAATAATTATAATAGTAGACGCAGTAGTCAGTAGTCCTTCCCTCACTCTTTCCTATTCTACCTTCGTCTTAGCACAAAATCAGGCACGGGCGAGCAAATGGATAGTATCCATATAATAATAGTTTTTCCCAAGCGAAGTGAATTACAAGGAAAGCAACCTGTGTAAATGACTGTACATTTTTCCTTCTAATAAAAGTGTTGCAGGGCCAAATCTGTACATTAAATATTACTTATTTATTATTTTATATTTGAAAATTATATTGGATATAAAAGTCAAAAGATATTATTGTATATTTGTCTGCCTTAAATGGTACTTACGCAAAAATCTAAGCAGATGAAACCCACAAATACTGAGAACTTAAGGACCCTTTTATCCCGTAAAATGATATATTCGCAGGATTATCTAAGTGTAGAAATTCTGTATATTATTACATTTTTACACGACCCCTTCTACGATACTTTTCGCTACCAACTAGACGTAGCCTAATAGAAACTGCTTCAATACCAACTGCCTACGAAGCGATGGGTTCCGGTTTCGATTCCCGACTAGGGCAGATATTTACGTGACTGATAATAATCTTATTTATTTTGTCAGTGCCACCCGCGAAACAGGGAATCCTAGTGTGAGGGTATGAGTGTAAAAGCGTTTATTTTCGACTTGTTATGTATTTAACACTAAAAATCGGAGTTAGATCTAATAAGTATAAAACATGTACCTACTCAAAAAGCAACAAATTACCTGGTTATGAAGAGTTGGACATCAAGTAATGTTTGCGTGTGTACCTCGTAGATACATGAATAAATAATATATTTCATTTCATGTGGTTCAAATGTTACTACTTTGCTTTCATTTAGGTACAAAGGCAAAAAGCATAAAAGTTAAAAATAATTGTGTGCGCAGTGAGCTCAGGTAAAGTAGGTCAAAATAGAAATATAGGTAATGTTGATTTTTACTGTGCGCGACTTAATTGTATTAATGTTTAAATTTAGCTGGCAGAATAGAATGAAATCTAAAATTTGGTGCACGTAATTCATTATTGTTTCTCCTTTTGATTTGGATAATTGGGGTGAACGTAATACGAATTGCTGTTATTAAGATATGAAGCATTAATTTTATCCTCGTTCATAGGTATTCATTGGAAAAACTAGATCTTTTCTGGCGCGTGCTATATCTATTCAGCTATAAACTTAGAATTAACTATTTATCAGGCGGATGACCTCTTTCCAAGGTGTCTCTAGGATAATTTAGGCGTGGGCTGTAGTTGTTTTAGGGTCAGAGTGCGTTCAAATTGACCTCGCCAAGGACCCTTCGGGACAGGGCTCATTTCGAGGTCAGCGAGCATTTTTGTGAAGGAATCAGGGTTGCAAATAAGGTCTCCGTGATTTATACTACGTCTTCAGATTGGAAGATTTTGCCTTCGGAAAGTAATGGGGTCCCTATCATTCTGTTTCGTAGAAAAGTGAGGTAAACGTCGGGCTATAGGGTATCGCCTTGATAAATCTGTCTTGGGAAATGAAAAGAAATTCAATAATAAACTTAAAGATTAATGCTTGTAAATAAAAGAAACGTAAAAGCGTCCAAATAAACGTGGAATTAGCACGCTCAAATCGTTTTAAGAGATTAGTAATAAATGTATTATAATACTACATCGATTGATTGGATCTGCAATTAGTAAATGATATTAAAAATGCCACGTAATATTATAAATATTGATTAACGCAATCCTATCTAGTTTTTTGTTAAACTAACATGTCGCCGGTTCAAAAGTTCAGGACTATTATTTTTAGTGCGTAGGGAGTAAACAAATTTTGATAGCCCTGCCAGAAACCTGTGAATATTTCAGAAACGGCTTCTCTCGACTCACACGTCCGGAGACTGTAAAAACTGACACCCGACAAAGCTTCATTGCTCGGGCATTTTAATCTTTACCGGAGAACGTAAATTTTTTTACAGATATGTAAAGTACGGCCGGCGTATCATAGCCGCTCTGAAGTTAGGCTTTCGGATATAGTGCGCAGGTATTGTACGTTAGAGAGAGATAGCGACACAAACACTGAGCGTGTGACTGAAACAAACAATGCTCAAAGTGACACCCCGCGCGTCTTGCCACCATTTCGACCCTAAAATTGACTTCTGCGCAGCGATCCGAACAAAGTTCAGAGCGGCCAAGATCCGCCGGCCGTACTATATTTGTTTATCCTTATTAAACCTCTTATTAGAAACATTTTCAAATGAAAAACATTTTGTCTGTACCGTCGGTTCAAATAACATTTTCTTTACCGAAATTAAATAAAAATAAAGCGTTATAATACTGTTTCGTAGCATTGAATAAACGTGTTGTCTCATAATTAAAGAGGCTGTCGCTTTCATAAATGTCGTCTCTTGCTTATAAAAGAAATATTTTTGAAGAAACAATTTTTCTTATAGATTTTTAAAATGTTCCTCTCTAGATTATCGCTCCCTTGAGACAGTATAAAATTTTTATTACCTCGTTTGAATACTTCTGAACTTAACGCGAAAAGAGATGCGACTTGCATTACGGGTTTTGAACGAAAAATCAGGGGTTTCTACAGAACGAGCGTAGCGATTCAGGCACCAATTACAGGCCCTCTTCTGTTAAATTATACCGTCTATTTTTCCTGTCAAAACTGCCACACACACACCACAGTCCGCCACACACCAAGTGTGGTGGACTGCGGCTGCTCCCAATATTTCTCTGGATAAGTTAGCTGTTAGTTACTTGCTAGGCAACTTACTGAGTGCCTATTATGGATAGCTACATAAAATACATATTTAAAATTGCTAATAACCAACACCAATTTCACTTGATTTCTTTGAGATAACTATGAATTTTTCCCTGATATGCACACAGAAAAGAGAAACAAGGATATGCTTATGATGCTTATGACGTTACCCTTCACCGAATTTTATTTCTAGGTAATAAATAATTATGTTAAAGTTGGAACATTTTACGTCATAAGTAAAGTTCGAGCCGCGTGTCGGATTGCGTCGATCAATCACACCACCGAATTTGGAAGTTAACTTGCTAAGTACTGGGGATTAATATGGCTTTAATAAGTAATTACCTCTTACCTATGATATAGGTACCTCTTTTATTTTTGATAATATGTCATAATAGTGGTCAGTCATGGCTGGAAACGGTCAATGTAGTTTAATTTACGCGAAGGACGGAGAAAAATGTTCTCAGCATTGCTTCTATAGAAATATAGACCTGTTCATACCCATAGTATCCCTGATGTCCAGGGTCGACGGTGACCACTTACCATCAGGTAGCTCTACTCGTGTGCTGGTTATTAACATAAAAAGACACTTTCATATTCCACGTAGATTTTTGATTACTCATAAAACCGTGAATTAAAGCTACGCTAAAATCTGGTTTGTTCTTGTGACATTTCCCTGGGGATGTAATGAAATATTTTTCATGCCAATATAAAATTTATGATGGATTGTCCTTTGTTTAATACCGTAAGAGCGCTTAGTTATTCATTGCCTTTGAAGGTATCGGGCTGTGTTGTCTCATTTAGTTCAAGGAAAGAACTTTATTATCAGGCGAGGGTCGAATAGAACGTCTTTGTTGATTGGTCACCTATTTCTCCGGCGAGCTCCGTATATTTTATTAGTCCCGTGATCTTGCTTTATGAGTGGTGTTTACGGTAATAAATTTGTTCTTCCCTCGCAAATAACCTCTATATTGAAACAGCGTATCCTAGTAAGAGACGTGAAAATGTCTTTTATGACTCCATTGAAAGTTATGGACTGGTAATTTCTGTTTAATTGCAGATTTCACGATGCGTTTGGGTCCCTACGCTTCAGTTTAGATTTGATATTAGAGCTAATGCAGTTCGTGTTTAATTAAGGCATTCGGCTGTTAATGTTGGTTGCTGTGTTAATTACGTATGGCCAACGTTAATGGCTTAACCGTAATTATAGTTGAATTATACGTATGTAATTTGGTGTACTCGTAATATATAATCTATAAGCGAGATTGGCAAACAATTCTCATCAGTTGGTCACAGTTGTCATGGGCGGCATCGGTGGTGCTGCATGCTCGTTTGCTATCTTTAATCCATAAAAAAAAAGAAAACCTCAACTTATGACACCATATTTTTTTATTGCAAATAGATCGGCTTTGTTTGTTTAATTAGTACACCTAAGTAAAATTAAAGTCATATTTTTCTATCTATTTCAGTATTTAGCTTTTTAAAATACGCGAAAGATTATATTATGTAGGTTTTAGAATAAATTACATAATTAAGTTGGAAAGGTTTACACGTATTCATGTAAAATAAACTTAAAGGCACTAGAGAAAACTCCATCGTACGTCCAGCGAGAATGCTGGCTTAGCATTACATTGCACTAACCGTTTCTTTAATTATTAACGTAATTTAAAATTAAAAGCTGAATGCCGGCCATTCAGCATAAAAAAATTAAAAGAAATTACCAGAGGAAGGTCGAAGGAAGCCCCAAAGGTTTCGCCGTTGGACCGTAAGTCATCTGGGACAAGGACGAAACATCCGCGTGTTATTAATAACTACGCGGAAGTTGTTGCGTAGTTCGTTCCTTAATAGCATATCTTGGAAAGTGTCCTAGCCGTCAAGCCAAATCCCGTGGGATCTCAGACTTGTATAATGTAGCACTACAACTAAACTACGTTAAACAATTTAGCTTCAGGTCCGTAAACCAACACATTAACACTATGTATACTAGGTAGGCATACTAGCACAGCCTACAAATTTTACGTTGTGGTATAAATTATTTCCACTCATTAGTTTTTTATACAATCATTAATTTAATAATGTGTAACTTGCCCTTGCTTTGATTTAGCTTGCCTACGTCTTACATTTACGCATAGAACCCGAATTCAGTTTTGTTGTTATTCAATTTTATGAGGTTTGTAATAAATTGTATTGTTTTAGGGAATGGCATTTTTATTCTGTAAAAATTATAACTTTGACTTACTGAGATAGCACAGTATGTATGCACAGATGCACGCACAGATATAATATATTGAAAAAATGTTTTGGCTTCTATGACGATAGCCGACCCTAAAATAAATTTTGCAAATATTGAAATGCACATCTTGGACTTTGTCGCATTTTTGTCATATATAGGAAGAATTAAAGCGGGAGCCAACGCGAGATTCGTGGTCCTAATGGCATATCTTGCAAAGTCCTTACGTCCGGTCGTCAGGCGACAGTTTAGAGCGGGTCGATGTCCTTGTGGACAGCGGTGAGCGCGCCTTAATTAATCAGAGACTGCCGCAAGTGACGCGCGTTAGCGATCGTCTGACAACCCGTGTCTTATTTTATAACGTTAACTGTCGAAAAATGTTAAGACGGGATTTTTCCAATAGTTATATCTTTTTTATTTGTGAACCGATTGAAATATAGTAGACATATTAGTCCAGGCTTAGTACTACATCAGTGAAAACTACATCCAAATCGGTGTGGCAGTTTTTGAGGTTTGTGGAAACGAACGTGCAGACAGACAAAGATCCAAATCACAAAACTTGAATTCAGTAAATCTAGAGAATCATTATTAATACCTCTGAAAGAGCGTGACAGTTAATCCTCGTAGTTTATGAAATTCAATCAAAATGATGCTGAGTGTATTATGCAATTAAGCGAAATGCGTATAACCGCACAAAGGTTCCGTATTTGTGTTGCGTGATGTTTATCCATAAATGATTTAAAATAATATTTAAAACATGTAAAATAAAGCCGACTCCATAAACAAGGCACACTCTGTTTTTTGCTTTGATGATAACTGAATTCATATACGAGTAGATTAACTTATTTTATGCAATGGATGGTGAATTGGCTTGTTCTGGTTTTCATACTTAATTAAATATCCTTTCTGTTTGTAAATTGGTTCATAATTTCTTAAGAACAAATCTGGGGAAATTAAAGTAAATGGTACAGGGTCTAGAACTCCCAAAAGGACGCTTGTCATTGCCTCGTCCGTAGAGCAGCAGGAAACACCACGAGCGAGAGAGGCTCATTTGGAATTAAGGATGTCAAAATTTCTCGAGGGGCCCTCGCCAGACCTTGTACGATTTTTTTCGAACACACATTAGGGTCCCTATAGTTCGGGGACCCTGTATCACTAATACAACGGAAGATATACGCCCCTGCAAGTATAAATGAAGCATTATACACATTGATGTATTTATGTCAATGATTATACACCTAATTATTTCACAGATTAGTAATGCAGTGAATTAAGTTCCATGGCATACCCTTTTTAGTGCATACACTCTCGAACATTTTAATGCACTTTAAATGCATTCGCAATGTTTTTAATGTGCTTCCGTTTTACAAATAGTTGATGAAGCACTTTGATGTTCGATCCGGAATTGGTTTAAGCAAATTTGCTCACTGGAGAGGTCTGAAGAATTATACGAAGTAAAAGGAGGGTCGTATAATTTTGTATTCAAATTAAAAAAGTTTTAATGTTTTATCTGAAATTTTCCGAATGTGTGCGTTTTGTTGATCTTAATAGTTGTCTTATTGTACCATAATTTGTTGAATTTTTAGTTTGAACGGAATAGATTGTTTTCTGTACACGCGTAGGTATACCCGTATTATGTTTGTCTGATACTTTAACATTCTTTAGCGACTATCTCTTTTTTGTGCGCCTGCACAATGATTGCTGCACATTGAATGTGAAACATTGACAGTATGAAAATATGCACTGTTAATGTTCAACATTATTTTAAATGTAATGTAAACAATAATTATTTAATTTTATTATGTATAATGTTTTGCGTCACACTTAAACATTAACAACGTGATCCCTTTATTTCTATATACGCGCAACATGTTCAAAAGAGTAACGAAGTTTTCTTAGATTATTGTCTAAAATTATGCAGTTATTACTATGCTAACAAAAAATATTAAAACAATAGTATCATTGCCAATATACGTACGTGACGTCACCTTCAAGTACCCTTGACGTTCACGCAGAAGATTCGAGATTCATCTCTCAAGGGGATGTGAGGCGAGTGTTAAAGCTTGCTAAGCAAAATTATTACTATAACCCGAGCAATTATGTACTCTTAACTGTTTATGTTGTGCACAAAGGTTACAGCACGTTGCTTGGAAGACGGGGGCAACACCCAGCGGGCTTATTGTGCATAGTACATAATGAGACCTCTCGCCGACCTTTTACACCTAGCAGGCACGCCTCACAAAGAAATAAAACTATATGTGGACAAAACAAGTTATTTATGTACTATTTTATTGCTACTGTTACCCGAACTCCGGTCGAAATTCTACATTCAATTTGCTGTCTTTCCCGAAATAGCGCAGGTATATGACACCGAATACAATGTCCTTCATTTGACAACTGCTCTACAGGATATTAATACTGTGGTATAGATATTGATCTATAAATCATTTTGCACGTTAACTGATACGGGTTTCGGGTGATTTGTCCGTCTGTTATTGTATTTAACTGACTTCCGGAAACAGCTGCGCCGAGCCAAAGATTTTTTGTGTCTCCCTATTATTGTATCGTGGGATCGCCGCCCCCGCCGCCGCGCTGCGTTGAGCACAAAACAACAAAAAATGTAATCTTTCATGGTCTTCACCACGGCAGGTATCCACTCACTACTTAATTATCTGTACTTAACTCTGATATATTGCTACGCGACTATCTTTTTCTATTGATAGTAACCCGCCTTCATTTCCTTAGGGATCTTTTATCCAAAGGTTTGATTTCATTTACAAATAGTAACCGTACCGGTCCGCAATACTTGTCACCCTTACTCATTGACTTAGTAAAAATAAGTCAATGCCCTTACTTATTTTTCATGTTACAGATTTTTCATGTTTACCCGGTACAACAAAATCTTTCACATGAATCACTCTATCTAGTGGTAAAATCCGGTAGTTTTGAGATGTACTTGAACAGACATAAAAGTATATAAGTGTCTACTAGAGATTCTTCACGATGTTTTCCATCCCCTAAGTATAATAATCCATTTCAAATATGTATTCAACTATCTTGCTAAATGCTACGATGCGAGCAGGATTCTATTTCAATCAAATCTAAGGGAGCTTGTCACTGTTGTTCCGATTCATCTAATTATAACCTACTAGCCTTTGCTGGCGGTTTCGGCCGCGTGGAATTTACCCTGTCACATCATCTTCAATCTAGTGTAATCAATCTAAATATTTTTTTTTATATAAAAAGGATCCTATGTTACTTCTTATACTTCCAAGCAGATGTCTACAAAGTTTCATGATGATCGGTTTAGTAGTCGGTAAAGCGTAATAAACAAACTTACATTCACATTTATACCTAATAGTATTAAACGGATGATGAATGTACCGAAAAAATATCTATTTCTTTAATTGCTGATAAGGAACATTAACATAAACAACAAATAAACTAGACAATTTATAACAATTTCTAGCGAAAACAGTAATCAGAATGTGAATGAATTCACCATCATTATTGATCAAACACTTATTCACTGAACTGGAGCGATTAAAACCACAACGCGCTGGTTTTCTTCCTTTCTCCATCCATTGCGTTTGAACACATCTATTCAAAATAAGTTTTGTACGCTAGCTTTTAAGGTGCTTCCTTCAATATTATGATCAACATACAATGTAAATCGATTTTTTTTTATTACCGAAATCGAAAAAACACTTGAAATTCGCGACGATGCCAAAGGAATGATTTTAGAATTCTTGAAGATTTAGATAAGGAGTGTGCATCTGTGCTTATTAAACCATAAAAATGTTTTAGTCGTCTCTTGTTAACGTCTTCTGCAACTGCCTTCAATTCGCTTTTGTTCTCTCCTCTACACATACTACACCTATGGATATTAGTCCTATTACTTTTTATCTACAAGTTTCACCTTCTTTCATCCAACTTTTAGGTACCATAAAATCACCGTAGCATTCCACGTTTTAATATCAGTGTCGTAGTAAATAATTCCTTAATTAGTTTGAAACGTGACTCTCTTCGTCAATTGATGGTGACCATCCCTGCGGACGATGGGCAGGCGCCCCTGGTTAAATTTTCGGCCGGGGCAGACATTATGTGACAATAAATGTATGTTCTTACTTCAATTCCGTTCAATATGTAGAGTCTGTAACATCCTCATGGTAAACAATATTTAGGGTCGTTAATAATAAAAATATTTGATGAATGATTACCGAGTTTTAATATCGTTTTTTATTATATCAAAACAATTTATCGTATTATGTAACTACTATCTGCGAGAGAAACAATGTCCAGCTAACCACCAGCATAGTAAGAAAATTTCTTTTGCCTTTCGTGTATAAGAGGCGTAAAATAACATTGTTAATTGCTGTTGGCCAGTACACAGGGTAATCGCAGCAACGTCACGAACCGCAGTTTTGGCCATAACTTTCTGCTCGTATAGTGTGCTAAAGCACTACAACTTTCTACTAATTTGGCCACAAGGTGCACATTCATTTTGCACATAACTTCATAATTGCACCGCACTTCAGGAGCAAATCCTTTGATCCTCTTTTGCGGATGAAACTTTGTTTCGCGGTAATACTTACCACGTTATAAAAATATGAGATATTTTTATCCTTTACACCTAAATGACGTACACTATCCAGTTTCGTTTTACCTTAACACCAGATTATCCTAAATGACGCGTACGGTAAGCGGCGAGAGCTTTTATTTATGTATCAGTAGAATCACCTTATTTTATATTAAATGTACTATTGCTTTAATTAGGCCGCTTTAAATGGGAAAGTACCTACCTTTAAAAAGCTATTTGAATATCCAACGAATAGTTACAATAAACCTTTTTTAAACCTAAATAAAATGATTGGTATATTATTCAAAATGTATTAGCAGAAACATAAAGCCAAAGGTTTATGAGCGGCTAGCCTTATGCGTGCTACGAACCGACGAGATGTGAAAATTATGCGGGCGGTGCCCGTCGCCGTAAACATTTGCTCCACTTGTAGCTAAAGTATACATACATGTACATACTTACTGAGTGCAAATAGTAATGGGAACAGTTCCTCAACACAACACTAACATGATTCGTTGCGAGATGCCCCCTACAGTCCCTTGTGGTACCTCTATTGATGACTCTTCTTGTGGATGACGCCAGCGAAATACAGAGTTGTAACAATACTGAATGCCTTTACCACAAACATTACTATTCGTGCGGTTGATGTGGCCGCCAATGTCCTTCAACAGGTCATTGTTACCTCCTGCAGAATACCGGCGTAATTTTGATTTAGGACCACATCTTTATGGTTAACACATTTCTATAACTTTTTGAAGTGAAATTTCTTGAAACTCGATGAAACGAAAAGATGACGAGAAGACGTAAATAATATATGAAAGTTTTACTACGTGCATATGCACTAATACGCGCTAATACCTGCTTAATTTTTATTGTTAAATGAGAATTTTAGAGTTAAATTTGGTTGAAGTTTTAAAAATTATCACCAAACATAACATTATGTAAGAAATTAACAAGCCTTATTATCGTAACAACGTATGCAGGCTGTAAACACAGACACTACTATACTGTTATATTATGTATTCGTGAAAACATCATTCTGCACTCAAGGGACTACGCCTACCATTTCCACAACAAGGTGCTCCAAGTAATTATCTTAGATTTATGACGTCAATCGAGTTGTAAGCCCGATGAAGACATCCACGTACATACCTGTAGTAAGGATAAGCTTAATAGTGCGGGTTTGTGTATAAAAAATTATAGTATTGCTTATACTCCTCGTAAATTGCTTTCTACATATCTTATGTTAATTTATGGGGCAGATAAAACTTTAAAATATATTTATCCAAAGAATGATGGAATTTAAGTTGTTACATTTTCCGTAAACTATCCGTTAGGACATCCAAGGCAGGCCACACAATATACATTTTGTAACGGAGGAATTTTATAACTAAGTACTACAACAACATTGAGGAGCAGGATCAGTAGAAAGTGGTGAGATGAGGTGTGGTGAGCTGGTGAGGCGAGGTGAGGAGTTCGAAGAGATATGATAAGGAGGGCGTCTTGCAAATGTTTCTGGCAAGTGTCCACCAAAATGTTACTGGCGAGGGAGCAGGCTTCCAAAGGAGACAAATGAATAATAAAAGCAATGGAAGAGGGTTTAACGTAGTCACTACTGTCATGGAATAAAATGGGGTGGAAGACGATGCACGAGTATTTTATTTCCGCGTATGTTATAGGTACTTATGTATATTATAGAAGGTATAGATTAACAGAGCTTTCAGCCTATAATTCACGCACGCCATATTATGCCGAGCATTTTGCCACGGCATGTTGCTTGTTAGTTCGAACATTGGCTAATAAAAGTTGCTATCAACAACATCTCATTATGCTTACGGCTGTTAACATAGATACGGTGCTTTTACGCGCTGCTATTTACTCCCTTTTTATAAGACTACAAAAACTCCGCTAATGAAACATCAAAGGAGGGTCGTAACGAACTTCCGTAATACGATCTGAAACGGACTGAGTGTGTACTTGCCTTTATCGGGAAAATCTCATTGAGCTCGTACAATATACGACCGTAATGCAAATTTGACATAAAATTGTTGAGTTAAATGTTCAAGGAACCAATCGTAGACACGCAAGTTTGAAAGGGTTATTCAAACCGTGTACCGTGTACCAACCGAAATCAGGAAAAATATAAACAGGATAAAAAGGATATAATTATTATTTACTGAGAAAAAGGATATAATTATTATCATATTTGAATTATAATGTGTAAAATTGTGTAAAATGACAATTTTTATTTAATTTGTTCAGAATATTGTATTCCTTCATAAATTATTTTTTCGTACGGTGTTTACCTACACAGCAAGTCTCCGCAGATGCTTAAAGCATTGCATAATATATTCTCTAGAGATTTAACTGAAACTCTGCTCTCCTGTGCAGTGGACAAATAAAACGTTAATATGCTTATCAAAAAATACCAACGTGCAGTCTGCGCATTATATTTTCAAGCTATTCCTTTGTGCGGTCCACGGTGCGGGTAGTGTAAACAACGGAGCTCTAGTGTTTTCGTCTACGCTCCACGGTTCTTAAGTTCCCTATTTGTGGAAAGAAAAATATTCAATTGAATCCCTTTATTGTTGCTTTGAATTTCTGATACTACTTCAACAACGATTCCACAAAAGCGTTCTGCGAAATCGAAACGAATAAAATAAATACAGTCGTGAAACATATTTCGTTTTATAGTTGTGTAGTTAGCTCTTGACAAAAAATAGCACGCCATGTTAAAGGACTTTTAAAAATTATAAAAATTCTAATATCCGATATTTGTTTAATTTATGTAACATTTTTAAAAGTTCTGCGGGTTTTGATTCATCATCATCATCACAACCCATAACTGTCCCACTGCTGGGCACGGGTCTCCTCTCACAGTGAGAGGGGTATAGGCCATAGTCCACCACGCTGGCCTTTGATTAACGTACACATAATATCTTTAAAAATATATGAATACAAAATGAATGACGTGTTGTCTTTTTTTAATCTTGACTATTAAATAAGACCCTTCAAATATTTTTCTAAACTCAAAATTTTACCATCAATCGTTTTTTGTTGCATAGTTGCCTTATTCAATAAAGACACGTAAAATGATTTGATAAGAGTGAGTCAGGTAATCCGTGGTGTGTCTATGTGTCTATGTGTGTGTCGTGTGTGGGATCTAGGCCCCCTAAACATTTGTCACAGTAACCTCAAATAACCCCTGTTTGATGTATGTGGCAGCGATCGAGCCAGACAAACTGTTACCGTGATTTCCACTAAATTGGGATTCGTGAACATTATGCGTCCTCTACAAGTTAATCCCGTTTAAATGGCCCGAGAGACATTACATGTGGCTCTAGCATCTTTACCGACTAATGCTGTGCTGTTAAGGATTATTCATTTATTTATTTGCTCACCAATGGTTGCGATAATATAAAAAACAAACAATTGTTAACAAAGTTTTATCGCAACAAAACAACAATATTGGTATTCAATATTATAATCAAAGTTGCTTGAGAGCAAAATCAAATGTCACGGATTTGCATTGATATGCCAGTAAATGTCTGATAGATTTATCAAATGCAATGCTCCGACACTCTCATATTGTAATAATAATTAGATGAATATAGTGTCATTAAGTACAATTTTAACAAAACTTACCGTTACGCTGGCTAAAGAAAACCAACAAAAACTCGTACAATGCTGGGGCCACATTAACGGAAAACGCCGATAATTATCGCGATGACGGACGTGTAACGTTGGTGTGGCCACTACTTAACGCGATAATTTTACAACGGCATTCACATTGCCGTTTGCCGTTGGGCGATAGTTCGAATGTTGGGGCCACACTTGTCAAGTGTAGCCACTTACTTTATCGCGTTAATTTTATTTCAATAATTATCGCGATGTTCGGCATTGACGTTGACGTTGACGTTTTCGTTAGTGTGGCCCCAACATAAGAACCACTTACTGTCGGAATCTCTATATTAATAATGACAAATCCTAAGATAAAAGCAGTTTTTATTTATTCTACGTGAAAACTTGAATGGATGCATTAAGGTAACCGCTTTATCACCTCGCCCGTATAAAGTGACCCGGGTCTGAGTTGCGTCTCGGTGAAAGAAGAAAATGTATTATTCATGTTGCTCTAGTTAATGAATACTTATAAGGTGTCAGCTATTCTACTCTACATAAGGTCTCAGCTATTATACTAACTCTTGTCGCAAAGGTTATTACAAACTTGATGATTATTTTAAAGATAAAAATGCTTGGACATGAGTTTGATATTCTAGCTAGTAAGTAGTAGTAAGTGGTATCTGTAATGTGAGTAGCAAAAAAAAACTTCTTGTAAGTTTCTTGCCGCTTCTTCTTCCAAGGCTACTCACGGTAGGGATTCGTTGAAGCGATGGCGTAGATTGATTTTCGAAAAGTGTTTGTAAAAAACCAACTTCGAATAAAATTTCATTTCATTTCATTTCGCACTCAAATCTCATATTATATAATACTAATATTAAAGTATGATGAACCCGAATCTTTTCATTTAAGAAGTCTTTCTGACCGACTTCAAAAAAGGAGGAGGTTGTATTTTGGACTGTGTATTTTTTTTCATTGTAAATTCACAGCTCACTTAACGTACTCAATAAACTATCATATCATTCACTTGTTCATTATGATAATATTAACAGCTATTTATGATAAATAATATGATCACCGTAAAATATACCTGATGAAGGTACTCATATCGCAGCGATCATTTCGCAGTTTACGCAAAAACAGCGTACACTTTCATGAGTACGGTGAGGCGGTGTCGTTTCGCATTGTGGAAGCGTTCAGAACTTCAATAATTAAACGGTCAACCCGGAATCCGAGCTCCCGTAATGATTTCATGTTTTCAGCTAGTCTGTGAATACTTAAATAAGAGCTGTTTAGCATTTATTATCGAAGTGTCGTACAGCAGGTGAATGAGATACAAGATATTTATACGATGTTTTCACTTATGACATTCTATCTTTGCTTTAGGATAAGGAATGGTATCCATGCACCAGGAACATAGGGATTGTTGCAGCATGAACATGGAAGAATGAGACAACCCCCCCCCCCCCACTCCCCCCTCCAAACTAGACAGACATCGGAAAGTATAACCACCCTGAACACTTTGTCGGGTAGTGATTACAATTAAGCTACAAAGTTAAAGAGACAGCGTTGTTCTTTGAAAAGCCGGGAAACCCAATCAGTTTATCGTTTGTTAACAGTTTCTCGTTGCTAGTGACCGGTTCGACAGCTGCTAAACCTCAACGGTGTGACTAGGTGGTTACAGAACTATGTTGGAAATATGTATGCGCTGACCCACTTCTGTTTGCAAACCTGCGACCAGCCGAGTGTCTATCGTATATTTTTCTGTCTAATTTTGCTTTGCGCAGTGTCCGTTTGAGCAATTTTGGTACGTCGGATAAGGCTTTCGAGACTGACAAAGTATCGTCTCTTATTCATAAGTGTATGTGGTGAATTTGGTTTATACATGGTACATTTTGTGTAGACTATTTTAGGTTTTATCATTAACTTTTGCGTGAATGTCTCGTATTTCGTAAAATTAAATATCTGGGAGAATTTTTAAGTAGTATGTTCGTTCATTATTTCAATTAATTTTTTTTAAATTATTTAACAGGTCTCATGTATCAGTTTAACAAAAAGACTTTAGTGTTCTCAGAAGGATTTATTTAATTATTATGCCCGTCACTGTCTACTATCTGGATACGGACACACGGAACACGGAACACATCTGGACATAAGCCATTTTATTATGGAATTAACGTAGCAAACGAGCATGCAGCACCACCCTTCCGCTGCCGTTTATGACAACTGTGACCGACCTAGAGCAAGACTCAAATGGGGACTAGGATAGTTAGTCCGCTTACATGACGGTATTAGGTATTACATCGTTATGATTGTATGGTTACAAATACTCAACTCATTATTATTTAACAAACTGAATTCATTTAGTTATTTCATAAGATTTCTGAAGCCATGCGTCGTTTATTTTCCCTTACAGAACAACAGGTGATGACTGGATCACAGTTCCTTTTATGATACGCGAAATACACATTAGAGGGAGCTGTATTGTTAACGGCTTTAGTGGGGTCTATAGAAACCAGGCGAGTGCTTTAGACCGGCTTTAGTTCAATATTACATCAAAGGAAATATTTTCAATAAAATCTGGAATTATTCCTCAAATATTGCAAGAGACCTATTCCAATGTCATACACGATTAAATGGCAACGCGGTTTAGCTATATTAAGTTTATTAAATAAAAAAAAACTGAAAGCATTTTCATGATGTATATCCTGGTCATATTCGTAGATATTTGAGATATTTCTTTAATTACACATATTTTATAACGAAAGACCTTGTATTATGTGAATATAATATTATTATTAAGTAAAAGGTAACAAAATGTACTTAACTAACAGCTCTCAGTGAGACGTCACATAGCCTAAAACCAGTAGACATCACGACACTTCCAACGATACCTCATTGGAATGAGGAGGGAATGAGATAAAATTAACTGCAATAAAAACCATACCAATTAGATTAAAAGCTTACGATACCTGGTCCCATCCTATAATACATGGTCCCACGTCCCAAGTGACTGCGGTCCCAGTTCCGGCGGGAGAAGTGAAGTCGTTTGTAACCCTGCCACGATCCACGGCTGCCACGCGGTCGCGATGCCGGGAAGTGGCTAATGCATTCTGCCAGCACGCCTGGCACATGTCATAAAGAACTCAAGGGGCGCGTTCCACTGAGCGACCACAACGCTCAAAACGGCTCTATTTCTATAGAAAAAGCAGTTCTTTGAGCATAGTGGTCACTAAGTGGAACGCGCCCATGGAGAGACGACCGCGGTAGAAACGTTACGACCGTTGAGCTTGTTAATGTCATCTGGTACGTTCAGAAATGGTTATGACAGCTTAAGACATTGATTAAATGTCATGTAATTATTTTTTTATAAGCATAAAAACTGGCCTTCACTTCGCATGCTCTACAAATATTTCTCCGAATTGTACTATGTTGTAAGACAGGTCAAAGCTTTACATCATGATACATTCAAGTTCAAGTCGCCTTGCGGATAAAAAAAACTAAAAAATAAGTAGGCGCTTTAAATTGTATGAGGATGAAATATGTAGTTGCGCGTGAGCCTTCAATTCACTAAAACCCGTTGAACAAGTTACTAGTAAAGTAGTAACTATTACGCTGTTTCGATTCTGATCGGTGAAGGAATTGGTGACCAAAATAAATATTAGAAGTTATTTTGTTATATGTTACAAATTAATTCTATTTAACTATAACAATTGAAAGTAACGACTTAACGTGCCCTTTAAAACACGGAAGTTCATTAATTTCTGTCACTACCGATCGCCCATCCAACTCCAATTTGTTAACTCTGTCACAGGCTATTAACTCGTCAATGTTGTCACATAAATGCTGTCGCATTTATTTCTGTCTAAGGCCTATAATTTATCAACTATGAATGTATAATTATGTGATGTTTTCAATACAAATTATTGAATCGAGTTTTTCAAGTTGTGTTAATGGACGAAAGCTCGATGATAGCACCGCATTAATAAAACCATTACTGGCCATTAAGGTTAATAATACATGCCGCCGACTCAAAGCCGCGTTTCAGAGCATTTACGCGTGCGGTAATGCTATGATAGGTTGTATTACTATTTAAATTTTATATAAATACTCAATATTCAAATATAAATTAAATTTCTACGATGTGTTATCTTCGCATTGATCGATCCAATTTTTGTTTATAGACTAAATATCTTATCTTATTATAACATAATAGAAAAGACCACTAAAATGAGACAAATATATAGATTCCCTGCATACGCTCATGAACAACATGATTTTTTAATTTGAAAGTAACACTAATAATAACGAACACAATTTAATAACGAATATTTTGGTTGTTTTAATTTTTCCTAAATCGTAATTTATACGCGTATTCAGCTCTGTAACTCATGCGCTGGGCTCGCAATTTCAGACCTGAAGGTCCTTTGCTCGGTAAAATTATTTTCCTAAAAAAATATATAATATATGAAGAAATCCACATTAGACATAATATTCGGAAACAATCAAGTTTATACAAAAATATATTAGGCAGTGAAATGACTAAAATTGATAGGTACAAATTGACAGACTTTTGATAACCTTAAATTACTAAAACATGCTAAGAACAACTGCGTGTGATTTATGCTATTTATTTTTAATGTTAAAGGTCCCCAATATGTTTCTATAACAACAACAAAAATTATTTCCTTATTCTAAAAGCTTATTTAGTATTTTAGGAACCAAATAAACGGAGCTGCGTTACCGAACGACTTTGTTTTATTCTGTTGAGGACGTATGTACTGTCTCTGCCCGACTCATAATAAATTGAAGGGCGCGCGTACTTATTAACTTTTCAGTTGTGAACCATCACGAACAAATTGCACCAGCAATCAATTTTAACTGCCGGTTTATTGATGTTTACCCACACTGTTCGTAGGCATATTTCGATTCCCGGAATTGGTAACATTGTACTGTCCCGTTTCCTGATAACCGTTATGGATTTTTAGTTGTTGTAAATCTGAGTTGTTTCATAGTCTATGCCATAGACTATATGTATGGGGTATAATATTGCATGGTAGTTCGGATGCCTTAGGACGAGGCTTGCATTTGGCTGCTTTTTTATATATGAGTTAGTTAGGCTGGTCTCTATCCCAACGGTAGGTACTCGGTGTACAGTAGGTACAATTTATCTTGCTGTCTCTATTAGGCTCGTAATTATATTCGTCCGCGCGGCCAAGTTTTCATACAATCGTAATTATGAGATTAGTGGGTTGGCCGCTGGGTCGGACGGACGAGTATAAAATGAGCCTTCATTTCTCATCATCTATTTTTAAATTTTACATAATTAGATCAATCCCTTGTCCAGTTGCAAGGTCAAAACTACACTGGTACAGCTCAAGAGAGTAGGAAGAGAATCCACTCTAGTGGACATAAGAAGCCACTCTTAGATAAAATGTAAGGGTAGCAAGTTACTTACGGCAACTGCGCTGTCACGTGGAATTGGATTTTTGTTAAATCAGCCGAGACAAAACTACGTAACCAGCAAGAACCATAGCGAAGTGGTAAATCCTCTCAAATAAAAGTTTCTCTACGTTTAGTCTGTTTCGTTTTATGGACCTGTGTAATGTAATCAATTTTGAAATTGTAGCTTCGCTTTTAATGGCTTAAACCTACTAACGGCCCGCTACTGAGCAAGAGTCTCTCCTCATAACGGAGGGCGCCTAGAGCATACTGCACCACGCTGCTCCAGTGCGGATTTGTGGAGAGGTCAGTCGCCAACCCATGTATCGAAAGTTTTTATGACGCCCGAAGGCCTCCGACATGGCTTAACGATGGTTATGTAACGGTAATAACGGGGCCCGACGGCTTTACTTGCCCTCCGAAGCACGAAAATGCTCAAGAGTGGTCACTAGCGGTCACCCATCAAACTACAGACCGCGCCCGCTGGTGCTTAACTCGGATAGACGCAAATCGCCGGGTTATGAACGCCTAAATTTGCTTTTCAGTTGTGCTCTTCAATGATAATTAATGTTTTAAACGTAATAAATAGGAATTATTAATAAAACAATTGGAAATAATTATATTACCGTTTATTATTACATCGTGAAGTTAAAGCTATTTTCAAGGGTCTACTTTCATAAATTTAATATCAAGGGTATAACAATGTTATCTTTACATTCGAATAGTTCAAAGGCTCGCTTCTTACTTTGTAATCATAAACACAAATACAGGGGGTATCTGGTTTCGTTCAGCAAATTGGTGTTTTAAATGACAAAGCGTTAACTTGTGGCGTCATTACTCACGTCGAGTAAAATGGACTGTTATATTGTAATTGCGTAGCTGCCTTATAACACAAAGCGGTTTTGTACCTTACAATAACGACCTTATTCGCTTTTTCACGCATTGTGAATAATCGACGTCAAAAAGATAAAATTGCTCCTCAATTAAGGCGCGCTTGTTATAGGACCGATGATTTTTCACGTTACCGCTAAAATTATAAGCTATTAGTGATAAATGTAATAATGGCAAAGAATATTGAAACACTAATAACCGTTCTCGCTCCGCTTCGGGAAACTTATGGCTTACTATAGGTAATACAGTCGGAAAAAATGTGGCGTAGTTGTTTATTTACATGTAAACTACATAATTATACAAAATATCAAAAAATCTACTCTGTCTACCTAACCAATGACATTATTTACTGCAATGTAGGTATATATATACAATAGTAAATATAGCCTATATATAATATAGCCATAGTATTTATTACTCAGAGATTTTTTAAATCGGCCCAGTAGTTTTTGAGTTAATTCGTAACAAACATTCAAAAATACAAATATTTCTTCTTTATAACATTAGTATAGATATACATATTTATACATATTTGTACATTGTATCCTGTGTGTTGTTTTTCTTTTTTTAATTTCTTGGGTGTACATAAATAATAAATAAATAATAAATAAATAAAAATACATATATGTATCTATATCTAAATCATATTTGCAATGATGTTATCATCTTTGCAACTAACCATTTTTATCAAATATTCTCCATGTGTCGATCAGTTCTATTTAATATGTAAGTATCTATTTTACATATTTTGTAAGTATTTTATTTGGATTAGAGTTTAAATTATGAACTTATGTCGTTAAGTTATGCGCCAAGAAGGCGCCAAGATGTTTGGCGTCTATTGGCCCCCTGTGCGTTGTTTACGCGTATTCGACTAGCCCCGTCGACGCCAGTATGCGATCGATAACCTTTGTCAGTCCCTATCATATAAATTGAATGAATTCAAACTTAAACAATATCCAACTTACCAAATTGTCGAAGTACGTAATTTAATTAACAAAGTATGTCGGAAGACTGTCGAGTGCGACAGTCGTGTTCAACTTTAATAATAAGCTTTACTTTATAATTAGTTGTTGTAAACTTTATCAAGCAGTAATGGCCCAGTGGATTGAACGTAGGACTCCCGAACAGAAGGGATTCAGTTCGAATCCTGCACGCACTTAGGGGTCATTCAAGTATAACGTAAGCACAACAGGGGGGGTCTTTGCTTTGTTTATTTTTGATGACATGGGGGGGTGAGGGAGACTGGAAAGTGATTACGTCAGGAGTACCTATATTTTATCACTTTTTCGGATTTTCCACAAAGGAAAATCTCAAAATTCTCTTGAATCAATAAAGAAACCACTGAATGCAAAAACCACTGAATGCAGGTACCAATGTTTACGTAAGCTCGGGGGGAGGGGTAGGAGATTTGCTTACATTTGGTGACGAGGGGGACGGGGGGTAAAAAATTGCAAAAAATCTGCTTGCGTAATACTTGAACGGCCCCTTAACTATAATTTTCCACTATTTATTTTAAGTATGCGCGTATTTTAGATTTATTAATCATAGCGTTATTTTTCCGCAACTGAAAATCCTATCGAGAATTTTACAAATTAGTTATTTTTTATTATTTTTGTAATCGCCGGAAACGAGTACACGGACCGCATTCTGAGGTCAGTGCCTATAGCAAACAGTACATTTTGGAAATTCCCTTCAAGTCAATAGTTCAGTGCCCTAACTTGATTCATTTGTCTAGTAAAATTAGTCTGTAGGAGTTAATACTCTCTATCAAAAGCAGTGAAGCGAGTAAATAGCGGTTTGGTCTACAACAAACAAGATGTCTGGACCTCAGCTAATATAGGTAACGAACCATGCTTCAATAAACAATTGTAAGATACTATGCAATGTAATGTTACTTGTTATAATACAATACAATATACATATTAGAAACAAATATAAACATGCAGTGCAACCATTTTATTAAAACCTTCGTATTTATTTATCGTTTTTCATGTAATTTAAAAATGAAAATATCAGTTTGGGTTAAAAGTGATGGCATGAGCAACAGACTTAACTAACAATCGCATTTTTTATGATAGTAACCTACAAATGGACAGACGAGCCTGATGGTCGGTGATCACCATCACCTATGTACATCACTAACTTCAAAGGCATCACCGATGATTTGCCGGTCGAGAAAGAAGGAAGAGGAAAGAAAGAAAGAAAAAGAAAAAAGACAAGAGAGCCCGTATTTTTTCTAGTATACAAATTTGTATACTTCGAAAATATTCTAATCCACTGAACCTAAGGTTTTTTTTGATTGCTCATAGTTTTAAGACTGCCTAATACAATAGAATCGATGTAAATGACGTTTGTTAAAAAAACTTCTCTCAGATGATTTTTAATTTATATAATTAAAAATTCACAGATTTTAACATGAAAGGTTTAAAAATAATGAATATTAATTTTCAGTCTCTCATTTCGAAGCGTTGCTCACATCAGCATAATTAATGATTGCGTTGAAAACAACATTAAACCCATCTATTGTATGAACGTGCACAATGAAGCGCTTTTCATTTGAAATTAATTTTAAAAACATGGCACAAAACGTATATAACGTTGCCGCAACACGAAGTTTGCTCGTTTTTTTAATTTGTTCTCGTGTCTGAGACACGCCAATGCAATGGTTTTATATAATGAACGAACAAAAAATGTAAACAAAGGGAAACTGGTCACGTTTGTGACTGACGATGCGTTGGTTAGTGTTCCGTAGGGTATTAATGAGGGTTACTCTAAGTTACTGGAAATTAAGACAAGGTTTATGACTTGATTTAATTTTCCTCGACCTCCCGGTAATTATAGTGTTGAATAGTTGTAACTTTACTGGAAATATGTACATTAACTTATGTATGTAAGTAAATGCTTATTTAAAAATGGACAGGAATCACCGTAATTTGTATTTGACGACATTGAACTATAACAGAACACAGAGACAGATCATAAAATAAAATAAAATAATCAAGTATTTTTAATAGAGTACGGAACTCTAAAAATATAGAGTAAAGATAAACGGACGTGCCATAATCAAAGCTTAATTAATAGGATTAAAATACACTGTAAGTATTTTAATACCTTGTGAATTGCTTTTCATGGAAATAGTAATTATTTATTATTACTTTTTGTTGCCGTGTTTATTAATAAATAAGAGACGTTCTTTAATTAACGTTTGTATAAATATTATTGACGACCCGGAAATAGAAGCCAGATTCCTCATTCTACAGGTACATTTATAACAGCTATGTAATATGGGGTTCGTTTAAAATACAAATTTTATTTAATTAATCAAAAGTATTTCATCATTCTAAAGTACCTACATCAAACCACTATGATATGATAACCTGTTAGGGATCCATTATTGCAGGAAAATGTGAGTGAATATGACTATTTAACCTGCACCATTTCCTTTCAAGCTGGTAAAAGGAAGGCATTT
This sequence comes from Ochlodes sylvanus, assembly GCA_905404295.2. NCBI lineage: Eukaryota > Metazoa > Arthropoda > Insecta > Lepidoptera > Hesperiidae > Ochlodes > Ochlodes sylvanus. The sequence goes on from FR990131.1 coordinate 10,554,198, forward strand.
TTCAGGGAGCGAACCGAGACCCGGAGCAATTTGTGTTACTTGACGTTGCCGTCGCTGGCTGAATACAATCGCGGAATTTCCCCGCTAAATTACGAGAATACGCTATTTATTCTCCGCGACAGATCGATCCAACTTTGAGAAGCCCAGCGTGTCGAATTTCGCAACCATTACTTTTATTACGGAGTTATTTCATCACAAGCGATTATGTTACGGATATTTTTTTTTGTCGTCGGCTAATTGAATGGGTTGTGAGATAAACATTCATACGACGACACGGTTAACCCCCGAGAATTATTTGTTGGCACCACGCATATCAAACTTTTGTATGTACCTACTGAAAAGGAATAGATGACAGGTGCCCTTTTTCTTAACTAATATATAGGCTCTATAGATAATTAGTTGCTTGTAGATTTCTCAAGCTTAATAAAATAAGTCCCATTCCAAAATATTCTTAGAAGTCACTCAGACAGGTTGCGCTCGGAGTAACCTGCGTCCATGTTATCCTGTCGAAACATAAACTTCATTCAACGTTTGAAGCTAGTTTATAAGTAATTATAATTAGTTGAAAAGCTGTGTCACCTAATACCAGGTCTACCGTAAGAGTAGTCGTTAAAATATTAACAGACAAATAAGGAGAACTTATACTGAGAGACACTAAATAAAAACAATCCGTGTACTTGTGGTTTTGTGTTTACACATTGACTTACTGTTGACAGTTCAGATTTTTTTAACGCATCACCCACGCCCATTTAATTCGTGATAGGCCTAAGTTGGGTTTAGTGGTCATTGCTGTCAGTATAATGAGCTGTTTTCTGAGTAATCTGCTCCGAAGTTTGATGACACTACATACCTACCTAATTTATACCTATATTATATCACACTTGTGGAAGCTACTCAGATACTTTGTTATAAGGTTCCTTTTAAACTGTCGGTGGTGACTGTTATTTATAATGCCATGGCAACGTCAGTCAATAAGTGACAATCGAATGTTATTTATAATGCCATGGCAACGTGAAGCTAGGGTTGAATATGTACGTAGGGTTGAATAGCGTACATGTACGCTAGGTATTTTTTTTAATGTAGCGTTGCTATATTATGTATATAATAATGAGCTACTTGCCTTTTTCTGACTCCCACGCTTGCGAAGCTGCCAGCAAAGTCTAGTGTATAATAAATGGAAAAACTTATTTTTATTCTCATTTTAAATGTAAATGAATACATAAACGAATATGTCGTCTCACTATCACCGCTATTTGATGGAAAAGTTTTTGGAATTCTTAACAAACAAAAGCAAGTTTTGCAGGAAACTAAAACTGCTGACGTATTAGATATCCTGAAACTTCTCCTTAAGCATCTCTTTGCCTCAAATAACTTCGTGTTGCGGTTGAGGCGTGTTGGAACCAGCTAAATTTATAAATGAGAGCGTTCCATTACTGTTTTTGAGGTAAAACATTTGATACCAACTTAATCTGTGAATCTGGTTAGTCTATTCCTGCTTAAGATATACCTTTGTGTCTCACATATTACAACCATTGCTATTTTGAAAATGAATAAATGTATCTATCATAATATGTAATTATGATAGATTAAGTACATACTAATTATATATGTTTCAGTTGAGAATCGAACTAGGGACTCGACAGGTAATGATGTCTTACCCAAGACAAAAATAAACTACAGATATACGGCATGCAGCAGCCATCAAATTTGCTGTATAAGTGGATTACCTATTTATTTCCACATATGTACATACAAAAAACACATAAACAAGCATTCAGAAAAACGAGAAAAAGAAAGAAAAAAAAGAAAGACATGATCATTTAAATTAAGGACTAGGTAAACCTGAAAATTAATTTTCATATCCATCAAACCGACAATGTAAAAGAACTCACAAGTGGTGATTTGTTAACATAACAATCACTCTGCGAGGGTCAATGAGTATCCTTCGTTTCCGCTTTCAAATACGGAATATTACAGAGCTCCGTTCATTTCCGAACCCTTTTTTGCCAGCTCCCATTTTTCAGAAGCCGGCGCATGGAACACAATTTGTATAACTCACAGACTCCGTCTAAACCCAGTCAGCCTGCGTTTGCTCTCGACTCGTCCAGACCCAACAAACTTCTACCTTATTGATGCCTTCCAGACATTTTTCGTTATGGCAAATGAAAAACCGTTAACATTTTTTAAATTACTTTTAGCTACCCTGTCATCTTGACGTATTGCTTTTTCATTGTTTTTAAAAATATTCTCCGAGACGGGAAGAAATTTATTCCGCACTTTCACAAGTTAATAACTTCCTGGAAATAAGAAGAAATAAATCTATGTAGCCATAAGAATTGCGAGACGGCTTGCTTTATGAATGGTATGCTATGCAAACTTTGTGAATGGCCGCAAACTTTTTTGGTGACATGAGACAAATTGCTTTCAATGTTATTTGTTGAAGTTAATAGGATATCTCGATTTTTTGTGAAACAACGTATATTAACGACGTCAACTTCTAGGAATGATTTCTATGTTTAATTTGGTTAATGTTATTCGCATACAAACAATTTTGGAATTGCAACGCATGTTTATAGGCAAGCTTAGTAATTTTATGTTGGACTCATTACTAGATGGCTTACAGATTTCAACAAAGACTTTGAATTAGATGACAATAAACAGAAAAAAATATTTAAAAATATTTTTTTTATTGACACCAAGACTAAATAAAAGAATAATGTAATAAAATAAACACAGAAGTTTTACTTATTCTTTATACTTCTATAGGGTTTTTAAATTTATACGAGTCGATATGAAAGTAGTACAATGCGCAATGTAGGTAATGAAAAATATTTTAAATTATTGCCAGGTAGGTAATGTAATTATAAGCAAAGTACATAATCAAATCACGTATAACTATCATACTACCTCTTTACAGATGATGTCAGTCATGTGGGTGTAATTTATTTTGCGATGTCGAGCGAGTATTGACTTCTGATGACGAAGAGCCGAGGTTCAACGGCCCGTCTTCATCATAATTCTAATTTGCATGGTACCGTTGTGATTCCTTACACTCGTTCCTTTGTTCTACTATATTTTTATGGAGATCAGGACGACGCGGGACGTTAAAAATAATCCTTTCTTTTTACCCGATTGCGTGCCCCAAAGATAGTAATGTGTTTATGAATATATGTATGTATGCTTGTCTCTATATGAGGCTGTATCTAGACCAAACACGTCGACCAATTTTGATGATTCTTTCGTCAATCGATTTGTCTTAATCTTGTGAGTATCACAAAAGACATAACAGTTATCAAAATACAATGTGGCCACTACGAGACGGCATATTGCGAAAAGGAATAAAGTTTAAGTCGACGAACTATGTAAAGTAGGGTACCATTGAATAGATACATACTTGAAAATCATGTTAAGGCGTCGGTGATCAATTTTAATTTCGAACGACCGTTTAGGAGCTATAACGATTTAAAGTTGGTTAGCAACCAGGCAAATTACGCAGTCGGGTTTTAAGTTCTTGTTCTTTGAAATTCGGTTCCTGCGGCTGTTTCAGAGGTCTTTTGATTGATTTAATTATCGAAGGTACATGTCTAATACGTGTTGTGTTTTGTGAGGCGTTACACGAAACGTACCGAGGCCGTGTTCGCGGTTGGTGGCTGATTGGATCTGTGAGGCGCAAAAGCGACGTGCGGTCACGTCACCACGCCTACGTCATGTTGACCATTCAAACACAAAGCAGATGCGAGAGCTTACACGCTTAAGTGTACTGTTTGGCCGTTCAATTAACCCTGTTTACAAAATATGGTCCCGCGTTGCCTAAAATCGAATGGACGATGCTGTTACTGTCATTTCAAGGGAAAATGACAAAACTGCGCGACTACACTTGTTGCGGTTAGTAGGTAGGTATGTTAGAATCGGACACAACGGATTAACCGTGGTGGTTTCAAATTTTGTGAATGGCTTCATTGCCATTGATCCGCATAGTGGGCTGCATAGCCCATATTATAATGGTGTGGGGTCACGAATGAACGAACTATGGCTTTCACACTTTACGCGAATTTTCACACGGATATGATTTCGGAACGGAGTGTTTTCCTTTTTCAAATATGACACTTTCTAGCGATTTTATTTTAAGGAAGGAATTGTTATTGTTGCTGTAATTTATAGAAAAAAGCGTTACAGCTGTTGCTGCGCAACAGATAACAATCGTACAAGGTTTCAAAAGGTTTCAAACATGAAAATCTTCCCCATGTAACAAGCTCTTGGAAAATGAAGACACATCGTCACATCCAAACGTATGTATGTACTTTTCAAGATGGTATGTGCCTATAATTAAAAAATAAATAATAAATAAAATAAATAAATAACAATTAGATAATATAATAATAAAAATTAGAGATAGAGACTGCCGTAGAGAGTTACTCTATTGACTAAGTTACGTACATATAATTAAACTGTAATTGATTGTTGTCTGTAAGTATGTACTACAAGGGTATTTAGTGCAACATACAAGCCACGCTGGCCACGTACGGATTGGCAGACTTTACATACCTTTTGAGAACTTTATCGAGAACTCTCAGGTGTGCAGGTTTTCTCACAATGTTTCCTTCAGTTCTTCACCGAACCAAGTGATAATTAATTTGTAACTCGCACATATCTTTTGGAAATTAGAACTGCGATTCCAACCCATGCCAACCCTGTTCGCGAGTCCAACGTCCGAATCACTTGGCTATCACTGCTTATTGCACACTCAATATGTATGAAATACTCGAATTAATGATTGCGAAGCATCGAATGCTCCAATTTATCGCACTCGGGCCGACCTCGTGACATCGCCGGTCGGTCAGGTTAACAACGCGAGCGGACCGCGCTATTGTCACGATCGCGGACGCCAGCACATTTATTATCACCAGCGAAATGCCCTCAGTGGAGAATATTTTTCATAAAACTCTAAATTGCACCAATAAAACGCTCAGAGCGCGCGTCACAAACTATCTCGCCGCCCGCCGAGCGCTCACCGCCCGGCTGGATAAAACTTCCTAATTACCATACTCGTGCTCACTACCGCTCCACATTTTACGTTTAAGCGCATCCCTAGGGCTCCGGATGAAAGCTGCGAAAAGAATTTTTATTGTCACCTAGTTACCGCATATCCGGAATGACGATTTATTCCTTTGTCGAAATACGCTGACGCCGCTGTATTTGAAATAAGGAAAATGGGAGTGCGAAACGCAAATTGTGCTGAATTTCGTTATTATTATTTGGCACCGGTGGAGATTCCCGATAGCGTGAGGGTGTTGTGAAAAATGTAATAAAGAACAGTGTGCAGAGTTCGAGATTGGAAATATCGTTTAATGCGTCGCGGCGCAGACGGTCTCGGAAATTATTTTGGATTCAGGGCGTCGGGCGGTGCGTAAGTAACGTCGCCTTAATAAAATTTATTGCTTGAATATTTTACGGATTTATTTTTATTCGAATCGTTGAAAATCCAGCAGCCATTCATTAAAACAACGCAAAGGTGCCTTCCGTCGTCTTTAGATGCTCGAACTTGAATTTTTTCGGTGTTGAAGTAAATTGATGAATTTTATAAATTAAAATTTGTTTTAAGAAATAACTTTCAATGTCTATTTCAATCAATTATATATCACGTGTCTGTGCCTAGAATACTTTCTTCCAGGAAAACCGATTTGTTCCCGCGGGATTACAGATAATAGTTTGTATAAACAAATATATAATTAATAAATAAAGAATATGTTTTCAATATATGGAACAAAGAGAATGGTCCCTCGAATCAATAAAGTGTGAATAACATACTTACGCCTATGCTATGCCTGAAATAAATGAGTTGTGAAATGAATGAGTGTTTTGCATAAACAAATAGGCACAGGTTTAGTAGATAAACGGTAAAGCAAAGCGACGGGGGGTTACTACATTCTTAGAGATTGACAGACAATAATAAGCGACAGTCATCAACGTCAACAAAAGCAATGTTATATGGATAGACCTTTATAGCTTGATCCGAACAATCCAAAATTAGATCAAAGGTGTGACAATGACAATGGCCTAATGCGATATAGCGAGTGGCGATTTTTGCAACGTGGCGTCGCCGGGTCGGCCGCGCACCATTACGGTCCCGGCCACAAATACCATCTAAAGCAAAAAAGTTCTTCCGCGTTCGTCCATAAATGCCGTCGCCTTTCTTCATACAGCGAATATATTAAAGCGATACATCAGTTCAGAGTTCTGCCGGCGCTTCGAGCCAATATCGGCAGTTCTAGTCGTAAGCGTGTAGACTCTTATCAACATTCCTTATTGAATATACCAGTCTTTGTACATTCGCAATCTTGGATTTTGTTCGGTTCTGTGGAATATTTTTAAGCTGCGATTCAATTTATTAGAAAGTTTGCTTTTTATTTATATTACAGTTTGAAATGAAGTTATTTTTCGTTTACTTCGGAAAGGAAAATATAGCGAGAGAATCTACAAAAATTACTAAAATTTTCATCTCAGTTCTGAAATATTATCTACCAATACCTACAGGAATTATCTGTTACCAATATTTTTCCCTGCATATCTGTGAATATAAGAGATTTTTTGACGTCTGTAGCCATTATGAATTAGAATGTCTCATGATTCATGTATTATTTGAATAGAAAATGACATCGGTTCGGTAGTATGCAACCTTCTAAGGATTATTAGGTAAATGACTGAAGGGGTGAATGAGGTGTGATCATCACCGCTCACGGACATCATTACTAACGCCACCAATGCGTTTTGAGACAAAAATCAGGCCTACCCAAAGTTATTACAATAAACCCGCACCAAAGGGCCCTAATCCGAAACAAAACCCTTCGTTGTTCAGCGCGCGGAGAGAAGAAAACTAATAGGCCGTGAAAATAATCTACAAAAACCCCGACCGTTTGAGAGTTTTCCCTCAAAACCTCAGCAGCAGTTTGACGAATTAACAGCGAACTCATTAATAAAAGTGAGAAGTTGGCGGGTGGCGGTGACGTTTGAATGTGACCACTCAGCGCGCAATCTAGCGAATCCGCGTTTGATTAAAAGTAATCAAGCTAGCTGTTTAGGTGTATTGAATTGAAGTTTTAAACGTAGGATGTTTCGGAGATCAGAGATATATTGTAAAGGGGATAGAAGCTAAGTGATATTGCCGTCCCAAGTTCACATTATTTTTGCTTAACTTGCGTCGCACGATGAAACTGGAAACAAAAAATATCGGCAACATGGTACACATGAAGTTTTATGTTGTCAGTCATTAATATCTCTGCACCTCATTGATATTTTCGCGTTTTTGCTCTTTGTAATTATGGCTGTTAAGCCTTGCCTGTATAATCTAAGTATTCTTTAATTACTTTATTAATTTTTCTGCACTATAGTATACATGCAGCGGAAATGTTGGTAAATATTGCATATTCAACATAAATCTTGCTGACATCTCTATATCTTGTGGATGCATAATGAAAGCAGTCCAGCTGTGCTGGTTGCCAGCTTGAGTCCGCATTTATTACAGACGAAACATTTTTAAAACAAAACGTTTTCATTTTCCGCGGTGCGGTGGTGTTTTAAAGACCGCAGCTACATTACGAATACCTATGTCCAATAAGTAGAGAAGAATTTATTTTAGTGGCTAAACGAAACTTGCCCAATATAAGTAACTGTTGTTTGTTAGGACAGACCGGCACCATAACTTTGTTTCCCGACGAATAAACCTCGCAAGATTTATAAAGGAGTGAAGTATCGGACTGGCCGACGCCCCAGGCCTCCGCCCCAGGGACCACCACAATGTTATGTTCACGCGTTCGCGAGAGATTTTTTACAAAGTATGCATACGAAACGAGACGTTCGCCAAGTTTATCCGGCCCGGATATACTTCACCTACGAAACTTTTCCGCCCCTTGTAAATATGCGGGAAATTATATATGAAATCATCCTTTTAAATTGAAATGCATAGAGTTGGTTGCTGTATTTTTATTCGAAAGGCGGTCTAGCAAGAATAAAATTCTCATAAAACGACTGCTTTTAGGTAACTCCATGGGAATTCGGTACGTACGTAAAGTATACGTGCAGACGTCTAAAGAATTTGGATGTATTCGTATAAGTTGACCCTTAACTGTTAATTTTAATTATCTCGGACCCTTGAGACCTCCGACCCTACACAGGTATTTAAATGCTTTGCTCAAGCGCCGGCTCCCACAAACATTATTATGAATAACTAGTTAGGTCCATATGAATTCCTATTGTTTTAAGCCTGTATGTGGTGAGAAAGTATCGTTATAATATGCCCGTGGACTGAGTTCGATTCTCAATCAGAACAATTGTGCAAAGTCAAAGTTAAAGAAACTTTATTATGGATAATATAGGTTTAGAAGATTTGGACAGATACAATAATGCTATTTTGCTGTCTATGCCACCTGCTATCCCTGCTGCTGCTATCACCTGCTGCCACTATGCCTGCCACAGGTATACAATATTTAAAAATGTTAGTTAATTACATAAAAGCGAACATTAAAATCAACATTACTCTATTATTATTATTTCATTATACATAAATGCAGTCACATAAGTGTCTGCCCCTGCCAGGAATGAACCCAGTTTCCTTCGCTTCTAAGATAGTGTAACAACAGCTACGGGGCTAATTAATTGACGTTAGGTACTCGAGACTCGAGTATAATACGAATATACCTCAGTCAATTGAGACTTGGAAATTTCAACAACTAAAATATCTAATTGAATATTAATTGGCTCAATATCTACTCGAATTGTCCAATACCACTCGTCCCGCCGCTCTTAAATTTAAATGCAATACCTACTAATGGAAATTGCTTTGTCGCGAATATTAGCGCGCCATTAGCATATTGTTATTACAATACTAGTAATACCGTCCTCGCTTCGCTTCGGAAAACCTGTCTCTTAGTTCTAGCAACAACACTCTAGTAAGTCTAACTACACTTGAAAATTGTTAGTTAGTTACTTTTTCTCATAATTATATCTTCCATATACACTTATACAGACAGTGATCAGTTAAAGATTTGTATGTATAGATTATATTATTGTAATTATTTAGATTTGTATTGTACATATTTAGATGTGGGATATGGACGAGTAGTATTGTTGGTTGAATTATAAATTATAATTGATGGTAATGACATTTGGTGCGAGTGTAGGCGGTGCGGTGCCTCTGCGTGGGCGGCAGTCACCCAGTGGTTAGCCACTACCTCATAGTGAACAAGTTGTTTAACGTCATTTAATTTTCCATTTTAAATTACCATACAGAACTGTGACGTTAGAATGAAGGTATGAGTGATCTATACCCTATACATATAAATACGTATAATATCGGTCTGTGATTTAAAAATAACTGTGTTTTCTCTGCTGAACGACTGAACTTCGAAATTACGTACCGGTTGCAATGTCGTTACTGAATAAAAAAAAACGATTCTCGGCTTCCCTCATAAGCCGCTCTTTGCAGATGATAAATCTGAAGTTGGCACAGGAGTCGAATCTTGACTGCCTGAAAAACAACTTTTGAAACCACGCAATCGCCCATAGCTAATAGTTCTTGGCTGTAAATAAACGTATACAAAAAGCTTTCAAGTAGTAAAACTGAACATTTTATTAGCCTTTCGTGTACAATTACAATGCTCACGACGTTACTTAGGATCGATGTGCACTTAACTATGTAGGCTGGCCACCTGCTGGAAAGTAGACCCTTGCCAGATAAACTAATCTACGTCGAGAATAAAGTTATATTCTGGAAAACTGAATTGGAATGTTCGTTACATAATTTATGGTGACTTGTAGGATCCCAATATAACCAATTTAATTGTTACAAAGGATCAATATTAACCACTAGTCCATTAAACCCGCTGTGGTTTAAGCAAATTGTTAAGATCAATATTTAGTTTACTAGATCTCATAGTTTAGCGAGGGGTTTACATTTTGTGTTTCTGTAAAATTTCAGTTTAGTAATTTCATTCATTTGTCTTTGTGAAAATGAAAATGAAAATTATGTGAAAAGTATTAGCGTTTAGAAAATAAACCTATGTTTTGACAGCAATCTAGATAATAAAATAATGTCAACGAATCCTTCTCAAAAAGACAATTATTTTTGGTTGGGTTCAATCCAGATTATGTACCTACTCGTATAATCGAATGGACTACCTTACGTTATTTCAACATCGATATACCTTTATCCTTTTCGTGGTGATCGAAGAGTTTTCTGTTCAATTATTGAATTATAGTTTATAATTATATTTATGTTTATTAATATTTATGTTTATTAATATAGTTTATCGTTCAAATTATTAAGCTATACAATTTTGTTTATAACTGACAAACCCCTATCCGAGATGGTAGCAACTCAACGATCCCGGATTCGATTCCCGGCCGGGGAGATATTTATGTGATAGATAAATGTTTGTTTTCGGGTCGCGATTGTGAGTGATATCTCATTTGCGTTATCCATGTCGTCAAGCAATGCTAGAAGCTAGAAGATAGATAGATAGATAGACTTGAATATTATAATGTCTACAAACTAGTAACTGATTCATTTGAAGTCGAGGTTAAATATTTGAGTTCGCTACTAATGTCGAATGGTTAGCCCGTTTTGCGGTTCCGCCGTCAAAGGACTCCGTGCACTGTGCAGCCAGTAGGTATTCTCTGCAGGAGTATTCGCCGGTTAACCGACCGTTTTGGCAACTTTGCATTTCCGTGCTACCTTGATTCTATTTAACTTTGACACGGAACCACTTAGACTGCAAAGTTCCATCTAATCCAAGCAATCCGGTAACTGACAGAGTCGGCTGTTTTATTCGGTATATTTAACTTAACATCCCTTATTACATATATATTACACTTAAATACTTACTCAAATAATAATAATAAGAACGCTACACACTCATAGCCCCACACTAGGATTCCCTGTTATGGACAACACACAAGACAAAAACTTACTCAAATATGTATTAGTAACTAAATATTCAATAAAATTCAAATTAAGGCACCGATAAAAAACTCACAAACACAACAAGAAAATTTTATGCAAAGGGCATTCTCATAGCTAATAGCGATCTCTTTCAAAGCGAGGCAGTAAAATACGAGTATAACAGATAAGTAAAGCGTAAAGGTGCACAAAAAACTGATAATAAAACAGACACATTTATCATGTTCATGGCCGAAGCCAAAGCAACTGACAGTCAAGGGAAGGGGAGCGGACAGATATAATTGATGTAAGGAACGATTGTGTACACACAGCGCATACACATGAGCAAAATGTACATACTCTCACTCTCACTCTCACCTCTACACAAAAGAACCCCGTGTTGCGCCTCATTGACGTGACTTGCCCAGTGTCCTCTTGATCGAGTTATTTGTCGATAAAACGAGCATTTCGACAACTCGGCGTGTTCAATAAAATTGTTCGCCCCGCTTTGATCCTGTTTGACATGCCAAATGCCAATGGTATCATTGGAATGTAATTATTGCTCTCTGGATTTAACATTCTTCGCAGATCGTCTCTGGAAGGTCTGTAAACAAAATTCGTAGAAATATTCTGTTAATTTATAGAGATCGGTCGTTCGTAACAATTGCGATGTCGCCTTATCATTCTATATTACATACAGACCTATGTTTGAAGAATTAATTTGATCATATAAATTCTGTCGAAGTATTTTCTCTAGAATTTTCTTTGAAACAACTATGAATAATAGATATAAGAGCTGAATTTCGAAGTAAAAATTGGATTTGCGAAGGTACGGATAATGTATCGCAAGATTGGCTCACTGGCTTGTGTCCCCCACATAAAGGAATCTATTAGGTAGTAGTTGATTTACGCCGTAAATACTCGTAAATGTCAACGTGACCAACAATGTACCAAACAATCGACAATCAATCATGAGACAATAATAGACAAATCGAAACAACATGATAACTTTTCCCTATTTGTAACAAGTTTTCTTTTAATCATGAACTAGGGTAGCCTCACAGAAAAGTTATTTCACATGGAGAAATTATACCGAATTTGACCAGTGTTAAAACTTTTATTCAGTCTTTACGGCTTTACGGGCCCTTCTAAGCACGGAATATTATTTTATTACTACAATATAATTTTCTGTTATAAGTTACGAATATACCAAATAAAGTATGAAATTACTAGTGCAGACTCGGTTAATGATACCAAAAATAATATTGAAACGTTTTGGATGCTTTATAAATATGAAAGCCTTTAGATTAAATTAGTGAATACTTTATTTGATTATTTAATTACTTATTTGTGTGAATACTCAAATATTGCTTTTTGTTCCAGGTACATAAATGAAATGGCTCTTTCGTCTAAGTTAAAAATAACTAAAGCCCTGCTGTCGGCCGAACACACTTCGCCACTCCTGCCACGTTCAAAAGAAATCAAGGTTAATGGTTACTTCAAAGGGTTTATCCATTAAGCAATAATAATAACCAAGCCGGCCTCACTTTTATTTCGAAAACATGAACAAAAATAGCGAATAAGCTTCGTTTAAGTTACTGTTCTTTACCACCCAAGACTACATCGCCACTTACCATCAGGTGGGATTAAATTGAAAGGCGGGCAATGACTTACTTACATAACAATTGATATTACTTCCATATCTTTCACACAAGTTTCGTATAGTTGTTAAGGGTTAGCGTCAGAAAATAACGAAACAAAATTAGTTTCTGGGATATCTCCAGCAACAGTGATTGATGTGGTGGGCGAACCCGCTTAATTGCACGCCTCCATCATTTATATTGTTGTCATTTAATCACAGCGGGCAGTCGGTAGCCGGCTAGCCAGCACCGGCCGCGCCGGGTTGCTTGGCCACTTAAAAAATCGTTAAAGACATCACATCCTCTAGGCTTAGCTCAATCTCATCGCGTTTCAGCCCTTCCGGACCCGGATTAATTGGTTTTACACAAACTACAAAATTTCCAAATTAAATCTTACCGGATTTGTTTGTTAAGCCCCAAAACAATTCGAAACCAATTTTAAATTTATCTCGTTAGGATAGGGGAGTTAGACTTTATATTGTAGCCGACCATTTTGGCTTCCGTTTTGATACTTCTAAATGGTAAAGAGAAAAGATTTGTTAATTTGTTTTAAAATAATTATAAACTCTGAAAGGATTTTAATTCGTTAGCTATTACATAGAAACGTTTTCTAAAAATACCACTGTGTTCTTAATTGAACACAGTGGTATTTTTAGGCAGCGGCAGTGGTATAAGCAGGTACTTTTCAACCTTAATTTGTAAAGAAAGTCAGAAGAAAAAACAGTGTGAGAGAAGAGATATAAGGTAGCAAACGAGCATGCAGCAACAACCTTTCGCTGCCGCCCATGACAATTGTGACCGACCTAGAAAAATACTCAAATGGGGACTAGGATCGTTAGTCCAGATAGCAGGCAGCGTTAAAACATTAGTGGGTAGTTTGTTAGTAAGTATGAGAACTGGGGCAGGGACTGTTAGTGATATTTGTTAGTCCTGTTATTTGTTGATAGTAATAGTCCAGTTAGTAAGTCTTAGTCTAATTTGATCACAAATGTGTTGCTACCTTCGACGAGATGGTCGCCTCTAAAAAGTGTAATTAGCTCTACATCTTTCTAACCGGAACACAATTGCTGTTAAAACCATTATCACACGTCAGAAATGTTACAAGTACCGTGGCGGACGTAGTACTATCCCGGGCGAACTCTAGGCTCTACTACCTATACTGGAAATGAAATAAACATAATTTTTTCATGGTAATAGCTGACAAATGAGTAGACGGAGCCACTTGATGGTAAGTGGTCACTGTCGCTCATGAACAACAATAACACTAAAGACATAACAGGCATTGCCGGCCAAGGAAGTAGAAGAGGAAAGATAGTATAAACTTACTGTTCTGTATCTTGTATGCTAAGCGCTGAGTTATAGGCGAGGATTAGAGTGGTAGCAATTAATGCGTTGATGACCCATACCATAATACCGGGTGACCGCGACCTACCGTTGCCGTTATGTAGCGGTAAAATAATATTTGCTACGTAAGGACATTAGGAATGATTCATACTTAAACGCCTTGTATCAACGTTAAGACTGGGCGTATGCTGGAACGCAGGCGACGCAGTTCCACGCAGCGCAGAACTGAGCAGATTTTGTAAAGTATGGAACGTCATTGAGCTACGTATGCTGCGACGCGTGCACGTCAGACGTTGACATGTGTCAGTCCTGCTCTGCGTCCCGTTGTAGAGCCGGCACAGATATCAGCGCGACGCGCGACGTAGTTTTGTTGCAATGACAGTCATGACAGAACGTTTAATAGAATCATTGTCAAACGTCTATTCTTTGTACTAGCTAAGATGCGAATGAGTTGCGTCGCAGCATACGGAGGGGGCAAATGTCTGCCTCAACTGCCCTGAGGTGTACTGAACTGTGATTTGCTGTACTGCGTCGCCTACATTCCAGCATACGCCTAGCCTAATAGTTTTAGATACGGTTTCATTTAGCTTGTTTGCTTATATATAATGATGGTCACAATCGAAGTTATCAAGTTAGCTACAAGTACCTACCTCTACAGAGTCGACTTAACTTTTAATAGTGACATATTCATACTTCTCTAGTTTGGTTCTAGGCTAAGTCAATGATTTTAGGGGAAATTATTCTGTTTCCACGTTTTTATATTCTGTGTGTGTTAGGAGATAAACGTCAGTTTGTTATTAATGGGTTAGTATCTAATTTATGTTTGAGTTCCTTTTATAGTTATTGCTATTAATAAAAAAAAATCCAATTTATAGGAGTAACAAAGAAGAGAGAGAGAGAGGATAAAATTAGTTTTCAGTTATGTTTCTTGCAACAGCACGTATTGTTACTAGGATTACATAAGTCTAAACAAAACAGAAGGTATGAATACCTCTTTCTGTTTGTTTGTTACCGTAGCACTACGGAGCGGTTCTCTCGAACGAGAATTTTACGTCCCAAAAAATACGCGTGTGTAAAGTTTTGGAAACAGACCTCGCTAAATCCTGGGCCATATATCTTTTTGGCGCGGGCAGTGATTTACTGGAGCGAGTGTGACGACATGATTCGCGTTTTAAAACCGATCCAATTGTATTTTTGTTTATACAAATCAAAACTGTTGACTAATTCACTATTATGCTGCGATAGCCAGGTGGTTAGATCGTTCTGGGTTTGAGTAGGTACTGCACATGTACATACCTCTAATTAAAAAAATCAAAATATGTGCAATTCACACGTGCTAGAAGTGAAACTTAAAAAAAACTGTCAGTCCAAATATTGATGTTTTGCTTTGCTTACGTCATTTCCGTTTCATCTAATTCCAAATCACAACGATACTATAGAAGCTTTCATTTCAAAAAAGAAGAACTTTCACCAACCTTTCACGTTTTAAACATCATTATCATTTTTATGTAAATAGTTGACAAATCACGTCAGTCAAAAGCATCACCGATGCATTTTCATTAGCACAATCGAACAAAATCACGAGAACAAACATTTATCTGTCACGTATGTAAATACGCGGTGGTAATCGAACCCGGTAAAGCAAGAAAAAAGAAAATGGAAAGCAAAAAGAAAGCAGTGATAGCTGAGTGATTAAACGTTGAACTCCCAAACACCCCTGCCCGCACCTCTTAATTTTCAAAAAATATGTGCGTATTAGAATTTAATTATCACTTGCTTCGGTGAAGGAAAACATCGTGAGGAAACCTGCAAACTGGAGGGTTCTCCATAATGTTCTCAACGGTGTGTGAAGTCCACCAATCCGCACTTGACCAGCGTGGTGACCTGTACCCCTCACATTGTGAGAAGAGACCCGTGCCCAGCGGTGGGACAGTCATGGGTTGCGATGATGAAGATGAATCAAACCCGAAACCCCTGGCTCTACAAGCACCAACTGAGCTACAGAGACGTAAGACTGGTTTTTAAACCATTACCCATAAATAATTTATGGCAGACATTAAAATATTGAAGCGCTCATAGCCCGGCGGCTGAAGCGCTTATAGCCCGGCGGCTTGCGTCGATCTTAAGTGATCGACAAAGTTAAGCAACAGCGGGCGCGGTCGGCAAAATTTCTGGAGCGCTTCCGTGCTTCGGAGGGCACGTAAAGTCGTCGGTCCCGGTTGTTACCATATGGTAGCAGTCGTTAAGCCATGTCGGATACCTAAAAATATCCGACACTTGGGTTGGCCACTAACCCCTCCACCAATCCGCACTGGACCTGCTGGTGGAGTATGCTCTAGGCCTGCTCAGGTATGAGGAGAGACCCGTGCTCAGTAGTGGGCCATCAATGGGTTGAAGCCATTAAAATATAGTTGCAAAGGCGAGCACGAAAAGTTCGCTTATATTCCCCTTAAATGAAACTAAATATAGTTAGGAGCTTAAGTTTGCTCCAACTTTTGTTTGTATTTTTTTCAATAAGCTGGAGATGCCAATTTTTGTTCTTGAAGTTGGATGTTTGTGAATAGAGTTATGATAGAAAACACTGCTTATTAAATTTGAAGTTAATTAAACCACAAAGAGATACGAGATTTTTTAATTGTGTTTTGTCTTTGTCATTCGACCATAATATTAAAAAAACACTTTCATACACAAAAAGTGTTGTAGCTGTTAAAAATGAGTTATAATTTTTGATTTCTAACGATATTAAATTTAAATCAGCCAATGATGATATAATAATCTGTCACGTAGGTATGGTGGTTCTCAGGATTGGGTAATGTACCGTGAACGACACGATATTTCGATGTAACACCCTACTGAGTTACTAATGTACGCCGGGAAGCTGGCACGCAGCGAATTATAAGGAAATAAATAAATAACAATAAGTTGATAACGTATACTCGTAGAAGTGATAATAAATTTGTAATTGTAGAAATACAGACCTGTGCACAGAATACGAACCAGAGCCTTCCATTAGCCGAATCCAACCTATTTACTGTCACTTAAAATCAATCTCAAATAGAGGCAGTCGCGGCTTTGTAACCAATTAACTAAATCAAAACTAAGTCAATTCAGTCTCCTCGGATTTAAACAATTTGAATAGTTCGTATTTTCGTTCTGTTGATTGATTACGGACAAAATGAAAATATAATATATAATTTTATTTTGAAGGTATGAGGTTACTAGTAATGTTGAAGGCGATAAACAAATGTGTACCAGATATCGCTGGCGCCCGCGCCGTGGGTAGCATACCGAATGGATAAGCGTTATTGCTCGTGTTCAGGCCTAACCAAAATCGCTAGGGTACCGCTATGGGAAGCCGAATTTGTTTATTGTCCAAATAAAAGGCATCTAATGCGTATATATTGTGTACGACGCGGATCTGTGGACGCTTACCTTTAACCGGTGCCGTCCCGAGAAATGAATAGGTACTGCCTTTATACAGCGGTTTACGATGTTTCGCTATTACCGCAGATTATATCGATATTATTCATTAACAACATCATGCATCATGAATATGCGTTTTTGTGCAAAGAAACTACTACTATTAGAAAAACTTACTTCCTAAAAAAAAATGATATTTTTCACAAGGCCCGAATAAGCCTTATACAAATTAGCATTTATTTGTGTGTTCTTGTTCAAAGCAAAACTATCTCCCGAAGCGGCGGCGGGTACGTACTAGTTCACTATAAAACATGTTTTTCGTTTTTGCAATGTCCCAAAAGCACAACGTATATTCTAGCTGTAAAATTCCAAAATCCACCTAGAATTCCATGAGCTTATTTTTAAATCCACCGGACCTACATGGCGATCGTAAACTTCACCCACGCGTGATTGAGGAATACACCAGCACAAACCTGAATCTACCACTATAATAATAGCAAATCTGTCCCCATAACTGTTATAACAATGCCTTAAGGTCTGTATCAGCATGTCAGTGTATTCTCCGCACGCAAACCCTCGTCTGGGCCGCATCGCTCGTTTCGCACACACGAGAGTACATGCAAACTTGCCAAGTCAGTTATTTAAATTAAATTTGCATAATTCAGTAAAAGAAAAAGCTTTGACATAAACTCCGATTTCAAGGATAGTCGGAAAGCTACTTTACTTGATTTCATGTTTATATTAGCGTGGGACGGGGGATTAATCTCTGAACGTATTATGGCTTTTTGCTGAATTGCGCTTGTTTATATACTTATCTTTACTATTAATAAAACTAATAATTGTCTGTACTTGGGAGGGAAGGGGATTTTAAGAACACAATAGATTTAAATATCTCATAACAAATATTTCGTGATTTTGTCTGTTTATCTGCGTGTGTGTTCTGAGTAATTTCAGAAACGGACTAGCCGATTTGGATACGTTATTCACTGATGTATTGTAGTAGTAGGGTGGGCAAAATTTGTAAGCTGCTGAGCGCGTACATACGTCGCGTTTTTTCGTAGAAAATTACGGTCGCCGCAGCGAACGTAGTAAGGAATGATTTACCCAAAGCGAAGGTGGGTTTATTAGTGTTTAGTAAGACTTCTACTCTAGTACGGCGCGAGACTCCTTAATTACTTTTTTGTATTGTTCTTTTTGACGCCATTCTTTTAAATTGAGACTGTATCTTGCCTGGAAGTGTCATTACACGCTTATTACGCTTTTAATGTGAGTCTCAGCGTGAACTTGAAGTAATATGCTAACTATACTCTACTCTGCCGCCACACCCTACCACAATATCGGCACACCACCGCCACATTCGGTCGGAAACGCTACACACTCATAGCACTATGTTTCCCTGTGCCGTGGTTGCCATGGACAACACACAAAGATCAGAATAAAAAAACTCATAATTAAATTTACCACCTCGCTAGGATTCGAACCTAGGTCTCTTAGAACGATGTTCGGCCTGGTAACCATCGCTCGTAATGCCTGCAAATTTTGCGCATTTAATTAAGCGAGTAACGCCTATACATCTTGCTATTTCAAACCCCTTTTATTCATGTTTGTTATCAAAAATTTGCTCGTCCTTGTTGATACACGTACATTTTTGTCGTCCCATGGGGCTCTACCCCTCCCGGGATAATGGAATACTGGGCCATTAAAATAGCGCTGTGAGTTCTCGGTAAGCTCAGAGCAAAGTACTGAGAAACTCAATAAAATATTTTAACTCAATTTCAACTTTCAAGTTGGAGAAGCAAAAAATGGCTTTCATATAACATGGGTTTATTCCTAGTAGTTCTGTTCTGTTTCCGTATTGACATAACAGCTAAAAATGAAATTAATTCGAATTTGAAAATAAATAAATAAATACCTAATGAATCATATTATTTAATTTTTGTGATAACAATAACTATAATTTACGACTATTAACGAATACAACAGTCAGCAACCGGAACAACCGACCTCACTTCGGCGTCGGTCGCAGACACGGTGAATTCCCTTTAAAATCTACTTTCAAGTCAGTCCACAGACTGTGAGTGCAATCAAAAGTAAACTTATCGTGTGTGGAACTGTGAACGCTGTAATATCGCGTAACTCATACGGCAATGCAATTTTATTGTTCCCACGCAATTATACGGTCCGCTACATATCGCTACGTTACCGCGCGGGAACATGTTAGAGGCCCGCTCGAGTTTACTTAGGACCGGACGTAGCTTCTCAAAGTATTGGGAACGTGATTGGGCACGCGGGCTATGTTTATTGTGTAAATAAATCTTTAAGAACGATTAAAGACCTTTTCTTTTATCACATATGTATACGTAACTTACTTGTGTTTTTATGTACAAAAATATATACGAAATATATCCTTAGTCTGTAATCTTGTAAATAAATATTGAATATTTGTGTTTAATTTTTTTATCTCGGGGAGAGGTTTTTTGTATCTAGGCTTAAGCCCACACAATTAAACACATTGTAGAAGCCTACAAGGTACCGTTTAAAAATAAAATATCTCAGAATTACATTTAATGTATTATAATTCATAATATGTGTACACGGAAATAATATAATGTTATTGACACATATCATACAACTATAGACCAAATTTAATATATAGTACAAAACGATCGAAGACGAGAAGTTTTAGAACGATTGACACGGGTTATATGACATACTATTGGGAAGGTTAAAAAGCAATTTGAGGGGAAAATATGAGATATTTGGTCACAATCACAACCCTATTACAACTAAACGAAACCCACATTGAGCAAATCACGAATTCTGATCGACACATTATTAAGGTTTAAGTAGAAGTTGAAGAACGAAAAAGGTTTTAGTACAAGTTACTGCAATGTGTGATCAGGTTGAATGTGATAAAACGAAATAGAATTATCACAAAACGTAGTTGAGAGCTTCTGGTGTAGCTAAGTTCTTATGTCGTGTATTGAGTATTTTCCATGTTTCTGCTGAGCTTGCGATACGATGTATAAACTTATCCGACGGCTTTGAGGATCGATTTTTGGATAATGTTCTTGTAGCTATTCCAATCTTAAAAGTAAGGTAAGTAAGTACAAGTATTATTAATAACACTAATAACGTCGTCACAGCTACGAATAATTTTAAAACAACTTTCTTCGACATTATTTTTATTTGTAGTTTGTGTTGGAAAATAAGACTCAATTTTTTTGCTTTTTTCACTTTAAATTACTTGTAACGAAAATTTTTGAAAATATCTCTTGTTATACGCAAAGTGAAACGTTTTGAGTAAACCTCCACTGTGGAGGCTCCACACCTGAATGTTTTCCATTATAAGGACGGCGAAGTCTTTTAAGGCTTAGATAACGTACTACTAGGCGATTAGCGTGGTAGCCGACAAGTCCAGTTTGTGTTAAGTAGACTCATTATTGATTGTGATAATGATGAAGAAAATTTAAATATATTTATGATTAGCAGTAGATACTTAAGTGGATAACTGATCTCAAAAGCTTATTGGAATCGTTGGTCAAGTTGTTTATATCTTTGCTATAAATGTACAGTTCACTCGTAAATTTACCAGTGTACGTGTACGAAGACCTGCTGGATTTTACAGCACCTCTAAAATAGAGCGGAACTGTTCAAACATAGCTATGATTGGTGTTAGCCGTGTTTGGGGCTCAAATCCGGCGTACGCCAATTTATATGCCATCGCACGGCTCAACCAGAGATCCTGTTTGCGCATCCCGTTACCGCCCGCAATGATTATTCCAATGGTATGTTTTCCCGCATATTTAAATATTTATGCGATTTTTAATCGATCACTTCAAGTAAACAACGCTTTTGATATAACGAGAGTAACAATTTTTAGAAGAATATATTTATAAATATTAAAAAACTTTATAGTACACTTACGAAAGTTAGTCGATATGCGTCAAATCAAAAGTACCTACATACAACAAATGAAAAGTAGTAAGCTTTTAGCTTACTTTCCTAAGCTTTCTCTGATAACTGACTTTAGAAAATGTTATCTTGAATCAATCTATTATTGTTGCTGTATTAGAATCATACGAGATGTGGAAATGGAAGCAATGACTATACTTACATACAAACTAGGTACAATTCTAGCCATATAAATACCTTAACAAAGTGAATATTTTTTTCAATTAGTAAGGGAAGGCACTGGCTCCTATGATACGGGCTTACCTAGTTTAGGGATCAGAATTCCAATGTAATGATTTGTATTTAGTTGAATAAAGATTTCATTCATTCAATACATTGGTTGACCTAGAAAAAAGTTTAATGACGCTTGGCAAAAAAAAAGAAACTTAATAAACATTTATATCACATAGTAAAAAGCTCCTTTTTAAATATACCTCAGTTATAAATAGGTACTACTAAAAGATAAAAAAAGCATTGTAAAGTATTTTGTTTCTTTTATAGTTTGTAAACACAAAAGGGCGAGGAATACTTAAAAAGAGTTTTGTTCAACACGAAAAATAGCTTAGCTCTTTAAAAGTTTAGCAAAGCCGCAATTCGGAATAATTTACGAAAATATTCTCGATTCAGGTATTAAATACTTTCTTAAAGTTAGTAAAAGAATATCTCTTTGTGAAGTAACTGAACTGAATCGAAATACCTACCGAAATTGTTACGAGAAGTTTGACGGCGCGCGGCGGCGGCGCGGCGGTTTCGCGGCTCTCGTTATAAATTAATTAGGAATCACCTCAGCCTCACCTACCGAACAACTGAATTTAAAGTAAAGTACATAAAGCGAGCTAAATTTGTTGACTAACTACAGTTGTTGTGGAATACTTTAGGCAACAATGCGTACAAACAAACGGGCATATTAATAAGTTGGTATTAGAGCTCGCTTTCAGCTTCTAATCGATAATAACTGTTTCTCCTATAAGTTTTATCTGAAGTTTCCAGACACAAAGTCGACGTTTCAATTGATCTAACTTTTGAGCGATCGACTTGCGAACATGCCATGCATCAGCAGCATGGAAATACTTCACGTGAGGTAAATGCAATATTACAAACTCAACGTATTTGGATTATGAATGACAGGATTTTATCGACATCGATCGCTATCCGCTATCAGTATCAATACAACTGTTCCATAATGTGGACGCCTGGACGGCAAAGTCTGTGCATTGCCGTCCACAGTGAGAGTGAGATGGTCAAATAACCTTCCGCTCAACTTCTTTGATAAAGGCATTAAATTGCCGTTTAAGTTTTTGCTTGCAATTTATTTGTTTCATGTGTGATTTGTGTTGAAAGAAAAAAAAACTAATACTAAAAGTTGAAATTGTTACATTTAAACATTAAAAAATAGTCTTAACAAGCCACCGACCACACATCCCAGTGGTCGGTGAAACAAGCAGATCTCCATGGCACTGAATAACGACACCAAAAATTGCCACAAAATTTTTCGACTGTTTCAAGATTCTATGTACTGCTTAATAGGGACGACAACCTCCGAAGACAGATTCTTTTCAAAATATTGGACGGGAAAATGTAAATTTAATTTATAACAGATACGTTAATATCAAAACATTCTCGAGATACCAAGACCGTGATATATCAGTTACTATTTGCCGTGAGGAATATTTGCGGGGCCGCCAACAGAGGGACGTAATTTCACGAGGGATTGATCAAAAACGACGTTAACGGGAATACGGTTATGTGTAATGTAAAAGTATATTTGCACATTTACGCTTCAGCCACCAGCGTAATCACACCAGCAATCATCTTTTTCAATTCTTGTTTAAATATTATTACGATACATATTTGAATAAAAAACAATCTCCGCAAATCAGAACGTTGATCCTACTGAATGATTTGGTACCTCTAACATTGTATTTACTCCACCAGTTGTTGGATTCCGTGACTTGGATTGGGAATTACGATACTTTATGATAGAAAGAAAGAAAGATATATTTATTCCAAATATTTCAAAAACCATAGGTAGGTAATACGTTCCCTCGGGATCATTTAAGGACATTTTGTCGTTTTGTGACACCTACGCGGCGAAGCCACTGGCAAAAATGGATCGATCTATCTGGAAATTGCAGGGAATGCGAAAAGTTTTAAATAAGGAACTTGTTCAGTGCCCGAACTTTGCCAATGCATTCGTTTCACATTAAAAGTGGAGGGAAGCACGAAATGTATCTGTTGTAATCATTTATAATAGGTCAATGGTTGTAAATGTTGTAATGATCAGTTTCCTATTAGTTACTGTTTTTACTTTACATAGATTACAACAAATTAAACATTATTTTAAACGAGAAGATTTTACACATTAGATTTTACACACCTTAGACAGATCTTTCTTACTAATTTTCTAACCACTTAGCATCGTCTGGTTGTTTGTTGTATCCCTTATGGGGATAAAAAGGGAATACTTTGTATATAGGTACCCTAAGTGAAACAAGTAAGCACTAAGAAAGGATTTTTGGGAATAATGGTATTTGTAAAACAAGTCAAAAGAAAAAGCGCTATCGAGTTAATTAAGAGGCACGATATAACCGAATTTCACGCGGACGAAGCCGTGGGCGGAAAGCTTGTTTAATATAATTCAGTAGTAGCGGCTCAAAATACTAGTCGGTGGAACGTTTAACTTCTCTTTATCCGAATATTTGAAACGCATTCGTTTAAAACTGGATCTCAGAGAACCTGCGAGATGAAATGACGCGTTCCGGATCAGCAGGCTTGATGCTCGCCCGGGAGTGGTAACCCGTGTTCACTCAGCTTTGCTTTTCACACGTACTGTAGTAGAGCTTTCGTGTCACCTGAAAAATATCGCTTATTTTAAACTACTGGCGAATATTCCGCCATTGCTTTTCATTGTTTCAGCGCTCTTATTTTCTTTGTGCACTAGGATCATTCAAGAAATTTACTATCATATTTCTAAAAGGATATTTCATAATTAGTTTCAGTAATTAAGTGGCCTATTTCTTGTATTACCTCAATGGAGCACTTTGAGTTTATTTTTGTACTTAGCCCCTAAGCAAGCGTTTCCCGGATCTCGGCTACCAGAACTCGAATCACTTTGTATCACAAACTAACTGTTGAGATGTTTTAAGGAGCCGTTAAGCTAATTAAACAAGCAGGATACTCTGCCGCCTTCATTACATTTGCTAGTTTAGGACCGCCTTATTTAAATAATATTTGTATGTTAGGTCTACAAGCATTATTTTAGCAAGTGTTGATATATTCAAAGTAAATATCCTCCTTGATTCCCACTTTTCTTTCGCCATTAACAAGGTATTAATGGCAAAAGGAAAGTGGGGTATGCCAAGAAACAGACTTCTATTTTGTTCTTTTTAACTCTTAAACTCTGCCTACATTCAAATTTCCCAAAAAACAATGTAGAATTAACCCGTCATATTTTTATTATTAGTACCAATACCTACCTCTTAAAACAAGATGCAAAATTATAACTTTTTGGGTCCTCGGCAGTATTCTGTCTATAAAACGATAAAAAAAGTTTGGCAAAAATAAATACCTACACTTTGCACGAGCTTTTTTCGTAAATTTTGTATCGTTGGGTAAGTTCGGGGAAAATAATAATCAAGGCGCGGCATAGCAGCACTATATATCTACAGCAGTTAACCACGTTTATGGAGCTCGCAACTTCCCTGCTCGTAAGAGTCACTACGTAATAACACAGCTGAACACAAGTGTACCTAATTATTAATCCTTACCAGACGAAGTAAGGAGTACTTTAGGGCAGAACTTAAGATGCGTCCCAGAGAACTAAGATATTATAACAATTTATATAAAAGCTTACTTGTAAGAAACGTTTTTGTTGCCACACACAAGTTTCAGGTTCCCTGATTCCCTGTTTTTTCCGGCTCGAAGGACCATGAAAGTTCCTTAAACTATAATTTGAAATGAAAGTAATCAGGAAGGAAGATCATACATAGACACTACATACGTTACTAACTAGATGACAACAGATTACATAAACAACACAATTACATAAACATAATTTGAACTATATTTGATGTTTCCAATAAACTGACATGAACAAACAATAAACAAGTAAAAATACTCAAAATTGGGACGTCTGGCAACGCTTGACATATGTATACCATTAAACCAAGGCTGATGCCAAGTCTGAAATGTCTTCTATGGCAGAAAACTATGATTGGCCTCTAGGTCAAAGTCAGCATCTTGGCGTCCTTCCAGATATCTGAATCCAAGGCCACTTTTTGCGGTCGGCTAGATATATGGAGGCCATGATCTTATTATGGTGTTCACGAATGCCAAAAATGGTACCCTTGAACTATAAAATAATGCAAATAAAGAATAACTTCTTGGAAGAAAACCAATGCTTCGCTTTTCTTAACATAGAAAACCGATTATGGTGAACTTATTCAATTTATCAATAATAATAAAGTACGCGATAATTCCATTTTTATTTAAAGTCGCTTCATTTGTGAACAAGATTCAAAGGCCACTGCAATGACACGTGCCAATAAAAATAATAAAGAGAGGCTCGTATAGGTAAGTAAGCGTTTTACAGCTGTCCGCCTAAAAGGAATAAGACAAAGTAATCCTAGACTACGCTAGTGGGTCTAAGGGATAATCTTTGTTTCTAAGGTAATCCGTAAATACAAAACAATCCTTATAAAATAATTCTGTCACGTTTCTGTTCGACTGCGCTTCAAATGTTTTAAATGTTGATTAAAATATAAACAGCTCTTATTTATGTATAAATTTTTAAAAAACAAGCATTCCATTAATAAACCGCGAATAAATAATTCACGGTACTCTTTGAACAGTTTGAACATAATCCAGTCGTATCGCGTCATAAGCGCTGCGGTAACGTTAGGTTTCACCCCTGAGCGGCTGCAGGCGCGAATGGAGTTGGATATCGTTCCAAAAATTCGTTTAATCGAAATGAGGAATATTGCGAAAAAATCTAATAAAAACAGCGGGGAAGGAGGGCTCGGAAATTGGAATCTTGACACCCAATAGGCAGCGATGAGCCTGCAACACCTGGGACAATTACACCCGCCGAATAAATCGAACGAAATGTTCCAATGACAAGCAGAATTTACACAAAGGGACGAATCAACATTATTTTCTTTTATATCTAGTCTACTGGAAGTATACCTAAACACATCGAGATATAAGTACTAACGTACTAGAGAAGCTACGTCAAGTAACTGAATTGTCCTATTCTTCGTAATTTGTAATTTGTTCGCTGCAGCGCTAAAATAATAACAATTTGTCTAAACCGAAAACTAATTTACCACAGCGCTAGATTTGCTGCGGAAGTGTATTTATTCTCGGCAAAAAGGTCTTAAGCGCCATGTAAATCACGGCACTTACGCGTGACGACTGAGTGAGGTGCGGCGACGGTGTGGCGCGATCGCCACAGTTGAACGGGACAAAGTATGAATTTACGGTGTCTTCTCTAGTACGTTAGTGCTTATATCTCGATGCCTAAACATAACCCCTCACTCACTAGGATTCAATCTGTCGTGGGTGACGTGGATAAAAATGAGACATCGCAAATACTCACGAGTTCACGACCTTACAACAAACATTATAAGTATGTATGTATGGACATTTGTTAGTAGAAACCTGAGACCCTTCACTTCGCAGGCAAAGTCTAGTCTTGTCTGTTCGTTTGTTCTCTAATATCAGAAACGGAGAAATCGATTTGGAAGCGGTTTTCGCTGATGTATTAAAGTAAAAAATCCCGTCTAATCATTTTTCAAGTATGGGTAGTAAGGCATAGTGTGAAAAAGGTATAATGGCCATATTCCGCACGTCTCAACTCACGCGGCAGCGGAAGGTGTTGCTACATGGTCGTTTGTTACCAAAAAAATTATACCGCGGCGATCGCCGACACACAAACAATCGGACTGGTACACGCATAGTTCCGTACCACCGAGCGATATTAACTCTAATTATTTATTATTTGAAAAATAACAATATAGTTAGATGAAAAACTAAAAAAGTCTAAGATTTTTTTTTGTCGTGATAGCGGCTACGATAACACTCATTCTATGAAATTTTCAGGTGCCTACACCTACATCCGTTCAGGAGATAGAGCCCTGTGACAGACAGATCGCGGAGACATATTAATAGGCTCTCGTTTGTCAAACTCTGGGCACAGAGTAATGGAAAAACAAAACAACATCAGCTGGTCTATTTCCGCATTCATTTGTTCAATAGGTATTCATTCCGAGCTCAAAACATGATGTACATAGGAGAGTTGATCTTTCACCGGCTCGCATTTTTACCTTCATTTCCATTGGTTTTTAGCAACGAATATTGAATGAGCACTCGACAGTCATTGCTCGAAATGTCTGTCACTCCGATTCGAATTTACAACTGGTGTTCGTCGACACGTCTATCTTCGCAGGCAAGTGTCGGTATGTAAATTAACTGTGCATTTTCAAAAACCTGTAAAAATGGTTACATACGCAAATTTAATAAGACTCCATCATTTAAATCAGTCAATAAATCTTACACGATAGTAATAGATAAGTAATAGATAGTCATAGGACAGATAAAGGGCCATTAATTAATTACGTCACACACACAATATGTATAAGATTTGTGACATCACATGTAACTCTAACGGTAAAAAGAAGTTGTAGGTAAGCATTATAATAAAAATGTAAATTGGAGATAAATTAATAGAGAATAAATTACTTCAACATTTGATTAGCGTTTTTAAAATATTTATAAAAAAATCGAGCCAGGCGATATTGTTCATTTGATTGTCTTTTGTTACTCTTAAGCTCTTGGATGGGGCGTTCATACATAACGGAGATGACTTTATACCTGGTAAAATAAACAATTCGACCGCCGCCGGCGTTGAGTACCGTAAGTAATGAATTTGTAATGAACAATCTCGATCACAAGTCTCACACTCGACACTATGTACGAGTATGGTATACCGTACGAACAACAAACTTGCGTCGCTTCAATGTTGCTGGTAATATCCTGCAAGTGATGGGTTTCCTTGAACTCGATATAAATTACTTTCAGGGTTACTGTGGTTTTACGATAACACCCCAACATAAAATATACATAAGTTTACTTAGTATAAGAATGGTTGATTCCAAGTCTTCGCTGAATCGCTGTTTTTATATAGATTTGTTATTATTTTGTTGTGAGTAAATGGAATACGGACTAATGTAATATATAACGTAATTATTTAGGTATTAGTATTAATACAACTGTCCAAATTCTTGGAAAATATTATATAAATATCCATTTCACTGTTGTTTAGCAAATAAAATAGGACTAACGTATCTTTGATATTCCAATTCAGCGGATTAGAACGCACCAGCGACTTCCACTTAAATACAAATGTGCCCCGACATGTATGGGACAGAAATATCAGCTGCTCCCGGGATTTTTATTTTCCTTCAGTCCTATAATAATAATTAAGTACACGTTGTACACATCTTTTGTACCTATATACGTAGTTGCCAAAAATTTGCCGTCGTATTAATCACCACACTTCACATCACTTCTTGTGTGGTCTTGATATTTTCTTACCTACAAACGAATCTTAATAAAACATGTTATAATAGTTGTCGAACAATTACCTCTCAAGTCTCACACCAGTTACCACAACCACACCAGAATCTCACCACGGTAAAGGTCCATCACGAGTCAAGCTCGGATTTGATAGAATTCACATTGAAAACATTGTAGGCAACTCTCAAATGCGCAGTTTTTATTCAAAATGTTTTATTGCACAAACATACATGTTAAATACAAACAGTCAACACAGGAATAGAGCCTTGAGTTCGCCCGAGGTAGTATTACCGCCCGCCATGGTACCTACTTACTACCAACTAACCAACTAATATTCTAACGCCGTCCCCTAACCGGACTAACTATCCTAGTCCCCATTTGAGTCGTTGATCGGTCACAGTAGTCATGGGCGGCAGCGGAAGGGTGGTGCTGCATGCTCGTTTACTACCTTAATTCCATAAAAAATAATAAACATCAATTACTTATTCACACTACCTACCCTAATAAGAATCAAACCCACATCTTATCAGATAGGAGACCTACTAAACGATATGGTGATTTAAAATTCATCCAATTCTAACAACTAGTCTTCCGTGACCGTAACCGGATAAATACAAGTATATTATCCCTCCGGTATATGTCATCAGTCGCTTCGGAAAATTAAATTACGCTTCTCACTTTCAAATGAGATTAATCTCTCATACGTGTCAACCCGTTCCCTTGCTCACTTGCATCCATTTATTAGATTATGACTTTGTAATGGTCGCTTATGCCCGTCGGTAGATTGAATCCCTATTTTTTCGGAACGGTTATTCTCTTTGTTCAATACGAAAGTTAGGAAGCAGTATCGAAAACATAACCAATGTACAATAATAGCGTAGCAGTTACCGCGAAGCATTGAAATAAATTGGCCATGTCGATATTACCGTTCAATATGCTGTGGGTGTCTTGAAGTCAACAGTTTACCTCCAAAATACGTCGGCATTTACCATTAGGTGGG
Organism: Ochlodes sylvanus; assembly: GCA_905404295.2. Classification (NCBI taxonomy): domain Eukaryota; kingdom Metazoa; phylum Arthropoda; class Insecta; order Lepidoptera; family Hesperiidae; genus Ochlodes; species Ochlodes sylvanus. The sequence goes on from FR990131.1 coordinate 10,584,064, forward strand.
ATTTTCACCAGTCCAACATTCAAATATTAATAGCTTATAATTCATTATACACTGAATAAGGTCAGGGTTAGGTTAATATACTATAATTAAGGTTCTCGGTGACATATACACAAAGTCCTATTACATTCATAAAGAAACACGGATCGTTAATAAACAATTTTTTTCTGAAGCAAAACAAGGTCGAGTGATTACTTATTTATAGAATTACTACTTATCGCCTACTTTAAATCGTAGGAAACATCAAACGTGACGAGAAATTTTGAAACCCGGAAATATATTTTAATTCATAGCCTAATTTGTAAACGTCAGAACAATACCCGTAAAATGAGTTGATGGATGCCGAGCCTTTTAGTTTAAGTACAGGGTTTAAAATGTTTTGGTTGAGTCGATGGTTTATGAAGTTTTACATCACGCATTAAGAAGTTTTACCCGTAAAAACAGTCAACTCATAAACATATTGATGTCTTACTTTTTAGGATTCCGTTCAAAATCGAATTCCTATTACTAACCTACGCTGTCCGTTCTTATTTGTCTGTCTGTCCTAAGTAAAATAATTGTGTGGGACAATAACTTTTAGGCATGAGTTTTTTTTATCGAAACGACTTATCCGATTTAGGTGCGGTTTTCAGTAATTGTTTTTCAGTAACAGTTTTACTTAACATTCAGTCTTTATTTCAATCGGTTGAGAAATAAAAAAGTTATGTCAGTTTAAAGAATCACGCCTAACAATTATTTATTTATTTATTTATAATGTGCGTACCAAGGCACATGTTTCCCGAAGTAAACCAGGGCGGGTACACTAGTAATAAATAAAAAGCGAAAGAACTATCAACATAAAAAAATGTATTTAATGATGTTTTGGTCTTACTATTGCGACAAAAATTTGAACTACGACAATATCCTGTAACGATATGGATGTTTAATCGATATGTATACAGAAATCGCGATGCACGAGTCTGTTGCGCACTTGGCTTGTATACACGGAGTCGATGAAATCGTTTATGCACCGGATTGAGTCACTCAACTTGAGTGGCCGACCAATGAATATTTCATAAAACTACCTCATGACCTAGCTATCTCCCGTGAAAGAGAAGGCTTTCGAAGGCGGATGAATGCCCCCAAAATCGAGCGCGATATACAAAGATTTTTAAGAGAACCTAATATCCCTGACGGGTCAGGTCAACAGCTGAGTTCAAGCAAAAATATTTAAGTATATACGTCAATCATCATCATCATCATCATCACAACCCATAACTGTCCCACTGCTGGGCACGGGTTTCCTCTCACAGTGTGAGGGGTATAGGCCATAGTCCACCACGCTGGCCAAGTGCGGATTGGTGGACTTCACACACCTTTGAGAACATTCTGGAGAACTCTCTGGTGTGCAGGTTTCCTCACGATGTTTTCCTGCACCGAAGCAAGTGATAATTAAATTTTTAATACGCACATAATTTTTGAAAATTAGTGGTGCGTGCGGGGTTTGAACCCGGACCCTCCGATTCGGCAGTCCAACGTTCAACCACACGGCTATCACTGCTCAATATACGTCAATAAGTTCATCAAAGTAATTAATCATTGCTACACATACATAAGTATTTAAATGAATAACTCGTTCATAGGCTAAGTATTGTTTTTTTATATAATCATGATGAGATAAGCATAGGTATTGGATATCGTGACATTATGTAGTAGTACGTATAAGATACGCTACTGATTTCTAAATCAGTTATTAATTTTAAGGTAATTTAATTTGCTTAAATAATATTAAGTATTTACTTTGAATACATCCACCAATCCGCACTGGAGCAGCGTGGTGGAGTATGCTTAGTCCTCCCCAGGTATGAGGAGAGACCCGTGCTCAGTAGTGGGCCATTAATGGGTTGTAGCCATTTAATTTGGTTCATTTTGACTTTCGTTAAACAATCTGTTAGCTCCTAAGACGACATAAATGATTTGAATTTACATGTCAGTCCTTAGGTACAATATAATGGTGTTTTCCTATATCATACTAGCTTTCCCTCGCGGCGCCGCCCGCCAATTTCAAAAATTCTAAAGTGAGTACTAAGCTCACTTGCGTCACTTGAGAAACCAATATACAGTTTCAAGTTAATTCATTGAAGAAATAAACAGTTACAGTTTATCCCTTAGGGGGGGAATTTCCGAAAATCCTCTCTTAGTGCTCCCCTACATAACACTCCCCAAGGAACATGCATGCCAAATTTCAGCTTCTTGCTTTCAGTAGTTTCGGCTGTGCGTTGTCTGTCAGTCACTCAGTAACGGAAGAGTTTTATTTATATCTACAGATTGATTGCAATCTGCTAAAGAGGCATTTATTGGACAACCAAACACTTAGGCATGCGCTACAGTTTTGCGACATACTTCGCTAAGTTATTAGAGCGAATAAAAATTATAGAACGCACCTTACAGCGCTAACAGTATGTCCGATGGATCTTAACTATACTGAGTCAACTGTACTTCTAATAACTTTACAGGAAAAATGCAGGACAGTAGTTAAAACAATTGGTATAATTTGGTGTGCACTCTGAAATATTTAGCGTTATAAATAATTCATAGGCGGTGACCCTCAGGCTCGTTAACGAACGCGTGATCTAATGAAACAGTGATTCGGCACCGGCAACGCTATCTGATTTAGCGGAATTCATTTCCACTTATAAGCAGGCCGGCCCCAAATGAATTACATATTATTTGTTTGCTTTCATTAACATTGTACATATCTACAATTGAGTGAATTTGTGGCCTTGATTCACTTGGTTAAGGTATTGATTCCTGATATTATGTTTTGTATAAGAGACCGTATGAAATTGAAACGGAATTCTGGAAAGTTACTAATACCTAAATATTTTTTTGGAAGGCAGATATAATATTTGATTTCAACTCCAGTATTAAATGAATGAAACGAAGAAATAATGTATTTTAAATTCAAGAGTATGTAGATTAAAATATGTAGATCGGTATAACATCTTGTTCTTACGGAGATCAATCAGTCGTAATCTCTGCCAATGGCGAGCAAACCAAGCATTTGCCACAGGTATTAACTACTAATCAAGATAACGCAGCATTTAATAAGTAATTCTAGTAGCTATAATTATAAACTTGCGTTTTTTATTCTTTCCAAGTTGACGTTTATAATAATTATGTCAAATCAATCGTTATCTGGGTGTTATCTGGTAATTATTTTACACATATTTGACACACGCTACTTTTCGGGTAACTCGTGCCTTTATTAGCCACACTCGAAATCTTTTAATTGACATGTTTTTTAACAGCCGACACAAATAGAGGGGTGTTTTAAGTTTGACGTGTCTGTGTATCTGTGTGTTTGTCTTGGCATCGTAGCTCCTTAACGAAAGGACCGATTATGATGCGGTTGTTTTGTGAGAAAGCTGACTTGAATGAGATGGTTTAGCTATAATTTATGAAGATTTGTTCACGCGTTTGATAATCATCAGCGCAATAGAGATTTTCCTTAGTCCGGCTATATTTAAACTTTAAATTATTTGTTATTATTTCTGAATGAATTGACACAAGCACTATATATATACCTATATACATATATTACCCCAAACTTACTATATGTATACAATACATCAGCGAAAACTGTAGCCAAATTGATTACCAATCGGAAATCCAAATAGGACCGAATATTGACGACTGATTAAATGAGGTTATTGGTTCTTAAATCGAGTGGTTAACGTAGTAATAAATCAAATGTTTAGTAAATAAGCGCCACGTGGCTGATCCTTAGGATTACCGGCGGCCATAATAATATTCAAGAAGAAATCTCGGTTAGGTATTATGTGTGTTCCCTAAAGGATAATCTCTTAAAGGTACAAACCCTTTACCACGTATCCACATCCTCACGCTTACACATTAAAATTAATTACTTCTCTTAAGAAGATGGCACAATAGATGCGTCGCTCAAACAACATTGTTTATTATAAATATCACTTGTCAACTGACACCTATCTCACTCGGTAGAGAACGGTCTCTATCATAAATGACGAGTCCCGACCGGGCAGGTAGAGTTACATTATTTCTTAAAGTCTAATTTGAGCCGCACTGCCACGGCTGCCACCTCACCCCTTTATGAAATAATGCGGATTCTCAGCTTCTGTTTCGACCGGTAAAGACATCGGTGCCTTTAATTTGACTGTTGTTCTTGGGTGACAGACCTGGTGCACTCAAAATGCTCGTTATTGTCAATATTTTCAGGTTTCTACTCGTTTGTTGGCGTAGGAGTATTTACATAAAATAATGTTAGTATAGAGAACTCGTGTCGCCTATTATGCCTATGCTAATATGCCTGCATGCCCATTTACAATAAAAAATAGGAATATACTTTTCATATTGGGGATAGTGCAGCGCTTGGGTTTCTGGGCATTTTTTGCTGTATTCCACAATTACCTAACCTAACTAACCATATTATTATGCACTACGTTTTCTGTTAACAATTTATGCGGAATTCCTGCCACATTGCCGCATCACGTCCCCGAAAACTGGAGATACGACCTGCCAAAGCAAATGTAGCCGCTGGAATTTATATTATGCTATAAACTAGTGCACCGGCCTTTTGGCAAGCTTGTCCAAGGACAATGCATCCATCCCAAGTAGCTTTCCTTTGTACACAGTTTTAAGTTCGGCGTGTACATTTCGCCTTCATCTATTTTGTTCTGTATTGAAGAATCGCCTCATTGTTTACTCCTCTTTATTTCGAAACTCGGAGACAATAAACAAAGTGAAACAAGAAAATGAACCGAAGAAAAAACGCAGTAAGGATTGTTCGTTGTGAGTATTTTGATCATGCCTTTGACTATTACAGAATAGATGATGGTAATTTGTAATTTTTTACTAAATGCTTGACTATAAACCCACCATCAGGTGGGATTCCATCTCTACTTGCCATCAGGTACTCGTGAGTAGAGATGGAAATATGAGATGATGAGTGTACTGATTTAGTAAAATTATTCGCTCTCTTCTTGAAGACTACCATATTGAATAGGTGTGAAGATGTACCAGAGTGAATAGCATAGGAAATTGCAGTTGAACAATATACACTTTAAATAATTTCCGTTGGGACAGTCGAGTCTATTTTGAAGTTTCTTTTAAGCCTTTTATAGCTTTTTTATCGGATATCGAAAATCAAATGATTGTCATGCGAAATATTGTCGGCTTCATCTACGCTTGACGTCGAATAATAAGGTTTAAATCAAATTTCGATTTTAATAAAAACACGTGAATAAATACCTTTTAAGAAGCACAAGCTACTTAGAATGCTCTTGTTATGTTTCAATTCGTTGTGGGACGTGGTTCAATTTACGTAGATAAAAACTTTACGTGAAAAATTACAAAAATATGTAAATTTTGGCGCCAAGTGTCTTGTTTTAATTTTTTTGCATACATAATATTGTGGTGCGCTGGCAGAGCCTGCATTGAAACAATTTTCAGACTTTACAAAATTCTGCATTAAGATTATTATATTTTGGGTTACCAATGTAAGTGTGGCAAACCGAACTACTTTTGTTTTTAATTTTTAAGAATTAAGTAAATATCAAAAGTCACATATCCACTGTAGTAAAAATATGTAATCTTTTATTATTCCAAATTCATTTATCTGGCCTTTTTTGATTCTTTATCCCTCTGATCTATCGCCGACCTCTTTAGTACGCTACAAGTTAAATTATGACCAAGCTTTGACTTGATTCTGAAATATTTAAGCACTGAGTATATTTTATCAACAATAATACATATTAATAGTAAAAACGTTGAACGTTAACACACACGTACCTCCGCATTAGGATTCACTGTATCTATGCATATGGCTGGACAACACAAATAACAAATCACTTATCCCTGTCCCGGGATTAAATATTTATCTGTCACATAAATATCTGCCTCGACCGGGAAAAGAACCCGGGACCAATCGCTTTGCAGGCAGGGCTACACTAACTAGGCTACGTATGATAAATTTCTCTGCTAACACTCCGAAACAAGACCAGATAAATGGGGTTTCCTTAGTTACATTATTTTATTGTATTAGATAGATACTTTTTTAATATTTCGTATGTATTTAAGTAGAATATAATTGAAACAAGGCACTGTTCACGGTGCTTCAATATAAATACAGACAATATCGTATTACTTTTGAACAACTTGATCTATTGAGGTCGCGATCCGTTGTACTGTTAATAATATTTTAGCTGTAACAAGATTATAAAATATAATGTTATACATAAAAGACATAGTTATATTAGTGGAGGCTTAGTTAAGGCATTAATAAATATTTTATTGATAAACTGCCAAGATACCTTAAATTTTTATATACATACCTTTAGGAAATTCTCATCAAGTGCAATAACTTTTACGATGGCACCACTTCGATTGATGTTAGTAAATCTCGACAACAGTATCACCTTTTTCTAATTGTGAATATAAACCATCCATACTCGTAGACCCACTCCCTATTATCAAACACTAAAAATATTAAAATCGATCTATCAAAAAAGGGGATAAAGTGAAACTTTTTTTTATTCAATGGATTCAATTGAAACTTTGTATTAGGTTCCTCACGTGACGTAAGTGAGCACTAAGAAAGGATTTTTAGACCTAAGAAACAATTAGTTATATCTACTTTCTATATAACTATTATACATAGGTATTTATTATTTGTTTTTATACGGCCGAACCCAGAGTGGGACATTTATGGCTTACGATGATGATGATACATAATGATATTTACATACAACACTTTCTACATGACTTTCTACATTCTAGTGTTTGTTACCTGCCGTATGTTTCCATCGTTATTCAAGATTGTATTGTTAATGAGTAGAAAATGCGACAAGGTGTTACCTCCGGCCACTATATTACTAATCAATAAAAGATGAATAAAAACGTAAAAATACCGGTCTGTCTATTCTAAAAGCTGAAATGTTTGATATGAATTTCAAGTGTGCAAGTTCGTTATACACCACGTCCGTGGATATCAGAGCGCGGCTCTACAAAGACCATTTCACACTTTCACACAGCAGCGTTAGTAAAAGCATATTTATGTAATTCAACCTTATAACCCACTAAACTGCAAACATAATACGTAGTGCGTGAACAGCGTGAATGAAAACACCAACTACTATTGCTGCTAATGCGATCTTACGCGATTGTAATAAAGTACAAATTGTCTTTTCGTAATTACAGTTTGAGTGCACCACGCTCGAGTGCGGTACTTCTTTGTCGAATATAAATGTGCAAGTTATCTGTAGTTATCTAATGCTTGCTCCACATATTGGTGAATTAAGCGTTTGGAAGTCGTGTCATGGTCAGAATAAATTACGTCATTCATGAGAATTTTTTACGATTAGATTGTGTAGCCAAAGGGAAACCGAAGCTTTATACTAACTAATACTAAGTAAATACGAACTTTTCTAGGACGTAGGTGTAGTGTGCATGTTTCTGGGGCTGTCTGGAGAGAGTTGGACGGAGAGATTTTCTAGGTGACCCAATGACGGATAAATGTGATCGAATGGTATAAAAACAACTCTAGTACCTACCATCTACATAATATTACATATCAAGCGATAAAGTACTTTATGTCAGACACGTTTAATTTTGAAATTCGGTTGTGCGTAGGTACTTACAAATTTCAAATTGAAAATATTTTTGAACTAGTAATTGCTTAGTTTCGCTTCGAGAAACCTGTCTTAGTATCCACACATGGAAAAATGTTCTTTGCATCACTTTTAATGTCTGATAAATATGTACATACATAAAAAGTATATGGTCTCAAACTCAATTAACGAATGTATAAATAAAAGGTTCGTAACGTTCAAATTCAAGTTTCCCTCAAATAATGATCATGGTCGAATTTCGCCCAATGGGATAATAATCGTAATTTATAATAACAAATACCTATACACCACCAAAATTAACGCACGTACGAACAGCATCACGTACTGTAATGAAATATCTGCGCGCATAGCTGCCACGATTTGTTCAGCGAAGCTTCTGGAATTCCCAATAGAAGATATTTACACAAATACAGATCGACTTTGTTTATCAACATTCCGCTGCGTACACAGAATACGATAGATGTATATATATCATATTCCGTTTCATTCACACACGAGAGGAATTTTCATATATTTCCATAAATTCCTTTTGTTTCGTATTTCTGAAATAAAAAATACGTGGACAGAAAGAACATTAAACAGTATCACTTCTACAGAAAGGCTATATTTAGAATAAAATTACGTAGATAAAGGTAGGTACTATATTTCTAAAAAACTAAAAATAATAATGTACCTATTAATAATAGTAATCAATATTATATGTTTACTTATAAGCGAAAGGACACACTACACAGTAGGTACATTTAGTAGTTACAGAATGTCAAAATCAGCAAAACCTACTTGACCTATGAAGATGTTTGGCAGGGAGGTGAGTAATACTTATGCAAAATACAATCACAATATACAAGCGTCTTGGTTCTCAACTCCACTGTAGATACTAGTATGCTTAATCTTAATACCTATGTCTCAACACAATGGAGTAACAGGTGAGACAGTATCCTGGATTCCGATGGAGTCGTCTCGATATTAGCGCACACATTCCTGCCGGCAACCATTTCCCTTCCGTCGGAATACCACAAATTGTTTTACTAATCAGCCTTACCTACTTGCCTGAATTAACCGAATTTTGATGTAGACTAGTTACACATTTACATCTAAAATATAAATTAATAGAATAACGAAAGTTAGCCTATATTATATGCCTCTACCTAACACCTCTACCTCATATTCTACCTTTATTAAAATGTAATAATACCGTATAAATTTGTCTAATATAATATTGTATAAAACAATTGGGAAAGAATATCCACGCGTCCGTTCAACGCGAACGCACTTCAATTACTTGCCAATCCGCCATATCATTGATTTTAATCTAACGGGGATCAACAGTTACGCATCAACTCTATACGATATTTAACTATACTGGGTGAACTTTAGCCACTTGACATACTCGAGGACATGAAAGTACAGTTATCAAAGTCGACCGGATTTTATATCTGGACTCTGATAAGTGACGTAACACTAATATCTAGTGCCTAGGGGGACAACCACGATATGAGGACGGCAGCTTGAAGACCTTACTTGTAATGGTAGAACGTCGTGAACGTAGAATCTGTGATAATCCGTGTTATCCTGGTAAAGCCGATATTGTTATTTGATTGTAAAGCCAGATTATAAAGGACTGCGTTTGTATTCAAGCCCTGGTCTCCTTAACCGACTACCCACATCATAGATTCTACTCAAGACTATCAAAGTAAATTCCATATCTATATGTTAGAAGCAAGTAAGTTCAATTGAAACTCGTAATTACATATTATGCATGTTTCTTTAGTAAAATTACCCAAAGGCGTATTTGTTTGTTGGTCGAATAAAATTAATAGAAATAATAATGTAGTTAATACTTTTTTAATTAATGAAATATTTCTTAATTTGGTTTATGACTGTGCTCAAAGCTATTTTTATTCATATCTCATACAAAGTTTTACTTTGCTTTTCAAAACACAGACACCGGGTATTTCAAAAAGATGTAAAAAGAGTTCTCCTTCAGGGCCGGGGCGGCGCGCGGCGTAGCATTGGCGACTCTACTATAGTAGCGGCACGAGTTAAGGCCCCTTTGACACATTAAAATAGTGACGTGAATTATGTTAATTTAGTATCGAAAAAATATGGTCAAGTGCGAGTCGCATCGATACATTTTTGGAGTAATAAGTAGTAACTAATTAAAACTTTTCATTATACGAATATGCAAATGAATAGATAATGTATTAGAATGGTTAGATATAAGTATTTAAGGTCTCCTGAGCTTAGAGGGGAGACCCATGCTCAGTAGTGGGCCTTGTTGGGTTGAGATGATTTATAGTACCTATATTTAATTTATGGAATTGACTTAGTTACTTTATTAAAGATAGCACTGTATTTTATTAGTAAAAACATGAAGTGATTTGTTCGCGGGACCATATACTGTGTATATACGGTCCTTAATATCCTTGTAATTAATTAACTGTGGATTTTTTTTTTGGTAGGTTTTGGTAGGTCGTGTTTTTTGGAAATTATATTTGGATACGAATAAAAAATTATATAAAAATTCTAATATAATAATATAGAATATGTATGACATATATTATTAATTTATATAGATTTCAATATAGCGTGGACTACTCAAATGTTTCATTAACGTAATAGTCACACCACCCAATCCCTACATTGGACACTAATAGCGGATGGGTCGAACACATATCCATGGTGTATCGCTTCATTTTTCAAAGCCGTTTTCCGTACGCGAGTTTAATTATTTACCAGTCACAGCGGCTCCATAAATGCACGTACCATATCGGTATTGATTGATCGTATCGTTTTGAGCTACGGCTGTGTCGCAGTGTTTTTATCTCATTCCATCTAAAGCTTCGAACTATGCATTAGATGAAATAGCCATTTGTCATCGTGTTGTACTACGAGTACATAAATATATCCGAATTAAGTTCACCAAAGATATTGAAAAGAACCGTAAAATATTATGTGCACTATAAAACAACTAAGAAAATAATCAGAAGAATTGTTTAATAATAGTTACTGGTTACCGACAGGTTTAATAACTACAGGTTTAACTACCTATAATATTATCTTATCAGACAACCGTCTGGGGAGATCGCTCTTAGCGATAAGACCGCCTATTGTCTTCACCATATTTTTTATATTTTGTAGTATTATTAGTAGAGTGATAGTTCTATAAATGTACGTTTAGAAGGAAGCACCGAACAATTTATGCCCTCCATTAATGTGGCTATGACAGCTAACATGCACGTTACACCTAATATCTTGAACTGAACTGTAGTCTATTTTGTCGATATCAGGCACGTTACTGCGTTTGAACAAAGGAAATTATCTACCCGAATATTTAATAATGTCAACTTATTCCAAATTGTATATGAAAAAAACAGGAAACGGGTACCTAGATGGTTTTCTCTTCACTGTTTACACACAACAGTACACTACAAAGAGAAAACAGATCAAAAGAAGTTCAAAGCAATAGGGTAACTCATTAGAGAAGGAAAAATAATAAACCCAATAGTCGTTATACATGTTGTTGTTATAGATCCGTTTTCTAGCTCGAAATAGGTATCTATCTTTTTCGGGCTGGGCTCGATTCTCCCCTCACACTTGGCCACAACCACGCTGTCCAAGTGCGGAGTGGGATTGGATTGGTAGACTTCATACACACACCATTAAAAACTTTATAAAACAATCAGGTGTGCAAGTTTCCTCACGATGTTTTCCTGCACTGAAATATCTGATAGTTGGTTTCCGATACGCACATTATTTCTAATAATAAGAGGTGCATGCAAGATTCGAACCCAGACCCTGTTAGGTTCCAGTTTTCTTAGCTATTGCTGCTCGAAATGTAAAATCTGTATGCAGTTACAATAGTAAAATGTCTTATATAGACAATATTTATATCGGCAGATCATATAATCCGGCCGTCAGATAACCTCACGATGCTAATTATGAGATTGAAAATATTTACACGTAAGTATATTTTGCGTAGATACGAGAAAAAAATTGAAAAATGCCGTTCAGAAAAGTAAAAATACATCGTAGCATCAGACTTTTTTTCAAGTCTACTTAGAAGGTAAAACGCGGAGCTCCGACTGTGCCTTTTTGAGTGGCTCTCCTGGAAAATCTAGGTTGAGCCGTCCCGCTTACAGACTTTGTGATATGACGGTATCAATTGTATGTACATCTAAGGACGATGACATGGGCTGTAGTGATGCTGCAATGGTACGATGTCATCCTAATTCGTATAAACAGCTATACGTTATGATTTTATGGTTATTCATCATAGTATTATAAAATTATAAACGCCAATGACATGTAACATTATCTTGCAACAGTCAACTTTGCCGAATTGAAGGCAAATATGAATTCACAAAGTAAAAAAAAGTATCTATTTATTGCCACTATTCCAGCGAGTTCAAACCCCGTACGCACCACTAATTTTTAAAAATTATGTGCGTCTTAATATTTAATTATCACTTGCTTCGGTGAAGGAAAACATCGTGAGGAAACCTGCACACTTGAGTTCTTCATAATGTTCTCAAAGGTGTGTGAAGTCCACCAATCCGCACTTGGCAAGCGTGGTGGACTATGGCCTATACCCCTCACACTGTGAGAGAAGACCCGTGCCCAGCAGTGGGATAGTTATGGGTTGTGATGATGATGATGATTCCAGCGAGTTCAATTACTAATGTTACGGTAAGTTACGGTATTACTATTTTGGACGCAAATTAAAAAAACTGTAATCGATCAGATAATTGTACAAGATCTTATCCCTTCAAAAACTAGTTTCCGAAATAAACTATGAATGTCTATTTCGTCGGTATTGTTCTAAATTTGTTTGGAGAAGTACAAGTTGACTGAATTCTTGTGCGTATATTGAATAAGTAATCAATACGAATAGTAAATCTATAACTGGTTGCTGTCTGTACATAGAAGATGTATGAGAGAAACTTTTACGGGGGTCTTTATTAACGCAATAAAACCCAAAACAATGATTTTTAGAATTTTTGTCTGATTTTCTGTTACTTTGTACGCTGTAATCTCCGAAACGGCATAGCCGAATTGGGTGCGGTTCATTAATATATTGACCTAAGCTTCGGTTAACATTTAGTGTTTGTTTTATTTCAATTGGTAGAGAAATATAAAAGTTATGTCCTTAGAGAATCACGCCTAGCAATTTCTGAATGTGCGTACTAAGGGGCATGTTTCCCGAAGCGAAGCCAGGTCGGGCCTACTAGTTAATTAATATAACACGGTATTCGTATCGTGTAGTTAGAATTTGAGTTGTGCAAACTTTGATGGATTAATTACACTGAGTTGAAGAACGTTCCGAGTTCATGTTACCTTAGACACAAAGTACAGAGAGAATTTTCTGCCTTTCATACATAAAATACATAACTATAGATACTGTCATTAAAACGGCGCTTTAGTTAATGAATAATGACAACATTTACTTCATTTGAGTGCATAAGGTAATCACTCACTCCATTTCCTTACATTTACTATTGATTGATTCTTTAATTGCTAGTCAGCACGCTCTTTTCGAGACATAGTAAACTCGGGTTATTAGAATCTATATAAGATATAACTAAACTGTTGCAATACAAGTCATAAGATAAATTTAAAAAATATAAGATGTGGCGATATGAATTACGAGTAAAATATTGAACTTGACATTTTTAAATAAAACGTTCAATGTTCATCTCATTTTTAACGTACAACACGCACGTAAGTAAAGCTAAGGGTGTAAAAGCGTATTCGTTCAACACTAGGTGAAGATGGTACGAGAGGGTAAATAAGTAGATCCTCAGAAAGTTTATTAAGCCATTTTCAAACTCCATAAGAAAAGTCCTTCAAGCAAACAGTGCCGGTGTGCCGGCGACGTTCAATCAAACTATTCACAGCCGAGATTTATTCGAACAGCACTCGAAGCGGATCGGTGCCGTGACAAATTTCTTTCGGTCTTACGCCCCCGTCCCCCTTACGGACGCATTTCGTCCATTCACAAACATGAGTAAAAGGGTAAAGGGATTGTAACTGTATCTAAAGGCGTTGAATAAACAACAGATGTTTAGGTACGACACTCACCTTGAAACGCCCTTCTCGGTTCGGAAGTATCCAATTTGAGCGGGAGTATTTTTGCGCTTTGAATAGGGATGTCTACTCGGAAGTATGGTACCGTAATGGGTGTTAAAGTCATCCCTATAATTGGATATGTTCCCGCGGGACAAAAGTTATATTATAAGTCAGTATGGCGGTTTTGTTGTGAGATTAGTAATTAATGTTTTAATTGCTTTGACGAAAGAGATATACCTATGTATATAATTGTATGTGATTTTTGGCCCTATCGGGGCCTATATATAACTGCGAAATACCAGGTTGTCATAAGAGGAACAGAAGCTGAACCCTGCTTGGTAGACTGAAGCCTCTATCAGCCTCTTGCTCGAGTTACCGACCAAACTACTTGTCGTACTGCGACTGGAACCTTGAGAGGCAGTACTTTATTCCTTTCTTCTTCCTTTTTTCTTGGCCAGCAAAGCATGATGCCTTTTGTGTGAGTGATGCCTGTTAACCTGACCTGTAACAAATCTCTTTAATTTTAAAAACTTAACGGTAAAATGACGAAATGAGTTGAAAATTAAATTTATATAGGTAATTATGTAGATAAAGTTTAGTAAATATGAGTTCCTAGTTCGAATGCGTGTAGGTACTTGTTTATAGGTTTCCTGAAGCGAAGACAGCACGAAATAATATCAGCCGACTCACTGACGTACAAAAATGACTAACAAACAAGTTGAATAGTATTCGTAACAGATAAAGAAAAGCTTGCCTTTCTAAGTTTCTCTGTTAGGAAATGTGCCGCATGAACTTGTACAATAATTGCACTGAACACGTCCCGATCCCGAGTGAAACGTAATTGGATGGCATACAGAGCAGCGTAGAGCTTTGAACAAAAAGATAGTAGCGATGTTCGGCGGAGACTGCGCTAAACATTTGTGTAGTCTAATACCACTGATAAATAACTAACTACTAAACAAAATTAAAACATAATCAGTCACATGGACTGCAGACAAAAGTAAAAACATATTTTTACTTTAGAATTTGTTTTTAAATGTTCGCCTCGCTGGAAATCGAATCCAGGACCCTTAGAACGGTCCGGCAGGGTAATTACTGCGCTTTACGGGTCGTCTAATAACAAATCTGTTTACGGTTATCGGTAATAATCACTATATGCTATAATAGCTAAACTCGTAGCATCGGATATGACAGAAGATTTGGTTTGATCATTGACTAAATTTCTCCCCATTTCTCCCTATTTCTGTTCACGTACGAATATCCAGAATTATTTATGCGTCGCAAAGACCACGTACTCCGCTCCGGGTGGGAATGCAAACTAACTAAGTAACAAGTGTTTCCTGAAGTGTTACAGCGCAGGTATTCACCGTGCTCGCTTCTCTGCCCCGCTGCTATCTCGACACTAAAAGTCTTTGTATTGTTCCCGACATTATTTTGCTCTTCGTACAATTGCCTACTCCGAACGTTGGTTTGGACTTAGTTCGACCACGTTATCCGTATCACGTGTCGTGGTTATCGTATTCTTCCTCTACAAACTGAGCTAACCAACCCCAGGCCCAATATTATGTCTTGTTCTGTATCGGGCACATTTGTTGCTACAGTGGAAAGGTGGTGCTGCAAAATTGAAATGTGAGCAATTCACACGTGGTAGAAGTGAAAATTAAAAAAACTAAGTCCAAATATTGATGTTTTGCTTCGCTTACGTTTTTTGCCGTAAAAGGTATTGCTCTTAGATCCCGACCTTGGAGCACGCAAGTGGATAATGCTTCCTATGCCATTTTCTCCCACGTTTAAATGTGGCTGTCTCTTTTTACTGTCGCTTTTTCACATTATTTCCGTTTCATCGACGTAAAAATCACAACGATGCTGAAGAAGTTTTCACTTCAATAACTGATGTCACTCGTCAGATTCAGATGCTTTAAGTAATATTTTTGGTTAAATGTAAATATTCAATTTATTTACTAGGAACCCATAAATTATTGTATATAAACTAGTTTTAATCTCAGTCATTATGGCGACTAATAACCTTGCATATCTAATAACTCGTGTCTACTTTAAGAGAGCTTTACTTAATTACTTAATTAAGATAAAATAATATACAATCATTTTAAAATTTAACTCACTAAAGTAATCTTTTTCATTAGGATCATTGCATGTATTCTGAAGAACATTGACTATGTACACTAAAATAATTAAAAATATTCTCAGTAATTCAAATTCTTCAATTGTTGACCTATCTCCTGTGTCAATTAATGGTAGTTTCAGTGGTTGGATGCCAATCACTGCCGTAAAAGCCCCATTTCCTCTCCGCCTGCGAATCAATCAAAGAGCACAACGTACTGAAAGACCTCAGCGCGCGTCATCGCAGTATTTTGGTTTTAAATTCTAAAAGTAGAACAATATTTCGTATTGTTATCTTTTTTATCTGTATCAATAAAATAAGCACTAGTTAAATTAGTTCAGTGGTTTTAACGTTGGACAACTGATCCGGAGGAACTGGGATCAAATCCTGCACGCAACTCTAACATTCAAAAATTCCTATTCCTAGCCGCAAAACGTCCTATTCGCGAATGGTCCTATAGCGGCTAATATTAGCTATAACATTAGTATGTAAGAGTAATGGACCATAATAAAATCGTGGTAATAAGTAAACGTGACGTCGTCATTTTTCCTGGAAGCCGAACGTACAACGACACTACAAGAACTTCGTTTTAAAACTATTGATTTGATTCTTTATTCTCAGCCAGTAGTCCAACATAATGGGAAAACCATTCGCGCGAAGCCGTCTCGCGTGTGCTCCGCTATATTAACGTCGTCTTTGCACCCCTCGGAGTCACGTCAAACCGAGAAAAGCCAATGGAGTAACAAACATCTTATGTTATTCGATATTCAACACAAATATTCGAACCTATAATGGTTGGTGGGTACCTCCCTGTAATGGTTGTGTAAATTGCACTTCCACACCCATAATAGTTGCGAAGTTGAACTAAAACTAAGACCTACTATTAGACTTTTAAAACTTAATCATAATCGTTTAAGATTATCGGGATGCAAGTCTAGGGTGTGTAATTAATGTTAACTTAAAGGAGAACACATTTTATTGTTAAAAAATCTAGTGGGACTGTTTCGGGAGGTCTGGTGACCTGCCGAACGTCTACATCAATAAGTCGCTTCATTACCATGGAATAAAAGAAGACGAGACATTGACTAGGTTTGTGCTAAATCTTTGCGCGGCTCAATGTGCATACACCATCTAGGCGGCTCGTCTGCTTGTACTGGCTATTTTTCTACATAAAAAAATACTTTGTTACCTACATTGTAAAATTAACTGGTAAAGAAATCAAATCAACATAAGCCGCGTTAAGACGTTGACGAGACCTTGAGACGAGACGTTGAGAATACCTTATTTTAATATTAAGTTATATTATTATACTAAGTCGTAGTATAGGTTTCAATTCATGAGTGAAACCAATTTAAAGCATGGCTCGTTAGGCTGACAAAACGGAATCCTTTTAGTATTCCATTAAATCTCTTTTTTCCAAGTCAGCACCGCGGTTAATAAGCATTCAAACGGCCTTCATTAAGCCACAGCTGAGGGAGAGGCTATCGATTTTCAGTTTATTTATTTATTTATTTATTTATTTATTATGACACATCAACAGCATTACACACAATACATTTATATATTATCTAGCATAAAAGTGAGCACTAGTATGCATGCCAATAAAAGATGTGTACAGCATTCTCTTATAATGTATAGACAAGTTATTGATAACAAAAAAAAAATAATAATAATAAACATTAAACAAAAACTATTTTACGATTTTATAACGAAACAAAACAAAAGAAAAATATTGCAAAACTTAAAGACCAATAATAAAATAAAATTAAAAACTACTTAACAAGCAGGTACTCAGACAACTTCTTTCTCAAACTCAAGCCTGTGTCGTGAAAAATGTCAATGTCGATTGATATACATACTCGGTTGTATTCAGAGCAAATTCTTGACAGAGGCGCATTTTTTAAAAGGTTTGTCCTGCTGGCAGGGACGTAAAAGGTCTTGGTAATAGGATATCGTGGATAATTATATGGGATGTTAAGATTAACGCATTCGAGTAGGTGGTTACAATCTATGGTACCAGAAATTAATTTTTTTAAGAACATAATATTGAGTAATATCCGACGATTACCCAGTGACATCATCGCAAAGTGTTTGAGACGAAGATTATAGGTGTTACGATGAGAAATGCCAGAAGAATGGAACGCTAGATGTCTAGTAAATGAACGCTGTATACTTTCAATACGTTGCGAGTACGTGATAAACTGGGGACTCCAAACTACGGATGCAAACTCTAGGTGACTGCGAACTAGGGAGTTATATAAAATTATTTTGGTTTTAGCAGAAATAAAACCTTTGGTATTTCGTTTTAAGAATCCAAGCATTCGTCCAGCTTTTTTAACAGCAGCATCAATATGAGATTTAAATTTCAATTTGCTATCCATTATTACGCCCAAATCCCGAACCTCAGTAACCTGCTCCAATATATCAGAGTTTAATTTATAGGAAGACGTAAAAGGTATAAGCTTTCTGGAGAATTTGATGTGATATGATTTTTTAGTATTAAGTATCATTCCATTTAATTGACACCACTTACTAATTCTGTTTAAATCGCATTGGATAAGTTCTGAGTCCAAAGTAGATTTTACCGTTTTGTATATTTTCAAATCGTCAGCAAAAAGACAGAATTTAGAGTTGCGTATTTCAAAGGTTATATCATTGATAAAGGCAATGAAGAGGACTGGCCCCAGATGCGATCCTTGAGGAACTCCTGAGATTGCTATATAATCGTCTGATTTGTAACCATTCACTACCACAAACTGAAGTCTTTTTGCTAGATAAGACCGGAACCATTCAAGCAAAGATCCACATAGCCCATATCTCTTTAGTTTATTTAATAAACGCGAGTGACATACTTTATCGAATGCACTTGAAAAGTCCATATAAATGGCATCAACTTCCTTACCATTATCAACTTCTTTACAGAGATACGACATGAATGACATGAGATTAGTTTCAATAGAATGGCCTTTTCTGAACCCATGCTGATGGTCTGATATGCATGTGTTTAAATGACGCGTAATGATTGGACATATCAAGGATTCAAATAGTTTAGGAATACATGAAATTATCGAAATTGGTCTGTAATTATTAACATCATTAATGACGCCTTTTTTATATACTGGAAATATCTTGGAACTTTTCCATATGTCTGGAAATACTCCGTCACTCAAAGATCGGTTAAAAATTATAGAAAGTGGTAAAGCTAAAGCAGAGCTACAACGTTTGACGAAAATTGGGGGTATTTCATCAGGACCAGCTCCTTTGAAAATATCAAGCTTTTTGGCCGCACCTATAATGTCCCGTTCCGTTAATTTTACGCAACTTAAAGATGAGTCATTAAACATATTAATGTCAACATCATCCTTTAAAGTGACTTTGCTAAATACAGACGAAAAGTTATTAGCAAACATTTGCACGATTTCTGGGCCGGTAGTGGCAATCCGATCAGCTTGATGCATTACAGCTGGAATATTGGTTTCTCCATTGCGCCTATCCTTGACAAAACGCCAAAAGTTTTTTGGATTCCTGGATATATCACATTCAATTCTTTTTTTAAAGTTTAGAAGACATTGGTCCCTTACATTATGAGCGCGTTCGCGAAGAAGTTCGAATTCCAGTTGATCACGAGGATTTTTATATTTCAAATATTTTGACCTTGTTTTGTTTTTCTCGGAAATTATCTTAATTAGAGAATTGCTAAACCATGCAGGGAATTTAGTGGATTTAGGCCTTGTTTTTGGGATGTAAGATGCTATAGCCATATTTAAAAAGTGATAAAATATACTAGCCATTTCGTTAACATTTCCACAGCTTTCTAGTTGCGCTTGCCAATTAATGCTCTTTAAGTATGGTACAATATTGCCATAGTCTGCTTTAAAGTAGTTGTATCGACGGCTTAATGCTGGTTTTAAGAAATCAGTCCGAGTATGTTGCGAGATCGATATTAAAATAGGAGGATGTTTTTGATCTACTTTACTTAGTGTATTTAAAGATTTAGTTACATGCAAATTATCACCGTTAGAAAGAACTAGATCTAGTATTCTGCCATCAACATTAGGTACTCCATTGATTTGCGATAGATTATTAACAGCCATAAAGTCAATCAAAGAAAGGCCCAGTTTAGAACCATAATTTGTTGCGTTACATGGGTCATTATCTGAGTTGCGTGACCAACCAATAAAACCTAGGTTAAAGTCGCCCAATATTATGACTTCATCCGATATATCTATGATGTTGGTAGAGTTTTCTAAAAAACTAGATAAGGATTCAGAGGAAACAGGAGGAGGCAAGTATACAGCACAGATAGAAATTTTTTTGACTGTGTTGCTAGTTTTAACATCAATTGACACCCATACATCTTCTGCATTACTTTCCCAATTTGAATGTCGAGAAGACGGAATATGTTTAGATACTGCAACCATCACACCTCCTCCGTCTTTCTTTGAACTCCTTGAACATGATCTATCCTTTCTATATACAACATACCGTTTATCTATGAATTCACTATTCATTATATTACAATTCAACCATGTTTCAGTAAACACAATCAAGCTATAGTTATTTATAAGTATATTCTTAAGAACATCTTCCGTCTTGGTCCTTAACCCCCGTACATTTTGATAGTAAATAGATACAGACATTGCAATAGATGATCTATCATAACATTGAGTTGCCAACACTAGACAATTAATTTCAAGCTTTCTTCGTGTTTAATATAAATAGCATGACTCTGTTCGTCTTTTCTAACAAAAATCCTACCGTCTCTCACCCAGACAAATTTGGCACCAGTCTCTTTTGCTTTCTTACGAGCCGCCGCATGGAGATGCTTGTTTACCGGCGTTAAATGTTCGCTAACAAATACAGGCTCGCGACGTCCACCGATTCCCAAATGCTCGGAGTTCAATTTATTGTCGCGGTTTTTTTTATTAAATTTAGTGACTGCAGCTAGCAACTCGTCACGACGTCGTTGACTGCGTAGTTTGACAATAACGGAGCGGGGCCGGTCACTCTCCTTGTTGAGCTTCGCAATACGGGTCACATGCAAAACATCGTTGTCGGCGATGGGGCTCTCGACTATTAATCCCAGCTGCTCAATAGTTTTAATTAGATTTTCGGATTTATGTTCTGGGATCCCATTGATTTCGACGTTAGGAGCACGCATGTTTTGCTCTATTTGCCCTATCCTCTCCGTCAAATTCTTTACCTGCAACGATAGATTATCATTTTTCTGTATCAAACTCTGTATAACTTCATTTCTTTCCTTTACAGTTTGCATAAGTTCATCATATTGTTTGCTGAAGAATGCTAGGGATTCGCTGAAACCAGTCACTTGTAATGAAATATTCGCTAAGTGTTCGGAAACTAGTTGCTTGATCGTGTCCGTTATTTCCTGCTTTATTATTGAACGTAACGAGTCTTCTTTAATGTAGGAATCATCATTATCAGATTTAGAGCGCTGCTTCCTTGTACGCACAGTGATATTATTTACTTCCTCTAGATTGTCATCATCGCCAGATGCCATGGGGCGGTATGTTGTGCGCACAGGAGTATTTGTATTGTCAGATTTTGGTTGCTTACTGGAGCATTCCTGACACCTCCAATTATTTTTTCGCTCTTGATCCAAGAGGTAGAAGCGTTTAGGTGTTATGTTAGCACAAAATAAATCGTACCCCAGGCCACACGAGGCACATACCATATGTTCCCTTTTAGGCAAGTTATTTTTACACCCAGAGCATTTCTTTGCAGTAGAAGACATTTTTCAAAAAAAAAAAAAAAAAATTTTGTTCAAATATTTCTCATAATAAATAAAAAAAAAAATTAAAAAAATAATAATAAACGAATTCAACAACTCTATTAAAAAAAAAGAGCAGAGAAAAAAAAGTCCCTCAGTCGGATTCGATCTTCCACCCTTTGCACTACACGAACTATGCTTGTGCCGCAACACCACGCCGTTGATAATGCCTGCGCTCGAATTTTAGGAATACTTCAAACTTTGAACAAGCACTTTCTTTGCAATGTTTATCGAGTCTAATGAGTCCAAAGTCCAATCCTTTGTTCTCCGAGCAGTGTTTGAATCAACCAGCGGAAGATTTTAAAACGTTTTTTTGGTATATTCACTTGTTTACACAATGATGAGCCACGACTTTTGCACAAATTCACCGATAATAATTTACTGATTATGGTGGTGTAACTCAAAGGGTGATAGAAACAGTTTCGCCACTTTAATTAAATTAAAATCACTTCGAACTACAATAACACGTCTACATCATCTCATATCGGAGCTCAGACAGACATTTATCAGACAGTTCGTCTAATAAAGGTAAATTCTCTTCAAATCGACGCTCGCCAAGTTTCCAAAAGAAGCCACGGTATCGCAGCCGCTTTGTACTGATCCTAAAGAACCTAAATTAATACAGTGCCGCGATTGTCTCGTGTACGGGCTTCACCCGACGGTTTATATTTAGATTTTGAGCTATTAGGATTTAGAAAATATTATGAATTATACATATTGTAATGGAGCAACGTTCTCTATACACCCTTGAATCCTTATCGTACTTCTTTACGAGACTAAAACAGATCGTAAAATATTTTTTCAGTTGGTATATGAAATTTTATTTAACAAATAAAAGGCCAAGGTTGTCTAATTTATATTTTATTTGACGGCTATTTAGGATTTGGTAAAAAGACGTCTTATTAGACCTAGTTAAGACCCATTATCCATTATCCATTACTTATTATCCATTTAGTTTGTTCTACTTTAATATGTTCTTGGGTCTTGGTTACGTATGAGTGTGTCTTTGTAAGTATCTAAATATAATTTGATGTTCTTAACGTTTTGTGAAGTGGAGTTCAATCTCGGTATGCCTTAACTCAATTTTCTCGGCTTCGCGGCGTTATACTGTATTTGTTGTACTGCTCTTATAAAATGTGGTTAAGATAAAATATTTTTGAAAAAGGACAATGATCATTGAAGTATATTTATATGAAGTATGTTGGAAGTATGGGTTAAACTGGCGTCAGAATCACTTTTTCTGATCATCTTAGTTAATAAAATCGAATACCAACTCATGTTAGTATTTTTAAAGGTAAATCGGGGTTAGAATTACATTTATGTTACTATGATAATATTAAGAGTTCAACGTACCTTTTCATCATAGATGACAAATTCATTCATTATACCTACTCATGATTACATTCATCAATATGATTAAAGGGGTCCCAGCACGCCCAGCGTATTTCAATTATACCATAATAGTTTGTTTACTAGAGTAAAATTCGATGAACACAATTTTGTTGTGTTGATGTAAAAACAATGTATCGGTGGAATATTCCGCCTTTATTGGTGTACAATAAAGTCCGCGATGGCATATGTCTATCTTTTAAGGATAGCTTAATAGTAAGCATTTAATAGTGACCATTTTTTTTAAAGTTAGAATGGGTATAGACCCATTCTAACTTTAAAAAAAATGGTCACGTACAATGCGGTAATTGGAAAGTTCTATTTAGAGGGATACATTATTAATCCTTATCGACTTTAATATGTTACTCACCTTATTTACTTAATTATTTCAGGCACATTATGATAACACTTTACACAATACATTTTAAATGAATATCTTAGGAGTTATCGCAATATGAATTATATCGTGCGTAAAAATAAATTCGTACGCGGGTTACGTCTAACAATTTTGGAGTGAGGTACTAAGGGACAGGTTTCCCGAAGCGAAGGAAGGGCGAGTTTACTAGTCTACACTAATATAATGTGTCCGTGATATTAGTCAGTGAGCTAGCGCAGTACCTAACAAATACGCTACGTATTTCATGGATTCGCTGCCCCCGCAACTGGTTTCAGAGGCTTCTAAAAGGACCTTCTAGTGCTTGGGAAAAATTAGTTTTCTTTCTTCTGTTCGCAACTCGCCTTTTTCCGATTCATTTCCCGATCAGAGCGACTGCTAACGATCCGCGCTACACTCTATTCCCGCTTTTTGTGATCATGCTCCTTTTACGGGTATTCGCTATAATAACGTGACAATTTCTTTTAGACAACAGTCTGATAGGCTCTGTAGACAACAATCTAACAGTTGATATAGATTAATAAAACTGTGGGTACTGTTACCCACAGTACTATATATACCTAGATCAGTACCATCAGATACAGTACCCGACGCATTTACATAGAAGATATCTAAGAAATATTTTTAGTGAGGTTCTTTATTAACGCTAACTTGTAATTATGCTTTTTAGACTTTTGGCTGTTTGCGTGTGCTGTTGTTCCTCGTATCTCGTATCTCGGTTTCCACTAATATATTTTCAGAATGAAATTGAATGAACGAATGATTCAATGAAAAAGAAGAATTACGCCTTTTAACGTGTTGCTAGTATTCGATTATAATGTCCAGGTTTAATCTAAAAAAATACTTTTTGTACTTTTTTTTTCGTCCAAGCAATTGCTTATGGACACCCTCGCGCGAGGGAGGCCGTGAATGCTCATGCATACCAACACAGCCGTCTGCATTGGTTATGTGAGTCTCACGAGTATGCAGCCTCGTGCCTACCCACTAAACATCGCCTTGGAGATGGCTTTGGCCCTACGGCCTCTAAGCCTTCATCGGGCGCGATCTCGCCTGGAGAGACGGGGCGCTACAAAATGTACTCACAAAACTTTATTTTTGTCTAATGTATCCATATGGGACCTAAAGAAGAGTTTAAGAACCTAAGAAGCGGAATCACGTAGGCACCCGCTGACGCCACGCACGTCGGCAGCCAAATGTTGCGAAAAATTATACACCACCAATTCACTCCCGACCCCCACACACGGACGGCAATTTGTTTTGGCAGAATTTTACGAACACATCCCGCGAAATTTACTCTGTACCCAGCTTTATTTGAAAAAACCCGTAACACTTTTATGTAACGGTGCAAACGGACGTGATTCGTAAACATGTAACGAAGCCGGCTTAAACACGCGCTCTTGTTTGCACACGGCTTTATCCCACCATTTTTTATTCCCAAAACGTAATGTAAGTAGAGACGATAATCTCAACACGGCAACCTTTTAATATTCATTGATAAGTACAAAACCACAGTGAACAAAATCTACGAACTATCAAAAATTAAGAATGTACCTTAATTATTTTAAAAATATACCTTTATTATGTAGCCGAAATATAATTAAATGATTTACTCAAAATGTACCTAGCTAGCTTAACGTAGCTACGTTAAGTTTTGGCCGTTACATTGATTAGCGTCGCGTTTACTCACCACAAACCACATCTAGACCAGAGACAATACGTGCAACCTCCTCGTTAATCGTTACAAATAACGTCCGGAGCTGTTTCCAGGTGGTAACCGTCTGTAATTACGCTTAATCGTCGGGGTCGTTATGCGTGCGACCCTCCGTTTACACGGGCCTTGAGAACGTGAAGCGTACACTTCAGTGCACGTTACAAAGATCAAGTCAACTTCAGTAAGCTTCAAGAGATGATCCTTATCACTAGGACCTTATCACTAGGTACAATTGGATGTATTTCCGCCGCGTAAGGTCGTTTTTGTCGCACGTAAATCAGCTAAAGATTTGAACTACTGGAGGACTAGGGCATAGATTTCTGTGATTACCGCACAACTCATACCGAATCGATATCGCGTCGAGCTGTTAAGTTTTTTTTTCTGAAACTTCGTAAAACAACGCATACTTATCATCATTGTAACGGCAATAACATTACCATTGCCTCGCCTTAGGACTAAATACTGAATCCTCAACATAACATATGTGTGTACGTACCTACATAAGTGATATGAATATTACAAGCAATTACATTATAATTAAAAATATAATACTTAACATTGATTACAAGTAACAACTCTGATTGCGAACTAAGCTTAAATTTATATGAAACCCGAACTCAGCGGCAAACAAACTTCGTAGATAAGTATAAAATTATTGGCGTAGCTCATGTGTTCCCGGTAGATGGGCGGCTAAAGTTGCAATTTACCACCTCAAACGGAAATATGAACCTCAAGTTGCACCTAATTGGAAAATCAAGAGCCATATATTTCCCGTAAGCCTTCCTCGGGGACTCGTACAATTTATATGGCAGTGGAAATCTCGAGTTAGTCTAGGTTAGGTAAAGCTGGATTTATTGGACGTTTGAGCTGGATGATCGCTTCCGTCACTGTCGCAATCGTAATGTAAAGTATTGGACAAACTTGATCAATTATTCCAATAGCATCTGAATTGTAATTTAAAAAAACTCTTACTTCAAAAACTAAGAACACACTTTTATCGTAGCCAACTTCTGGCTTCATCATCAGATCAATTCTATGACATCATTGTGGTGAACAATGTATGTATTGTAATTTTTTATGAAATTAAGATAGGAAACGAGCATGCAGCACCAACCTTCCGCTGCCGCCCATGACAACTGTGACCAACACAGAATAAGACTGAAATCGGGACTAAGTGCGTTCTAATTCAGTCACAGATGCTACCCTTGAGGACTGAGATAGTCGCAACCAAAGAACTATAGCCGCAAACGTTTAGCCAATACTACGATGATGACAATAATGATGACGAGCTTATTCATAACCTCAAGACTGAAGTTTTCTCTGAACTAAAAAGTGAGTTAAGGGCATATGTCAAATTTTCGTCTGAGTTAATTTCCATCTCTTGGCCGCGAGTCTACGACAACCCTATAGGTCTCCGTCACAAATACCCCTTTACTCCGTCTTGATGAATCATCCATGCTTATAAATAAACCAATTTCCCTTGCTATTATTAGTAGTATTAAAAACCCATCAGAGTTGATTTATCCGGATGTTAGAGTTTTGGGAACTTTAATTAAAAACCGTAGAAGGCACGTAACGATCATTTTATGCAAATTGAAGAACCACCTCGCTCGCCATTCCAACCATTAATAAGTAATTTATGTAGATGCGTAATGGTACGTATTTCATATTTATGAGACTTCGATTTGCTTAAATATTACCTAATTTTAATATCAAATATCATTATACGTATACTAACATTAGTCATACGAGGATTCCCTCAGTGTCTGTGTCGGTTACACGAAAATTTTATCTATCACTTAAATGACTGCTCAAAAATCGATCCCGGAACTTTTGTTTCCACACCAAATCAGGCCGTGAATTCAGAATTACATATTTGAAACCATTTCAACCAACATTTTCATAAATTCATGATTTTCATAAACGGGATACATTTAAATCAAATAATTATGGGAAAGACTAAAATGAAATAAATATGGAACTGCAATATAGTATGCTTTGTAGTGTTGTAAATATTAATTAGTAGCAATGTATCTCAATTAAATCTACACTAATACTGCTCGCAGCACGTTTCGGTAATGCAGAATTATTGACGCATAAAGTTAATTATAGTGATCTGACGTTAGATAATACAACTTCATTAGCTGTTGGGATGGAAACGGGTCAAAACAGACCACATTTCGTTTTGATACCTTTAATTAACCGTCCACGCTATAGACCATATGTCCGGATTTGTGCAGGTTATGAATTCTTTAGTTTATTTATGTTAAAAATAAATTATAATCATTTTATTGATGATTGTAATTGGCTATAAAACTATAGCACCGATTTCTATGTGACCCTATATTAACACCCCGACAACGGTTTCTGCCTGATAGTCAGTATCTAGTCCTGAGGCGAGGTAATGATAATGCCGTTACAATGATGATAAGTATGCGTTGTTTTACGAAGATTCAAAAAGTTGATAAGTGTGCGATAATCACTGAAATCTTAAAATTTTCATGTGTAATATTTTTTGAGAAGTCTACGCGTAATGGCTGTAACCCAGCTCTAATCCGGTAGAAGAGATTCCATAAAAAAAGAGATGAAAATTTAAGGGTTATGTTTTTATCATTAGTGCCTACCCTGGGCTACTATCTTGCGTATGATCATCTCATTGTCTAAACGTATATTACAACAAGCGTTACATTTCAGGGCTGTCGCTGTCGCCGTTCGTGCGGCACTGGCAGCCGGCGGCGTACGAGCCGGCGCAGGCGGGCTCTCGGCGCCGACGGTCCGCGCCGACCCCACCCCCGCCCGTCGCACCTCCCGCTTCGCCCGCACCGCAACCGCTTCGGTTCATCTTCCGAGCGCACAACAGGTAACGTGAATGTTTAAAGCACACACGTGCTCTTTTGGGACAGTTTACCCTGACCATGGTCGAACCATCAATTTTTGGGTAAAATCCGACATGCCCCACTCGTGGTGCACCCTGCTGAGCGACGGACGAGATTACAGTGGCCGGTCTCACTTTTCATAGGTCGCTGGACTTTGTGCAATCAACTTTAATCTTTAAGGTACTCTAGTCAAAGTCAAAAATAAAATATCTTTGACTTTGGTGGTAGCCAGCTGGCTAGCTACCACCCTCCTGCTTATGTCAGCCGCCAAACGGCTTCGTGGCGCGGCGGGGGGCTTGAGGGTCAGTTTGTTCATCCCTTTTCCTTCTTTCTCGGCCGACAACGCATCGGTGATGGTGTTATTGATGTCCACAGGCGACGGTGACCACTTACCATCAGGTGGTTCATCTCGTTGTTTGCCGGCTTTCAAAATAAATATTAAAAAACCCCCTCGTTCGACATTTTGGATTTCGAAATCCCTAAAACTAAAATGGAATTTTGCATTTTGCATAAACTAAATTCGCAGAAAAGACGTTCTATCTCGATTTTCAGTATCAGCAGTTTGTAACACTTTTGAAGAAAATCTTTGCTGTAAAGAACGTCATAGAACCAGTAAAGGATTTAAAGTGACGCCCTTAGAGTCTTCGCATTAAAAGCAATCTCTAAGCAAAATCTGAATTGAAAATAGAATATAAACCGACTACAGTACATAAAACAAGAAAGTCAGAGATATATTATGTTATAGTAGGCAGCTAGCAAAAAGCCGCAAGTTATCGCGTAGCTCGGAAGGCAAACGACCACAGAATGCAATAGCTCCTTTTAGTACAAAGGCAACAGCTGCTTGGTGTATCCGGAATGTCGTCGTTTAGTGACACTTGTTGTGGTTTCAGTTCACAGCTCTATCGACACACAGACATCCTTTTATGTTGGCGGCAACGAGCTGCTAACATGTTATTTATTTATTGAAATATTGTATAAATAAATTTGAAATATTTAATTACAAAGTTAGTGATCATTGGTCTCACGCTAGGATTCCCTGTGTTGTGAAAGACCAACAAAGTTTAAATAAAACATACCTATAACAAAAACTTTGAATAAGGTACATTTTTCTAACTAATACTATCTACTTATAGAAAACATGTGCTGAGTGTAAGTGTGCGTGCGTGTGTTGTGTGTGGTTCAAATGACACAAGCCCCTTACTCGGTGATAAATTTCCCTTTATACTCGACGCACATATTAATTTGTACAAAAGCTCCATAGCTCAATGTGGCAGCGGCCAATCCTACGGGTATCGCAGCCGTCAATAAACATAAGTCAGCATTAATAGATGCATTGCGTGATACCCTACATGACGCGATGTAATTTGTCTGCACGGGGTGGAATCCTCGCGATGGATTTCATCGTTGTTTAACTTTGGAGTGAGGAGTTGGGCTTCAAGCTTCAGCCTCCTACTGAACATTGGTCTGTCCTCGTAACTAAGGAGGCTTAAAGCATACTCCACCACGCTGCTCCAGTGCGGATTGGTGGAAGTGGAGTGAGGAGGAAATGGCCGAAAATCCATACATCCTTGATTGCTACATTGCTGCTACTGCTACTTATATTACGTGCACCTTGCATCAGCAAGTAAGATCACATTAAGGATTAGGATGGTATCGGTTCCCTTCTGTTATCGCTTTGTTTTGTGCCACTTATTTTGGCCTTGACTGTACTTGTCTAAGATGCTTCTGAAATCAATTCTTTGTAGGTTAACATGCAATCGATGGAAGGAAGAAAGCAGTGGACAATGATTTCAATGATTAGACTCTTTGTCTGCTTGTAGGAGCTACAAAGTATATATAATAATATAAAAAACAAACAGCTTACATATGCCCTAAATAAAGTGTGTTGCGTCTGTGACAAATTGTCACTTTAAGTACGCGTTTCTGTAGAATACGACGTTTCTGCTACAAACGACGTCACAAACTGCTTTTAGGTTGTTCAATATTGCCTTCCTTGCCTACCATTACAAGGGAAACGTTGGGAATTATCTTCAATGTTTATGGTACGTTCGGTTACCCAGCAGTTGAGTAATCTGTGATTTTCGAGACGCCTGAAGCATTTCATGTAACGGTAAGAGCTATCAGGAGCTCAGTACGAAACAGCCTGGTTGTCTGCACATAAACTCGGTAGATATGCACCATTCTGCGCTCACGGACGCAAGCACTGATACCTGTGCAATATTTTCGCCAGCAGCAGTAACGGAATTCGAAAATAACAGTTTACGGAGGACGAAACGGTACTTTTTGTAATGAAACTTTACCATTGGTAGGGTTCCGTAATTTTAAAGAACTCACGGTGTGCAGGGTAGGGTGTACAGGGTGACTGGCGTTTCGGTCTTTCAGTTCTATCACATATGTTCTTCGCGGGTAGTTACTGGATGGATAATATATTTTTATACAACCATACAGACTTTGGGGGCTCGTTAAAGTTTACCATAAGTACCCATCAATCGAGATTAGAGGGTAAATTAGGGGAAAACGTAAAAAAGTCTTCGTTACACTTTTTATTATGCTTAGTTGAATTATGATTACGTAATCATAATTTTGAGTAATCAAATATATTTTTGAAATCCTGTGTCATGACCTGTTTCATACCTTAGTATTAAAAAAACTGTTGATTTAATGTCTTTGTAATTTTTAATACCTATAATTTTCGTCTCGTTTTCAATCCATATAGATTCTAACAACTCGCTTGCCCGCAAGAATACTGTATTAACTCTAAAAACTTACTTTTTCAGGAGAAGCAATTAAAGCTTTTAACTACAAATATTGTGGTACTTTCTTACGAGAGGTATATTGACACAACTTTCGTAATTTGCTTATTCGGGGAGCAAACGATTTTCGACCTCATTCAAAAGGTAGAACGTACTTTTTTTATTCGAACTGTATCATTAAGTCAGTTAGTGCCAAATTTTGACTTAATACTGTATTCTTCCGGACAAGCGAACTGTAAAATTCCACACAAAACCATATAATTATCACATCCAGGGAATAAAACGAAAACATTATTTAAAGTTAAGTACATATTACGGCAAAGAAATTGTGAGTATACACAATTACGATTATTCCGAAGAATTCGCTCAATATTGGATCATAATAAGTGAAACATGATATTAGCGACAATACATAAGCTGAAGACGTTCAAAGCAAGAGGCTAAACGTGAATAATGAGTTTCGTATCTAATTACGTGAACGTAGGGCTATATTATTATATTTTCTCGGGTGGTGGATATTAGTGATGTCTTATTTGTTCATGCCACCAGTAATACAGGGAATCCTAGTACCCCTCGCACTAGAAATATGAGTATGTAAGCAATTACCCGTGCCCAGGAGTGGGACAGTTATGATTATGATCAAGCGATCATAAAAAAAACTGCGGGAGTGCCGGCAGAAGTGAAAACTTGAACATTTATTTATTTTTCTAAACAGAAGTAAATCAGTTGTCCTACTACCTACTTTAGATGTGTAGCAACCCTACATTTATAAAAATAATTTTTGGTCAATGAATTAGAAATATATGTAGGTATTTAATGTAAACCGCACTACATTATTTAATAATCTCTTAACCGAACTTTCAAACTAACTGTTATCTCGTACCCCCGGGAACTGATCCATTTCTACTGCTCGTACACGTATCACAAAGTATCCTAAATATTGATCCAACGAGCTATACGGTGTTTAGTGGTCGCGACTACGTTGTCACAGATGAGGGCTCAATACATTATTTTACCTCTTAGTCTCACTATGAAGCGTTTGACAAGACGTGACATGGCGTTTTAAATTGTACATTCATAGTGTCAATTTGAAGTAACCATTTGGCAGAATTAATAACGATAGAATTTCGAATGAGACCGAGTCTCTACCTACTTATTTCATCCATCAACTAATTTTGACCCCATGAAACAAATAAACAAGATAGACCCAATAATGTCCCACTTGTTAGCAATACCTTCACACGAAAATAAATATAGGAAAATAAACTTTTTAAGTAATTGGCAGATTTTCTCATAAAATATTACTGAAGCGGAGGGCTGCGCAAACACGCCCGAACAACTGCCGACTTAAAGACAAATATGAGTAAGAGTTTCCTGATAAGTTTGTTGGGAACGAAAATACTTTTGTTTTATTTCTCTTGTATTGCGTTATGGGATCGCCTGATTCTTTGTTTTCAGATAACCGACGGATTATGGCGTCATTTGCTTCAGAAGGTCAAATTAATGGAGTTTGTTTATATTAATAGTCGATTTACGAGCAGATGAGTCAACTGATGGTACCACCAGTAACACCAAAGGCATCTCTAACGCGTTGCGGGCCAAGAAAGAAGGAAGTGGAAAGAATGAAAGAGAAATTATTGCTGTCAAGTCCCCCGCCGGAATACGATAAGTCGTTTGGCGGCTCACTTTAACCAGATGGTGGTATTGGTGGTAGCTAGCCAGCAGGGTTTACAACCCTACCACCAGCCTAAGGTAAATTCAAGATTAAACTGGTTGGTACAGAGTTTCGCGACCTCTAAAAACAACCAAGCACCGTAACCTAAACTGAGAAAGAATTTAAAGTATTCCGATTTCCAAGGTCTGCAGTGCCAGATTCCACAATTTTTTTTTCGTTTTAAACTGACTTATCGCACTCGCACTCAACTTTTTAAATGACTATGACCATGATCCATGTCGCTGGGTCGAAGGTATCCGTATAATATAGAAAATATATAAACTATAGAAAGTGTAAGGCTGTCAGTGAAAACGAGACTCACAAAAATTGTATTTTACCTTCTAATTACTAATTTTTATGTGGTAATATGTAGAAAGAGTAATTTCACGTAGGTTTTTGTATGTTTAAGTTAGCTTGAAATAATTATAAAGCCCGTGATAAAAACGCGTAATTTATGATGCGGTTTCTATTCTAAGGATTATGTTTGTCGAAGTAAAACAAGGACACTAGTTTATTATAAAACTCCCAGCGTTTAGTGAGTAGAACTCAGCACGTCCCAGACTAATCCATTTGCGACGACCACGCGTGGCTTCAGCTTCGTACTCCATCTGAGTAATTACAATGATTCACGGCGGACACCAATTTTGGACCCCTTTATTCCCCCTATATCGATCTCTATAAACTGTATTCCCCTTTTGGTAAATTAAACTTGTGAATGGGCTGTTCAAAAATACTACGTTAGGGGAAACGGACTCGTCTCACGTTGTGTTGTAAATACCATAGTGTAGATATTTTAACCATACTGTATATAATTAACCATTATGTTCAAATATTGTGTACTAGTATGTGCGAAATTAGAGATGCAACTAAGATTCGACACATTATAAATGTACCATGAAAATATCCTAATCTAACTTTTCTTTAATTTTAAATTGATATATCGTAAACCGACCAATTATTGGCACTTTAAGGGTGAGCTACGTGTCAGTCTGAAATTAAATTACCATAAAATATTATTTGCAAAAGCTAGTAGACAAAACATGTGACAGAATCAAAGAAAATACTTTAATCTTTGTTTTTATAATCATTTTTATGTGATTGAATAGTATTAAATAAATATTTTATACTTAAATCCGAAAGACTACAGTAAGTCCTATTATTGGCACACAAATTCCTAATATTGGCATTAACTAGTCCAATTATTGGCACCTACCTACCATTCCTACCTACTTTACTTAGGGTATAATTAATACACTGTTTTACACTGTGTGCTTTTATTTTGGTATGTTATATATCTCGAGGGTAGGGTGGGCGTGTCTCGCTGTCAGAATGGTCAGTCATGGCGTAGGATCCAAAATAATACCACTCGGGTTCAACTAAGCCTTTTAATCATTCGTGTACACAACCTTCTCGCAAAATAAGAACGGATCGCACAGGTACACACGGATTACAAATAACCTATGAAGTTACTTTCGCAAAATCACAATTGATTGCACTGATATACTCGGATTACAAATTAACGAAACAATATTGGAAACGCAGCGATTTCAATATCACGTGGACACGCCCTTCGATATCACGTGGACACGACCGTTCTCAACGACGTTCCGAATCTGAATGCCCAATCGCCGCAATGGCTACCGTCCAAACTGTCTTTCTGTCAAAGTCAAACTCAAAGTGTGACCACGTGATACCGACTTCGCTCAAGTGAACTACTTGACGCTTCCATTATTCACTAATAGATGGCGCTACGTGTTTACGCTCCGACACGGCCGTCCTGACCTTTCGCACGTCCCCGTGCGAAATACGTGCGCAAATTGCAAAAGTCATATTTCACAAAACAGTCGCTCGGTCAACCTGACTAAACTTAGGAATACTTAACTTTACAAAAGTCAAGACTCAAGACAACCTGCATCCGGCGTCTGATAGTCTCAAGACAACCTTTCACAGGCGTCTGATAGTCTCAGGACAACCCTTCACAGGCGTCTGATAGTCTCAGGACAACCCTTCACAGGCGTCTGATAGTCTCAGGACAACCCTTCACAGGCGTCCGATAGTCTCAGGACAACCCTTCACAGGCGTCTGATAATCTCAGGACAACCCTTCACAGGCGTCCGATAATCTCAAGACAACCCTTCACAGGCGTCTGATAGTCTCAGGACAACCCTTCACAGGCGTCCGATAATCTCAGGACAACCCTTCACAGGCGTCCGATAATCTCAAGACAACCCTTCACAGGCGTCTGATAGTCTCAAGACAACCCTTCACAGGCGTCCGATAGTCTCAGGACAACCCTTCACAGGCGTCTGATAATCTCAGGACAACCCTTCACAGGCGTCCGATAATCTCAAGACAACCCTTCACAGGCGTCTGATAGTCTCAGGACAACCCTTCACAGGCGTCCGATAATCTCAGGACAACCCTTCACAGGCGTCCGATAATCTCAAGACAACCCTTCACAGGCGTCTGATAGTCTCAAGACAACCCTTCACAGGCGTCTGATAGTCTCAAGACAACCTGCATCTGGCGTCTGATAGTCTCAGGACAACCTATCACAGGCGTCCGATAATGACTCAAGACAACCTGCATCTGGCGTCTGGTAGTCTCAGGACAACCTATCACAGGCGTCCGATAATGACTCAAGACAACCTGCATCTGGCGTCTGATAGTCTCAGGACAACCTATCACAGGCGTCCGATAATGACTCAAGACAACCTACATCTGGTGTCTGATAGTCGCTCTGTCAACGTGGCACAGGTTTACTATTTAGAGCTTTCAAAACATAGGAAAAATGGCTACTAATGCGAGTAAATTTTAATTAACTTTGTATTGCATTTTTTTTATCCCTAACTACCGTAAACTACCACTGCTTCCAAGTGTCGCTATGGAGAAGAAGCAGCGGAACAAACTCCATAACATTACAACACATGTTTGTACAAGATTACCAATCAATTATTTGCGCGATTGTAAACTTTTAATCGGTACGTCGTCACCGTATAAATCTACGTGATTCGGCGTCTCCACGTGATCCATCTTCACAAACGCTCTACCAGCGGCAACACGTACTCGGCATTGGATATTACCTGTAACATCAAAACACAAACGCGAGCATCTCTCCAAGCTCGGCCCTTCCCGACCAATAAAGCAATTCTCAAATAGCTAGTCTGTCCGACCAATATTAAGTTTCAAAATTATTAAAAGATGGAGATATTATGAGATGGAGCTCATATGACCAACCAGTACAAAACTTTGAGCTATTATCTAACCAGTATTTGTACCACTCCAAGTTCCAATTCCAACCAGTATTTAAACAATTTGTCACAGTTCACTCTTGAGCAAAAATGGCTGAAGGTCATTCAACTCGAATTAAAACAAACTTAGTCAACAACATCACTTTACTTAGTACTCACAAAACATAGCCTCTCAAGCTATGACATCGGTACCCATAACACAAGGGACCATTATCCAGTTACTAAACATCGTGTTGACTATCTCTAGGCCTATCTGCCTTAATTTCCTCATAATTGATCGTCACATAAAATTCAGCAATAACAACTTAACCTTCAGGCACTTTCATCATCAATATCACGGCTAACAAAAGCCTTCATCAAACCAAACCCGGTTATTAAGAATTATAAAGTCAAACAAACATACTGGTTAAACAATATCCCTCATATCCAATAAACTTGTAATAACTTATTATGTCATAGTTTTAATTTGCACCAACTCAAAACATAACAGCTTGTACTCAAAATAAATTAACTGGTCACTATAGATTATCTCAAAAACAACTTAATTGTCACCAACTCTTTTAACCAAATTAGACAATAGGGGATACAAAATTCTCTATACTAATAGCCAATGCTACGCATCACAGTCGTTCGAACCAAATAGCCATAGTATGTGAATGTAAACAGGTAATTGTCAACTGTACCACCGCTTGATATAAAGCTCATTTGCAAGTGACCTCAAAAACAAAAGAATAATTATTCTTCAGTAAAGCGATAAAAAAAAAATGATACAAATCACCCGTCACACCGCACCACACTTGCAGCCGCTAGGCATGACACCAGAGGCGCGAGAAACGGCGTTTGTCCCGGCCTCCCTCGCCAGCATCAGCGTCAGCACGTGACAGACGATGCGGTCCCACACAACGCACGGCCACTTAACCGCTCCCCATGTAGTCATCGCAGGTCCACGTCGGCTCAGCAAATCCGATGCAATCAAGAAACAAAATAGTCAAGAAAGAAAAATAAGCAACGCGTGAAATAAAAGTTATTTCTCTGCACTGCATCACATTATTACCCGAAAATTAACTAAATCGGAACGGAACAACAAAATACCTTAAATAAAGTGTTTCCTTTTTCTACACGATTGAAAAGTCAAATCTACCTTCATTAACTTTAACAAGAGTTAATTTTGATGCTACTTAGCCTTGAATGATTCTTTTCTTTACAGCGAAGTAAAAAAAAAGGAAAATGAGACATTAAATTGAATTACTACCGAAACCACCGATTTCCTAATTGACACCTATGTTATCGATCACTTCATCATTATCACATCTACAGCCACTGTCCCACTTTTGGGCACGGGGCTCCTCTGACAATGTGAGGGATACAGGCTACAGTCAACCACACTAGCCAAGTGCGGATTGGCAGGCCAATACAGATTGTTGTCCAATTATAACGGTTAACCAAAAATCTAATTAAGATTTTTTTTTTATCACAATAGATGTAGTGAAATAAAAATTATGCCATACCGATACTCGCTGTCTTACTTGAAATTCCTTATGTTCTACCACAACCTGATACAACATATCTCCAGCAAGTAAAGAGATGTTTGTGGATCACATTATCACAGTAACCTGAAAAGCTGAAATAGGTCCTTTATCCCAACTTCTGATCTCGAGGGTAGGGTGGGCGTGTCTCGCTGTCAGAATGGTCAGTCATGGCGTAGGATCCAAAATAATACCACTCGGGTTCAACTAAGCCTTTTAATCATTCGTGTACACAACCTTCTCGCAAAATAAGAACGGATCGCACAGGTACACACGGATTACAAATAACCTATGAAGTTACTTTCGCAAAATCACAATTGATTGCACTGATATACTCGGATTACAAATTAACGAAACAATATTGGAAACGCAGCGATTTCAATATCACGTGGACACGCCCTTCGATATCACGTGGACACGACCGTTCTCAACGACGTTCCGAATCTGAATGCCCAATCGCCGCAATGGCTACCGTCCAAACTGTCTTTCTGTCAAAGTCAAACTCAAAGTGTGACCACGTGATACCGACTTCGCTCAAGTGAACTACTTGACGCTTCCATTATTCACTAATAGATGGCGCTACGTGTTTACGCTCCGACATATAAATTAAAGTATTTAAAGTTTTCAAAAATATACTAGCTGACCCTGCGGACGTTGTTCCGCCATATAGATTGTGAATGATTAAAGCGAGATTTAAATTTGAGGGGCGGGGGAAGGGAAGTAAAAATTTGGGATTATGTGTATTTTTTATGCCACACCATAAAAAAATAACCAAAAAAAAAATTTGTTCAGAAATTGAAAAATCTTTTTTTAGGGTGAACAACCCTTAACATTTAGGGGTATGAAAAATAGATGATGGTCGATTCTCATACCTACTCGACAAGCACACAAAATTTCATGAGAAGCGGTCGAGCGGTTTCGGAGGAGTATGGTAACTAACATTGTGACGCGAGAATTTTATAAGAGATTAAAAATAAACTCATACCTAGGTACATAACATAAAATCGTTTTTTTATTCTAGGTAGGTACCTATTCGTTTTGGTACTTTCACCTTATGAATACTTTAATGATCTTTGAGATCTTTCAATTTTAATAGATCCATATAGGTAGGCTATATGAATCTAACTACTTATCTATATATGAATAAAAAACATACACATCGGTTATTAGCACTCCATAATCTATTATGGGCACCACTGCAAATAATTAGTTTTTGCTATTAGCACTGTGGGCCAATATTTGGAAATTAATACTTAAGAAAAAAATATTGATGGATAAACAATAATTTAATTATAACCTTTACAAAATAGATCATAAACTCGCTTGTTGATAATAAAATAAATAGTGCCAATAATAGGATTTTGATGAATTTATTGGTCCATATGTTGGCACACGAAATAAATAAAATGTGATAAACAAAATAAAAAAATTATCTTTGAATCTACTGCTTAGATGTGTAAATAAGTATATTCAATTATTTTGAAAGTATCAATAAGCCGAATAGCTGCGATATACTATGATTAATAAAGCTCTCATCTTAAGAAGAAACCAAAAAAGTACTCCAAATGACTAGCACAAAATGTCAGTTGTTATTTCTAAATCGCCATATTGGTTATTGGAACAGTTTTGCCAATTTGTAACAGAAAAATAACACTATTTTACGTTTTTATGCATACCGAACTTGAATAGTCTATAGTTTCCTTGTATTTTTTAAATAAACTCTAAAGTGCCAATAATTGGACGAGTGCCAATAATTGGTCGGTTTACCCTACGTACTTATGTACCTAAAAAATACAAACCACAAAGTTATCAGTAATTTTTTATATAAGGAACGTGAGTGTACGTAGGTACCTACATAAAAATTGACCCGTTGCACAGTATTAGCACATTTCTACTGTGGTATTAGTGGTCTCTACGACGAGTACATTCTGTACATTTGACCATAGCGCCAATAAAAGATAACCCGGATCGAACAATACTTACCCACTAAAGTTAGAAACTGCACAACAATTGGCGTGCAGGTAATTCGAATTCTCCCCGGAAGTGTTCCATTGAGGTGATTGCTCCAGCCAGCTTCAAGTAGGATGCGATTCTGTAGTTCGGTGCCTTTTGTTAACGGAATCCTGTTGTTCATGTCAGCTATTACGTTTCAATACTCATCCAGAAACTTATAATATGAAAGCATCGAATGCTTTTAGCCAATATAAACGAACTATCGGGAATTTTCCGAGTCTTCGACGAAACCAGTAGGCAGATTTTGTGTACTTCCTGTGACGGGACAATAAAAAGAGTCAGCAAATTAAAACTTAAACCACTGCACACGTATATCAACCTAGTCTCCCTTATATAAGGTTGAAATTAAATTACAGTAGTTAAATACGAGCGAGAATCCGGAAATTTCCAATTGTTCTTCGATTTTTCGCATGTGAATAAATATTTCTTAACCCTTACATTGGCATTTATTTCTCAATACATAAACATAATAATTAATCATTTTAAAATCGCTAAAATAATTAAAGCGAAAGAAATGTTAGCATATTAAATTAGGCTTTGCTGTATCTGTATCCCACTAAAATAATTTCATGTAAAATATCAATTAAAAACTTATCACATCTCAAGATGACGTAAGCCCCCTAATTCTACAAGGCATGATTACTAGTCCAAATCTGAAAATCCTACATCTTGGGCAAAAAGTAAGGCTAGGCCGTTCATTTTGCCCAAGTAGGGTTTCCAGAGTTCAGGCTAAGCTGTGAGTGAGGGCTTGTAAATACGACGAAGTAGCTCGAGAACATTTAGGCCCGTCTCGACAGCGGTACTCTCGTGTCCCCGGATACAGTTTACCTTCTCAAATACGGTTCAGACTTTACGTGACAGCTCATATCCACTCTCCGTAATCCTCCGTAATGCTCAATTTATAATCAACTTACGGGAACTAACATTGCCACCATCGGGGATTGACACACATATAGCAGATAATAGCCACAATAATCAGCAACGCATAAAAACATCCCGGTGTGTAATGAGTTACAGACGTTACATTATTGCGAATAATAACCGTCGGAAGCTAATACACATTGTGGTTGAAATGGCACAAACATAAACCTTAAAACGAGGTGCACTTTGCTCAATGGGTCGGACGAGCGGCTAATCGACAGTTGTGGATGTAACCGGCTAATGGCACGGCTTCACCGGGAGTCCGGGACTGCGCTAACGATTACAGTGGATTGACTATCAAAACAACATTGTAATGTTTTATTGTTGCAATGGACAATCCCTAATTACGTAACTCAAATTGATAGAAATAGGTATCGTCTGCAATAAGACGTGTCGGCAACACATGTCCGTATTGTCGGGCTAATAGCTTTTGTTTCTACGACTATACAATGGTCACATTAGCTTACTTTTCAGTCGAATGAAACTTTGTAATTTATGTATGGTGCTATCGGTGTACGCCTTGCCGGCACTATTATGTTACTGCTCATTTCTATATCAAGTTTAATAGAGGAATAATGGTATACCAAGTACAATTAAGTACCGAACGAACGATATTGTTACAGAGATAAGTACCTACATACACTGTTTTACTGAATATGGATATATAACGGCTTACTCACGTCCTAGTTTAATTGGGTTGCCCAACAAGTTTGTTCGAATATTATCTCCATTCTCCAACTTTGCTAACTAATATTATATTAACGAGAATAAAAATGAGAGCAATATGTATGTAGGTATTTGAAACTTGTTGTTAAAAAATTAAAACATTTCATTATGATACGGGTACTCACGATATGTTTTTTGTTTATCCAAACAAAATCAAAAGACATATCGTGAATACCCGTATCATAATAAAATGTGCACAATCCGCGATGAATTAAGTTTAAAATTAAAACATGTTCAACAAAAAATACTCCAGCTAATTCCAAACATGAAAAAAGATCCCTATATATTAAAATGCCTACGTAACTTAGATTGTGGGGAACACAATGAAATCTCTGAATGGCGTACAAAAACGATGAATGTTGAACAATATAAGGTATTCTAACAATAAAGTAAGTTTTCCGTTTCAAATAAGTATCATTCCGTCAGGAGTCGCGGCGCGAGCCGTTTGTTACCAAAAAATGAATAATGACTTCGGGAAATTGCGTTTCATAACAACTTCTTAGGGACTTCTCAGTTTTGAACCCTCGCAAATGAGGATGGATGCGAGAATGTGGGCCCGGTTTCTAATAAAAGTTTCTAATTTATGCTGTCGCTTCCAACTGATTTAAACAGGCTTTATTAAACCGACACTGAAATCAGTTTAGGCGCAGAGATTTCCTTACGTGTCCACATAATTCAGCGTCGTTTACTTGGATTATGACCATTTTCAAGCAGCACTACAGTTAAATGCCGATAAAACGACACAATACATATAAGTATTACGTACATTGACTTAATATTAATTACGTATACTTAATGATATACGATAAAATAATGAGTAGGTAAACAATTTGAGCAACTGTTAACTTCTGTCCAGGTAGACGACCTTTATTAATGAATGAATCAATTTAATTTATTAGGTAATTGATTAAATTAGTTACTTAACTAATGAATTTAATCAGCAGTATGAACAGTATTTGTTTCAGATTAAGTATCGCATTGGTTATCAGATTCGAAACTGAAATTAACAGTAGCCAATTTAATAATTTTCTCTCCTAATATCATTATTTCTCCTTTATAGTGTAACTATGTAAAAAACCGAACGGCTATAGATATCTGTAGCATTTCCTAATCATATCTGAGAATCTGATAAATTAATCAATGTTCGGATTCGGACCTCCGCAAGCTAATAAGGAAAGTAAACCAAAACGTGATATATTTAGTTGCCTGCCGCGCGCTGTCCAAACCAAGTTTCCATTCAACTTAACTTCCAGTAATAAATATCCAGGTGAGAAAATATATTCTCATTTAATATCAAGATTTTCGATACCTATTTACGAGAAATAGTAGTATTGCTTCGCTTCGATTACTTATGCCTTAGTGCCCACAGTCGAAAAAATGTTTACACGGGACATTTTCAAATGATAATAATACTTATTTTTTTTGTGAGCTGATTGAAAGAAAACAAGCACTAAACGTGGGTAACGTTTAACCTAACGTTTAACGGTAACGTTTAACGGTAACGTTTAACGCTATGTAATGTCATGTAGGTAATCTAAAAGTAAATCTAAATTTAATGTAACCAATCACTTCTTTATTATTGAAATTTGCTTAACAGAGTTAGAAATATTCTGAATGGTTCACTTTGGTAACTTTGGTAATTAGACAGGCTTATGTTCATTTCTAAACTGTCAGCAAAACATCAAGGAGATTGAACAAACACCCTTCTTAATTTGTTGGTAATGCGACTGCGATGCCCCCCCCCCCTTCCCTCCCGTACCCTCGTACTGCTTAGTCATCAATGAGATAATTAATGTTTGGCTTTTATTTAACGGCCACCACTGTATGGAAACACAATGTTGAATTTATACGGATTCATCGTTTACGTTCATACATCTATACAAATAAATATAATTGGAGTGCGTGTTTGTAATATTAAAATAACCGCTTTTTACTAAATGCATATGTATACACGGTCCATATACCTACCAAAGTAACTTAGGCTACTTTTATTTTAGAAATTTCACCATAACTATTAAAATTCCACGTGGAGAAGTCGCGGGCACAACTAGTAGTATATATATTATGTAAAACTCAATAATATTCAAAGTGAAAAAAAAAATTATGGTTAAATTTGGACCACAGAGCGACCACGAGTTATTATTTATAATACCTGTCACAAAAGTGCGTGGCGAATTATGTTAATTTATTTCAAATCCAATATCTATTACTTAAAATATTTACTACAGTCTCCATGCATTATCGCGTTTTATACGAAGAATATAATTATGTAATTGGTTTTAGTGGTCATTTATTCTAAAAATGAATTTGTTTTGGTATTCCAAGTAAATTGAAATATCACATTAAGTTTTAAAACCTTTGGTAACGCTTTTATTAGGTATTAATATTTCGACTACAGAAATATTTAATACAATAGATGAGACCTTATTTGAACAGTTTGGTTTACTTTGACGAAGTCTGCTATAAATTTTTAGGAGACAGTTCTGAATCTAATTTCGTGAGTAAATAAGTAAATAACTAACATTGTCAGTCGCAACTGTTTAAATTTACCCAACCTCATAAACTTCTGATTTCTTTTAATGTACTTAATAGTTGCGTACATTGCCCTGCTTCTTATGGTAATGAGGAGTTGGTTAATTATAAAAACAAAGAGAATCATTTAAATTTTATAAAATTATATGCGTTTCAGCCTATAATTAAATGATAATTTCATCACCTGCTTCCGTGAAACCAGCACACCTGCTAGTTCTCCAAAATGTTCTAAAAGGCTTTGTGAAGTGTACCAATCCACTTTAGACCAGCATGTTGGAATATGGACTGTACACCTTACCCTGTGACAGGACGCCCCGAGCCCAGCAGTGGGACAGTTATGGGTGTTGGTGATGATAATTAGGAACAAAGTGATCGACGGTATTTCTTTGGCTTTCCACAATAACCGTTTAGATTTACCATTACCTTACCTAACCTTTAGATTACTATACTTATTACAATTTAATTTTGTTCTTCGTTTTTGAATGTAAATATTGTTTCAAATGAACAACACAAAGTGGTGAACCGAATGGTTTATCGGTTGGTTCACATCGAATAGTATTCCATGTTTTCCTATAACGAAGTTGTATCAATCAAGGGGACACGGGGGTGCGCTGTAATGAGATTACGCGCAATCTGCGGCAATTGTTGCCGCCGAACTATCTCGAACACGTATGTTTTGGGTAAAATTCAACAATGTATCGGGTTCAGATATTCTCCGCACCTTCTCTCCTCATTATTGTGAGCTTCAACCCTTCATGTCAATCAAAATTTATACATGTACTGTATTATAGGGTTTACAATAAACATTGTGTATATCGTAATTGGTATATTTTGCACCGTATCACGTATACGTATATATAGTAGGTACGTATGTATTTCTAAAACCGTCAGTGTTCATCTTCATCAATGATATTAACACGAAGGTTTCATAATAAATCGGTAAGCATGGTAATGAGGTTCAATTAATGAACCCATGTCATTATATGTAGATAATGACATGTGTTCATGGTAAACCAAAATATAACGTATGTTGTTTTTATGCCTCTGTTATCATTCTATTTCACAATAGACTTCGCAGAGCAAATTTTTGGCATGGCTATATATCGCTTAATGCATTACGCTTTCAGCACCTAATGTGTTAATTATGACAGCCTAGACCCTAGAGCACACAGAGACGAAACCGTTGGTTTACACCACTTCGCGGTTTTTAATAAACCCTTATTACCTATCTACTTAACAA
The DNA here is from genome assembly GCA_905404295.2 of Ochlodes sylvanus. NCBI lineage: Eukaryota > Metazoa > Arthropoda > Insecta > Lepidoptera > Hesperiidae > Ochlodes > Ochlodes sylvanus. The sequence continues at coordinate 10,628,735 of FR990131.1, forward strand.
GATTACCGCGATTTATCTCGTCTTTGTAAACTTATGCGGCCTGTTTTACCAACTAGAGCCATTTTCATAAAATATGTGTAATTTTTTGCGTATCTTGGAAAATTATATTATTTTTATAGCGAAAACCTTTCAGCGAAATTGTACACTGACGACATAAACTGCTTAAATCGCTACCGCAAGCATTGCTTGTTTATAATGAGAATAGAATAACGTTTAGGGTAAGTTGGTATAGTTTCTTTAGAACTCTACAAATAAGAGGTACCTCCATAAAATTTTGTAAGTAACACCCTGAAACGGCAGAGATTTTTTTAAAGGAGGGCATTAGATAGATTGGCAATATAACGTAGGCCGCAAGCGGAATAATTCAACCTGTAGGTGTTAAAATGTAGAACAGCGGTGTAACGGCCATAACTCAGTCTAGTCTTGTGTAACTGTGATATACGGCGGGCGCGTGACCACTTCACACCACTAGCTGAACTTACCCAATTTTTATACACCTATGTCTAGTTAAAAGTTCTCCGATGTTGGACGTTCGTTCTCGCTGCACGACAAACTTACTTCTCAAGCCTTTTCATACTACGTCGATAGTCGATACCATTCGCAGGTATTGAACTGAACGTTGCTTGTGTTTACTGTCGTTAACAAGTTTGTGTTTATTCTCTTTGGTAACGTCTTGTTGTGTACCGAATAGTCGTAAAGGCAAACTGATTTGTATTTTTACTTCGTAACGTTCATTATACTCCATACAATGTAATCATGATTACGCATCACGATTACATCTGGAATCTGGAGACACCTGGAAATGCCTCGTGATTACATTTGCCCATCCCTGCCATCAGAATACCTATAGCGTCCTCTAGCAACTGAAAGCATGCGATACTTGCATTTTTGTAGTAAACATCAAATGAATAAAAGTTATCCATCCATATAAACGTAGATCTGTAGATCTGTAACTGATCGCTGTCTGTACATGGAAGATATAATATATGAGGAAGACTTTTACTCGGAGTCTTTACCAACAGATCCCAAAACAATTATTTTAAGAATTTTTGTATGTTTGTCTGTTTATCTGTGGTTTTTTAAGCGGTAATCTCAGAAACGCCTTAACCTATTTGGGTGCTGTTTTCACTAATATAATGTTTTAAGCTTCATTTAACATTTAGTTTCTATTTTATACCAATCAATTGGTAAATAAAAAAGTTATGTCAGTTTAAAGAATCACGCCTAACAATTTCCGAATGTGCGTACTAAGGGTCATGTTTCCCGAAGCGAAGCGAGGGCGGGTTTATGGTAGATTTACAATAAAACTTGTCTGTGTTATTCAAACTCCAGTTTATAAGAAGAAACAAAAAAATGACTGAATCCATAACCATAAAAAAATATTGTGCAAAATTAGTAACGCATACAATTTCAACGCTCGACGAGGTTCACCGCAGAATTTCACCCACAAAGACTGAATACGTGCGCCCTATTTAAAGTGTTGTGTGGTATTAATAAAGCCTTTGGTGGGAGAACGGGAGAGCTATCTTATCATAAGATGCGTTCTTCGGCATAGTGTCTTCGAAACCGGAACATCTATTCCCTTGATTCTACTATCCGCGTTTTACCCTATTTGCGACCAAAACCGAGCTAAACGCGAATCGATACTGTTAAATGAGATTCAGCCCTATTCGAACACAATAAAATATCGATTTTCGATAAGACTTTATTCGGAAGGACGAATGGAATAAAAATATCAAATCAAAATCCAAATTCAAATCAAGTTGATATTGTATTCGGATGTCACTGATTACATGAGTTCAATAAAGTGAAGTGAAGTCAACGATTGAGCGTGTGGCTAGCGTGTCTCGATGCCATCTTGTGGAAGATGGAAACTACTGTTTGAACCCAAATGGAGTCGTGTGTGCATTTGTCAATCAGCGCAACCGCAGCCACTTACGGCCGCTGCTACGGGTTTGCTGACATTGTTATGGACCCACCCAACCACCAAATTGGTTTTGTGAATTTGTATTTAGTCAATTTTGGAAACGAGAAATTAACATAGATACAACCGGTCAATTGCGATTTTTTTTGTTAAAACTTTCTTGCTTTTTTGCAGTTAGAAATTTTTTTTGTTTAGTTATTAGGTATCTACAAATAAATAAAAAATATTTTTTGTTTCAATTTATTCCTATTTATAGCGCGAAGTCCTTTAATTTGGGAGTAATAATTGTGTGTCTGTTTAGTTAAATACAATTTATAATTAAGCGCAATTAAATGTCTAATAACTTAATTCTATGGAATATGTTACTGATATGTTTCCCGCCCTCTATTTGAGTAAAGTTCACATTGTGCTTATCAGATACCAGCGTTTTAACTATAATTATGTACCTGAAGAAGTTCTCATAACCAACGACTTGTGTAAATTAAATAAATCGTCAAGTAAAGTAATTTCGGATGTCGGTCGTCATTGTAGTAGCTAGTAATAAACATTTCCTGGGTGAGTCCGTGTTTCGAAGGGGGCTATATGCAATCGATTTAACATCCATAAATGTATGATTTATTGGACAGCAAGTTGATATTTCAGTAGATGACTCTAAATCCACAATTCTTTGTTGCGTCAAATATTGTAGCCTGTTTATCTAAATTACCTATTTGTTTTAAACTATCGAAAGTTTACGTTGTTGAGTTACCATGTCTGACGTATTGTTCGTTTGTGCAGAGAGTTCCGGCTGGTGCTGCAGCCCGACCCCAGCTCGGTGTTTGCGGACGGCGTCCAGTTCCAGTCCTCGGCCGGCCCCCTCTCCTACAACACTGCACAAGTCTACTCGGGGAAGCTAGAAGGTAAATGATAACGCTACACACATAACTTCACACCGCCAGTCCAAGACAAATCACACACACCCAGATAGCGAACAGAAATTAAAACTTGTCATGCAAACCGCCTCGCTGGGAAACGAACCCTTTGAACGGCGGTCCGGTATGGTAACCGTTGCGCCAAGCGGGTTGTCGTAATCTTCAAATAGTATGTTATAATATAAGGTCTTCGAGTCATTAGTGAATTTGCTTTTACTACCTTAGTTAGTGACCTTCATCCACGACTCCATCGGTGCTTACCATTAGGTGGGAGCGTAATATTCATTACGTAATTTATATGTATCTAATTAATCGTCTATCTCAATATATCCTCTATATTAGCGTATATCAAGGAGCAAACTGAGTAAATACCATTATTCCATTAATAAACCATGCTGTTAGTACGAATATTAAATTCTAGTAGTGCAACATGTGTTGGTAATGTTCGTAGGAGATGGTGAAACCGCCCGCACCGCGCCGGTACCGCGGCTGCATTAGCGATGAGTTATGTAATTTATGATGACGAGGAACTTGAGTCTACCGTTGCGTACTTGCTACAAGAACCCTTGCTGTTATCACCTTTTATGTAAGCCGACAAACGAGCGGATGCCACCTGATGATGAGTGGTCATCGTTACTCAAAGACAGCAGTAATATCAAAGGTATATACCAATTCGTTCGCTGCCATAAAACAAGCGAGGGGCAACATTATTTCTGGATTGACCTGTCTGGTTACAGTTTGTTCACAGATTATATTACGCACTATTAAGTACGTCTACATTCCCTAACAACGATTTTTGTTTCTTCGTGAAAAAAAAATCGAACCACCACACATTTTTAGGTTCCACGTGAAGTATGTATAAACATTATATTTAGTACTTTAAGTAGTTACAAAATATGTAACTCAAGCCAATTAAGTAAATAGAGTTTATGCTTTCTTCGTTGACATAGAGAAAATAACTATATTTGGTACCAAAAGTTAAATAGATTTCTACTTGAGCGATAATGACTGCCGTCACTATCTTATGTACAAGCTTTAAGTGATTAATTCAATGAAATTATGTTATCCTATCGACACTTCCTGATATTAATTTCATTAATAATTGTAGTATATCGGCGACATTGAAACGTCAATTGTTTTTCTTTTAAGTATAAAGTTTTTCAATATATTTTAGGAACATTATAATGTTATTACTTTAAGAGGTTACAATCACGACCCTAAAACATCCATGTAAATGTCCGCCCCTATCAGGAATCGAACCCAGCCCAATTAATCCCAAAGGGTCCGCCCATTAGGCAGGGTCGAAGTGGAACACAAGATCGTCGGAGCAACTTTTAATCACCCTCGCTTCGCTACGGGAAACCTATGCTATATTACTTGTACGCGAAATAATTTAAAGTAGGAAAGAAAATTATTTATTTCTCCAGTTTACAATGAATGATGTACCTACACACGTCAATCAGTTATAGTTTTTTTTTATAAGTATACATATAATTAATTATGTTCAAAGAATTTAATAATTTATTACTAGATATAAAAGTAAAAAGAAAAATATATTTTAAATTTAAACATTGAGTCGGTTAACCGGACTAACGTAAGCAGTAAGTAAGTAACGCAAAGTAGTATGTAGATCTAATTCCGGAATTTTTCAACCTATACGGCACAGATACTCTCTTTGATCTACGGTTATTTATATTTAACCTGCAGTATATCACAAGTTACAGCGATGAAGCGTAACTTTGGCTTTTATACCCTTATCAACGGTGCTTTCTCGACAAGCGCAATTAGTTTGAAATTATTGCTTTACTTATAACAACGTCCGCAAGACATTTAGCCAACAATAATAAAACTTGTAACAATCTCCTTGTGTAATCAAAGTTATTTACGCAAGACGGGCTATCTCGTGACAGTCTTGACAAGTGCGTGTAGGGCTGTGACTGCGGTTTACATCGTTTTCATAAGTTCTACAATCTGCTATTAAAGATTTGTATGAAAATCATTGTATCTTTGGAAAATAAAGATCTCCCGTCAGGCGAAACGACATGGCCTGGGGAGCGGCCGACTTCCAACTGATCTCAGTCGGAACTTATGCGAGCGGTGTAGAAAACTTCGATATCGTGATTCAGGCTTGTAGTGACTTCACCGTGTGACGTATGTACGGCGATGTCGCCACATCTAAAGTGAATAAAAAAAAATGTGAATTCCGAATCCACGTTCGACCTTTTTTTATTCGATGTCATGTTCACTTTTTCTTTTTCTACAGTAATGCCTAACATTACGTTATTTTGGTAACTAGAGAAAAACGATACCTCCAAAATATTTTTATTATTATCAGGTAAAATACCGAATACGACGCACAATTAATTGCTGGAGTTTCTCTCTCAATAGCTACCATTTTGTAAGCTAAAACTCCGTAACAATTGAATATTCAGGTTATAATCAAATCTTAATCGACATCTTATTGGCAATTACCCGTAATACCCGTACAACACAAAGCTCGCATTTACCATCTCCTAATATCAATGAATAATTAGACGCCGTGTGATTTGATTATGATTGTGTATTCGACAAAGCTTGGATTCGGCACATCAACGCTTTATGTATTAGTAATGGATGTGTAGGTAACTATGGACTATAATGGGAGCCGTCCATTTAAATTATATTGATTGAGGTTAACGACTGAAATACAATACAGACGAAAAATAATTGAACAACAATAAATTGCAAAACAATAGCGTCGACTGCAGTAAAAAGGGCTTTACTAATAAGAAAGACCTCAGGTGCGTAGAATACTTTCGCACTTGTGAATGGTGCTTATGCTTATGCATATTGTGGTTGCGACATTCGACCTTAATATACCTATACTACTCCGATGTTGATCTGATTCTGAATATATCGATGATATTTTAAAAATTCTAATTTGGAATCCAACAATGAAAGAATTATGTGATGTATACAATTTACTAGTAAATTTACAGGTTTGGGAGATCCATTTACTCGAATAAGTAATTCATGTGTATTTCATTAATATCATTCAGCAGTCTTCGTAGTTTCCTAATTGACGACGACAGACAAATACAAAAGCAAAGAAAAGATTGCTATTAATAAAGAAGGCGCAATATTGACGTCGTGTATAATGTCTATTCTGGTGTCAAATCATACACTTATTTATAATATATTATGGTAATATTGCTTCTAATAAGTTTTCGAAAAGAACTTCATGTTTATTATTCAACGTTGTTTACTGTGGGTTGTTATTGAAGGTCGTTCAGAGTTACACTAAATTACTTAGCTTTTCTTCGTAATATTTTGTTACTCATCATATTATTTACCTAATTTACTTTTAGTGAAACGTAACAAACAGTAAATAGGGGTGGAGGAAGCCTTTTGCCCTGAATTACAGGCAAAAGCTTAGCTTAGGCACTCGTCTCCCACACTATACTGATGTGCTTAACTGAACTAACTACATTGTGGTGAGAAATAATAAATATTTTTATTATTAATTATGTATTACTTATTAATAATCCTCGACCTGCATTTGTTAAAGTGTGAAATAATACCCCATTAAGGGCATCAGAGCAGAGAAGCCCTTATATCAGCTTAGTACGAGTAGTAAGTACTTATTTAAACTAAAATGAAACAACTATAACTTAGATAATTAAAAAATATTGCAAGTGTAATTTATTCCTGTCATTGATTGCCGTTGTTCTAACAAAGAATGGCTGGGTCTTGTTAACTTGTAATATAGTTACTTTGGGGAGCTTTTGAAAATTGTTGAATCAAGAGATTTCTCCTGAGGCGGTGGTTGAAATAAGTTTGAGAAGCTGTGCCCTACACCCAGGAAGCGTCAGCGAAGCAGGTCACGTGCGACTCGTGCGAGGGTCGTTTGCGCCAATTGACGCAACCTTATCTAATACACGATGCGAATCCCCGTCGAACTTCATCGTACTGTCATCGTTCGAGGAAACACTGGCGCTTATCCAAACTTTCAGTTCTATGCTTTCGTTAGATAATCTTGCCTCTTGGAACAATCCTCTTACAACGTGGAGTGGATATACGATTGCTAATTACGATGTATCATCCTGCGTAGATCACCGTTTAAATGGGTAATACACATTACATTTTTATGTAATTGTATTCAAACAATTATTTGTACCTAAATAGTAAAAAAAAATAACAAAGAAACTAAGCAATCGTAAGTGTCAAACCCCACGGTCAAAAGTTCCTATCGCCTTGTAGGATTGAGAACTGAGTCGACGAATACCACGGCAAGGCAAAACTAGAATAATTATTTCATTTCGTTTGATTCGTCTCGAAAATACTCTGGTCTACGATGATATCCAAGGTATGAAGATGAAGTCGGAAGTTAGTCACGATAAACCGTGCTATTAATTTTAAAGCGTTAATTAACTTGTTTATTAACTACTGTTTTCCTTTTACTGAGTTTTTCTTAATTTATATTTTAAAACGGTTCAAATAAGATTTCCTTGGCCATTTACTCAAAAACACAATTACTACGGCAGGATTTATAGCGCTGCCGTACGTGGCCGCTGCGGACTGTTATCTCAGTCTTGCCGTAATTGCTCGTCGGCGACATTCATTAAATTGTTTTATTTTATTATGTGTTCCGTTTTATGTTCCTCATTGCTTGTCATTAGTCATAACCCGGTTTATTATTCTGCCTAGGATGGCATTACACTAAACACGGTCACTGTTTTTATTGTATCAAAAAATGCTTGGCTTTTGATGGTGTCTTCGGACTCATAGCATTGTCTTGGATTTTTTCTGCCCATCACGGAAAAACTTCAGAACCAATCTTGACTATAATTGCTTCATAGGACCTACAATTGGATGCCCTTTGAAGGAACTTAAAAATATGTCAAATCTATTTGGATTGCAAACGATCGTAGTTACTACCTAATTTCTGCAACTCTTACCAAAACCGAGACCGTGAATGGTAAAATTAAAGTCTTAAAAGGTGTTTAATCAAAATTGTTCGTTGAATATTCACCAAAACACATGTTCTAAGTGAATTCAAAGCTTTAAGATTAAATTTACGATATAGGTGTGAACTTGTACGTATTCTAACCCTTATATAGCCGTTGAAACAATAAATTAAACAGGAGCTGAAGAAACTTCTATATTCTGTGAGTAACTTAATAAAACGGAATTACGAGGTGCGACCCATCTGGTATGGCGGAGGCAAAGTGAATTTTGATGAAATTACTTCACAAGTTTAATGGAGTATGCTTCTTTGGAGTTTGAATGTTTTAAAATAAATACAAACAACACGTCAATCCTATTATACTTTTCTGACATTATTTATCACTTAACCACGTTGTTTAATTAAACCGAAAAGTATTATCGATGAGTCATATGATTTGTTTTCATATAAATCAATAAAATTAACGACCGGTATGACGCAATGGTTATTGCGAGTCCTCGGTTCGTTACCCAGCGGGGCGAAAAATTTCAATATCGAGTTTAAATTTCTGTTCTCGGTTTGAGTGTTTGTTCTTGTCTGTTTGTCTGTGCGTTTGTTCCGGCCGGCCTTCGAAACGGCGTAACCGATTTCAATATAGTTTTCACTGATTTTCAATAAACATTGGGTCATTCAGTGTTTCAGGCAAAGAAGGCATTCAGGCAAAGAAGTAAATGTAAATAAAAAAACAGTTTTCCGTAGAAAAGGGGAGTTACTACTTACATAAAAATCTTTTAATCTACATCTAATCGTCCAAAAATTTCTCAAACGCCCATTTTTGGCATTAACATATCAATCATTCGCCTTAAATATATTTCACCGTTGTTCCTCAGAAAATTCTTCCAAAGATACTTTATAAACGAGTTACGCCGCCGCCGTCTCTCTTGATGCCTCGTCGAGTTACACATGACTGACTCGAGCTCATTTGTTTTAAATTCTATTCAAACGCCCGCCCTCATTAAAAGTCTTTTACTCCTATCGCAAGGATATAACGTTCCTTGAATGGAAATGATTCCTGAAAAACCTAATTTTCTATAAAACTCTTAGACATTGTTTTTCACTTAGGCAAATATCTTTACTTTTTATTAATAAAATGAGGGCCTGCGGGGAGAGTGGGTTTGTAATTACAGTTATTTATGAGCGGTTTCCATCCCTCCCATTGCGACTGCAAGTTGTGATTTTAATTCATTCGGCAGTCCCGAGCACCTCGAATTAGTTTGCATAAAATATCGCCGGCCATTTATTTGAACGTCCCTTGCTTGTTTGTATTTCAAAAGCTTATTTCGGGATAGTCATCGCTGTCGCTTGAATAAGCGCGCGAAGCAAAGTATAACTTCATTAACTTTAGACAATTCACCGCCCATTTATAAATGACGCTGTTTCAATGTGCTGGTGACTGCCCCCGTTTCGTTTCGGAAAACCTAAGTTTAATAACCACACTACAAAAAATGTTCGTGATTTTTTTTAAATTGACATATTTTTTTATTTGGAGACTGATTTTAATAAATTGATAATAACTAAACGATACATTAAGACTAAATTAACATTAAATTACAACCTAAGCTTACTAAAATACATTAGTGAAAACCGTATTCAAATCGGCTTAGCCGTTTTTGAGATTAGCAGGACCGAAGGCACAGAAAACCCGAGAAACCGACAAACAGTTAAGGAGTGCGCACATTACAACGACTCCACGACCGACCGACGCCAATGCGACTAAAACCTTGACAAAGCTAACATTCAATTATGAGCCTTATATCTTTGAAGGTAAGGTTGAATTTCGAACTTATACTTAAAAGCCCTGTACGGCTCGCCCTACACCCATAGCCGTTCCGTTTCGAGATCAACGCGTCGACGTTGCGTTGACGACTCACCGTAGACGAGTAGTCCACGCGTCGACCGACACAATGACGTAATGTAAATAGCGTCGGAGTTGAAACGGAGTGGAGACGGAGTCGAGTTGACGTCGATGAAGCGTTGATCGCGGAACGGAACGTCGGAGTTGAAACGGAGTGGAGTCGGAGTGGAGTTGACGTCGAGTTGGTGTAATGTGCGCACTCCTTAAACGGACAAAAAATCTAAAAATCATAGTAATAGGTTATTTATTGCTATTGTGTTAATAAATACCTACCCCCTACTCGTATAACTACATAATACGCAAAAAAGATTAATACACACAATGTACAGACATCGATCAGTTACATTTTTATTTTATGCATAGACTTGCAAGATACTCGTAGTTATACACTAGCTAGATAAACGTGAACATTTCATGAATAATTAATAAATGTTCATCTACCTTTCACAAGCATTACACTAAAATAAGTAATTTACACTTAATATAATTACGTACTTATTTTAGTGTAGGTAATCTTCTAGCGAGAAACTCGATTAGTTGCGATTAAGAACTAATAGGTATGCCATAAAACAGTGTTAAGCTCTTAATGACTCGATCTGTTAAGTAGATTTGGTACTGTACGTATACTTAATTGATATTGGACATATTATTTTTTCCAGATGACGACTCGTCACACGTGTACGGCATTATCACAGCGGACGGTCTCTTCGACGGGACAATATGGACGCCCACCGAGGAGTACTACGTGGAACCATTGTCCCGGTACAACGTCGACCATCCGTCCATGCATAGCGTTATCTATAGAAGATCTGACGTGGAACATCCGCAGGACAGCGAGAACGCCCCGCCCTGCGCCTCGCATCTACTCCACATCAAAGGCACTCTCGGTCAGAAAGGGGAACTTTTTAATTATACAGACGAGCGAAACGCAAAAGAAATACCCTTTAACAATTACACGGAAGACTTGGGCAGTGAAATAAACAGACGAAAAAAGCGATGGCTACCCGAAGACGAAATGCAAGACGACGAGCCAAAGAAAAACCCCGATTTACCCTTAGACTTAGACGTCCCTTACACTAGCAACAGCGATCCCTTTGATAAGTTCAGTACGAGGAAACCGAAAACCAAAATCGATAAAAGCAACCTCATCACTAAAGTGCGACTTGATTCAGAACCAAAGACTCACGTCGAAGTGATAAAAACTAAGGCCGGAGTTGTTACTGTTAGTAAGGATATCGTTAAAAAGGAACCGATAGGTTATCCGGTGCTGCTGGCCAATGGGACCGACGACGGCAGGCATGTCAACAAAAGAGCTACCGTCGATCCTAGGAAAACGACATGTCTCGTTTATTTACAAGCAGATCATATGTTCTTTCAACGGTACGGATCGGAGGAAGCGTGTATAGAAGTGATGACGCGTCACGTGCAAAAAGTTAATGCGATCTACAAAGTTACTGGTGAGTATTACATGTACGAGTATAATAAACAGATATCATGGTGATATGTTTTCTTTTAACCTCGTTTAATGGTTTGAGCCTCCACTAAATAAAGCTACCTAGATGTACGCAGCACATTTATGCAATCGATTTCAGCAAGACTTAACAAAGTTAGGGTTGCATTGATACTGCTCCGAATTTAGTTAAATAGTCGCAATGCCTTCTTTATCGTCCGAAGTCCGATCGAATCAAGCTGTTTTATTGCATAAAAGGGAACTAAAGAGGATTTAACCAATCGAAACGCAGAGGTGACACCGGATAGTTAAAAAAAACGAGAACTTTAAAATTAATTTACAATTTTATTCACCGATTTTTCGTAACGATCTCGTCACGCATTCACCAGCTTAATCCCGAAGTCAGCGGGCGTAAAGAAGTTTTACGTCAAAGTTTTTTCGGGAAAGCGGCAATATCGCTTAAAATTTATACCCGCTAGAAAACTCACAAAGCTTAGCTTTTTCCTAGTATATTTATATTTAGAATTCAATATCATTCCTCTAGCAACCTCGGTAACATATTAACTTTTATTATTAATGCTTTACCCCCACACTCCCTTACTAATGTTCTCCTACAACCCATTAAACTTTGTAAAAGTTCTATAACTATTTCAACGTCAATTATCCGTTTTCAGATTTCAACCAGGATGGAAAACCGGATAATATAACATTTATGATCAAGAGAATAAAGGTGCACACGTTAGACGCATTAAAAGACCCCGCATATCGATTTCCAAACAATTACGGAGTTGAAAAGTACTTGGAGCTTTTTTCTGGTAATTACTTTTGAAGTAACCTCTTGACCTGTTTGAAATTGTTGAACAAATTTTATGTCAGAACATAATTCGTACACAATCGCTCTCTTGTTGGATTCTTTTAACAAGTTAAATTGATGTTAACATAATTTTATTAATCTTTTCAGAGGAGGACTACGACGCTTTCTGCCTCGCGTACATGTTTACTTACAGAGATTTTGAGATGGGTACCTTGGGGCTGGCTTGGACGGGAGATCTGAAGAATGCCGGCGGCGTTTGTGAGAAGAACGGAGTAAGTAGGCGGAGAGACCAACTGAATATATTTTTAACGTTTATTCTCTGTACAATAGCGGGTAAGAAATGCCTAAACATGTTTTATAGGATAAAGAATTTATCGTTGACAAAACTGATTTCAACCGCTTCTTAGACCCTGATAAAAATGAAGATTACGTCAATTTGAATCTTAAATGAATTTAAAAGCATCATGAATTGTGTCTGGGTACACAATCAGAGAAATACAGAGAGTTAGACAGAACACAGAACAGGTTTTTACTTGGATAATCTTTCACAAAACTTGGTTTTGCAAGTAACGTACTTACATCTTTCACGCCTATGGTTTTAATTTTTTTATATACAAGCAATAAAAAATATATCCTCCTGGTGATTAATTAAGAATGAACGTTTCATTTGAAACTCCAGTTCGTTGACTTAAACTTAAAGATTTGTATGTAAACACCGCTTAGTAACATTATGAATATACTCGTATTTCCAGCACTACCGGGGCAGCATGAAATCTCTGAACACTGGCATCGTGACCTTGCTGAACTACGGCAAGCACGTACCGCCGGCCGTGTCGCACGTCACGCTGGCCCACGAGATCGGACACAACTTCGGATCACCTGTGAGTAATGCTACCCACTCCTGTACTCCTGTTACTCAACCCTAGCACATGAGTATTTAACTACTCATGTGACCCTAGTGTCCGAAGTTTTTAAGTAGCCTATACCTATCTATACCCCGCCCGGCCACCGAAGACCTTTCATATGTTATTCTTAGAAATACAGTAGATACACATTTTATTATGATACGGGTACTCACGATATGTATCTTGTATACCGATATTTCGACCCAGTTGTATGGGTTGTGATCAAGGCTGAACTGACAGTAGATACATTTTCTTTCATCCCAAGCACTCGTCGATATAGCCTCTGATGTTAAAGTACCTACTACTTACATTAAGGTACCGATATAAGTAATTATAATCTACTATCTAGTACTATCTAGTCTAAACCTTTACCTAACAGGTACATACATATATACCTGTGACATTTATCCAACTTAAAATCAGTCATACGATCTCCGTAATACCAAAGGGTGAAGTATGAGTACACCTGTGAATACGACAACTATACAATATTCACTAAAGTTAGTCGCCAAATACGTCTTCAGGATTTGTTGGCGATCTCTCCCTCGGGGTGTCGTCTTGTCGAGCTTGCACGCCACGAATTCATTGCATATTTAATACACACTACGTGCACCTTGTTTGCCGGCTACACTGCAGTCTCTCACGCTAAATATGTATCAAGAAATCAACCGTATTAGATACGAGTACCTTATTCTGTGACTATACGTTATATGTACGTCTTTCGAGTGATAAATAATAAGTGTTTTGGGAAATATTGGTTACGCACTTGGCTACATTAAATGGTTTTCATGAAGGATTTCAATGGTTTTCATGAAGAATAAAACGATTCTTTTAATGAAAAACGCTCGCACAATTTCCAGCACGATCCGGAGGTGTGCACCCCGTTCGGCGAGGACGGCAACTACATAATGTTCGCGCGCGCCACCAGCGGCGACCGCAAGAACAACAACAAGTTCTCGCCGTGCTCGCTGCGCGCCATCGACCCCGTGCTCAACAACAAGGCGCGCTCGCCCAAGGGCTGCTTCACAGGTAACAACAACACTGAGGCTGTCAAACGACATTTGAATTAAGAATTTGTCAAGTGTAGTTACGGGTGCTAACTAATTTGTTGTTTAATGGCAACATTGGCAACACCAGGGGCGTCATAAACGCGTTGCTTGCCAAGAAGTTAGCAATGGACCCGCTTCTCGAAGGACCCCACGTCTAAGCACTGTGGGAACACCTTTTGTTGTTTACTTTGTAACATACTTATGAAAAAGCCATCCGTGTAATTCTATTTTGAAACTTTGTACTGTTTTCAAAAATTGATAACACGTAATCAAACTCGCAGAGCCCCAGCCGGCGATCTGCGGCAACGGCGTGGTGGAGGAGGGCGAGGAGTGCGACTGCGGCTGGGCGTCCGAGTGCACGGACGTGTGCTGCCGGCCGCAGGCCGCGCGCCCGCACTACAAGCCGTGCACGCTCACCGAGCACAGCGTCTGCAGCCCCAGCCAGGTCGGTCACGTGGTCACCTGGTCGCGTCACTCCACACTGTATTCCAAATTTAAAAACTAAGATCTGAAAGTAGAAGCAAGTAGAGAAATACCAGGATGTTGCGGTTAGGGAACGGTGTAGTGATTAAGCAGTAGATATTTTATTGTATTTTATTGTGTGGAGTAAATGCATGCGAATGGAACTCATAGAAATACTTGCTCAACCAACTATGTACTTGCTCAGATGATTTCCGTCAAGGAAGCCAAAGAGTATTGGAAACGAGAAAAGGAATATCAAGATTCGGTACCCACAAACAGACTTACAGTGTCCACAGAACAATACCAACTAATATCGAGAGCAACTTTTTTAGACATGTCAAAAATTTTATACTTACAATAAAATTATAATGAGTACTTTATTTCCTACTATGGTATTTATGTACCTTTTGTTTAAGTGAGTAACATTATTGTTGTTTTTTTTGTTAAGTTGCTCAAATCATCTATTGATCTTTGCTATTTCAAAACAATGTGTGAAGCTACCGGAATTCGTAGTGGCCACGGGTGAAAAAAAAAACGGGTCCCCAATAATTTAATAAGTTAAGTCTACCGGTGCTGATGTTAAAATATGTCAAGGTGTCTTATTTATTTATTCTATAATGCCCCAACAATTTCTTTTACACAGGCGGAGTTAATGCTAAACAGCATTCTCTAACAGTTTACCTTGAGAATGTGCACAAAACTAAGAGTGTTGTAATGACTGGTCCCCAGGGCCCGTGCTGCACGGCGTCGTGCACGCTCAAGTTCGGCGACAAGTGCCGGTCGGACAACGGCTGCCGCGACGCCGCGCACTGCGACGGCAAGCGCGCCGCCTGCCCCGCCTCGCGGCACAAGCCCAACCGCACGCGCTGCGACAAGGAGCTCGTCTGCTTCATGGGGGTGAGGACGTTCGCTATGGGGTTGGGACTTGTACTGCCTATGATTTTCTAGGACGCTTCCACCGTACTCTCATTACTCGTACGTACAACAACGTACTCAGTTCATTGATGAGGTATCTCAGGTATCTATTACTACAAATTTAATGGACAGTAAGGTTTATCAGAAAAAATTTAAGACTCGAAAATTCCATTCGACCAGTTTAACATTAAAAATAATTCAATCATTGTTCATTGTGTCACAAAGTAGTAGTAGAAGTAAAATTGTGTGGTGCGTAAGGTGCGTACGGCTACATTTTCGTATCGGCGTAGTTCTAAAAATTCTTTGACATAGCTGGTCAAATATTATTATATGACTATCGATGCATCATCTGATGTCCTTAAGTGTCGGTGACCATTTTCCATCAGATGGCTCGTCTACTCGATTGTCAACTATTTACTTATACTGAATGATATAATATCGACGACATTTGTCTTTGTTTGTTTGTGTTTTGTCTATCCACGACACAGGGAATCCTAGTGTGGGGCTATGAGTGTGTAGCGTTATTTGACCCCCGACGCAGAAAGAGAGGCTTTATAAATTTGATTTGTCTGTGTGTTTGTCTGTGGCACCGTAGCTCCTAAACGAATAGACCGAATTAGATGCGGTTTGTTTTGTTTGAAAGCTGACGTGATCGACATCGTTCTTAGCTATAATATATAAAGATCTGTTCAGGCGTTTGATGATCATCAGCTCATTACAGATTTTCTTAATCGGGGGTTCTTGAATTTTATACCAGGAGTGCACGGGCTCAATCTGCCTCGCGTACGGGCTGGAGTCGTGCCAGTGCGCGCCGCGCAAGGACGACCCGCGCGCGGCGTGCGAGCTGTGCTGCCGGCGGCCCGGCGGCGCCTGCCTCTCCTCCTTCCACTGGAACGCCGCGCCCTACGACGTGCCCGACATGTACGCCAAGCCCGGCACGCCCTGCAACGACTACAACGGGTAACGCTGCTCATTCACTTTCACTTATCTCCCGCCGGGCGAGGCGGGGCCTGGGGAGTGGCCGAGCTCTGAGTGTTCACGGTTGGAACTTGTATACAGGGAGACTGGTTTGAAACTTGACATATTAATAGGGGGTACTCAGTAGTCGAATCTCGTTCCAAATACGTAATTATAAAGGGTGCTATAATGGTTTTAACGAAATTTCGCCTCCCTGATAAATTATCTTTCTAAAACAGTGGATTTTCCTAAGTTCCTAAGCCCGAGATACAAAAACGACATGCGTAAGTGTGTGTAAGTGTAACGACTATTTACATAAAAATATATTATGTTTGTAGAATGTCAAAAACAATCTTATTCGCCTCGCATCTACCTTAAACGCCGATGGCTGAATAAAATATTTAGGTATCTCAAAGGGTACACGGTGACACATCTCCCCCGGCAGGTACTGCGACGTGTTCCAGCGCTGCCGCGAGGTGGACCCGTCGGGCCCGCTGGCCACGCTGCGCAAGCTGCTGCTGTCGGACGAGAGCCTGGCCGGCTTCCGCCGCTGGGTGCTGCGCCACTGGTACGCCGTGCTGCTCATCCTGCTCGCCGTCGTCGCGCTGCTGGTTAGTAACTTAGTACCGCTCGATGATAACGTTACAAAGATTGAATGTTAGGTTAGGTTCTTTAGTTCCCTGCGCCGCCAATAGATGGCGCTACTAGTCGATGGTGAATCCGTTAAGTTGTTAATTGGAATTGTAAACATTAAAGTGATTATTTTGTTCTTCAGCGAAGTTGCAAGACTTTAGACGCAGCGATAATACACGAGGTTAAACAATAAACCCTGGGACGTAGCTCAAGTATGTGTTATTTTGGTCCAAGCAGATACCAAACAGGGCGCGTTTCACTAAGCAATCAAAATGCTCAAAAAGACTATTTTTCTATAAAAATAGAAATATTTTGAACGTTTTGATCACTTAGTGGAACGCCCCAACTGTGTTGTGTAACGCTAGAAGTGTGCTATCATATCGGCATTTTGTAAATTCATTTTATCTTCTGTGGTAATTCGCACAGAGTACTTAAATACTACGTTTAGTATATAATTAATTCATATGCTAGTTATGAAACATCGTTTAAAATGTTCATGAAACCGTCATGTATCTACTACTTTGAAAAAGTCACTAAAACAAAGCGTCACTAAAGGCTCAGAACATTATTAACCGCGAAACATATTATCTAAGTATATTTTGTGTGCTTAGTTTGCGGCTACCATAAAAACTTTTAATATTTTTTTTATTCATGTGCACAGATACAGATTATTAAACGTAAAGTATGTTTTTCGTCCCGTAAGGGTAGGGTACTTTGGCATTTTGGGTGTTGCAAGTTTTTGCCTTTTCTTAAATAGTGATGTGCCAAAATTGGAAAGAAGTATTTTATCTGATTTACGAGAAAATTACAAACGGAATGTATTATTAATTAAATGTATTAAATCTGTTTTATACAAATAGACTAGGAGAAAACAATTACCTTCCCTTTTCTCCTCTTTGTCAACCGATTGTTTAAATCATTTTTGTACGGCAGCTATTTACGAGCTGTAGCATCAACAAAAAAGGAAAACATAATAATGTTATGATGAATTTCAACTACAAGCAGGCCACGCATATTGACGTAGGTGTGACTGTCCACAGGTGGCCAGCACGCGGTTCCTCGGCCGTCACAGCAAGAAGCTGAAGTCGGTGACCATCATCCACTCGTCCACCACCGAGACCGTCCGCCTGCCCGACGCCGCCGACCAGGGACTGATCGTCCACACGGCTGTCAGGTATACCTGGTGGTCAAGCGCAGTACCGTATTTGTAATCTTAGGTTTTTTCGCGTTAATTATCTCTGTTTGCCTGTTTGGGGTGTATAGTATATCTAAGTAATAGATTAGGTAATTTTGGTCTTGCATTCGAAAATTTAATGTCTCAAGGTTAAACTTTTAATTTAAGCAAATTAAATGATACTATTGTACTTTTTACGGTATTAAGGAAGCAAACGAGTATGCAGCATCACCTTCCGCTGCCGCCCTTGGCAACTGTGACCGACCTAGAACAAGACTCTATCAGGGACTAGGATAATAAGTCCGGTTTGAAGACTGTATTAGAACATTAGTTGATTAGTTTAGTTCGTGAGTAAGTGAGGACTGGGGCAGGGACTGTTAGTGATAGTTAGTCCAGTTAGTAATTGTTAGTAAGAGTCTTGTTCTAATTCGGTCAACGACGCGTTGCTACTCTTGAGGACTGAGATGGTCGCCTCTACCAAATGTAACTGGTTCCTCACAACTACTGTACTGTACTGTGCACTATTTATTACAGGTCCAAAGTGCCTCTTAAAAAGAAAGTTGCACTCCGTACCAGAGCTTATCGCAGCAAAAAAGATCAGAAAGTGGACAAAGGATCGCCGTCACACGCCATCAAAAAACGGGTACGTATTACATTCCTCGAACACAAATAGATTTTTACGTCACGAATCCACGTAATGATATGTATATTTTACTTTTAGAAACCAAGCGCCCAGCCAAAAATAGATGAATCACTTAAAGTCACAAAAGAAAATACAGCTATCGTAACGAATGCGGAAGGAAAGTCTCCCAAACATGTAATTCTGTCGAAGCATAAGAACAAAGTGAAGAAGCGAAAAGTGAAGGTGAAGAAGGAAACTATCGACTACAGCTCCATGCAGAAGCATCCCTCGTCCCCCACTAAAGATACAGAAGCATTAACGAAAGTCCAGAAGTGGCTCCTGAGCTCGCCGCAGCCCGCCGTTATTCCCAAATCAAAATCTATTCCGCTAGGGCTCAACGACAGACCGACGCACAGACCCGCACCAAAGGGTACACGAAAGACGAGACCGTCCAAGAGTGCAACCAATCTCCTCTCTGGAGAAAAAGCTCGACTGCAAGTCGTATTTAAGCCGCCGTTCAGATTTAGTGTTAAGATTTGTAAGAGCGACAAAACAAAAGTCGTTCTCGATAAGTCGTCCAAACCCGATGTAGATAGAAAACGTCACGACGTCCTACCTCAACAGACTTATGCTGCAGATCCTGCAAAACTACCCCCTTCTAAAGTTCCCAAACATTCCAATGCTTCCAAAAACGTGCCAGAGAACCTCACGCCTCCAATTATTAACAAAAGTGAGAAGTCTCAAGGGGCAGAGAATGTCGATCACGGGTACGCAAACCTTCTGCCGCGTAGTGCGAGCGACTGCAAGCTAGGTAAAAAGATGCCCGAGCTCAAAATTCGGAGCGGGCATAAGAAGAGCAACTCGGTCGGCCAGAAGCGAGACACCACCGAGAGCAAGCAGAACCTAATATCTCAGGAGGACTTCGACAACAACACTCATGTGTACGAGAACGTCGTGATGACGCAAGACGCCTTCGTCCCCAAGAGCTGCAGCATGCCGCGGCGGCAGGCCGGCGGCGTCATCTCGCGCCAGAGCAGCTACGGGCACCTGCCCCGCGCCCAGATCCGCCCGCACCGGCACAGCACCACCAACGTGAGCAGGTCCCGGAACAGCAGCACCAACGAGCCGGAGCACTTCTACAACATCATCGAGACGCTGCGGCGGGACAACGCGCAGACCTGCGGCACCAACACGACCAGCTCGTCGGGGAGCAGTCGACCCGACGGTGGCGGAAGAGCCGGAGGGGGGGCGGCGCGGGCGGAACTGAGGCGGCAGCTGAGCGAGGCGGCACTGGGGCAAGCGCGCGGCGGGGACGGCAGCCTGAGGGGGTTCCAGCTGGTGGTAGGCAAGGACAAGCTGAAGCGGCAACTGAGCGACAACGAGCTGACCCGGTCGCGGCTGCAGCTGGCCATGCCGATGTCGGCGGGCGCCGAGCCCCGGCAGCCGTTCTGCTGGGCGCCGCGCGCGCGCGCCCGCTCCGCCAAGCGCACCAGCTACACCTTCGGCGAGCTGAAGCACGCGGCGCCCGACGCGGCCGACCCCGCGCCCGCGCCGCCCACCGCGCCCCCCGACCCCGCGCACCTGTCCTCGGACGACTTCCTCAAGTTGATGGACAATTGAGCCTGCTTATCTTTCTAAGTACGTTTAGCGATTAATCGATGTGTATATTAGATATTTGCGAGGTATATTATCGGCCGATGTACATATTGTAATTTGCTTTTAATATTAGGAGTAACGTAACCATGCATTAAAACAGACCATTGCTCAGTTTTTTCATTGATAAAATTCGGCTTAAATGCCGCTAAGTCTGATTGACGATGAACTAGTAAATATAGTTCAATATGGGTAACTTGTATTTTTTCAGAAATGTAATTTAAAATAAAGTGAACATTTACATCGAGTATAGTAGTAATAATAATTACTGTTATTTATTTTTGTATATGAAAAAATATATGAAAAAATAATCTACTAAATACTATTAATATACTGTTTCAAATAGGAAATTGGGAAATTCCTATTTTTGTTTAGTTAAATAGTTTATGATATTGTGACTGGGCAAAACCTACCTTTCGTTTTCGTACCTTTTATAAATAAAATGTTTTATTGCTGTTATTTAGCCATTGGAAAGGGTAAAGATATTATTATTTAATTTATCTTCTATTGTATGTCTTCGCTGGCAATGGTCTAGTTTTACTGAACCATCTCTATAAATGAATCTCTATTTTTTCTACATACTAGTACCTATTGTACAAATTTACTCATATTATGTAAAGTGTTCATATACCTACTTATAATTATTTTATTATATTATTGAAATATATTGATATATACGTATTATCACGTACTTATTTTTTTTTTATTTTACTTTTGAGTAAGCTTCTATGTTGATAAATTGGAACATAACTGCTTAAAATAAATAATGTATTCACAAAAAAATTTTGTATTACATACGTGTGTATACTATTTGCGAAATTGTATCCGCTAACGTTTATTTCGCCGATAGCTGTCAATTAATACGTCAATCTGTTATAACTTAAAGATATCTATTGAACTTTAATACTACGCACTATTATTCTTCAAGAACAAATTATTATGTAATTATAAAGTATATGTAATATAATAAATGAATGTTTGGTCTCTATAGGTTTCTGTGCGGATTACTTGTATTAATTCGATGAAATTGATTAATATTTTCGTGTAAAACTTTTTCATACTTAAGTAATTCTGTTTTTATCTCAAGGTTGTGAAATGTTCAGTTATATGTTCGGTTTCATTACAAGAAATACATAAATCTATACTCACCAAACATGACAATCATTTTGAACAATAGTGTTAAGATACGGAAAACAAACTGTCTGTAAGGATATTTTTCTATAAATATTGGATTTAACGCAAATCAACATATAAATTTTGTTTAACACTTAATCGAAGTCGAGGGCTGTAACTAATATATTTAATTTATGTTCTGCTATATCTGGGATGGAATATAATTTTATACCTAATTCGATGTATTAGTATGACAATATTAAAGTACATTATGGTAAAGTTAATATTAAAATATTGTAATAATCTTACTGTTAATGTGCATATCTAGTAGGTAATCGGTACAAAATTATTGTTGTTTAAGTTTCCGCCTCAGTTTGAGAATTATTGTGATAGAATTATAACTGCGGACTTAATTGAAATATATCACTTGTGAAAGTAACCATCTTGAAACTCCAGCCATGCCAACTTTACGCGATTAAGGCATTAAAAAATATTTGCATACTTACATACTTGCACTAAATACTCTTTTTAATATGTAACCAAGACGTAATGGGCCATTGTGGTGTACTGCGTTAAACTTTTGTTTTGGACGTACAATTTAATCTAGATACAAGTAGATTCCTATCTCAGATAATCAGAATGTGTTCCGATAAGTATTTGGGTGACGTAAACAGGTCGCGAATGCTTGCGGCCGTGCCACAGCGTCTATGAGCTTCGTCGTAGGGAGGTAAGGGTAAAACGTATAGCCTAGGTATTGTATTGTATAGAAAACGATTTCTAAAACGATACTAAAAGTATTGGAAGTGTTACAAATTTGTATTTCGACTGGGAATATGGGTATTGTGAGAACGTCCGCCGGCTGCGTTCTTGCTATGTGTGGCATTTTGTTATTAGTAGGTGTCTTATGATAGATGTATGAAAGGACGTCGTGTGACTTTTCTTACAGTATCCATGTAAACCTTGGATACCTCTAATAAATGGGTATCGGTAATTATGTCGCCCTGATTTATTGATTCTTCGAGATCTACATACTTTTATATTCTTCACCATTAAAAGTGTCGTTAATTGTGAAATACACAATATTGTGATCAAACTCGATTGAAAACTTTTTGTTACTTACGATTTCGTAGATAATGGAAATATTATGTAAAAATTGATGAAAGAGGAACATTCAGATTTAATCTTAATACACAGTAATTGACTTCATGTATTGATAATTATGTTTTACTTAATTTATGTTTAGATTTTGGTGATATCTGGTTTCACAAGATTGTACAATTGTATGAACATGATCTCACTGTATTTGTTCCAAGTGCCTTATGAACAAATCGACGCATTCCTATTCACATTCCATATTGAAGAATGGTTTATGTATTTACTTTTAATTCACTTCTAAATTTTGTTTATACTCACAAGATCTAAAATTTTACAGAATTATTCAAGTTGAATAACAAAATATTTATTTATATACATTATAAGTGTATTTTTCATGTTCAGTTTCAGTACTTAATTAGTCTGTGATAGATATAATTATATATTTTTCTCTGTTTAAGGTTTTAGTTACCTACCTAATTTTTGTCACTTTTTTGTAAAATACAAATTTGTAATAAATTCATTTTCTAACATTTCAATTTTTTTCTGTATTTTTTAAATAATAAACAAATGCCACAAACTTACTGCACCGATTTATTTTATTGTACATTTCATTTTATTTATTTACTCTATGGTCCAAATATATTATTCGTCTGTATAAAAATAAAATAATATAGGTATTTTATTTTTTCTAGGTACCTACTTAACTTTTGAAAAAACTTAACATAGGTACCACACGTGATATTAATTTTTTAATAACCACGTGTACATAGGTACATTAATTCAATCATCCTGTATCATTCAGCCAAGTGTAATAACTCCATAAGTAAGTACTTGCATTCTGGCATGTTTAAATTGTTTTATTTTTTTTTAAATGTCAATTTTGATGTCCACTTACAGTTCAATTGTTTTACACCTGTCAAATTCGTAACAAACCTTGGGTGCATGTTTATTTAACCAGTTTTAATTTAAGTTCTTATCCTCCATGGCTCCAATACGGTATAGTCTTCATTACGAAGATTATTCAGAGCATTTGATGTCAAGATTTGGGAAATTATTACAAATGCAATCACTAGTGGATATGACACTCATGTGTAGCTCTCACACTTTGCGTGTTCATAAAGCTGTTCTTGCTGCCAGTAGCGCCTACTTTCAGGTACATATTTATATCACCGACGTTGTAACTACAAACAATAAGAATATTTTCCTAATCTTATTATTATCTTATTATTTATGAATTTCTAGGAAGTATTGCAGAAACAGGCCGGTGAGCCCTTGATAATACTAAAAATGCGCTTTAGCGTACTTAAGTCTCTAGTAGAATTTATGTATTGCGGCAAAACTCACTGCCTAGAAGAGAATTTAGACGAATTAGTCTCTGCTGCACAGTTTTTGAAGATCAAAGGGTTATCGAAAGTAACTAAACAAGGGCTCGGTATCACTAATCAAAGTAAGTTTCTAAGGAATTTCATCCTCGATAAAAAGCACGAACAATAAAAAGCAATGAAACTTAATTTATTTTTTACTTTCAAGGTGAACTGCCCGTTTTCACTCCACCAGTCGTAATAAATCGGCCTCCCCAATCTCTTATAGACCTTCATTCCCAGGTAACCCTTCAACGCCAACAACCTTGTTTGCTCAAATGTAATTTACCAGGACAAATACCTACATGTCGGTAGCATAATTAGTTTAATAAATATATAAAAATACTTAATTATACATAATTTAGGGCCGATTTCAACAACAGAATTTACACTAGAGAAGCTTTCCCAATATAACTTTACTCTGTCGATTTCAAATTCGTTTCACCACGGTATCTTACTCGCGCATAGTTACTCTGCTACTTTGAACGAATGAATTGAATGAATGCGTAATGCGCCCAAATAAAATAAATAGTTTGACGTTTACTTACACCGTCGCGCTGCGTATTCTTTTATTTATTCGAATAATACGGTCCTGAC
Organism: Ochlodes sylvanus; assembly: GCA_905404295.2. Taxonomy (NCBI): domain Eukaryota; kingdom Metazoa; phylum Arthropoda; class Insecta; order Lepidoptera; family Hesperiidae; genus Ochlodes; species Ochlodes sylvanus. Next base: position 10,653,209 of record FR990131.1, read on the forward strand.
AGTTGAGTTGACCGTGATTAGACTGACTAGTGGCAGAGTCAGTGACACTACTTTTCTACGAATAGCAGCTCACTCAGCCGAAATCGGCGGTATATGATTTTACTCTAGTATACCTTAATATAGAGATTTTATATGTTTGTGAAACGTAAAATGGGCTTACTCGCGAGTATACGACATTACATGATATTAGTAAATCACTTACTACTCATTAGCTATGAACCTAATAAATAAATAAATAAATTTAATAGTAAAAAGATCTATTTATGAAATTAATAGTTGCGAATTAATTATATATTTTGTACTTTCTAAAAGGATAATGATACGATACCTCAACCTACGCCGCTACCTCCACCAAATACAGGTCAGACGGCGGATAGCCTCGCTCGGGCCAATAAGGTACTTATTCTTGTCAATGGTGTCAATGTGTATCTAATCTCATGACGACTAGCATGCCCGACGCAAGTTGTTGCGATGTCAATAGTTGTATATATATTGTTATGTTGCGGTTGTTTGGGTATTTTTGTAGACCAAATAACCGAAAAACGATTGGCAGACAAGGCAGTAGATGCGTTGCTAGACAAACGAATGTTGTTTAAAACATTTTTGCATCAACCGATGCAAAAATGTTTTAAATAACTTTCATCCTACAGCATGGTATGTACATCTTCAAAATAAATTACATAATGATCGAAAATATTATGCAGTAACCATTCGCAACAGTCGTACCTATCAACCAAGTTTTTGATAGATTATTTATTTATTATATTTTAGCTGCTTTAAATTACCACGATGACTAAATTCTATACCAGTCAGGAGTGTCAGTACATACCCATTGGGAATTTATAGACTCTGGGCTGTGCTCTGGGGCCTAGTTTTTTTTTATGGAACAAGACTCACAACGGGACTGGGATAGTTAGTCCGGTTAGGAGCCGGTGTTAGAACATTAGTTGGTTAGTAAGTATGATGCAAATGCAGTAGTATTGCCTTTCAACGGCTGATAATTCTGTAAGTCTGTTTGATGCTATGAAATAATTCATGTTAGGACATGGTGGTACGTATTCCATTTGACATCGAGAACGGAGCGGCCACCTCTACGAGCGGTGGCGTCGACTATGCGGACGGACTGCATGCCGTGCGGCCGCGTCGCGGCAGACCTAGCATTAGGGTAACATATTTTTATAAAAATATCTAACCATAACATAGTTAAAGTTATAGGAAGGTTAACACGTAGTAGCAATCCAATAATTAATTATAGAATAGTATAAAATAGAACACTAGGCTTGGAGTTGGTCTGGCTTTACCTACTTTAATTTATGTATCTAATATTTTAGGTGATTCTATTCCACATAACATTATGCTTATAATTTAGTTCCTGAAATAATTTATAGTCTAAAAGATTAGATATATTATATAAGTTGTACCAACCAAACCTTGTCAATATTTAGTTGTTTTAAGAAGCGTTTTCGGTCATTAAATCAATAAACAGCTCGTCTCACCTTGTGGGTACCTACTGTACCTACTTAATTCAGCAATTTGTCCTCTCCATACCTATTTACATGTAATACTTACGTAAATACAAATCTATTCGATAGTATATGACAACATAGTTATTATAGTTATATAATATTGCGTACTTAGCGAATGAGTATAATTTATTTGCTGAAATTGCAAAATTTATCGTAGTAATATTAGTCGTCATACATTTCGATTAATAACTCTGTAGCCCGGATAGCTCAGTCGGTAGAGCATTGGACTTTTAATCCAAGGGTCCAGGGTTCAAGTCCCTGTTCGGGCGGTTTTTTTTAATTTAAAAATTATTCGATTTCTGTTTTTTAATTTGGTGGTACTTAAGCATATAATTAATATTTGAATAATTTAAAGTAAATCGTATATTTTTTTATTTCGTTACAAGATTTGTCTATTTCTTACTCCGTTCAAATATATATTAAAATAGATAAGTACATCTAGTAACAAATGTAGATTTATTTATTTTTATTTGAATATAGCAGCCCCGGATCTACGATATTTTCGAACTGGGGCTGGGGAACTTGGTAACCTCGCGCCACCTCCACTCTCCAGCATTTGAGAGAAATAAAAAACTTACTATTTTATTGTGTAATGTATTTAAAAAATGTTTTTTTTTACTACTTCATAGGTCTTCTTTTTAATGTGCAAACGCTTAAATAATTGAGTATGTACTGAGTATCCCCTATTTATAATATGTTAAGTGACTTACAAATCACCTTGTATAAATATATTTTTTTATAATGAGGACATGAAATAGGTAAGTAGATACTTATGTGTTTTGGTATGCACAGAGAGCGGGTGCGTGGGACGGGAGCAGCGCCCTGGGCCGCGCCGCCGAACGCGCCCTGATGCGGCGCGAACAGGACTCGCGCAAGGCCATCCACCAACTCAAGCATCTGCAGACGAGGCATATGCAGGTTCTACTCATATTTTAGTACGACTTCAAGTACGAGTACTAGTTACCTGCCTATTTTTGCTAAGTTTTATAAGTTTATATAGTTTCTGGCCAAAATTAAGGGCCTCTCTGAAATCTGATAGATCTGGCAAAGGGGACAGGTATGTCCTCGGTAAGCAATTTAGGATATCTACGAACGTGCCAACGTGTGCTTTGTTGTACATGATACGTCCAAACTAAATATTTCTTAACTAAGTCCAACTGTTCCAGCCTTCTTGTATTTCAGTCTGATGCGAGTCTCCAAGTGTTAGATATCGACGAAAAGTTGATCGTCCAATAAGTTATGTCTTTTAATTACCTGTTCCTAATATTTCTTTATATTTTATAGGATTACATGGATCGTGTTACTCTGTCACAGGCGGTCAATAGCATATGCGATCCTGATTCCTCATCGAGCCATAACTTCATGAACGTTGACAGCGATCTGATGTATATGGATCAGTCCGTGACTTCTAATGCTTTGGATCGGAACATCCCGTTCTCTAAGGAGCACACGATAGGAAATGAAACACTACATACATCGAGTTATACAAACCCTGTAAACAGTTCTACAAGTGAACCGACGAACAGCGGAATTAGTAATGCGATGTCTCAGTATGTAAACGCTTTGAAAAATGCTGGTTTACCAACCGATTTACCGATACTGTTTGAGTCTGGAGACGGTTCATATATAAATGTGAATGAACAAGTTCTACTTGACATGGTTCAAAGTAGTGAAATACAATATGAGGTCATCGAACAACCGAACATTATAGAAAAGGTCGCAGATCCAAGTGAAATCAAAAGTATAGATGAGCTTTCTAAATCTATAGAGAGGGGTGAAATGTTAATAAGCAGTAAAAATTTCCCTTGCGACAATAGCTTTGGCAAAGATAACATCCAAATCAACTCTCATGAAGATGCCATAAATAGTTTAAATGCTATTTTACCCGACAACTTGGAATCATTCTCTGACCAACAAAATTATGTAGTTTTAGATCATAATCTTCAAGAAAGTCGTAATCCTATTGATCATGGAAATACTAACGATTTTTCTTGCATAGAAAATGACATGCATTTTTTTACAAAATCTATGAGCGATGATGTTAAAAAATATTATGAAGATCAACAATTGAACGATGCTAGGGTTATGGAGCAGCTGTGTCCTACAAGTTCTTCTTTAGACACCAGTTTTAACATGTCACTGTTGGATTCAAAAGAATCGCATCTAAATGACACTCAACAGTATACTTCATTAAACACTGAAGACTTTAGATTGCAAGATTCATTTGATTGTTTAATGTCGACATCGAAACCCACTGCTGAAAAAAGAAGTTATGACGCTATTGAAAATGTAGATAATAAACAAGTTCCAGACCAAGATGAGATCATGAAGGATTTACTAAATATAGAAAGCAAAATAAACGACGTTGATCACGAATCAAGCATGCTTAACGAAAGTAACAATAAAGAGCTTGTAGCGCAAATTGATTATTCTAATAATTCATTAAATTCTGTGTATGACACTGACACTTTAGGTAAAAAAATTGAAACATCAAAACCTAATGAAAGCTTTGCATCAACACTCGAAGAAATGCAATGGGATACTATGATCAATAAAGAAGTGGATGGAAACGAAACTACTGAACGTGACTTGTCACTAAATCACAGTTATGCCGACTCAATGCCATCAAATACTAATTTCCCAGATACTGAACCGAATCTAAATTCTATAAATTATAAGTCAGAAGAATGGGATAGTAACAAAGAAAATGACCAGAGTTCCGCAAATGACCTGATGCAAATGCAAACATCGGGTGATGATATACCGTATGCTGTTGGACTGCTACCACTCAAGCAGGTTCAAGCAAGTGAAGATGATTTTATTAAACGCACAGATTGTGCAGATATGAGCCCATCCGATAATCCGGATGCGAAATGTTTGAAACGCAAAGTCAAATATAAAAAACTCAGTTAACAAAGGCATTAGTATAGTATTATTAGTCACTAATTTTAACTACATTTTAGTAAAGCGAAATAGTAATATTATAGTGTATGTATGGATTAAATGTTTATTGCTTTATCTCGAGTTGTTTATTTTACTACAAAATTAGTTGCGACGTCGCATCGGTTCGACAATTATTTCCCAAAGTACTCGGTACTTACTTACTTATTCATAAACATAGTTATTTACGCCATTAGGGTTGAAATAAATATAGGTACCTACATTCATAAGAATAAATTTTACCTTTTTTTTGTTTATTATGAATGTTTTATGCATGATAAATTGAAGCCTTTTTAATAGGACCAACAATATAAAAATTTGTAGTGCATATTAGATCGCCGAATGAATAGAAAATACCTTCAAATATTTTAAACCAATTTGCTGTATTCTTTTTTATTTCCGCTACTCTGTTACCAAGATATTTTTTTATCTACAATGGGCTGAACTGGTACGTAGTGTAAAAAATAAGAAAAAGAACATTGTCTATGTTGGGGTTTATATTTTAAATCGCCGATTTAACATTATTAAGGCATTGTACAAATTCAGGCAGAAATTACACATTTTCTACAGTAAGAGTAAAAAAAATACTTTGCAATGAAAACTTCGCATAGGCACATGATTTTACCAATTTTGTACCGCGTATAATCAGTTTTTACATACATAATATCATACAAGTTTAAACAAACTACAGTTATTATACATCTATTTCACAAACTTCTATAAATACATGGCTCGGATTTCATATTCTCTTATAAGACCTATTTGTTAAGTTTATTCAGATATACCTATTAAATATATAATTGATATGGACGTCACATTAAACATAATATATAATATTGTACATAGTCATGACATTAAGAGATTCAATTCATTATACGCTTTACTTAGAGATCCATACAAGGCTCATCCCTACACTAACAGATAAAATAAAATAAAATTAAAGCTGTGAGAGATGTGTTCCTGTTTACATCGTTTAATATCAGTCAAACTTACGTAAATCTGTAAATTTCAATTGCATAGCGTTATAGTCGGATCGCACACACCTCTCAATTATTGTCAGTAAGCTTGTGCAGCTGCATATAAACTATAATTATTTAAATGCAGTACATCCAAAATTAAGACTTAAAAGTAAAAGTCAAGAATCAATAAAATGGTCGGACAACCCTCACAACCTATAACATAAGTAGTAGAATTAAAGCATGTGTATGCAACAGCAAATAAAAAAAATACAAATATTAACCAATATATACATAACCATATAAAAATATTCAGTAAAAACTGACACTATAAAAATATTATAAAGTTTTCTTACGCTGATAAACTTAACACTATCTTATCGTTTATACATAAAATATTAAAAGATCATGAGAACGAGAAACTACGTACTGCTTGAACAACAAATACTACTAAAAATAGCGTTTCTACAGCCATCGACGGACACTTGGTTGCAGATGCTCTGACGTAATAGCCATACGCGTCACTGTGGTAGTCGCCCATTTGGAAGGTGATGTGAGGTGATGACATCCGCCCGTCTCCACCGTTGGAGTACGCCAACACTCGCAGGTTGTATGATTTGCCCGGCGTCAAATTTTTAACATATGCTTCGAGCTTATGCTCAATTGGCACCAAGGTATCATTTGCAGTGCTCATGTCTTGATCGATCTCCCAAACCCTCACCTGTGAAAAAGATGTTAATATTCGGGTCAATATGACAGTCTGCGTTAAAACCCTTGTGGTTTTTAATTTACCAGGCATGAATTTTAATTTACTTCACTAATAGTACGAATTCTTCCAATAAATTATTCCCGAATAAATGTATTTTTAATATATAAAATTTTGTACATGCATGCAATAAATAATATTTTTACTAATGATTTATTTTCAAGGGCAATTATTATAGTCCTTTGATTTTCTTATCGATCATTAAAATTTGGAGTTCGCGAAATTATGCGAAACGACACTATAGAACTACCCAATACAATACGATACTCGCCTTATAACCGATAAGTGGTTCCTCCTCGTCAGTAGGCTGCACGTAGCGCCACACCACACGAACCGTGCTGGGATTGACGGCCCATACGTTGACGGAGGCCGGCGGCTTCTGCGGCGCCTTGCGGTACGTGCGCTCCAAGAACCGTTCGCTCTCTGGGCCCTCACCCGCCGAATTGAAAGCCATTACCTGTAAACACAGACAAATCATATCATTGCTCATGTACATGGTCTGTGAATGACTCAAGAACAAAATAATTTTGCATAGTAGGAAGGTTTTTTTTTCTCTTTCAAGATTTAATCTTCAAATGACTTTACAGGTTTAGCTTACACTGTAATGCTAGAATGACCAGTATTGAGCCTGGAGCCGGGTGCCTCACTTCCTTCGTTGCTGGCCAGACATCGGATGACGCATTGTCGGCGATGACCCCTAAACATCAGGTAGAGCGCCTGACCCTTTGTTGGTTTACGTAAAAATATATACTAACCTTTACATAATAGTAGGTATCAGGTTGCAGACCCACAATCAAAGCCCAGTTACGTGTAGTTCTTGACAAGTAGTAAATGCATTCCTCTTCCTTATTTGATTGCTTCCAGTATTTAAGGCGATGCCCAATCAACTTTCCTCTCAAACGGTCACGAGATTGATCAATAGGATTCCACGTGACATTCAAAGCTGTCGAATTGTACGAACGAGAATACACCTGCTGTGGAGCGACATGCGGCATGTCCTCGGCTGAGTAAATCGTTACTATATCACTTTCTGGTCCAGGACCGACGTCATTAAACGCTTGGACTTTTACATTATAGGGAGTGAAGAAGTAATCCAGCGAAATATGGACCACGTGCATACCTGCGTTACCATATTCTTTAAGCAAAAGAGATTGGAATTCAACCTCCGTGCCGTTACGTCTCCAGAATATCTTATAGTGAATACCCGGTCCGTTTTGAAGCGCTGGTGGCAGTGGCGTCCACGTGATTGTGAGGTCACCAATTTTGCCCCCTCCTCCGCCGATATTACTGGGAGCTTGGTACGGCTTATCGGCTTGTGTAGAGAACTGCGGGCTGGGAGAAGACGGCTTACCAACGCCCAAACTATTGATAGCTTGAACTCTAAATTCATATACCGCCCACGGCAACAGACTTGTTGTAACAGCAGCTCGTTTACGACCATTGTAACGATCGATCTCGTTCACATTAGCGATGTTGTCTGTAATGACGGTCCAAGTAGAATTCCAGTGTGTGCGACCTGTGAGGATGTAGCCAGTTATAGGACGTCCATTCGGATTGCTGTCGGTCCACTCCAAAGTAACCGAGGAGCGCTGGATATTTAATATTTGCAACCCACCAGGAGGACCTGGAGGCCCTTCTATTCTCAGTTGGGTGCGGCTCGAGATGCGACCTATAGCCGACTTAACAATACACTCGTACTCCCCGACATCGGCCAGGCTAACGTCGAAAATTGTTAATTCTCCACCGTCTATCTTTATTCTCTTATCAGCATAAAAATCCGACGCTTCTTTCATACGTATGCCATTATGGTTCCATAAATAAGCCGTATCTAAAAGAGGGTCCACTTCGGCATTACAATGCAGGAAGATGACATCATTTACCAGAGTCGTAATACGCGGCGGAAGTCGTTCAATAAAACGTGGGGCGCGCATCACAATCAAGCGACCTCTGCTCTCGTCTGACCCGTATTGGTTTTTTGCCACACACGTATAAACACCCTCATCGTCTCTGGATAGCTGTCTTATAATAAGATTGCCGTTTTCAGTGATGAATCGTTTCCCTCCTGCCCCAATTACAATATTATCCTTTTTCCATGTAAAAGTAGGTTTTGGTGCAGCCTCAGGATTACATCTGAGTGTAACATTACCACCTTCAGATCCGTAGGTCTCGGATTCCAAGGGGTGCTTTTTAAATGATGGTTTTAAGGACAAAACTCGAAGTTGCCCTGTGGAGTAGCTGGCTTTTAATTGATTTTTAGCCTCACACTGGTACATTCCAGGGTCACGTGTAGGATCCAGATATTTAATAATCAAAACATTCTCCTGTATAATATATCTATCACGATCTGGTGCCTCTAAGTTATCCATAGATAATTTATTTCCATTTTTCCACCAGGTATAATTCACATCAGGTATTCCAAAAGCTTCACAGTTCCAATGTAGATCACCCTTATTGTCCATATGTCTATTTGCCAAAGGAATTGTAAAGTTAGGTTCAGCTTGTACTTTCAAGAAAACACTGTTAATTATATGTGCTCTGTCATTACGAACATCACAAATGTATTCACCTTCATCTTCTACTGCAACATTTGGTATAGTCAAAACTCTATCAAAATTACTCAGATGAGCTTTTTTAGGTAGATTGCCATTTTTTCTGGTCCAATTATATGACGGAACAGGATATCCAAAGGTTATACATTCAAATCTCACTTCTTGTCCAACAACTGGAGCATCAGGGAAAATTTTTGGGAAATTTATTGGGAACTTCAACTGTTGGTAATCAGAGTGAGGATACACTAGTAGGGGGAAAAATGGTCCATTTCTACCAGCATCAGAAACTTTGCTCATTACATTACAACTATAATTTCCCCGATCAATTGTTTCTAAAGCTGAAAAGTAAAGTCCTCCATCATTAGATACAAAGACCCGTTTGTCCTCTTCTACCAAATTTGGAAAGTAATTACGAGCCCATAGAAAATTTACGGAGGGATAGTATGAAGGAGGGTCACAGTCCATAACTTTGCCCCAATATTGATTACCACTTTCAACAGGCCTCTTCTGATTGAATTCTCTGATAAATCCAAAGGACAACCTTACAGATTCTGAGCGAATTGTGCCAAATTTATTGGTTGCCGTGCAATGATATTTTGCATTATCTTTATCAGCATCTGGAGAATATATCATCAGGGTTCCACCGCTCAATATGAATCTAGAGTCAGAGAGTGGGTCAATTTCTGTAAATATAGGGTTGTCAACTTGATAGTCTTCTCGAAACCATTTGTATGTGGGTGCAGGATACCCATCAGCAATACATGTTAACTGAGCATGTTGAATCCTTAATGGATCATAGACAACATCCACAGGTTCTTTAATGAAGAATGGACCTCTTGGGATTCGTTCTGGGTCATATGTCTCCAAGCCATAGGTAAATGAACGCTCCTCTTGGATGAGATAATGCAATCTTTGAATTTGTCCTTCACAAATAAAATGAAAATATTGAGTGCCCTCAACAGCAGCGAGGCCCCAACGTCCATCATCATGAGAATATCGGTATACAAGATAATCACGGGGTAGCAAATTGTAGCTGGTGTAAGTCAGTTTACGGTCATCAAAAAATGCATTTTCAAGTCCAGTTAATTGTGAACCATCTCCTTCGTTGGCCCAGTAGTTAGGGGACTGCTGATGTGCTCCAATATACCAAGAGCCGCGCTGGGGATCCAATTTCATTAGATTTGTGATTATAAAACCATGCTCCTCCGGGTTATTGACAGCGACCAAGTCTGCTTCATACGCTTGACAGATCTTCCTAGCCTCCATACGCGGTCGGTCGGGTGACTTTGTAAACCGATAGCAGGACTCCCTGAAGCGTATCCAGTTGGGTGGACATTTAAACCGTTCCTCGTAATCCAAACCCGCGTAGTAGTTCGAAGTGCTTTGTGGGTCTACTTCATTATCGCCATCTCCGTACACATCGGACTCGCTATCGTGATAAAACGAACTCTGAGCTGTGTGAACATACTCGTTTTGATTGACGGGAAAGCTGCCATAGGGTACTTGCGAATTAGGTCGGTATGCTGTCCCATTCTGAGAGTTTTCGGTTTGATATTGCTGCGGAAAATTCGAATTGTATTGCGACTGTTCCAAACCCTGGCCGCATACACTACTCACCACCGCCACTAGAAGCAGGGCTACTTTCATTTCACAAACCAACATAATACTAAATTATAACATAACCGTGAGTTTACTAACACTACTAAGTAAAAAATCATCAAAAAGTAACGTTGAACGTATACCAGATATGTACGTTGATAGAATTTGAACAATTTGATGATAAACACAAAATATCGCCTCGCCCAATCGTTTACCACAGAGCACTACAAAAGTACAAACTATGAAACTACTATATTTCCGTATAATACAAAGTAAGTACTCTGTGGTACTATAAAGTCTATAAACTACAAACTTACAAAGTACAAACCAAAGAGTAGGTATATTAATAAACATTTTACAAACATAACATCAAACATTAACAATAACAAACATACCATAGAGTAGCAGAGTTTAGTTTTTATCTCCGATAGCACAAAGTAGTTAAGTAAAGTAGGTGCGGTATAAACTAAACGAAAACTTATACTCGCAGTCTCGCATTAGCCATAGAGTAACTTATTTAGCGACTCGTCTCTCCAGTCTCCAGGCAAGGTAGCATCCTATGAAGGTTAGAAGCTTAGAGTATATATTACGGTAGTATAATATAAACTCTAAGGTTAGAAGCTTAGAATAATGACACTATAGAAAGACAGTTTTCATACAAGCGCTTTGTCTAAATTTCTAAAATGAAGCACTAATTTTCTTTTTTTAATGTACTTGTGTAATGGTTGCCAGGGGAGGTGCAGTTTCCCGAAAGTGGGGAATGATTCGGCCGCTGATAACAATTTTTTTTTAGCAATAATACATAAATAGCTATGTGTGGTAAAGTATGGGTATGGTTATGTAAACTTGTCATATTAGGAGAATGTTTATTTAAATATGAAACGAATACAAGAAAATAATAACACCAATTTTTTTATATATCTTAACTATTTTTTATATTTTTTATATCTCTTAACTATTTTTTTATATATCTTTTACTTAACTGAACATATGCATGAAAACATGTAGTATATTTTAATAACAGCATTGAGTAAAAAAGTTTTGTTCCAATATTAAATATACTCTGTGAAAAAACAAAAAACAGTGGGTTTTGTTGATTTACTACTCTATGGACCATATGGAAAACAACAATAAAATTATGATGAAAATGACATAAGCATGATCTAATAATAATAACTACTTAATAATAATAATTATAATAATAATGAATAATAACTTCAATAATTATACCTTAACAGGGACAGCATTTTTACGCAATCTACACGATCCACCCTGTGTAATGTACTTATCTTCATTATTAAAATGTTTTGAACATATTCGTGTATTTTTGGTTGGCTTCCAATATATTTCTCCAAGTCTTATATTCTTCACCCACTTGTCAGCAATAACAGCGTCAATAGGAATCCTTTGAACAATAACACGCAAAACTTCTAAGTTGTGCTTTTAACAAGTGTGGACATAAAGTTCGATTATACTTCACAACTTTAAAATAACACAATTGCATGCATATGTTATCATTAAATCACACAAACACCTACATTAGAGAACGTAAATATCAGTAGCAACTGTTTTAAAATTAATCAGTTGGGGCATTAAAGTCACATAAAATGGGAAAATTTATTTTTACAATTGGGCAACACTGAGTATTGAAACAAAACGTTTCTATTTAAATATATACCTACAAGAAATTATGAACTATTGAAAGATTACCTGTGAAAAGTGATGTTATTACACATATTTTGTTTTTCAAATGTGTTGTGACACAATTTAATTGCACAAATCGTCATAATTATTGTTTTCTCGCGAGACGCGTTCGGCGCGCCATGACCATGACATTGAACACTACGGAGCTGCCCGGTGATTGGTGTCATTTCTGGCACCAATTAAAGTTCTCAAAACGGCCGCACGGACTTCGTTTCTATAGTGTTATTATGTGTTCCGTTCGACGTCCGAAGTCCTTTATGAGAGAGGCGTCGTCTTTTCTTCGCTATGCCAATAGAGGTCGCTACCTTTTTCCCGTCACGCAACTTGCATCAGCGCACCTAGTGTCCGAATCTAGAACTAAACTTAACCAACGTGGAGCAAGCCGCCATGTTTGAGATCATTGTTGCGTCGTTTTTCCTAGCGTGCGCGTGGTCGCTACCTTCAAAAAAAAAAAAAAAAAATCTTAAATTATATTTTCATATTAAACGGTATTACTTTCGAGACTAAAGTAGGAAGTATTGTTACTCGTTTTAAGTTTTTAAATTGTAAGTTAACCGTTACGTGAACAATGACGGAAATGAATAATGGTTGTGAACAAGTGAAAAAGGATGTAACAGCGGATGTTCGACGATGTTCATCGTCATCAAGCTCTGGCTCAACGAGCTCGAGCGACGATGAACCGCCTCCGAAGCGGCAACGGCGCGGTGGATCGTTGCGCGAACGCAGCGATCGAAGCAGTTCTCGTGACACACTACAGGAAATGGAGCGCAGGTTTGAGTTACTGTCCCAACAATTGGTGAGTCACGTTAATAATATTCTATATACCACCGCCCCGACAGTACCTGTCTCGGGTATGGCCAGTAATGCATGTAATGATCCTTTCTCCTCGCCACCTACCACGGTGAACGATATTTCCGAGCTCCGGGTGTCGGTAAAGGAGCCGTCCGTGCCTACCGCAAAACCTGAGCGAGTAGCCAGGTTATCCTCACTGCAACGGTTCGACAATCCGGACTGGAATTCTGTACGATACACGGAAGTTCAGAAAAAATACGTGGCATTTCCTGCTTTCACGGAGCTAAGGGTTAATGAGGAATTCAGACGTTTAGAAGACAATTCGGCCCCGATAAGATGGTCTCAAATGGAGCGAAGTTTCGCAGCTTTATCCAACGCCCTTTTAGCTCAAAATGAGTTTGTGAACCTGGCTTTACGTAACCTCATCAGTTGGTCGACAGATCCAAGTACACAGTTGACCTCCACATCAATTTATGATAAATTAAAAGACTTATTTGGTAACGAATCGGAATACAAAACTATTTCACAAGATATTTTACAAATGATTTGCGGAAAACGTGCGGAGGTTTTAGAGCTACGCCGTAGAGCATTAGTAAAAAATTTGAAAGGAAAATATATGCGCGAGGACTTAGAAAGGATTCCACCCTCCGCAGAATTTATATTTAACCCTCAGATGCTGACATCGTATTTGCAAAAAATTGGTGGCGTAGACAAATTATACAAGGATAATATAGCGCAACCAAAGTCCAATACTGTACGTGCAAAATCACCAACACGTGCTAAGTCCCCTGTAGCTTCTACTTCTCGGGAAAATAATTTTTCGTTTTCAGCAAAACAGAACAAAGCAAGCGAAAAATAAAAAGCGAAATTTTCTTGACCAGGATAAAAGAAAAAGGGGAGGGCGAAAAGATCGACAATACAGAAATGGAAATAAATGACTCGAGCGGGTTTTTGGGCGGCTATCTGAGGCATTATATAGACAGGTGGGCAAAACTAAGGCCGCCCAAAACAATCCTTACATTAATTTCTGCAGCCCGCATTCCTTTCGAAGCAAGACCGCCCCTAATCCTGCCAACACCGGACATGAGGAAAAAATTTCAAACACCGAGTTCTTTGGCAATGTCATTGGAGATCCAGCAAATGGTTCAAAACCAGATACTGGAACTAGCGCCTCTGACTCCGTCCTTCATATCTCCACTATTCATCATAAACAAAAGCAACGGCAGGAAACGGGTAATTTTCAACCTGAAAGCACTAAATCAGTTCATGAAACCAAAGCATTTTCACTTGTTTCATCACCACCATATGCCCGATTTTCTCCAAACCGGCGATTGGATGATAAAACTCGACTTACATCAAGCCTATTATCACCTTCCAATATCTCAGGAGCACCGTTGCTTTCTACGCATCTGTTACGAGGACAAGTTACTTCAGATGACTTGTCTACCTTTTGGGTTAGCAGCAGCACCCAAAATGTTTGCTTCCGTAACCAACTGGATGGCCGAAGTGTTGCGCAACAAGGGTCTTCGGCTGGTGGTGTACCTGGACGATTATTTAATTGTCCATCAGTGCCGAAAGACTCTGGAGAATCAGGTAATTATAGCAATAGATCTATTGACCAGTTTGGGATGGAACATCAACTGGGAAAAATCAATGCTCGTTCCAACACATTCGATAGATTCCTGGGGATTGTTTGGGACACGGAGTCCAACAGCAAGCGCTTGCCTCTGAACAAGATAACCAGGATTCGCCAGTGCCTATCGACACGCCTAGCAGCCGGCAGTTGGTCCCTCAAGCAGGCGCAACGCCTCTTAGGGCATCTCAACTTTGCAACCTTCATCACCCCACGGGGAAGGTTGCATTGCCGTACGCTGCAACGCCACAGCAATCGCTTACAAAAGACGGCACGACATCCCAGCCTATTTGCAAGCGAGGTGCGGCAGGAACTAGAGTGGTGGCTCGACAACGTCAGTCAGTCGTCTCTAATTCATCGAGGGAGTTACACTCGACAGATAAATTATGTGGTGACAGACGCTTCGGACATTCAGTGGGGAGCTTTGGTAAACAGCGATACTCTGGAAGGCACCTGGACTCAACGTCAGCTACCGTGGCATTGCAACCTCAAAGAAATGTTCGCTGTAATAGCCGCCATTTCATTGAAACCGGAGGTACTTCAAAACTCAACCACGATCCTCCAGAGCGACAACAAAACGGTGGTGTCATATATAAAGAACGAGGGCGGAACGAAGTCCCAAAAACTCCTAGGACTGACAAAACAACTCTTAGCTCTCACAGACAGCCTAAACATTGTACTGATCCCTCACTACTTACCGGGACTGTACAACTCGGAAGCCGATCATCTCTCACGCAATCGCGCCGGCTCGGAGTGGCATCTGATCAGCGAGGCAACCATAAAAATATTCGACCGGTGGGGAACCCCAGACATAGACTTATTCGCCTCAAAAAACGCTCACGTCGTATCGAACTATGCTACACTAGACTTATCAGACTCGAACGCTGGCTTTCACGACGCTTTCACCAGATCCTGGAGGTACAACCTGGCGTGGATCTTTCCGCCACCGAGTCTGTTACCGCGCGTACTACACCATCTCAACTCTGCGAAAGGAAAATACATCATAATAGCACCCAAGTGGAAAAAGCCCTTTTGGCGACCAGACCTCAAGAACCGCGCGTTGGCACGTCCCACGAAAATTCCCAACCTGGAAGCCTGTTTACTGGATACAGTGACAGGTCGCCCGCCGGCCCAAGTGCACAACCTACAGTTGGAGGCGTGGCTGATTTCGGCTGGGACACTTTGACAGAATGTTGGTCAACGGAAGAAAAGCAGCTTCTGGCATCTTGTTGGAGACCGTCTACAATAAAGACATATACTCCAATATGGTCAAAATGGTGTCGTTGGTGCCAACAGAATAATATAAATTTTCGTCAACCCACTGGAGCAAACGTAGCTCAGTATTTGGCAAGGCTATTTCTCACAGACCGTTTAGCGTATCGTTCTATTTTAGTTCACAAATCTGTCATATCTTCAGTTTGTGAGACTCTATGTGAAATTAAAATTGCTTCAAATCCGTTAGTTAGACATGTTCTAAAAGCTATTTCGTTAGTAAGACCAATTCCACTGAAATTACCAATATGGGATGCAAGGTTAGTAATTAAATATCTAAAAAATACGGATCCTAATTTGTCCAGTTTATATGATGTTTCTAGACGTACCGCCGTAATTCTTTTGTTAGCTTCAGGGCGAAGAGTTCATGACCTAACCCTTCTGCATTGCGACTCAAAACATTTTGTTGATAACGGTGATTCAATTACTTTGCATCCTGTATTTGGTTCAAAGACTGATTCTGCAACTTACCAACAATCAAGTTGGACGTTATTAGCTGCTCCGGATAGAAACATAAATCCTATTTTCTGGTTAAGAAGGTTGAAAAACATTTCGAACGTTTCCAGAGGTTCCATTACTAATTTATTTTTAACTACAAAGGATCCTTTTAGACCAGCCTCGGTTACAGTTATCGGGGGCTGGGTAAAGCGCACTTTGTCCGAAACTAGAATAGTGGCTTCGCCTGGCAGCATCAGGTCAGCCGTATCTTCTTTAAACCTTTTAGAAAAGTATTCCATAAATGACATTTTAGCAAAGGCTAACTGGCGCCATGAACTTACGTTTAGGAAATACTATTGTAGAAACGTAGATTCTAGAGAAAACGATACAAGTACAGAAAAATCCCTGTCTAGATACTTTTCAAATAAACATTAATTACTCTCATATGATTGAAGTGATTATTATCGGTTCTGGTTTTAATCGAATTTTAATTTTCTTTATTACCCTTGGAACCGAAATCTTAATTACCAACGTAAAATAAAGAGAAAATTTTGGGCTATGTACTTTCATTCTAAATGATTGAGTTTTTATGGCATTTTCTTTTTTCTGTTTAATGATTATTATTAAACAATAAAATAAATAAGTCACATTGTTGCGTTTAATTAGCAACCCACCAGTAGATAACAAACATGTCTCTCATAAAGGACTTCGGACGTCGAACGGAACACATAATATATAAATTTTACCTGAAATTAAAATTTGTATTATGTTTCCTAGACGTCCGAAGTCCTGATAATGTCTTCCTGGTGTCATATCATCATTATAATGAGCCAAACAATGATCTCAAACATGGCGGCTTGCTCCACGTTGGTTAAGTTTAGTTCTAGATTCGGACACTAGGTGCGCTGATGCAAGTTGCGTGACGGGAAAAAGGTAGCGACCTCTATTGGCATAGCGAAGAAAAGACGACGCCTCTCTCATAAAGGACTTCGGACGTCTAGGAAACATAATACAAATTTTAATTTCAGGTAAAATTTATATATTATTCTAAGCCGTAGGGCTAAAGCCTTCCATACTGCGGTGTGGTACGGGTAGTATGTAGTACTTGTAGTGTGCATGCATGACTATGCAAGAACATTCACCGCCTCCCTCTCGCGAGGGGTGTCCATAAGCAATTTGCCTGGACGCAAAAAAAAGATATTATACATGACATAACCTACGTTTATTCGCATTCCACATGTGACGATGGTTCGAAAGATATAAACGTTTCGAGTTAAATAATATCTGATAGCTACACACATAAACCTCAGTCATCAAGAAAAATAAAGAAAAAGGATAAAAATAATACTTGCGGGTTATAGTTGATCACTTTCTTTATTATTCCGGGTTATCAACAAGAAATATTGTGTCAATAATTATTATAATAATACTTAAATCGTAGGTACTGCTATTAACAGATAGGTAGTAGATTTCCATTTTGATACGTTACAGTATAAATTATTTTAGTTTTGATTCCATCTTCCGCGCACAATATTATTCTCCTAAATATTACTGCATCACAGATCAATCGTGTACTTAATTGTTTCTGGTCTCCATAAAGAAATAAATCAGGGCGGAACATGGTTTTAAAAGTTTTAAACTACGGAATATCAAATTGCCACCATTCATACATCTCTCCAAAATGCTACAAGTATGCGCGCTATAGAATAAATGCTAAGGGATGTGTAGAGAATGTGTTCCGTTAGCAGTATTCTCGTAGCGAGTCACAATAAGTTAAAAAATAATCTGTTTACAAATAGTACTATTTATTTACAGTATTAATAGTTTTTGCGATATGCATAATAGGATTTAATAAATTTGTCTAATTTTTACAGGGATGTAGATATAAATAAAAACATTAACTTGATTCAAAAAAAAGAAATAATTACGCAATAATAAACATATATATGACAGACAAAGATCATCAAACATAACAATGAACAAAAATATACGTAGATCCTATCAGTAGAAGATCGACAAAATAATAACTACTTACATAATAGCATAATCTCAAACAGATTTTTATTTTGACAAAAATCATCCACTTGGTAATTGTGTTGCGTCGTCTGTGATGTTCAAGGAAAATAGAAAACCACTGGGTAGGACGACCAAAATGTTTTAAAAGCATTTCGGCAGCCATCCAAGTATCTTTCTATGCTGTTTTATAATCTAGACTCACGAATAAACTTCAAATACGATAATTATTTTAACACAAGTACCACGTATGCGAATAGTGTGGTCGCCGTCGCCGACTGCAAAGCATCCAGACGTATAATCTAAGTGTGAGTGATGCGTTTGCGAAAGTCTATGCTAAGCGTAGTGCAATGTTCGCGAGCTACTCGTGTATAAGGCTACGTCCGACCCTGTTACAGGCATCACACCGATAATTTCATACAAATCTATCTATAAAACATTTAAGAAACATGCACGTATACTATTGCACACATAGATCAAGATTATGCTAACGTCTTAAATTACGCTATGGTAACTGTTTTTGATTATTCACTATTAACATTAACAAGTTGCCGCAGCACTCCCTATTCTACCTATCCAGATAAAAACCATACACCAAAGTTAAATAGCACCCATGAGAATATCTTACACTTAAAGCAACAATTTGTTATGTACACTATATTTACAATATTTACATAATTATAATTCCTAAAAGTAATAACTCTCACTCATCCTGACGTATTGAGTGTCTCAAATATAAATTGATTTTGTAATGGCTGCCTTAAATTACACAGTCTCATGAAAATAATATTTTGTTTGTTCCTAAATGAGATACATCCTTGTTTCGTATAATAAAATCAGTCACACTATAAAACTTATCCTGGGACAGTCCAGTGTTTCGCTATCAAATTGGAGCACAGTTTTGTTACAAAAACAATGTACTTACATCTGACTTGAAATGACCTACAAGAAATCATAATGAGGTATTTGACTTTAATAGGCAATTGAGTATATCAATATGGAATAATTCAGTTGATCTAAATTAAAAGTTTTACAACGAGTTGATAACACGTCAAGTTCAGAACATCGACATTAAGATCGACTTAAATAAAAAGGTACGAAGGTTAATTGAGCCGTCTAGAATTCATTTAATGTCAGCTAACAAGGACGGTTTCGATCTTGAGAAGTTGTCGCAGTTTGTCGGTGACTCGGATGAGGGCCACCTTGGAGGCTCGCACGTTCACCTTCTCGCCCGCGCCCAGCAGCTGGTGGCACTGCGCCCTCTCCAGAAACTCTTGGGTGCGGATCTCGCGCAACAGCTCCTTGGGCGATCCAGACCCGCAGTGGATTTGCTTCAATAAACTTTCTTTTGATTTTATCTAGAAATAAAAATATGATCATTAATTCAATCCCTCCACCAATCCACACTGGAGCGGCGGGTGGAGTATGCTCTAGGCCTCCTCCTCACGTATGAGGAGAAACTCGTGTTAAGTAGTGGACCTTTAATTGAAACTTCTACAACTAAATTGTGGAATAGTCGAAATAGTAAAATTGTTTTCAAAGACAGTTTTTGAGGTAAACTCGCGAGAAATTATATACATACATTACATATTATATAACAAAAAAAATCGTTAGTTTTGATTTGAAACAGAAGTACATAATACGTAGGTATTCCTAAACAGGAAGTTGTATAGTATGTTTTCTTATTTTGAACCGTCACGGAAGAAGAATTTACAATAGCAACAACAACACTTTATATAAATAGCCAATAAACGAAAGTCGTGAAGAAGATTCACTTCTTACATATTTACCTACACTGATACGCGCTTTTTTTTTATTTAAATCTTGATGGTGAGTGGTGATGTAGTCTTATATTTTGAGCGCTTAGTGCGTGTATTCAAATCAATCTCGTATAGAACACTTCCCCGATCGTGATCCCCGACCGAATATAACCCTACCTGCAATGCGTTGGTGACGTCTTGCAGCAGACACCAGAGTCCGTCGGCGGGCTGTCCCGGCACCGTCCGCAGACTGTAGAAGGGCGGCAGGGGCGCTTCCGTGCACTGGATCTCAATGGTGGCGTCGGGCGGCGGCGGCGGGGACGCCGGGGGCGGCGACGACAGCGGGTCGCAGCCGAGCTCCTCCCGGTCTGAAGTATGTTCAAATAAACTCTTACAACACCAAATATGATCCTGACATACTTAATACGTGTGCAATTTTTTTTATGTAGCATATATTTAAAGTCACTTGACTATTAACAGTTAAGGATTGTCGCTAAGGAGACAGCTTGCAGTGTATTCCATTACTTTGTTGTTGAAATGTTGACTCATAGTTAAAGATTGCTAGAAGTTATTAAATTATTCACATGTGAAGGACCTCAGTCGCTTGAAACTGACAAATTAACGTGACGTTAAAGCACGAAACGCTATTGACAAACGTAGAACGGGTTCTGTGTGAACCATGTGTTTAAAATATGCATATTACATTTATGGATGTATTAATATGCATGCATACCGATTATATCAGCTGGTGACGAGAACCTCCAAGGTTCTATAGCCTGGCCTTGCACATCTGAGATGTGTAATCGCAAAAGCAAGGCGGCCTGGCCGTCGGCTAGTTCTTCTGGAGTTTGCCCCGAGTAGGTGCCCAGCAAAGGATCAGCCCCATATGCGAGTAGAAGACGGATTACTTCCACGTGAGAATTCTCGCAAGCTTCATGCAACGGCCTGAAAACAAAAGACGTAACATTTATTTCTCTATAAGGACATGGAACATATTCAAGTAAGTATTTTTAATATCAATAGTAAATTAGCAACATGTGTTAATTACTTAAATAACTAGTCTTTAGACCTCTTTTTCGTGTCACTGGAGTTCGTTATTATTCCAATAATAATTATGGAAAACTTGGTAGTTTTCATAACTCCAATGTTCCAATCAGCAATGGTCCATAAACTACCGGGACTAACAGAAGTAGCGCTCTCTTGCGGCAACTATTCACTAACAATATAATTATTTAATTGAGATAAGTATGAAATATATTTTATTTGACAAAACAAACCTAATTCCTCCTTGCGCCGCTGCCGACACGTTGGCGCCGTATTGGAGCAGAAGTCTGGCTATTCTCACGTGTCCCTTAGCGGCTGCGACGTGTAGAGGTGTAAAACCAGCATTGTCTTTTGCTGAAGGATCTGACTCCATCTTCTCCAAGCAGAACGCAACGCAATCCTAAACAAAAGTAAACAATGTAGATTTTTTTTTTTAAATGATTCACAATCAGAAAATACATTACTTTATACCCCGTAGCCCAGTTGGTAGTGAACGTGCTCCCGAGGCGCGCGTTTCCGGGTTCGATTTCCGGCCGGAACAGATAATTATGTGAAAGATTAATGTTTGATTTTAGGCTATGGGTGTTCGTGATGTGTTATTTGTGTTGTCTATGCCATCCGCGACGCGTATAAGTGTGTTAGCGTTAATTCATTAATGAATTATTATACAATACTTACCGTGAATCCGAGCCGTGCAGCACGATGGAGGTGCGTCTCGCCGATGCTCTTATTAATAAACCAGCCTTTAATTTCCTTCTGAATATCATGGACGGACTCTGGATTCGGTTTAGGTGCTGGTCGACGAATTTTATTACTAGTTTCATCTCTACGAATAATTTTTTTCTTTTTCCTTATATAATCAAAACCAGAGCTAAATTTCCTCCGCCCAAATAAACGCTTCAATCGTTTTTCTGTGTGCGCCTCTGTCGTTCCAGGTAAACTACTTTCTTCTTTTGTGCTGGTCTTGTCATCAGGAGATGGACTCTTATCTTTTTTAATTTTATTATTCTCTTTGATTCGTTTCGTGTTAAACGTTTTCATCAGACTGTTTCTTTTTTTCAGGCGCAGTAATCTTCCTTTTGCGTCGTTCCTTTTCAATGATTTCGTGCTTCGGAGCCCATCCCGTATTGAACTTGACCTTCTTTTAAATTTATCTTTTATTATTTTCTTCGGTTTAAACTTAGGTTTAGATTCTACTTCCTTTTTTACTACTATCGGTGGATCTTCTTCAGTATCGTGAACCTCCTCGCCACACAATGGTGGAGCAGAGGCAGGTCTTTCATCTCCAAACACCTCTTTGATTGTAGCACGTTGTTTCAAAACTCTACTTTCTGTCCTTGTTCTTGATTTTAATACAACAGGAGCAAACTCTTCAGTAGCACCCATCAATCCGTCTGTATTTTTAATAAAAGCTGTTCTAAATGCAGTGACAGTTTCTTTCCTAAAAGCACCTAAGTAAAAGATGTCTTCCATTAACTTTTCCTTCTTTGCGCTCAAATTTCCTTTATTGCCATTTTTTAATAAACCTAAACTTGGTGTAGCGAGTAACTCGTTAGTGTTAGTACTTTTAGGTATAACTTTAGGTTGTTTTTCTTCCTTTTCTTTTGATTTCTTTTTTGTGTCTTCTTTTTTCCCACACTTTTGTATTAAAACATCAACAATAGAACTTCCCTTTTTTCTTATTTTTGTGGCTGAAAAAACTGTAGATGTAGATGCTTCTGAATCA
This sequence comes from Ochlodes sylvanus, assembly GCA_905404295.2. NCBI lineage: Eukaryota > Metazoa > Arthropoda > Insecta > Lepidoptera > Hesperiidae > Ochlodes > Ochlodes sylvanus. Next base: position 10,675,927 of record FR990131.1, read on the forward strand.
TAATGTCTGTTAGCAGCAGAACAACTAGAATTTGATTCCATGTCACTATCGAGATTCAGCTTATCTGGCCTCCGGTACAAATCATCAGTAGCTGCAGATTGTGCCGAAGATGGTGCCGGTGAAAGAGGTACTGGGTCTAAATCTGGGAGTGATGTTGAACCACGTGTAAAGGTTACACCGGATCCTTTACCAAATGGGCCACCTGATCGTCCTCTAGGAATTGCAATTAATCTCGTAGGCATACGAAGAGATCTCTTATACCTGTATAGTTCTTCCTCCCAACCAGGGTGAAAGTCTGAACCATCTCCAAAACCAGGTTTACGAATGCAGTTTAAAGAATTACTCATGCTACTAGAAGTATCTACCCTTTTGGACGGTGTTGTCTTTAAAGGACTCTTAGCGGTTGAAGGACTTTTATTATCTTCTAATTTTAAATTTTTACGAACTCTGAGACGACTAGCAACAGTTAAAGCATCGTCGTCACTATCTGTACTTGAATTTGCGTGTTCGTTTTCATTATTCCCATTATCTATAGATAACGATTTAGCTTTAGACCGTGAAACCTGTTTTGATTTTCCTTTAGTTGGTTTTTCATAAGTATCTTTTAAAGATGAATCTGTTGATTTTCTTGAATTATTCATACGTTCATCGCAGCATTCGAGTTTAACATAAGCCGATTTTTCCGATAAATCCTTTAGCAGTTGATACTTCATACGTTCTGTGTGTTCTTTTTCTTTGAGTATTTTGCTTTTAATAAGAGGTTCATCGTCGTCAGTAGATTCCGATTCTTCTTTAATTATAGTCTTCAAAGGTTCAGGCTCTTCTTTTTCCTTTTTAATATTTACGGTAGAAGTTGAAGGTACCTCATGTCTGAGGGTTTTATGCTTGGACTTTAGTTGGGATTTATTCTTATTATTAGGTTTCTCAACTTCTTTGTCACTCTTTTTATCAGCTTTAAACTTTTCATTCTTGCTTACCTGTTTGTTTTTATTAATAACCGCTTCATTACTATTGCTAGTAGAAACTATACTGGTTGCTAGTGGAACTTCCTTTAAATTCAAAATTTCATCTTCATCAACTGGTTCTTGTTTAATCTCAATAATAGGCAAAGCTTCACTGACAGACGTAGATGGGACTTGGTTAAGAGATATAGAATCCACGTCAGGCAACGCTTTCAAAGTGTTACTTTCAGGAGTAGCATCTGACAATTCTGTAGTTGGCATATCCAATTGTGTAGGCTTTTCAACCTTTATTTCATTATCAGCCTCAACAGTGTCGTTACGTTTTCTATGATTCTTCTTCTTATGACAATTAGTTTTAAGTTGCTCCATAAAGCTATCACATGCGTTAGCCCAATCTAGGTCCAAATCTTGGGCAGGTGGATTAGTGATCATGTCAAAGTTATCTTTTTCAAGCGTCTCTAAAATACTTTCTGTCTTGATGGGTATTTCAGCATCTTTTTCAATCTCCTCTATGTTCATTGGCTCTGATTTTACTTCTGGAACTATATTCCTAACTGCAGAAGCTTCAGTTTTTATTACCGATTCCAATCTTAAATTATCTTCTCGTATTTGATTAAAAAGGTGTTGTTTTTGTGACTTTGGTAAAAGTTTTATTTTGTCACCTCCTTGCGTGGAACTGGATTTTGAAGTAGAATCAGATTTCATGGAATTATCATTAGAAGGTGGCATGACTTTAAGTTCAGCCTTAGTTCGTATTCTTGATGCAACGTCATTTTCAGGAGATTTACTTTTCGGGTCTGCACTCGTATCAAATCTTTGATAATCTGTATCTCGTGCCAATGAATCGACGGCCTTAGGCATCTGAATATGATGATCTAAGCTTGGACCATTTTGATTAATTACAGGTTTATAAGTGTTTTTAAGTGCATTATCGCCCTCGTTATCTTTTGTTAGGTCAGTTATTTCTATAACAGAGTCCTCTACATCATCTATTACAATGAGTTCTGGCATCTGTCTTGGTACTTTATTATTTTCTACAAATCCAGTTTGTTTAGTTTCTAAGCTGTTTCTAAGTATACTTAATATCCTTTTATCAGCAGGCTGAACTCCATTATGCAGTTCCAAATGTGGATGGTGTGAATGTAAATCTCTATTGTGGATCGGAATTTTTTGTATAACTTGACGGCTAGTAGTAGACGGATTCCTGTTATGATAATTAGTATGATAATCATTCATATCACGATGTGCCGCTTCTATCGGATATGTATTATTAGAATACCTTTGACTCGTATGAGATAGTTGTTCACTATAAGCATTCGATACGGCGGGTCGCTTTTGATCATTTTGATAGGCCTCTAAACGTTTGTGACTCGCATAACTATAGACAGGCTGACTCATAAGATCGCGTTGTTCTCTCGCAGACTGATTCATTCTTTCTATCCGACTATCTGATGACCAAGTTTCATACCGTACCATTTTTTCCGGAATGTTATTCACAATGGGCCCTGCAGGACGTTTGCGTTCTTCTATCACATAATGTCGATCATTTCTTATTCTACTATCTATATTACGTTCATCTATAAGCGGTTTAGTGAGATCTATTCGAGGGATATAATGTGGTCTAGCAACTGGACCATTAAGTTTACTACGTTCAGAGTACATTTGATGACGAGATTCTCCAGAATATGACTCTGCGATCGGTTGTGTAGAGTCATATCCACCATTGTATCTAATGGGATGTCCAGTTTGTGGAGAAGAATTGTAGTTGTGACCAGAGTTTCGTTCTGCTCTATATTGCGCGAAATCTGGTGCAAAATCTACCTTATGAGATGCAGCATAACTAGACACAGAAGGAACGTGTCGATTATTTGCAGCAGTGCGCGATAATAACACAGTTTTATTGTCCGGTGTGCCCGAGTCAACTATATCGTCTTGAGTCGTTGAAGAATCTGCTGTATTTTTAACCGTTTTTACTGATAAATCAAGTGGAGATTCCCTTTTCTGTTTAGTTTGATTCATTTGATTTACTATTGAAGTAACCGACACTGTCATCCTTGATTGTTGACTAGGGTACCCAGGTTTTATTGCCGATCGAGATGGCGACGACTGCACATGATTTGAGGATGAACAGTCAAAGCTACTTTTAGGAGTAACCGCTGGTCGATACATAGATTTCGAGTGTAAGTTGGAATTATTTTGAGCAACGGGTGTCGTTGGCGTACTCGGCGCGAACCTTACTGTAGAGGTTGCAGGATTAGGATAGTGATAGCTGGTTCTAGAGTCGCCATTCCTTGACTTGCTGTGGAAATCTGTACGCGGCGGAAGACGAGCTACGTCATGGGAATGAGATTGTGCTGCTACCGGAATACGTTCCGGCTGTCTCGCTACGTACTGCGCATTCAGGGCATCTATTGCATCATGTTTATAGTGAGATTGATGATGATGCGTTTCTATTCGATGAGATTGTACAGGCTGCGGTGCAGCTGGGGATCGATAACCAGAATAGGCTTGTTGAGAATCATATTTCCGCTGAGGTATTGTAGCATGTCTATCAAAATGAGACGCTCTTGAAAACGATGATTCACGACGTTGAATAGTCGAGTATGCCTGTGATGCTCGAGTATCCACAGGTGTGAGCCGTTGCTGCACTGCTTGAGGATGCAGAATCGGTGGAACACGGTCATTATGAGGCGGTGGCGGTTGTGGTACTGGCATTTGGTAACGATGAGGTGACGGGCTGTGGGCGGCAGCATCACGCAACCGAGAAGATGCGTGTTGCGGTATGGCACCCGACATTCGTGCGTATGTATGAGGGATATTACGCACTGGCACCGACGGTTGAGGGGAAGGAACTGGTGGACCATGTGAATTCCTACCCCCATCAGATAAATTTGATTCATATTGATAGCGTGAATACTGTTCCGGTGGCCGGGACGCCGAGTAAGGATCTGGCGGTCGACCCGGTGCGAAGTGATCGGGCGGTCTTGCAGTCGGTGTTTGCACCCGATGCACAGGTGCTCGATATTGCGCGGACGACTCCATCTGATGGTCCGTCGGTGTGGTAGGAGGATGCGGAGCGTTAGAAGGTGGTCGAGCCGGTGATGGACACGGCGCCGCCGGTGCAGGAGCCGGCGACGGTTGCGTTCGAGGTGGCTTGCGGATTATGTGTGACGGGGGCGACAGAGCACCGACTGATTCCTCCTCATCCTCAGGTTCAGGTTGCTCTCTACGCTTTTCTGCCGCTTCCCGCATTACCGTGGCCTTGTGTATGATGTGCGGCTCCGGCTCTATCGGCTCAGAGGGAGGTCGTGGTGGAATCGACATGCTCGAAGGCGTAGATGGAGGAGCGGCGGCTGCAGAGGGCGGCCGGGACGAGGGCGCTGGCACCCCGGACAGGGCGGGAGTCCCTTCCTCGGGTGGTGGTATGCCCGAAGGCCACACAGACTGTCCACTACTCTCGGCTGCCTGTTTCGGTACCCCCATGAAATACTGGCGCGTCCCTTCCAGTACATTGCTGAAAGTGACGTCCATACTACGCGTTCCGTGTTCGTTCCACCTGAAATACAACGAAAACTAAAATTAATAAAGTTAAATACCGATGCAATAAATTCAAAATAAATATAAATAATGATTCCTTCGCTAAATTTATGATAAATAAATTCATTCCAAGTGTAAGAAAAGATATAAAATAATAGATTAGGGCGTACGACATGCAGGAATTATCAGACAGCGGGGTCGTTGCCCGGCAGCTGCCCTTGAAAGTTCTTCACCCTCACAGACTATACACAATACATGTACAAACAACAGAACTTCAGTAAGTGCGAGTAGGCTCAGCTCAGATGAAACAATACAAAGGAAATCGAAATTCCAACGTTATTTGTGTGTTCATTACTAACGAGTGATGGATGAAAAACGTTCATATTTTCATCAAAATATTTTGTGTTCCGGTTACTGACATATTAATTACATACATTTTTACATATTATAAAAATTAAACTGATCGCTTTCACCCTATATTTACGCAATGGAATCCTAAACAATGAATGTTAAACTTTTTGTAAGTGCGTTTGTGCGTTCTAATCTTAAAAAGGGCTTACCCGATTTAGGTGCAGTTTCAACTAATGTTTAACTTAAAAAAAAATTAGGTACGTTCATATACCTAATTTTAGTTTAATTCCGTGTACCTCGCAAAGTCGCAAAGCGAGTGTAAATCTCAGGGCAACCAACCATTACACGCCAAGTGTAACTAACCAAATAAAATTAAGAAAATATTGTGTAACATAATCTAATCTAGGTCATTGTATTCACTGCGCATTCTAATAACAACAAAAATACATATTCACATTAACCAGTAAATTAGATAGACGGTAGTAGGTATCGTCCTATCGAGTTCAATAACCCGATCATAGGTGGCGCTTATCTCGAGGGTACTTCAGCTTAGTTATGCATGCACGCGTCCGACCCGGCGGCGGCGGAAGCCGGAAGCTGTATCGCCGTATCCCAGGCAACGCAATCGATTGCAACCCTACTGGAGCCGAACAGCGTCAACAACACAATGGGTTTCATTTCCTGTTATGCTGTAAGGTGCTAACAGAAATTTGACACGCAAATCATTCTCCAGAGTTAATTTGATAGTCATTTGCATGTGAAGCAGCTGATGTGTCTTTTATTTTTGGCTCATTACCCTCGTTAGATTTTTTTACTACATATAATTAATTATATCATCAGTTGTGTAAACAAAGTAAATTACAAAATGTAACTACGAGTATCTATCTCGTTCGATAGCCAATTGCATATTAAAAGTACTTAGTAGAAGTCTGTTTACTCACTCTCGCTAAATTTCTCTATTATATTTTAATACATATAACAAAATCTTTTTAGCAATCAAAATTAGAATAAGACTTGTAAAAAATGGTACGGAAAATGATTTGTTATATGAAAGGAGATTAAAAATGTTCAAAAGGCTCCAGAAAGCCCTAAATAAATAGGTCTTTCAATATGTATACTAGGCACTTCTAGTACGATTTCAGTACACGGACAGTACTGAAATCGTACTAGAAGTGTTTTACTTTCCCTGATGCACCACGGACGGTAATATTGATAGAAACTTTCTACTATTTCAATAGTACAGTTATAAAACAGGTACTTGGACAAATTCATTGCCGTAGAGTCGTGTGTTGCACAACCCGGCGGGCACTGTACATGTGGTAATTGCACATGTGCACCCATACATTTCAAGATGCAATTATGCCGGTGCACTTGTGTGGATTCCGCCATGACACGACTACCGTCCGTAGCGAACACTCATTACGCCCACGGTCATAAAATAAGCATAATTCTCATGCAGATCGGTCACTGCTAATCCCAGGTGATAATATTATAAAGTTATGGTTATCATTATCACTAATTGAAAGTTCGTAACGCGGAACTGGTTTTCAAATGCCTAGTTTTAGCGAAAATAGAAGTTGAATAAATTACAAGCCCCCTTAATAATTAATAAATATAATCTGTGCAATTAATTCACTTGAACACTCTCGCTATATTACTATAATAATTATGTTCATAAAGTTTGTCAATTCAAGGCCGCTATTTCTAATAATGGCAATGATAAAAGTATAGTCATCGAGATGTACGTTAGTACTTATATCTCGATGAGTATAGTCGTTATTGGACCTATTCGCAAAATAATAACTTAGCTTCTGTGATGTTGGTATCACTCTTCAAAACAATGAGTTTTTGGTCTGGAAAGTTATTAAAAATCAGTACTGAATTAGTATTCAATTATGTCTCTCAGTTATAGTTATTTTTATAACATTTCAAAAGTTCAGAAGATTGTAAAAAAACCATGGAGAACAGCCTTGAATGATACCTATTTATATTAACAACCTACTGCTGTGATTGAAACTGACCGAGTAAAGCACGTTGGCAGCCAAATATTTACACGTGCTGTTCATCGTGTTGTGACTTTGATATTGCGAAAGCATGTCGACGAGAGGTTACATTGTTGCCTACATTACGTACACAACCATCACGCTTAATTATAATAATTTTCATTTTGCCACTATTGCAATTTCTTTTAAATAAACGCTAATACACAGACACTCATCCTAGTGCAGGGGGCACTAGGATTCCCCGGTGGTCCTGCGTGGACAAAACAAATAACGTAACACGTCAATTACATCCATGACTCAAACATTTATCGGTCACATAAATATCTGCCCCGGCCGGGAAGCAAATAGGCTTCGCAAGCAGGGTCACTAACTAGTGCACTACCAACTAGGCTACGAGGCCGTCAGTTATTATTCATATCATTTACAGATAAACAATGAAAAATGATACTGAATTAATAAATAATAATGATAAATAAATAAATGATAAAATAAATAATAATGAAAATGATAAACCTATAGTTACGATTTGTTACTTCTTACAATTAGGTACAACTCAACTAAATCCGCCGCGAGTTTCTCTTTTCGTGCATTTTACCAAGATCTATAAGGTCAGATAACAAACATTAATTATATTATGATCACTTGAGCAATTGATCGCTCCATAAAACGATCGTTATTCCTTAACTTGCTCTTAATGTTACGAGCTGATTGTGTGCATTGGTTTGATAAAGATTCGACCCTGACCTATGCTAACTTAGATTTAACCTTGACCTATTTTACTGCATCACAGGCGTAACCTCTACTATTCACAATACGCAACAATTTCGTAACATGTTAGGGCGCATGGATTTACAGAATAATTTACAATCTCCCTATATTTTTGTTGTTTATACAATTTTTAATGAAGCCCGTAGTGGGCTTCATAAAAATTTCCGACGTGGGTTGGCCACTAATTCCTCTACCAGTCTCTAGTAGAGCATGCTCTAGGCCACCTCAGTTACCAGGAGCTGGTATGGAGGACCCTGAGGGCTGTTAATGAAGTTAAGGCCATAGATCATCATTAATTCAAAATGTTCACCCACCTATGGTTGACAGTTATCCTGCTTGATGAGAATGGCAATCTGTGACTGCAGTCATGTCTCGATCGTTATATTCCTCTGCACCTGGAACCAAAGAGAAAATTCTATTACATTTATTTTTATTCAGCTTCTCACCATAAAAAAATCCTTCCACAATACTTGCGATTATCTAATTGGAATTGGAAAAAATATATTAAAATCTCGCCTGTCGACTGGTTAATAAAGACAAATTATTGCAACTTCTTTAATACAATCAAAGGTTAATCTAATGTCAGTGTTTCGATCAAAATAAATATGTCACGTAAACTAACAATATTGCATAAATACACTTAGCACATGTTCCTTTTAATTAATAAAAATAAAAGTCATGTTTTATAACAGCCCATTTCCTGACGCATGACATACACCAAGGAAGCCAGTTGGAACCAGCCGGAAAAATCTATACGAACATTGGCCCAGATAAGCAAAACGATTCAACACGTCATGTGAATTGACTCCTAAAGCGATCTGTTGAATAAAAAACACAATAGACGTGTTTTGCATGTTTCTCTTATTGAAACGCAACAAAAATGTAGTTACGACTTTGTAATGCCATTGGTTTATGAAATTATTTGTATTGATTCGGCTGTTCGGAAATTAAATTATACATTTTGCATCTCTTCAAAAGTCTGCGACGTAAACACACCTCCATTTTATACCTAGTAATACCTACAGAATCTTAAGGAGAATGCGGAATTGCGGAGAAAATTTAATCAGTTTATTATTATTCTTTAGTCATTCAATACCTACCTAGTCAAATAATGGTAAGGAATCATCAAACACAGTAGTGCAATGTATATAGCCCGGTTTTTCATCGGCAACTCGGCACGTCTTGCATAGATGTATGTACTAGTATGTGGTGTGTTAGTGTGTAGTATAAGCAACATTATTTACGTACAAGCGCTCTCACAGCTGTGCCGGGTCAGTGACCCGCGAGCCGCGCGAAATAAGGTGAATCGTAAGTCGCTGCTTTTTGTCTTAGACGAAAGGTGACACCGCGATCATTTTCAATATATTACTCGGTATAGATGACGTCATCAGTCACATGTGTCATGCATATTAAATTACATATTAACTCAGACGGGCCATATAAGATAAGCTGATTTACGAGAATGCTGGTGATCTCATATTTTATTTACGTCCAGGTTTTATTTGGAATTCTGAAAGATTAAAAAATTAACTTTTATTAGTAACGAGACTTCGTAAATTTTAGGTCTACGCTTTCTTATCCGTTCTTCTAATTTCGGAAATCATTTATGTATGGAAATTTATAAGATCCGAAACCTTGATAATATGAGTCGAGTACAATGATAATGCCGCAACCGTAACGACCACAGGAGAATGATTATTTTTGTCGGCAATTTTGTCACACTTCAGATGAACTCCAGAACCATAATTATTAGTTTTTAATCTGACCGTCGTCTAAGTATTAGAATCAGTATTTTGAACAGGGGATTTAAAAAAAATATACCTAATAAGAAAATATTATAAAAAAAATATTAAATTACATGTATTAGGTAAAGATATTCATTGTATGTACCAGACCAGATGAATAGGTTTAAAAATATTCATTCTCAAAAAAGACATGTACGTCACTACAGAACAATATGAACAGAATTGGTACTTAGATATAATTAGAGAATTACCCGTATAGAATTTACATAAACGATAAGCAAGTAAGTACTTAATGCAACACACGGGTATAACTCTACTTTTACTAAGGCTGATTTTACTGAGGCTGATTTTACTAACTTTTACTAAGGCTGATTGTAACAAAGTAATGTGCATTGTATTAACACTCCAAACTTCAATTAAATGATTTAAGTAAAGACTTATACCTACTTACTCATCTTTAAGTATTTACGTAATCCATATCAACCATATCAATGAAGTCCGAATTTAATGTGCGTCTTTATAGTTACTTTAAAATGATAACCAAATTTTTTTGCAGTTTCCAGCATCCCACAAGACGAGTGGATACTGTGATACGTCGACATCCGATAAACTAAATGTAGGTAAGTACCTACGCTCCTGATACAAAAAAAACCTCGCAAAGTAAAGACTATCCGGATTATAATTATTACGAGAAAAATTCATTCCTTGCATGACAGAATTATTCCTATTAATTTTTTTTTAGTCATATTATGTAGCTTCACTGAAAGGATTTTTGGAAGATTATCCTCTTAAGGAGTAAAATGGGAGCGTAAAAGTGTTTATGAATATAATATGTAGAAATATCTCCGAGACCAAGTCTATACTAATATTATACCAAAGTAACTAACACACAGGCGAAGTCGCGACCAAAAACTAGTGACTTATATTATACGCACTGATTTGGACACAGTCGTTCATATTTCCATTCATTAATTTCCTTTACTATTAATAAATAGCAAGACCTCGCATTAAAATAGTTTGACACGTAATTTCAAACATCATTAATCTTCGCGCCCCCGTACGTTTCACGCTAAACGCTTACACATTCTGAAACCCTACGAAAGGAACGTAGTAACTATAGCGCCTCTGTGAATATGAGGGGAGTGAGCTATGGACAATAATGTCGAAACTTCTTCGCTATGTGGCATGTGGTGGCTACTGAATTACTAAAAGTTAAAACATACCTACGTACGGAAAACCGCATTAATTACCTATCCATCTGACGATCTGTAAAAGTAAGATCAACAATAGTTGATCGAAGCATTTATAATAAATGATTACGCTTCACTCTAAACGTTTTAGAAGAAATATTTAATATAATGCGCTAACGTTAGAAATTTTAATGTCGACGGTTCCTCGTCATAAGTTTATTCAGTAATATAATTAATTAAGTAGATAGGTAGCATAGTACCTATTATGTAATTGTAAATGAAGTAATGTTAGATTTCCGTACCTAATATAAATAATATTTCCCCTATTATATTAACAGTATGTACCTATGAGGATTCTTGAAGGTGAAAGTCATAGTCTAAAGACAACTCACAACAGTGTGGTAACATATGGTTGGCATATGGGTATCTACTATCTAGCCACGTGGTAGGTGGTGCGTGCAGTCCGCGCAGTGTCATGATATCAGCGGCGCGCGATGCGCAGGCGCGGCTGTGGCCCACATTTCGCGTTCTATTTTTCGGCTCGCTCTAGCCTGCGCTCTAGCGACCTCTATAATTAGATCCGCATTGTTTATCGAGCGAGCGATTGATTAACTACACTTCCTGTATTAGATTTACCATTCCAACGCCGATTGACCAACGCGTTTATCAAGCCGTAGTAAATTACAACCATAACGTACACGATTAACAATATTTTTCCTTAACGACCTTTTAATATCATGAATATTTCAAATGTATAAAAAAACTATACAACCTTGATGTTATGTAAGTATTTGTATAGTAAAACCGGTTAGTAAACAAACGTGACATCGAAACAAAGAAAATCTGATCTATTACCTAGAAGCTGTACGCTTGTTGATAAGCGCGCAAGAATTTCGCGTATTCGAAACAAAGCACGCTGCGTGGTATTAATAAACCCCGTTTCCATTGCGATTCGGTTTAAAGGACTCGACATCTGTCCCACCGCAAATAGGTCGTGATAAAATACCTGCTCGTGGGAGCTATTTTAAGCTGGGACAACTAGAGCTGTACGTTTGGACTGACTCCAACATTTACTGCTAATGAAAATTGAACGGGCCGATTTATGTTTACGGACAGATAGTTGTTTATTGATATCGATATGTCAAATATATCTATTGGTTTTTTATCCCGCAAGTCAAATTGTTAATTACTGGATTTCCAAAATATTAATATTTTATTATTACTTAGTATCCAGTAATAAATCAAGTAAATCCGATTGTAATGGAAAATGCTATCTAATTAATACTTGCAGATGTCGCATTATTATTCACCCCACAACATTACCAAAACCTACGCATTAATTTTGTTATCACATAGGTAAGTAGGTACTTATATCTATAATAATTATGTGTGTGTGTGTGGAGCTAAAAGGGCGAACTTTTTGCCTGATGAAAGATCTTTTTAATCATCATTTAGTCAAAATACGATTATGTGATCATTGTGAAAAACAAGGATGCAATAATGCAAAAAATAACAAGTTACCTAAATAAGTTTAATATTTTTTAGCATTTTGATAAAAAGTAACACCAATAAGTACTTATCAAAAAGCAATTTTAAATGATTCACCGATATCAAAACCAATACGAAATAAGAGGTGAAAGTAAAGAACACGTTATCAAAATGTTATAATGAATCCGGCGTGAGTCGATTGTGACACGCAACTAAGTTGTTTTCCTTCTGCAGTCGTTTGTGTGTCAGTGGGTCAATAGCTAGTAACAAGCGAATAATTTTCTAAGTACTTACGAACCGGTTTGCGTATTACATCAGATGGACCTACATTCTACCTCTTCGGCACATCGGTACTAAACTTTTCGGACAGTGAAATTTAAGGGCCTTCATTCATTACTTTACGACATCGAGTCATAACGGCTCGTAACGACTCAGCGCCATGTTGTAAGCAAATTACAAATAAATTAACGACTTTAATCTAATTACCAGGGAATTGGTAGTAGATAATTAAAATGTTAATTATTGGACTTACTAATTAGAGTACATTTTGTTCGTTTGTTTTTTTCTAAGGTTAGAACAGAATGATTTTTGCAAATTACTTAACCCCTTTTTTGCTCGTATACTTTATTTACTACCTATTTCATTTAGTCTAATGGTGATTAAGAAAACTTAACTTAGCACATACTACTACGCAAGCGATGGACAAGACATTAATTTAACACTGGATTTTTTCGTATTTAGAAATTAGCTTCTAATTCGAGTAATTGTTTATATGTTCCTATTGTTAACTATTTAATAATATTTGCTCATTTATTTTATGTTAAACATTAATAATTTTAAACGGGGAACATTGGGTCGATTTTTGGTATTTTTTTAGGGTATTAAAGTGTGGCAACTTTGGTTGAGGTATCTGTGGTTCACGAAAGCGTTAAAAAAGAAGCGACTGATTAATTTTAAGACTTGCTCGTGGTGTTTGTGAATCTTTGTAATTTTGCTATAATGTTATGTCTGCCTTATCTTAGTGAGGAATGTGATATGATTTTGTATACGGAGTAATTGAGGTAATAAAAGTATTGGTACAAGTAAGAAGGTCTTTAATCATTAATAAATCAGAAGTGATATTATGAACGATCACGCTGCCTAACGCTGGGTCCTGGCAAATAAAGTAAGAGTTCAAAGTCTGTTACGGTGTTGTTGATTGTAAGCATTGTCATTTCCTTTTCTTTTGTATAAATCCCTATCACTGATCCTTTCCTTAAAACTTCTACTTATATAACATGAGCCATTCACCAGCACCTAGTTCAATAATGGAAGATAACTATGATGGAACACACACCCCACCACTTATTCAGAATCGAGACAAAAATAAATCAAAGAAAAGAAAAACTAAACGACACCATAGTAAGCAAAGTAGTTCGTCTACTTCTTCATCTTCATCTGATTCTATTGAGGACTTGCCTATTAGACACAAAAGAAAACATAAACGTCATCATACTAAATCAGGATCAACAACAGCAGTAATACAGCATTTAATTAATGCACTTAACGAACGGGCTAACTCTGGGACTTCTGGTACTGCAGTACAAGGATCACAGAATGTAATTCCCGAATTTGATCCTCAGTCGGGGTCGCAAACGATGGAAGTATGGTTATGTAAGGTAAACGAATCCGCACATGTGTATGGTTGGTCAGAAAGGCAAACCATGTTTTATGCTTTACCAAAGCTTAGAGGTTTAGCTAAACGTTGGTATGATGGTCTAACATCGGTTAAGTACACCTGGGCACAATGGCAGGAGAAATTGTTGACAGCATTCCCATGTCAGAAAAACTATGCGGAGTTACTTTCCGAAATGTTAGCAAGGAAGTCAAGGCGAAATGAGTCATTAGAGGAATATTACTTTGAGAAGATGATTCTGATAAATAGGTGCGATTTAAAAGGCAAACAAGCAGTTGATTGTCTGAGTCATGGATTATTTGACTATAATATAAAAATGAATGTACAGGGTTCTAATTTTCGGGAACCTGAAAATGTGTTGGCCTATTTTAGAAATGTGTCAGTCAGGTCACATGAGGTACAAAAACTATCTGTATCAGCGTTCCGCGATAATAGTTCTTATTCAGTAGGCACAAGAAAAAATGTCAATGGGCAGACAAGACCCAATAATACTTTCGTTACTTGCTTTAACTGTCGAGAGACCGGGCATACTGTCATTAACTGCACTAAAGAACTTGTAAAATGTATCAAGTGCCGGCGATACGGGCACGTTGCAGTAAATTGTAATTCAATGGGGAAGGAAAATCGAGCACAATTAAATGCTACAATAACTAAAAATGTATTAAATATCGAAGAAAGTAAAGGGGGTAATGAAAAATATTTTAAACAGATTTTAGTGCAGAATCAGTCTATGAAAGCGTTTATTGACTTTGGCAGCCAGTGCACATTGTTACGAAGAGATTTGGGAGAAAAATTGGGAGTTCCGTTAGATAAGAATAACTTACCTACGTTATCGGGTTTCGGTAATAGTAATGTAATACCGAGTTCCCGGATAAGGGCACAAATAATTTTAGATGGTATTAATGCCGATGTAGAAATATACTTAGTAGAGCCACACTTGTTGTGCGCCGATATTTTAGTAGGTCAATCTCTTACAGAAATGCCTGGTGTGAGAGCCCATAAAACAGACACAACACTTTTCCTTTATCAGCAGCCATCAGTAGTCAATACCAAATTAAAAATATTTAATACTGCAGATGTAAGAATTTCAGGCTTAAACGTCGTTGCAATTCATACTGCATCTAAAGAAACCGGTTTGATATATATAGATACTGAACCATGTATGAAAATTAATAAGGAATACATGATTCTACCTGGCCTTTATACTCTCAGGGAGGGGGAAGGATCCGTATTAATAATTGGACTAAGTAATCAGGAAGTTACATTACCAGCGGATATTGTTTTTGCTAGGGCAGCCCTTATGTCCAATGTCTTACCGGTCAGGCAGTTGCATCAAAGCAAAAGTAATAATGCTAAGATCTTACAGGTACAATGTAATAACCCTGTCGACTATATTAAGATCGATCAAATTAAAGTGGATAATAATTTGGCTCATGGGGATCGTGAGAAATTGCTCGTTTTGTTAAATTCCCATCGACGGTGTTTTGCATTTTCGTTAGAGGAATTAGGTAAGACATCTTTAGCAGAGGTGCACATTCAATTAAAAGACGATATACCAGTAACTTACCGACCGTATCGTCTGCCATTGTGTGAACGTCAGAAAGCTCAGAAAATTGTAAACGAATTATTGTCCAATGGCATAATAAAAGAGTCGATATCAGAATATGCAAGCCCGATAATCTTAGTTAGTAAAAAAAATGGAGATACAAGGATGTGCGTAGATTATAGAGCGTTGAATAGAAAAACGGTTAAACAAAAGTACCCGATGCCGCTAATAGACGACCAAATAGACAGTTTGTCCCAACAAGTCTATTTTAGTACTTTAGATCTTGCATGCGGCTACCATCAGGTTCCCGTAGCCGAGGGGTCCAAGCATTTGACTGCGTTTGTGACACCTGATGGCCATTATGAGTATAACAGGATGCCGTTCGGATTAACAAATGCTCCTGCAGTATTTCAAAGACTCATAATTAATCTGTTGAAGCGTCGGAATATTCCTGGAGTACTAGCTTACATGGATGACATCATCATAGCCTCAAAAAGCGTAGAAGAGGGGATGGAAAAATTATCTGCAGTTCTTAATCTTCTAAAGGAAGCGAATTTAACATTAAACTTGAATAAATGTCATTTTTTCAAAAATACTATTGAATATCTAGGCTACGAGATCTCCTCTATGGGAGTACGTCCTGGATCTAAAAAGATTGAAGCAGTCAGTACATTTAAAACACCAAAAAATGTTCATGAGGTACGACAGTTCATAGGTTTGGCTAGTTTCTTTCGTCGATTTGTTGCCGGATTCGCAACTATTGCTCGACCCCTAACTTCTTTGACGAAGGCCAGTGTCGCTTGGAATTGGGGCGAGGAACAGGAAAAAGCTTTTAATGACCTGAGAAGTGCCTTGATCAAACGTCCCGTTCTTGCAATATTCAATCATGAACATTTAACTGAACTACACACCGATGCTAGTGCTTCCGGTTTGGCTGGTATATTATTGCAACGAGCAGGTATTGATAAACCCTTGCATGCTGTAGCGTACTTTAGCCGTCAAACTACTGCTGAAGAACAGCACTTTCACTCGTATGAGCTAGAAACTCTTGCTGTTGTGGCATCATTAAATCGCTTTAGAGTATATCTCCTTGGAATAGAGTTTAAGGTAGTAACAGATTGCAACGCTCTCCGCACGACGCTAACAAAAAGGGACTTAATACCAAGAATAGCGAGGTGGTGGCTTCAGGTACAAGAATATACGTTCACAATTGAATATCGACCGGGTAAGCAATTAGCTCATGCGGACGCTCTTAGTCGCAACTCCATGCAAAAACTGGAAACATCTAACAAAGCTGTAATGCAAATTAGCGACGTACATTGGTTGCAATCAGTTCAAATGAGTGATCCCCGGTTGGTTCTTATTAAGGCTGTATTGGATAATAAATGTATGGCAAATCGAGATATACAAAATAAATACGAATTTAAGGATGGTAAATTATTTAGGAAAGTTAATGACCAATTGCGATGGGCCGTCCCACGAGACGCTAGATGGAAGATATGTCAGCAATGTCACGATGAAGCTGGTCATTTTAGTTTCGAAAAGACATTAGAAAAAATAACCAGAGACTACTGGTTTCCCAGGATGCCCCAGTTTGTCAAGAAATATGTGAAAGCTTGCATTCCTTGCGCATATGCGAAACAGAAGGGTGGCAAGAAACAAGGGGAACTTTATCCTATTCCCAAACCAAATGTCCCTTTTCAATGCCTTCATATTGACCATCTGGGACCGTTTGTTAAGAGTAAGAAAGGGAACACGTTTATATTAGGAGTTATAGACAGTTTTACAAAATTCATAATATTGCGGGCGGTAAAAAATACTAAAAGTAAAACCACCATAAATGTCCTGCGAGACGTGTTCTCCTTATTTGGAACCCCACAAACACTTATATCAGATAGAGGTACAAGTTTTACGTCCAATGAATTTAAGGGATTTACCAAAACGGTAGGAGTTAAACATGTATTAAATGCAGTAGCTACTCCAAGAGCGAATGGTCAAATTGAGCGTTATAATAGGACAATTCTATCATCGCTTATAGCACTTTGCCACGGCCATGATGATCGAAACTGGGACTTACATATTTGCGATGTGCAGTGGAGTTTGAATAACACTATAAACCAAAGTACTGGAAGCAGTCCTAATAAAATTATTTTTGGCCGGGAAAGTGTCAGTATTAGTGAAAACCATTTGCACGAAATAGGCCATTGTGAACCAATTCCAGGTGAAACCATTGAAAAAGTCCGTGAGGATGCGATTTCTAATATAGAGAAACAGCGGAATAAGATGAAGTTAAGATTCGATAAAAAGAGGAGTACTGCTAAAACATATAAAGTGGGTGATCTTGTGATGATAGAGAAGAGTGCCAGAATTCCCGGTGAGAGCAACAAGCTTGTGCCTCCATTTAGTGGACCTTACAAGATTACAGCTGTTTTCGATCACGATCGTTACGAAATTACTAGTATTGATGGTTTTACCAAGAAGAAATACAAAAATGTATTTTCTGTAGATAAAATTAAACCATGGATAAGGTTTACTGAGTCTGAATCTGACAGTGACGGGGATTATGACAGTGATTAAATAAAATTGAGCTACTAATATTTTAGATCTTAACATTCGGTTTGGAAACAAAATTTGCTGAATAATTATTTTGGTAAGTTATTGGTTTATTATATGTATATTGTAATCCTATTCCATCTATCCCCTCCTAATACCTATATGACAAATGCAAATTACTATAAAGAACAATTACTGATGCTGCCTGTGCGAGCAAATGAGGACCACACTGCTGGGAAGTTGGTCAAAAAGAAGCTGTCTTCTCTGGTAACTATATCATCAAGACATGGTAGAGGCCGAAACCCCCTGTGTGGGTAAGCGGTAACCATATCATCAATACGTGGTAGAGGCCGAAACCCCCTGTGTGGGTAAGCGGTAACCATATCATCAATACGTGGTAGAGGCCGAAACCCCCTGTGTGGGTAAGCGGTAACCACATCATCAATAAATGGAAGAGGCCGAAACCCCCGGTGTGGGTAAGCGGTAACCATCATCAATAAATGAAAGAGGACGAAACCCTCTGTGTGGGTAAATGGTGACCATATTGTAAATACATGACTAAAGGATGAAGAAAAGAGGCAAAAGGTGACCATATCATTAACATGCGACTGAAGAATGGAGCTACCTGTGAGCGCAAACAGAAACCATATAATCATTACATGACTGGAGGGTCAAGCCCATGTTTGGTCATGTGGTGACAATAATATCAAAATTTAATATGTGACTCTTTATTATGTTGTATGTGAACTGTTTGGTGGGAAGATGCTGTCCGTTTGATTTGAATCACTCTTGTGTTTTTTTTACCAATGAATGATTAACCTGTGATAATATTGTATAAGATAGAATGTTAGACATGGACAATAAATACAGTCTGAAAATATTGGTGTTGCTGAATTTGTATGCTATAAAGAATAGGGTCATTCTTAATTATATGGATGGCCGAACTGTTAAATATATATAACTCTATTGCTCTGTTTTTTTTTGTATTAAATTTAGAAGGGCTAGCTGGAGTACTTATGACTCTATTATATAGTTTAAAGTAAAATATTTTAAAGTAATATCTATTGTGTAAACATAACTTGAGAGTGAGGTAACATTATTACTGTGTTGTACCAAAAATTCTACATTGATTTTCTATACAGATGTGTATAAAGTCATTAATTTGCATTCATTCAGCTACGCTTGTTGGTGTTTAGATACTTTACAAATTATTAATATCATGATTGTTTTAAAAAAAAAATCATTATGTCTAACAACCTCTTTGATAAAGAATAATTGTATCTATGACATGTCATGTTATTAGAGTTGTAAAATGTAACTGTGTATAATGTTATTATTGAAAACATGCTGAAGTTTTAATTGTTATACAGACTAATTATTTTCCTTAGTTTAAGAAAGTTCTAAATACTTATAGCTGTTAATTTGTTTGATGATGTTAAACTTGATTTAATGGTTGACAGTTATGTACATGTTATTGAAAATATTAATATCCTTGTTGTTGTTTGATTATAATTAGAAAATGAAGAGAAGTTATAATAATTAGAAAGTTATCTCTGCTGATAGTTCACTCATTACAATACTTTTTGAAGCATCTAATGGTGTTTACCTATTAAATATTTTGTGATTACGACTGAGCCACTTACTTTTTATGTGTCATGTTTAAGTTATGTGCCTGGGTCAGACACTGTTTCAGAATGGCCGACTGTTAACTATTTAATAATATTTGCTCATTTATTTTATGTTAAACATTAATAATTTTAAACGGGGAACATTGGGTCGATTTTTGGTATTTTTTTAGGGTATTAAAGTGTGGCAACTTTGGTTGAGGTATCTGTGGTTCACGAAAGCGTTAAAAAAGAAGCGACTGATTAATTTTAAGACTTGCTCGTGGTGTTTGTGAATCTTTGTAATTTTGCTATAATGTTATGTCTGCCTTATCTTAGTGAGGAATGTGATATGATTTTGTATACGGAGTAATTGAGGTAATAAAAGTATTGGTACAAGTAAGAAGGTCTTTAATCATTAATACTATTACCGATAAATAATTACAATTAATAAGTGAAGGGCCCCCTCATAACATAACTTACAAGACTTGGGCGTACTCCACTACGCTACTCTAAAGTAGATTGGAAAAATAGGTTTCCAACCGGAGTGTTGGAAGTTCGGCCTACTATCTACAACTATAAAATTTAGCGACAACAACTGACTGCTTCACGGGAGTACCTAAACAAGGAAGCGCGCGCGAAATTTTATCATAAACGGTCACCCTTCAAGATGACCACGTCCGAAGCTGCTAAACCTTCGCTTCATTATAATAATTACTTGAAAGATTACAAACAGTAGATAAAATCAACATAATAAGTGACCCCAATTGCTTTGCGATGTACTTTCGATTGTATGTACCCCGGCTACGCGGCCATACTTGATATTAGGCATGGAGACAACCGTTGTGGAAACGTGTGAGCTAAACATTGTAGCAGGTCAGCGGGCCAATGTCGCTCGCATCTGACCTGCTTTATATACGGCGGCTAGTTGACTAGCTCCTGTGTAGGTCATCGAGACCCTTGTGTTTGAAGTGCAAGATTGGCCTTCATTCGTTAGCGTTCTACGAGTACCTCAGGACTCTGTTCTTGTTTATTGAAGAGGCCTGGAATCCACGCTGCTTAGGGAATGGTGGGAATGTAGGTGCTGGGCGTCCTTAAGCCGTCCCGAAAAGATTGATGACGAACGATTTGATGACTCTAAATATTTACAAAATACTCAAAGCTTGATGATGCTAACATCCAAACACGGTATTACGTTATCTATGCAATTTTCCACTAGGCCACTACTCATCAACTAAAACGTTCACAATTCATTGTGAACCTAATCGTGATCGAACATAACCGATCGATCGGTTAATCGTTCAGGATTGACACTAGCACTTTTAAAATTTAAAGTCTTAATAAGCAAGTCGTAATACATAATAATGACCACTTACTTTTTGTAACATGAATTGCCTATGAATTTGCCGCTAATCGTCACCTAAATCTTGGATGTAATCGTAATGGAATATAATCGATCGATCTGTCGATCGTTAACGCATTGTAAAACACGCATACCTATAATGGCAGGGTAATAGTCACACTCCATGGATCATTTATTTCTTTAAAAGAATTATCAAATCATATCAATTTAAGAAAAAAAACGTACTCAAATAAAAGTTGAAGAAGTAGGTCTGCAGGTAGAAGGTAGGTACCTATCGAATATTAAAGTAAAGTAACTTAGTCCAGTTTTTTTCGAATTTTATAACTTGCATTGCATGTGAGAAATAATTATACCTACTCGAAAGAAATAACCAGCAGAAATACCAGCAGTCATTTTTAATTAAATGGCGATGATTAAGTGGTATTGATCTATTATTTCTTTCAATAAACCACATTTATAATATAGCATAATAATAACACAATCAATAAATAATAACATATATTTGTACATATTGTAATCCCTTCATTGTAATACTACACTTTACAAGGATTCATTGACTTTATTTATCAGTATTCAAAACCTTCGACATAAATCACATCACAATGTTATCACTATGTACCACATATGTATACGGTCGTCATAGGCTTGCTAAGCGATGTTACTAAGTTAATGTTATCTTAATGATTAATGTCATTGTTGATAACTTTTAAGTACGTAAACACATAAATACTTCCGAGTACTTAAATAAATCTAGCTTTACGTTTGTTACTAGCTAGATTGTTTATGTAATATGTAAGATCATTACGTTTAAATGGCAAATGGATAATATTATTTACAATGTCGTCGGTAAGATTTATAAGCCTATACAATAGGACAGCCTACATTAACTTTGTAATGGAATAAATGTACTACACTTTTCCTTTAATATTTATTGGAAATCAAACATTTCGCGGTATTTGATATGCTGCGATTAGACGAAAATGTTTTCTTCAGTTCTAAGATGTTTCTTAATTTATTATTATTTTATATTTTATATAAATAGCTGGCACCTGACCTGGTGGTAAAGGTCACCAGTCACCACCGCCCGTGGTGTCACGCCCACATCCGTAACGCTGTGGGCGTCACCGGTATTCAGACATCAATGAACGAGCTTTTCAAGATTATGAAAACATGTAGGTGGGGTATTTTCCATTCCTGGAAAAGTATTTTTGGTCTCGCGGAATTAAGGTAAACGGCAGCATAAAAGTTCTAATGTTAGAAAACATTTTTGTTCGTGAATGATTGTATATTTTTATAAAACCACAATCGGGTCAGGATATAAGGCCCTATAAGTCTTGTAAAAATTATAATTATTGTTTCGGAGCATACACGCAAGGATTATGTTCCCCACAGCGCGTTGAGGATGAAGTAAATATGATACATTCGATAACAACATTCATGCTATTACTTCGCAGTCTAGCTCGTGCTGGTTGCCAGTAGCGACGCGGAAGTGCCGGTGAAAGTGGGGTGAAAGCGGCGCGCAACATTTACCTAATCACGCGGGAGGGGAGCGCGGGGCGCGATACGCAGTTACATCAATGTGAAAGTCAATGTTATAGCCGATGACTGCGTACCAGCATGTGTTACAGACACGACCGAATTCTTCAGCACAGATGACGGGGAGACAAAACGATGCCGTTTTGATATTTGACGAACCATTACGTCATCTGGACCTAGTTTTAAGTATGTTAACTGTCGTTCCAGTCTGCAAGTTTCGCGTGAAATTAATATTTAAACGAAGGAAATAAGATTACAATAAACCTCTCATTAATATACTCTCTGAAGCGATTGTTTGATGTACAAAAAATGTTTGTAGGTATTTTTTCCCAATTCCCAATAACCTTCACACTGATTATAAGTATTATAACCACAATTTTATGTGCTATTGCTGAGAATTTCGTAACAAGGGATAAAATAAATTTGACTTCAATTAAATTTTTTAAGCGATAATATAAAATATATATTATCCAGCTTGCAGGACAGTGGCAGCATGTCATAAAGTAATAGTGTCAAGGATTGTGATTTGTTTTCACCTAGTTATAATGTTTTCTACAACTGAAAAACTGTTTACTTTAGTTTATATTTGAATCCGAGCCGAGTAATGGGGCCGTCAAGTCAACGGCCGAATGACCCTAATACGATTTAAATCCGCAAATTTCTAATACCTATATTTAGTTCTATGCATTTCATGTAATTAGTCAATTAATGTAATTAGATTGACAGTTTGTATTATTCTTAAATAGGTTATCTTCCGTAGCCGATTCAATGCGGTCAAAGTTCAAGAGTTTCAATTTAACCTTTCCGGTACCGGTAGTAATGTATCACAAAAGACCTTCAACGAATAATATGACGATATCTACATATCCAAATTATATGTGACTCGACCTCAACTATTTCCAGATTTTCGAATTAAATGAATCTATGTTATTAAGTTGAACTATTCATTAGTAATTAAAGAATATTGTTAAATTGTTCCATCACCTACAATCAGACTGTTGCGAAATTTAATGAACACTTGAACAGTTTTAGATTTTTAAAGCAACTCTCAAATATCTGGTTCATTCAGAAACTGGTTTTCATGTTCGAGTCGAACAGTTCGACATTCAAGAGACTACCGGATAGCGAAAGCCGGAAACGGATAATCCGGATATCGAAAATAACTACGATGCGCCACAGAAATACTAGCGCGATGTGAGAAGTTTATATGCAGATTTAAAAATATGTTTACTGTAATTTAGTGAGACGACTTGTCTTTTACCATTATTTCTGTAATACGACCGGTATCGTAATGCCAGGCTGTGGACATTATTTTATCAAACGGATATTCGGAATGTTACATGCGAACGGTTTAATCAAAATGTTAAATAAACGACGGAAAATAGAGTGATCACGATTTTTTTTATAAAACTAAATGTATTTTTTTCATTTTAACAAATTGAAGGGGGGAGGTCCAAAAGTTATTGAACGCGGGCACTCATATGGGTAGCGGCGGCCCTGGCTGGACATATCGTATGTACCTACGTTTAGGCTTGAATTTCAATCTGATATGTTTTTCTATGTAGGTAACACACAATCGAGCCACCTGACGGGTGGGGGTAGTGATATTTATAGATCTCATCGACATCATGACATCAGTAACCTAAGGCCTAAAGGAATTACGGGCGTTTTGCCGGCCAACTTTGTCAACGTCTTAGATCAGCTATACAGCCTGCTGCCTAAGGGTCACATTTGGCACGCTGAGCTTCATTATCCAGCCCAGTAAATAATCAAAATTGCAATCATCATCATCAATCAAAATTCGTAATTTTTCAAACAATCGGGGTCAGAAAAGATTACGTCGAATTCTGGAATGGTGCGTGTTAATAAGACTACAAATCTATCAAAGCTATCGAAGTAGAGAAAGTGTCAGGGCGTTATCACAAGAATGATAGCGACTATCTATGTGGGTCGGTGCTCAGTGCTCTGTGCTCGGTGCACGCGAGCTGTGCAAACTGTATTATTTTGCCGTTTGTTTACTGTTTACTAGCCGCCCACTGACTCACACCGCCCTCCCCTCCCGCCCCGCCCGCTATCATGACAGGGAAAAGTCTAATTGGCTATTTTATACAACTAATACATCTTATCTTTGACATCCTTGACCCGAAATAAAATTAGATTGCGTTATCGGCTGACCCACTGAAACTGACTTGTTTCTAGTTTAGTGTTTGTATTGGTATGTTATGGTTTTAAATATTTTACATTCTAACGATCGATCACGTTATAAAACAGTATGTTTTTTATTTTTCAGATAATGAAAAGCTGTAAACCACCTAAATAGGTACTTCCATATCATAATGCCTACATTACGTTATAAAACGGTTGCATTTTTAACATAATTATTTCATTTTAATTACTTTAATTACAACGGTATAACCATTTACATATTAATTAAAGACAACACTTCTTGCATTACGTTCCCTATCTCGGTTTCATCAGTTGCATGTCAGCATCGAGAATCGTGACATCATACTGACAATAGAGATTTATTGTATTAACTGACAACGGATTATAATTAATACTTGCGAAGTCGATAGCAAAAACTGCCGAAGCACTCTGTACATTCACGTTAATCTGTACAAGCTGACTATTTACGTAAGTTAGCTTTCCATTGCGTAATAAACTCGAAACAACAATCGACTGTAAGCGTTATTGAGGCAGTGTTGCGTGTTGCAGCGTTTTGTTTCAATGGCGGCGATTCTCGGGCGCGCGAGTAACGAGTGGCTTCCTCGTGGCGAGTAGGAAACGCGGTTGGAGCGTGCCTTGACCCACTTATCGTTCTCGCCTCTCTACCGAGTCTACCGGCTGTACTAACTCACTGACACTAGGGTCGGGTACTTCGAATAAAATTTAAATTCAGAATCATTCGTTCATGATACATTCAATCTTCGTGAAGATGATTCTTCGAAATTTGAAAATGGAAATAAGTAAGGTAACACCAAGCCTACATAGCAACATAGAACCTAAGTTAGGAACATGATAACACAACTAATTACGATGTCACGATGTAAAACATAAAGCTGTCAATGTTTCGTCAGTCTATTGTTGGTTGTAATTGTTATCTATTTACAGATGGCATAAGTACATCGTAAAATGTAATATCTTCATTGTTGAGTTTTAATAATATCATTACAGATTCATTATGGACATCCCTAATCGACTCCGAGATGATGGAAACCGCAAGAACGCGATGCAATTGCACCAAGACCGCAGGCCCAGCGCGGCCGCTCCGACATAACTGTTGACGGAAGATGATAAAACAACAAACACATCGGACTTACTTTGTAGGATAAATAACATGTTACGATAATACCATAACACGATTTACGTCTTATGCCATCCCAATTTACATACATACTTACATAAAATAGACACGATTTTATAGACTGTAGTATCAATATCGATTTATTATCGACTTAATATCCTCCCCTAAAACCAACTTGAAGCGAGAATCGATCGTCTCGATTAAAACTTAAAATTATTTAAAATTTCGAAATTCAAATTTGAAACGGTACTCGGTTTTGCTTTTAATTTCCTCAATTCAGACCTCGAGTAATAAAACGTAACAGGATACATTACAGGTGACACACGAGCACGACGAGGATGTCTTACATGTGCACGAGTGAGTTACTTATCATCGCGGCATCGTTACAATGTTGCAGTTACGGCATTATACCCTGATATCCCGATAACGTTGTTACAGAACAGTTACGTGAATATTAGTAATAATCTGATTATTTACTTCGTTTGTCGGCAAATAATAATAGGGGTGATTCATGAACATACATGCCAATTTTCAGTTTCTTGCGTTCAGTAGTTTCGGCTGTGGGACAGACAACGTAGTCTGTCAGTCACTCAGTAACGGAAGAGTTGTATGTGAAGACCGCCAATCCGTACTTGGTCAGCGACCAGCTTGGTTTACGGCCTCATTATGAGGGTAGAACCTTGCCCAGTAGAGGGATAGTTATGGGTGGCGATGATGATGATTATTCAGAATTTACGATAAATTAAGTTTAAAATCATGTATCGCAAGTAAGTACCGTATCACAATATTATGTATATGAATTAGTATAGAACAAAAAAACATTGACCGAGCGCACAGAGCGATATGAATTTTATGACGCATATTATTCCAAGAATGTTATTCGGTTACTAATAGGCATCTTGCCATCGCATCGCCACGAAAAACAATTCTTACGTTCACAAATACTACGTAGGTACCATAACTGAAAACAATTATTGTTACTAATTATTTTAATCAAGCACTTGTTAAGTCCGTTTTATCCTGTAAGGTGTCACCGGGCCGGTCTGCGGAGTTCTTCGAGTTAGAAACATAATTCTTCAATTTATTGTAATCTATTATTAATAATAAAACTATAATATTATTATTAGATATTTATAATTAAACTGAGTGCAATTTCTACCATATAATAATTGTTTTAACAATAATTGTGTTTTAGTTACAAAGGTGTGGTTACACTGTGTAGAGGCGACCTTCTCAGTCCTCAGGGGCAGCAACACATCTGTGGCCGAATCAGAATAAGACTCTTACTAACAATTACTAACTGGACTTTTACTAACAACAACTAACAGGACTAACTATCACTAACAGCCCGTGTCCCAGTCCTCATACTAACAAACTAACCAAGTAAATTCAGAGAAAAGTAAACTGTAAACCCGATTCTGTGAAAAGGTAGGTAATACATTTTTGTACATACATGTTTATTATAATGCCTGAAATAAGTGAGGAGTAACGTTTACCGAAGCGAAATGAGGTTATATCTTGAAAGACATTCAATAGTTCCATACTCTTAACTTCTAACATACATTCTGCAAAGCTATGACAGCTTTGTATGAAGTATGGAATTCGTCTTCCACCCCGATGGCTTCAGTATGAATTAAGGTCATCTCAAGTTTTTCAATGATACGAGTGTGTGTAATAGGAATTTATTTTATCAATTGAGTCAAATGAGGTTCGAAGATGAATGTGAGTTCTCTATTACGATTTCGAAGGTTGAGGGAAGGTTGCCAATTGTTATAAAGCAGTCATAATCCATTAAACTTTATTGTTTTAATAGAAGATCCGAGCCAGCATTGGAACCAGATTGGATTTGAACAGAGACACAAGTCTTCCGTGATTGGGGCAATAAATTATGGGTTGCGATGATGATAAAATTGAAACTTCTGACGTAAATTAACTACTTAATTTGATGAATTTCAAGATAAAAAAGTCTTTAATAATATGTAATTGCAAAAAAGTAAAAAAAATGTGTTCACAGGTGCTAGAAGTGAAACTTCATAACAACGAATACTGTCAACTGTCAACGAATACTGTTGTAATTTTTTTACACGTACGATTAGACATTAGTTTGAAAATATTCGTTCTCAAACGTGACCTTCCAATAATTTTTGCTTGAATGCAATAAGTAACAACCTAGTTATTTCAATCATTGGTTTTATTACAATATTTATGTTTTGTGCCTATTCCAACGTTCAAATAAGTTATCGCCTTTTCCTATAGTAGGTTTACGTGACAATTAAACATTTAAATATCAACCTTAATAGGAATTTCAGGGATTAAACGGTAAAATGTAACAGTTCTATAGATGTTGTTGCAGAAACGAAAACTGCCGACATGCATTATTCCCGATTGCCATAGCAATTTGGGGATGTCTAATCTTCGTCATCACTATTTTCCTGCTGGGCACAGGTCTCCTCTCCTACATGACGGGTACAGGTCACAATACACCACATGGCTAGTCAGGATTGGTAGACTTCACACACCTTTGATAATATTATGGTGAAATCTTAGTTATGCAGGTTTTCTCACGATGTCTATATTTATGCATATAGTTTTTAGTAATAAGAGACTAAGAGTTGCAAGACAAGATCCGAGACATGCGCGAGTCCGCCATTCAAACCATTTAGCTATGACTGATCACTGCACGCATAATATACCTAGGTATCAACATCAACAGCAGGCTCTAAATTAATTAATTTTAGAACACTATTTAGGTAAAACGAACAAGTCATTTCAGCCAATGTTATAACGCCATTTTTACCTATGTCATTGACCTCAGTCATGGACAAGAATGTTTCATGATTAACTACTAAACTGAAATAATGATTCAAGGTTTCGTTTTCGGTCAATACCCCATTATTGACCGTGTTATGATTAACTACGTTAGTTAAACTAGCCAAGTTCTCGAAATCATTATCATCGACACTAAGACAGGTTTGTATTATTTATCTACTTGATAGATGTTTTACTTCGGCCAATCGTAACTACATATTTGCAAAATTCACGAAATCTCGTTTGTAGAGGTCAGAAATTCGGAACACAGGCCATCGATTATAAAAGGTCACTGAATGTTGAAACCATAAATAAAAAACTGGTTAAACCAGCTGATTATTCCAAGTTTCAAACTTAGTACACAACTGGTGGCTACGCTCGTTAATGGGTACATGCATAAATAGATATATTAAAACCCCGTCAGCATCGACGGAACTGCCGTGTTGTTAATTATGTTCAAACATTTTGAATAAAGCATTATTATGACGAAAGAACATATTGGATGACTATTTTTTAATAAAGTTCTGTAGGCATATATATACATATAAATTGTAATAATTATAATTTTATTTGTACCCGTGGGTAGCAACTTTTACGGCTTGGGAGTTTATTGCCGCTTATTCTTTCAGGAATCTTTCAGGAATCAGGATCAGGATCCGAGACACTCATTAATAACAGTATATCGAACATTGTTCTTACGATAAAACAAAAACAAAAGAGAACCCAAGCTTGAGCCTTGCAGCATTCCCATTCTAAGCGATGGTCCCTTTAACTTTTCATAATTTAATCATACACATTATTTAACCTACACATAGATTCTATCACTTACAAAACGAAACTATTCAATTAATTATAATAATAATATGTTACTGCTATGTGCGTTTTGGTTGCGGACATATTCAGCAGAGTCAAATGCCTTAGCTAAGACGAAACACATGTCGCGTAGTTGTTCCAATACTTTAATAAATCCGTATTGGTTTGGAAAATATAGGCGTGACTATCCTTACTATTATAAATTGAATCCTTATTATTATAAATGCGAATGTAAGTTTGTTTGTTACGCTTTCACGCGAAAACTACTTAACCGATCGTCATGAAACTTTGTACACATATTCTTGGAGGTAATAGAGGTAACTTATTACAGACAGATACTTTTTACAGACCAAATTCCACGCGAGCGAAGCTGCGGGCAAAGGCTCTAGTAAATAATACAGTTAATAAATATGCAATCGAATAATGCAATCACATTTTTTATCAATGAATGACTCCAGCTGAGGACTAAAGATATTGCAAACTAAAATATTTTGGGTTATTTTAAGTGATTCAACTTTGCAAATATACATTAAGCTATTTACTTGTAATTGTAAACATACATACGACATGGTTACAAACTATTTACAAATTCAGTTTTAAATTATCTTTAAAATTTATTTTAAATAGTCTGCAATATTAGCTCGCTCTATTTGTCCTCGTATGCGAAATTAAATTTAAAACACACGTCGGTGAAAATGCGGTTAATAAATTTTTAAGGGTGAAGAAAAACTGGACGTAATAAGAATACTAAAATAAAAAGTACGTAACCAAAATTCAAGTGTCAAACGAAAGATGTACAAAAGATAAGCAAATTATAAAACTGATGTTTACTCACGATTTCCATTAAGGTTATCTGTTCAAAAATCCTCAATATTTCTCTCACGGTACACAAACTAATCACTTGTACGTTGACCACCGAAGAGAACAAGATTGTCGCGAACACTTCACTTATATCATTATCTCATTCTATTCCGCTTTAACGCTTCGCACACGGAATGGATTGTAAAACACACACTTTTTCCTATAACAGTAAGTATAAATAAATACGATTACATAAAGCTACACACACCGTATCTAGGTTCACACCCAGTTCCAAGTACCTGTAACAAGACAAAGCGGTAGTAAGTCATACGCTTCTAGAAGACGACAAATCGTAACGCTTAAAACCGCACTCCGAACACTAAATTCAAAAGGTTTTCGAGTACTCACTTGAACTGTCTTTATTTGAAACTGGGTAAAAAATAAATTAGGACGTAAAAGAATACAACTTCAGACGTTACGTACGTACGACGTGTCTGCCGTCTGACTGAACGCTGACTGGCCTGCCTGCTGGCTGGCGCAACGCAACAGAGGGGGGAGCAGGGGAGGGCAGACGGAGGACGGCTAGTAGAGGGAGGGAGACCGTCTGGCCGACTGGTTGGTCGACCTATTGGCTTGGCACGCACACAACCACACCGTCAGTAAATTCATTCGTAAAGTTTCTTGTGATTATTATTTAGCAAGCATAACGTCCACTGAGGGAATAGCTCGTCAAATCTTTTCTGTAAACATATTAGGAATTTTATTAAGAATTTCAGGGAAGAACAGATAAGTATCGCGGAGTATAATGATGATCGAGTATCTGACAAGAACAGCAACCTTCAGGAGTTCTCATGGCCACGCGCTCGAGCGTAGAGGAAGGTCATCTCACCTCACACTGTTGCTACAGCAAATAACAATGCTCGTCGAATAAACTCGAGCTGAGAAAGGACACCGCGGTTTCGAAACATCCAATCGTGTAGATAATATTATACGAGTGTGAGAGAGATAAGGCAGTTATCCAAGAACAAGTAAAAGAAACGCTGAGATAAGCGCCTCCGATAAGCGATAAGCGTGAACCATATAGCAGAGGTTATTTGTGACGTACCTAAATAGTAAAATCTAAATCACGAAGTGTATAATAGAAACTGGTTTACATCCTAATCCTTGAATACTACACGTTCTACCCAATGGCCTTTGTCAAGGTTTCAGCCTCGTAATTGTAGTTTAATTTGAGGTAAATATAGGGTGTCCCACGGCGGATTTATGTTTTCAAAATTAAATAAAACCAAAACTATATGACATATCGTTTTAATTAAAGTACCAAACGACAGAATAATAATGCGGATTAAATCTTTTAAAGATTATGTCATCCAAATGTTTTCCGTCGAATTGCACACACTATTCAAAACGGAGCCTCGTTTTCCGCGCCAAACGCTGCAGTAAACTTGGTTCAATTGTGCTGATTTCTCGACGAATATTTTCTCTTAAGTTCACAAGAGATCGGGGATTGTTAATGTAAACTCTCTCTTTGAGGTAGCCCCGTAAAAATAAAACCATTGGGGTTGAATTGGGGGACCTCGGTGGCCACGGGATGTCCCCAAAGAGGCTGATCAATTTTTGAGGAAAAGCTTCCCGAAGCAAAGTCATCGAAGCTCTGGCCGTGTGTGCGGTCGCACTATCCTGTTGGAACCACGTGTGCGATGAGAACGATGGGTGAGTTCGCAGGTTCGGCAAAAAGAAATTCGTAAATAATCGCTTTTGGAAGTGCCAGTTGGACTGCCCTTTTCCGTATCGAATTTCGTGGATTTTTACGTAAACTCTCTTCAACGAGTTCATTGTTATTGGGGGTCCTTGATGATCGACTGGGCCCCGGCCGTGAGGCGTTCATAGCCGAAGCAGTTGCGCGGAACCTCTGCACCCAGGAACGAATTAAATTCACACTCGGTTCATCACTTATCCGTCGAATACCGAAGTGTGAACAAAATTGTCGACGAGCAATTACGTACAAATCGTGCCTTTTAAACATGCTTCGATGGCGAGCGCGCGATGCTCACTCTATCACTGCGACATCGTGATTAAAAAATCCGCACGATCACTGATTCCAACGATACCACCCTCCCTCCGTACCGTTTATTACTCTTTGAAATAATCGTATTTAAAAACATAAATCCGCCGTGGGACACCCTATATATCAACGCCGCGACGAGTGTTATTTTTATTACTACCGTCAATTTAATTTAAAAGGAAATTGTTCGCGTTATCACATTTATTATTTTTAGTGCAAGTCGATTAGGATCAAATAGGAAAAAAAGTACGAATATTTTTCAAACTTTCCAGAGTCTGGATTTACACTGATTTTGAACTGGATTTACAAAAATTTTAAAAATGTTAAAAATTTAAATACTTAATTGTTAATAACAGAACTCAAAGCAGACGCTGAATTTGCGACTACCTTTGTAGTAATTGCAGTAGAGCTTGCATGAAACGCTAACCGGTTGTGCTAATTTTATACAAAACTAATTAAAAAGATATTCTAGCCACGATAAGCGAAGTCATCAAGTCTACTTACTAGTCTGGGTGGGATTCTAATTGTGTTCTCGATATCTTGACAGAATAGCATAGGATGTTTGTAGTGATAAGTAATTAAGTGTCAGTCTGGCCATTCCAACTCTAAATCTATTATATCGATGCATGGTGATCCGAACTTTTCGTTTAAGGGTCTATACTCGTATTAAATACAATTTCAACTTAACCGCTACGCATTGAATAAAAATAAAATGAATAGAAGTAGATAATCTTCGTGGGGGTAACGCACTTGTTTGGATCTCTACACCCGTCTCTCTCACACTCGAGTGTAAAGATTTTTTGCTCGTACGCCGAGTCATCGCCATCGCCACGAGTTCTTTACTTAGTAACTTACAGAGCTACTTTGGCGAAACCTTTCACTGATCAGTGATCACTAACCCGTTGGAATTCTACTGAAGACAGCCTTGCAATTTCAATATCTATAAATTCCTCCTCCACAGCACTATCTACTACTAGATGATAAGTACGTATATTAAATTATCCCAAGACGTACTCCAAGGCCTTAATGATTGAGCGCGCCTCGTCGATTGTAGGAAGTTTAATATTATTGGTAGGTAATCGAACTTACTTATTGACTGCAGTTTCTCGAATATCCAATTCACATTGCAAAATCGGTAATCACAAGGTTGCGCACACGTTACCACAGAAGCGAGTTTTAAAGCAAGTCACGTATGGAAGGCGAATTTTCAACTAATCCACAATGACAGTCGGTGTGAAACTCAGCGAACAAAAGAAGGCACACGACACGACGTACGTCGCATCGCGTTGGCGTCTGGCCTGAGACTGAAGACTCGTTCTATGTTCCAAAGAGAGAAAGTGACCGTTTTCGAACGATTACTTTCCAAGCGGTCGTCCAGTATGCTGCGCTGGGGGCTACCGTTACCCCTTTTTGCGCAACGAGGTCAGATTAAGTTCACGAATATGCTAGTGACAATGGTGTGACCTGTTTTAAGATGCAGAACCATTTCGTTACCTAATCAAAACAGAGTAATGTTTACATTATCATAGTTAACTCGAGTGATGCATCAGCATATGGCTTTTAAGTACCTCTTACAAAACGGTGACACGTCACCCGGTTACGTAAGACTCGTGTAAAGCTGCACTAATCATTTTCCTGAGCGCAATAAACTCAGGTATCACGTTATGTAAGCATTTATAGTAAGAATAAGCACTTCCGATCAGGTAATTCTACATGAAATACTTAATATTATGCAATTATATTAACTAACGAAGTCCGGTTACTCAAATATTCGCGAATGTGATATTTTTTACTATAGAGTCAGCAAAGTGAATATTTTACTGCATTTTAGTACTAAGTAAGTGTCTTGTCATAGCTTTTGTATTTATTAGTCTGCCTAATTTACTAAATTAGATGCCTAAAGGTATAAAAGTAGACAATTAAAATGTTTGCAAGAAGAACGGTGTGAGAACATTGCGGAGACTTAGGACGAAGAGTCATTGTCCTAAGGCCGCCGGGGAGGTTGAAGGGAATGAACCTTCTAGTTTATCACAGGCTTTCAGCTTAATGCCAAGTTATTTGTCACAAGCTATTAATAGTCCATAAAAGTCAGAGTTCGTTACATTAATTTCTTGTCCCAGACTTGGTCATATACTACCTTAAGTGCGCATAAAAATTGTTTACTGAAAGGGTTTTTGTGTTAACCATGCCATCATTTCTGTTGCAATAACATGTAGTGTATATTTTTTATTCAATGGTATTTTTATCCGAACTATTCAAGCAGCAAAGCTCTTGTTTAGTTCGTTCGTGATGATTTAGGGCTCAAAATAATCCGCAATTACACTCCTTATCATTTTAATAAATTAATGTTATCATCGTGGGCCAGCTATTAGTTTTTATTCTCTTTTTTTCTTTATTTCAATGAATTTTATGTTTTACTCATCTTGCTTTTTTGATGTCTACCTTTTCATGTTAGTCTGTGACTGTAACATCTTTAACACCTTTCCCCGTCTTTTCCTTTCCGTTTGTCTCATTCGTTCCCATTTTAGCTCTTTCATTATCACATCTGTTAGTATCTTTCTTTACTTTGAAAAGCTTCACCTGTTCGTAAGACACAAGAACTACAATGTCACCTCACCGCCTGAGTAGTTGGTATTCAGGATCGATCGGAAGCAACAATGTATGAGTGTGTTGACAACTCTAGCGAAGTAACCGTACAAGTTAAACGTGGATAGCGACAGCAGATAACATATATATATATATGTAGATAGCTCCCGGTCAGTCTCGGCCAGTTATAATCCATCAAATCGAAATACACTGCTGAACCTGAATCGCACCACCTTGCTTTATTTGGTTGAATTTTTAGAGCGGTTTTATTACTGCTAATAATAAGCGTGTATTGTAGAATTTAATTTATTTTATAACTTAAAATTGAGGATTTTATGAACTTTTATAACTAAAACCTAAACATTCCTTTGAAACTATCACAATATTGTGTTTACATCAATCAATTATTGCATAAAACACGCTCGATGATGACAACTTCCAAACAAAAAAGAAACTAAAACAAAATCAGTTCATCCATCTAAGATAAGGAACCCACAGTTAGACATAGGTACAGATACACACGTTAAACATATAACGTCCCTCTTTTTGCGTCGAGGGTTAAAAAGGAAAATAAGACATAAGTCGACCCTAAATGATGACACAAAGAGCAAAATGATGTCGCGACCGAGCCCGCTTGATCGTACCACATAGAGCCAGCATAAATCGGTCTACCACATCGCGGAGGCGCGTGGGTTAATCTGTTAGCTGTCACTCACACATCACAGAGGTTTGTGTAAGCACGGAAGATAATGTGTAAGTATGCATAACGAGCTGTACAGTAATTTGATCTATGCTATGCTAAAATCCTCGTGATCGCCGCTGTTCCTATAACCTATCTTTCTTTTATAACAGATACTGTTTTATTATTTGACATAACTTTGACAAACGATAGACCCTTCATTAATTCGTTTATATCTAAATACAATTCATTACAAAACCAAATGTAGAGATAGATACGGTAGAGGCGATCGGAGATAAAACGTAAAGCAGATAGGTTATGCAATACGAGTAGGTACGTATAGGTCACGTTGAATTAATGTAAACGTATGTACTACGATGACAAACGTATTTTAATCTCATCAGAAGATTTAAAGCAAAATGTAGCAACTTCGATGTAATAAAAGAACTTGTTTAAGGATTCAAAAGTGACAGTTGGTGACTGTGATAGAGCTGGTTGGAATTTTTTGCCGTTACGTAAAACGGTGAACTCGAATGTAATGTACCTACATTCGGGTGTTCTCTTGCTCACAGACCGCATAGTGATAAAATACTACATAATTATTTGTATAATTATGCGTGCGTTAGGGTTGGCACCTGTAGAATCGTAGATACAATATTTTAGTAAATTGCTCTATGTATATTTTGGAAAAATTACACCGTGAGTACAAAAAATGCTATGAGTATTATTACTGCTAATTTAACTATAACGCTTTTTATAAAATACTAGCTGTACCCGCTCATCCGTTCGCGTGGGAGTTTTGCCCAAATAAAGCCCAACCCGATAGGAATTGCGAGATAAAAGTAGCCTGGATGTTGCCCTATAACCTCTTGTATATCTATCTTCCAATACACTTTACTTTACTTTGCTTTACTTACTACATCTAAACCAAGCGGAAATTCCTATAATAAAGAGTGAATTCTGATGCCATGAGAAATCACTACAACTATACCCCCTCCACAATCACAAGGATTGCATTGCTATACTATTTCCATTTCTTTATTTTCTCGATGACAGTTCTGTAGTAGTGTTGTGACCAAATAAGTAATGATATCGATCGCATATATTTATTATATTAAATTCATCAGATTTTAATTAAAATAAATAAACAAAGATTACCTGTTGTTATAATTATTTCGTTTCATTGTCGAGTACCTACCTATACCTACTTATTTTACAACAAATTCGAAAATTTTAAAGTAGTTGGCATTATACATATTGTAATGAAATATAATATTAGTTAATAAATTTGTACAAAAGTATCCGGCAGTAGTTTAGTTTCTTACATTTTGTAAAAAAATATCGAGTCTGTTAACGTGTTACGTTAATCGATATAGCCCATCCCTATCAGTTTCTCAGAATCAGGTATAACCTTGTACGTGTGTAAACGTCATATTTTTATAAAATAATGCATACATAATGTAAAAAAGACGCTCATTCAAGTTTTCACAGGAGCTGTCATCGAGAAAATAAAGAAATGGAAATAGTATAATTGTTGTGAATACCTATTCGAAAAATCTAGTTTATAAATGAAAATCTCATGAGTGTTACATAGTAACTATATGTATAGTACTCTGACGAAAAGTAGCGTGAAAATTATTGTATTTATTTATTTACTTTATTGTTAGTACACCAAAATACTATGCATACATCAGAATAACATTTTACTCGTATTATTTAGTGAAGTCAATAAATTCGTTGGTGTGGTGAACTAAGCTGGTAATTGATTCTCTCGATAATCTCAATAATCTCAAGTCTCGATAATCTATTTAACAAATCTGCATTAAGAGTTCAATTTTACAATAGACATATTAAAACGTTTTTTAAAGCCCGGTGTTTTTTTTTTCATAATAATTATACACATAATTATACAGATATTTTTGAAGATACCCGTTAAAACATCTCCTCGACTTCAACATCTAGAAGGTCGCTGGTTTGGTACCTCAGCGCGTAGAATACATAGTAACTATCTTCTCCTTTATCTTGTGGTTAACGCATAAAAAAACAAAAAATCACTTTATATTATGAAACATGATAATGCTAACAAGTTAGTGGTGTACGGAGCGGCGCGCGGCGGCTGACCTTGTCGCGCTCGTGGACGCCGCAATTGGGTCA
Organism: Ochlodes sylvanus; assembly: GCA_905404295.2. NCBI lineage: Eukaryota > Metazoa > Arthropoda > Insecta > Lepidoptera > Hesperiidae > Ochlodes > Ochlodes sylvanus. Next base: position 10,713,458 of record FR990131.1, read on the forward strand.
CTGGGTCAGCAAATTCGCACTTTTTGCATCGCGTTACTACAGACGACGACTCTAATCCATATGTAAAAATAAACTATCCTTTCTACAAACTACACACGTATTTTTTATTTTTTATTATCAACATATCCAATACAGAATTATAACGGTTTAAAAGTACAATTTGTTTGCTTGAAATCGCAATAACAAATTTGAGATCGCTTATTTATCCTTTCGTAATGCTACTATTATTCAATGTACCTATATATGTATGTCATATTACTTTAAATTATGCAATACGAAAGAACTTAACAAAAAACTAAACAATACGGGTTAAGTAAATAATTAATACTTGTACATAATAATAATATGTAATATAATATAACACGGTAAAATTACCTACCTAAGTGCCTATATACAATTGTATGAATCTTCACATAGTAGTCTGTGATTCCGTCTGATAAAGCATTTGATTCTGAACAATAACTACAAATCAGGTGTATAACGAATTATTGTTATTAAGTCTAACCAATAAATAAAACCAACAATAACTATACATTTTTTGCTCATTCTATCCGTATCTTCTGTCCCGACACAACGCGGCGCAGGTAGTCCCAGCTCTCCCACTTAACAAAAAATATTATAGTGATATTTTTTGTGAACGGGGAAGAATCTATTGAATTTTTTGTTCGACATCTGTCAGCTCGCGATAACGACATTGTGTCCCTGCGTCGGGTAACTTTGTGATTTAGAATCGTCAAAGGCCATTGGTCATTGGTCATTGATACAAACTACACGTTGCCAATTAGAAGAAAAAGGAAATGTACCTATCTGGTACGAAGAGATATTTCTCTACACACATAGGCTGTAAAAAATAATGTCTGGAGCAAAGAAACAATTCCCCGGTCTCACAATTGGATAAGATTTACTCAAAAACTTTCCAGTATTATTATATAGAGGTCACCGGAGTTATCTCTTTGGATCCGTAACGTACCTCCCTACCTTTGATTATACAACAATCAACAAGGTATCAGAAGAGCATAGAGTTCGCTCGGGGTAGTACTACCGCCCGCCAAGGTACTTAGTACCATTTCTACCGTGTAATAGTTGTTTTAACAGCAATTGTGTTCCAGTTAAAAAAAGCATGGAGCCGGTTACACTTTTAGAGGCGACCATCTTAGTCCTCAAGTGTCTGTGACCGAATTAGAACAAGAGTCTTACCAACAATTACTAACTGGACTATTACTAACAACAACTAATACAGGTCACAGTTGTCATAGGCGGCAGCGGAAGGGTGGTTTGGCTATGTGCTTTGTATATTCGTCAGGTCTGGAAGCGTTTTTTTAAGGTTTTGGGATTAAGGTAACTTCTTTCGTAGACTAAGGATACAGGATATAGGATACAGAAGTTAATTTTGATGAAGTTGTCTGTTAGATAGTTCTTGTAATTTGTACTGTTGTGGATAAGGCGACAGTTTTTGGAAGTGTTACATATTAGGCGAATTGTTTGTGATATCTTCATGGCATAGTACATATTAGTAATATGACGACCTCGCAATTGTTAAAATGCTCCTAAAGCTGCTCCTAGTTCCAATATAACTTTGGTTGGGTTTACATCATTTTCCCCTGCACACAATGTAATTTTGATAGAGTCTGTTGTATGTGCGCTGGAACAGATTTAAAGTACGTCTTCTGTAGGGGCGTTGGGTTTCAAAAAGCTTTTACACTACGTGTACGGAGAACAAAAATACGGTGAGCTTTTATGAGTGATTCGTTTGCAAGATGTCGAGAATTTTGCACAGAATAATCAGTAAATGGCAAGGCATACCCCACGCAGATAACGCACAACCCACAGAGCCACGAAACGTTTTGAATCAACGTTTTGACGCAAACCGCTACAGAATAATTTTACCGCAGAGGTAACGCCGCATGTACTCTTCATAAAATTCTTTATTCTTTGTATTTCCATGAACACGACAGCAGAAAATACACGAAGAACGCAAAGACCTTCGATCAACAATACTCACTAGATGTCGGGTCTGCGCACAAAAACCGTCTACAAAAATTACACCGCGTTTAAAACGTGAGATCTTATTTTGTTTAGTAATTTAGTTGGCTCGAAACACAGTCAATGTCAAGATGTATCATAATGCAGAAATATGTATTCAAAAGATGTAAAAATATCACCCGAAAAGGCAACGTAACGATCAGAGTGAATTGTACATGTACCTATATACTTTAGATAAGTACATGTATAATTAGATAAATATTTAGCTTTAAACTAACAAATTATATTAAGTTTTAACCGATAATCACTTATTTTATACAACGCTACAAATATTGGCCATACCAGCCAATGCACGCACAAACGTAAGGCAAATACGGGAAAAAGTACTTTATTTGCTTCACATTTACGTTCATTTCATTTAACTTATGTCATTAAATTTCTAAGTTTAATGACATAAGTTAAAGTTATGTCTTATAAATTGATTAGCTGCGCGCACGGTACTGTATGGTGTATATATATGAGAAATACTCTATTTATTTACTTTACCTACTTGAACAAAACACCGGCTTCCTATCCGCAAATTAGTGTGAGCAATTCGGTATCCGTCCATCAGTCCCTCTAAAGAATTGCCACATAGGTACGTTGCGTAAATCATAGTGCTGTAATGCCGTGCATTTGTGCTTTTGCTCAGTCGAGGACACCGCGTACACAATGTAATAATAATATGTCAGTCCCATTGTTGCCTTGTCGCCTGAGAACGTCTGCTGGAAAATATATGTAAATTTTACTGTTCATAATTATTATAACTTGAAAATTAAAATAATGAAGACGGTATTTAAATACATCCGCAACTAACCTATTGGCTGTTGAGAAGTCAATGACACTCAATTGTTATAGAGTTACAAAAAATACTAATATAACGTAAGATGTTGTTGTATTTGCGACTCAATTACACCTACATGCTGCTCATTAGGGCTTCCAATACCGGGATGCCGGTATTGGCCAATACCGGTATGTCGTTATTTTTGCGACCTTTTTCAATACCTGTATTGAAATGTCTAATACCGGGATCCCGATATTTATGATTTATTTAATTAAACTGCTTTGTAAGGGTAGTTTTGAACACTATTTCTCTTATTGGAGAATTTTCTGACCTATTGTCTTATATTGGATCCTATATATTTGTTTAGGTTCGAAAGTTGTGATATGACACAAATTCACAATATCGGTTTATCTTAAAAAATCGGATGCAGTTTAGATCTTTTTCAGTATTTACATACATATATTTATAGTAAACTAGCTGTCCCAGCGAACTTCGTACCGCTCTATAATTAATAAACAAATTTGGTGTCATATCGACTGTTGCGCCACCTACCGGGTCCAATTGTGAATCTAAACCATTTTCGGATCCACCTGAAGACACACAAAAAATTTCAACCAAATCGGTACAACGTGAGCCGATGTGTGAAGGTAAACAAAGTTCTTCAGATCGGAGCAATCACGTCTGCGTGTTTTGGCCATCCTTATCAACGAACACGACTTGGTTTTTGCTTGTTGTTGCCATTACTAATACGACGTATCATAAAAAAGACTGATTACTGTGGTGACTAATAGTATAATAATATCACACATACATAATATATTTACAGTAGAAAATATAAAAAAGTTGTTTTTAAAACAAAAATTAATCTTATCCTTATCAAACGCACAAGACTTGGTTTTTGCTTGTTGTTGCTGTTAATTGTTGCAATGCCAAATACTTATAGCTGCAAGGAGGATGTTATGTTATTTAATTATGTTATTTAACTGAATAATGCTTGTTGACGAGATGGTTGTTAAATGAAAGTGTTCTATTATATTGTTAATTTTTGTCCAACTTTTTAAGACCTAAACAATACTATTTTACTTAATACGAAAAATCATTTAGGTGTGATGATAGGTTGATATTATTATATCACGTAGATACTAAGATTAGATGTAGACCATGGTGTCCTAAAGTACATAACCTGCATCTCCACATCACATCATAAAACAGACTGATTATTATCTGTCACACATAATATTTACAAAAAAAATATAAAAAAATTAGTTTTAAGTGAAAAAGTATCGTATAGAGAAAAAATATAGTATTGAAAAAATCCGGTATTCGAAAACCCTACTGCTCGCAAGAGTAGCCTGCGACTGACATTTTAAATTCTTAACTAAGCCTAGACCACTGACCTATGTGCGTATCTATGTACCTACTCATATCTTTACAAGCAACATTCTGGGCTACTGAAGTGGTTATGGGAAGACGACTTTTTGGGGTATCTTAAGAGTCTTATGAAGTTATGACCCTCGTCACCAAGGACAATTGAAATCACGCAGCAAAACAAATACTAAGTGACGCCGGAACTTTATTTAATTGCGAGCAGCCGATGTCGATATCATCCATCTCAATTTGAAAATCAGCTCGTTGTATTGTTCTCAAAATATACTTAATATTATCTATAATATAAAAATGAATCGCTGATTTTGTTGCTAAGCGCATATCTCGAGAACGGCTCAACCGATTTCGCTAATTCTTTTTTTAATAATCCTTAAAGTACGAGGATGGTTCTTACGGAGAAAAAAAAATTAAAAATTGCCTGAAAAATTCTAAAAACAACACTTTTCTATATTCCCATACAAAAGATTCGTAATAATACTTAAAAGTCAATTTGAACTTTAATACCATACCATAAAGTTTAAGTGTTAGTGGAGGGGTTCCGGGAAGGTGTCCCGAATAGCAGAATAAGTATTAAAAAAAATAAAAAATTAAAGAATCGACTGAGGCGCTACGAAGTTCGCCGGGTCAGCTAGCTATTAAAATTTTAGTCGATTATAAACGTTTTCGTAGATCTTTAGAAAAATCAATATCGATTTTTGCTGTTAAAGTCGCAATGGGTAAATTCAAGGTACCTGCCTATTCAAATTTCAATATTCAACATTCTTTGTCATTCGTAACGAAGGCGACGATCCTATTCGTGTTGCGGGGTGAGCTATCAAATAATAATAACTCGTAGCGATTACACCGAGTCATCGACCTTCGAAAAATCTGACCTGCGCCGTGCCGCGGCAAGGTTGCGAGCACGACACTACATCACGGTTGCTGTTCGAAATTCGATGGATTCAACCATTCAACCCACATTCAATTAAACAAAAGTTTAAAACGGCTACACGATACAATTTGATTGATTATGCTACAACAAAGATTTATTAAACTAACAGGTTTGTCAGTATTGTGCAGTTTCGCGGAAAATGTTTACCATAATAAAAGAAGGTACCAAATTTTGCTTGGATTCGCGGAAAAATATAATGTACTTAATATCAAAGAATTAATCTATATTCTGTTTAACACAAACGATTAATATATACAAAATGGATTGTTTCTACAGAATGAAGCATTTTGTAAAAGTGGTATTAAAGTATTAAAAATTTAAATAATTAATAATAATAAATTAAACATCGAACGTATGCATACACAACAAACAAATCATTAGGTAAAGCTGTACAAACCTTCAGAATTACACGTAAAATTTTCCGATGTCGAATGCTGATGTTTACGTACGTACCGGGAAAACAAATTGCTCCGTATCATTGGCAACCATTATCGTACATTCACCGCCGATTTTATCTGAAGCCGATTATTTCGTTATTATTCTTATATTAATTATTAATAAAACAACTTTACAACATTCGATGACCTTTGGCTTCAGTTCCAAGGTGTTCAATGAATTTGCAAAACCCGTCCGTCTTGGAAAGACAAGCGGCGATATGTTACGAAGGTCGTTCGTATAGGAACTCGCGAGGTTAGTGACGCAGGTTGGGCAATAAATTTTATAAAGGACTTTTTCCGTTCACCTGCAAGTCTTTATTGTACGTACGTAAATGAAATTGACCTTAAACAATAGGTGCTATGCATGTATAATTGTATATGTATACATACAGCGGTACAATATATTGAGGCATTTTTAAGACAAATTGCTTTCAGTTTTCTTCATAATTATGTCCTATTACTGGGTCTCCTCTCACAATGTGAGTCCGTAGTCCACCACGCCGGGAAAGTGTGGGTTGGTCAAGGTCAATCTATACACCTTTGAGAACATTTTGGAGAACTGTCAGATGTTCGGGTCCTCACGATTTTCGCAAATGATAATAATTACCAAACCAACGTTCAATTCAAAACCCTCGGCTATCAATCACTATCTATCGTTAGGAGAGTTGCACTTTTTAATCGTAGGGAGAAATTATTATGTTTTTCTGTCATAAGGTTATTATTTGGTACGACAGTTATTTTATACATGGGATATTTGGATTGTATTAAAAAATCCCTCCAAAAATCCTTGCAAAATGGACGATGAGCTAAACCTGACTTTGTTAAACACCTTATCTGTCATGAAATGATCATAGATTGAGAGCTACTGGCAATTTTTGGGTAGGTATTTGAGGCAAGCTGAAAACTTGTCTCATAGCTCTCCTACTAAACCCCAACTCGGAGCTGCAGACCTGGCTGCTGAGTAGCGGGGCATTATGGACCCCTACAATTTTAAAAATGTTATTTTTTTATTCCAAAAAAAATGTTTGAGGCTATATGCAATTTTTATAATGTTGTAGTTTAATCTTTAAAGAATAGAAAAAAAAATAAGCCAGACGATTTAGTCGGGGCTTTGACATTGCCAGGCGCGTGCAAAAATTAAAAAAAAAAAGTTTAAAAAAAGTGTTTGAGGCAACTTGAAATTTTAATAGGGTGTAATTTATAGCTAAAAAATAAGATTCTCAAAAAGACAGATCATTTCGGTGGGGTTTTCTACCCGCCAGGTGATCTAACAAATTAGGGTAAAAAACGGTTTATCTCGATTTCAGGCAAAACTACAAGTCCGATGGAAAAAAGTTTAATGACAAAGTTGTAGGTAATAAAAAGATCTATAATCTTTGTCTTGACACTTTTTTCACATAACCTCAAAATGTATGTGAAAAATTAAAAAAACCAAATTTTTGATTTTTTATTTTTATCTCTTCCAAAAATAATTTTTTTTTCACTAAATTTGGTGAAAACCTACCTTTTTTTGTCTCAAACACTCTGTAATTTTTTTGATTTAAAATATTTATTTTTGCACCTTATATCGATTTAATATCGAAAAAGCACAATAATTTTTAATCTAAGTCTTCAATTCAATCATAATTTCTTTTTTTTAAGTCGGTGAACTTTTTATCGTTGACATTTCGACTTTCTGATGGTGTAAAAAATATACATTACTATGGTAAATTTTCTCAGAAATGTGCAAAATGTGCCTGATTTAGTCGCAGTAAAGGCGCATTTTCTGAGAAAATTTACCATAGTAATACTCGAATATATGTCGGAGATGGTAAATCGATGGTACGAATTAATCTGTGATACGCGTTAATCGATGGTATTGTTTATCAATGGATCGGGACTCCCGATCCATTGATCAACGCGTGATCTGTCAAAATGCAGTTCATTAAGATGTCGTTCCACATAAAAGGAATTCTCGGGAGAAGTTATAAAGGTAATCTTAAAGGTAGCATTCGGTTCTTAGCGACCACGACCCGCGACCGCGCGGCTCCACGCGTCTCATCCACTGAATAGGCAGTGCCGTGTTACTGATGTGCCATTTCTTCTTGGTCTGATGTCTTTATTTATTAATCTGTTTACAAAATCAAACTGTTTATGACTTACCTACAATATTTTCTGAACTTTTCTTTATTTATAATTTAAATGTCGTTTTATGAGTATTTGAAAGCAACCCTCAACTTCTGGTGATGTGAAAATTGAGTCAATCTTCTTCCTTTTTTTCGGAGGCATAGATAATAACATAATAAGAATATCATCATCTTCATCCACCAATAGCTGATGGATAACTTTTACTTTGCTGCGGATAAATTGTCCGACATATCGTACTGCAACAGAACGACAACGAACACGACGACAACGAAATCTAGGGGTCGCCCCGCGACAGGCGACCATGGTCGAGTAGTTGAATGGAGATGGACGCAGTCGCGCGTCGCGGTCGCTAAGAACCGAAGAACCGGCGAGTAATCGCTGAAAGTGAATAAAGTTCTAATAAAACGTGCTATCACATAACTCGCGGATAGAGCGAGTGGTTCGATCGATAAATCAATATTGAGTATCGCTGAGTAAATTAAACAGGTGGGAATCGGAGATCCGCGTAAATAACCAAATAAACAAAGTAAAAGAGCGTTAAAACGGAGCCAGACAGTGATCAGTGAATAAATGAGTTGTTTATGTGTTGGTCCGGACTCTTGTCTTTTATTTGAAATCCTAATCTGAAGTCCTGGCATGAAACAATCCCACAATGGATGTTTGATGAAGAATACCTACTTGCATGAAAATACATGCTACACAGAGTAAAATCGAGTGAAAACCCATACAAACACCCTGCCTACCTGATGCCGACATAATATATTTTTTAACACCATCGGAAAGTTGATTTCAACGAACAAAAAGCCCACCGACTTAAAAAAAAAGAAATTTTGATTGAATTGAAGACAGATTGAAAATTAGGGTGCTTTTCGATATTAAGTCAATATAAGGTGCAAAAATAAATATTTTAAATCAAAAAAATTACAGTGTGTTTGAGACAAAAAAAGGTAGGTTTTCACCAAATTTAGTGAAAAAAAAATTATTTTTGGAAGAGATAAAAATAAAAAATCAAAAATTTGGTTTTTTTAATTTTTCACATACATTTTGAGGTTATGTGAAAAAAGTGTCAAGACAAAGATTATAGATCTTTTTATTACCTACAACTTTGTCATTAAACTTTTTTCCATCGGACTTGTAGTTTTGCCTGAAATCGAGATAAACCGTTTTTTACCCTAATTTGTTAGATCACCTGGCGGGTAGAAAACCCCACCGAAATGATCTGTCTTTTTGAGAATCTTATTTTTTAGCTATAAATTACACCCTATTAAAATTTCAAGTTGCCTCAAACACTTTTATTAAACTTTTTTTTTTTAATTTTTGCACGCGCCTGGCAATGTCAAAGCCCCGACTAAATCGTCTGGCTTATTTTTTTTTCTATTCTTTAAACATTAAACTACAACATTATAAAAATTGCATATAGCCTCAAACATTTTTTTTGGAATAAAAAAATAACTTTTTTAAAATTGTAGGGGTCCACAATGCCCCGCTACTCAGCAGCCAGGTCTGCAGCTCCGAGTTGGGGTTTAGTAGGAGAGCTATGAGACAAGTTTTCAGCTTGCCTCAAATACCTACCCAAAAATTGCCAGTAGCTCTTGGACCATTAGTAATAATTATCATGCCGTGGTAACATTTCATTCATTTGACAATGTCGTTAAAACACTCGTTTTATGAATTTGTCAAAAACGCTCGGCCTTATCAAGGAATGCGACATGCTAATTTCTTTTTATTTAAATGCATAAAACATTCTTTAAAAGTGTATCTAATGATGTAAATAAAATAAAATAATCCTAATTAATAAGCAGATATGGACGATAATAATTAATGACCTTGTTAAATTTACGATCGGACGACATCTATAACATAAATAGAGCCATAGATCTGACCAAGCTGACTGTAGGTCGTCCTTGATTCCGGTCAATAACTTCGTGTTGTGCAAACCAAATATCTGGTACACATTTTCAACTAGCTGCGTCATAGAGTTGTTGTTTACGAATATACATCTTATCCTGCTGTTTAGGATGTAGGTATAAGCAGCAACAGCAGCTGTACAATAGCAAACAGCAACCAACAACAACAGCAAACAGTATTATTTATTTTATGAATGAATGGCCACAGGATCGTGAAACCGCATAATAGTTATACATGTTTAAGGCATTTACTGGCTTTTAAAAGATATTATAAGCTCGTATATTTCGCCAAAACTATTACACCTACTGTGAACGCAAATTTTACCTATGTTCATAAACGGCGACAACTGATAAAATGTTGCCGATCTATGTGTGCACTAAACAAAAAATAATTGACTGATAAAAAGGCGTATCATAGTTCCTCATTACAGTAACTGGTGCACGTGTCATCGTTCGCAACAGCCGGCAGCCGAAGCACTCGCGCGAGGGCGCTGCCCGTGCGCCGTGACGTCACGTAGGGCTGCCGGCCGACAGATTGCTCCTTCCGGGGCTTAGTTACGGTCCATGCTATCACAATATACACAATATACAATTGACCCGAGTGCCGCTGTGATTCCAAATACTTACCAAAGAGTTTGGAATCGAGATCTCCTTTCATAGACTTTATATAAGAGAATTGAGAGTACAATTTGAATTATGAACAGCTGAACGATGCGCACGCGACGCGATGTCTTATTCTTATTAATGTTATACTTAATTGTGGTTTTTAACTACTTAATTTTGAAAATTGTGTATTGTTGTTGTTTAAGTTTAAGATGCTCTCTATCTCTCTCCTTTTCTAACACTAAATCTCTCGTATCCTATTTTAATCAGTTTCACTTCTGTCACGTGTATGCAGCGACACGCGCGCGCACGCCTCTCGCATACTTATTTTTTTGTAATCGATTTTATTTAAATATTAATTTTAATTGCAAAGCATGTAACAATCAGATTTTAATGGAATTTGGACATTGTTGTTGGCAACCCTATAAAAGAGACAATTTTGACGAGCAAATACATGAACGAGACGTCTCGCTCGACACACCTGCGCACGGCCTGGAACCACCGGGCCCAGCTATTCACTTAGTGCTGGAACTGCTTATTATGTCCCACAGCCCCCTCCATACGAGGCATTTCTTTTGTACTAGTACTGAGAAACGTTCCATTATCCCACTGCTTTAGTTGATTACTTCCTTGTCATAGAATCAAATGTATTATGATTACTAAATTACACGTTTTGTTTGCCTCAATCGTAATGTGTGCCAACTAGGGCTTTCGAATACCGGATATTTTACCAGATTTTCTTTTCTAACACCGGGATCCCGGTAAAATGTTCGCTTAAAAACAACTTTTTTAATATTTCTAAAGAAAACTCTATTTTTCTCATTCAAAATCATCTTTTATTTATAAATAGACATTTTCCACGGCTTCACTCGCGCTTAGAATTTTAACTTTTACGTCGCAATTTTCTCAAGGTCATCTAAATATTTAATTTTCTTTAGTGTTTCGAAATCATCCTTGGGTTCCGTATCATACCGGGATCCCAACCCAACCCATAGTAACAACTTACGCAATCGGATGAGTTTTTGAAGTTTTTAGAAGCGCTTCCGTTAAACGGTCAGTTACAATTGACATTTTTAAATGATTAGACATGATTTCATTTAATTATGATGAATCCCGATCTCACTTAACAAAACTTACTTACTCAGGCGGGATCGTAGTCGAACACTAACTTAAACAAAGTAAGCAAAAACTTATTGATAAGTTACATATTTTACTATATACGATCATTTATTTTATTAAAATGATTACCATTAAAATAAACCTGTAAGGTAAAGTGTAAGGTGTAATTTACCATTCCCATTCCCAGTCTAAAACGAAACGAACAAAACGTACTTTAGTAGTAAACAAAGTTCCCAGTTCAAAACAACCCACTACACAGATTACACCCAGATAGACAGGCGATCGAACATCATACATCTACATAAATGTATTGACCGCGATGTCTGTACATTCCCCAGAACATTGCTATAAATAAATGATGAGTAACCTGCTAAACGGGAAAATATACTATACTATACATTGACCCGATACGTTGTTCTAAATACACCTGAACTAAATTCGCGACACCTGTTTCAAACACGTAAGAGTAAACTTTACAAACCTTACAATTCAAGTTTATTGGCTTTAATTAATCAATTAATTTATAATTATTATAAACACTTGTACAGTATTAACATACGTACGTGATTTTTTACATTACGCATCTTTTTATTAAAGCAAAAACATTGTAGGTACTTAAAAGTTTAATTTACAAGTAATTCCCTCGAACAGAATAGCGATCGCGCGACCTACCGGGCGGTGTGCGTGAAGTTTTATTTTCGTTTGGTTTTGGTCGTATGAGGTCGATCGAGGTGAACAGCCCTCCAAGGAGAACCGTTGACCCCCGATCACATCCGCGTGAGGCCCCTATGTACAATACGTACAGGCCAATATAAGTATATTGCAGTCCAATACGTGTACCGTTCAACTACCACTTGCTTACTTGCTTAGCTCAGATATTAATTGTTACACTTACAGTTGTAGTCGGAAACAATTCTATCGATTACAATTCGTTACGATAATGCTTGAGCAGGTTAACGTTTAAATTACCTATTGCTTGTTTCTTTACAATGAACAATTCATAACCGAGCCCTGAAACTGGTGTACCTCATTGTACCTCATTATCATGAATAACTGAAAAGATATTCATAATGATTTGACATTTACAACCTTACACAAATCTTTATTTAAGAAATTAAGCTATAGAAATTACCAAGCACGCGAAAAACCTATAAATCTAATTTCTATGCTTGAGAACAATTTCAATCAAATAATAAAAATTACCTTTATTTTGTTATTCTTATATTATAACAATGAAAGGATATTACCACCCAGTCGTTCAGTCATTTTTCCTTCCGGTTGAATAATGATTAAGTACATATTATATAAAAGCTAACGAAAAGCGGGAGTTATCTGGTAATTAAATTAAGGGTTTGAATCAAGTAGAAATGACATAATAGAAATAATATAGAAATGTAGGTACATACATACCTGCATTACAACATTTAGAACTCCGTGTAATGTCAAACGACGCAAACTTAGATCAATTAACAACTGGGACATTAAGAACAATAAAAACCACACCTAGACAACCTTTTTTACCCTCATAAATACCTAATATCTGGCTCTGAATCGAACTGAAACTGGACCAGTCTCAACTCTGTGCTACAGCGTCGTCTGCTATTATACGTGTTTTATTATGTACAAGAACCCTCACATATCAAAATAACTTGATTGCGTGACAGTTAGGTATAAACGCTAAGTGTTAATTTAATAACTATAAATATTAAATAAGGCTTGAATGCTATAATAGGTACACATATAGCGGTCATTTCAGGAATAATTTTATTCAATAAGGTTTAGGTAGAGAATAATGCTATACACACTGCGAGCGAGCTTTTAGTTGAACTATTAGTTACGAATCGGATTTGCAATACGTATAGTCAGGGAAACCTGGGCAACCATAGTACGACTACGATCCGAGCGTTGTAACTAACTATCTCCCCAGCAACAAGTATCACCGTCATTAGCGGAGGCAGCGATCGGAAACACAGGATACCGTAAGCGGAGTCAATCCCGCTTCTCGCCGCGCTGTATAAATAAACAACGGGCTTTTCCTTCCTGGTTCCTGAACCAAGTACCCGTTACATAATCACATATTGTTTCGTAAAACGTGACTTTAGGTGTGTGTACTCCACTGCGTTGCCATAGTATAATTTCAGGGTTTCAATTAATTACGTACTGTACTCGAGAAACTTGCACGTAGAAGGTAGTATGCCTTTGCCGCCAGAAGGGTTTTCAGATTGCTTTTCTAACGATATACGATCATTTATTTTATTAAAATGGTAACCATTAAAAATACCCTGTAAGGTTTTGTGTAAGGTGTAATTTACCATTCCCATTCCCAGTCTAAAATTATACAAACAAAACGTACCTACTCTAGTAGTCAGATTCTAATTGGCACCGACGGCTTTATGTGGACTCTATAACACGGAAACACTTAAGATATTTGGCCACGAGGGTCAAAAACCGACCTCGCCCGAAATCATTCATTCGAGCGCATGATTAATACAGTCGGGATTTCAGCAGTGTATTGACACAAGCTGCGGGGCTCAGCAACATTACTAATTGACAATTATACTAGTTCCATTTCTTTATTTTCTCGATGACAGTTCTGTAGTAGTGTTGTGACCAAATAAGTAATGATATCGATCGCATATATTTATTATATTAAATTCATCAGATTTTGATTAAAATAAATAAACAAAGATTACCTGTCGTTATAATTATTACGTTTCATTGTCGAGTATCTACATATACCTACTTATTTTACAACATCTTCGAAAATTTTAATAGAATAAATACGAATAAATACGAAATAAACAAGAATAAATACGTGTAACATCTTGTAATGAAATATAGTATAATATTAGTTAATAAATTGGTACAAAAGTATCCGGCAGCAATTAGTTTCTTACATTTTGTAAAAAAATATCGGGTCTGTTATCGTGTTACGTTTATCGATATAGCCCATCCCTATCAGTTTCTCCGAATCAGGTATAACCTTGTACGTATGTAAACGTCATATTTTTATAAAATAATGCATATATAATGTGAAAAAGACGCTCGTTCAAGTTTTCACAGGAGCTGTCATCGAGAAAATAAAGAAATGGAAATAGTATAGTAACGATAACAAAATGTTCCACCCATATGACATCTCACAATTTTCCGGGTTCCAGACTTCAGTTTTGTGAACATTGTGAAGCGTACTCGGAAATCGCACAGATGTTTTCTTCAGATGATTTTTGACGCCAGAGCAAATTAGGTGATAGATAATTATAATTAGTTATGTTGATATCATATTGCTTATCAGTAGGACATTAGGTAACTACATCAAAATCACTATCATAGAACAAACCACTACCTAAGCTATATGACTGTATATCTGCGCGTGTAATAAAACTGTTCCTTTTACCTGCTAATATTATTATTATTATAAATGCGAAAGTTTGTGATGATGTATGGATGTCTGTTTGTTACAAAATATATAACTATCTCTTTGCAAACGCAAGGAATAAGTTTCCCGACGCGAAGCGAGGGCGGGTCACTAGTAATCTATAAAATTCTCGAGGCTTAATAAAACCACGGTCGAAGGTCACCCGTATTTGTTATTTGAAACGTTTGTTACATGGTACACAGATGTTTATTTCCGCGTAACTTCTATTTGCATTCTATAATTATATAAACCTGAATGGATATACGATATGCTATATTTAACTCTACATCACAATATTCTACAATTATAGTGGTCATCATTAAATTAATTATCTTGGTCCAGGGGCAGAAGTAACAACATCTTGATATTGAAGGTCATTTTATTGGAGAAATTTCTATAAATAACCAAGTAAAATTGAAAAAAGAAACACTTCAATGTCACGTTTAATTTAGAAATTACCTAGGTACCTACTGTATTCTAATTACAAACTGTTATTAGGTGATGAAAAGAAATTAATTAATTAACAGCTATTTTACCTATATTGTTCTATTTATGATTCTGATAATTTTAAAATTTATATGCTTTAGTAAAACAGCAACGGAAATTATTGTATCCATTATCTATTAGTTCGACGGTCGGCCGGTCGGGTTTTTGGGTGGAAATTCCGGAAATCTTTGGAAGATTTCGTAAAGTAAAAGTACCTGTTGACATAAAGTTATACTTACTTTAAACACGGCAAATAAACATCGAAGACACATTTACCGGGTTCAAGTCTTCTCGATTGCAAGGACAATCAGTTTCCGGGTTTGTAAAACGTTTTTCTGGCGAATGCACCGCTTGGTTTATTTAAATGTCATAAAAACGTGCAATAAAAGAATGGAAACACTTGGAAGTTATAAAATAAAAAACCATTTATCTATCAGTGACTTAAATTGCTACCTACTTATTTAAGTGATGAGCACAAAGGATTAGCCTTACTTTTTACCTATTTTACTTTTTTCCATACAAAAAAAAATTCAAGTTTCTGTCTCTAAAATACTGTTTTAGTCTAAAATACTCGAAAGCTATTTTATATTTGCACATGTAAGTAAAAGCCCGTAACATGTAAGTAAATTCCATAATGATATTTCAGGGAAAATTATTTTCATTTGCAAGTAGGTACAATTACATATCCCAAAGTCTAGTAGACTTTTTTCGTTTCGTTAGCAACAGTTTTCGTTCCTCCAAGCGTCAGGCCTAAATACTGTAGTTATTAAAATTGATTCGTCTGGTCGAGAGACATTATTGTAAAATGCGTAAAAACAAAATTTCCTATTCGTGTCTGTAGGCCGGATAAATTTCATTTTCTGGGATTAAATATTTTACAACGTTATAATATGAACGTTTTACAATAAATCAACGTTATTTATATTTGGCAGAACCGATCCAAAGTCTTTATTTATATAGGTCAAGCAGATACAGAATACATAGGTATTTAGCGCGTAATAAATCAAGATGGCCGCTATAATTAATTTCGTTGGAGTACCTAGTTAGTTAATAGTCATCATGGCCGCTTGGGCAAGATTGTAAGCGCGGTACTGAACTCATCGGACTGGTTTGTGTATTGATGACACGCGTTTATCATATGTTACTTATGTTGTATCTACATATTAAAATGAGCAAAACATACGGCTTAGTTTTCAGATACTACTTCGTCTGGGTTAACCCGATACTGACCTTTTTACTACATAAATCACAATGAAAAATTTATCTTCTAAAATGGAGATCACAGGACTATAATAATATCTCTATAGTCGCGACACGGTAATACGTAGTACCTTGGTTAGGAATAATATTGTAAGATTGTAACAAAAGCACCTATCAAGAAGATGACTAATAATCATCTTCAGTAATATTATAAACAAAGTTACTTAAATAAATATACCAACTAACGCTAATCCTTGTTAATGTATTAACGGCGATTTTTAGCTTCTCAATGTTTATTATAAATTAATATTATAAATGCGAAAGTTTGTATGGATGTATGAATGTTTGCTACTCTTTCATGCAAAATCTACCGAATGGATTTTGATGAAACTTTACAATAATATAGCTTACACATGAGAATAACACATAGTTTATAATTTATAAAGATATAGAATTATACAAAATGTATAACTAAATCTTTGCAAACCGAAGGAATAAGTTTCCTGAAGCAAAGCGACCTGTTTATTAATTAGGTACTAGCGACCAGCCGCTAGTACCTAATAAATAAACAGGTAAGTTATTTAATAGTAGTTTTATTAACATGTAAATGAAATATTTGTTCAAGGTAGCTTGGAACAATTTGTGTCTATTTGATTTTATGTAAATAGTTTACAAACGCCCAGACGAGCCACCTGATTAGTGGTGGCATTACTGAAGTGTTACCGAAAATAAGCGGGGCCCCGTATTATTTATTTCTAGATCTCCGAAACTGCGACTGTAACACTTACAAACATTTCACGGTCGATTTTAGATGTTGTAACTGATCAAGCGGGTAAAAAATTAAGTCACCACCTTTGCAGAGTACCATCGGAATTAAACTAGATGGTACAGAGCTCGGCGACAAAGCCTTTTTGAATAAGACTAATTATTAATTTATTTATTAGTTCACTTTTGCAGCGATTAAACGTGAATATATGTATTATGTTACATTTATTAGAGCACAAATGAACAACTTTAATACGAAGTTTACGTACTTGAATATTATGCGTCATCATCATTATCGATTTCTAAGCTACTACTACCACCAAATAAATGTGTTAAATTGTAAATATGCCAAAATATTTGTAATAAACAATATAGGTATAGATTAAGCAAGTGTTGCGCGTTACATATGTACCTACCTACATGTTAAATGATTGTATTGTACAGTATAATTAAGTACGTACCTACTTGTAAGAGAGTCAATATTATGCACAATTAAGATTCAAATAATAATGCAATTGAATAATACTAAATAATTGCAATTTAAAGAAGGCATTTCTGTACAGTTTGACAGCAAGTTTAGAGACAAAAAATTGTACCCGCCTAGTTAGAAACTTTCCCTATTTTCGGCTTAGTTTGGATTACGAAACAGTTTGCGAAAGCGATTGTTGCGCCACACGCCGGCGCCGCGCATTTTTAACCGCGCTTCAACCTCGCGATATCATCGGAACCGGTATTCAAATACCAATTAACACGATATCAGGCGACGTGGGAGTTCCGAGTCCATAGGTAGCTCTTGTTCGCTCGGAGGCGGGAGATGGGATATTCCTTTAATACGACAAGACGTGAATATGCAAACAGAAAAACTGTAGCGCAAACGCACATGACATGTAGTGGATCCTAACAAGAATGTTGAGCAGGTAGGCGATTCGAGTACAGTATCTTCGTGTAAACTAGATAGAGATGGTACGGCGGTAAGCTACACGACTTGGCCGGGAACTGGTTCAGGCGAGCCGGACGGCGGGGCGGAGGGCGCGGGCCCCAGACGAGGACGTCATTGACCTGCGCCCCCGCCGCGCGCCCCTGTGGCGACACCCGCGCGAACCGTAACTTCATTGTATTGCTGCACTGCGAATCAAATTCGGTGTAGCGGAGACGTTTTTGCTGCCCGACGTTCGTCGAGGAAATTCGATTAAATATACTAAGTTTGTCACGTAGACAGAAAGGGCTGGAATGGAATTTAACGTTGGAAAGACGATGCACTTAAACATGTTAAAATGTCACTTTGTTTACGATTAACTCAGCAGAGTAGATCGGATCGAGAAACAACGAGCGCAAAGGCAATAAAAAGTTGAACAAAAACTTTAGGAAGGTCGAGCTAGGTAAAGCGAGGCATGTGAACACAATTTCGGGTACCCCTGTCGATGTCGGTCCGTGCACGCTGGGTCAACTCCATTATTTATTTAAGGATATGGATCCCACCGTTGTTGGTCTGTCTTACGTTTTAGTAACTCTTACAATGAGCCCATTTTAGCTATACATAATATAATAAATCTGTAACTGGTCGCTATCGGTACATAGAAGATATACCTAATTATGAGAAAAATATTAATTAAATATTATTATTGGAACGAAGTTCCTTACGGCAGGCTTGGAGGGGATAGGTTTTGCTGCGGCGACCGAACTGAAAAATATGTGATAGTAAAACCGTAAGAAAAAATGCGTGGAATAAAAGCGTTAAATGAGACGTGCGCAGGCGCGACAGTCGCCGAAGGAACTTCGTTCCTACCTGGTGTCCCACGACACCAAATCATTTAGTTTACGTAATAGAGGTGGCGCTGAAAGTGACTACAACTATTTTATTTATTAATTATTATTGGGAGTCTTTAATAACGCAATAGAACCCTAAACTATATTTTTTGAATATTTGTCTGTTTGTCTGTGGTTTTGTACGCGCTAATCTCCAAAACGGCTTATCCGATTTGGGTGCGATTTTCACTAATATATTGTGATAAGTTTCACTTAACATTCAGTGTTTATTTCAATCGGTTGAGAAATAAAGAAATTATGCCATTTTAAATAATCACGCCTAACAATTTCCGAACGTGCGCACTAACGGTTCATGTTTCCTGAAGCGAGGCGAGGGCGGGTTTACGATGTAGTTTTAAATATTTCTGTACGTTCAGTTTGTTTTTTAAATTTTGCACAAATTTGCACTCCCAGCTTGAGTAAGCGTATAAAAGTTTAGATCACTACATTAAATAAGTACTTACTTACATAAGGCTCTATTATTATCATAAACTGCTGAATATACCATCATATACCTTAATTATATCAAAAACTATATACTTAACTATTGCCCAACTCAATTTGCACAAATTAAATATGTGACCTTGAAACTTTGACTAGGTATGTAGGTTATCTACATTGCCATTATGCTATTTGCAAACGTAAGGAATAAGATTCCCGTAGGGACGCAATTCTAACCAGGGTTTACAGGTAGTATGTTGTAGTTGCTAACTAATATTTTTGCGTGACCTTAGGTTTTTTTATGGAATTAAGGTAGCAAACGAGCGTGCAGCACCACCTTCCGCTGCCGCCCATGACAACTGCGACCGACTTAGAACAAGACTCAAATTGTATTATCTAATCATCCGCTTTAGCAATAAATTAAAATTTAATTGTTAGAGGTTGCCTTGCATGTGAATAGGCTTTTAATAAGTAAGTGCGCTTTGCCACCAAATATCACTGAATAGATAATTGAGTACTTGCTCTTTATTACGTTCCAATGATGCTATTTATATTGTGCGACGTGCCTTGAACAAATATCTACATATCAACGCCACCGGGCACAGACGTAACGCAGACGCCGACACTTTCGTTCATCTTTATATTGGACGTAAAACATTACGAGCACCGTCATGTACGAAAATAAATATTGGATATATTAACTGTGAGTTTTAATAATAGACTCTACAAAGGCCATTGTTGGCGTAATTTGCGAATTACAAAGTTTCCGACAGATGGAAAGATATTTGCGCGAATATCTTTCCTATATAATTATTCTGTTATTGTAAAATTTGTGTATATGTACAGTAAAATGAGTGTCACGGTTCCTTGCAACATGCATGTTCTGATTATCTGACCCCTATTCCGCAATTAATCAATATTCAATAGATAGTTGTAGAGATATGTGTGCATTACGAAGTGTTCATCTTAACATTGATATTACAATTGTATTGTTCCTTTCATTTAAAAATATGCATTGTTACATATCTATGTTACGGTGTACCTGTACAATCTGTAAAGAGTTTAAATAAATTATTAAATAATTAATTACACGAGCTGTCCCAGCGAACTGCGTACCGCTCTATAATGAATAAACAAAAGTAACATATCGACAGCAGCGCCACCTACCGGGCCAAATGTCAATTTAAACCATTCTCGGATCCACCACACACAAAAAATTTCAACCAAATCGGTTTTACAATTCGAACCAGTAGATAGTTCCTGAGATTAGCCCGTTCAAACAAACTCTTCAGTTTTAAAATATGAGTAGGTAGATAGATGTACGCCTTTATTTTTTCATTGATTTCTGGAACAGTAAACATGCGGTGGTTGCAAGTTATTTCCGTACTCTGTTATTTCATCGTAATCGTCATTATGAACTGGCCACAGAAGGAAAACTAAACCGTTTGTTCATAGTTTGGATGTCTGCGATTGTTATTAACTATTTGATAAATGTTAATAACAATGGATGGACGGGATCGCCGTTACGAGGGTCCTGGGTTCGATTCCCAGCGATGTGGAAATTGGAATGATGAGTTTAAATTTCCGTTCTTGGTCTGGGTGTGTGTGTTCTTGTCATGTGTGTCGTCCATGGCACCCACGACACAGGGAATCCTAGTGTGGGGCTATGAGTGTGTAGCGTTATTTATTTATTTTGTGAAAATTTTTGGTCATTGCTTTTATCGTAAGATACGTTTAATAACGACTGAACAGGAATCATAATTATTTTAGTAAGTTAATAAAACGTCCCTGAACATAAAAAACGTGACGTTTCAAAATAAAATCACATGAAGCATTTTGTTTCCAAGTTTCGCAGTAGCCTCCTTTGATGTTGTTGTTTTGTTGTAAAAAACTTTTCTTTATTTAATTTACACTTTGGAAGTGTTGAGCAGTGTTGAGCAATGTTTTCTGTTTCGACAGCCTTCGTTCCAGCTAACCCTTTATATTTAACCTCTTTGGTGACGTCATAAAAAATAAAAGTATTTTATATTGGGAACATTTTCCGTTTTTTGAAACGTGACAGGCGAAACGTGAAATGCGTTACGCAGTACTTCAGTCGTGTGGTCTAAAGCATACAATCGTTATTTTTTATGTTTATGTTTGTTACCTCAGAACTTTCGACTGGGTGAACCGATTTTGATGAATCTTTTTTTATTAGAAAGTTGGTTCTTCTCGTGTGGTCCCCTAAAAATTGGTCCATGGCATCCATAAGAAAAACATATAATTTTTAAATTTGCATTAAGTACATATTTTGAAATCGGGTTTTCTTACTTGTAACATTATGTAGTTTCTTTTAAATGCAATGTATAGGTATAACATTTATATTGTTTACGCCTTTATGATTAATAACAAATAGGCAATATAATGAAATGATCAATTCAATTATAAGGCACCCCGTAGCGTAGACTAAAAACGAATACGATAATACGGTCTACATTTTCAATAACAAATAATGAAATTTATTATTGACGTCATTCTTATTGAACTTAAGATTAGACGACTAGATTAGACTATCTACGAGTACCTCTGTACTGAATTAATAAACAGGTGAATTAAGTAGATACCTATACTATGAATTTACTTAAGTTAATGAACTGAGGTGAATTAAGTCTTAAGAATTAACCTATGAATTCAGGTGAATTATAAGTCTACGGCACCGATTTATGACTTACGATAGTATCAATACGACATTCTTATGTTTTTATCTATACCTATACCAGGTATAATTCATGAATGATCGTGATAACTATGCCATAACTTTTGTCAAAAAATTTTTTTCTGATTTTCTTATACGTTAGTAACATGACACTTCATTGGTATAATAAATGTCCAAATAAGAGAAAAGATGTTGCTGTGTTGCCTATTTAAATTAGCATATTATCTTATATTTTACTGTACAAATTCACTCCTCATTAGAAAACGCAATACCTTATATAATCTGTCATTAACAAAGTAGTGTCTTTCGTCTAGTTCAAAACGAAGATTCGAGATGATTTGTTGGGAGTTTATAGAGAATACCACATCTAATGAATATTCAGAGCCGGCGAAGGTCGGCCAATGTCTGTATCTCTTCAGTACTCACCTCTACTCGTACTTATGTGAAGTCTTCTGTATTAAGGAAGGTAAACCTGCAACAATAAAAATTATTATTTTTAACGATCCATAATTTTGCACTACGGAATTTTTTTTGTTATTGTTAAACAAGTAGTACCTAAATTTTTATCATGCATGAATACTAATGCATGCATGTTAATGTTTAACAATACTATAATTTTTAAAGGTATTTGGTCTAGCCATGAAACACACAAGATGGCAGACTAGTTATTTTTAATGCACTCCTACAATATGGGTATCAAATGTAAGGGCTTGCCGAGAAATGGGTGCGTGGTGTCAATAGTTTTAAATATTTTATTGACAGATATGAGTAGAAGGATTATTTTACACTTTTCCATATAATTATTATATTTATTTTCCATTTATTAGTTTGGTTTTCTATAAAAGCGTGTTTTTAGTTACTTGAACTTATTTTATGAATTAACTGTTTAAAATATTGAAACGTCACCGGTCCTTGATAAGTATGCCAAATTTCGACTTATTAAGACGTTTTAAAGGAGGTCAAAATCATGTTTAAAGTTTCCGTTACATACGTAGGAAGCTAATAAAAGCGTATTAAAAAGATTTTTACTTTAAATTTTAACAAAGGCAATGGGTAGCCAAGGAAAAGTTTACGTTGGAACCTGTAATTTTCAAAAATCATGTGCGTCTCACTTCCTTGCAATTTATCACTTCCTTGGGTGAGGAAACCTTCATACTTAAGAGTGCTCTGTAATGTTTTCAAATGTGTGAAGTCTGCCAATTCGTACTTGGCTAATGTGGTGGACTATGACCTATGCCCCTCACATTGTGAGAGAAGATCTAAGCCCAACAGTGTGACAGTATGGGTTGCAACGATACTTAATAAAATTAAGATAATTAACGATAATTAACATTTAAATTGAAGATTCTACAGTCTGTCTGCACTGTAGGTCAGCTTTTATATTATTATTTATTTTGCACATTTAAGAACGCAACTAATTATATTTAATAATATCTATTTACTAATAAAATGCAGCTACTTTCGTTTTAATCCGTCGCGAATAAAATGTCGGGAGTATCGAAGCTATAATTACTCTGTGATAACGTGGTGTTAATGATGTAACTTTGAAAGAGTTGAGGTAAGTATTATCAAATTATTGTTGGTTTGCCGTAAACGATGTTTGTGAAGGGCTTTTGTAATATCTTCACCTTGGCCTCTTTTAAAACAGATGTAGGTAGGCTGAATGCTTATAGGATTTGTGTAGAATAATTTAGAAATAGGTACAATATTTTAGTTTAGCTTAGACAATGAAGATTTATTTCTGCTTTCTCGATAATTATAAATAATTAG
This sequence comes from Ochlodes sylvanus, assembly GCA_905404295.2. Taxonomy (NCBI): domain Eukaryota; kingdom Metazoa; phylum Arthropoda; class Insecta; order Lepidoptera; family Hesperiidae; genus Ochlodes; species Ochlodes sylvanus. The sequence continues at coordinate 10,737,352 of FR990131.1, forward strand.
GTACTTACCTACTCATTTACGTTACGATTACATATTTTTTTCGTTGTGATATTTTAGTAAGTTCATGAAGTGTGACAGTGGAAAACACTGGAAAAAAATTACAGGTTGACGATTATTTTTATAAGGTTAGAAAATGTGGAACTATGTACTGTATGTTATGTATGTATGTTATTCGTGACCCAGATATCTTTGTTAATTTTATCTATAAATGACCTTATAAATTAATATGAGTGTGAAATATTTATGAAGTTACTTAATTGGAAAATAAAGTTATTCTCATTATTAAGAATATGATACTGCAAAACAGCATTTTATTACAATGAATACTTAAATCAGTAATAAAAATTAATTTTATATTTAGTATTCACAATCATGTCATTTTTTTAAATGCAATATGGTTTCTTTAGTAGGTAATTACAATACTTACCTATTTTAATAAGTAAAAAGATGATGTGGCATTTTATAAATGAATTTTGAATTACACAATATTCGTAACTTGCTCACAACACATTTACGTTACAAATCGGAATTTTACGTTGACATGAATTGAATAATAAAGATGAGGAGAAAAACACAAAGATAAGAATATATAGCTTAAAATAAACAGGTATAGGAACAACAGGTCGTTTTTCAATTGGCGTCTATACATTTAAATCAACGTTTTACAAAAGCGTTTTTACATTATTGACTGGCATCAGGCAAATTTTTTACTTGTGCGACTAGTGTCAAAACAATGCGTGCTAATTCTTAGTAGCGAAGTGTGGACGGACGACAAGATGGCTGACGGTGAAAGTGGACGGTGTCCGGCTATCCGAGCGGACCGTTTATTCCGACTGTACACACCTAGCGCTTAACTTGTTATTCTAGCCACTCCCAACGATCTGCTATGTTGCAATTGCAACATCGTAAAATCCGCGAACTTGTTTTAAACATCTGAATGTTGCATCCTGTATCAACACCGATCTCGTTAAATTTGCTCTCAGAATGTTTCATATTACTCTTAAATCTTATTGCAAAGTGTTTCTTAGAACAATTATAAAACTTTCTCAGTATAAAATGAGGATACGCGGAATGAAAGAGGATAATTTTGTAAGCAGCAACGCGGAAAACCTTCGTGAGGAAGAAAAAATGTAACAATAACAAGTCAATGCTAACGACATGAACAAAAAGTTCTATTCGAAATTTAAATAGTGACATTGATCTGAAACAATTCAGGTCACTCGGACGATTTCTCGGACTTGCTCGCGTATCCGGAAGGCGGTTGGTTGCATATTACGACATTAAAAGTACCTTTGTCTCTACCGGTCTCTACCTACCATGATCTACATCAATCATTTATAGCAGTAGGTACTCCGATATTATTGTATTGTATATTTACTCTTTAATCGTTAATGATATCAAATATTTTATCTGAGGTATGAACAACACAAAACTTTGAGTATATTTGTATGTAGGTATGGATTTTATAATAAAACCATGCACATATACCACACTGCAGCGCTACAACGACGATACGGTTTGTCCAGGCCTCCTTAATACATAGAGGCCCGTACCTACCTATAGTAGGCCACTAAGTACAAGTTGAAATTTAAAATCATTCGAAATTCAAAATAATATGTTAACTGCTCTCAAACGTGTTTATTTTTACATTAATTGAAGCTTAGTAACTCGATAACCATTATTTAACCGTACATAAAATCGATCATATAACAAAATTGATTGCTTTTCATCCGTTCTACGACCTTTTCCTGTGTCCCATTATTATTAATTACGTAACATACCTACGTTTTTCAACATCAAGTTAATTTCTTTTACAATTGGAACAATACGCGTTTGGTGGTCTCATAATCATAACCGAATCGATTCAGCCGGTCAAGTCAACGTTGTTTGAGATTAATCAAGTTCGTAAGAGCGGGCCAGTACAAAGGCGCTTTGTGATCAAATTTCTCGGTACCAGCGTCAGAAGTTCGCTTCGAGCCAAATTATCATGTATTTGGTTCACAAACCTCAGTTCTGTAATAAGTAAAAATACGTTTGGTCCACAAAATATTTACCATTTTTTCATTTAAAATTATATATTTTTATAGTGGACTAACAAGCAGACGAGCTGAAGATAAATTGCCACCTTCGGCCATGGACATCAGAAACACCACACCAGCTTTACCAATGTCATGCCGGCAAAGAAACAACAGAGAAGAAATAAAATTAAGAAATCTCCGTAATCTAGTCAGCTGTTTAATGGTTACGACTTACGAGTAAGTTACGCAGTTTATTACAGACAAATATTTAAATGCTGAATAGTTGAATATATTACCTATTTTATTGTATAACATGGTAAAGACCTCTTTTTATATGTTCTGTGGTAAACACAGCTCGAAAAGACGAAAGATGTCATTTAGCGATAAGGCTGTTTATTGTCTACAACTTTGTAATTTATGTATTTACATAGACTAACCCTATGAAGTAGGTACAACCTACTGGTGTACACAAAAGTGTTAATTAGAAAAAAAACATTGAACATTAGCCGTTGGCTGAAAATTAACCACATTAAAATTTAATCATTCGTTTTCAATCCTCGAACCTTTGTAGTTTTTTGTAATAGGCCTCTAGAGAGTGAACAATTTAAATGTATAATAATAATGTTTCAACTCCTCAGGGTATCATTTTCCCCCTTGTATTTGAAATCATAAAGGGTCTTTAATTCTTTTGGGGTTTACGTAATTCTCGTGACAATACGCATTCCTACTCCACAGTGACTACAATCAAAGCTACGCAAGTATGTGTCTGGGTGTCTAGTGTCTACTAATTTGTTAAACGTTACTTTGTAAAGAAATCAACACGAATCAATTATAGTTTCTTTGTTTTGTTTGCTCTATAGTCGTGGAATGCAAAGGATTCCATCCTATTGTCAAAGCTGCCTGTGCCACTCAGTTTGATACTGGCGGTAATCATTCTAACAGGATTCTTTTTCTGCCTGGCTTACCTGGCTAGCTACGCCCTTAAATTTTACAGTTTATTCTAAAGTAGAGTACCAGCTACCACTTGTGTATATGAAAAAGCCACTCCCGCTAAGGTGTAGCTGACAGGTTTGCCTGTACAGTTAAACTTATCAGGTAAACTTCAGCGTGTATGCTGCACAACTATGCATGGATATCCAGTACGTAGCAGTTGAACTGTATAGGAAATCCTGTCAGGTACACCATGTGTTAGGCCAGCTTAATAATTAGATGTGAAGTATAAAACCCCTATTGAAATGAAACTAGGTGCGTTATCAATAGTTTATCTTTTTTAGTTAATTAAACTATTAAATTTCAATCAAATTGTTATAACTTGCACGCATATTGGCTCTATTACCGAAGCAATTAAATTTAATTGTGAACAGTTACAATGGAGCTTACATTTTGCAATTAATGTGGTTTGTCCTTGACACTGAACTAAAATATAAAGAACAAAGACAATTTGGTTATTGTAACGTTATCGTACCGTGTCACGCTGCTCACGCTCGTAGACCAACACCTTGTGTAACGCTGATAGACCGTTCGTAAAGGGGTCAGCTTTCGAGATGAGAACATGAGAATTTAAAATTTGAATAATGACACCGGAAGCTTACTAGACTAGATTAGTGAAAATTACATCCAAATTGATACAGCTGATTCTGATATTGAGAGGAACAAACAAACGCATGGACAAATAATCTAAAAACACATTTATAACATGTTTGCGTTAATAACATAATAATAGATTTTTTAACTAGCTTCCATGTACAGACAGCATTTACAGTTTTATTGTTATGTGGTAGTAAATTCTTCGATAGATTGATTGAACCACGAAATATCCATGCTAAAATAGTTTGAACTCCGGACCGATGTAACCTAGAGATTCTAGAACTCATTTGAGAATTAATGGTTCTAAATCAGCCGGTGTCAGTTGGCGTTGAATTATGAATCATGATGGCGGCTCAAGCAATCTTGGTCAATTACTGAACTAACCTTGCCGCGAGTTCGCCAGGACGTGACGTCATTAGTGTGATAGCTCAAATGCTCACTTCCTTTAATAACATGGATAAGACATCGTTTTTTAATTACCATGATTTAAATCATCTATCTGTTTTTTTTCTATATAGAAACATTTATATAAATGTTACAATAATTTTCCTTGTTACAAACAAAAAATGTAGGACGCCTATATATTTTATGAGTGGATATTTCCACTTTGAACAGGAAAATACGTCTACCTAAACGGGAAAGTACTGATCGATTCGAGATTGATTGCCTACATTCCGCGATAGTAATTGAGGACACCATAGCTTTGACATATAGGTACCTACATACTACATACATATACACGTATGTACATAAATATTTTAAGGCTGTGTATATTATATCTTATCTCCCTGTCTAGTAATTAGAAAACTGCTTTCATTTGGTTTTCATTAGATCTTTTTTAATTCTTTTAATCAGCAACGACCAGGTTTTGAATGATTATTTATTTAAAACCTACTACTACCTTCCTACTTGTGAAACTAAAGCTAATAATTGCCCTGTTGCCATTTATCTCGTTTCTTATGTACCTACATCTGTCGTGATATAGCGTGCTGCGTGATACAGATGCCAAAGATCTTTCCGACGACGTAAATAACCGCTCGAGAAATCCGACCATACTGCGAAAATGAAAACAATTAACATTCTCACGAGTCGATAGTGTTGAATCAACACATCAACACCGTTTGTAGATATCACATATTGTAGATATCAATAGATAAATTAAATGGTCCAGCTTATCAATTGACAGGTAATGTATTTCCCAAAAATATATCGTGTTTATTTTGTTAACATGTACACAAACATTCCTCACTGAGCTCACGGGTTTGAGGACGTTAAAACCTACTTATACATACTATGGTGGTGTAGATGTATACTATATTATGTATACTTCTTGTAAGTCTTGTAACACAATGACCGTACAGACGAGTCACCTAGCAACGGTGCACTGTCATGTAAAAGGGGCGACATACATATAGATGTACGAGTATGTAAGCGCGTACCTAAAAATAATGAGGATATAGAGCACTGGATATACAAGTTTAACATATTGATTAAGTGACAACGATAGATGTAGCCAGATTGTACACAAGACAGAATGTCACAAATTTCAGATTGATAGAAATCGAACAAAAATCCTAATACCCTATATAGAAGTTTCACTTCAAAAAACTAACCGGATAACCCTTTGACCCGCACCGTATACTCGGCTTGATAAGTGCGCGGACATCGAGACAAAGTCGAGGCCGTTAACCCCGACTATCAGCTGACGATATCGCGCTACTGCGGGAGAATTATCTTTCACGCCGTATTTCGGTCGTTATACCGTTGCCCTTTAGTACCACCACGGACACCCTACGATAGCTTAGATTTCACTAGTGAGCATTACATCTGTTTTAGGACTTCATGCTCATGACGTTCATGCTTACACACTCACTTTCCTTAAGATTCCGTGACGCGCGTGGCATGGACACACCCAAAAAACATGGCAAGCACCAAGGACGGTCACATACTGTCTGTCTGCAACCGATTAAAATGCAACTTAACACTATTAACTTTAATGTATAATTTTAGCTGTCCCCAATATAACCAGGCACGTCCACTCCACCACCAAGTAACAGTACTGTCGGGATTCACAGGGTGGTTAGGGCGCGTTTATATGACACGTTTGATAGTAGGCGTCCGTGCGGCGAACGCGAGGAGGACGCGCGGCCGCCGCGCAGTTAGGTAACTGCTAAGAATTTGTACGTTGTGTTCTAGTCAATAAAGTTTAATTTGCTATGCACCTGTATCGCGTACTGGGACCTTAGCCTTCAATTAAAGATACCTTGCTATTTTCAATATACGCAGTAAACCTGGCCCTATTAGAAAAGGTAGAAGTTGTTATACTTATTATTATAATTATTGTATCGGGTTGTGATGATGATGATGTAATAATTATGTAGATATATTATCACATATAATAATGACATATAATATATATCAATCTTTCAATAACAGTTCTTCTTACAGTCGAGATTGTTTTTCGTTACGATCCGTACAGAATTTGCAAATATTTACGCACTTTAGTCATTATAAGTTACAAGACAACTGGGTAGGCATAATTTATACGTACCTACTCGTTATAATCGGTTTACTTGTAACTATTTCGTATAAATAATGGAAATATGCCTATTTATATTTTGTGTTATAGCGACGACATTTTGCGATGATATGAGACATTTTGAAATGATTATACGACATTATTATTATGGTAGAGTCTAAAGTAGAGTCCAGGATCCTGTGATATTATTATGTTAGACTGTCAATTCAACAGAACTGTTGTAAGTGACACTTTAGTGTATGTAAATCGTACGTACATACGTGTCATGATGAAATATTGGATTTCGTGTATCGTAATTCGTCACAAACATCGTCAACATCGGTCGGTTGTCGGACGGTGTCGGGCTGTCGGCACTCGGCACGGGCGAGCGTTCGCGCAGGTACGGGCGCGCTACGGCCGTACGGAGCGGAGCGCAAATATCGCGACCTACTTCGCGCAGCCGCCTCCGCGCGTGGTATCGCACTGCTAAAAATAGACGAAATATTGAGAAAGCCGCGACACCCAACATATCGCTTTGTTCCAACATTGTTTGTATCGATCTTTTTTCCGATGAAAAACATCAGAATCGCTGATATCTTTCAGGTAAGTATAGTTATCGATACATTTACGACATTTTTCCTCCCACACTAATTGACTCTACACAGACTACATTGAATTATTCTATTTTGAAAACTTCAGTTTTCCTGGCGCAAAATCGTGTCGTAAACTGATGATGGAAGGTAGGTATGTCCATTAAAGACTTGGTAAACTAGTCCATTAGTTAACTACGGATAAAGACTGGACATAATGTAAAACTCTTCTTATTAGATTCAATGACAAGTAGGTATTTTCCCAAAGGAAAATAACACCCGTGTTACCCGTGTTGTCGGCCGCTGTCCGATCTGATGCGACGGTATCAACGATCGACGGTGTCGAAATTTACTCAAGTGAGCACTCGTTGTGCACGATTTAAAAACACGTCCTCGTAGGCCTTGAAGCACTTGGCAACATGCCATACCCGACGGACAAAGTAGGTAGAAAATGTTTTGAATCTCACTCAAATAAACTTTCTAATTAACTCCTAATTGGAATACACGAGTTACTTGTCCAACTTCAACGCGTCAAATAATTTGCACTCAATAAGGTTTAAGCAGTCAGCGATCCTTTTGGAACGAAGTTCCTTATTTTATATCCAAGTGTTCAACGAACTGATCAAGAAACAACGAAATAAAGCAGCGTATCGGCACTTCCGCGTAACAACGTAACGTCTTTATCAAGATAAAATGTTGACATTGAAATACGCTAACGCTGTAACTACACTACTTCCATTTGCCACAACACAAGCACCTTCGCACCGAACACTTTGTATTCTCGTAATTTTGTGTACCTATTTACGCCACACTGATAATAAATAAGGTTACGACGTGCCGTGGGTATATTGGGGGCGCCATCAAGTTACTAACGGTACACGTCATTCCGACGACAACTCGCAGCTTGGTCAAACAAAAAAGGATGTAATCGCAAGCAATTTAAATTAACTTATAGAAAATAGGCTGCACAAAAGCACGACACCGCAATCCGGTTTCCTTCCACGTATGCGATCTCGCTCGTAAGTCTCGGTATTTTACCTCGCGAGAATTGGAGGAGCGCCGCTGCCAGCTTACTCGACACGACGACGTATTGCTAGCAGCCAGCACAACACTCAGGAACCACTCACAAGTCACACAACACCTGTTTCAGTCACTTCCTAACCTTCCAACACTGACTGCCGTGGGGCCTTTGTTAAGTTTTTTGCTGATGTCTATAGTTGTTCGCAGGGAACACACGTATCAAAAGTCGGATGTTATCACTGACGACGAACGACACATGCACTCACGAATACGACTCGCGATAGACTGCTCTGCTCTGCTCTATTAGAGTAGAGCCAGAACGAACGAGAATCGGCCAACAGCGGGCCGATTGGACCTGGGAGGGAAGGGGGGCATCGCATCGAGGTCTCGTTCGCTCTTGTATCGCAAGGCTCGCGTAATCACGTCCAGACAGAGTAGAGGGCGCGAGAGCGACCGATAGGTTCCGAATCGAGCCGAGGAGCACCCGCTAATCCCGCTATCACCGTCGTTCGTTAGGACTACGGTACCGAGACACGGAGGGCGTGACGTTATCGGTAACGTACGTGCATCGGACACCAGACCTCGGCCTACCTCAGCTCAGCTTTGTGTACCTACGTCACTGGGTACCGGCGAGGATGCAAGGGAGGGATAGCCAAGCTAATGAATCTTTTAATAAATAACGTAGGTACCTACTCCTGATCGCCACCAACACCTATAAAAAGGTTCAGATATGTATATTGAAAATTTGGTGAAAAAAGTGAAAAAGATACCTGAATAATAAATTTAAAGCCCCTAATAAATAGCTCTAGCTGACTACATTTTTGTTGTCGTTGAACTCATTTAGGTAGAAATTGCTTTAATCATAATATTCTTTCCACAGGAAAAGTTGACGCGTGGACCCGCGAGGCGCAATTTTTGAGCTTCTTAGAAAAAAAGTCTTAAAGCTAAGAACTTAATTTAGTTTAGCCTGATAACTTATTTCTTGGAATTTACGACTTTTTCAGTAGGTGGAATGTACGGGTACTAAAAACTAGACTTCACGAGACTCAAATGTATAATTGTCAAGTCATATAGATAATATTGTTCTAAAATAAGTGTATATTTCTATTTACATACTGAATTGTCGAAAATCTTTGAATAGTGTTAAATATTAAAAGTATGTATTGTTAAAATAACAACAAGAAAAGAGTAACACGAAATAAAAAAAATTCGGACCGGACGTAGAAACTTAATTAATTATTCTTATTTTTTTATAGTTATTCCTAGCTGTAAGCCATTGACTTATTATACATAATTATATCAATGCTGTAACCTTGTAACTTTTTTTACAACTGCTGCCTAGTCTACAATGTCGTCTATCAATAAAAATTTTGTTGCAAATTGCAAACCTATCGATATGTAGTATCTATTACATTCAGACTTGTGTGTCTTCATTATCTTGAATTGTATTGTATCATCAGTTAGACCATTGCGTACGATCACTCTAGCGTTAAAAATCCGTTATGTATAAAGCAATTTGCATCAAACAAAAAGTTGAATAGAGAGGAAATTTCTCCGCGGGCAAACTTTTTTGCTTAGTTGCTCATGGTTGGATCGCGTTCCGCAAGGCGACCTGCGTTTAATTTAGCGTGCGCATGAAAAAGACGCAGTTAATAATTCCAATAGCTTCATCTCGCTCTGATGGCCGCGCCTGAAATGCTTGAATGGTTTCATAGCGTCTGCTACTCTGCTAGCTCGCGATACTTACAGATTCTCTCGACTTTCTTTGGCAGCGCGAGTTCGCACAACTTTCCGAGTCATTGTTCTCGGCGTTACACTTGTGGGAACTTTTGTTTTTGTTTTGTTTCCATGTGATTTTCTAAAACATGTGCGACAGCTCTATTGTTTATCAATTCTATGAGGTTATAGGTATTAGGAAACGTTTTTGTTATGGTTTTGCTGGCACGCGAACTATAAGACGAATGAATGAATGAATCCTTTCTTAGTTCTCACTTGCGTCACTTGAGAAACCTGGGTATTTAAAAAGGTAAAATAGGAAGATACACAGACCATGGTACACCTTCGGCACTTGAGTAAGAGTAGCTTAAATCCTTCTAGATCCATTATCGGGTATAAGTTGAAATGAAAGATGATACTGTTCCGTCAGCCATTTTCCAGTTCCATTATCTGGTCCTCGTCAAAAGGTGAAATGAAAAGCCTTAGCCAAGGCGAATCTAATGTGGCCAAATTAAATATAGTGTTAAATAGGCTGCGCGCACGAAAAAGGTTCCCGTTCCGCTGACCTCAGAGCATGACGTAAGAGCGTGACATCAAAGCTAACAGTTAGAGAAGTTCTGCCACTGGAACGCCGCCAAGCGAGCTTCTTCGAGAACGTAGGGTTGTCCACTTCATTTTAAAACAGAGTTGCTCTACATTAATTTGTATAATTGGACGTAGTTATGCGAAAACGTTCCAACCCACAAGTCACCCAAATTGAGTTACAGTGACTAGTATACATTTTTTGATAGGGTATATGATAATTTGTAATGATTATTTTACTACAATAAAACCTAGTATTCGCCTATACTAGTTAGGGCAAAAAAGTGTACTACTGAAACACTAAAATTGCATTTTTCTCAAATTGCTGTCATCGTGGACTGGAACGTTTTCGCATAACTACCTCCAATTGTTCCAAAACAATTTTCAAAATCTATTTGATGTATTTATTTTTAATATAATTTTAATTATTTGTTCTATTTCGAATAAAATATTGTATGTATGTATGTGCGCTTTACCACTCAGAATGACTATCACCTAATATCGCCATTATCGGGCATCAGGTGTGATGGTAAATTATAATACGTAAAATCTTTTGTCGTGTTTGATGAGAGTCAGAGACCACAGCGTATTGCACAATTGGGTTCACGTCAAATTAATTGGTGGAGAGGTAAGTAGCAGGCCCAAGTGTCGAAAGTCTTGTGCCGCCTGAAGGCCTTCAATTCTAACGATAATAAGCGACATCCACGAGCGGAAGTCTCAAGAGCTTTATTGTTTAAAGCGGTCACCAAACGACCCACTAAATTAATATAATATGTTATATAATTAGCAAATATAATAGGTTATTATAATTAGCAAAAAAGGTATTTTAATAAAAACATGCGTGCCGTCACGTGACCGCTGGCAAATGTGAAAAATCGAAATTATTTTGTTCAAGTAGGTAATAGGCATAAAAGTACGGATTATGACAGGAACTAAATAATATGGCATGATGAAAAAAGAATCAAAAGATGGCGATACGATATCTATATAATGATTATTTTCAACACTATTTAACACTAATGTAGCATTTATTTACTTAAATGTAAAGATAGAATAGATGTCACTGTTCGTACAAGTTGTTTCTCGTTATTTGATGGCATAAACGTTAATAAATGATACCTATTCAAAAGCTACTCCATGCATATGTAATAACGTTCTTTTTAAACTGTCAGTGGTAAGAATATCAACTATAATTTTTTTAGATCCATATTTTTCTTACGTATTTTACTATCTATTAATGAGTTTGGGAACTATTAAGCACAGTGATCTTTATTTGATAAAGATTTTCAATTTAATGGTAGACGGCGCTTTAGATACATATTATATACACGGCCTGTATCGCCACGCCAAAATCACCTTTACACCTCGCTATAGATGTTTTACATCAAAAATTGTTGGCAACCCTACGAATAAGTGATGAATGACGAGGCGCAGGCGCACCACAACAGAATAATACAGCTTTGTACGACTGTTTTTCTCGCGAGTAAATTGTTAGACGTTTTTATCAGCATTTCGAGGCATTGATCCCGGCATGGTGGAAAAAAGTGAAAAATGACGCATGAAAAAGTAAACCTGTTAGTAATTCATAAAAAAATTGTATATGCACTTCTTTCTGAAATGTATTAAGTCATTGCGCGAAAACAAAGAGATATTATTGACGCTGATTGACTTAAAGCGCCAAGCCGCCATGAAGTTATTATAGGCTGCTACTAAATAAGTGTGCTCTACCACCCACGATCAGGTGGAATTGGGTCAAGCAATAACTTATAAGTAAAAAATAAAAAGTTCCGTCTCCGTCTAATTAATTGTGAAGAGTTCATTCAGGTAAAACCTTTACTTTACGAGTCGGAAGCAGTCGGGTGTTTTGATAAACACAGCCTACAGATAAAATGAGACGGGTGGACTAAACTCTACCAGGACCTACTTCTCATGTCCTGCGGATGTGGCTGTTTGACACAAGTTATAAGTTGCACCTACCGTAGAGGAGCTTCACTTTGCCATGAAAGCAATAGCGAAGTTCTTACTACTTACTCGGAGAAGATACAGAGGTATGAAAATCCGTAGAGCCGCCAACGCTTCGCTATTAAGATTACGTCAAGCGTGATATGGTTCCTTCCGCATCTTTAACAGTCAATAGCAGGGCCGAAGACCTCAAGTGGCCTCGCCTTCCATTAAGGTCAATTAAATCACGACTGTGCCAGGTATAAATTGTTAAAAGTTTGTGTGACATCGCAAAGGTTGTCTTATAATATATGTATGTATTATGTTACAATAGTTAAGTTTTTTCTATAAGGAGTAAATATATATAATATATTAGTATATGATAAGGCCACTACTATTGTATTGGGTTTTACCTGTTAAGATTGTGAACAAATAAATAAAATTAAAAAAATTAAACAAAGTCGCATGAAGCGCAACCCCAATGGTCTTTGGTCATAGATGTAAAGGCCTATAAAAATTTAATAGTAATGAACATGTGATTATTTATGATTACCTCCGCACAACGGCACAACCTACTCTGCTGTTGCAGTTAATGCCATACCGTTTTTTATGCACTAGTAAACCCGTCCTGGCTTCGGAAGCATTTATAAATTGTATAATATTTAGTACTTAGTTTAGGAAATGTTTAGACGAGGTTCTTTAAATTGACTTAACTTTTTATTCGTGAACAGATTGAAATAAAATGCATACTCATTACTCAACGTTTAGTGTTACGTAACGCTGCACATAATAGACGAGGTCAGGGAGATGAGGTGTGTAAATCGTACAAGAAAAAAAATGGAAAACCTTTTTTGGATTGGAAACCAGTATAAAAGCCAGTTGAAGCTACTCTAAATAATCATTGTTATAACATTATGTTATAAACACTTGTAAGTAGGTAATTATAATGATCAGTATTCGTTTCATACACCTGCTGGATCACCCCAATAATTTGATTTGCGCATCTCCGCAATCCGCAACACACTGGCGGCGGTGACGGATGACGCATCAGTAGGGTTGTCACTTAGCAGTCATGAAGAGGTAAACAAGGTAATTTATGAGTTTAGCTGAGCTATCTATCACCATCTTGCTTGAGTCAGTCCTTAAACGATTTATCATGTTCCGGCTGAGAGCTTGAGAGTTAGTTTATTTCTTTCTTTACAGGCAACGCATCGGTGGTGACTTTGGTATCGTAAGAGGCTATTGGTATGGAAAGATTTGGTATTGATGTTTACAGGCCACGGAGCAGATACAAAATATTGCATTGTATTGTATTGTATTTGCTTCGTGTTACAGGCAACGGCTACCACTTACCACCTGCTCCCTGTCCTGCTCGTTTGTCAACATAAGAAATATAGAAAATTATAAATTTCGGCTGTAAAATTAAGTTTTTGTACTTGCGATTTGGGGTTATTCCAGTTGAGTCCTTGAGTCACTGTTACCCATAGCTTATCTACTTTGTGCCATAGGGAAAAATCCGCGATGCGCAGACATGTTGCGCGGAGGCGAAGGTCTCGTTCGAACGAACTCAATCGAACGAAAAGAATAAAAAGTATGGCTTCTTCAACACCGTCAACTATAAGCTGACCTCCAAACATGTCGGTGACACGACCTTGATGACCAATCTGTAATAACCCAACGCGCCTGAAGATTTTTCACTTTAAGATTAAGAATTCTACAAAAACTGACAAAGTTTACGTCCATTTTGAAGTTAACGTAGTATAAGTAATTAAAATGAATAAAAAACCTTAAGAGGGGGTATAAAGCAAAATTGGCAATCGTAGATTCAATTTTTACAGTAGTAGATCAAGTTTCTAGAAGCTGAAGAAAAACATAGTTATACTTCATCATATTATTGAGTGAATGCAAGAAGCAAAAACATAAAAAAATTAAATTTTCTCGATAGAAAAAAATCACAAAGTTAGGTCTAATTTTCAACTAAAATCAATTTATTTTCAATATGGTGCATGTTTTTGAGTCAATATTTTAATATATTATGCTAATTAGTATCACGGAGGGATTTGTAGATCGATTTCTAAATTAAATCTATAATTTACGAATTATTTAAATAAAATACATTTATCTTTATAGCTCTAGGATTTTGACATGCTCTGTTCCATTTATCAGGCTCCATTGAGACGGGCGGGTGAAATTTGATTTTTTCCTAGCTTTATACCCCCTCTTAAGAGACAGCCCTTAACTGCAGTAAGTGACGCAACGCACTGTGAAAGCTGATACGATACGAGTGGAATTGGGTTAGAGTGGCGAGTGGCGATCGCGGCGCCGCCAGCGCCTCTAGGCCTCTACTCTTACTCTACCTCTACGCCCTCTACGTCCACATTTTCGTCGACAACATCGCTTGATTGCGTTTCTAAACAAATACTAAGCAGTACATTTTATTATATCTTATTCTCGCATAGTTACTCTGCGACTTTGAACGAATGAATTGAATGAATGCGTAATGCACCCAAGTAAAATAGACAGTTTGACGTATACTTGCGCAATAGCGCTGCGTATTCTTTTATTTATTCGAATAATACGAACCTGACAGCTGAGTTGACCGTGACTAGTGGCAGAGACAGTGACACTACTAATCTACGAATAGCAGCTTACTCGTCCGAAATCGGCGGTATACGATTTTACTCTAGTATACAGAATTATAGATTTTATCCCTAGGTTAAATGTTGGTGAAACGTAAAATAGGCTTACTCGCGAGTAATTGATTACTTATCCCGGGAATAAGACTAATATGATGTTGGTGAAATCGGCTCTTAATCATCCAAATCAAAGAGTCTAATCTAAGCTAACCTTTTGGTCAACGGACGATCTGCTAGAGTCAGATCCTTTGTGTGGTAGGTTGCCTGGCTTCGACCACCCAGTTTAATGATCACTCGTCTACCTTCTTGCTGGGAAGCGCGCCATTTATATTAATTTTATTATTTGTACTTAAATGTGTAGTATTCTGAGGTCAGGTCCATTTATGTCAACCAAAACAAAAATGGATTACGCGGATCGTGCGCAACCTTCATAATCCCGTAATCAGAGATCTCAAGAGAGAATCAAGGTCGGTAGTAAAAGTGATTTTCATTAATGTAATATGATTTTCAGTAACTTCTTGTAACTTCTTTTTACTAGTCGTGACTTGAGACGTGGAATGTGAAATGAAATGTTCAGACGTAGTATGTAGTAAATAGAACTACATTGACATAAATTAAGTCTATCGACCGGTTTCTAGATCCTTGACTTCCGATGACCACCTCACCGTTTCGTGTGTTCGTATTTTGCGATGTATCTGCTTCATTATAAGTGCTATTCATCGCAAGGATTCGTTTTTGTAGCAGTTGCTCTCTGCCCTTCGAGTATGTATAATACTTGCCGATCCCTAATGCGATGCTGCCCTTGGACCTTGAGTCTCGACCTCTCGACCCATTCTTCCGTACCTAAACGAGTGATGAATATCCGAATATTGAGGCCATCTTTAGTCCTGTTTAAATATAACTGAATAGTAGTACATACTTATTTACTTAACCTAGGTACAGTTGTTTTTTGTATATTCTGGATTTGTGGTATTTTATCTTCTATACAAATAAATAAAATTGGAGTGTCTGTTTATAATATTAAAATAACGGCTTTTTACTAAATGCATTAATGATGCATAATACACGGTATATATGTATATCCAAAATAATATTTTTTACAATTTGTCTGTTTGTTTGAGCTAATCTCTGGACGGCTGTACCCATTTTGACGGGACTTTCACTGGCAGATAGCTGATGTTATATGGAGTAACTTAGGCTACTTTTATTTAAGAAAATTTCGGACGAAGTCACGGGCACAGCTAGTGAACTAATAATTGTCCTCATCTGAAGCCTGTCTCGCGTTATGCTAGACATTGTTATCACCCTCAGAATGGTAACGCTAGGTCAGGCCTTCCAAACACAAAAATATTACTTTACCTCTCGAAGCGGCAAAGCAAAGTTGAAATAATTCGTAAGTTCACACAAACACAAGTAGGTCGTCTCTTAGCAATAAAATAATTACCATTGTGTAATATAAAACATTTCAAGTAGGTACAATTTTGTTTACCTACCGATCAATTTTAAATACGTCGCACAATGATTATATAAATGTACTTAGTTACTTTCAATTTTATAATAATTATTATGTTATTTAAGTGATCTACCGACAAGTAAATTCGGGCGCAGTCAGTAGTTGCATTGTTTGCAACAAAAAAGCATGACAACTTCCGTGCTTCGGAGGGATTTCGCCTTTCGGTCACGCTTGTCGATCGATAGATAGCAGTTGTTAAGCCACGTCGGCCTTGGAACCTGCGGACTTGATAGACATCCGCCATTTAACTATAACTCAGCCACCTATCGGTATTGGATTAGCGTTCTGGAGCATGTTCCTGGAATCTACGTTACAACGAGAAAAGTAATAGATGGGTTGAAAGTTTAAACCAAATATGGGCAATTTCGTTACACCGTTATTTAGAAGGTATGTAGGTATATCATAGCCTTAGGCCTAAGTATATGATACTTGTACACATTTGAACTTATATTTATAATATTATGTACAATGTACATATTATATGTTAAACAGTAGGTATCACAAAAATATGCAGGACCTATCGTCAACTACCTAACTTTTATATTTATTAGTTACCAATATTTCCACTTATTTTATTACAATCTAATTTAGCGATGCCACGTATTCGAACTCGCTGCTTTGAAGTTCGGCTAGAGCCGTGACATCCGTGAGACCTGTATCATCAGTGTTCATCAGTGTGCAGTGCACTGAATATCGGCGCAGCATCGCGGCATGAGCATCAACATTGTTATTCCGGTCGCCGGCGACATGGCTTTGACCCGAACGGATTTGGGTCAAGAGGAATCGATTTATTGCCATCCCGTTCGCCTCTATTATCCGTTATGCAATGAACGTCATTCGCTCGGAAACGAGAAGAAAACAAAGAAACAGAGCTGTGCTCTCTGTCAAGGTCGCTTCGGTATATAAAATGATAACAGCTAAAAGCTGAGGCTGTTGGCGCAAACTACGATGTATGTTATGCACGGATGAAAGTTATGAGTTATGTATGTGACCTAAGTACATGTTGACTGAAATAGGCAAGATGTTTCTAAGACTCCAGGAGGAGGGTAGGAGGAACTAGTAGAAGTGAATATGCGGCTTGCGGTAGATTTAGCAAGAGCAGACAATTGGCTTTTATTAATAGATGAATGGATGTTCAACTCCCGGTTGTATCGTGTTGTGAATGATGCAGAATGCATCTAATTTTAAATATTTAGGTACTTAGTGTTTATAATAATTCCGTATGACAGTTGGTAGTACCTTGCCTGCAAAACAACGGGTCTGGACTTAGCAAGCGAAAACTATAGAGCTAATTTAGATGTTTTTTAATGTCTCTCTGTAACAATAGGTAAAAAAAATATCTGGTCCCTACATAAACATCTATATCTAACAAAGCCTAACTACATTGTAATTTCCAAAAACTGTCTAATGTATAGATGTGACACCATTACAGTTTTATTTTATGTACAGATGCATACATGTGCTTACGTCATGGTACGACTTCCGGGGGCAAGGTTGTTGTCGATAACAAGCTTTTGTTGACGTACACAACGCGATAACTGCGCTTGGATCAATTTGACTAAAATCAACACAAATCACATTCACTGCAGTTGTTCTAACGGGGCTGTTATTACAGTAAAACGGTTTCAAAGTGCGTCGTAGAGCAATCCTTCAATGTCGTTCGTTGGTAAATTAACTAGATGTTAGGTTCTATATTTGTGTATCGACATTGAATGATCGCAATTTGAAATCGAAACATTTTTATGTTTAGGTACCTCTTTCTAGCACTACAATGTAAGTAGGTAGGTACTTGTTTGTATTAGCTCGTGAAAGAGTGATACCTATTTTGATTCGCAACAAGTTTTGAATCCTTTTCTGTGATGGTGATTCCATAAGGAGCAAATTATAACAATTATAACAATTGTATTGTTAGAGGAACTGCATTGTATTGATTAGAAGAACTATTATTAGTATTATAAGGCATTATAAGGGGCTTCTTAAGTCCTGTCGTTGTGCCGTATTCTACTAAGCAAAGGACTGCCTGCCACCCTCTGACCCTCCTTCTAAAAATCAACAGGAAAACATTTTTATTTTTCGGAAACAGTTCTAAAGAGGCAGTTAGTTAGCCGGTTCCGTACTCATTCGGCAACGCGACGTCCTTGTTACAAGTATACGTCCTAGTTTTGACCGTATTGGGGCGACCTAGAGTACTGACCCTAATCCTTATCACATGCCGGTAGATTCGAATATCGTAAGATGCGACATAATTTTGCCCCTGCTTAGTGATAGGGCTGAATGCCCGGTGGCTAGCTATCTCACACTTCCTTGAGTAAGCCGCCAAACGACTTGTAATTAACCACTGCTCTTCACGTAGCTTGTAAATTGGTAATTATAAACACTACAAATAGGCTTATGCAGACAGCTTTTAATTATTCAGCCAGTTATACGAAGCCTGATACGATCGATCATGTGCAGTGGGCGTTTCTATATTCAGTGGAGCCGGGCGCTACCTTTGCCCTTTCAGGCTTCCGACCGGAGTCAACGCCCACGTGTATCCACCTACAATAACATTAACAGAACTCTAAAAATACCTGCAAAATAATACAAAGATTATTCAGACGGAATTCCTCGGTAGAGGACGAAAACAAATCTTTCAATAACAACCAATAATTGGACAAAATGTCACTAACAGTTCGTTTTATAGTCGTTATACTCGTACCTACGTTAGTCGTTTACTAAGGAACTAACTAATTATCATTTTCAACCTCTTCCGAATCATCATTTATTTTGAGTCTTGTTCCATGTCGGTCACAGACTCACAGTTGTCATGGGCGGCAGCGGAAGGGTGTTGCTGGTGTTACTGCATGCTCGTTTGCCTAAGATGACTAGGCCTCCAAAGCATTTATACCCTATGCTTATCTGCTTCAGAATACCGTCTCATATTATCCAGCTAGTTATAATATTCAGTTTTACAGATATCGTTTAAAATTTTCTTCAGTGTACAGGAAAAACAAATATCTAATTACAAGGATGGGTTTAAAGAGTATTTTCCGTTGTCCTCGTTACGGCGCTATCCGGTGTCGGCGGCTGCGCTCGTAGCTACATTCATGCACCGTATGTATGTATGAGCTAGGTACATAGGTATTGCCTTTAGGCCTGCCTATTTTTCATTTTCATTCTCATGTAGGTACCTACGATGCCACTTTAAAACTTATGTTGCAGTTTAGCACGTTCAAGCCCTTAGAACAATCAATTATACAAACGCAATGTTTCTTGGAACAATAAATCAATAAAACGAGCCGACACGCTACCGATTGAATCGCCGCCGCCCATGGACCACATGAGTCACATGAGTTACCCGAGGGCGATGAAATGCAACGCTTAAAGCGAATACGCCCTGAACTGCAAGCGTCAGTGACGTCAGCGTCGAGCGTTGAAAACAAATATGTATGTGTTCGACATAAACTGCGCTACACATACAAACTGTAGCGTTATCATTTGAAAAATGAATGCGAATTTATATTTACCCTGTGGGTAAAAAGCCTGTGGCGGGGTGTATTTCGTCGCCAAGCTGCATTTCAGATATTTGGTATCTTGC
Organism: Ochlodes sylvanus; assembly: GCA_905404295.2. Taxonomy (NCBI): domain Eukaryota; kingdom Metazoa; phylum Arthropoda; class Insecta; order Lepidoptera; family Hesperiidae; genus Ochlodes; species Ochlodes sylvanus. Next base: position 10,757,050 of record FR990131.1, read on the forward strand.
TTTGGTATCACTACAACCTTTACACTGTTCACACACAACTACCACATTATGAATTTTGAAGATACGTGAAGGAAATGCTGTCATTCAATTCAAATATGTACTTTGATTTTACCGAATTTAGTTAGAGTATGAAGTTTTGTTGATCGTTGTCGGCGGTGTGTGGCGGGCGGCGGGCGGCGGCGCTTGCGCAAGCGGCCGCGGGCGCGAGGTCGGCGCGGCCTCATTCGCGCAGCTCGCGGCGCGCGCGCTCACGCCCGCACGCAAATGTCACGATCAAGGGCGACTACTGAAGACTTCACTTAGATCACTCGCCAGTCCTAATCATTAATTTTATTGACCACGATCGCTTCCGCGTTGTTGTAATTGAACGTCATTATTACTTACTTCCCGATTAATTCCCGATTAATATTCCCGATATTAAATATTATGCGGTAGGTATGTTGGCTGATTGACACAATACATTAGATAATAAAGTATGTGGATGACCGTTTAAGAATAAGGGTAACTAAATGAGATGAAAAGAAATAAAATAATTTTTGATTTTGTGAATAGTGCTATCTTGTGAATTTAATTGGTTTAGGTACTGCTAATAACTTAGATAATGAATTTAACTAGTTACTTTTAAATGCTAAGCAAATAAAGTGTGTGGAATTTAAGCTGCCAAATAAATAACGTTACAGACTCATAGCCCCACCCTAGAATTCCCTGTGTCGTGGCCGTAGGTGTCATCAACAACACACACAAATGTGCAAAAAGTTGTTAAAAGCCTTAAATTTAGTATAATTATGATTAGTTATCACAATCAAACAATCCAGCTTTTATGGACTACCTATCGATGGTCCTTCGAGCTATCTAAAGTTATAGTTTTCTTTATACCTAGTATATTATATAATATATTCTTTATATAGTGTAAGTATAGCTCGAAAGAAAATCGATGAATAGAAGGTCCGTGGTCATTCTCAAAACTCAAACTCAAATCATCTATTTCACGTAGGTATTTTGAATACACTTATGAACGTCATTTTTTTTGCATTTACCACCGTTTCGCTAAGGTGCCTTCAAATTTTAAATCTTAGAGGAGAAAAAAGAAACGGCGAAAGAAAACTCCAAATTAAATAAGCTGTAAATAATTAAATCCAGATTCAACTTTGTAACATAGATATGGTGTAAGATTTTACTGATATTTTTATTATATGTTGGCATGTTGGCTACTTAACATAATAAGCAAAACTTTTTATTACTTAGGCACATACTTACAATAATAATTTAACATTAATTTACAAAACAAAGCAAGGCTCGCTTTGTTTTTTTTTCTTTTAGTTTTAGATACACCGTAACTATCAGTATTCCTTTTTAGGCTAACAACAGAATCCGAGTTTATAAACTAACCATTACTTTTTCACTCTTAAAATTAGATATTAAGGGCAAACATCTCTAAGGTGACCAAACTTTGCACATATGGCATGCATGTTTCGTCATGCTTATCTAAACAGTTATAACAAGTGATGATTCATTTGTAACACATGACTTCGAAAGCTTAAATACGAACCTTGACCTTTTAAACGGTCATGAATATACTATAAAGCACAGTAGAAAATAAAACAACACATTGGCTTACTTAATACTTTATTGCACTGAAAGTAATCATTGGAATGAAAACCAATATAACGATCTGATGTACCTGCTACAGTCAAGTCTGGATTGTTAGGTAATTATGAACAAAATTATGCAACAAATCATATTTAGGTATGATACCACACCTACCTACCATCGTACTTTTTAACATTATAAATCATTACATTACATTATGAATATAAACTGATACATAATTACATTATAAGTTTAAGTGTTTAAAGATTAAACATTGTATGATTCTTATCATAGGTAGGTACTGATTCTCATATCAATCTCTCGAATCGTCCACAAGCTATATAAAGTGCTTGACCCTAAAATCCAAATATGCATTTTACAATCTGTCGCTACATAAACCTTGTATAGACCATTTTTGACTTCTCCACCAAAGGCTATGTAGATCCGAAAACAGTTAGGTAGTTAGGTTGGTTTGTACTTGGTAATTCTGATCACAAGAAATATTAAGTTATCTTTTTTTAGCTTGTAAATAGTATCTTAACGCACTAACTACATAGTTTGAAAAATACTAATTTATATTTCTAACAAATAATGAAAACAAATAATGTGGAAGAAAGAGAAATTGGACTCTTCTAGAAGATCGATTGCTTCTTTCCGCTTAAAACGCTTTATTAGCAATCCTGATATCAATATCCGTGGATATGTTTAAAAAGGAATATAATTCGATTTTAAAATAGATAAACTCAAAATCTGAATAGTCTCGTTTTTTGAGCAATCAAAAAACACCAACGTGCCTCTCTACCGAGTGACTCATCACTTGGCTAGGCAACCGACGGATGAACGGATGATAGAAAACAACCAGTTTCTTAGTTAAAGGTAATTAGATAAGTACATATTTATTAATATTAGCCAATTTTAATAACATGTTTTTTTTTCTTTATTTGAAAACAATTTTAATTAACACTATGCAAAAATATTAATAACTGAAAAATCAAACTATGGTGAAATATATATTAGCACCAAGAAAACCTTTGCACCGTAACTTAAAGTTAAATTGACTTCAACTCCAGATCCAGCAAACTTTAAGCAAATAAAAACGAGGTGTGCATCACGTAACTATTTCGTCATGCGCAATAGTTCTTTCGCTTACCATAGTAGTTCTAACCTATCTCAACGCAAAAACCTAACCAAAACTAATTCCCACCACAGGTTTACCAATTTAACAACTGCCATGTGGCTACAAATTCAACCGGTGTTGCCAACCCGATATCATCGTAATACAAACAATTTCTTCCCGAAATAGATGCAACGATCCTCGAGCTCAGTCGTGCTGTACGAACAGAATTCTAAACCTTATTTATTATTATTATTTATTTACATGTGAGACGTAGCAATACATGGCGATTCCCGAATCTCAGGTAAAATTCAAGCGGTGAGATCATTGTAATAGTCTATGAATATGTGCAGCATATTATTATTGTAACTTAACAAGTTACAATAATAATAATAATCACTTAACATGATTGTATTACATATGCATAAAGCCACAGCATCACTGCAGATTTAGCAGTGATATTGATATGTGAGATTCTAGAATTACCACACTGGTAACTTCTTACAGGTGAAGGTACGTACATATATTTGGTGTTTCGTACCAAAAAACATCAAACATGTCAATAAATAATATAATAAATAACACATTCCACAAATTGTCTTTAAGAAAGTGAGCTACTGAACGGTACGTTAAATAAATGCATATAATAATTCCCATACAGCATACAATACAGTCAAATAATAAAATGACTTTATTTATACCAATATATGTTCATACTTCCAATGACAAGAGTATGACGTCATTGGTCTGTCTGTACCTATTTCGATAAGCTAATTTATAGGCAATGTAATAGTATCAAACAGTAGTGTGACACGGCCCTGTCGTTGAAATAAATGCCTACTGCCCCGCGCGCTAGGGCCGACTCTTTCTAATTGTTGTGAATGTAAGTGGGTAGGTAAACGCACGCTTCCTGATTACAAACCCACGCGTTCGATCGTCCCTATGGCGCTTCTGTGGCTGTTGTATACTTAATGTGTACTAAACTCCGAGGCGCGTCGGTATGATTCGCGTTCCGACAGTTTGTATGAAGATGGAATACTGTATGATACTATTACCGTGTTATAGGTAAGTGACACGTTGCTACGGCAACGCGCAGTCGCGAAATGTTTGTAGAAACAGTCGGTAATAAACAAAACTAACCGGTCGTTAGTTCAAATTACCTTGACAACTCTGCGGTTGGGCGAAACGTCTGCACTCCGCAATGATGTTGCAACTTTCAGTTAAGTCACCGTAAAATCGGTGTGTAATCTTGTAAGGTTCAAGAATCATTTTGAAAGAAACCATATTTGTTACAAAAGATAGACAGTAAGTATACCAATTAACATTAACTAGCCTTCTTTCGACCTTAGACGCAGTCTTCATCTTCCTATTTAGGAAAGACCCCACTGCTGTGTAATAATCTTACACAAATAATTAATGAATACTTATTATAATTTTAACCGTTTGTACCGATCCAATATAATCAGGTGAAGAAGCTAACGCTCTATTAATTAATTCATTATGTTAAATCGGTCAAATTGTAATTCCTTTTGATATAATTATCATAATGATTATTATATTGGTATAAGTACTTCATTAAAATATAATATTTATTTAAATTAATTGTGATCCTAAATAGAAAAGTGCAGACTGAGTCGAGTAACAATAAATAAATTTTATTTTGGGATACAAATGAGCTGAAAGTATAATATTTTTAACTCAAATGACTCTTGAATTGTGCTTACAAATAATAGAGATAAGTACAACCTTTGTAAAAGTAACAATAAAACTCACTCTTAAATATAAAAATCCTAATTAGGAGTTTACAACGCAATATTTGTAAGCTTATGAACATATTAAAAATTTAGGCTACTTAATTTTAGATTTTTAATAACAATTTTAAGCCTTCTATGATTTGATTTTTATTGGTACAAATTAAATAATGGATCACAATAACAAGTAAACGATTTAAGTACTTTAATAATATTAATAAACCATTTTGGTATTACCTCCAGTGAACAATATGACACTTAAAATATATAATTTCACCTATTAATTCTTATGTATTTTAATAGAAGTACATATTTAGGCCAGGTCATCCATATACCCACCGTAATTAACAAATTATTAATTTCAAACAGAAATGTGTGAAGAAATTAGAAATTGATTATGCAGCGACTAATTAATAAATTCATTAGCAATTTCAAAATGCATTTTTATTAATTTAATTGCAAAGCTGAAAGCTATATTCGTGACGTGAAAATATGTATACAATGGAACCACTACGTTTAATAATGTATAATATTGTGCATGTAGCTTCGATGTTTTTATATATTTGTATCGATTTCCATAGGTCACAGTAACTATATTTTTTTCCTGTCCACGCAGCCCAGTTTTCGTCTTAATTTTCGTTAAATCGATTATTTATTTAGTAATATTCTGAAACTAGTAATTTAATCGAGTTATATTATATTTTACACTCAAAATTTGACATTTCAAATAGTACTCTCTGTCTTTAAAACTGTATACGATAGTGGTGCGTGCGCTTGTTGTCTTTAGCGGAGTCTGCGGATCGGCGTCGCGCCGCGGCGTACACGGCCAGCTTGGAGGGCGAGGGCAGGCTGGAGTCCCGCGCGCGCACCAGCGACTCCCGGGACTCCGCCGCCGGCAGCGACGCCGACGTGGGCACGGACGGCAACTTGCGCGCGCCCACGCCCACGCTGCCCACACTGCCCACGCTGCCCACCGCCTCGTACGGCAGCGGCGAGCTGCGCGACGCACTCGACGCTATCGACCCGGACCCGTCGGAGTCCTGCCGTGTAAACTACGTCATGTCCCTCACTTATACATTTTATTAATCATAAATTAAATTCGTTTATTATAAAACGAGTTTACCTATTCTGAAATATTTTTTAATAAAATTAGATATAAATTGACACTGTAGCATGATGATGCATCACGTTGAGCTAGTTTCCGGGCTATTTTTGCACTCTAAGTAGCGTACAAAACACTAATACTCTTGTTGAAGAACTAGCCTCTCTCAAGAAACTTAAACGTTAATAATCGCCACTGTTGTTGTTAGAAATGCCACACTCAGAGCAAGAGTACTACATTAATTAATACTTGCCTTTCTAGCATCCCTGTGGTCGAGTCTGTCGTAGCGCGGGGTCCGCGCGGAGGGCTTGCGCGGCGGGCGCGGCAGCGCGGAGGGCGGCGGCGGCAGCGACGCGGCGCGCGTCTGCTGCGACGCGCGGCCCTGCCGCTCCAGCAGCAGCGCCTCCTCCCCCCCGCCGCCCGCGCCGCGCCCCGCGCGCGCCAGCCCCGGGAAGCAGCACAGCCCGCGCTGTAACCATCGACAATCTGTTAATGTTTAGTACCCTCACTAAATAATAGAAGCAAGCTACTCGTATTAAGCTCTTTATTTTGTGGTAATTGTGAAACGTGAATATGACCCCGATATATTAATGCGATTTAGAGGGACAGACAAGTTATTACCAAGTCGATTCATATTTGTTATGTTGCCTGTATGAGACCAATACGCGTTGTGACGTTGAAATATTTATAGAAAAAAGTTTAAGGGCCTGTTTCACCGGTTACGGATAAAGTTCCGGATAGCCTATTAGGAACTTAACTCCCAAATAAACTACAACTTTTGGTTTCACAGGTCTCGGATAGAAGTATCTGACAAATAAAGTGTTGGTTATGATAACTGCCACTTCAAGTGGCTGTTAGAGGCGTTATGCGACGGATAAAAAATCTGTCAAGTCAAATGGCGGAAACGAAAAAAATAAAATGACACATGTCTTGCGTTTTGTTTCTATAAACACATTTAGAATTTGAATACCTAGTAAAGCATAGGAATCCAACTATTTCCGTTCTTTATTGATAAATTAAACTTGATAATATAATAAAACTTGACTTGGATTATTTTGATCAAAAAGTATTTTATTATTTAGGTTTTTAAAATTGTTTTCAAATAACGATAATTTACGTAGTAGTAACGAAACGCAAAAAAGCGACGTTGCCGTTCCGTCAACTGTCAACTTTATGTATCAGTTAAATTATCCGGGAGTTAGATGGTGAAACAGAAAAAAGTTATTAGCAGCCTATAATAGGTAGATAGCATTAAATGTCAGATAACTATCCGGAACTTTATATGTAACCGGTGAAACAGGCCCTAAATATACAAGTTATTGGAAATTCCCCGTTTCTCAAGTGTAGGTTATACGTAGGTTATACGTTTCTCAAGTATAGTTCCTGAAGTGTATAGATCACAAGTTAGTATGCTAAGTTAGAACAATGCAGCAACACGAGTGTGAATGTAATTAGCGGTCCTTACCTCATCTCGTACGGAAGCTGCGCGCTAAACTGCCACCTATCTGTTATTTAATACGAGAACTCTTGCTGACCCATTCAGATTGTAATCAAAATAATTATGTATTCCAATTTCAATTTTTTTATAAATTTTAACACTTTTGTCTGTTAATATCACCAAAACGATGATGTAATACAAACACCAATATAAAACAATTGATTTGCAAGTAGGTACTCGTATCAAAGTATAATTTTCTAGTCGGCGGCCGCGTCACTCCAAAAAAAGCAGACGATTACTCGTGTTAAAACATAAACCACACTTTAAAATTCAAGGCTATTCAAGGAATCCCAAAAAATATATTTGCAAAAAATACCAAGACAGGCAGACATTATTATTTTTTGTAAGAGGGAGTCCCAGAATGCCCTCGGGAAGCACTCATTTAATCAAACTTATGTCATAAGAAAGCCACTACTCGTTAGGAGCAGCCAGTAAAACCACAATAAACAAACACATGTTTTTATTCTCCAACATGCTTCTCTAAAAATATAATGAATACAAAATATGTTACCAAAATAATAATTCAGTATGTTTACATGTTAAATAAGATCTTATTCGAAAGCCTCCGCATGATACAGTTATGTCGGGCGTAAATATCGTACAAAACAGCGCACTAGGGGGCCAGTACACACTAGCATTACAATACGTTTGACATGCCACGAGTTAGAACACCGTAACTTCATCTTTCCCAACAAAAGATAAGATAGATATTTAACTTAACAATCAAGGCACTAGATACACTCGATAATCCACAGTATCTTAAAAGTAGTAACGAGTTTCACAAAATAAAAGTTAATGATCTTTATAATGTAAACGCATTAGGCTGTAACAATCGACAATCATTGTACTACTACTAGCGCCACGTAGCGGAATTTAAATTGACTAAGCTGTTAAGGTGTTAAGGCTTTTTCAACCTTTTCTACCGAACCGATTATAATGAAACTTTGCACATACATTGATCTCCCGTGTTATGTAAGTTTCAATTTGATTAGGCGGGTCCGATGAAGGAATCATTAGGTGGACATTGAACTGTTATTAGAAATATCATTCAGTCCATTTTCTTGATTTTCACAAGTTAGAATTATTCTTGCTGAAGTGTACTGCGCCAAATGGAGACCCCATTTGGCGCAATGCTACTCAGAAAAGCGTGTTTTTAGTTTATAAGATCTATTCCTTTTCACGTATTAAAACGATGCTATGTAGGCACGAAATATAACCATGATAGCCTTTTAATGTATTTATATTATAGAGATCACCAATATAATTACAGACACCTACAATAAATATGAAAATAAACGAAATCTTACACTAAACCACTCCCTTCTAACCAACATCATTCACTGTATAACTTCGGTTGTATATATAAAAAGATAAATAGATTCTTTATCCTAACTTTGGCTTGCTTTTGTGACCAATGGCTTTAATATTTTTGTTGGAAAAATAAAATTCTCGTCATAAGGATTAAAATTATTAACCTAAGATAAAGGTACTGAAACATATATTTCGTATTAAATTTAATAATAAATTTAATGATCAACACCCGTGTAAAGTTAATAACAAGGATACCATGAAATAAATAATTTCGATGTTAGTTGATTCTCAACCTTATACTACATTGCATAAGGTAAAATTCAAATACCACGATATTTTAATAAAATAAAATAAAAATAAAAATTTTATTATCTGCGGCCCGTTTGAGAACTTTTTATTATTTACCAATCAAAAAGGTATACAAAGTATACACAGAAACAGGTATATATAGCGATCGTGGTTCGCCCGTGATTTAATCGACTTTCAGATACGAAAATCAAAGTATTTTTTCGAACGAGACATCTGCGATCAACAACTGAGGTTATATATAATACCGACTGCACCGTCTGTCCGTACCGTATGTCGAAAGTGTTACTGAAGTATAATAAACTGTTTGCGGGAACTACTTTGGTCTTTTCAGAATCCTGACACGTAACTTTATAATAAGCTTCTATCGTACATAAATATAAGGTTACCAAAACACGTAATCCAACATCTTTTTTCCAAAGCCCTAAGTAGTGTTATCTTACTACACAAATACGATTATTCAATTCTAACACCGCTTTATTTAACAGTAACGACTAGTGGAGTATATAAAATTCCAGCAGTGTACGCTTCAGAGATTCTTAAAATCTACTTTACACACAGTATTGACTTTAAGGCACTATCAAAAACAGTTTAACACATTGATTAAGGCACTTTTACTTCTCCATATAGAAATATTTTAATTCTATTGAGAGCATTTCAACCGACAAAGTATCACTTTTATTCGATATTCCCATATTAAATAACTATAAAAGTGTGTATCTTAGTAATTTTTCACAATCAAATTACCCTCGAAAAATAATTAATGTGTACTTATTCATTTTCATAACACTTCAAATGTAATTAGTAATAATTATACAATTTGGTTTCACATAAAATACGTAATATAAAATATGTAACAAATTTATTACATGTGTAACTATTAGATCAATTTAATAATACATGATTGCAACATTGGTTTATTGTTAGAAAGCTCATTGTTAGGCAAAAACTTGAGCGCTCACTCTAAAACCACACACAGCACAATACAAAGCTGTAACGGTTAACGATTATAGGGAATGTTATGCGGAACCAACCGGCTGACTACTGGAATGTCACTGGAACCCACGTGGCTTTCAATTTGTTCGGTCATTTATGACGGGTTCCTATATTTAACCAATCGTTAAGCCAATCGTTTACAAGTTACCAGTAACGAGTAGTTAAAGTCGTTTCTTATAATATTTTCTTATAGGAAAACTTTTTAGTTACGCCTCGTAGATAATTCTAATATCCGTAAGCAAAACCAATCATTTTCGAGTATAGGAACCCGGCATTCATTTATCTATAGTGTACTTTGACAATGAAATCTTGAAATGAAGTATGTGAAAATTTTAACCTAATTATTCCAAACCTAATTTAGCCACGATACTGAAGTAACTACAAAATCAATTAAAGTTGGCACTTTAGTGAATGTACAAATTTAGGATAAGTTTAGTCGTATCGTCGTATAGATATCATGTCAGTAGTAGGAGGCATGGGAGCGCGGCGAGTGCGTCCCGTGCGGGTTGTGTTGCGAGTGGGGCAGGGGCGAGTGGGAGTGGGGCGAGTGGGGGTGGGGCGAGTGGGGGTGTGGCGAGTGGGGGGCGTCGGGCAGGTAACTCACGGCGGGCACGGGCGGGCGCTCCAGCCGCGACTCCAGCGCCGCCAGCTGCTCCTCCAACCGGAGCGACGTGCTGTCGAACCCGCAACCTGGAACCGTGACAATTGTGTAATTACTAATTATGCTTTTGCATTTTTTTTAATGTTTCGTGTGTTGATAATTTGGATCAAAATTGCGGCGAAATAAAACTCAGTTTTAGTATATACTAATAAACCCATTATATTATGTAGTATGGTATTTTTAATTCTCTTTGCATTTACCGCCGTTTCGCTAATGTGCCTTTAAATATTGAATTTTAAAATTTTGAATCTTTGAGGACAAAAAGAAACGGCGAAAGAAAACTCCTCGGCACATGTTTTAAACTAAACATAATAACACAAGTGTCACATAGTCACCGCTAGCGTTGTCGTTGTGCGGCGAGTAGTTCCTGCGCGCGAGGTGCCGGTAGCGCGCCGCGCCCGCGCCGCCGACCCCGCCCACCGCGCCCACGCCGCCCACGCCGCCCACGCCCTCCGCGCTCGAGAACGACGCTCCCGACGACAGGCCCACTGGTCACGTTGATATTTAAAAAAAATTAGAAACACCTACAACCTACAATTTACATGTAGGTACCAGTACCACCTGCCTCCTAAATTCGACCATTAAATGTTTTTACATGTTTCAAGTGGAAAGCTGGCTATAAAAGTTGTATGAATATAAAAATAAATTTTGTTTAATTCACTTGAAACTTGGAATTTACTCGGAGTTCATACTGACCACAGAATACTTTTCCCTAGAAGTTTAATATCGCAAACTCGCAGGCACCAACTAGCATCAAAAGATCTCTTCTTAGTTGTTCTGTTCAGTTTTGTTAGAGGTCACCGAGGTATTACAGTGTAAAAGCGAATTTATGTTACGCGATCGTTTTCGCTCGCTCTAGGTACATAGCAAATTAAACTTTATTAACTAGTCCATGAAGTACAAATTCTTGGCAGTTACCTAACTGCGCAGTCAAATAACTGCTAAGAATTTGTACGTCGTGGACTAGTCAATAGAGTTTAATTTGCTATGCACCAGGAACGAGCGAAAACTATCGCGTCGTCTAACTGGGGCGAGAGGCGAGGGGTCTCACCGAGCTCCTCGCGGCTGGAGTTGTTCCGCAGCGAAGCGCTGCTGGTGTGCTTCTGCAGCACCTTGATCATCGCGTCGCGCTCCGCCACCTTCGACTCTAGCTCCTTCACCCTGCACAACTTATGTTTTTAAACGCTCATCTTTTTGATCATGGGGATCATTTCTCACAGAAATAGCAGGTGCGCCACAGCGTCTTTTCGATGAAAAATTACCGAGGATTTTGATCCTTACGCAATAATAAATAAAGTTCAAAATTATATCCGAAAGAAACGGATAACGCTCCATGCGTCAGATTATCCCAACAACAATAACCACCAAGTGCACTTACCATCGTAAACTTCATCTTCACTTTCCATCAGGTAATGTTGTAGTCAAGGATTACCAACAAAAATATGCCCAGCGATGGCGAAGTATACCTCATGTACCACCTCACCTGCTCTCCAAATCGGCGACCTTCTTCTGAGCGGAGTGCAGCTCGTCCATGTGCCGTATCTTCTCGCTGCGCGCCTCCGCCATCAGCCTCTCAGACTCCGCCGACGTCTTCTCCAGCGCCGCGATCTTCGCGTCTCTTTGAAGTAGACATTGCGCCCTATCAGTACTGGTGTAAGGTTTAGTCGGCTTATTGTCAAAGTCGACTTTAAACCCATAGGCATGCCAGTAATAACGCGGATCTCCCGCTTCTGTTTTAACCGGCAACGCTTCAGTTACACATTGACATGAGATCCCCGGGTGTCGGGGTTGACCCCGGCCGAGGGAAATATTTATATGACACATAAATATTTCAATTCTTGTCCTGGGTGTCAGTGATATATTTGTGTCCATGCCACCCGCGACACAAGGTATCCCAAAGCGGGGATACGAGTTCACGAAAGGCAACGCTCAAAGCGAATTCGCTTTACGCTGCAAACATGATGCCTGGAGCGTTGACACGAAACAGCGCTGCACTGTAGCGATATTATTTGAAATTGTATGCGAATTCTCAGTGCCATATAAAGCTGGTGTTGAACAGCGTCCAGCGGGACTTATATTTCATGGCGTTAACAGCGTCTATGTATAGTACGGCCGACGATTCTAGGCCGCTCTGAAGTTAGGCTTTCGGATATAGTGCGCAGGTATTGCACTTTAGAGAGAGATAGCGACACGGACACTGAGCGTGTGACTGAAACAAACAATGCTCAAAGTGACACCCCGCGCGTCTTGCCACCATTTCGACCCTAAAATTGACTTCTGCGCAGCGATCCGAACAAAGTTCAGAGCGGCCCAGAACCGCCGGCCGTGCTATACGTATGAAATAACATACTTGGGTATAGAGGCGGCGGAGACGGCGGCCTGGCTGCGCGCCGCCTCCTCCAGGTAGCGCTGCTCCCACTTGGCGCACTCGCCCTCCAGCGCCAGCAGCCGCTCGTCCCGCTCGCGCACCTGCCGCCGGAGCTCCGCCTCCCCGCCGCCCGCGCCGCCGCCCCCGCCGCCACCGCCGCCGCCGCACGAGCACGACCGCTTCCTGACGTCACATGAGTTCAAATTTCGGACTCAAAGGACAATATACCAGTATCAATATCAGTATTAATATAGTATATATCAGTATCAATATACCAGTGGCAAAATTATTAATATTAAAAGATATAATTAGGATTTTTGTATTTTCGGACTTAACTGTATTTTGGTGAGAAAATAGATGTTGTAATAAATAAAATGTAATGATAAACTGTTTAAATCAATTAAAAAACAATAATACAAAGAAATTATTTATTGAAATAAATTAAATTAGCAATAACGTAACAATAGGTACTGTCCCTAATAATGAAGCCAACGATGGCATATTGAAATATGAGTAAACCGTTAAAATTCAAAATTGCTTGTAATTTACAACGATATTAACGTCTTATCCAATACTCTGTCTCAAATCCAATTTTATCTTGAATTACAATTACATTACATGCAATTTTAATAAAATTTCATAAAATAAAGGTTATAGAAATGGCGACTGATATTTTTTTATTAATTATAAGTTAATTCTTGACCACAGTCCCACCTGATGGTAAGTGGAGATGAGGTCTTTGGTGGTGGGGCGCACTAACTTAGTAGCAACCTATTCACTCTTGATGAAGACACCAGATAGATAGAATAGAATAGATATCTTTAATACGTGTTTTATTAGCGTGAACCAGGCGCAGTACGCACCTGAGCGCCTGGAGCTCCTTCTCGAGCTGCGCGCGCAGCTTGCGCTCGGTGTGCTCGCGCCGGTCCGAGGCCTGCTGCAGCGAGGCCAGCGCGCGCTGCAGCCCCATCACGCGCTCCACGTACCCGCTCGCGTGCCGACACTGCGCGCGACAATCGTACCGTGTTCACCTTATGTACCACTTTGTACGAGTACTTGCTAAGCAATTTCTTTCACCGTTTCTCTCCTCCAAGTTAAAGCACCTTTGAATCGGTGGTAGAATTTAAAATAGCTTGCATGACTTTATTGATAAACAACTCGCATGATAAGTTTAATTTGAATTTGAATATGCATCCATACATCATACAAAGAATTCAAATATCAAGAGATTTATTTGTCCGACACTATTTCCGGTGGGTAAGTGTACAATTGTGTGTGTGTGTGTGTGTGTGTGTGTGTGTGTGTGTGTGTGTGTGTGTGTGCCTATGTATGAGTGACCTCGTCCTCGAGGCGCACGACGTTGGCCTGCGCGTTGGTGAGCGCCGTGTCGAGGATGTCGATGTGCGTGCGCTGCTCCTGCAGCGTGGCGCGCTGCGCCGCCATCTCGATCTCCTGCCGCTCCTTGCCGCACGCCAGCTCCTTGTCTGCGCACAATACACAATGTTACTACATTTCAAAGTGCCAGAAACAAAAATAACATTTTTTATTTTCATATCCTGAGCAGGAATATAATTATATTTTTATAACTTTTGAAGACAAAACAAAAGGTAATATCTAAAAACTTGTTATGACGTCACAAGTGAGTTTGCCTTGATGACACAGTTGCCTTTGTAATGCTGATTTAGACGTAATTAAGAATGTTTGAATTGGCAGTGTCATAAATGGCATTTCATTATTAACAAAACTATAATGACGTTAAACCGTCTACTTGACGTCATTTATGGTTTATGTTTACTTAGAAGTCCAGCAGTGGAATAGTTATGGGTTGCGAAAAAGTGTGGTGTGAGTTACTCTGCGTGATGAGTTGCGCGATGAGCATTTCTCGGTTCTGTAACTCCTTCCGCAGCGCCTCCCCGCCCTCCCCCTCGGCCCGCGCACCCGCCCCGCTCGCCACCAGCTCCACCTGCCAACACACACGCAGACATATATTAGTACCGTTAACTTAACGTTTATTTATTTATTTTATTATTTTTGCTATAGCAGCTGTACTATACATAAGTATATATTCAAAAGATACAGCCGTCACGGACGAACGGATTGACGAACAACAAAGCCTCAGTAAGGGGGTCCCGTCGACACTTTTTGAGAACTTAACCCTAACAAGGTCATAACAAGCAGTCGCGACCTGGTGCTTGAGCGCCCGGTTGAGGTCATGCAGCCGGCGGCAGTCGGCCTGCAGCCGCGCGCGCGCCGCCCGCTCGAGCCGCTCGCGCCGCTCGCACGACCCCACCAGCTCCTCGTGCGCGCGCCGCACCTTCTCCACCTCCTCCTCCAGCTGCAACCACACCACAGCGTATGCAACACCTCAGCAACATTACATGCGTACACTAAATAAATTTACGAGACGTACTAGACGTACTTGGACTTCATCGCAATCAGGTGGAATTGTAGTCAAACATCAACTTATATTTAATATAAAAAAAGCGTCGATCGAAGTGGAGCGAAAACAGGTTCCGTCAAGAAGCGGGTCCATCGCTCGCTCGCTTCTTGACCGCTGGTGTTGCTAATGTCCATGAGTGACGGTCACTTACCATAAGGTGACCCGTCAGTTCTACAAAAAAAAACTCTTCGCAGAACATAGTGCTTTCTTGCTTCGCACAGGGCGACTTTCGGTCATTGTCGTAAGTATAAGTCATCCTTCCACAATTACATAGCAATATGACTGTATGATGACGTAAACTTCTATTACAACATAAATTCCAAATTTCAAGTATATAGAATGAAATTTAATTTTATATGCACTGTCGTTATTACCCTTCCGTCCCGACCCGTCATCTCTTAACTTTCGTTTTATCCCTTTAGAAGATGAATTTTCAATAATCCTGGCTTTGCCCTTTCCCCACTATACGAAACCCCTGAACATAGTTCCATACTTATCGGTCCGTTGGTTCCGGTCATGCTTTGTATGTCAATCAGTCGGCAATGAACGGTTCATTAGGCACATAAATGACATCTTTAAGGAATACAAAAGTTGGTAACTTCATCAAAATAATTAACCGTTGTCACATCACCAAAGTTACAAAATAACAAGATTAACAAGTGTTCTTGTATATTTTGATAATAACCGATGTATACAAAGTAATCTCGAAACAAAACACCAGTACGAAGTAAAGAATGACTCACTATGCAAAATAAACCATAGTGCTTTGCTCCGATTTTCATTCATTTCGTGGAGTGACTCTCGTATACGTAAAAATAAAGATTACTCACTATTAAATTTAGATGTAAGAGGAATCATACGGACACTAAATTTATACATCCTAAACTAATGTTTTAAAAGAAATATTATAATATCACAGAATGAAATACAAAATACACTTCACGACATTGCCATACTGCATGTTGTTATAGTGAGACATTTTTTAAATTTCATATTGAAACAAACAATCCCATAAAATCTTTTTACGTGTTTCAGTCGCAGTATCAGAGAGTCAGTGATAAAGGAAACCAAACCGCTTTCACCTATTCCGTGTTCATTAAATATTAGTTCGCGGTTTCCCGGCAATATGTATAAACATTTTTACGTAACTTATTATATAATTTTTTTTTATTATTATTTATATCTCAGATTTTAAGCGGCGTATTAAGATGAAACATTCAGCAGTTTTTAGGTTAGACCTAAAGTAATAAACTGCGAAAACCACATCAAATTTCTTTCGATAGTTTTTGCGTGATGGACGGAAACATACGACAGACAAAAATTCTAAAAATAATAATAATTTTCTTCTATTTGCCGTAGGTAGAGGGGCTTTTCATATATTTGTTTTTCTCAAATATCTGCTATATTACAGACATAAACCAGATACAGTTTTATTATAGATATAGATGAGAACGTGCTAGAGTTGCAACATCGTAAACGTTAAGTCGATGTGACACCACGATCATGTTACGACATCAACATCGCGCTGTCAAGTATCGTGTGTGAGCGAGGCGGTATACCTTGGAGGTCTTGGCGACGCGCTCGCAGGCGTCCGCGAGCTGCCGCTTGAGGTGGTGGTTCTCGGCGGCGAGCGCGTCCAGCATCGCCGCGAACGCGTCGTCCGGCTCCGCCAGCGAGCCCTCCCCGCCGCTGCACCACCCGCTCGACTCCGACCCGCCCGGCGCCGCGCGCACGCCCACGCTGCACGATACCACCACACCACACCACCGTACCATTACTGGATCCGGAATACTGGATGCTAGTAGCGTATGTGCGATTTCACACAGAATCCAGTATTCTGGATCCAGTAAAAAAATACCGATCCAACAAAATAAACAGCAATCCGTTTTACTGGATCCGTTTAAACGGATATGTTATTAGCGTATGTAGTTGTATGAGCGATTTCACACAGAATCCAGTATACCGGATCCAGTAAAAAATCCCACACACAACGGAAATACTGACCCGTTAAAACGGATCCAGTAATACGGACGTTCTATGTGAAAGCACCCTTACACATACACCATTGTCTTATTATTTATTATTACTTAATGCCATCTATCAGCTTTGGATTCAATGGAGAGGCGTGCAAAGAGGCTAATTCGTGACCTTAAATTGGTTGAAACCAACCTTCAAAGCCTCGAGCACAGGCGTAGAATTGCCAGCCTCTCAGTATTCTGTAGGATACATTTTGGAGAGTGTGCGTAAGAATTACATAACTTAGTTGCCCCGTCTAAATTCTATCATTGAACAAGCCGACGCAAGGCGAGTATCCATCCTTTCGTCGTGAACATCTCCGCGGTAGGAACGAAAAAAATCCACCTGCCCATTCTCAATCCTAGCTTTGGGATTTTCATTAAGAAGTGAAATAAATAAACCACCAATACTGTACGATTTCGAATCTATTAAGTTAACGGCCGACTAAGGATGAGTTGCCTGTTATGTAATGTGTAATGATGATAATGATGTGTGAAAAGGAAGACGGAAAGTACTGGCTGTCAAGCCAAATGTGATGATGATGACGATAAACTTGTATCATCATGGACTCTACATTTCAATTACAATATATTATGTAGGTATGTACAATATAATACAATATGCATTGAGGTTACAGCCATTCTGTCCCCTACTGTAAACAGAATTTCTGTTATGCTCAAAATTGTAGGTAGATATCCACACAAGTACAAAGTACAAGTTAATATAACTGTTCTGTTATTGTAGTAAATAATGTTTTTGGAATACCTAATTATTTAATTACGATAAATCATAAATTCAATCTGAAAATCCGTGTAATTAATACTGGCAAAATATTCACCTGGTCAAATCCGGCTGGGACCTCGATAGATTGAGCTTCTCCTTGCTAAGCTTGGCTTTGGAGCCCTTGGACCTCTCGTCCCGCGGCTTGGACTGCGCCCGCGGCGAGTGCGGCGAGGCGGGGGGCGTGGCGCCGCGCGGGGTGGGCGACTGAGCCACCTCCTTCGCTAAATGTTTCAGCACCGACGACTGGTTGAGGAAGTCATCTGGGATCTCTGTTATTTCCTGAATGTCAAAGATATACATATTTTCTCACTTGTCAAACTTTGCTCTTCTTATCTATTTTATCATTGTTACAGTGAATTATTGATGAGCGTAAGAGAGAATTGGTGAAGTTACATTACCCTACAATAGGTAATCAAAACTAGCTGGCAATACATTCAAATTAAGAATTTAAGCAAACAATCCTTAGTTTTATCGCTCTAAATAAACGAATGCAGATATAGTTACCTGAACACCATGATCGGGTGGGCTCGTGTAGATCCTCTGACCACCGATATCTATATAGTTGGCGGTGGCAGTGACGGCCTGCTCCTTGTGCACTTTGGGCAGAGGTATCCCACTTGGTTTCTTACCAACCTCCGTCTTCTTCAATGTATGGTATGGAGAAGACTGAGTAGCAGGATGCTTTACTTCACTGCTTGTTCGTTCATGTTCTCTGTTAAAGGAAACAAACAGAATTGTGACTATTGGAAATTCTTCAGCCATCACAATATTTAACAAAGATATTAAAACTAAACATAATTATGTAGATGCGTTACGTTTATACAATGCACGTTGTACTTTGGAATCCACTCCTATCATATAATATGTAATACATATTATGTATGTATGAGAAAGATAATTACGAAACGGATGAGACAGAAAGAGTCTAAATAGCTACATGAAAAGTAACCCAATTAGCCAAGAACCGCTTTTCGCGCGCTAATGAAGTATCTACTTCTTGTTTACATAATATAATATCATTGATATTTTATATGTCTTTGTACACCAGGAAATCAAAATACCCTCAGTCAGATTTAGCTAAGTTTGAACATGTATGTTTTTGGTTTCAGTTATTGTGAGCATTCAATACATGTTTCCTAAATCAAGGCAAGGACAGTTACAAGAATATAATGAAATAATTTGTGTCTCTCTGTCAGTCTGTTAAATTGCTAAAGTTAAATACGAACTTTCAGGCCCGCTTATATTCTAAATGCTTCATCAAAACTCAGTATATAGTAAATCCTAATATATCTACTCACCGGATAGGTGTAGGTCGGGAAGGCCATGAGTCATCTTGATTGTGGATGATAAGAGTGTTGTATGATGAAGATGATACGTCCAGTGAGCTTCGGTTACTATTGCCTCCTCCCACAGAGTCTTTTAAGGAGTTGCGATTGCTGCCGGGCACACTGTCCTGCTGAGCAGCCCAACAAATTAGTTGATATATGTATATAGATTAAATTCAAATGAGTAAAGATAATGTGCTTATTAGATTCAATGTACAATATATTGCATGCAAAATACCGATACCCGCTAGATACACACATTCTTCAATATTATTTATTTTAGTTTTAAGACTCTATTAGCACATATCATAGCCAATATGTGATAATTCTGTATCAAAACTGTGTTATTTATCTATTTTATAGATGCTTCAATTGCGTCGTGTTAGAATATTTCTTTATTGCACAAGTATGGCACGAAGCGCTCATAGCCCGGCGGCTTGCGTCGATCACAAGTGATCGAGAAAGTTAAGCAACAGCGGGCGCGGTCGGTAGTTGGATGCGTGACCGCTAGTGGCAAAATTTCTTGAGCGCTTCCGTGCTTCGGAGGGCACGTCGTCCCGGTTGTTATCATTTGGTAGCAGTCGTTACGCCATGTCGGATACCTTCGGGCGGCTTAAAATTTCCGACACATCGGTTGGCCACTAACCCCTCCACCAATCCGCACTGGAGCAGCGTGGTGGAGTATGCTCTAGGCCTCCTCAGGTATGAGGAGAGACCCGTGCTCAGTTGTGGGCCATTAATGGGTTGTAGCCATGGTTCTTCATCATCATCGCAAAAATTCCTTTTCCCACCCCCCAAATTTTAATTGCGATATTAGTATTTATGTATAAACAATATCCAGCTTGTTTAATCGTCACTCATTAACGTTAATTCAATGATGTGGTTTCATACGTTATTTAGATAACGTATGAAACCACATCATTGATCGTCCTCATTCTAATTCCTTAGTTATTGTTTTAAGGTACAAAATACACAAATTTAATTTGTAGCCGATGAGGCAATATATTTTTACTTTTACTAGAATAATAATTTATTTAGGGCACTTAAATTGAGGAATTTAATTTACTTTGGATTATTGTCAAGCATTAACTTATCTTATGTAAAAAAAACTTAGCATACATTTATTTTAACTTGCCTTCAATGAGTTTCTGTTACTATTGATGTTATTGTTTTGGCTCTGGTTCTCCTGCCCCTGGGGCTCCACGCGGGCCGTGTGTCGGACCACATATCTCTCTTCTCTTGACAAATTCTCATTAGATGTTGATACATCAGTCTCGCTGCCCGACAAACTTTGAGGGAAACTGCTTGGTACTGTAATGTCACACTTAATAATGAAGTAGATTGAATAATGAACACAAACATATTAAATAAACTTTATTTTTAGGATTATAATATAACAAAATTATTAATTCATAGCAAGAAACTTTATTAATAAAAAAAATATTATCTTAATCAGATTCTAGATTTACATAAAATAACAAGTCACATGAAGTCTACAGCAACACATGATAAACAAGGGCATCCACACAATCACAAATTATGATTCATTGCAATGGAATGTTGTTGAATAGAATCACCTATTCATTTTCTGAAAGTAAACCACCTACCAGATTGTTTCTGTGTCCTTTGAATGTTGCTAGCAAACGATAGGAACCGACCCGTCGGTCGCATGGAGCCCATTATTGCTCAATTGCTAGTGGTCAATAGATCTGAACTCTAAACCATGTCCAAAAATAATCTATTATTAATTCCCACTCCTATGTGGTTATGCTTTTAGCATCTGCAAATCAATCCAGAGGCTAGTGTTTAGATACACAGTAGTTAGGAATAAATATAGATTACAAAAAGATGCAAGGATCGTCGATGTCCTTAATAATATTGATAAAACATCTTGAACATCATCTGGACTAATACCCAGTTCATAAAACATAACATGCAATGGCATATTGCAATTATAGTACTCACAACGTTTCAGAAGAGCATGTATTGTAAAAGAACAAAAACTCTTACATTCGACACAGACACACTACTAAAAATTAAAATATCAAAAAAAATCCGACGAACTGCGAACAGATGAACCTACTGCTGTCAACATATTTCTGACATTTCAAAATTTGCATGCACGCACAGACAGACAATACTAATGTCCATTATATCTTTGTATTCTGTGTGCACCACAGAATACTAAAGTCCCCTATGTGCTATTCTGTAAAAATGTGGGCACTCTGTAGCAGTCACAGACAGTATATAAAATTATAAAGGTAAATGTCAGATTTTCGCCGTAACGTAATGTCATTCTCATTTTGTCATAGATTGTTTGTTTTCCATTTGTAAAATTCAAACTTATCAATATCAATATCGACATAACGATAACATTTCTTGCTAAATTCTTACTGTCCTTTAAACATAATTGATAATAATGTTTGGTCGGATTGTTAACAGCAACGTTTTAGCACTATCATATCGATTAACGAAATTCTCCGCAACTATACCGTCAAGAAATCTCTCGCGACATGTATCTGATAGAAGTACGTCTCGTTTTTCAATTATTTTATGATCAAAATGTATTGTACGTCATAAACTAAATTTTCTGTTTCACCCAGAACCAGCTCATCGTGTTGCCAATAATGCACTGCGTTCATCATGCAGGCTCTATTCGAAAGAAGCTAGTCCGCAAAAAATGGTAGTAGATTTCAACGAAGTTCAAAAAGCTACAACTGATGGAAAGGTACTTATTGTTGATGTAAGGGAACCAGAGGAAATTAAAGAATATGGAAAAATACCTAACAGTGTCAATATTCCATGTAAGATAGTTATTATAATATTTTATGTTTTTCTGCATTTTTCTTAATTACTAGCTGCCTTACCTCAATAGTAAAAACGTTTTATTTGGATTTCCTTTGATGCATGTTTAATGATTTTCATAAATCTTTCCTACCATACCTATTTAAAACTATTACAAATGTTCTAAGATTTTGTCTTATCAGCCGATGTAAATAGCCAAATCAGTTTATTATTGAGTATATCGCTTACCAGCAACAACTATTAATTTTTATTTATGATTAATATCAATTTTTTCAGATAGAAACTTATCTTAGACTTAACAATCTACTCTTAAAGAATGATTTAAAAGAACATGAGGTAACTTTGCATATATACATTTTCAGTGGGGACAGTGTCAACAGTTCTAAGCACAATGTCTGAAGCTGAATTTGAACGTACATACAAAAGACCTAAGCCCACAGAAGACAGTGAAATCATATTTTACTGTATGATAGGAAAAAGGTCAGGCATGGCTCAACAGAATGCTTTTGATTTAGGCTATAAGAAGTAAGTACCCCTGAACTAGTAGATATGTATATTTTCTAAGCTGTTAATAATAATATACATGAATACCAATAATTATTATAATGTATGCTTTGTTAACCCTATGCCTTAATTACTTGCACTGGAAAAAGTTTTTTTTTTAATTGATAAATATTTTTCATTTGTGAACCAATTACTTAATGTTACCCTAAGCTTACTACAATACCAATTGTTAAGGTTATGCTATTTTTACTAAATGGCCTTAACAATATTTTTTTCTTATTTATCTTTCGTATACAGACTTTTTCAGTGAAAAACACAGAAACACACAAAAATACAGTTTGTTACAAATATTCTATTATAGGGTATGGTAAGGAGAGTATTAATTACACAGTCTATAGCAACATCAAGCGTAGAACTCTCACTTCCCACAGTGCTATGACATGGGATCCTTCAAGGAGCGGGTCTTTCGCTTCCTTCGTGGCCGGCAACGCGATGGTGACGCCCCTGGTGTTGCCATTGTCCATGGGCGACGGTGATCACTTACCATCAGGTGACCCGTCTGCTCGCTTGCCTGCTTAGGCCATAGAAAAAAAAAAAAAAACTTTAGGTCCTCTGATAATATTAAGTGTACTAACATTGTTTTTGCAGTGTTAAAAATTACCTTGGTAGCTGGACGGATTGGGCTAATAAGATCCAATAATGCCCATAGAAGTCAAAATCTAAGAACCGGCCAAATAAAAGAAGCTTCATACAAGTGGTACAACTCTTTCTAGTCTCCAGTAGAATTTTTCATTTTCAAATTTGTTATGATGTACATATATTTTTGTATTCTTTGTTAATCTTACAACAATTTTTATGTATCTTAAATTATAGTAATATTTTCTGTATGTTAAATAAAATAGCTTTTTAGATTAAAATAAAACTCATTTATTTTATAGACAAGAGTATTTCTTCACAGAATTTTACCAACACCTAAAACATACAGCACATCACTAAAATTAAAAAACAATATTATGCAACAAAAAAAAATTAAAATATAAAAAGAAACAAGTGTCTCATAACAATTTTCAGTGTTGTGTTTACTTCTGTCTGCTAGACCAGTCATTCCAGCTTCCCAAATATGTCTTTGATCTGAAAAGTAAAGTAATATAAATATTTATGTACAAAACAATTCTTTTTTTGTTGGAATTTTAGTAAATTGGTGACAAAGCAGTCAAGCTACCCAAAGGAAAGTTTTCTTTGCCACTCATGGACGTCTGTAACACCCAAGATCACTGGTGCATTGATAGAAATGAACTTAGCCACCTCTCTATATACCATTGCTAAGCCTTGTGTTGCACAGGGTGCACAACACACAGGAGTCAACTTGCATTCGAGAATATAAGCAAAATAAAATAATTACACCTCAACACAAAATTGGAAGTGATTCCAAAATTGTTAATAAATAAAGGAAAATTATCCCAATGTTGTCTGAAGGCATCAGTACATTGACCTTATTTTTTAAGTGTTAGGCTCTGTGCAAATTGGCCACTGACCACAGCCACTCGTGGCTGTGGCACTTCTATTTCCTTTTCTTTAAAAAACCTAAGGTGTCATTTAGAGCTATGTAATTGTAAGAATATACCTTCTCTGCTCTGTCCATGAACGGCATCGGAATCTGATAGATTAAATTTGATAACTTCCCAGTTTCAAGTATGTATACATATTCCAAGTTAATAACAACACATAATAGTATTAATAAATAATAAGAAGAATAGGTGACAAGGGCACACACAAGAGACTGATATCACAAACATCCACAATTCAACATAAAGTTCTGCCCCAACAGAAATCAAACCTGGCATAGCTCACTTTTGTAGGTGAATGACCTACCACCTACAGGGCTGCCAAGTAACATTGGTGTGAAATTAAACATGGAATAATTTAATGAAATTATTCTTTATTGCTCCACATTTAAATATTTTTGTGAACTATATTTAAATACCTTACCTAGAATATCCCAATTTAAGAGCCTTGTCCAGAGCTTCAGTAGACCTTCTCCCAGACTGACAATAGAAAATCAATTCATCAGATGATGAGGGCTTTGATCTCTGGAACTGCTTTTTGAACTCCTCTTCTGACATCGATGTTAATGCATCAGACATGGTACTCACTGCAAACAGAAATTCAATCACACAGTCGAAAGTTAATTTTAATTTTAAATGAATAAGGCTGAGACTCATGTGCAGAAAAAATAATAATTATCATTACATGGAATATTAATGCTGGACGGAATTTTTCCGGTTGAGTTCACTTCGTCAGGGTTGCGTACATCAATTATCACTTTTTCAGGCTGGTGAATCACTTTCAACATGTCCTCATAGCTGACAACGCGCTGGGGGTCAACCATTTTTCGTGGGTCTGTTCGATTTCTCTCAGAGCTAAAAGCTCTAAATTGTGAAGCAGGTGCTATTACTATTCTTCTTTTATTGCCTGGTAAAACATCGATTATTATTTTTTGGTATAAATAAAAATATGCAATAATACACCTTTTTTAGGTTTTGTTTCGTATAGAATTCAATTCAGAAAAGATATAAAGTTACATATACTTTTCAGAGGCCGGAATAAAGTACGCCTTAAACTACGAAAAACAAACACCGGTGCGATAACACTTCCAAAATGTAAAGCAAACATACAGTATCGTAATTAAATTTGTTTTAACAACTTTCACACCCTTGAAACATAAATTATTGCAATTTGTTTAGTTTGTCAATTCTCTGATTAATCAACAGGATTTTAAATGAATAATTGAATAACTTTTTGTGAACTTGACGTATATAGCAGCACCGTAGCACAATAGCTAAATTTCTTTTTATTGAAGTGACTTCACAAACAAAAACAATGTCAAACAAAAACACACAGAGTACTTTTTAATATCAAAAACAAGACTTCGACTTCACTGAAGTCGAAGTCTTGTTTTTGTTTGACATTGACAATTTGTCAATGACAAACTTGTGTCTTGTTTAAATGTGTGCGGCAACGACGATTATATTTCTTTATCGTTGGTGTGCGGTAAGTTACTCTATGGTGTGCGGTGATGTTTGATGAAAACGTACAAAAGAAAAAGTAAAATTTGATTTGGCAAACATGTTTGAGCGTTTACCGACCGAGATAGATTAGATTGGTTG
The DNA here is from genome assembly GCA_905404295.2 of Ochlodes sylvanus. Lineage (NCBI taxonomy): Eukaryota > Metazoa > Arthropoda > Insecta > Lepidoptera > Hesperiidae > Ochlodes > Ochlodes sylvanus. The sequence goes on from FR990131.1 coordinate 10,782,787, forward strand.
GTTGGTGCTTGGTTTGACTAAACTTACTCTATGGTATTGACGTCTGCATAGAGTACATAAATGTAGAAGGTACTCAGCCGTCTGTGCCATAGACAAAAATATATACTCTGTTGCCGTATTACTTTTGAAGTGAAAAATTGAAAACTTCTCTAGTAGTATCGTTGTGATTTGGAATTCGATGAAACGGAAATAATGCGCAAGTGAAATGAAACGGAAACGAAAACGAGACAAACACATTTTAACGTGGCAGAAAATAAGATAGGATAGGAAGCATCGGCAAACTGGCGGCTTACGTAAGCAAAGCAAAACATCAATATTTGGACTGACAGTATTCGTTTCAATTAGAGCACGTGTGAATTGCACATTTTTTTTACTGTTTTACATGAATTAACGAATGAAGGTAGGTAACTTTTAGTCGAATAGAGATGAATGGGATAGTGGGGATACACGCGCCAGCAAATTGGGAAAGTGAAAATGACTGGCATGTACGAGTAACTAGGACACTGCGGATACATTTGCAAGTAATACTGGCATGCAAGTTGGCATGCCCGTAACTGTCGCGTCTGTCTGTTGATGTTCACACGTGCCAGTTTGGCAACCCCCCGCGCCCCTCCCTCAACGGGCATGCAAGTAAATCAAAATAAATGTTGTGCTAGCTCCATGTATGCCATTTGCCATTGCCAGTTAGCTTATACACAAGTTACACAACACATGACAGTAGCTGGCACGTGCAAGGAGCTGGTGTATACTAGTGACAGCCTGTGACACTAGATAGTGTGCACTGTGCAAGCTATGCTATGAAGCTATAATACGCGCATGTGTAATTGTGTATCGCTAGCTTGACTCTGAGCACTGACTGACTGAACGTTATTGGAACGAAGTTCCTCATCGCGCGTTGCGAAAGGGGGCTAGACGGAATTATCACGAAAAGTTGTAACGACAGTTTTTGCATATATTGTGTACAGCGCCATCTCGTGGAGCGTTTTTGTAACAAGCAAATGCGTAGTTTTGTCATTAGTTTTTGTTTGCCGATAGTTGGCAGCAGTGTGCCACACTTGACATTTTCAGATTTGTAGGTTTAGCGTCACTAACGATAGATGACGCTACCAGTGGGAAATATTCATATTGTTTTTATGTTGTTGGAACGAAGTTTTGGAATAAAATTTTATTACAATTCCTTCGTTCCATCCGGGTGTCCCTTGACACCTCTCAAGTATTTTCTATTTTATTACGTCTTAACGCTGAGGGAATTCGCATAATATGTCGTAATCAAATTTCAAAACTAAAAGGTTTCTCTTTCTCTTCAATCCTTTAAAATAGTGGGTATTTGGAAAAGGAAAATAGTTTTTTTTTTTTAAAAATACTAACACATTCATATCATACCTCCGTACTAGGGTTAGCGGATGTCATGGAAAATATTACCATGAATATTACCATTCGAAAATTGATTTGCTTGTATTGGAATTTCAAATCTCGCCTTATGGAAGCAAGAGCTGCTTTACTAATCTATACAAATAAATAAAATTGGAGTGTCTGTTTGTAACATTAAAATAACCGCTTTTTACTAAATGTATATGGATAAACGGTATATACCAAAATATTTTTTACAATTTTTGTCTGTCTGTGTATCAGTTTGTTTTGGCTAATCTCTGGAACGGCTGGACCGATTTTGACTGGACTTTCACTGGCAGATTGCTGATGTCATAAAGAGTATCTTAGGCAACATAAATTTGTACATTCCGCCAATACGGACGAAAAGGTTTGCGTCGTCGTTCATGGTGCGTACTGCAAAAGACTGGAATAGTTTGCCTGCGTCGGTGTTTCCACCTGAGTATGATGTGGGAGTCTTCAAGAGGAGTGTAAATAGGCTTTTTATAAGTTAGTGCGTTCAACACCTTGGACTTCATCGCCACTTACCATCAGGTGGGATTGTAGTCAAGCATTAACTTATCTAATATAGAAAAGGCTACTTTTATTTTAGATTTTTTTGTTAAATTCCACTCGGACGAAGTCGCGGGCACAGCTTATTAAAAATACAATTAGAGAGCAAATAAAAAATCTAAAATACAATTTTATTGTGGTGTTTATTTTAAAAGTAAAAAACATTTAAAATAGGCAGGTTTGGGTGATAATCTTTATTTGAGAATTAATTATTTACCAATTCAGTCTTAGTAAATTTGAAAATTGTGATGTTTAATCTGTTTCAGTACCTATAATTGTAAATAGAATGGATTAAATGTGTAATGAAATTGCTATTTGAAATTGTAATACCTTATGCTTTCTAATATAAAAATACAAGATACAAACACAACATGCCATGTTTGTCACAACAAATTCAGTAATAAAATACATTCCACTTAAAATATCACCACAAAATAGGTAAAAAAATGCATTGAATGAGTAACTTTTTAAGTACTAAATACAGTGCCCTAGTTATTGTTAGCTAAAAAATCATTAGGTATATTGTTATCAAAAGTATTCATTCTGTCACATAGACTTAAAATAATAATTAATTATCATAATGTATAGTATACCTGACAATCTGTACTTAGGTATAAAAAATAACTAATATCTACTTATCAATACATACATTTATCTTATCAGTACCTATCAACATACATTTTGTTTTTTTAACTTTGAAAATAGGAAAATTTATATGTGATGTTAAACCTATTTAAAATGGAGTAAAGGCGGGGTATTACTACTGTATATATTTAAAACGTTATTATTATTAAGGGTGTTTTATTCCCTACAGCTAATTATGAGTTTGCTTAAATAAAGTTTTTTATGCTGGAGCTGTATATAATGAGTATGTTGATTCTTTCTATATTTTCCTAAATAACCTTTTTAAGTAAGTCAAATTTTGTGTGCATTACATCCTGTTTCATGTTTAAATTATTTTGCATTTAGGACAATATACAATATTTTGAGCACAGAATAGATGTATGTATGTGCTTTATTATGAAAATTATTGAGTATTTAATAGAGCATATTAATCTGTACTTAGTATGGCAGCACTGGGTCAGATAGGAAATTAAAAAAAGGGTCACTTAAACTGGATTACTTATGTTTAAAAGCCTACCATCAAACGTTTATAATGCAATGCAATATTTTTTACCTATATAAAAATATAAAAAATAAATATTGAATTATTGGATTAAGCATCATAAAATAACCACAATGTAAATGTTGTCTATTTTCTTGACACTTTTTCAAAATACTTCTTTTTCTCATCTGGGTTGGGAATTATCTGGAAAAAGTTACATATTAAAAAAATATAGAATATAATAGGATATCATAGGATATAATAGAAGTAAGACCATATAGCTACAAAGTACTTACAGTATCTTGGCCAGGTTTCCAGCCAGCTGGACATACTTCCCCATGCTTATCAGTGTATTGGAATGCTTGCACCAGTCTCAAGGTTTCGTCTACCGAGCGACCCACAGGAAGGTCATTCATTGTAATCTGTCTCAAAATTCCTTTGTCATCAATAATGAATAAACCTCTTAATGTGTGTCCCAAATCTTCTAAGTATACACCATAATCTTTAGCAATAGAATGAGTCAAATCGCTCAGAAGTGGTATATTTATTTTGCCCAATCCTCCTTCCTTGCGGGGCGTGTTGATCCAGGCAAGATGGGTGAAATGTGAATCAACAGAACAAGCTACCACTTCAGTGTTGATTTTATTGAATTCTTCAATTCTTTCAGAGAACGCTAAAATTTCTGTAGGACAAACAAAGGTGCTGCAATAAGAAATGAAGTTATTAATAGTTGACAAATTACACACATTTGTAACAGCATATTAAACATTTAAGACTCTCTTACAAATCTAAGGGATAGAAGAAGAACACCAAGTATTTTCCCTTGTAGCTAGACAGCGATAGTTGTTTTATTTCACCATCAATAACGGCAGTTGCCTCCCACTCAGGTGCCGGTTTAGAAACTGAAATTTGAAATAACATTAACGTAATTCTTTTATGACTAAAAAACTATATCATAAACTAAGTATTTTATTATAACTTACTCATAGCCTTTGTAAATTGTAATTTGTGATCTATTTTTCTTGCTCCTCCGGGGAAAACATTGCCGCTACCAAAAGAATAACAAGAGTCACTCTCAAACATAGAGGAATTACAATGATTTATAACACATTTAAGTATTAGTACCATTGTTATGATAAACTTCATGGTTAAATATTAATAGTAAATGCCAAATTTAATAAAATAGTAGTTTAGTAGTGAGATAAAGATATTGTAAGTTTAAATTGAATCTTATCTTTAAACCAGTCTGTATTTATGTTATCAGTAGGTAGAGTCAGGGCCCGACGGATGTGACGAGACGTATGCTTGACACTTGACAGAAACTTATGACAACATTTGATAACGTAGACAGTCATATCACAGACAGAATACATACCTATTAATATTCATATTATTATTTTTTATCTATGGTCATGGTCCACTATTTTAGTGTAAGGGTGAAGCTAGAAGCTACTCTCGTCGTCGTCTTGATGTCCGCGGGCTTAGGTCTGCCGACCGACACACGAAGCGATTATCCGGTAACCCTCTCAGTCAGTACAGTACCTGGTTTTTTAGGGTTGGGCTGTTTTTTTTTGTATGGTTTTACTCTATAATATTTGACACTCTAGTTTCATAAAGCAATTATTATGTTTAATCTGTGGCTTGAATACTGCGTAGTCTATGGATGATTTTTATACTATATTTATCTATGAAATTGACGAAATTGTTCGCTTCGCTTGCATTCGCATTTTTAGCGAACGTCGTTTGTGTATTAATGCTATTGTTTTAATACTATATTTTGATAATACGTAAAATAGAAGTCACAAAATGAGATTATTTGGAGAAAAAATATCATTGCCTTGAGATTGGTACTTTAAAAATCCATCGCAAAGCTTTGCGGTAAGTTTATTTATAAGTTAACTTCGTGTGATCAGATCTACTTGTCGTTCACTATGGCGGTCTGATTACATTACTTTTTAGTTTGGTTTTTTTTGGTAAATATATTTTTGTTGTAATTGAAAACAGTGTTTGCATCGTGTATAATGCTGGAATTATCGTTTTAGATGGATGTACCAGACGAAAGCGTTTTGGACGTAGACTTATTAGCTGAAGATGGCTCAGAGGAAGAATGCGAAGCTCCGCCGTCTTCTGGTATTATTTATTTATTTTTTAACAATTATATTCATATCATAAACTACGACACTATTTCAATTTCTTAAAATATTTTGGACAGGTTTTCGTCAAAGCTTTGTTACTCCAGGAAATAGAAATTAAATCATTTTACGCTTCAACAATAATTTTGTTAGGGTTTCCGAGGGGTTTAATGTTTGTAAAACGTTGGTAAAACCCTTTTATCACAAAATTAAGATCGTATTTACAACTTGTTTATTTTTTATTAAGTAAAATGCTGATTGCCGCCGAATGATGCCGGCTATGTGACTTGAGAAGTCACTAATGGATTAAATCCAACAGTCAGCCCCTACCTGTTGTATTTCACTTTGTTAAATCATATAAACGGCAAATGTTTTCCCCCATCATAATCTCCAGGGCACAACCCATACCCATAGGTTACCATTAAGCTAGCTAGCATTGATCTATGCATCCGCTACCTTATTTCCACAGTTGGATTTAGCAATTTCAGTCCCAATTTGGGTCTAACTCTTGCACACTTCTTCATTTTCAAATTATTCCAGGTCACTGTTTTTGTCTCTGCAATTCTCTTGAACCAAGTAAGAGAGAGACCTTTGTCTCTCTCTTAGTTGGTTACATATAGTACACATAGGTACACATAGTGCAAATATGTGCTTTTCCTTTGTAAGCCAATTCTAAAACTCTTTAAGTCCTACTCTGTCATAAAATTAATTTGTATCATATACTCGTTTCATATATTCGTATCATATATCACATACTTATGTATCATTGCCACAATTATACCTACTTAAAAATGTTCTTTTTACTTTCTACACCATAATGCTACAAAATTTTTGTCTTTCGAAAATCGTGTTTTCATCAGATTTCCGGTAAGGTCCTAGGAAGCTATTTTCACTATTTCTGTGTTGGTGTTTGTATGGTGATATTGTTAATGTGTGTGTGTATATGTAAACCTCTCATAACTTTGGACGGTTTGAACAATCAATACACGGATGATGGTATTCCAAAAGGTTCCACTGCACTTCGATTTTCTGAAAATTTTAACCGATTTGTCCTATACATTTTGAGAAATTCCAATAAAACCTAAGAAAAAAGTTATTTTACTTTCAAACTGTACTTTCAACTGTATTTATCAGTTCCATCGAGTCATCAGTACTCAAAAACGGCGTTGAATGTAGCTTCTCGAAAATCTCTTCAAAATCGGTAGACCTGTTCAGGAGCTACTGTTGACGATAAATTTAGAAAAAAAAATGTTTTTCAACATAATTATATTCGAGAACATATCAATTAAGTGGGAAGTTTCAGGGATGGCCTGCAGCATCAACCGATTTTTTTCTAGTTGTATATCTTGTTTTTTTACTTTTCTAGAGTTCTATGCGGGGCCGGCTTCGACGCCTACATCGTGCGCTTCGTCGCCCCGAGGTGAAGAGCCGGCCTCGCCGCACGGGGCCATCTCCCAGCCTGCCTTCTTCCACCATCAGCCATATGCCAGGCCATTCTTCACATCCGGACGGCGAGGCCCTGGAAGGCCGAGAAAGGAAGGGGCTAAGTTGGCAAGAGAAGGAAAAATTGTCAGAAGGTGAATACCACTTGCCACTTGCATAATTTTCTGTTGTTGAATTATTTTGTAATTTTATATTTAATTGATTACTGAAATTCAGCACCACCTGTTAGTTGACAGCATCGTCTAATTCGTCTTTGTGTGACAATATGTTTTATATTTACAGGTATAGAAGCAATCCTGGCTCTGTTAGGGGAGCAAAGAGGCATCGCGGGAGTCGTGATGATGCTCTCGATGAAATGATGGATGAAGATGATTTTACCATGCCGGCACCAGAAGAACCACCGTATATGCCCGAAAAATGGTACTTATTAATCCATTAATTTCTGTTAATGATTAAAAAAAATTTTACTACGCTACCTTTTTTTTGTTATAATAGGCCTGGAAAAGTTTGCGCCCTGTGTAACCTCAGCGAGCGCAGTCAATTGGGCCAGGGAGAAATGAGACAGATTGCTTGTAATATCGACGGTGATGGTGGTTCGACGCCTGTGGTGACGAACTCCGGGGGCGCCACGCCCACAAGTGTGACTACGCCGAGCACGCCCACCATGCCCGTGCCCGGCGGCCTAGCTTCCCCGCCCCCTGAGCTTGTGGACCCAAACCCCCTTAACCAAACAGCTTTGCCTTTAAGCAGGCGTCAGAAGGCATTCAACAAATGCAAGTGAGTATTTTTCCTGTTTTTATGCACTTTATAGACATTCATGTAACAAAAGTATTGGTTTCCTGAATCAAAGATTTATTACAATTTGAGAGATAAAAAAGTTATTACCAAAAGGATATGATTGTAGAAAAGGAAACAAACCAATGCCATGCTTAAATATTAAAAATATAATCCATCAAGTAGCTTTCATTATTGTCCCATTTCCATTGTTTCCTATTCCCCAAGGGCCCTAGAATGTCTTGTCTACTTCCATCCAAACCCTCTTAATCTTTGAACAACTTTCTGTGTTCCCTGTGTGAATAATAGTTTTCCACGTCATGGTGACACAGGATCTTTGTGAGTCTTGTTATCTTGTGAGCCGTTTTTATCATGAATGTCAGTTGGTGGTCACACACCATTTGATAGTGTGTCCGCTATGTGGTAAACTATGTATCTACTAAAACAGATAATTTAAACTATTTTAAATTTCCTCCCCTCTCCTTGTAGGACTCCTCTCTACAACATGGAGCACACGGATGAACTGTCAATAATTGGACATATGGAGTCTATTGAAGTCACTGCAGTGGTCAGCTCGAGGATGTTCTACATTCATCGTTGCTGCCTGGAGTTCAGTCCGCCGTTTCAAGATCAAGTAGCGGCGGCTTCTAACAGCGAGGAAGACAAGGAACAACTAGAGGAAGCCAGAGTCAGGGGCATTGTGACTGTAGCACTTTCTAGAAAATGCTCCTTCTGTCAGAGATATGGTGCAAGCATTCCTTGTAAGGTATGATATGTCAACATTAAATAAACACAAACAAAAAAAAAAAAACCAAACCAACTACTGTATAATCAGATTTTTATATATATTTTCGATTTTGCAGATGAGTTGCAGTAAATATTATCATCTACCGTGCGTCCTTGCGTCTGGTGGCTTTATGGATTTTCACACGAAATCGTCGTTCTGCAAGGATCATTTGTATCAAGTGACGCTTATATGTGAGTAGTGTATGACGACACTTATATTAACCAATAAATTTTGATTGTACTATTTAACATCCAATAACAAGTAACGTATGTTTTAGGCGCTGCCGATACTGAATGTCGAACATGCCGGACGATTGGCGACATCGCGAACCTAATGACGTGTGTAATTTGCGGCGCCCACTACCACGGTACCTGCGTTGGTCTTGCACAGTTGCCAGGTAAACTAATATTGATATTAAAAAGAAAAAAAAGCGCTAATATCCCGGTGGCTTGCATCGATCGACAAGGTTAAGCAACTGCGGGTGCGGTCGGTATTTGGATGGGTGACCGCTAGGTCCAAAAATGTCTTGGGCGCTTCTGTGCTTCGACACTTGGGTTGGCCACTAACCCCTCCACCAATCCGCACTGGAGCAGCACGGTGGAGTATGCTCTAGGCCTCCCTAAGGTATGAGGAGAGACCCGTGCTCAGTATTGGCCATTAATTGGTTGAAGCCAAGAATTTAGTTATTGTAGAATAACTACTTCATACTAATAAATAATTCATTCTAATATTTTATTCTGGGTAATCACTTCAAGTTGTATGTGTGTGTGTAGGGGTGCGCGCGGGCTGGTCATGTCGCGCGTGCCGCGTGTGCCAGGTGTGCCGCGGGGAGTGCGCGGGCGGGTCGCCGGCGGACGCGCGCGCCGTCGCCTGCGAGCACTGCGACAAGCTCTACCACGCCACGTGCCTACGGCCCGTCATGGCCACCGTGCCGAAGTACGGCTGGAAGTGTAAGGTAAGTGTCACGTTGCTGTGCTGTATCGGTTCGGGTTACACGACACATGTGTAGTTCAGCAGTATTTTATTGAAAGATAAAAAAATTGTTGAAAGAAATTCGCAATTTTTGAGCATTTACGTTTGTTTTTTTAAATTTAAATTGAACTTTTGCAGAGTAATCAAAAAGTGTCATGAATTTTTATGCACAGTTCCTATATTTTACCAATCGTTAAACCGATCGTTTTCGAGTTACCAGTAAAATGCCATTAAAGTAGTTTCTTATAATCGTTTCCTATAGGAACATCTAGCAGATAGCTCGCAAAAGGAATCGTGTTTCGGGTATGTTGGTGTATTTTCTCGTAAACGTTCTGTTAATGCTGCTTTGTTCTGTCAGTTAGACAAGCACTACACCAGAGCCAAATTCGCAGAAGAATGTTTAACGACAATCGTTGACCGGCAACCGATAACAGATAGGGATAAATTATTTTCATGAGCTTATTTTTTGATGACTATAACATCGGTTTGTTTACATAAATTCACTTGCGAGCGTGGCTGAAGTATGAGTGGTAACGGGTTGTGTTGCGCAGTGTTGCCGCGTGTGCTCGGACTGCGGCGCGCGGTCGCCGGGCGCGGGCCCATCGTCGCGCTGGCACGCGCACTACACGGTGTGCGACTCGTGCTACCAGCAGCGCAACAAGGGCTCGTGCTGCCCGCTGTGTCGCCGCGCCTACCGCGCCGCCGCCTACCGCGACATGATCCGGTGCACCGCCTGCCGCAGGTAACACAGATACACACACACCCATGTACACACTCAGGCATACACACTCAAAAATGAAACGTCACAGACCTTGAGAACAAATTAATATTTATATTGCCTCGGCCGGAAATCAAACCACGGTCCCTTCGCTCTGCGGGCATATTAACTTCAAACTAGGCTACAGTAAAACAAATATATCAGCCATGTATTGATTTTGACATAAATTTTACAGATAAAACATATTCTCCTAAACACAGAAGAGCATGAGCTCATGTCTGTTATCAGCAACGGTTGCCATTAAAATTCTGATTGTACACCTTACATACCATGTCCAATTTTATCCCGTGTAGTTACTTACTGCCTTGTAACTATTTTTCATAGATACGTACACGGTATGTGCGACCCTGACGCAGATCCGCAACAGTACAGACAGAAGAAAGAACAGAATCCGACATACGAATACAATTGTCCCATGTGCAAAGCCCACATGCAAACTGCTGGCTCTAAATCCGGATGTAAGTACATTCATATATTATACTTTGATAATGTTTCTCTGTAATAGTAATGTTTATCTGTAATCTTTTTTATGTTTTATATGATAAAGGCATTATAAGAAAAAAGAATTGACGATTTTTTGTTTCAATTAAACAGCTTTTGATGAAGACACCATGGCATCGACGTCCCAAGATTCATCGTTCGGTGACGAAAACTCTCAACACGAACAGGACCCGCTTGCGATAGAGACGAAGGTACATTTACATTAATAAATTTCAACAATATTATCCCCACCGTTCAAATGTCATAGTCAGAAATAAGTTGCTTTATACTACACTACCCTACTAACCTGCATCAAAATCCGTTGTGTAGTTAAAAAGAAGAAAGCCTAGAAGCAGACAGACAGAGGCGGAGAGCGACTTTGTTTTATAGGAGGATTGGATGTGTAGTAGAAAATTAAGCCATTTTGATTTGTTTGTTTCTTTCTATATAGTCGGATGTCGGCCTCGGCAAGGGCAAACCGTTCTCGGTGTCCTCGAAAGTTGCCAAGAAGAAAATGGGCGGTTACAAGTTGAAGGGCGGGTTCCCTATGGCCGGCAAGCTGGGCTTCCAGAAGCGACAGCGATCGGTTCTGGACTTTGGCAGGAAGAGAGGCTCGAAGCCTAAGATGAGGGGAGTGTTTGGAGTACCCGGGCTGGGGCTGCAGAGACCGCAGGCTCCAGACAATAAGACCGCTGACGATGATCCAGGTATTTAATATTTCATTGCTAATATCTTTTAATCTTATTGTAAATTAATTGTTTTTATGACTTAATTATGTTTTGTTATTATTATTGAGATACCGATTTTTTTTGTATATTATGATTGTTTGTACCATTAATTTTTTTATTGGTTGCAATTGTCAAAATTTTTTTCTTATGTTTTTTTTTTGTTACTTAAGCAATATTTTATTATTTAACCAGCCCAGTGCTACAAAAATGGTATCTCACGCCAGAGGTCCCGATTTGAATCCAAGACATGCGCCTCTAACTTTTCGAACTCATGTGCGTATTAAAAATATTATCGCTCTCTTATGTTTAACAGTAAAGTGAAAAGAAAAACAGTGTGAGGAACCTTGCATGGCTCAGAGTTTTGCTTGATGCCCTCAAAGAAGTGTGATTGCGAATCAGCATTTTGCAAGCATTTTTTAGCCTTAGTCAGGGCTTGGCCACATGTTAGCGGCGCGTCGTCAAACTTATTACGTCGCCGTGTAAATGCAAGGTGCTATAACGTATTATGGTATTATACGGTCCTGTATGGCCCAGGGAACACATGCTACTAGTTGAATTTAACTTGTTACTCTCATTCTTATTGACATCATAACTCGAAGGATGTACCGTGGTCTGAAAAAGACATGTTGTGTTTTAGAAAAAGATAAAAGTTTAAATACCATTACATTTTTTCATTAAAATTTCTCGGTGTAGAGTACGACGACGCGACGCAGTAACGTGGCCACGCCCTTAACATTAAATTTGCTAGTATTGAAGAATGCATTTTTTTTAAGTCTATAATATAAATACGTTGGACGGGCTAAACCTACTTTTTAAGTAAGTACGTGTGTTTTACATTTAAAGTCTAATTTCATTTCGAATTGACGTTCGAATATACATACATTTATTCGCGGCAATTTTGTTTGTTGTAGATAAATGTTAATCTACGATATATTTGATTCGGCTTAACCGTGCGATGTTCCAAGGAACTAAATTTTTATCTGCTTTTTTATCACTATACTACATGTTATGTTATTTAAAAAAAAAAATGTTCATCTCATATTTTACAAATTAATTACAGGTAAGCAAATTTAATAGTTGAATATGATCAATATTCTCATTGATTTTTTTCCTTAATGTATGACCAATTACTACTATACTCTATTGGTTGTTTTTAACCGAACCGTTTTTTTTTTCAAAGAGAATGCGAACAGTGAGTAAAAATATTGCCAAACAACTAGACAATAACTATAATCAGGATGGCCTGACCGGTGTGTTTATATTATGGAGATCGATAAATTTGACCCATTAGTGGTCGGTGAAATGTCGTTTGTTTGTTCCAGGCGTGGACAATAAGCTCATACTGTGCTCGAGTAAAGACAAGTTTGTGTTAACTCAAGATCTATGTGTGATGTGTGGGGCCGTGGGCACCGACTCTGAAGGATGTTTGATAGCATGTGCTCAGTGCGGACAAACTTATCATCCGTATTGTGTCAACATAAAGGTAAAGTTATATTTTAATAGGATTACTAAAGTTTTAGCAGTACTCAAAACTTGAAATTAGTACATACTAATTTTGATAGGAAATTGATATTTTATGTAATATAATTTTGTAGGTTACCTACAAAATTGTTTTTATAAACAAAAAAATAAAATTGGATTATGTTGCATTAAATACAATTTTGTTTCGATTTGTATTTTGAAAATAATTTTACTACATACACAGACAGAGCGTGTGTAATACAAAGACGGAGCGTGTGTAAGGTGTTGTGTGGGATGTGCCCCAGGTGTCGGCCGTGATCGTGTCGCTGGGCTGGCGCTGCCTGGAGTGCACGGTGTGCGAGGGCTGCGGCTCGCGCGGCGACGAGGCGCTGCAGGTGCTGTGCGACGACTGCGACACGGCGTGGCACACGTACTGCGCGCGGCCCGCGCTGCCGGACGTGCCGCGCGGCGCGTGGCGCTGCGAGCGCTGCCGGCGCTGCCTCGTGTGCGGCACCTGCGACACGCCGCTCTGGTGCGACAACTACACCGGTGCGTTGATACTCGCTCTTGCTACATACATTAAGGAACAATAACGGCTATCATGATGTGGTTGTTCATGATGTTGTATCATGATGTGGTCATGATGTGGGGCGTTGTGATTTGGAATTCGTTGAAACGGAAATGACGCGAATGAAGCATCGGCAAAATGGCGGCTTACGTAAGCAAAGCAAAACATCAATATGTGGACTGATAGTATTCGATGTTATGAACTTTCACTTCTAGCACGTGTGAATTGCACACATTTTTTTATTGATTTTTTTTAACTGGTTATAAAAGTACTACCGATGGGAGCTACTATTAAATAAGCCGCGATCATAATTTTTAAATTATGCATGTGTAGTATATCATATTCAAAAAATGTAAAATGTATATCCTGTTAAGGAATAATTAATAAGTGTGCGGTGTATCAGAATGCGCGCCGTGCGCTTCGCTGGTGATGTGCTGCGTGTGCTCGGAGCCGTATTCGGACGGCGAGCTGATCATCCAGTGCTTCGGCTGCCGGCGCTGGCTGCACGCCGCTTGCGACAACATCCGCAGCGAGGGCGACGCCGAGCTCTGCTGCCGGGCGGGGTGAGTCCCTACACCGGTTACACCGCCGTATGGGCCGGTCGATATGTTATTGCGCAACACTTATTATGGTGACACATTTGTAAGAAAAGTCGTGAATAGTATAGAAATTATTAAAAGTATATAAATGTCCTGTTAACAAATTAGCTTTTATATATTCAGAATTTACGTGAAATTATTACCAAATACAAGTTATGGAATAGTGTTTCATATTGGTAATTGTAGTTTCTTGTTAATTCTTCTAATTAACAGATGCTAATGATGTATTCCCAAAAAATTGCAGCTTACGAACGATATTGAAACTGCTTTAAAACTCAAAGCTTATAGAGATAATGTTTATAGTGACATGGAATATGGCTTGGTAGAAGTATAGAAAATTGTGTCACTAAAAGATAAAAAAAAAAAAATCAAAACAGTAGAACTTGGATTTATTGTGAGCAAAAACTGTCAAATGAGTACATACAATTTCATATACATACATAAAGAGCAGCCTGTAAACGGAGAGCATTAGAAACATAAATAGACATTACACTGACAGTGCATTCACAAAAATACTTCAAATATCATAAAGCTTGTTATTCAACACTCGCAAGGTACAAGTGTTCGCTGTGCCGCGGGCGCGACGTGCCGCCGCCGCACCTGGCGCGCGCGGTGGAGCCGCCGGCGAGCGCGGCCGCGGCGCCGGCGGGCGGCGCGCCCCGCCAGCGGCTCACGCCGCACGCGCTCGGGCTCGGCGGCGAGTACTACGTCGACGACGTGTGCCTGTCGCAGCGCGGCGCGCACCACATGAAGCAGCTGGAGGCCGAGATGGGCATCACGCACACCAGGCGCAAGCGGCGGTTCAAGAACGACAACGCGGATAAGGATGCCGGTGAGCATAGTGTAGTTAGTTCAGCTATAGTTGTCAGTATAGCGTTTTGTGTAAGTAGTTGATTTGACAAAATAGACAAGCTATCTAATGGCAAGTGGTCGTCGTCACAACATCAGAGGCGTTAAATGAGAAGGAGGGGGGATCTGAATTATAATATGACAATCGTCGTGCTAAGGTGCTTTGTGCAATTTTGTCTTTTGGTTTGAAGGTGATCTTGAATAACATTGTGACACGAAAAATGGCGTGTTACCTCATTCTTCAGATGAAGGTATACACAATCTCAAATGTAATATCAAGGTCTTATAGAGCTCTGTTATGGATATAGTCATCTGAGGTAGCAAAGGCCACTTAACATCACGTAAACTGTAACTTTTCAACTCAATAAAATTTCTCGAGGGGTTAATGATTTCTACTTATGATTTAATATTGAGTAATAAACGTAATCATACTTTAAAATAATAACAATATCAATTTCTAACTAGATACATATTAGAATAACAGACACACTACTAATGTTTTATAGTAGTAGTTCCATAAACTGGTCACCATGAGTTCTACAATGTATCTAATGAAAGTTTTTTGAATTTTTGACGCTGGCATTGTGGATTAGAAATAATGGCATCTATTGAAACAGTGGTTCAGAACGCCGAAGGAGATGTGGGGGAAGACTCGAAGCCCGACAGCACCGCTGAAGTTAAGGAGGAACCAGGTATGGTTCTAGTGTAAGAGAACAATGAGATTTTTAGCACTATTTTCAAAACATTTTTATTATTATGGTATGAGTAGTTCCAGTATGTATATCGTATTATTATATTTTACTATATTTTCTACCTAGGTTTACAACCAAATACAAACCTCAAAGAGGGTATTCTGTGGAACGTGGCCAACGACGGGCCGGCGCCGGAGGGCTTCACGATATACACCACGGACTCGGGGCTGACGGTGCTCCGACGGAAGAGGCAGAGGAACCTCAACAAACTGGGCATCGGGGGCTTCGTGGTGCGGCAACGGCAGGCCACCATCAAGGCGCAGGAGAACGATGATAAGGACGCTGAGGGAAACCAGGCCTCGGGGGGTAAGTTGGCCAGGGCAATCCGATTACATCTTAATGACACGACGTAACAAAGTTTTTCAAAGATAGCATTGTAAAATGTACTCTATTGAATTTATATTTTTTTTTATCATATTGTGAAAATTTAACGAACGAAACGACTCAATTACGTGCTCTCCTATTGAAATGAAACTGGATGGACCTTTATACATTTTTATCTCGTAATGTGGTAATAATTATATTGATTGATGAAGTTCAGACAGATTGAGACATTTATATTTATCATTATCCTATAACAATAATTTTACAATTTAATTTTTGTCATCACAATCTAGTTTGCGTTTGATTACAACAACCAGCAATCTTTTGTTATGTCATTATAGTTTTTCACCTGGACAGTAAAAATATTTTAATTTTTCAATAAAAAATCAGATAATTATAACATAATAATTATGTTTGCCTGCAGAATCCCCGGGTTACAAGCGCAAGCCTCGTCGCAAGCCGCGCTCCAAGCTCATGGAACAATTCCCTTCCTACATGCAGGAAGCCTTCTTCGGGAAGGATCTACTGGAACCTGTTAAATCGGTGGTCAGCTCTACTGGTATGTAACTTTCAATAAACGCAAACTTAATCCTATTTGCTTGCTCTTTTGATACAATCGTATTACTTAGATAAAAATTACTTTTTTCATTACTCCAACAATACATTTTATCTATGGTAAACTTGTTAGATTAATTCCGAGTATAGTAGATTCAAATATTCTATCTATCATTATAACGACGGTCCCTACGTACAAACTCTTAAAGGACAATTGACTAATTTTACAGTAGAGCGCTTTAACCTTTCAAACACGTGTATTATCTGTTTTACTTAATGTAAAGGTTTAATATGTGACATATTTTATAATATATTAAAAGATAAGTCACAAAGCTCACTTTTTGTGTATCATTTACATATAGATTAGTATCATCCCTATTTCTATAGTAGTTACGGAAGTAATGGAAGTCGTAATCGGTATTTATGAAATTGCGCGTACAATTACGGTGTTGCGAGCGACTATTAGTTGATTCAATTCACTGGACGCCGGTTCATATCCGGCTCGAAGGACCAGACCAATATAAATTAAATATGTACGGGCCATTACGCGTGTTGCCATTGTCAATAAAATCGCGTCTGTAATGGAAGTAGCAAGTACAATAACGCTGATCTGCATAATGCAATGTAAACGTATGATTAGGCTCTTACACAATCGTCGTTATTGACCAACAGGCAACCCGTCGGAGAGTCCGGGCGCTCGCGCCGCGTCGCCGGAGCCGGGCCGCGAGCGGGACGCGCCCGACGCCAGCGACAGCGACGGCGAGGACGTGCTGCCCGCGCTCGTGCCCTTCCCCGACCACGACAGCTCCTTCATCATCAACCTTAACACGGTACATAATAAGATATTAAAACTAGATGCGCTACGTTCATTAACGCGAGTTGTAGGTACTTTTGGATCCACTCCGGTGACATTTGTATGGCACTATGGATGAGATAGATAATTACGAAATGAGATAAGAAGAGATAGCTACATGAAAAGTAAGCTAATTACCCAAATTTTACTGTACCGCTTTTCGCGTGCTAATGTCATAAACACTTCTTTTTAACATTTAATATCAACAAGGTTACAATTCGCGTTTCAAGAACTGAGATGCTATGAATTATTCTTAATTTACTCACAACTCAGATTACCATAGGAACATGGCATTCTAGTTACACACACATAATTTTATTCTATTGTTACCTAGTCATTTTGTAATAATTGATTATAATTCAAGCACATGCCCGTAATCTAACGCAGGAGGAGTTAGAAATTCTCCAGTCGCTGAAACCAAAGGAGGAAAAGGACGATCCCTACACCGGGACCGGCTCGGACGGCGCCAAGATAAAGACTGAAGTGCTGGAGGACGGCCAACTGAAGCACACGGAGGACTCGACGGCGCTGAAGAACGCCATCCTGGGGCCGCAGCCGAGCGACGCCGAGCCGCCGGCCGCGGCGCCCGCCGACGCCATCCCCACCGTGCACGGCACTAAGACCGAGACTATCAGTGGTAAGCTATATTATTTTACATGGAAGTACATATCTGTAAGTCACATAATTATCTGTAAGTCACATAATTATCTGTAAGTCACATATCTATAAGTCACATATCTGTAAGTCACATATCTGTAAGTCACATATCTGTAAGTTACATATCTGTAAGTCACATATCTGTAAGTCACATCTGTAAGTCACATATCTGTAAGTCACATATCTGTAAGTCACATATCTGTAACACCAAATATGAAGATGCATTGACACTCAAGAAGGAAGAGTCAAATACGCTTATGCCTAGTTCTGTAACATAGCCCAATTGATTAGGAGGTTATTCAGTTAGACTATAGACGAACTTTATAGCTCAGTTAACTACCATATTTCCAATTTTATCTGAAGCCTTTGTTGGAAGGAGTGTGAATCGTATACTATTAGGTTCAGAAGGAGTATGTCCACTGAGTTTAGTTCGTAAAACGTTAACGATAATCGAAAGTACACGTAATACATACATTGCCGAGTGTAGGAAGCATTGTCACTCAAATGTTATTTTCTTATTCGTTTAATAGAAACTGGAGGATCGTCTCAGGCGTCAACGATATCTCCCAAAGATGACCTGTCGCTGCTGGGCGTCAACTTGGACGCCATGGTGCGCGACACGCTGCCCGACATGGACAGCAATGACGTAGACGAGATATTCAAGGGGGTCCTCACTGACGATTCACAGGTATCTCAATACTTTACTCTTATGTTCTATCGCCATGTTGTTACGGCTGTAGTTCCAAGGCTACAACAGCGCTTGGACGTTTATTGTTAACTTCAAATTAGCCCATAAGTTCATAACAACTTTTTACAACAAATACACCCTGTATTGGCATATTTTTGTGAAGATTAAGCTTAAAATTATATGAAATTGGTAACCTTATCCTGAGCATATTACAATCATTATGATGTTTTGATTGGTGTATGTTTGTTCAATGATATATACATAAATACATAATAAATTAAATATTACCCTATCGCACAGGAATCTCAAGAATCTTCTGTTTCGTACGTGAACTCGATGGCGAGCACGCCGTACTCCCAGCAGCGGCAACAGCTGCAGAGCCCCATGGACTACGCCTCGCCCTATCACACTGAGTTTGGAAGCAGGTATTAAGTATATACTTTACATAGCATAAAATTGTAATCAAATTAAAAAAGATCCCCGATTAATATTTATATTTGTTTATTTTCAACGGATTTCTTTCATGTTTTAATATCAAGTTATTTGATAGAGGCATGCTAAGTAAGAAAATAGAAAAGTAAAAAATGGTAGTCGTGGTCATACATGTAGTGGAGACCTACATGTATGACCACGACCCTCAACCACTACGAAGACGGCGTCGTGGGAAAACAGCACAGCTTTTAAAATGAGCGATGAAATGTTTGCAACAAGGTGGCAATGTTGGAGCTATTTCACTGCTTCTATTTTGACGAGTCTTGCGTTACCAACATCCATGGTTAACACTGACTGTTATGTGATGTTCATGTTCCTGTTTTTGTTACCTTTTGACATAAAAACTACTAGCACATATTGTTTGGTTAATAGCAGCAACAGTGCGCTGAGCCCCCTGTTCCCGGAGTGCGGCGCGGGCGCGGGCCCCGGCTCGGGCGGGGGCGCCGCCGCGTGGTCCGACGCCGGCGCCGCGCCGCCGCCCTCCTACAACCAGCGCAGCGCCGACAAGATGCGGGCTGATGAGAGTTAGTATTTACAACAAGTACACTCAAAAAAATATTTCATGTACAGCAACGTAATAATTTTAATTTATGACAGACATAATAAAAGCTTATGCAAGGTAATATCGGAATAGATAACTTTAACATTAATCACTGAAATATTTTAGAAATTGCACGGTTCTAAAGAACAACCACGCCGGCTTCAATATCAAGCATTTTTCTGCTGGGAAGCAGATTTTGAGATTGAGCAGCATTTGTAAGAACGAGTCGACTAGGAGGACTAGGACTCAAATTATTGTGTACATTTTACAGGCTTAGGTTCAGCGGCCACTATATCGGCAGTGTTGTACGCAAACACCAACCACCCAGAGTGGAAAACGGAGTTCCCCAACTGGGTTGACCGATGCAAGCAGATACTGAAGAAGTGGCGAGCGTTGCCCTCTGAACAGAAGGCGCCCTATCTGCAGCGCGCCAGAGACAACCGCAGCGCCATCCGGATGAAGAAGGCTCAGCAGGTAGGATGGCTTGCCTTGTTCCCACCGCGGCGTGTGCTAACCCAACTCACTCACCCCTGTGTTGACATGTGTGCCTCACACGACCCTCCGCAGACCCCACACTGAGATACGTTTGCTAACAAATATAATACCGTCCACCCCGCGGCGTCGCATCGAGCCCGCATTTGCGTACCGGACGCATGCCACGTATTACATTCAAATATTTGCGTGCAAATGTTCTTGGTGTGCGTAAGTCGCAAGTTTGCTTTTCAGTTTGTAACGTTGAGATAAATTAAGGAGAGTTTAGAATTGTTAAATGTTGAGGGATAGTGATGTGTGCTCTAAATTGGGATCAAAACTGAAGACCCACGGGACGAGTCGACAGGGGTTTCGCTAGTCGATGTGTGTCTCTGGTTTGACTACTGCAATGCTGTAGATTCTGTCGCTTGTCAGAGCTAGCACAGCTGTACGTAACGAGGATTAGACATTGCATTTAGATTACACACACACGGTGTAATATTTCATCCTGCGGACTTGTGATATTTAATTGAGTAAAATTTTAGGTTTATTTTTAGAGCAAATGGATTTTATAATTTTAAGCCAGCAGTAGCTGTTTTATAACCAAAAGTATTTTTTCATTACAAGTTGTCATTGTTCAGTACATCATCAATTAAAAATAACTGCATTTATACTTAAAATACTGTTAACAGTTATTATTAATCATTATTAATAGTTCATATTAAAAATTGTAAACCTATGTTTAAAAAAACGGGTGTTTTATTATTAAAAATAAATGGGAAATCTAAGTAGTTTACAATCAGTCTCTTTATATAAAATAAAACTGAAGTTGAAGAAAATATAAAAGTTTGTTGTATGTATTTCATTTCAATTTAGTGTCTTTTTATATACACAATTTTATGTGATTATTATATTAGAAAGAAATAACTTTGTTAACTTTGAAACTCATTTGTTTTCAATTATGACTTTCTATTTTTATCACTAGATTATAATCATATTTGTATATATCGGTCGATAGTCATGGCGGAAGGCGATATGGGTGGGTGCGAGGCAAAAATAATATAAATGATTGAAGAACTTTATGGCGTCTGTGTGTTAACTCGTACCCACCCGTATCGTCTGATCGAGCGACCGTCGGCATTACCAGTCCGATGTGGTCAGAAGCTAGAGAGACGTACATATAGTACTCGCCAATCTTTATGGCCCCTCTGAACTATGTCACCAGTTGAAACTCGCGCATTTACATTACCTTGCGCCTACGCTCCAATGCTACAGGGTAAACACCTACTGCGACCTGCGCATAGATTAGAGCGGCCACAAAGTTAGGCGGGAACTATACTAAGCACTGGTTGGATTGCGGCGCGGCAGAACTCGGGCAGCTCGGCCGGCGACGAGGGCAGCCCCGCGCCCGCCGCGTCGCCCGCGCCCCCCGCGCCGCACGCGCCGCCCGCGCCCCCCGCCCCCGCCGCGCCCGCCCCCCTCCCGGCGCCCGCGCACCCGGCGGCCAGCGCCGCGAGCGTCCCCGGCGCGGCCACGGCGACGGTTCGCGCGCCCAACGTGACGGTGACGGCGGGCGGGCTCCTGGAGGCGGACGCGCACATCCGCGTGCTCACTCCCTCCGAGATCATGCGCACGCTGCCGCGCCTCGCGCACCCGGCGCACCCCGCGGCCCCCGCACGCGCACCCACGGTACCGCGAAGCACGACCCTCGCATACGCACAAACACACGCATGCACGATACTACACACGAGTGCCGGATCGAATGGCAACATAATATAATATGTATGCCCGTTGACCATTCAGATCATACAGTCTTTAGATATTTGTAAAAATTAAGTCACAACAAGACGAGGTATATTTATGATTTTAAACTTAGGTTAACCGCCTATTTCACATACTTGCACACTTTCTGAACATTCACAGTTAAATGTTGCTACATTATACGGGTAACTGTCATCGAAATTACACAAAATAACTTGACACTCCCTTCAGACGTAAAATTTCATAGCATATAAATCAGTTTTCGTGAAAAATCTACCTGAATGTTTTAGGTTAAAAGTTATTTAATGAATATAATATTCTACATTTAATTCTACTAAATAGTAATTTGAACGATAGACAATAACACCGACTCACTGAACAATGCTAAATGTGTGTATGCGAGCCGCTTTCCGTACGAACTTGTTGGGTGATCGCGCGGTCTCGCACCTCTCGGTCCATGGCACCTCCGAATCAGTTCAGTTTTACTAAAGTTTGTCATCACCCAACAATAATTTTGGCTGTTTATGGCGTTGTAAGCTGTGTTTTGTTTACATTTTATTTTAGCTTACTTTGTTTAACGAGGACCAGTTTAACTCCCGACGCGCCTCCCGGACTCGTGTCCACTGTTTCCGTAATGTTGATGTTTTTTATTTCGCTTTGCCTTGGTAGTGTTGGCTTTAACTTGGTCGTTGGTGGCTGTTGTGCGTGCTAACATTTCTAACAATAGTTGTACTTAGTTGGAGGTTGAGTTGCGTTGTTTGCGTTTGCTCACGTTTAGAGCTTTGGAAGTTAGTTATAAGTTCACAGGTAATAGCGTAACATATGTTAAGTCAATATAACTAATTTTATTTTTGTTGTTATTATTATATATATTTATTTTTACAATTCTTCTGTTTTTACGGTACCCACTGCTGTATATGATATTTTAAGTAGTATTAAAGCAATATTTCATCAACGTCTGACTTCTAAAAATTATTAACATGTAACACAATACCATAAATTCAATATTAAGTTTATTATTCAATTATTATAAATATAATTATATATTATTTAAAATGAAATTTATATGTTACACACATGTATGAAATTGATATAAACTTAATGTTTGATACAAAACGGTGATTACGAGTATTTAACATTTTCAGCATGACTTCAGTATATGGAAACAAAAATCATTTAAATATAACAACTTTTTGTTCCGTTTGTACATATTTTATTATAGCATCAAATAATCTAATACTTTATTGATGAATCAACAAGTAAATGCTGTAAATTATATTGAGTAGTTAAAATTAAGTTGGTCATTAATTAATTAATATTCATTGGTCATTAATAACTTCGTAAATCTTATTATTTTAATTGCACACAACATAATGATGACCAATTTAATTTTATATCGAATTTATAGTCTGAAGGAACTAATAAATAGTATGTGAGTTCAATTGAATACCTGTGCAATTTAGATATGATTGGTAAAATTAGTCAATTTTGTAACTTAAGCGTTGACTTGTAAGATGGAAGACAAATGATCAGCCTGTATTTTTGTCTAACAATACTGTTTAAATATTATATGATATTGAAGGGTTTCCATAATATATATACAATTTTTATATAGTGAATGTGAATAATTCAAATGACTGTGAGCAAAAAAATGATTATAAATAATTATGCGTTCAGCTCAATATCAGTATATGTATATACATCTACACTTGTACAGCATACCTTTGACCTGTAGACTTCGGAGATGATGAATGACTTAATATCAACAGGTGACTTGTGAAGCACAGTGTTACGGGGCAGGGCTAAAGAATATCATGTATCCTTTGGACTATAAAGTGGCTTATGTAGCGAGAGCATGGCAATATTCACCGTAATATCTCTTTAAGCTTAGTAAGGGAATTGTAAATAATATTTTGTATATAGGAGCAAGAGCGCGCGTGCGGGCAGCAGCGCAGCGCGCGCGAGGCCGAGCAAGAGCGGCAGTGGAAGCAGCTGCAGCAGATGCGGCAGCAGCAGACTCAGCAGCAGCAGCAGATTATTCATGACCAAAGGATTCAAGGTATCTTTGTTCGAGCTTGGACAGCCAGCAAAGGACTTTATTTTAGTATTTTTTAAGGACTAACCACTAGTTCCCATTTCAGTCTTGTACCAAGTCGGTCACAGTTGTCATGGGCAGCAGAAGGTTGGTGCTGCATGCTCGTTTGCTAACTTCATTTCATAAAAAAAAGTTAAAATAGCAAACGAGCATGCAGCACCACCCTTCCACTGCCGCCCATGTTAAAACTTATAGATTTTTTATAATGATGTGTTTTTTCTTTTCAAACTTCTTTAAGTAGGATTTCAAGGCGTATTCGATGCGATTGAATATTTTATTAATTGTTAGGCAATAAGTACTTAACGAAGTAGTGGAATTACTTTGTGTGAGCTTTATTTTTCGGTCCCCAAGCAGCGATGCAGCGGATGCGCGCGCCGGACGGCAGCCCGCCGCCGGTGGGGCCGGGCGCGGGGCCCGGTGGCCCGGCGGGCGGGCCGGCCGGGGCAGCGCCGGGGCCGGGGGCGGAGGCGCCGCGGAGCACCTTCCCCGTGAGCCGATTCCAATACGCCTCCAATGAAGATATCAACCGCCAGTTGCGGGATTTACTGCAGCGGCATCCCGACAAAATGTGGACCCCGCGTGAGTATACACCCACCACATATACCCAGCATAGGAGTTGTGTGAACTATTGCAATGTCACATTTGTCAAATAGCGTCTTTGGTGGTTTAATTGGCGGTCTGCTCCTAGCAAATTTTCTGGATTGCCTAGTTCATATCTTTTTATGTTAACCGAGAAATACTTGCCTTATTTACTTGCCTTATTTATTATACTTGCCTATTATTATATCAATGGTTACTATTAAAGTTATGAAAATAAGTAAACGTAGTTTTGGTTTGTACAGAAGCAGGTGGCGGGGAGCCGGGCGCGGAGCCCTTCCGCCAGCCGCTGCCCGTGGCGCTGCGGCCGCGCGCGCCGCCCCACCCCGCGCACCCCGCACACGCGGCGCTCCGCCCCGACCACCAACACAGTATGACATAATACATTTATAAATGTCTAAAACGTCTAACATTAACCTAAACATAATTGATGATAACAAAATTTATGATACGATCGAGGTTTTGAGATGACACAAGTGTAATTACTACGTTCACTAATGTATGTAATGTATGTAATGTATGTAACTAAGTTATCTAAACTAAATATTTTCGTTACATCTATCATTGTTTCAGTTGTAATGCAACAACGTCTCATTACCACTGACGGCAACCAGCTTCACCAAACCATGGCGAATTCAGCCACCCAACAAGTAATGGACCAGAAGCAAAACATGGCGCAGTCCAATGGTACGATACTTTCGATTTAACATACAAAGTAACAAGCCAATCACACCAGCTCATCAAGCTGTTTCATCTACCCTCCATTCTCGTTCTGCAAATTGTCTTAAGACTCGGCCAATTTGTTTTTATAATGGAGAACATTATAAGGTACATTTCGTCTCTATAATATCGGTCATTTATTTATTGATGACGGAATAATTTTGTACCAATCAAATAGATTATTATTATTTTTGTTATGAAAATTTTTCGTTTTATGATACCTATTTTTCTGTAATAATTGTTGTAATTGCAGCTGCAACGGGTGAGCCCAAGGCAGAGGGTCCTGATCAAGGCACCGACGAAATGGACTTGGGTGATATGGATAAGTTGGAGCAGGATCCGGGCAATATTGGCGAGGTGATTTAAATTTATTATTATTAATTCATAAGATATTTTGCGCAACTAAGAATACAATACAAATATTGTTTGTTGTTCACCAGTTTTAACAAAAATAGCAAGATACAATAATAACAAAACGATCGGCGGTCTTATTGCTAAGCAGCCAACCAACTCTTCGAAACATCCTAAATAGGGGAAAGTTAAAGATTTGCACGTTAGATTGCACGAAATTGTTGCGCAGGTGGACATTCTGGGCCTGGGCGGGTCGGACGACGACGAGTTGCTGCAGTCGCTGACGGAGGAGATCGGGGAGCAGTTCAACATCCTAGAGTACGCGGACCCCGAGCTGGCCGCGCTCAACGACGCCGGCCACCTGCTGGACGGGCTCGAGCTGGCCGACATCGTGCCCGACAGACACGCCAAACGGGCGCCAGAGTACGTTGCACTTGTGTTACCCGCCGGCCCCTAGTGCGGGCTTGGAGAGTGCCTGGAGAGCGGTCGTGCTCCAATTGTTCATATTCGAAACTTATGAGATGCGAAACTTGTGCACAAATTCAAATTCAACATTAGTCTACCTTCGATGGCGTGATTCAGGTTCCGAAGTGACGTCACTGCGTGGCGTGTACTTTGATATCGCCACAGAACTCTACACTACTGCCAAAAGTGATCGAAATGTATAAAACAATTCCCATTAGGCTTCATTCACGTTTCAATTGTTTTCTATATCTTTTCAACACATTCACTCACTGACATGGCTAATTGTAAAATTTATCATGTTCACTAGTGAGGATCAGAAACCGGAAATAAAAATGGACGGGGAAGTCCAGAAAGCCGTTAGGAGTATCGAAGAAACGAAGTCAGAAGTGAAGACCGAGCTGGTGGAAGTGAAGTCGGAATGTCAGGAGGTGAAGACTGAACCCCAAGCCCCGCCTGGGGTCGGTCAGCTGTTCCAAGACGGTTTACCCCGTGTCATTACTCAGAGCCAGCAAGCAGTTATGCAGGTCAGTACATCACTATTAAAGTTCGAATTCTATTAACACTTGAACTCATTGAAATATCACTGTTTTGTCGTGCACTTACAAACTTTTTTATCGTATGCGATTTATCACTGTTGAAGGTTGCATAAAGGAAACTGCGGTAGAAATACATAGATCAATATACAAGTATATTGATCTGAAATGCTTTTACACTAACGTTCGTCACAAGCGAGGAAATGGGAACAACTAGTGTGACCAGCCTTTTTGCTTACTCAACGTGTTACATTCCAAAGTAAATAATACATATTTAGGATTCCCTACACTTTTTTAAAAGTAAGCTGACGTAATTTCTTTAATCATAAACGATAAGTGTTGTAATGGACGTCGTTTTTGCGTGGTGGGCGTAGTCGGCGATGCAAGCGATGAAAGCGGAGGTGAAGCTGGAGTCGGAGGAGGGCAAGGAGGAGTGGCGCGCGGGAGGTGCGCAGCGCTCCGTCTTCTCCCACATGTTCGGGCTGCCGCTGCAGCTGCAGGTTTGCACACGTTTTATAGGTTTTTATAATCCCCTACAAGGCCTGAATCGTACTGACGAGTCGGTAATTCATACTTTTCGGGCAAACATTTTATGTTTGTATTTTATTTGTAAACAATATTTTTAATTTTAATCCCTTGTTATACCCGGGTACCCGGGTATTTAAGAAAAAAATACCCGATATCCAGGTATCAAAAATGTCCGGGTACGCGAAAACCCTACCTATGACACAATACACTGGAATCACTTCCACAACTTATATTACTGCGTCTATACAAAATTTTATAGAATATCGTTATCAGTTAATAAGTTACAGCCCTTAACTACTCTGCGACTTAACCCAATAACAACTGATTCGCATTCCGTATTCCTTCATGTTCTTTCAGTGTTGGCAGATGTTCGATTTATGTCGAGACCACAATCTAACACCACATTGTTATCTGACAGCAGCAGAGTATCCAGCGACCGACCCAGTACGGGCAGGCGGGCCAGCAGCAAGTGATGGGCCAGCAGGTGGTGCAACGACCCCAAGTGTCGTTCAGTGGTGGGCAGCACATGCATTTTACACAGGTCGGTCGACTCTATACTTTTTATTTGTGGTTTTCTCCTTCGTATAGTACTGTAGCCTCTTGTGTTTATGTTTAAGCTCCTTTATCGTATGTTGTAACTGTGTGAAATAAACGTTTTTCTATTTGTACTAGCTGAGCAAGCGAACATTGTTCCGCCATGTAGATTTCTTATAGTGAATGAATACAAAAAGCGCGATTAAAATTTCAGGGGTGGGGGTAGGGAGGAAAAAATTTAGGATTATGTGCATTTTTTATGGCACACGAAAAAAATTACCAAAAAAAAGTTTGTGCAAAAAATGAAAAAAAAAATGTTAGGGTGAGCCACCCTTAACACGTAGAAAAATAGATAGTAGCCGATTCTCAGACCTACTGAATTTGCATATAAAACTTCATAAAAATTGGTCAAGCCGTTTCGGAGGAGTATGGACCCTAACATTGTGACACGAGATTTTATATATAAGATACATACGATACGATACAGACGATATCGAGCGCGGGCCAGTCGTCGGCGGCGGCGGCGGCGGCGGCCAGCGTGGTGTCGGCGATGACCGCGCAGGTGCAGGCGGCGCTGGCGGCCGGGCAGCCGGTGGCGCCGGGCACGCTGCTGCGCGCCGCCGACGGCGCCGTGGGCGTGGTGCGCCACGACCGCACCGTCGCGCTCACCGCGCTGCCGCACTCCGGTAACTACCCACGTACTGTGCGCGTGTCGGTTTGCCCTACTTGTCATCATAGTATTGTAGGTGTGCGGCTAGTGCTGTGCTTTGTCCCGTTTTGTCCTTTCGATGATTTGCCTTCCCGAAATGTTGTTAGGAGTAAAAGACGTAATTAAGTGTATCGGCAAAAAAACGGATTCCCTGTATCACTGGAGGCATGGACAACACGAATCATCACTAACACCCGAGAATAAAGATTTATATGTCACATAAACATCTGCCCCGGCCGGGAATCGAACCCGGGACCCCTCGCTTCGTAGGCAGGGTCATTACTAACTAGGCTACGGGGTCGTCAATATTTCGAGTAAAAGTGTTCGACATAGAAAATATAATATATTCTAAGTATTAGGTTCTTAATTTCTACGTCGAGCAGTCAAAAAGCAAGGCTGGTGTATCGTGTTTTGCTTGAGAACATTATTGTAAGACCTAAGTAAAATAAAATAAAATGCATATAAATTATGTTTAATCAATAATAAAAAGAAATAAAATAAAAAAACAATATTTTAAAAATAAAACTTGTAGTAATTTGTAGTAAAAAAACCTATATTGCATGCATATGATCCGCTTCATATTCCCTGAACTTGTTATGAATATGACATTATGCAAATAGCGGTAGGCGGTTCGAACCCGGTGGGAGCCGGCGCAGTGGTCGGCGGCGCAGGCCCGGGGCCCGCCCGCGCGGCGCCGCCCCCGCCCTACCCCGGCACGCTGCGCACGCCGCAACCGCCGCCACCGCCCTACCCTCAGGTACGCTGACACACACGTAACGCACACGCGCGCAAACATTCACACACACACACACACACACGCACATGTGAAGGTCTTTAACTATTGATATAGACAATATTCTAATTGTAATAGATCAATAAATTGGTCATGTTGATATTTTAACTTATGCATAATTATGATTCAAAGTCATTATAATCATGAAGAGACTGTAATGACTTAATATTTTAACTATTTAAAAACTATTTAATACAGACTGAATGCAAATAATTGGTAAAAAGTTTACTACATTTTTATAAAGTAGTTAATATTACAAGAAAGTTTCAAAATTTGAATTCTATATTGTTACCACAGGCTTCAATACAAGGTATTAATGATAATATATTCTCACCACATTACTCTACAACATTCAATAATAATGCAGTCAACAACAAAATGAATATCTTGGAGATTTTTTGGGTACATTGTCGTTGCATGTAGTAAGAGTTTTTTTTATATTTACTTGTTTTAATTGAACTTATTTTGTCAGCGTTAAGACAAATACATTGTCAAGATAAGTTCGACAGCTTTAAATGTATGCTGTAACAGCGTAAGTTTGCATTTAGAGTCTTTAATATTTATTTTAATAGCCAATCGATTCTTAAATGTGAACTTGTATATATGATGTTCATCTGTTGCTTTAATTTTGACAGCATCGCAATATAATGTGAATCGTTTGAAACGTAAACATATCCAGAGCAATATTAATTTGTCATGTCATTCGGTGGAGGCTGGTAATCAGCTGGATTAATTTGTTTGTAGATGAAGTGCTTGTTTCATCCGTGACAAGCTTCGTAAACTAATATTGCATGGGTATATTGATTTTTTTTTGTTTGCCTCGAGTTTATACGACATTCTCTCACTTCTCAATATTATGATGGATTACAATAATTACTCTCTTAGTAGTAATTAACATTGACACTGAAGAAAATAAAATGTTTAGTTTATTAGAAATTTAAAGTAATCGTCATTAGATTAGCCTGAACTTGTCGAGTTATTATGTGATTCGTGAATATTGCGCGGTGAGGGGGGCGTCGTGTCCGAGGCGTACAGCGCACATTCCGTACGTCGGTAGCGTACGCGATGTGAGCGGCTACAGGGTGGTGTGTTGCATGTGGGTGATTGGGGGCCACAGGCGCCGTATGACGACGCGTGGCCCGAGTGGCTGCGCCGCCGCCCGCTGCTGCTGCAGGTCAGCGACCTCCCTGCTCCCCCCGACCCCCCCGACCCCCCATCCCCCGTGACCTACCCGATACAACCCGTACGTACAAAGTTACGTACACGAACGTATCCCCGACACGCTTATACTAGCGAAGTGTTTCAGATCAATTTGAATGATTATATTACAAAGTTGAAGCGCTACCCTGGTGTAACCTGTGATATTATTTTCGATCCCTTCTCAGTCCTGTTACTTTTAACACACTAACAACACAATTTGATTTACTCTCAATACTTTTTGTCTACTTCGTTTACGACACAGATCTGTCCTTAAGTACTTTCACTCTTAATTTCCCGAGCTCTTTGTAACTGTACAGTATAATTTTGATTATGATTATAATGAAAAGCAAAAAATATTTTATTAATCCGAAATACATTTTTAGTTTTTCTTTTTCTTATTTGTGGTAAAATCCAAATATACTTATGACTTGATTTATTGTGAATACTGAATAGTGTCTTAACTATGACCTTGGGAAAGGACAAGACCGATTTATAAAATTAAATAGTTATTTATTATGCACAATTGTTACAACAGTGACAATATATTTTACGTTTATATCCTTACTGTCTCCCTGTCTATCGTATCTCCTCAACACCTCTCCCATAGAATGTAGATAATCTCCCACCGATAGAGGGCCTCGTCACCGCTGATCACCTGACGCTAGAGCTTCGTACTTGGCTTGCTCGCCGCACGCATGACTCTGACTAACCTACGTTCCTTTTCAGCCTCTTTCCTAACACCACACTAACCTAGTTTACGAACGTTCCAGCACTCAGATTTTATTTAAAAAAATGTTGACGGTGTTACATACCCGAAAGAAACTGATTTAAAAGCATCAGATTTTTCCAATTGCCTATCTCATCTTTGTTCTTTGATTGATTATAGTAGAAAATGCTTTTTATTGTCTGTCAGATACTTTATATTTTAGTCAGGAGGTAGATAGTGTAAAAAAATTGTTTTCTGAAGAAACATAGTTTAACTTTTACACAAACATATTTGTACACAGCCTTTTTTCATTATACTCAAATTATTTTATTTTGCCATAGAATTGTAAAGTAGATTATTAATATGTTGGCACCGTGTCGTAGTTTTCACAAGTTTGGTACAGATACCATAAAGTATTATTCGATAAGCACAAATAATTTCGTTTTTAGTGTACAATGTATTTTAAAATACTAGTAAATGTATTGTTGTAGCGCAACCCCTTTTTTAAATATCTTTCTCATTAAAAAATCAAATTATTTTATTTATATAAAACAAAGTCCTCCTCAAAATTATGTAAATCGTTTTCATGAACACAAATCTCTCCAAGAACATTCCTTCTTAGTAATAAATATATAATCTATCCATTGCCGGAGATGAGATGGGTATACAGAAAAGACATAGTTTAAACAAATGACATGTGGGTTCAATAGTTTACTGTCCAAAGTGGGTGGAAATGTGTTAATCCATGCGGGGCGGTAGCGAGAGGCCAGTTGCTGGGGATGCGTAGGCAGAAGTCTAACCGTGAGCACGTAAAGCAGGAGCAACCGTTGCTTCTGGAGGAGCTGTTGGAGCAGGAGAAGCGCGAGCAGGAGCGCGAGGGCGGCGAGTGGGCGGCGGGCGCGGCGCCGGGGGCGGGCGGGCCGGCGGGCGCGGGCGGCGGCGGGCCGGGCGCGGCGGGCGCGGGCGCGGGGGGCGCGGCGCCGGCGCCCGGCCCGCCCGCCGTGCCGCTGTTCGCGGGCGCGCCGCCGCCGCAGCCGCCCGCGCCGCCCGACCGCCCGCTCACCGAGGCGGACCACCACGCGCGGCTGCTCTACGAGAAGTGGCTGCAGCAGTACAACGCCTTCGCCGGCGACCAGCTGCGCTACTACGAGGCCGAAGTGCAGAAGCTCCGCAAAATGCGCAAGGTGAGCCGGCCGTAGTGCGCTTCCGTGTTCGTGTGCTTGTAGTGGCCTCGTAGCCTCCTCCGAGTCCCGTGGTGCATTTCTCTTTCAGGTCATCGTTGCGCACGGGATTTTCGTGTCTCACATCACACGTTCTAACCGAATGCTACCTTTCACTAACCGAGACCCCCGGGTGGCGTCGGGCGCCCGGCGCCGGTTTCTATAGCTTTACACTGACATCGAACGTTACAGTCGCTGAACAGCAAGCAGCGGCAGCTCCGTAAGTCCGGCAACGAGCTGACGCCGAACGACGCCGCGGAGCTGCAGCGCGTCTCCACCGAGCAGCAGGCGCTGCAGAAGCACCTGGAGGCGGCCAGGAAGCAGGCGAGGCAGCACACCGTGCTTATGCAGGTTCGATACAATAGACATACAAAGTAGAAAATAGTCTATTCCTTATAGGGTTTTACAATTTGTTTACATTGTTAGTGTAACATAACTAATCTATTTGAGATGAAATCAAAGTATTTTTTTCTTTTAGGAATACGATTCCAAGCAGCGTCAACAAAATCCGCAGTTGGCTCAGCAGACGATTATAAACCAGCAACAGATAACCACCAACCAGACAGTGTTCGCCCAAAACCAGAACATCGGGCAGCCTCAACTGCAACAGCAGACCATAAGCAGACCAATGCAGATCGGGCTGCAGAGCACCACGATCCAGCAGTCGCAGACGTTGATCCGCACGCAGCAGGTGCTGGGCAGCGACGGGCAGCCGCTGGCGCAGCAGAGGATCGGGCTCGTGACGTCACCGCTGAACACGCAAGGCAGACCCATCCTGCAAGGGGGCCGCACCCTCGTCATCGAGCAGGCGGGCGCGCCCGGCGGGCAGCTGGTTCGACAGGTAACCTACCTGTCGATCTAAATTATTAGTAATATAAACCAGAATGCATAACGATCTGTGTCAAGTTGATATGCATGCAAAATAGACGTCGGTTTTTCTTGTTGCGTATGCAGTGTGCCGTCGCCCTTTATGACTTTATAGTACATTACGATACGTGTGCATAAAGTAGCTTATTATTGCACGGTGTGAAGTACAACGTAAACACTGTACAAATAATATAGCTACTTAACGCACGAGTATCGTATACTATTTTATAGCACGAGTGACATAAACCCGCCTATACTCAAACATATAATTATTTACAGGGAAATAAAAGAAAGGAAATGTTTACGAAGCTGTTGATGTTCATTTGATCACTGACTTTAGACGTTTGAGTTTTGACATTAAATTGTCTGCTTTACCGACATGTCAAACGTCATTCAAAAGTATTATTCATTTGTCTGCTTTACCGACACGTCAAACGTCATTCAAAAGTATTGTTTAAAATGTATTAAAAGAATATATTATAAAACTATATATCTCAAAACATTTTTGCATTGATTCCAGAGCATCAATAATTAAATTATAGGCATACATTTACTGGAATTATATTATGAAACATTTGTAATTAAGGATGACTAAAATGCGGGTTTAGGTTACCTAGCAACCTAAAGGTGTGTTCCGATATACACTAAATTACACTGCGAGTCCACTGTCCACTTGTCCAGTGCTCTTACTGGTGAGAAATTCGTTCCGTTATGGATTTACAATATACTGACGCAGTATCCTTGGTTAATATTATGACGTCATAAACGTTGCCATTTTTGTACTCGTAGGTAAGCACTGGTGTGAGGTAAGATGCTTTCAGTGCTTTGATCACATGATTAAAAGCGTCCAGAAATTTAAAAAAATGCTATTGATTATTATTATTAAATATTGTTTTACAAAGCGGCCGTTTTATTATGCGATTAATTCAATTAACAAATTATTATACTGGACTGCGTTCCGTTTTAAACGTAACCAGTATAGTTAACTATAAAGGAACGGCTTCGTAGTATACTAAATTGACGTCACACCTTACAGTGCTCGCAGTGTATATCGGAACACACCCTTAAATATTCGTACCCTCCATTGAGTTATTTATTGCTAGTACCCTCCATAAATATTTGTTATAAATTTGTCTGCTGCCAGATTCTAAGTGTCAATAGTGTAAGTGTCATCTTGTGCACGGTGTGAAGTTAGCATCATAACACGTGCTATAATCGACTACTTTACGCACGGAAAAGCGTGGCATAAATGCGGGTTTAGGTCACAGTGTGCTATAAAAGACATTAAACAACTCCAATATGTGAATGTGTTGTACATGCCAGCTTAAGATCATTGATCTATAACTGCATGTAGAAATATCTCACCGTTGGCCCAACAGAACTTAACGTACATTTCCAACACCAGGTGGGGGCTGCAGGCGACCGCGGCCCGGCGGGCGGGATGGTGCAGTTCACGCGCGGCGCGCGGCCCGCCATGTCCCCGCTGCACGTGCAGTCGCCGCTACACGTGCAGTCGCCGCACTCCCTCGCCCCGCAGTCGCCGCTGCACCACCTCACCTCGCCCATGCAGTCGCCGCTCCACTCGCAGCAGTCGCCTCTGCATCACACGTCCCAGTCTCCGCTGCACCCCTCCACACAGTCGCCCCTCCACGCCCAACAGAGTCCGCTCCACTCACAGCAGTCCCCGATGCAC
This sequence comes from Ochlodes sylvanus, assembly GCA_905404295.2. Lineage (NCBI taxonomy): Eukaryota > Metazoa > Arthropoda > Insecta > Lepidoptera > Hesperiidae > Ochlodes > Ochlodes sylvanus. Next base: position 10,817,509 of record FR990131.1, read on the forward strand.
ACGCAGCAGTCGCTGCCGCAACAGAGCCCAATGCATCCGCAGCAGTCGCCGATCCATCAGTCTCCGATGCACTCGCAGAATATATCGACTCAGCACTCGCCGATGCATCCGCAGCAGAGCCCGATGCATCCCCAGCAAAGTCCGATGCATCCCCAGCAGAGTCCGATGCATCCCCAACAGAGTCCCATGCATCCGCAGCAGAGCCCGATGCACTCACAGCAGTCGCCCATGCACCTCCAGCAGTCGCCGATGCACACTCAGCAGTCGCCGATGCACACGCAGCAGTCCCCTATGCAGTCCTCCATGTCGCCTCAACACTTCTTGCAACAACTGCAGGCGCAAAGAACTAGTCCTCAACTGCCGACTCCTAGTCGCAGTCCTCAGGTTTGCATTTTTGTCGATTAAAAACAGTCTCAAATAATCTAATATTATGTTATTAATTATTTTTTTAACAAACATTTTTGTTTTCATTTAGATTTATCAACAATCACAAATTCAAAGTCCTGTGTCATCGCACTCGCCACAACTACAAAGCGTAAGTTTCTGTAACCAATTTTACGATTAAATTTTGTTCGGCTGGCAACATAATTGCAAAGTCAATACTTTCTGTCTGTATTTTTAGAGTGATTTCAACGTGGGTAGATTCTCGCGACCTGCGCCTGGCTGCTCGCCCCTGCCAACAAGATTTGCAAGGCCCCCGCATCATCAACAAGGTACTCCATTTTAGAATGAGTTTAATTGTAGCTTCATTAAATAACGAGTTTTAAGCGATGTAAATGATTTTGAACAGGGATGAGAGTCGGGGTGCCTTTTGGTGGTCGTCAACAAACTTCGCCACTCGGCAGTCCACAACCGATGCCCTCTCCGGGAAACACTGCTAATGAAATGGCGGTAAGTATAAAAGAAAAGAGTATACGTATTATTTTATAACGTAAGGTCTTTTGCTCGATGTAAAGGCCAATAAATATTTTATTGGAATTTTTGTAAGTATGTTTGGTTATCTAGCTGTGCACATGTAATAAAAATAATAATATCTTAGATTGTGCTTTAATTGCAGCGTCAACAAATGTTGCAACGTCAGCAATACAGCCCAATGGGCGGGGCGCCCTCGTCGCCGTCCCTATCGCGGTCCCCCCACGTGGCGCGCACGCCGACGCCGTCGGCCTCGCCCGCGGCCTCGCCCGCGCCGCACCACGACCACGGCGGGGGGACTCACCACCACCACATGGCCCCCATACCCCCCGGCTACCGCTACTTTAAGCCCGGTCTGTTCGGCGGCGCTCCCGTTTGGCCCGGCAAGGACGACGATCGACAACGACCACACATCAACAAGGTCTCCATAATAAAGAGCCGAACGCCGCCGCGACAGAGGTATTCAGGAAAGACTGCGGCGCCCACCATGGAAAGTTGCGTCGATGAATTGGGAGAGTCCAGCGAAACAAGGAAGTACGTTCTGTATTCAACGGATACCGTTGATTATGCCTCAGCGTCCGATGACGCGGCGCGGATGAGTTTCTCCAAGGACGAGGACGACGACGATATGGACGAGTATGTGGGACATCTTGACGATGACGACATCGTAGTGGTCGAGCCGGCGATCACATCGCCTGAAGAGCGTATAGCCACTGAGGAGGATTTCGAGGAGCTTATCGATAGCGGCAAACCCGAAGACGAAGTAGAAGAAGACGCGCCTCCAGATAAACCCCTCAAGAGGACAGAAACTACGACTAAAACTGTGGCTGTCATAAGCTTGGCGACAGCAAAGCAGGCTACCGCCAATGTACAGCAATATAAAATAGTCAATCCTGCCCAAAGCTCTGCCCTCTCGCGGTTACCCGTTTTGAATGCTACCGTCTTGGCTCCTCATGCCAATACGAAAATACTAAACGAGGTTTCTCAGGCCACGGTAGCATCTGTATCCATCGCTAACCAAACGATTTCGGTGCCAGTCTTAAAGAGCCTAGCGGTTCCCATTGGAAGTATGACAGGGCATGGCAGCGGCTTGACTAAATCACAAATTAAAAAGTTGCCCTTAAACATTAGTAATGCTCCACTGACTGTCAATATGTCGACGCAGGCACTTTCAAAACCTATTAGCTCGGTGATCAGTGTAATTTCCTCTAATGTACCTAAAGTTACAAGTCTTAACCCAGTGATCACTCTTGCAACATCCAATACCTCCGGAGCTTCGAGAGTACCTGTGTCGATTTTGACCCAACATCAGGTTAAACAGAAAATTGTAAAGACAATCGAGAAACCAATGGGGCTATCTCTTTCCAACACTAAATTGTCAAGCTTGTCAGTTACTCATGATGCTACATTACCAGCCAAAATTTTCCAAGATGACGCCGCCTCACCAGATAGTACTGTTGCCTCAGAAAGTACAGATTTACCGAATCCAATTGCAAGTACGACGCAACACTTGATAATGACTAGTTCTCAAGGACCATCACAAAAGGAACAAAAAATGCCACCAATATTAAAAGAACCGAATAAGGACATAGATATAGAAACCGAAATAAGTCAGCAGACTGAGCTACCGCATTCATTGTGTATAACTGAGAGAGCCCCCTTGCTATTAGGTAAAGCTGATATAAAAAGCCCAGATCCTATACCTGAAAAAATTCCAGATAATATCATGGAAGGTGATGATGAAGATAAACCAGAAGATACCATACAAAACAACTTACTACTTTCTTACAACAAGTCCCTTCATGATCCGTCAGTGCAGAATCCACCCACGGCTGATAACAATGCAGAAGAAAATGTGGTTAAAACAATAAAAGCAATTGCTAATCAAACTAAGGAAATGGTTATAGATTCCAATATGCAAATAACATCAGATATGGCTCAAGAATCTGTTCAAATATCAATACCATCTCCAACACCCTCTCAGGAGAGATATCTGAACGATATCACGATGCGAGAACACTCGGAAGCCGTAGAAGGCAACAACAAACATGTAGAAACATTTGAAGATATGCTTTGCATACTGGAGGGCATTGCAGATGATGGAAAACCATATGCTATGAAACAGCCGCCCCCACCGAAGCAGAGTAACGTACCAACTACGTCAGCTTCGTGTTCAACTATGAATGCGCCATTGAAACCAGAAACTAAAGACGCACAAGAACAGCCCATGTACCCAAAACGAGACCAAGACAGGCTAGGGCTGCAATCAGCTACGGTTCCCCAACTCTCGCCTTTATCTCAGCCGGCAGAGTTAACATCTAACATGGCTAACGTATCGCAACAGTTAAGGACTATTATGTCTTCACTAAACGCGAACACTGCAAAAGTTGAATCTCAAACTTTTACTAGGAAAATCGGTGATGCAGCTACTCCGACTCAAGTAAACTTTGAAAACTTACTGCCATCATCCAAAGTCGAGGTGGCAATCTCGCGACCATCACCCGTTCAAAGGCAAGAAAAGCCAGTAACGTCTACGCAGAGTATGGAGTGCATGCCGATGAGTGCAGCGCAAGTTGTGGGGTCGCGGGTTAATACTTTATCTAATATAGGTCAGATAAGGAAATCTCCTACCGTATCTCCTATAAACTCCCCGGTTGGTCTCCAAAATACTCTCATGAAATCACCAGCTCAGTCACCACTAATCGCTAATCAGACTTTTAATCCAAATGATGATATAAATACAACTTCGACTGCTTCACAAATAATTCAAATGCCGGCTCTTTCGAAAATTCATAGCAACTCTTCTACTCCGTCATCGATGATGCATTCGCATGCGAATAGTAGTATATCGACGAGTATGAGTTTTCAAAAAAGCTCTACTCTGCCAACGAGTATATTGGGACACACCTTACTTCAGCCTGCAAGACAATCGAATATGCCATTCAACTCTCAAAATATCAGTTCTAGTCAACCGCCTGCGTTAGTAATGACTTCGCGACCAATTATGGGCAATAAAGAACCAGCGCCAAATGTCACAGTTCGCACTCACAATATAGTTACTTCGGCAATGAGTCAAATGCAAGCCAAACCAGCGCCTGGCTCGATCAACTTTATAACTACATCTAAACTTTTACATACTCAATTAACTTCACCATTGAAAAGATCAAAGTCGACCGATGAACCAAAAAGTGAAGTTATTGTTGGTCATATTCAACCGACAAAACGACATAGTGTAGAATCTGTGATAGTTAAGTCAGAACCTATGGAAACAGATGAGCCCAATACACAAACACAAACGAATGCGTCAGAAACGAATAATAAAATTTTGCAGCAGGGTAGTAATTTAAATCAAAGAAATGACGAGTCACAAAATGTTCTCTTAAAACAACTTTTGCAGACAACAACTACAGCAGCAAACGTAGTTCCTCAACGCACTATGACTATACAGAGAACTGCCCCTGCACTCGGAACTATACCATCTTTAGAGGCACAGTTAGCGAGGCCATCGATTCCCCCTCCTTCGCTGGCGATGACCCAAGAGGTAGAAATACCGAAAAATTCACCACGGCACATTATACACACAACTGTAAATTCGTCTTTTATGAATCGTCCTGCACAAACACAGATCTCGGCCTCGTCATCAATATCCCCGATGATACAAACTTCAACTCAATCCCTGATGGATGTAAGGAAACCACCATTAAAAATATTAAATAAAGAAGAGACTACACCCGTCCCTGATTGTTCACCTACGCTTAAAACTTTACCAATGTACCCGATGAATATAGAAAATCAGCAAATACAACAAACTATAAAAAAGGAAGTCGCTCCACCACAACAGAGTCCTGTACATCGGCCTTTTACACCGATGGATGTGAAAAAAGAATTACTTGATGAAAGCTCACAACAATCTGCTACTTCTGGTGTTTCCACTGCTTCGGACCAAGGTAAATTAGATCAACCAATGAAAGAAGAATTTCCGGAAAATGTAAATATGGATAACACATCAGAAACAAATGCACCGGAAACACCGTCTGAAGCTAAGAAACGAAAACGTCGTGAATATCAGCAGAAGAAACGTAAACAGATGCAAATGAATATGAAAGCCGCGGCTGAAAATAATTTGAACGCGGTCAACGCTAAAAAGCGACCTCGAAAAGGATCCAGATATGAAGAAGATTATGATACATTTATTGATAACTTAATGGCTCAGCTAAGACTGCTTCCGCCGATGCAAATACAGGAACCGGCTTTAACTACAAATTTTGCAGTTTGTCCACTGTTTGGATCGGGAGACTTGACAAAATTGAAGAACAAAGACTATGATATTTTAAAAGGTGATCTGGTTGGCGAATTCGGAAATGCTAAAATTCCAAATGTGGGTGATTATTACAATACTAAACCATTCGGTGACGAAGAGCCATTACCTGAAAAACCGCCCACTTCCACACAAAGAGGTTTCTATGACCAAGAGTTTCAGCCGATCATGTTTGATGAAGATCCAGAAGACAAGAAACTTGACTTTATCTGTAAAGAGCGAGATACAGACACACCAGACACTATTGTTAGCTGCTCGAGTCCAGAAGGGTTTGAATTTGATCCTGTGGATCGGTTTCCTGGACTTAAACTTATTGACGATGAGGAAGAAGAAGACGATGAAGAAACACCATTGTCTGGTCGAGTTTCGCCTGTCATACCGCTCATTGCGCCCATTCCAATTAGAGTGAAGCCTCTTACGCTATATCAAGTGAAAGATGAAGAAGACAATCAGAAATCATTGAAGTCTATCGACAGTGATTCTCCTGTTAAAACTAAGATGGAGGATTCACCTGGAAGCACGGAAAGCAATGAAAATGTAACTGTAACACTAACACTTACATCTGGTGCCGCTGAAGATATACTAGGGGTTCTGAAGGAGCTTGCGGGAATTTTACACATTCCCCCTCCGACATCCTATCAAATTATAGAAAGAACAGCCACACCCCCCTCACACAAACTTGGACTTTATAGGTCTAAAGGCAAAGACGGTAAAGAGGGGACGCCTATCGATATTCAGAGTATCTTGAACGGTGCGGCGAAATTCTGTCGACACTGTGACGTGGTAATACTAGATTCTGTGGTTAGAGCAAAAGCTTCAGAATTCCCTCTACTTTCCGCCAACAAAGGAAATGCAGAAGAAATATTGTGCGATAGTGACTCCGAGTTATTTTTCTGTAGCACGCAATGTTATGAAAGATTTGCGTGGCGGCCCACGAATATAATACTGGATGGAAAATCAAAGGTTAGTATTAAAGAAGATACAAAATCCGACACCGAAGCTAATATATCAAAAGACCGTGATGATTTTGACACCGCATCGACAGAAAGTATGGAAACCGATGACTTAGATATAAAACCTGATATCAAAGATGAAAAAATGGATTTGTCATTTATGGATTCGTTGGACAACGACGAACTGATGAAGGAGGTCGTCGATGACGTCAGTGCCTTGGACGAAGACTTGAAGAGCGTAGAGCAGGAAGAAAAGAGTAATCAGAGTACAGAGAAAGAAAAGTTTCGAGGCATTCGATACAAGTCGTGGTCGCCGGGTTGTATAGGACCGCCCGTTAAATACAAACGTCCCACCGACAGGGAGCTGACAGAATTGGTGTTCCGAACAGGGGTAGCCATTATGCCTGTTACGAATGAAGACACTCGAAAGTGTGAGTTGTGCGGCATACAGGGAGACGGAGTGGCGGATGGTGTGTCGAGGCTGCTCAACTGTGACGTGGATCGATGGGTTCACCTCAACTGTGCGCTGTGGTCCGAGGGCGTGTACGAAACCGTCAGCGGAGCGCTAATGAACGTGGACACGGCGCTGGCGGCGGGCGTGAGCGCGACGTGCGCGGTCTGCCGCAGGCTGGGGGCCACGGTGAGGTGCTTCAAGGTGCGATGCGGGAGCGTCTATCACCTTGGATGCGCCGTCAAGGACAACTGCGTGTTTTACAAGAATAAGACGGCATTCTGTGCGTCTCACGCTCCGAAGGTAAGACAACTCACAATAAGATATTAAAAACACGTAACTTAACTCTAAGGAAATTAGCTATCTACCTAATGAAACGCTAACAGTTAATGACTGACAGACAACGTACAACCAGAATCATGAAACGTGGACCTAGAATCATGAAACTTGCTACTTAGGTTCCTTAGATACTATAAGAAAGGATTCTTGAAAATGCATCTCCTAAAGTGGTGTTGGGGAAAGAAATTTTGTCAGTTTATAGTACTTGTTTTGAACATTACGATTACTACCATCATAAGCAACCAGGTGTTAACAAGTGCTGATTATTATTATCATCAGAACGAGAAGGACAACGAGCTGACGACGCTGAGCGTGCAGCGGCGCGTGTTCGTATCGCGCGACGAGCAGCGGCAGGTGGCGTCCGTGATGCTGCACTCCGACACCAACCACCTCATCCGCGTGGGCGGGCTCATCTTCCTCAGCCCCGGCCACCTGCTGCCGCACCAGCTCGCCGCCTTCCACACGCCCAACTACATCTACCCTATTGGATATAAGATTGTGAGTGCCTTTGTCTTTCTGTTATAGCTCTTCTTTCTCAGTCGGCAACGCTTCGGTGACACCGCTACGAACTACTATCCAATACACAATTTAGTATGATGCAACACAATCAGTGTAAGACAAATCAGATACCTGTTTTAAATTAAACTGTTACTGTTTATATCTGTAACAACCTCTAGAGTCTAAATTAAGCGACAAAATCGCTAAAGCGGTGGTACAAGTTGGGGATGCCGATGGTGTTAGTGATGTATGTGGGCGGCGATGACCACTTACCATAAGGTGGCTCGCCTGCTGATTTCTCTGCTATTGACATATTTTAACGCGTTCTAATAAAGATGTGAGCATGGATGAATGTGTGAATCTGTGTATGGTATGAATAAGCTACAATCAGTTGCAAATAAACATTTGAAAGCGACACACCGTTTTTTTTCCTTAAGGAACTCTCCGTTGACAACTAAAAGACTTAAAGTACTGAACATACCGATCTAAACTCAACCTAATCACCGAAACAGCATAAACAATTCGCCCATAACCGCAGCCCGCGCTCCAAGAGGCCAAATGTGCACCAGCTGTTAGTGTGTGTTGTGTGTGTCAGGTGCGGTTCTACTGGTCGATGTCGCGCGCGAACAGCCGCTGCCGCTACCTGTGCTGGATCTCGGAGGAGGAGGGCCGGCCGCGCTTCCACGTGCGCGCGCAGGACGAGCCGCGCCAGGAGCTGTGCGCGCCCACGCCGCGCGCCGCCTGGGCCAAGGTCGTCTCACAACCTTCACTACATATAATTATAAAATAATATATTTCATGCACTGGCTATGAGAGGAAGAGAGAAACAAAATGTGCACGCCCACTGCTCTCTCTTGCCTCTACAGTAATGTACGAAACGTAACTCTCTTTCTATCTTCACTAACTTATATCTCCCTGTCAACTTCCGTTCGCCTCGCCCGATTACACTTTTCGTAACGCTCTCTTCACGCATTCACCAGCTTACTCCCGAAGTCAAGCGTGCGTAAAGAAGTTTTACTTCAATAAATAAATTCGTTCCTATCGAGTGCTGCGAGCCTTTTTACAGCACATAACAGGAAATAGCCGCTGTCGCCCGAAGCACATACCATTTTTCGACGTTTATTTATTAACATCGATGTTTGGTTGTAGGTGCTAGACGCGGTTGGCGCGCTGCGGGAAGCGCGCGGCGAGGACGGCGTGCTCAAGCTGTGGCCAAACTACGTCACCGGAGAGGATCTGTTCGGTCTCACGGAGCCGGCGGTCGTCAGGGTGCTGGAGAGCTTGCCAGGTAACTTGGCTTGTCAACGGTGTCTGTGACACAATGCCACACTAGTCTGTTACAGCCGGGCATCGTTAATTAGAACAGTGTTTTAGAAGTGTAAATGAGAGCAGATTTAAAAGTTTTTAAGTTGGCAAACTTAGCGAGGCAATGTTTTGTGTAAGTTTATAAAATTTTAAGTGTTTTTTTTTTGAGTATTTATTTTGTGTATATGCAATGGTGTATAACTTAACGGTGTAATGGTTTGCATATTACAAACTGAAACACTGATTTACATTTTTTGATTACGTTAAATTTTTTCAGTAAATTTTTAAATTTTTTCAGTAAATTTTTTCAGTACATACATTCATGAGACGCATGTCGTTTGGCAGGTATCGAAACACTGACAGACTACCGGTTCAAGTTCGGGCGGTCGGCGTTGCTGGAGGGCGGGCTGGCGATCAACCCGTCGGGCTGCGCGCGCTGCGAGGCGCGCTGTCCGCGCGCGTGGCGGCGGCCCGCGCGCTCGCTGGTGCCCGCGGGCGTGCCCGCCGTGGACACGCAGCCCGCGCACTCGGTGCACCCTACGCACCCCGCGCACCCCGCCTCGCCCTACTCCAAACAGTTCGTGCACACCAAGAGCAGCCAGTACAAGAAGATGAAGCTCGAGTGGCGCAATAACGTCTACCTCGCCAGGTAAAGCTTGAATTATTTATCGTAATAGCGAATTATTTATCGTAAGTATCGATAAAAAACGGGAAATGTAGCAAACACGTTTGGCGAACCCCGTAATTCATTTTTTCCTGGCTGAGGCAATCATTTGTATTTGTTTAAAGTTCAATCAACACATTAATTGTTTCAGATCCAAAATTCAAGGGCTAGGGTTATATGCTGCGCGTGACTTGGAGAAACATACAATGGTGATCGAGTACATCGGAGAGATCATTCGATCAGAATTGTCCGAGTTACGAGAGAAGAAATATGAAGCCAAGGTAATGAATATACTTAATACTCGTATGTTGTATTGTATGTACTAAAAATATATAATTCAGTATTTATTTATGATACTATTGTACCAGTTAAAGCTCTTTAAACACACTGCAGGCACCAAAGGAATTCAGAACTTTGAAACATTAACATAAACTGACTAGACTTCTCTATGCTTCGGCGATGATAGTGTATAAATAAATTAATGATTTAATTAGTTGATTTCTCAAGAGCAACAGTGCAAGAGCTGTTATAAGTTAGTGCGTTCAATATTTTTAACTCCATCGTTATTTACCTTTAAGTGCAAATTTAAGACTTGTATGGTTTTCTCATGGATGCCATTGTTAGAGCAAGAGCATATTAAACTGGGACCACACGGGAAGCACCAGCTTTCAAATAAAAAAAGAATCATCAAAATCGGTTCACCCAGTCGCAAGATCTTAGGTAAAAAAAATACATAAAAAATACAGTCGAATTAAGAACATACATATACATGATATAATCACGCCTCTTTCCCGTAGGCAAAGACCACTTCTTTCGACTTGCTACGATCCTTACATACTTGTTTCGCTTCGTCCACTTTCATTATTCCCTTCATACATGCTCTTCGGTTTAGGGTACTCTTGACCTGGCCTTTTTTTAAGACGTCCCTGAACCCCCTCTTTTTTTGAAATCGGTTAATAATTGGTACGTGTGGCCAGAACCGCGGCATCTACATGTTCCGGCTGGACGAGCGGCGCGTGGTGGACGCCACGCTGAGCGGCGGGCTGGCGCGCTACATCAACCACTCGTGCCAGCCCAACTGCGTGGCGGAGGCCGTCGAGGTGGACCGCCATCTGCGCATCATCATCTTCGCCAAGCGGCGGATCGCGCGCGGCGAGGAGGTGCGTACTTGCGTGCGCGTTTACGTGCGGTTTTCGACGTTACGTATACGTGTTCGGAAAAAAAGAAGTGTTTTTTTTTTGTGGGTGTGGGTTTTTTTGTGGGTGACGGAAGTTGCGCGCGCCTTTGTAACATACATTTTATTATTTCCAAGATGGCGCCCGCGGCACAAGGGTTGCGACCCCACAAACTTGGATATTTAACTTTACACTAACCCCCTCTTGGGGGGGTCATTCAAGTAATACGTAAGCACTATTTCTTTGCTTTGATTATTTTTGATGAAATGAGGGGTGGCGGAGTCTGGATGGTGATTACGTCAGCAGTATATATTTTTTTACTTTTCCGAAATTTCCACAAAATTTTCTCTCGAAATTCTCATGAATCAATAAGGAAACCATAGAATGTAAGTTGAACCAATGTTTATGTAAGCATTGGGTAAGTGATATGATTTGCTTGCTGACGAGGAGGTTAATAATTGCAAAAAATCTGCTTACGTAATACTTGAACGGCCCCTTGACATCTAAAAAACAAAATAGCGTCCTCTAACAAACGCAACCCAAAATGTAACTTTTCAATGGACTAGAAATATTTCTTAAATCGTGTAAAGTCTGCCAATTTGCAGATAATTGTTGGTTAGGACGATGTGTAACAAGTTATAAGACGTAGCACTAACATAATCGTTTATATCTGCTTACAGTTGGCCTACGACTACAAATTTGACATAGAAGACGATGCACACAAAATAATGTGCATGTGCGGCGCGCCCAACTGCCGCAAGTGGATGAACTAGACGGGGACGAGTGACTGACAGTTGACGTGACGTGTGTCGGAGCGTTCGTTGCGACGAACGTACCGGATGTCGTACGTGTATGGAAACAGATCAGAACGGTGTTCAGCTGGTTGTTAAGTCACGGTTTGCTACCTGCTTTCTATCTGTATACGTAAAATGAAGCGGTGTCTGTACATGGAAGATATTTTAACCGATTTGGGTGCGATTTTTGCACATGTATTGTAGTAAGCTTAGGATGTGTTTTTCAATCCGTTCATCATAAAAAAGATAATGTCAATTTATGAAATTCTATCTAAACATTATTTCGGGTGCAGTCCTAAGGATAGGTTTCTAGAAGCGAAGCGAAGGTTGTTATTAATTATGACTAAGAGTTATGCGAGAGACATGACGAGGGGCCGTTCGCGACGGAGTTTCGCCATTAATAAAGAGAGTCCGCTTTCGTTTCCCAGTAGACACTGCGCACGCACCTCCTGAGGTGAAGTAGGGTAGTTGAAGGCTATGAATGTTAGTTTTGTGTACCAAAGTGATTTTGAAAACTTTAACATAAGCAAATATTAATTTAATATCGTAATGAAATACACTTTTAAAAGCTGACGTGTGATCTAAAGTATCGATAAGACAATATCAAGAGTTTTACAAAATAATCTCTTATTTATCTATTATTTTGTAATTCAATTTAGAAATCGGAGGATATTAGAGGAGATTTGGGTGTACTTTGTATATAATTAGATTAGAAAATCATTGTTGTTATTATATTTCAATGTTCTAGATGTGAATGTTTTGACATTGTAGATTAGGATTTATTTTAAATTTTTGATGTATTTTATGGATATGTGTGACACTGTTCTTTTCTAAAAAATATTATATTTAATTTACTTGTTATTCACGGAAACTTGTTTACGGCTAGTATTAAAATATTCTAATTTCTTATTATTACCAGATAATATCTATTGCATAGAATGGAATTATTGACTGGATATTGTCATATTTCTTTTAATTATCCACATACAATCGAATTGAAAATTATATTGTAGTATTTTATTGTACTTTTGATAATCTCGGTCGAGGTGAGATGATAGGTTAAGTTACCAAATACACGAGTTTGCATTTAGTGTCGCGTAGCACGAGTCACGAGTCACTAGCGATAGATGCCACATTGTGCCTGACCCGTTTTGTAAGTTATGTACTACGTAGGTTTATTACTAAATACTAACAATTCCGTAGTTAACATTATAACTACGGAACACCACAGGGCGCCTTTGTTCGACTAAACGTATACTATATATTACTTTTCGTAGAAAACGCGCACGATTTCACATTAGGTTTTGTTTGGTATGTGTAAATATTACGAAATAAATCAGTACAGCACAGAATCAAGAAATGATCGAACGCAGGTCGGGGACCAATAATAACTATATTTTTCTATGATAGTTAATAGTTTCAACCCAAATTAGGAACCGTTAGTCTCATTTGGCTATTTATAAACGTGCTTATTTATTATCTTAAGTTTATCACTGAAGCTCAGACTATTGCTATTAAAAATACATGTTTTCTGCCGTTACTGAGGAGTATTTTTACAGTCGCCTAGTTGAATTTGTGCGCGGCAAGTAGGTAGTGTAAATTATATAAAATAATTAGGATAGATGTTTGGAAGTTGTGACGTCGCTTTAGGTAGTGATATCCTCTGCTACAACGCTAAAGCCGATGTGTTAGATGTGTACTCACTAGAATCGGCTGCGGTCCCGCGGACTGCATGTAGCAAAATATTTTTAGAATGGGGAAGCCGGCTGCCAAACTTTGTTACAAGATGGCGGTACCAGATATTGTGATTGTGACATTATCAACTACTTATTTCAATTGATTGATTCATAACAAAATGATCTTTTACATCTTTTCAATGTAAAAATATAGGACCTTGTTTATTTCCAAGAGATCCAAAAATCAAAAAGTTGTGTGATTTTTTTATGTAAATATTTATATACTTTAAACTAAAAAATAGTACTACCAAACATTGAAGCCTGCGTTTTACATCATCTTCAGAGCTTTGAGTCGTCTTTCCCGTTGTGAGGTTCAAGTGATGTGTGATCCCGTTTCATACCATTCGAGAGACTTTTAAGTCCCGTAGCTTAATCATAACATACATATATATTTGTAACTTGTATTTCGTACACAAATATAGTGTGATCATCAAACTGAATATTTTAACATACATTTGAATAGTATTTAATGAATTGAAGGAAGGAGTTACTTGTAAGTACTATAGAATTATTTTATGAATCAGGTTTTCATTTATGACCGTTATATAATGCAATGTAATTTTAAGTGTTAACTGTGCAATATCAAGTGGGACAAGTTGTATATAGTGTTTATATCGCATCGGAGAATGTTTTATGAATCATGTATTAGTTTTGTTTTGATATGCATTGTTCCGTTTCAGTAATATTACTACATTGCTTTTCCATCGAGTTATTTATTTAAAGCATTCCCATTCTTTTACTACGAAATAAAGTTCTTTGTGAAAGTATTTCTTTAGAAATATTATATTCTTAATATTTTATTTTCGCATTATTTTCCTTCATTAAAATTTATAAGAATATGAAGTCTTTTATTTTCATAAAATCCAAAACTCGAAGTTAAGTTTATTGTCATAAAAACAGATTTAATACAGTAATTTGATTAGTGGGGAATAAAAATAATAATTAAAACACCAAATTTTGTTTCATATAAATTTTATTACAAACATTGTTTTGGGCTTATACTGCAAATAATTATACCAAAGAAAAATCAAAATAAAGCTGTAAAGTCAACAATTTGCTTTCGAATTATAAACATCCGACCCGCCAGCGCAGTCTACAACGGACAGTTGATGCTATCTGTATGGGTTCCCCATCAATCATCAATGGCACAATAGAAAATTTGTTCACCAATTACATTATTTTCCTAAATAATCGTTCTAATCACTCAACAATCTGTAACATCTCGAATGTATATATTTTTGTTACATAATTTTGTGCCAGTCATTATATTTTGTATTAATATTTTACAGCTGCCCTTGCAGGCCGCCTGGTCTCGCAGGCAAGTATAATTCGAGCATTGCTGATTGTGGATACTGAAGAATGAACGACGGCTGGCTGAGGAAAAAGATTGTTATTACTTAAAGAAAAGTAGTTAAGCTTTAAATAATTCCGAAGGCATTCATATTAACAGCAGATTAAGTTTGGTATTTGTGCTATAATTTACACTAGTCCCAATTCCTTGAGCGTTTTAATAAAAAAAAAGGCTTCATCTCAGGCCAGTCGTAATTACATTTTATTTAACGGAAGTTACATTCGATGAAAATTTAACGTGAAAATAATTATTAAAAAAAATATGTATAATTATCATCGCTATTACAAATATACAACACAATGAGCACTATATGTAGTATAATCGAGTGAAAGCATCACCCGACACAATTGGAATGAGAAACAGAACTGAATAAAATAAATAGTTATATTTCAATCCGATGCACTCGTTTTTTAAATAGACAAGAATATAAATATTGACTACAAAAGATAAGTATAGAACAAGATATAGACGGCAGGATAGAATCCTTGAGACTGGAAAAATAAATACTATGTATTTATCGGCCATATAAATTGCACCATAACCTCAAATTACACTTTACACGGTATGACCAACCCACCCCACTGACCGGATCGAGTATCTACCTTAGTTCTTCCTGCATTATATTGCCTACATTTCCAACCAGTGACCATTGAAGTAAGTACTTATGCGTTTAAAAAAATGTTTAAGAATATCTAGTTTTATCTTCATCTTCTCCATCAACGGTCATGGTTGAGAATAACAACTGTATTTATAGAGGACTACATTTTCGTAAACTGTAATAAATTCACTAAAACATATTACTGTATCATTGTAACATTATTGCTCGACGCAGGTTCATCCACTTTAAAGTTGCAATAAAAGTCGCAAATACTGACACCAATCGACCATAATATCTTATGTAAATACGGGGGCCACATCAGCCCATTTCATTCGAAATCATAATGCATGTCCATGAAATTGTCTAAGCTAAATAAAACGAAATACATATTCATGGTGCTTATTAATCACTGTCTCATACGGACGCAAGTCCACGCAAAACACGCGGACGAGTCAAGTTAAGAGTATGTTTCCCCACAAGCGAGTGACCCTAACAGCACAGAACGAAACAGCTGAAAGCTATTTATAGAAGAGATATTTTAGAACTATACCAATATTGTTACTTCGCTAACTAGTAATGTTTGGCTCGCAACCAGATTTTATTTATAACTATAAAAATATTTTTTTTGTACTCAATGTTTTGTAAGTACTTCAGCAAGCATTCACCTTAAACAATCAACATCACTAGGCTGATTGCAAAACTACATTCAAGATTTATTTCAGACTAGCGACCCGCCCTCGCTTCGCTTCGGGAAACTTATTATCAAGTGCTATGGTTCTTTAAGAGATGGCGCTAGGCGTTCTTATTCTTTAAGTTAGGAAGGTTCACCTAGATGGCGCTGTGCTTAAAACTCGAAGAAATCCCATACAAACTTTCAACCTTTATTTCAACTTCTTCATCCCTTTTTGTCGCAATAAAAGGTAGCCTATGTCCTTTCTCAGGGTCTAAAGATTGTCTGTGTCAAATTTCATCAAAATCGGTTGAGAGGTTTAAGCGGGAAAGCGACACAGACAGACAGACAGACAGACAGACAGACAGACAGACAGACAGAGTTACTTTCGCATTTATAATATTAGTAGGGATAGTAAAATATCAACATTAAAACACTGCAACTTCAGTATCACACACATCTCGAGGGTCATTAAAATACATGAAAAACTATCTTACAGACCTTGCAGTGGAGTAGTAGACTGATACTCCCAAGTTACATTATAATGTTAAAAACTTGTCGAAACTACGCATTACTAGTGAGCGAATGTAAGGCCGCTTACAAACGGGAGCTATTCCACTTATACATAATAAACATAGCCAATTATATACGACTGAACAACGCCTGAGGTAGACCAATACAAATTGAAATATTTAAAGCACTCTGGGTAACCCAAGTGTTTGATGTTCACATCATCAATTTTACTTCACCTTGGAATGTGACACTGCATACATATAAATACCAATTATAAATATTTCTGCATTACAATGAAACCATTTGATTGTTAATTAGTTCCAGTCGTTAAATAACATAACAAGTTTGTATGAACTAAGATTGAATGTGGTTGAGGCTACGTTCGGAGAATATAATGAAAAGCAAACGATCATAAGCGCGCCCGTTGCGCCGGCCGCGGCTTCAGTCGATGTACTGCGCCAGCCAGCGGAAGCCCTCTCCGTAGCCCTGCCGCTTCAGCACCGAGCACATGAACAGCTCCAGCGGCCGCCCGGGGAGCTCTGACCGGGACACTTTGCCCTGGAAAACAATGTGCACAACATGACTAACATTCACTGACAAACTAATAACTTTTTTTTTATTGATTTAAGGCAGCAAACGAGCATGCAGCACCACCTTCCGCCGCCGCCCATGACAACTGCGACCGACTTAGAACAAGACTCATATGGGGACTGGGATAGTTAGTCTGGTTAGGTGACAGTGTTAAAACATTAGTTGGTTAGTTTGTAAGTATGAGGAATGGGACAGGGACTGTTAGTGAATGATAGTCCTGTTAGTTGTTGTTAGTAATAGTCCAGTTAGTAATTGTCGGCGAAGGCAGAGAAGGATACAGACATCTGATAGATAGATAGATATGGTAAGCGCGGCCAACATGAGATAGCAAGAGAAACTACAATAATTGTATGGGGTACAAGAAAAATTCTACGGCCAGCTGAAAAGTTCATTCTGTCTCGTTCTTTTCGTGTCATTGGTGTAAGTAGTTCCTTTTCTTGTGTGAGTGTGATAGATGGCATCCATAGGTCTATACTCTTCTCGGTCTCCGCTAGCCGGTGATCTCGAGTGATGAGTGAGAGAGAGTGTGTGCGAGCGGGGCAGCACTAACCTTGCCGGTGGTCTGTTGGTAGAGGTTGAAGTACTGTCGCAGCTCGTCCTCGCTGGCGGCGCCGGGCTTGTCGATCTTGTTGCCGAGGATCAGCACGGGACAATTGCTCAACGTCTCGTCAGTCAACAGTAAGTCCAGTTCCGCCTATAACATATAATGCAATGTAACAAGGCAAGTCGAAGAGTTTACAGATTCTACTTAAACACGAAAAAGTGCATGCCACTTGAAGAACTTGCTCTTGAAGAAGTCCATGGCCTCTCTATCAATTTGAATTTCCTCGCCGGGCCAAATAAGGTGACAAATAAAATGTTCTTGTATCTAACTACTCGGTATTCGTACATACCAACGGCAAGCAGCACATGGAATCCAGATAGTGAACATTTTAACAAATAAAGGTCTGCGCACATTACATCAATTCAACTCCAATTCGGCTCCAATACAATTTATAGGGAAAAATTAAAATGTGAGCTTTATTTCTTGTTCATTACAGTTGATTTTTCATTAATCTGTCCTTTTAAGTAAGTGTTGAATATTTAACCGTAAGAAACACGATATAAAGCTCATATTGAAATAGTTTCATATGAGTTGAATCAAAGTCGAGTCGGAGTTGAATTTATGTAAAGTGCGCAGACCATAAAACGAACTGTAATTTATTAAATGAGGTGCAATATTGCGCAGAAAAATTTTTGTAGTATAATTTCAGATAACTATGTATGTTTAGGGCACCTTGGACTCGAGAAGTCGCGCGCGATCGCAGGCGTCCACTAGAAAGACGATCGCGTCGACAGCGGGGAAGTAGTCCCGCCACACGCGCCGCGCCTGCTGATGCCCGCCCAGGTCGAACGTCGTGAAACGCATGCTGCCTATCGACAACTCCTCCGACGCTGCAAACATATTGTTTATTAAGTACACTAGTGAATATTTCCGATAATTATATGTGTGGCTTTGTTTGTATCCTCGACTTCTAGACAAAAGCTACTTCCTTCCTTCAAGCAATGTTTAGATGATTTTGATAGAGATGATGAAATATTAAAACTACAAAATATTTGAAACGATAATGTCATCAAATGGTCACTTGTGGAAGCCCTACACATTTTAACATTTTCCAACTTTATTACCTCTTTAAGTCTTTATCTCTATAATATAATACTCTTGCGTTATTGAGTTGCTGACAGACTACGCACAGCCGAAACTACTGAACGCAAGAAGCTGAAATTTGGTATGTATGTATGTTCCTTGGGGAATATAGGGGAGCACTAAGAGAGGATTTTTGTAAATTCCCCTCCTAAGGGGATAAACTGATTTTTTGGAAGCGGGTGTAGCCGGGGGGTAATACTCGTTGATAATAAAATGTAAAGTTTCGCGCCATTTACATACCTACTATTAATATCATTTTTATAGTTATCTAATCATCCTAAAGTGTAATATAGCAATACAGGAAGGATTAAGGTCTCACAGAATGTTAATTTCTATTACAAAATTTGTACAATTATCTCACACCTTGTAGTTGCTTTTGTACATTCTTGACATATGGCGAAATTATTATGAGATGTTCCTCAGCAAAATAATTAAGAAGGAATTAAAATAATTCAGAATTAATTAAATTTTAGAAATTAATTAAATTTTAGAAATTAATTAAATTTTAGAAATTAATTAAATTTTATTAAGAAGAAATTAAAATAATTCAGAATGATATTATATTTTATTTGTAACTTAGATAAGGCTCTGTATATCATTGAGTATAACAATAAGAACATGATCATTAAAGTTAACAACATATAAATGTAACTCTTAAGTGTGGATGAAATGACCCGTATTATCTATTTTATCAATGCTCCAAATAAAAGGATGTATGAGCATGATAACCACTTTGAAGTGGACCTTTTGGTTGAAGGTAAGACTAGTAATGTTTATTGTTGCTCATTAGCGACAAACTAAATCTAAATCATAACAATAAAAAAGAAAAAAAAAACCTAAAAAGAAAAAATACCTGAGATAGTCTCCACTTTTACTTTTCAATATCTGAAAATAACTGATTTTACTACAAATCTACAAATACAGGAAACGGGCAATAGCGGCGGGAAAATAGCAACTAGAAAAACTGGTTTACAATCGCAAAAATTGCAGAAATTAATTAGCAATTTGACCTATTACCAAGGCTTATTCATCAAGGCAAAAGTAAAATGATGCTTGCATAATCATGATACGAGCATCATAAATTATGCATTCATTAACACATTATACTCGTATAAAAATCCTATGGGATTTTGCCTGGCTGGCTATAATAATATAATATAATAATAATAAATAATATTAATATTTTAATTCATTTGGTGAGTTTTGTCAGGTTACTGAAATAAAGTTTGATATATTGTAGACAGACCCATGGGTATCATTACCGATCACCAAAGCATACCGTTACAATAAGCAATAGGACATTGTCGGGTTTTGCAGTAAGTTTGCAGCACTTGCCTACTACTTTCCTTCTAAATGTGACTGATAGTAGGAGTCAGCTGAGTGGTATACAGCCCAATAACCTTCAAAACTACAATATTTGCTCTTTATTTACACCATGGGCAGAAAGCAGTCATTTAAGTCCCAGAGCCTTTTTCATAAAATAATATAGGCAGGATCAGAAATCCACAGGGAAATATCTTAAGAACACTACAGTCAACACTTCATATTACATTTATAGTGTTATGTCAGTTCCCTTTACAATATCAAGATTACAAGCAATTATGTAAATTTGATCTTATCTATTTCTAAGTTAAGTTGTATGCAACCTTTTAACTGAACCTAGGAAAAACTAATATAACTACACAAGTTTATGAATCTTAACAAAACTAATTTATTAACATAATTACTAAGATAAGTTACATGTACGATAAGATGAACAATGTAATCTGAACTGAGATACAATCATTGAAGCTGGGGTATTCCCGAGTGCAGTGTAATAATACTAAATACATCATGTTCCCATTCAATTACAATGTGGCAGTCAAGTTAAGTATTAAGTGTTTAAGTCAAGAGTGCAAAAATTTTTTATAGTTAGCATTCTTTAGCACAGCCCTAAGAGGGCTTAGGGCTATGTTTTCACTAATCGGGTCAATAGGGTGAGATCATGGTGTAACTTATACACTTACTGGGATGCAGTGTAGGTACGTGTTGTGCCAGTCTGTCATCTTTAAGCATGTGAAGCAATGTGGTTTTGCCGGCATTGTCCAAACCCAGGAATAACAGCTTTCCAGACTTCTTGTATAGACCTGAGTGTAAAATACAATGTCACAAGCATAATTTAACTACAAAAAAACATTTAATTCAAAATTATGTTTCTATAATAATTATTCCCTTTATTATGACATTAAAAATAAGGATGCTTACAAGATGATTTTGTTATCATCAAAATCTCCTGGTAACATTAATATACCACTGAAACTACAATAAATTGGAATACAATAGTCAGGACTACCGGCTACATTTTCAATTGACTTAAAAGTAATACTTCACTATAAATTATTTAACAATATGTTCATTTATAGCAATTGCAGAAACAGGACACAAGGTATCATTAATATGTTATGGACTCACATTGATATTCTTAAGAGGAATTGTTGTCTTCGTAAGAAAGTTATGACTAAATTACTCACCCAAAAAACCCAAGACTCCAGTTACCCAATCCCAGATAAACATATTGAATCTGGAATACATACGATTTATTACTTCAACAGTTTCAACACATCGTCACCTTATCCACAAAGAAAACATACGAGTCTAATGACTTGCACATATACCTATATTTAAATCAAGTGTGGTGTCATGCTAACAAAAGATAACAAAAATATTCATCTTCAACAGCCACTATGCCAAAGTCTTGAGAAGAACACCAAGAAGTTAAAATATTGCGATAATGAATTGAGTAATGTGAATGACAAAACGTCATATGCGTAGTTGGAACTTCAGGTTCATACTTCACTAAATGCACTAAATGAAGAGATAAATACTCACTTATTATAATTGAACTAGAATTAACTAATGCTAAAGGAAGTTTATCACAATTTCGCACTTATTAGCAATAAGATACGTCGCTAAAACCGACGCTTTAATATAAATTTGGGAATATACGATAGAACATCAATCTGTTGGCAATGAATGACGTGCGCTACTTCCGGAAGTTGTCACATTGCCATCTTTTGCCTTGCTTTGTAAATTGTTGTCACAGAATACTATTACATTGTTGTAGTCTTGAAAAGACAAGGACAAGGAAACTAAATTATTATGGCAACATAGTTTGCATGGTACTTTTGGAGATGGGTATTTAACCATTATTTATATATTTTACAAAACAAATCCCCCACCGCGACTGTCTGTTCTCAATAAACATAACATAAAAACTACTAAACGGATTTTTAAAGGATAGCTTACTGTATCCATTCTAATTGGAAAGATATATAAGAGGGATACAGTATAATCTTTATCTATTTAAATACGTTACCTAGTCACTTATATATTCCAGACACGTTATGCTATTAATTCATTTCACCATATAATTTAAATGTATATTTTAAAGGAGATATCTCAAAGTGAAACTAACGCGCGTGAAAATAAATTCGTGCGCGGGTTGCGTTTTAGCAATTTTGGAGTGCGGGTACTAGGGACACGTTTCCCGAAGCCGTCTGTCTGATACGTACGATATCGAAAAAAAAACAATGTTATAAATATTATTATACTAAAATGAATATTGATGTATATCTACTATAGTTGATCCATAATTGACCTCCTTTACCACGTTCGCTGCGGAGCACATATACGTCGTGTTTATTTCCAATGAAAATTACGATAGCCGCAGCGAATGTGTTAAGAACTTAAGCGGCCCGTAAACGCTCAAATAATTTGACAAATTATTTGTCAAACTACGTGTTTGGCAAAATATTTGACAGTCTGCGGTCTTGTTTGACGTGTTTGTCAAGCAAACTACGTGTTTGGCGGAATGTTTGAAATTTTTGATGGACGGCGTGTCTGTCAACATGTTTGAAGGTATACAGTCATGTTTGTCAAACAAACTGTCAAACTTTTCAAGAAATGCTTTGTCAACGTTACTCATCTGAGCGTCGGAACGTCTCTTCACGGCGAAAACTGCTTTGAAAGTGAAGTCTTGTTTGACAAACTTGTTTGTACGTGTGCGGTGATGTTTGATGCAAACGTACTGTAAACAAAACGTAAAATTTGACAAACATGTTTGAGCGTTTACCGGCCGCTTTATGCTTAAACGCTCAAAGATGTCATAGATTACAACTAGATATAGAAGCCATAGGTTACACAGACAAAAACGTAAATTTTTGTTTATGACTAAGTTGAAACCATAGATGTTGAAACACTCCGTCGCCGGAAACCTTTCTTTCTAGTTTTTGACAGCTTTCAAAGCTAAAGGTATCCTGAAGATTTTTATGATTTGTTACGTTTAATGAATGATTAAACAAACAATATTGCTCAATAACGTTGAAATAGTACCTTAGTTTTGTTGTTACCTGGTTGTGTAAAGTTATGTGAAGGGATTACTTGGATATTTAAAGGTTAGAAAGTGTTCCATCAAAGTTTTGACATTTTCAGGCTTAGCCATGGCTCCAAGAAAAAACAAAGTTGCAAAAGAGGAGGTCCAGGTAACTCTTGGACCACAGCATTTGGCTGGCGAGACAGTGTTTGGCGTCGCGCACATCTTTGCTTCCTTCAATGACACATTCGTGCACGTTACCGACTTGTCCGGCCGGGAAACCATCGCCAGGGTTACTGGAGGCATGAAAGTCAAAGCTGATCGTGATGAGGCATCACCTTACGCTGCTATGTTGGCCGCTCAGGTTTGTTACATTTTTATATTTGTAAACTAATCAATAACTTTGATGTAACCAGCGATGTTATTAGTATTTACTGAATATGTAATGGTTATCGCCAGCAATGCAAACTGGTTTTATAAAGTACATAATTCTAGAATATTGTGGTATTGAATTTATCAAAACAATAAGTAGTGTATACAAATACTGATTTTTTTTACAATTAAAAATAAAATAGAATAAATTACTAAAAAGTATCATTAAGTTACATTTAATAATTCTTTACAACCATATCATAATTAACAAACTTCTTAACAAATGGATAACACCAGTTAATATATTATGTTTGGGAGACAAATTTCTTCATTTCACACTTGGTGATCTCCCTCACTGAGGCACGGTCACAAGGCATCAGCTATGGGTAAATACGTAGTGTGCAGTGTCCATGAACATTTCATAGAAACGTTATGATAGTTTGTTTTTTTTACGTACAGTAAATGACCACTGCTATCAATATGCATCAGTAACTTCAAAACTATCAATAATGCTTTACTATTTAAAAATGAAGTAGAAAAAGTGCCTTAATTCAATTTCTATGAACATGCACTAGGATGCCCTCTGTGACAGGATCTAAACATACAATAAGTGATCTAATTATTATATGATTTCTTAAATTTAAGGATGTAGCTGAGAAATGCAAGACCCTCGGCATCACCGCTTTACACATAAAGCTGCGTGCAACTGGTGGCAATAAGACCAAGACACCCGGCCCTGGCGCTCAGTCTGCACTCCGTGCCCTCGCTCGATCCAGCATGAAGATTGGTCGCATTGAGGATGTGACTCCTGTGCCATCAGACTCCACTCGCAGGAAGGGTGGTAGACGAGGACGCCGGCTGTAATCTTTAATTTTAAGTGCACTGTGGACTGCAATAAAAGTTTACGGTATTTATGTGTTTGATTATGTGATTTAAAATCTCCTAAAACATCAAGCTCGGTGAATGGTTCACTACTAAGACGGCGACGCGACGCTGGCGGAACGTGAAGAGTTGTAACGTATGAGCAAGTATGGAATATGTCACACAGAGCTGTCGACGCGTCGCGCTCGGCGGGTCGCGTCGCCGTCCCGCCCCATATTTTAGAAACAATACCTACACTAATTATAAACTTTTATGTATTAACTTAAGCAGCAAAAGTTGCATATTTCCATTTATCTTGCAAAGATAAAGAATGCTCTTGAATATCTTTGAATTTTACGTGTATCATCCAGAATAAGATAATATTGATAAATAGTATTCTCCAAATGTAATATTCCACACAAAATATATTTATGGTGTATAGTTATACCATTACGAATCTTACTAACAGTACTATGCATATGCATCAGCATCGAGAGGAGACCCGTGCACTGCAGCACAGTGGGACAGCTGTTATGGTTTGTGAAGTTGATTATTTGACCAGTAACACATCAAAAAAAGTTTGGTGTGGTATTTAGTCAGTTGCCATTTACCATGAAATGGTCTATTTGTGTTGTAATAATTTGGAAAAAGATATACAGATAAAAAATAAAAGCTATTATTTTTTATCTGGAACCTTTATTACAATTTTTTGCTACTTTTTGATAACAACATTAATGGAGCTGGCAGTGTGTTAAATCTGGTGTATTGGTTTTTTGCACGGAATACAGAAAGAAGTGGAAGTGCGAAGTAGGCGTGGCACACGGACTAAGGTTGCGCGGAGCTCCGCGTAATTGCCGGACAACACAATGTCAACTTTATTTCTTAGTTTTAAGTATATAAAATTAGTTGTTACGTAAAATTTTGACATCTAGCGGTGGAAAGAAAATCTTTACAACTGTTATGTTCTTAATTGATAAAGGTAACAAGACACCAAATATGGCAAGGAAAAATAAAAATTAAGATAAACCGTTAAGGTGCATTTTCAACTATAATGAGCCGGTTTGATAGACTATTTGAAGTTGACAAGTACCAACCAATAAAAATGTAAGTTTCTTAGTGTGAATAATACGATTAGGGATTTACTTGTGTTTGCTACCGTGGTTTTCTTATTAATCAACACTTGTACCATTTCCACTTCTTTCTGTATTCCGTGGTTTTTTGGATACTCATAGACAATCAGAAGCCTAGGTCCAGTGAAATTTGAAGTTCTGAATTTTTCCATAATTTTTTTATTTCTCATTCGCCGTTTCATATGGTTTTATATTTAAAAGAAAAAACAAATAATACTGAGAACATTGTTATTTAATTATATATTATTTCATATAAATAAATAGACTTTTGAAATATACATGTTATGTTAATGTTTGTCTATAATAAACATTTATATTATACACATAAACGTGAAAATTTTCAAAGTACATACATAGGCACCTACCTAATTATATCTAGCGTAAAATTAAAACCCGATATACCAGGTCTACATTATTGCACGGTTGTGGGTTCAACGTGTAGCCCACTTATGAAATATAACTGTAAACTGCTTCTACAATATTATCGATTTAGGCAAATGAATATGGTCCACTGTTAAATAGTAGCCAATTCCCATGGAAAACCAGTGGAACCTGGCCGCTTTTCGCAAAAGAAACCGAACATTTTGAACCTTAGTTTTACTGGATTTAGTTGAAATTCGCGTTGTTGGTCTTTGGGCGGTATCGCGCAACCCATTTAGCATCAAATAAACTCCATGAGTGTGTTAAGGTTCGAAAGCTCGGCATTTTTTGCCCCGAAAAGCTGCTTCTTTTTATAAAATTGACCCTAATCCACGTTGAATATGTACCTACTATCCTACCAAACCTTCACAATAAGTGCCTTTATTCAATATCCTACTAGTCATGTCAATTATATTTACCTTCATTAATTGAATTTACATAGTTAAAATTTATTATAAGTAGTTGTAACCGCGTTACAATCATATTTCATAACTGGCTTAACCGCGTTACAATCATATTTCATAACTGGCTTAACACAGATACAAGCTAACTTCTTAAACATAAAGTATCTATATATATTTTCTGTAAGTACCGACGTGAAATAATTTAAACTGATCGCCCACAACAGCTAATGTTTTTTTTGTTATGGAGGGACGCATGAACCAACACCGATGCACGCGACCGACTTGGGGAGACGACTACACGTCGTCGGAGCAAAATTTTACAAATGAGATCAAAGGGTATATTACTTTCAAAACAATGCTCCTTGAGCATACTATTCTAAACGTCTGACAAACTTTACAATTTACATTAATGCAATTTAGTTTTTCAATGTTTATCTCGTTTATTATCTATCATTTAATTATTTTTAAATCGCTTAGTTATATATAAAAGGTAAGTCTTCATGAATATATACACAAGAAAAGCAGGGAAACTAGTCTTAACTGACAATTTTTTTCTTGTTATATGTAGCCATTTTTTTTTAATAATTAACGCGAACCTCCCGGTAATAAATCTATATAGGTATATAACTTTTAACCTTGATTTCATTATTTACGGTAAATGATGTAAGTTAAGATAGCCAATAGGTATTTTCATGTTTTGTAAAGTAAAAAAAAGAGTTAGGATGATAAAAAATGTTCTTTCGATATGAATAATTTTTTTACGTAGTCTGAATAATCACATAATGACATTTACCACTGTATTACCGTCATCGTTGCGCTAATAAATAATAAAATAATGACAATAAAATAAACAGATGTCGTTTTTTTCTATATAATCAGGCTAGTTTACCTCATTTTCTTATAAACACTTTGTGAAGACTCGCCTGATTTACCTGGCACGTAATTTTAGTATAGATTTATTTTTGAAACAACAAACTTTCTTAATTTTGAAAACCTGGTATGTTTTAATACTTTTAGTAGCGCAATTTCACACTTAAATTCAGGTTTTGAAACTAGCAAACAAGGCCATGTCCATACTAAAATTACGTGTTATTTTTCATAAAATATCCTAATAAAAAATTATATATTTATATAAAACACTAGAGTCAAGCCGGTACGAAGCAATAAATATATATTTTTCAGTACCTTTGTTACAAGGCGATACAGGAGGAAGCTGCAATTAAAGAAAATTTAAATAATACTTAAATTAGACTTGGTCACCGAGACCACAGATTGGACATCTGAAAAGGCAGTGATTTATTTCAATTTAGGCTCAAAATTGTCGCGGTTCTATAGTACCTACCACTTGATAATTTTGAAATTTAGTAACACCCCTAACATGTCGATATTTAGCACTCCTAATTTAATCCAAATAGGTTCTTTGACCGAAATACAGTTGAAATGTAAAACGCTCAATACACCAATAGGCCTTAGATTTTTATTATGTTAACTCATGATTTTTAACCTTTTAAACAAGTAACACATATAATTTTGTTGTAAGATGATTTTTTCATTTATTTAAGTAATAACACGTCTATAAAAATACAAATAAATTCATTTTCCTAAACTTTTCAATTTGGCTTTATAAAATATATCGATAGAATATTATTTATATTGAAATTGCACAAAAAATATACGAATAAACATTGTGACAATACGGGGCTGACGTGAGACGAAACATTCCACGTACGCAGCGCCGCGGCTCCCTCACACAAATAATATAATTTTTATACACAAAAGATTTTTTTTACTCGTAGTGGTGGCCAGCTACGAACTGAATGAAACTTTACTAAACGTCGAAGAATCGTCCGCGCGACGGCGCGGCCCCGGCGTGGACCCGCGGGCAGCGGACGAGGCGAGGCTAACGGAGCGGCTCGGACGCGGGCCTCGCGCGGGGCTTGCGCTACAAGGCGGTCTTGAGGCGGATTTTCTTGAGACGCGAAGGCGATGGGTGGGGGAAGGAGCGCCGCTTGGGGGCGCCCGCGAGGGCCACCCCGCCGGGCTCCTCCCACGCGGCGCCCACCTCCGAGGACGACGAGGAGGCGGCGGGGCGCGGGCGGGGGGCGCCGCGCACCGACCGCGAGAAGCTCCGCTTGCTGAGCTTGGTCGAGAGCAGCGACGCGCGCGGACTGTCCGCGTCCTCCACCGAGCGGCGGCCCAGCTTCGCCTTGACCACTCCCCCCACTTGCGTCTTACTCGAATTCGGCTTCCGGATCGCCAAGATGTTGCGCCGCTTCGTCGACAGCGTCTTCGGCTTGGGCTCGTTCTCGGCCAAGTACTTGGTCTTGGAAGTGGTTTTGACCGGTTCGTTCTGGGTCTTCTTGGCGAACTTCATGTTCATATTGATGATTTCGTGCCCCGAGCGCGGCGCCACCAGCGGCGGGCTGCGCTTGCGCTCCGAGTCCGTCTTGGCGCCCACGTACGTGTTCTCCTTCCGTTCGTCCGTCATTTTCCCCTTGGAGCGCGCGTACAGCGGCAGACGCGTCGGCGACGAGGTCTTCGGCCGAAGCCTGGACATCGTCAACTGAAACGGAACGTGACTCTCAGCCGCGCAATGCAACGTTCGAACGTTCGACTACGACAATTCCATTCCATTCCACCTCACACCCGTTAGTTTAGTGCACGTGTTTATGATGTTACTTGACAGTGACACGGAACAACAAAATTCACTCTGACATTAGTTCTTACCCCGATCGTATTAAAAGGCTGGTGTTTTATAGAAGTTTAGGGTGATTTAGCACTGAAAATTAAAAAGGAATGTTACAAACAAAAAGTAATAAAACAAAATATTGCTCATTTCAGTAATAAGTGGTCAGTGTTGTTAGCACAGTATTTAGGTATCGCTGTATGGTGTGACTTGTAATGGATTAGGCATTTGTTGTGTTTTGTGTAAAATAATTAGTGAGTGAGAATTGAAATTCGATTATATTCTAAATAGATAAGTAAAATAAATTAGGAGCATACTATATAATCATTTCAATGTTTTAATTTCACTAACAGACAATGATTCAATTTTAAGGTGAAAAACGAAAAAAACCTCGTACTTTGCAATGGGCCTCTACTGATTTGACTAGTGTGACAATAATGCGACGAATGGATATTATTATTATTTACTCCAAGAGAAATACGTACAAAGTACGAAGCTGGATAGTCTGCGCTCTTTGCCGAATAGTTTCCGACTATGACACAGGCCGGATAGTCTGCTTTACCGACTAGTCGGCACATCTCTAATTTTGATGTATGGGTAATGTAGGTATCTAATAGTACCTAGTGGAGGAATGTCAGAAGAAAATTGCGTGCGTGGTGTTATTAACCGTTACATATAAACACATAAATAATAACATATTTCATAAATTAAATATATAATTCAAATCAAGCATAACAAATAAATACGAAATAATTGAAATAAAGTTTTAAATCATCAAAAAATATTCATAAATGCCAACCCTTCATTTTACTACCTTTAAAATTACCATTCCCGTGAGAACTTCGGAATAAAAAGTATATAAAACACTGTTATATTAAAATACTACATAATAGTACCTACACAAATTTCAAAACGATCGGCAAAGAATTTTAAACAAACATATACTCGTACTTAAACATATTACCTACTATGAGGTTTTTCATTAAGAATAATATATATTATGTTATTTAAAGTATTTAACATGATAATCATAATATATCATAATAATTATGTTGTATAGCATTGTACACAGCGTAGGTGCATTGCGTATGTATGTAGGGATACCATCTCTAATTTTTGAAAAGTCCAGATGTAATAGATAAATCCGGACATTTAGAAAAAAAAAACTTTTATTTTCAATTCAGTATGTTTGATTCAGTATTTAAATGTCGATTGTTTCGGTAAACACTGATCAGTTACATTGTTAAAAGTTTAATAAAAAAAGTGTATCAAATACTTGTTTACAATCTGAAAGGCTGAAACAGAATGTTAAGACCGCACAAGCGCGCGCGTACCTGCGGGCGCAGATTGCGCGTGTGCGCGCGCAGCCAGTCGCGCAGCGCCGCCAGGTTGCGGTGCTCGGAGCCCGGGATGCGCGAGTTGGGGTGCTGCCCCGTCAGGTCCAGGATGGACGCGCCCAGCGACTTGCCGACCTGATCGTTTACTCACGTTCAACTTCTTTTATGTACAGTCACGAGCAATAGGTAATATGTATACATTGTCACGTTTTCTGAAATATCTAATAAGATATAATATACAATTTAGAACGAATTGTTGTTGTTGCTGTTCAAGTTAAGATATTTTAGAAAATGTGACAATGTACACAATACATATTATTGCTCGTGACTGTACAAACCTGACCAGAAGCAGACGACCTACCAAATGGTAAGTGGTCATTGACGCCCACGGACGTCACTATCAAAGGTATTTCCGATGTGTTGTCTTCTGACACACCGACTGACTACACGGACTGATAATACAAAACCAGTACTAATCAAATGTAAAGATTTAAAACGCAATCTATCCTTCTGATTTTTGAAAATGCTTGTCCGTCTCTGTTGTAATAATATTAATAACCCAATATTTTTTATTCTAGAAAGAAGAACACTAAACTTGCGCATCTACCATGCACCTAGACGTTGATATTCAGTTGCGCATGCGCAGTGGCCTGTGCAATGAGCTCGCCCCCCTTTCGCGAGAAATGTATGTTAATGATGATAAAGTTAATTGGTAATTGATTGATTCATTATTACAAAAAAGATGGAAAGATCGATAAAGATTTATAAGCAGAAGGTCCAGAAGACATCGATTGCGTTTAGCATATCTTAGAAAGCGGTACATTTGTCACAATCCAAGACTGGACTGTTTCAGAGCTGGCGTGGTCACAAGACAAGATGGCACATCTGTATCTTTTAACACTAATGAAATGTAAGCACTATCGGATCACCTGAACACCTTATCCAACTACATGTTGCAGACATTTATTGTACTTGAATAGGTATGTTCCATTATATTGCATTAATATTGAAAAGGACAGTGACTCAAAAGAATATCGGAAGATTTTTGAAGAGATTTCACAACATACTAACAGTTTTGACAAAACTACAATCCCTACTAATATTATAAATGCGAAAGTAACTCTGTCTGTCTGTCTGTCTGTCTGTCTGTCTGTCTGTCTGTCTGTGTCGCTTTCCCGCTTAAACCTCTCAACCGATTTTGATGAAATTTGACACAGACAATCTTTAGACCCTGAGAAAGGACATAGGCTACCTTTTATTGCGACAAAAAGGGATGAAGAAGTTGAAATAAAGGTTGAAAGTTTGTATGGGATGTTTTAAGCACAGCGCCATCTAGGTGAACCTTCCTAACTTAAAGAATAAGAACGCCTAGCGCCATCTCTTAAAGAACCATGAAACTTTATATTTAAGCACTTGATAATAAGTTTCCCGAAGCGAAGCGAGGGCGGGTCGCTAGTAGAATATAATAATGGAAATATAATGTATACTGTAAACGGTCGAACAAACTGCGTGTATACGTAAATACTTTTTACTTAATGGGAAATGTATTAACAAACCTTCATTGGGTCTATCTCTTCGAAAAAATCCGAATTCTTAGCGCGTCTTACCTGAAACGGTGTTAATGTATCTGAAAATTAATTTCTAACAATAGAATTTTATTTAAGCGCCGACCTGCCTACTATGTAATTATTATTTACAAACTATGTTATTTAAATGAGTCAGTATCCGCCTTAAGACAGTTTGAATTTAGTATCATGTTGTGATATTGGATGTACGTGAAACTATTACAAATGACAACTTAACACAAAATAACATTCCGTCGTTGGCCTTAGAGCAAAATTCAGGTTAGTAACAAACTACATAATTATATTGCACAGCATTGTACGGGCGGAAAAGGCGTGGGATATGTACAGGTTCAGAAGATGTGCGGTGCGATTTACGATTTGTTTCCGCACATGTTCTCCAATTTATGACAACCCATTTGAGATTCAAAAATTTTCTAGTCTCTCTAAATCAATTAATTGCAAGCTAATGGAATAACTAAAAAGTAAAAAAGTAGACTTTTTTAAGTTACACTAGAATTTATGTGACCTCATATGATCAAACAGCTTTCACTTTAAATGTTTTAGTCAGAAGTAGTTGAATTACTTTTAGTTTCGATAGTAGCAAAATATAATACTTCATTTTTTTAAAGATCACTTCAATCACGAGCAATAATATGTATACATTGTCACGTTTTCTAAAATATCTTAACTTGCACCAATCTAGAAAGAAGTGAAAAACAATTCGTTCTAAATTAACTAACCATTAAACGATGTCAAAATAAGGTAATATACAATTTAGAACGAATTGTTGTTGTTACTGTTCAAGTTAAGATATTTTAGAAAACGTGACAACGTATACATTATTATTGCTCGTGACTGTACGTACGGCACGTGCGTTGTGCGTACGGCGCGTGCGTTTACCTCCTCGAATATGTGCGGCGTGTACTTGGGCGGCGCGGGCGCGCCGGCGGCGGCGGCGGGCGGCGCGGGCGCGTCGCGCAGCGGCGGCGGCAGCACGTTCACCAGCCGGCCCGTGTTGTAGTTGCACTCCAGCGTGTACGAGCGGACCAGCCCCGTCGCCTTCAGCACCGCCACGCGCCCGGAGCCCTCGCGGGACATGCCGTCGCGACGGTCCCTAAGCGACAGATCGTGTACGGCCCGTTGTAGTAAAATATATTAGCGCGGTTTGCTGCCGCTATGGGTAATGGAATATCGCGCGAAACGTTATACAGCCTTGTTAGGCGGTATGTTTTATCGTGCTTCGGATAACAAGTTCCATTGGACGATGTAGCAGCGACAAAGGAATATCGCTTCCATAGATGAGAATTAAATATAGCGGCAGCGAATAACGCGTATATCTAAATAGATAGCGATAGCATATAACCAGGCGGCAGGCGGCAATATATATTCCAACACTTTGTAGCCATTTATTAAGTTTATTTATTAAATGAACTGATTAATCAATCAACATTTTACAGCATAAAATACAGTATTATGTGTCTGTGTGCGTGCGACTCACTTGAGGTACATGTTCCGCTCGGTGAAGTTGCACGAGGAGAAGTGGAAGTGCAGGTTGTTGAGCGACATGATGCGCGGCAGCAGCATGCACTCCACGCAGCGCTCCACGTCCTCGAAGTGGTTGCCGTACATGAAGATACCTGCCGAACAGACACACATAGATATTCCATACAGCTGGCATACCGGTTAGTACGTGGTCACCACACGGGGGTCACCAATTCGTTTCGACCTAAAAAGTAAATCACTAAATGGCAATAAGTTTAGTCATTAGTATAGGGTGCGAAAGAGTCTGTTTGTATGTCTGCTTATGGTGTACTCGACTCATTGGTAATGGCGTCATGATCCTGCCGTTCATTGTCTATCATGCACCCGTAACCCTCTCATAGTTATTTCTTTATGTGTCGAGGTTCTAATAAATGCACTCATGTAGTTATTTAACGATACACTTAAATCACATGTATCACAAATTCCTAAAAAATAAAAAATAAAATAAGCCTTTATTTCTGCCACAAATTTCTAAATAACCCCTAAATAATCCTAAAAAAACCCTACCTCACAGTTTGTACGAATAGACTTATCCCTTCAATGTGACGTAATTAAACGTATGACACCTAATTGAAAACTGATTTTATATTACCT
Organism: Ochlodes sylvanus; assembly: GCA_905404295.2. NCBI lineage: Eukaryota > Metazoa > Arthropoda > Insecta > Lepidoptera > Hesperiidae > Ochlodes > Ochlodes sylvanus. The sequence continues at coordinate 10,851,326 of FR990131.1, forward strand.
TTTTTAGACGCGTGTCCATGAAGATCTATGTACAGGTAGAGGCCAGATTCCGCTTCCTTGGGCGGGCGGGGCGGCGCGGCGGCGGGCGGAGGAACCGGTTTCTTCTTCACCAGTTTGATCGGCGCCGATTTCGGCTTATCTTCCTTTACTGGCGATGTTGGTTGCTAAAATGATAAGACAGATCTTGATGAATATAACATATTCAAGCTAACGGTCACAAACTGGTACACATCAAAATCTATTGGATGATAATAATATTATAGTTTTATTTTTGCAAATATCTCTTATAATATCGAGAATTGCAAATGTGCTTGGCTAGGTTTGGCTTCAATCCTTAATGGCTCACTACTGAGCACGGGGGTCTCCTCATCGTCTAGGACGCCTAGAGCATACTCCACCATACTGCTCCAGTGCGGATTTGTGTAGTGGCCAATCCAAGTATCGGAAGCTTTTAGACCTCCGACATGACTGAACGACTGCTCTCTAACAATAACAACCTGGACCGACGTCTGTACGCTCCGCCGCGCTCAGCAGCGCGCACACAGACCAGCCCTGCTGACGTTTGTTTGAACAACATTACAGTCTAGTTGTTTAAGTTCACTCCGTCCTCACCCGAGGTGCGGGCGCGTCCGTCTGTGCGTGCGCGGGCCGGCGCGCGTCGCCGCTGTCGCCGCCCGCGCTCTGGACCGACGTCGTCTCCACAACCTTCTGTACCAGATAACACGCCATATCATGTATATTATTATACTTGCTGCTTAGAACAATTACTATAGAAACCAAGTCCGCGCGGCCATTTGAAGCACCTTAATTGGAGTCAGAAATGACTCCAAACACCGGGCAGCTCCGTAGTGTTCAATGTCAACGCACGCCAAACGTGTCTCGCGAAAAAAAAGAGTTATGACGATTTGTCCAGTTAACTTGTGTCACAAAATATCTGAAAAGCTATTTATGTATTATTGCTAAAAACATAATATGATTATCCGCAGCCGAATCATTCCCCGCTTTCGGGAAAGTTTCGGTTTAGTGCTTCACTTTAGACAGAGCGCTTGTATGAAGACTCTATAAGACGACGACGAGAAGAAGACTCTATAAGAATTCTATAGTGTAATTATTCTAAGACTTGCTGACCCGACAGACCTTAAGACAGGAATGTCTTAACTATGAATATTGAACTCTAATACTTGCAGCACGCATTCTGTCAAAATGTCAAACGCCATAAGGTTACATTAAAAAAGTTGATATTATTACTTGTTGTTACAGATGTCCATGGGAGACGGTTACTTACTACCGGTGGATCGTCTGCTCGTTTTTATTGGCCTAACGAAGTCATTATGGCGGAATTAAACTTCGATCGGATATAATGTGTACATCAGACATGAAAGGCCAGAACTAGCCTAGTCTCTCAATATTATTACTAGCTAGCCAAGTTAACTAGACAATTGAAAAACGCGAAATCATCGGCAAATTATGCAAAGTAAGCAAAATGGATGTCAATTAATTAAATATCAGTGTTTATCTACACGATACTATTAACACAATAAATATGAAGGGCTTACCGTAACAATCTCCTCGTTCATATCCGATAGCATGTATCTTTTGAAGCAATTCGTACAAAAGTACTCGCTCTCGGCCTCTGCGGGTTCTTCGGTTTCTTGGAGCTGCGACAAATGTCAACAATTGAAATTATACTTAGGTAAACTAGCCAAGCACTTCGCTGTGGTAACAGTTACCGTAACAAAAAATTGAATTGAGAAAAAAATGAGATTTCCCATTCCCGTTTCTCAATTTTTTTATTGAAGTGAAATTTCTTAGTGGACTTCGCAGATGGTTGCGTTAAATGTTTAACGCTACTGTGGTGGAAGAACGTGAATCACGGGAATGGAAAGGAAGGGTACAGACGTGCATAATCCGTCGCCTGAAAATAGTAAATAAATTAAGTGATTTTTTTACTGCAATACTTTTTTTATACAAACTATATTATCATTTTTTCAATGAGTTACTATATATTTTGATAGTACAGCTCGCCAACAGTAACCAATCAGAAAAAGTAAATCGGTCTGCTTCACGTACTTAGTTACATTTTCAAATAATACTTTTACTGTGGACTTAGCTTCTCATGTTATGACAGTATTAATAAAGTTATTGTAATACTATTGATACTTTACTGACACTGATAACCTGATATATTTATATTAGTATCGATATTGGTATTGTTAGTACTAATACTACCTGTCGCTCTTGGTCATCGATCTGTTGTCTCTGGTGCTCTCTATATTCGTGTATCGAATGATAAGTTGTTGAATCATCACGCTCCTGCACAACAATAATAATCTATCATTAGAACAAGTCAGTTGTTGGTGACCCTATGTGCCTACCGAGGGGTCTCTACGCTAATTTATGAATTGCCCCTAGATATGCTACGTTTACAAAATCAAAATCATTTATTAATGGCTTAGGTTTAAATGCCTACCAGAAATGCACATAAATTATTTCCAATAAATACAAAATATCTACCAAAATGGATACTTTGTTCACCAAATTGTTTCTTGAGGTATTATAGAATTGAAGCAAATTTCCTTTTAATTGCATTAATACCGAGCCTAACCTAACCTAACCCACGGCTCCACCTTGAAAGTGCTCCATGTTACTTTGTCACAGAGGTCGACGGGACCCCGCTTCGCGGGGTCCCTTTTTTTCGGGTATAAAAAGCAAGCCTAACCTAACCTAACCCACTTATTTGGCGAGCAAAAGATCGCTTTTGGCAAACTAAAGTAATTTTATTTCGTACTTATAACATATTTTTTGTACCCTTTATTAATTACTGAACTATTAATTTGGTTTATTAATGCTTTATTAATGTACACAGTACCTGATTGCAGCGGTCCGCGGCGAGCGCGGTGGCGCTGTAGCCGGGCACCATGGCGGCGATGCCGGGCATGGAGCGCTCCAGCTGGCGCACGGCGCGCCGGCACTCCGCGCACCAGCCCACGCGCACGCGCGACGCCGCCTCCGCGCTGTCCCTGTGCACGGGCACGGATATGTTATTAGCGTATGTAGTTGTATGAGCGATTTCACACAGAATCCAGTATACCGGACCCAGTGAAAAATCCCACACACAACGGAAATACTGACCCGTTAAAACGGATCCAGTAAAACGGACGTTCTGTGTGAACGCGTCCTTAGTGGTCGCTTGCATCACTTGAGGAATCTATATCAATAATAATCTTTAAAATCTTTAATAATAAATAAGTTTATCCTCTTATTTATCCCCTCATGGGGGGAATTTCCAAAAATCCTCTCTTAGCGCTTCCTACACTCCCCAAGGAACATACATGCCATTTTTTCAGCTTGTTGCGTTCAGTAGTTTCAGCTGTGCGTTGTCTGTCAGTCACTCAGTTGATAGATTTGTCAATAAAAACTATCAATATAGTTTAAATAAGTGTGTGACAACAATTCTGCCTGATAAATGGTGATCTAGTCTTGGGTGGTACAGCGCAATAAATAAAGTTACGTTAAAAAAAACGTTTTTAATTTGCATAATTGTACATGATTAAACATTATTCACCCGTTACGGAACGTTAACTCACCCGGCGACGGAGGAAGACGATTCCATGAGCAAGCTGATGCTGTTCTTGAGCGTCTCCCGCAGGGGCCGCAGCGGGTTGACGCCCTGCAGGTTGAGCTCCTCGCTGGTGCTGAGGTGCACCGTGGAGCCCAGACACGAGCGCAGCAGCGCACCGTCCAGCAACGACCCCGTCTCCAAGTTGGTGTTGGACCCTGTCGGAGACGTGTTGCTCGTCTGCGACGGCACTTCTTGTAGCTTCATGTCGTACACCTACGATCGTAAGTAATATTTTAAAAACAAGCTTTATTCATATTATCATTGTATTTTACAAGTTAAGCCCTTTCATTTCAAACCCATTTCATTTCAAACAAAATGTAATAATATCTAATACGCCATTTTGTTGCGGCGGCCATTTTGTATTTATAATAATACTGTTTATATAAAATTGAGTTGTCAATTCCAAATTTTGAATATTAGAGATGCGTGTTAGAACTTATACCGCTCTGTTCGTGAGTCCAAAATTCAACCCACGCTATCATTGTTCTTTCAAAAAAGTCGCAAAAATGATTATAATTAATTGATAAGTGAAGAAAAACCAGTATCTAGTAATTTTCCACGACCGCTGATATTGATTTCACGTGACGTTCAAAAAAGCTTTAGATAAAGATTAATGAGAAAGCGATAGGTAAGCTCTTAGTAATTAGCTCGTTGGAAATATTAAATTCATAATTGATTGGAATTTATCTATGTTACGCGATAGTTAAACACTAAGCCCTTTTATCAACTTGTTAGGAAACAGATATTCTATAGTTGATTTTGTTTATGTTTACTGCTAGGTAAATCTAAAGCATTCATTATGTATCATTATGTTGTTTCCTTGTTTACATACTTAATTATTGTTAATATTAAGCATATTTTTTTTATTTCTTAATTATTAAAATTAGTAGAGGCCTAGTGTTCGCCCGGGGTAGTAATACCGCCACGGTACTTAGTACCATTTTTACCATGTAATAATTGTTTTAACAGCAATTGTGTTCCGCAAAGGTGTGGAAAACGTTCAACTTTTTTAAAGGGTAGCCCTTGAGGACTGAGATGCAGCATATCTGTGACCAAATTGTAAAGACATTCTTACTAACAACTACTAACTAGATTATTACTAACAATAACAAACAGGACTAACTTCCACTAACAGTCGCTGTCCCAGTCCTCATACTTACTAACAAACCAACCACCTAATATTGTAACACCGCCTCCTAACCGGAGTAACTATCCCAGTCGCGATTTGAGACTTGTTCTAATACGGTCACAGTTATCATGGGCGGTAGCCAAAGGTGATGCTGCATGCTAGTTTGCTACCTTAATTCCATAAAAAAAATTATGTTCATTTCTATTGAATAAACTTAGCGACATCACGACCTGTAAATTTGGTTACGCTACGATCTCATAGATTTCATTTAGGTATTAAACTTTCGATGTGACGTGTTCGATGTCATAAGCTTCGATGCAATGTAATTTAATGTAGCGGACCGATACCATCTGGTGGTACTGATGTCGGTGATACACATACACACACATACATAGACAGAGATTTAATTTTTTTAATGTCACCTGTTCCGCCAGATTGGCCGCTTCGCCAGTCAGCGATTTGAGGTCTCTCTTGGTATTATCCACCGATGGCTGCTTTATAGTCGAAGAGGATTTGTTCACCGACAACCCTTTAGCCGACTTCTCCCGTTTGAACGGCGACGTCGAAGCACTATTCTTTTTCGCGTCCATCTATAAATAAATAAATAATTAACTAGGGCTGTCAAAATCTGAAAAATTTTCGGAGTAATTATTTGAATGTGAATTGAAAACGAAAACTATATTGATCTATACCCCACCTCGACGCTTTCGCTAATATTTTGTATGCTACGCGATGTGAAGCTCTTGCTGTCGTCGCAAATAGGGTCTTCGTCTTTTTCACTGCCAAAGTGGTAATACCTGACAAAATAAAAAATCAATTCAAATTAATACACTCATATTATCGGTACTAAGAATATATCAGTACTAGTAAACCCGCCCTCGCTTCGCTTCGGAAACCAGTCCCTTAGTACCCAAGTCCAAAATTGTTAAACGTAACCAGCGCTCGAATTTATTTCCACGCGCGTTATTTTTCATTTTGCGAAAACTCCTAAGATATTTATTTAAATTATATGGTGTACAGGCTAATTATAATGTGCCTGACCATATTTAAGTCGATAAAAATTAATATTGTAGATAAATAGCTTTCCAATTACCGCATTGTATGTGACCATTTTTTTAAAACTTAGAATGGGTATAGTAAGCTATCCTTAAAAGATGCATAATATTGGGTGCACATAATTGTGTATAATCATATACTATTTATTCATTATCACTGACATCAAAACTGTTGTTTGTCCCGACGGTAATGGATCCAGAAACTCTTCACTGGACGGGTAGAGTCTCTAAAAACATGACTCTTTAAAATTTAAAATTGATGAAGATTTACGAGTATTTTCCCTTGTATTACGAGTTATTTGAGCCAGGGTTTTTCTATTCACTTATAGTTTTTTTTTTTGAAGTTTTTTAAATATTGCATGCCTGAAATAAAGATGTCAATCACCTAATGAGTGCCCGTGACGCGTACACCGACGGATGGTACAGCAGCGAGGGGTTCAGATACACCCGGTTCAAGTTGACCCCCCGCGTGTCGGTGCGGTAGTGTCCGCGCGCGACGCCGTCCGGGTTCAGGAAGGGGATCATCTTGAACACGTAGTACTTGCGCAGGTGGATCGCTATCGGATCGTGCCGCGTCAGCAGCAGGTTCAGGAACCCGTTGAACACGAAACTCGACGGTGTTTCGCCGGGGTGCACCCGCGCCGATATGAATATTATCTGTTGAACGATTTGCATTAAAAGTTAACTTTCTCTGGCCATTAAAAGACGTTGATTGATAGGAGAACCAATTTATTTTAATGTAAAAATTATTAATGTAACAATGTTGCAGTAGTTTTTCTGTCTTCTTTGTCGGTTTTACTGATGTCCACGGGTGACTGTGACCACGTGTGATCTGGTGAATCATCTGCCCGTTGGCTAGTTACATTAAAAAGTTACCCAGAAAATTATGCTGAAATGTATATATATATATCACATGACACTACATAAACTTTCCCAAATTATTCAATTAGTTATCCAATTTATTTATTTATAAAGTATTAATAAATAATTGTATTTAAATATAAGTTTTACCTTTTTATTCTGAAACTTAAAGGGCCTTTCCTGATTGTCTGGAAATAGATGCTTCAGCCGTTCCTCTCTCTCGTTGGTGATGCCGTGATGGGAGGTTATAGTTAACAGGTCTACACGTCGCCCTAACATAATAAAATTAGATATTACAACGAAAACATATATTTTATTACATTAAACAGATTGATTAACTGTATTTAAATCACAAAAAAATTAAATTATCGATATATCAGCTAAATCTTTATACGAAAATAATCATGATATCATGTGACAAATAAAAATTTAAACAGATTACTCAAACACATACAAAAAATATTCCAAAATTTGAATAGCTACATAAATAAAATTTAAAAGTATAGGTGTATATTGCTGAACTTTTTTTGCCACGGTGTTACCTTCAAGTGAATAGATAAGACATTCTCTGTAGTAGTATATGTCATCGGGGGACTGCGGAGGAGGTAGCGGAAGCATTTTCAAGTCAATTGAATTGAGAGCTATTTGTAACTCTGCAAACGAGTATGGGTATGTGAAAGCAAAGAATGTAGTTGCTTTCAAATTATCTGATGTTCTATATTTAAAACTCAGCGTGAAGGTATTGTCGTCCGTCTGTAAAAAAAATTACACTTGTTTTATATCTAAAGTTATACAAATATATCAGTGAGCTACTTTTCTGATTGTTAAAGATCATAAAAGCATTGGAAATATTCTAAATAGGACTAAATATTCAATATACAATCATCATAGATTGGAATAGTTAGTGCAATTTTGAGGTAATTGGATAACATTGTCTTAATATGGATATGCCAACCAATCACTCCGCAATATTGGAAAACCAGTTGATAAGTATGTTGAACCAGAAATACTTTGGTCTTGCCTTGGCACATGGTGTTGTCATGAGCAGCGATGACCACTTGTAATGAAAAGTAAGTGAGAAGATGGCACGGTATATCATTAGGCAGCCTACACTATTACCTTCTTTTATCATAAAAAGGGAGGTAAAATTAAGTTTATTTATTATGAAGACTAAGCTAAAGCTGTGTATAAAACTTTATTTTATTTCAATACCGAGTGAACAGGACGGTCTCTTATCCTCTCCCACTGAGGTTTCCCAGGCAGTGTACGAGTCACTGGTGCCATCCCTTGGTTATACATTTTGCCTTGTTTGTTAAGGTTTATGAGATTCAACCGCACCTAAAATTTAAATAAGGTCATGATATAAATAAATTTTAGTAGTTACACTAAGCAAAAATATTAAAAACAACTTTCATTACACAAAATTCAAGATCGAGACAATCTCTAGTATATTAAAAAAGCAAATGTATTCAATATTAATTTGTTGAGATTGGGTTACACATTATTAACAAAAGTGAAAGTTGAAATTTAGCAGATTTTGAGCTTCATATCATTTAATATCCAATTTTACATACCAATACATTTGGCTCGCTTGCCTGTACACCGAAATAGAACCAAGTCCGATTTCCATTCTCAAACTCTGTGCCCGCACAGTCGGGCCGAGTCCAGAGATTAAACTCATAGTCAGGGGTTTCCGTGGAGTTGGTTTTGGGGTTTACGGCTGGAGCTGAAATATTAAATCACATGTTTGTAAAATAAAAAGTTTAAGAGTAAGCTTTGAAATAGATAGGGAATTTAATACAAAATAGTTTATGATGTGGGCCATACATCTATGGTCCCACTAGGGAACAAATTAGAACAGAAAAATGTTTGATTTTTTCATGTAATTCTTTCCTTAGTTTATCATAAATTCAACTTGATTTCTGAACTAAGACAGACTCTTTATTTGATTGTTAATACCAGGAACGGCATTGGACTTTGCATATCTTCAACAATGAGTGTATGAGGGAAGTTGGAAGTGGGTCTTACCTATTAGCTCCGTCGGCACCCGCTCTACATGTCCGAGGTTCCCCGAGTCAAAGTTGTGTATAAAATAAAAACCACCGCACTCTATTATATTATTGTGATCCATAACTAATTTTATTTAGGCTACATTATAGTGATACAACATCTAAATGTGTCACTCTTGTCACCTTTAGGTTCGCTTCCACTTTACAATTTATTTGTCTGATAAAACCTTCGCTTGAATCTTCATGCTTGCCAATTTTTGAATGACACTCAGAAAAGTCAAAAATAAAAACTTCACTGTTTTTCTAAACAAAATTATGTAATTTTGTTGACATCGATTGACGGATAACAGCTGATTTGTTTTATTGGTGATCTCTTTAAATTTCAAACAGTCTCTAAAAGCACCAAAATAAAGTAAAAACTATTCTTTAAACATGCAATAAATTTATATACAAAGATATTTTGGAACTCCTTTATATTTATTACAGTCACTTTTTATTTGGAACAGGACTTTTTGCCATGATGAAAATTATATTCAATATGGCTGCTGGCCGTCCGACACAAAGCAATATTATGTCAGTTTTCTCAGTGGACGTGCATTGGGCTGCCAGTACGTAAAATGATTATGAACCGTTTTTCACATAGAATTTGTTTAAAATCACTTATTATTCATTAATACAAACTCTAAATACATTATTTTTTATATTTTTGTTTTTATCGCCAATTAATTAATTAACTAGCTAGAGCTTAGCGTTGATACCGGTTGTTATATACCGGTATTTTGTAAAAGAGGAGCTCTGGTCCGCTCGAAATAGTTTTAATAAATTAGCGACTCGGCACGTGTCCCATTGCATATTAATTGCACTTACATTACGATTGCCAAGATATAATATGGAACCCACTACAAGCCCTAAAAATTCTTAAAAAATATTGTGAAATGTCTCCTTTCAGCATTGGATTCAATGGAGAGGCGTGCTAAGAGGTTTATTGGTGAAACCAATCAAAGCTTCGAGCCTAGGCGCAGAGTTGCCAGCCTCTCGGTGTTGTACAAGATACAATTCGGAGAGTGTGCGCAGGAATTGCATGATTCCTCCATGAATCCTCCCTCGGTCCCTCCCCTTTCCACCATCGTAGTAAACGTCCCTCCGGTACGAACGTTGCTCATTAGTTCATCGTCTATTATGCATACCGCGAAAGACTGAAATAAATTGCTACCGTGGGTATCGCATCCTATTATAATGTGGGTGTCTTCAAATCAAGAGTGAATAGGCTGCTACTAAGTTAGTGCGCTCTACCACCCAAGACCAAATCAGTACCTATTTATCACTACCTACCATCAGGTGGGATTGTGGTCAAGCATTAACTTATAACAAAAAATATATAAAAATAAAATATTTTTTAAGAATTGGGGATTTGGGTTGGTAGGGGCGCTCCATGTATATAGAATCAATTTCCCCTCCTCATGTTAAACAGTTGAACAGCGAACAGTTGGAGTTTGTTGAGGATCGCTGATCGTTGAAGGTGACCGTCCTCTGAGTCCGACCCTAAAATGTTTATGCGTTTCGGCCACAGTGGGGACGAACTAGAAATCTTCCATCACTTCTTTTGTTTGGCAATTGGCAATGCATCGGTGATGCCTCTTGTAATATTGATGCCTTAGACGACGACGATCAGTTACCAATAGGTAAACAATTATTTATATTTAATGCTTAAAATTATTTTTAAGCCGCTTTAAGGTCAGTGTATGTATTTTGATATGATTGTATTTGTAATTGTATTTTGATAATAATGCGTTGTATTTTTGTTCAGGATGATACGTCTACCTTCAACTTAATAAAAAGGATAGGAATACTTTTTCTGTAATGAAATATAGCTATTATGTGTTTCTAATTGTTTGTGTGTCCCTACCTACTTACCTACTGAAAAAAAACTTTTAGTTACCCAAAATTAGGTACTAACCTACTTTTTATCTTTTGTACAGTTTTTTTTGTACACTTAGTTAAGTGAATTCGACAGGCAACCATCTAAATCAGGATTATGTATAGCTGTATGAATGTTGGGCTCCCGAACAGGGCGGACCTGGGTTCGAATTCTGCACGCGCCTCATGCGTCTCTAATTTTCCAAGTTTTTTTTAAAGTTAGGCGTGTATTAGAAATCAATTATCACTTGCTTCGGAGAAGCAAAACTTCGCGAGAAAAACTTGAAATTGCTCCATAATGTCCTCAAAAATGTAATCTGCCAATCCGCAGTTGGCGCGCGAAGTGGTTGAATCTACCCTCATATTGTAAGACTAGTCTCGAGCCCAATTATGGTACAGTTGAGGGTTTTTATGATGAGGGCTTGTATGTGCAAAAGTTCATTCTTCACAAAATCTAGTTCCATTCAAGTGATTCAGAGATTACAAAGGAAACATCGTTTTAAATCAAAATTGTATTTTCATCGTTCTTACATCTATAACAATATTAAATAAGCTTAATTAAGTATACAATATTATAATAGTTTACTTAGGCGTGGCACTTAACTATGGATTATAAAAAATTACATTCCTTATAACTTCCATTAACTTGGCCAATAAATGCCGTCATCACAAACTTATTCGTACAATACGATCTATCAATAATGTCTACATACGTGTGGACTACTTACATCCTTCTCTTAAACACTTGCTTCCTACAAATTGTCTTTTGTGAGCACAATTACTGATTGCATTATATCATCGAAGCAGTAAGGATAGATAATTCTATGCGAAATGGACGTGATGAGGTGAGTTTTGGCAACTTTTTTGGCTCGTTTACCAAAATAAATATTAAAAACGATACAAGTTATTCAAACCAATCTAATATTGAAGACCATACGAAGGTGCATCTATAAATATATAAACAAAATATCACAATTCGGGACTACACCTAAGTCACACGTTTTATAAGATAACTATATTTATTACAAATAAGTAATAGTTAAGATACATCTACGTATATGTTAAAATATGTAATGCTTTTAGATCTAAACATATTTTAGGAACAGTAAATCTACTGAGCCAAAATTGTAGGATAATTGAGTCTAACGTAAGTATGTAGGTAAAATATAATTAGTTATCTGGTTATTAACAAAATAATAAGCTATGGACTAGATGTCAACTAAACGAGCATTGCAAGCCGTAAGAAATGAATAAAGATTAAGATTTTACAATTGAAATTGCTTTCGTGTTAAGAGTGTATATGAGCATAGGTGTATACTGAGCATCATCAGTCATACAGACGAACACGCAAAATTTGAGCCATTTTTATCTCAATGTGAACGTTTACATATACTTACATATAATACTTAAATAACAGAAGTTTGTGTAAATACTCATTTAAATTGTAACATTCCCCATTTTAAAAGTAGTGACTTACTAAATTAGTAGATGTAAATGCAAATTCAGCTTCATTGTTGTGATATTTATAAAACATACGAATACGAAGTTTTTTCATACAAAAAATTGTGATGTTAAAATTTCATTGCATAAACCAGGTGTTAGAATTTGGTGAGCGCTAGCGGAAGACGAGTGTCATAGTTGAGCAGATATTAAAGATTACTAAGAACGGTACAGACATTTAAGTTCATTACAAGCAATCAACTCAATGAATGACAAAATATAAAGTGTTCGCATCATCCGCATTCATCATTCTGCACAAAAGTTGGAATGCATGTATGGTATAGCGCTGGAACCAGGATTGAATTGATTGATTTTTGGTTACTTTGTCATTCGAGCTTTACTTTCTTAAGTCACAGTAAAAATTGCACAATGCGTCTACATTTAACGCACACGTCTAGAATTAATGGAGAACCATTAATCCAGAAGGATTTAAATCATTTCTCCTCATGTTCAGTTTTGATAGTCGTGATGACGTAAACATGAATATTTCCATTAATAAAATACATAGTGTGTACCTTTTTTTTCTATACAACACGACACTTAAAACGTGAAGAGTAATGACTGGCACTCAACGACATAGGTATAGAGACGCACTGTAACCCCTCGCTGAATAGGTCTGTGAACACGCTCTCTATTTCACACAATTACGGCATAAAAAAACACTGCAGTTATTCATTATAAAATATTCAACAACGCATTTGTCACATTCTGGCACCGATCACGTAAAATTCAACCAGGTCATTCACGTCAATTTGTTTGAACATTGTTTATTTATTTAACTAAATATAACATGAGGGTTAGCCCTTGCCCTCGTCGGGTATGGCGATGGCCACCGACGGCGGCCGGTGCCTCTCAGTTTTGGGAGCACTGCACAACTCGTCTGTGGTCGTTACTTTGCACTCCACTATTCGATAGTTGCAAGTCGATGACCCACAGTCGAAGTCCGAATGTGGCACTACGTTCGGGATACAATTGGCTAGGTTCTTCGATTCCTCCTTGAATGGGGGACAGCTGAAAATACAGGAATAAAAGTTACTTTAGGTGACATAATTATGTAAGGTAACGGTACAATGAGTATAGAGCCAAGACTTGAAATCAAATATTTATATTAATATCTGTCTCGGCTCGGAGTTGAACCTGTGATTCACTTTGGGTTACTGCGCCAAATTCTATCCAGTGACACACAGTTTAAAAAAAAATATATTTACCTTAATGGCGGCGGGGTTGGTGACCGTGACAGCGGGAAGCTGGCCACTTCTCTTGATATCGCTAAAGACTTGATGGACCCAAACGTCTGTTCCGGGCTTAACGGAGCTCCTAATACTGATGCCATACCACTGTAACAAAAAACAGTTCAGCTTAAAGTTGGACGTCAGAAAGGGCCACGAGAAACAAGAAGAAACCGGGTATTTATTTATTCTGATCGACGTTGTTGAGCGTCATCGTTGAGCTGGTGTTCGTGTTACGGAGCTAGCTTCAACAGAACATAATCGCGCCATAGACTCGAGCATTGTTCGAGCAAAACCAGTAGTAGGTAACTGTACCTAACTATACCTGAGAGTAACAGCTATGTCGCCAAAGTTAATGAAGTTCAAGGTATTTGACCTTGTTTTACTACGCTTGTGTACAGTGACAGAAAAAAATATTATTGGTTAAAATAAAAGTTTATCCCTTGCCTAAACTTTTAAGCGGGTTTACTCACACTACAGAATCGCTTGGCACTAGGAATGGCAGCGGTGGGGGGCACGGCGGGTCGGAGTGCGCGGGGGACGCGGGCTCGGCCGAGCGCGGGCAGCGCGGCGTGTCGTTCTCCTCCACCATGCCCAGCCAGCTGCGGCAGCGGCGCCACAGCCCGCTTGGGGTACCTGTCACATCCATTTGATCATCGTCGTGCTACTCGTATGTCACGGGAAAATGATCGTAGTCGTGCTCGACTGCTCGAGCTTTTAAACTCAAAAACAGATATTTGTCGTGCTCGAGCGTACGCGTAATAAAGCAGTCTTAAAAGAAAAAAAAATTGGTCGTCACGGAAACTGCAGAGAGGCTGCGGCTGATTAGAAAAGCGAAAATTGATGTATCTTTTTCCGATCTTAATTCTGATCTTAAAATCCTTTTTTTCGTCAATAGACGACAACCGAGCTGGAGAGATCCATGGCCATTTTCTCCTCCAATAAGATTTAATATAATCTTCTCTTCTAATGTTTTAATTTATTAATTTCTAAGCACTTACGGGAAAATTTCCTGCTATTTTGGGGGCTGAGCGGGTAAAAGTCTCCATGTATGGGGCAGTGGAAAGCCAACCTCCGCTGTCGGCGCTGAGCCGCACGCATTAATATACACAGCACGATTCCTGAAACAGAAATGTATCGTGGTATCAAACATTCCATTCCATCATCGAACAGATGTATTTAAACCTTAGATTTCCTGTATATTATTCTATTAAAGTTATAGTCTAAAAGTTACAATTTGGTGAAGCGAAAGGTGCTTCAGTTTTGTTGGATTGCAATCGTTAAGTCACACCAGACACCTTTGGGTTGAGTGGGAACTTTCTACAAAGGGTTTTTAATGTCAATATTTTATTCAACAATCTCCTCTAGACTCCTTAATTTCGAGAAAAGATCAATGGAGCAGAAAGGGAGATATTAATTTTGTAGAGAGACCCGTCCCCTGCAGTTGGTCTCTTACTTCGCCTTAGCTCAGACTTTACTTACGAAAAACTTTACTTTGCAAAGACTGCAATTTGGTATTTATAGACATGTCACGCTGAGATTGTGCTCAGCATAAGCTAAGACCGCTAATGTCATAATACCACTATTGGTTTCATTACATGCAATACACCTGCAAAGTTTTTCGTAAGTAAAGTCTGAGCTAAGGCCAAGTATCGTCTATAGATCTCAGCCTAAGTAATCAATGGGAAGACTTACCAGCGATTGTCATGAGCACACCAGCCACGATGCACACTGGGCCCAGCACGCGCGAGTTGCCGGTGAAGGCGATGCGCGCCTGGTAGTGATCCGGCTCCTCATTTTCGCCACACCCTCGATATGACGCCGCTGAAAATTAATATGACATGACATTTTTTAGATGTAAAGTCTCATTGGTCTCAAAGAGGATTGGCTTTGATTAGTGTGATTGTACTAAAACATTTGTACACAAATAAAATTAACTTTATTTATTGTAACGTATTTTTGCTGTAGGTATGTGTATTTATAAGTATACGAATATTTGTATGTACGTATATTCATTTCTCTGAATAGCCCTTATGTCTATAGCCATTAAGTCCTATTTGCTGGTAGTGGCTATCTGTGTACTTATAGTCTGGTTCTCTTTCCAACCGCAGAATCGTTGCGGACGGTACGTGTATCGGATTGCAGTGTTGCGCACTTAAGTTGTATTGCATTACTTCTACCGAGTAAGCTATTAGCAGCTAATTGATAAAATTAACTGAGGAATCAAGCGATTTATTAGTCTGTACGGGAAGTCAACTGTAGCTTTATCCCTCTACAGCACGGTGTGACAAGAATTGGATTGAGTAATTTGATTTCTTTGCTTTAAACTGAACAAACAGAACCAAATTTATGCAATTTAAATCTTTTGTTTGTTATTTAAATTCATTAGTGCATGCTGGGTCTGCATTACTTAGTTATGAGGATTATTAGATTAATTTTGTATTTGTATGTTAAAGTGTTGTAACCGCTGGCAGACTTAAATAAAAAATATTGATTCATGTCTAGTTTTAGCCTCAAACTTTAATATTCATGCTAAATGTAAAAACAAGTAGGTAAACCTACGTAATTTTTTTTTATAATGTGATGAATAGGTAAGAGAAATGTAATTGCAGTATGCGTATTTTTAGAGATAAAACTAAAAAGCAGCATCTTTATATTTGGTTGAAGAAAGAAGTTTTTAACAAGATACCTGAATTCTTCTATTTTATATCTTAAATTTCAACGAGATAGGTTTACCCGTGCAGATTGTTTTATTTTTATCTGGCTTTTTAAAGGTAATCTTTGTGTGGCCACGAAGGTCTTTACTCTTTATGTAATGCCAAGTCTTTAAAGTGTTTTGTTGCCGATGGAGCATGCCCAAAAATAAACGAGACGAGATGGAAACAAGCGGTTATGTAAAAATGTGTCTAGTTCATTATGTGCTACATACTGCATATCTTTTACACGTGATGTACACGTGGCGGAATGTTCACTGTACGAGCAGCTTGTAATAAACATTACCATGATTACCCATATAATATCTTTGACCTTATATAACACGCGTCTTTCTTGTTATTATGCACCTATTAGTAAACCCGCGGGAACAAAGGCACAGAAAGCATATCGACAAAAATGGTTAAAATCACTGTTGTGGGATTCATTGCGTTAATAAACGCCCGTAATATTAGATTTTCTTAAATATTTTCCAAGTTCAAAAATCTATCAGTTATCTATGCTTATGATAATATTGTAACAAATATATAGGTATAGATAGATAAGCAATTGTAACAAGTAACATAGACCTTCAGTGGAAGCACTTACAGGCTCATTTTCGTTAATTCCCTAAATAATTTTCCTTGAACTGAACATACACCTACGCGGCAACTTCACAGGGAAACAGCCCACGGAAAACGTTTTCGCTCTACGGACGAGAAAACTTTGCTCGAGACAAAGGGATGTCTACAAGATAAGGGTTATGCGCAGTTAGGGCTATAGATTCGTTGCTGCGGTCTTGAGTTTCGTGTACGTTAATACTTATATGTTGATATGTACTTTACGGAAATAATTATGTACAACTTATACTCGAAGTTTAAGCTATTAAACTGTAAACTGCGTTACTTGCATTGCTAGCTGTATGTATTACGACCTGTATCTTGGTAACAGGCTAAATAATAGTCTCTATCATGATATAAGTATTTCATGTAACGACTCGTACGTGACGTGGCAAAATAGTTACTCTGAGTCTGATAATGTTAAAATTTTATACGATGCGTTGACTTATATGCGATTTTAAGGTAAAGTGTTTTCGAAGAAAATTTTGACGTGTGCAGTGAATACGACAAATTTATAAAACGCCTGATAAAAATCCGTGGCAATAGTTTTAAGTGCGGTTGCTATTTAAACAGTTTTATAATCTTAGTTGGTGGTGACCCTGAATATCGAGAAATGACTAAGATAAATATTAATCTTCGGTTTTGGCTGCTCGTGATATAGCAAATATGTATTCTAATGCTTCGTCATGTTTACATGGCTTACAACCCATTAATGGCCCACTACTGAGCACGGGTCTCTCCTCGTACCTGAGGAGGCCTAGAGCATACTCCACCACGCTGCTCCAGTGCGGATTGGTGGAGGGGTTAGTGGCCAACCCAAGTGTCGGAAATTTTAAGCCGCCCCAAGGTATCCGACATGGCTTAACGACTGCTACCAAATGATAACAACCGGGACCGACGGCTTTACGTGCCCTCCGAAGCACGGAAGCGCTCAAGAAATTTTTGCCACTAGCGGTCACCCATCCAACTACCGACCGCGCCCGCTGTTGCTTAACTTTGTCGATCACTTGAGATCGACGCAAGCCGCCGGGCTATGAGCGCTTTACATAATTATGCATAATTCTACTGTAAACGTGTGAGTATTACCGATTATACATAAATATTACGTACTAGTAAACCCGCCATCGCTTCGATTCGGGAAACCTAACCCTTAGAACAAATACTCGAAAATGGTTAGGTGTGATTTTATAATTGAAGCTTACCACAGTATATTAGTGAAAACCGCACCTAAGACCTACAAAAGCACAGACAAACAGACAAAAATTCTATAAAACATTGTTTCGGGTTCTATTGCGTTAGTATTCCTTCAATAATAGTTTTTATCTTCCATATACAGACAGCGTTCAATTACAGATGTAGGTACTATTATAAAGTATAGATTAGTAATGTAACTGACCAGTAAGTACGCATCCAACGAGCATGAACAAGAAGCCGAAGATCGGCAGCACGATCTGGCAGTTGGCGGCGACCACCACGCCGGCCACCGCCAGCCCGCCCTCCACCTTCTCGACGCGCAGCCGCGAGATGGCGGGCGGGCAGCGCGGCTTGCCCGCCGGCGCGCGCACCAGCGGCTCCCCCGGCGGCGACGTCGTCCTGTAACACGACGCTGCTTTGTACACCGGTACTTGACATATTGTTACTTAGATTAAATATTTACTTAGGTCGTAAACCGCTATTAGTACACCGTTACTTAGAGGAGCGAGTCTTTCAAATGTGTCTGTTCAGTGACCAACTAATTTTTGTTGACGGTGAGCAGACCATCTTCGAAAATAGACATGATTAATGTACAATGGAAGAGTACTTGGTATTGTCAATGTTATTATTGTCTGAAATGGTTTGGAAGACGGTGTACGATACGAATATTTTATTTCCCTGCAAACTAAACTGAGTAACTAGTTAGGTAATTGATATAATTTATTGCAAAAAATTATAATTTTGGATCGTTATAATAAATTATGATCCTTTTCTTCCTGAATTTTAAAAACTTTGTTAAATTGCAATGTTACTTGCTAAGTTTCGAGCAAATATATAATGACTGTAATTAAATCTTAGTGTGAACTTTGTAGTCATTAAAGTTTATGTAAATTATGCGTGAATATGATATTTGTGCTGTGGTTTCAATTAATTTGTTTAATCTTCAAAAATTTTAATTCCAGAAGAATGCACAAAAATAACTGCTATTTTGGGACGCAATGCGGTAATATGGACACTGTAATAAATAAACAGTTCGATCATGAAATTAACGATTCACTGATGCTGGACAGACAGTGGCATTGAGGTTTCGGTTAACAATAACTTACAATAAATAGTATACTTAATATGTTGAAATGTATATCAAAAATAAAAGAATGGGGTGTTGTCTATGTGCCATGTTGTGTCGTTGGTCTGTGATCTATGCGTAAAAAATAAAAGCCACATTCGTTCGTTGACAATTGAATAATTAACGTGTTTTATTTTAATAGGTTATGGGCCCAGGCCTATAATTGTTAAATATAAAGTATTGCGAGTGTTTCGTGTTGTTCAAGCAAGAAAAATGACCACTAATTATGTTAGTAACGTGCCAAAGTTGAAAGGACGCGAAAACTTCGACGATTGGGCGTTCGCAGTGGAAAACTTGTTGGTCCTGGAAGGCGCAGACAAGTACCTAAAGGGATCAGGAACAGAAGCATCAGATGCAGCGGCAGATGCAAAAGCACGAGCAAAATTGATTTTGACGATTGATTCATCACTATTTGTACATATAAAGGAAACAAAGACCACGAAGGAATTGTGGACAAAGTTACGTTCATTGTTCGACGATTCGGGATTTTCGAGGCGAATTACTTTGTTACGTCATTTAATTTCTATTAGATTAGAAAATTGTGAGAATATGACAAATTATGTGACACAAATAGTAGAAACATCTCAACGTTTAAGCGGCACAGGCTTCGCAATCAACGATGAGTGGGTAGGTTCATTGTTGCTAGCCGGATTACCAGAACGATTCATGCCTATGATTATGGCTATAGAACATTCCGGCATGCACATAACGGCCGATTCAATTAAGACAAAATTACTTGATATGGAATCGACAGACGTTAGTGAAACGGAACGCAACTCAGCACTAGTAGCGAAATGGCAGAAAAAGAAATCGAGTAAAGTTGGCAGCACTGGCAAATATGGTGGACAGACTACAAACTCAAATGTCAGAAACGCGAAATCAATAACATGTTACAAATGCAAAGAGACGGGTCATTATCGTAATCAATGTCCACTTTTAAAAGAGAAAGCAGAAAACAAAAAACAAAGTAACGCTTTTAATGTTGTCTTTCTCAGTGGAATGTTCAGTAAAAGTGATTTTTACATCGACTCCGGCGCAAGTATGCACATGACGGCGAATGAAAATTGGATAAAAAATCCCGTGCACTCGGCCAGTTTACCAGAAATAATAGTCGCTAATAAGACAAAAGTTCCCGTTTTATATTCTGGAGACGTGGAAATAACGACAAGTTATAATTACGACATAACTGTGAAGAATGTGTTATGTGTCCCTAGTCTCACGACGAATCTGTTATCAGTCAGCGAGTTGATAAAGAATGGAAACAGTGTTGTTTTTAAGTTCAATAAGTGTCTAATAAGAAACAAATTGGGCAATTTAGTTGCTGAGGCAGAACTTATTGATGGTGTTTACAAATTAAAGCTACAAACACAGAACTGTTTATTATCTTCGACTACAGTGAACGGAGAGACATGGCACAGGCGACTTGGTCATATAAATAGCAATGATATGAATAAGATGAAGCATGGTGGGTTAGTAGATGGACTGGATTATCCTGATGTTTTCACAACAAGTAAGTTGAACTGTGAAATATGTTGTGAAGGTAAACAGTCAAGATTGCCATTTACTACAGGTTCACGTGCAACAGAAGTACTACAAATTATTCATTCAGATATTTGTGGCCCTATGGAGACTAAGTCAATTGGTGGTGCCAGATATTTTGTATTGTTCATTGACGACTATACCAGAATGACATTCATCTACTTTCTGAAAGCAAAGAGTGAAGTGTTAAGCCGTTTTAAGGAATTTAAGTCCATGGTGGAGAACTTTAAGAATAAGAATATAAAAATCTTGAGAACAGACAACGGTTGTGAGTACTGTAGCAATGATTTTGAGGATTTCTTAAAGAAAGAGGGAATCATACATCAAAAAACAAACCCTTACACCCCGGAGCAGAATGGACTTAGTGAGAGGTCAAACCGGAGCATAGTGGAGAAAGCAAGGTGCTTACTTTTCGAGGCTGATTTGGAAAAGAAGTTTTGGGCAGAAGCTGCTAATACAGCTGTCTATTTAAAAAACCGATCCGTAGCTTCAGGTATTGAAAAGACTCCATATGAAGCATTCACCGGACAGAGGCCAGACTTGAAACATATACGTATATTTGGCAGTCCTGTGATGGCACATGTACCTAAAGAAAAAAGAGCTAAATGGGACAGAAAGTCAAAGAAATATATACTGGTGGGTTTCTGTGACAATGTCAAGGGTTATAGAATTTATGACCCAGTTAAAAACAGTGTTACAACTAGTCGAGATGTTGTGATAATAGAGAAAGCAAAGGAAAATGAGACTGTCACTGTATCCGTAGAAACCACAGATTCAGTGGGGGAGTCAATTGAAGAACCCGAGGTAAAATCAGAACATTTTGATCAACCTAGTTCAAGTGAATCTAGCTATATGGATGGCCAAGAGGATATCTTGCAGAATGAAGAAAAAGTAAACATGCAAGAAGAGGCCAGGAGTTTACCGAAGGAAGCAGAAAGCTCAAATTTAAGAGTTATGCCAAATGTAACACAAACAGAATATGTAGAAAGGCCGAAAAGACAGAAGAAGAAACCATCTAGATATTGCTATGCCAATATATGTACTACATCTATAGAAGATGACGAGATGACATTTACAGAGGCTATCAGCGGTCCTGAAAAACAACAGTGGTTGCAGGCGATGGCAGAGGAGCTGAAGTCTTTTGAAGACAATCATGTGTGGGAGTTGGTTGACGCTCCAGATAGTGCTAGTGTAGTGCAATGTAAATGGGTGTTAAAAAAGAAATTTGACTATGACAATAATGTGAGATATCGTGCCAGATTAGTAGCTAAAGGTTTCACGCAGAAGGCAGGTGTGGATTACAAAGAAACTTTTTCACCAGTAATTAGACATTCAACCTTGCGGTTACTTTTTGCTTTAAGTGTACAGTTAGATATGGACGTTACACATTTAGATGTTGCAACAGCTTTTCTTAACGGTAATTTAAAAGAAACTATTTTCATGCAGTTGCCAGAAGGTTTTCCTGTCAAAGATTCTAATAAAGTGTTAAAGTTAAAAAAGGCTGTTTATGGTTTAAAACAGTCATCACTGGCTTGGTATGAAAGAGTAGAGGAAACATTGTATAGCTTAGGATACACTAAAAGCAAATTAGAGCCTTGTGTTTTTATGAAGAGTCATAGTAATAATAAGAAAACCATTGTTGGGATTTATGTTGATGATTTCATATTATTTTCAAATTTAAAGGCAGAAACTGATTTGTTGATAGAAGCTTTAAGTCAAAAATTTAAGATAAAAAATCTAGGTCAAGTTAAACAATATTTAGGCATGAGAATCAACATAAATAAAAGTTGTAATTTAATAACAATAGATCAGGAGCATTATATTGAACAATTGTTAAAGAAGTTTGATATGTCTGATTGTAATACAGCTAATACGCCTATAGAGAGTAAGTTAAATGTTGAAAAGTCTAATATTTGTGAAGATAAATTGCCATACCAGAGATTAATTGGTAGCTTAATGTATTTGGCTGTACTGACACGCCCAGATATTGCCTACTCAGTCAGTTATCTGAGCCAATTTAATAATTGTTATTCCTCCAATCATTGGAGTTATGCTAAGAGGATTTTAAGATATTTGTCAAAAACCAAAAATTATTGTTTAAGATATTCCAAAGAAAAGGCAGAACTGGAAGGATTTGTTGATGCGGACTGGGCTAGCGATGCTCTTGATAGACGCTCATATACTGGATTTTGTTTTATGAAATCTGGTTCTGCGATTTCTTGGGAAAGTAAGAAGCAAAAAACAGTAGCACTTAGTAGTTGTGAAGCGGAGTATATGGCTTTATCAGATGCATGTAGAGAAGCAATATATTTACAGAATTTAGAGTGTGAAATAACAGGTAGTTGCAATAAGATTGTATTGTACAATGATAGTCAGAGTGCGTTGAAGTTGGCTAGTAATCATCAATCTCATAAACGCTCTAAGCATATTGATGTGCGGTATAATTTCATCAAAGATGTAATCAGGA
This sequence comes from Ochlodes sylvanus, assembly GCA_905404295.2. Taxonomy (NCBI): domain Eukaryota; kingdom Metazoa; phylum Arthropoda; class Insecta; order Lepidoptera; family Hesperiidae; genus Ochlodes; species Ochlodes sylvanus. Next base: position 10,874,285 of record FR990131.1, read on the forward strand.
GTAACAGAGTTGAAACAAAATATTTGCCAACTGCTAGCATGCCTGCTGACCTATTAACTAAAGGATTGTCTGCAATAAAGCACTATAAATTTATGCAAACATTAGGTATTGTCCAAAAATAAATAATTGATCTTGATCCATGTATAAAATTTGACTGTTTGTATTTTTTTTTTGATATAGTGGGGGTGTTGAAATGTATATCAAAAATAAAAGAATGGGGTGTTGTCTATGTGCCATGTTGTGTCGTTGGTCTGTGATCTATGCGTAAAAAATAAAAGCCACATTCGTTCGTTGACAATTGAATAATTAACGTGTTTTATTTTAATATAATATTTGCTATATTATACGATAGCAAAAAATATATTTTGTGCATAACTTTTGCATAAATATATGTTTTAAAGTACACCTGTCGTAATATAAGTAAATAATGATTCAATTATATTCTCAATCCAAGTCTGTTATTTGTTTTCTTCGTAGAGTACCTACCTAAATAAAAAATATAACAAAATATTATTTTAAATCATTTGCATTAGGTACTTCAAAATTGCATCAAAATAGGAATAAAGGATTGAAAATATAATAAATAATTTGAATAAAAATATTGCAATAATACTAAATATTACCTACATAGCAGTCCAACATAATATGTGTGAAACAGTAAAATATGTGCGAAATAATTTAGTTTTAAAGTGCTCACAGAAATTCTCAAAAGAAGCTCGTGCAATCTTTGAACATCGAATATAGACGTTGTCTAGCCTTGAATGTTGGCCAAAGTACTACTCAAATATAATCTCCTATTGACAATGCCTCAGATTGGATCTGTTTTGTTTGTACTGATATATTGCGTCTATTTACTATCGGTTATAAGGGGATACGTCTCGTCTCTCACACATATTATCCGTATGATGATAACGAGATGAAAATAGAAATGGGTTTTAAAGGGCATGGGTCAGTGACTTGCGATCGAGAGCCTATAGCAGTATAAAGGGTCCAATGATATTGAGAACACAATATACAAAATCGAGGCATAAGTTTCATAATATTATGATGACGTTTCCACGTAACAAATGTAGAGAGGGTAAGTGTGTTATTTATGAAGTAGCGTGAATATGATTGTGTTTTCATAAAGTGATAGGTAATCTCGGCGGACAAGGGAATTCGGGATATTGAAAAAGATGTTTGCAAAATAAGTAATAACAAAAAAGCATTTATTTTGTCTACAGCGCAGCGTTTCAAAAATACGCTTTATACATAATTATTCTCAAAGTCAAATGGTACACTTTGGTCCCTTAGTATATATTTTATAATATTATTAACTTCTAAGTTTTTAATTTGCTATTTTACTTAAGTATGCCTCCCACAATTTTTTCCAATTCTAATATTAAAACAATTTCATCTATAGCTACTAGTTTAAATAATGTAAATACAACCGCATACTATTATAGTTTAATATAGGTACTTTGAATCAGATACATTCGTCACTCATCTCGGGCAACAACATGCAAATGTGAAGTGAATCACATACCTACAGCCTACCAACTGAACTTTGTAAATTGGGCACAGTAAAATCGCCTAGATATGAATCATTGAAAAAGCTCAACTGAAAACAAAGAATGAAATACAAAGAATTTGAGGATAAAATAATTTGTAATTACCTACGCATCCATTTTTTAAGAAGAGCGAGCCATCTTCGCACCGATGCAATTGAAGTATAAACAATAAGAGATAATTTACCATTCTTACGGTGAAAGAATTTTTGAAATCGGTCCAGTAGTTTTCGACTTTGTTCTTTACAAACATACAATTTTTTCTTCTTTATAATATTAGTGTAGACATTGGAAAATCACAACACGGCTTTAATCCATTTGCCCAAATTCACGACATACTCGTAGGTCTAGGTAATTACAATGATTGCTCTTCAAAAGAAAAAAGCAATTTCACTCCTGGAGAGCGTTAAATCTATGAGTAGTTGTGATAGCTAGCCCGTTATTAAACTTCAAAGTATGATTTTAATTCAACCGCAAACCACAAAATTACTTCGGGGCAAATAAATTGGTTTCGATTTTTTGCAACTCCCAGATTGTGAAGAAGGAATGAAGACGTAAAAACGATGTAGCTCGTTAAAATCCCTAACAACAGAAAACAGCAGGAATCAAAATCGTAAAAATTCACGCAAATAGTTTCTTGCAATCTCTACAGGAGACTGTATCATCGCAATGTTAAACAATCCGGTATTTGTTTGATGTTTCGTAACTGGTAACATTACTCACGTGTGATTTACAAAGTTCATCTCAAAGCTTAGACTACGAGTTTAGTTTACAAAAATGTAACGAATTACGTGCAAAATCTTTCAATGTAACGGTCTAAAAGCACGAAAAGAAATATTTTAATCCAGGATGTTAGAGATTTGTGACAATTTACATACATACAAAGACATTTAGATTATATGAGACGGTGAATGAAAGAAGAATAGACTGACCCCGTTCAATGATAGCTCAGTACCACCCGTTGGTGTGGGTTATGAGTTTATGACTTACGATATCAGCGGATGTGATATCAGAATAGCTATAGTCTTCCTAACAGACATACAGTATGTCTGTACAGACACGCAATTTAAAGGTCTTATGATCTTATCGTTGCGAGATGTTTATATTTTTAGATAACTTTTGGAAAATTGTAACGAAAGAGTAGAAGAGTAGGTTACGGGGTCGTAAAAAAAAGGCCTCAAATTCCGAGCCCCTCGGTCGGGTGGCATCGAAATTACCAACTGAGCTAAAGCTTCACAAATTGTCCAACCAACAAAATATTTAGTAGTTTGTAGTTCAAGTACAAGTACATTTCCGTGTGGGATTAAAAATATTACACAGAAATAAGGTTACAAATTAATCAAAAATTCAGACACGTTCGAATGTATCCACGGTTATACATTCGAACGTATGTAGGTGAAATGTAATGTAAAAGGTGAAAGACGTCATCACTATTAGAATTTTATAAGTCCGTGAGTTGTAGTTGTAGTTTAATACGCTGACGAAGTATTTTAAATTCCGTAGAGTTGACTCAACCATGAGGGAGATAGCGAGAGGCAATGTCTGTGGGTTGTTTCCAACTTTTTTTTGGCATAGTCGGAGTTTGATTTATGTATTGTTAAACATCGTTACAATTATAGCTTGTGACGTTACTATATTTTCGGGCTACAATTTGTAGTGTAGAAATCCTAGTCTCAATAATTGATTTTTATCAGAGGGAAGGCGCACTATTTTCATTATTGTATTGTTTGTATTGTGTCCTTCCGGTTGGCATTCCAAATAAATAAATAATAATAGAAGGTACCTATTGTATGCAGGTGAAGATAATTAAGCAGGGGTATTGTCCAGACGATTCCTTTATGGAGTCAATCTTACACACTAATAAGGCTTAGCCAATGTGTAATATATCATTGGGCTTAGCACACACGCTACAAATTATTTTTCTTCGGGATATCTAAATTGAACCACCTTTCTTTTTTCTTTTGTTGTTTGTTTCTGGAAAGTACGAGTACCTAGTACGAGTAGTTATTTCTTGGTTGTCAGTTTGAAACAGCACTTCACATCCATTAAAGGAATAATTGGTGTACGTATACCAAGAAGTTTCTTTATAGTTAGTTGCCCTATAGATGGCAGCCAGCGCGAGCGGTTTGACAGCTCGCGTCAATCACTCGTACATAAGTAAAGTGTTTTAAATAAGCAACTTTGAGGTCGCTCGGTACTGCAATCAATGGTTATTACTATTGGCTTTATTCAGGCCTGCTGTGCTTTGGACGTGGTCTGCTAACCCCTACCACCAATTGCTCGTTTAAAGGTATTAGATAGATAGGAAGAGATTGATATACTGCATTGGTTGACTAATGGACAAAAACAGAAGCAGAAGATTCGAACTCGGCACCTCCTGCTATAGAACTCCATTAAAACATAACTGCGGCATCAAAATTAAAATTCCTTGTCATAAAATAAACAAAAGCACGGTTATCATTAGTCAACATAATATCTTGGTTATCTGGAGAAAGCAATAACCCATACAAAGTACATTGATTGTCTGTTAAATAATAATGAAATTAATACTAATTTTGAAGAGAAAATTTGTATAGGATAAATAAGTTAGCAAATGAAATATTCAAGTTCATGTTGAAGCCTAAGCGAAGTGTTTGAATGGAAGAAGTAAGACTCACTAATTATTCACTAAACTAATTAATCATCGTGAAATTTCTAATTAAGATGATTTGTAGTTTCATGTCGGAACATTAGATGAGTTGGAGCCTTTCATAGATCTTTCATTTAATATTCCAGGCACCAGGTTTTACTAAGATTGAGGAGTTACTTGACCTGTCTCTCTAGAGATAAAATCTCCATAATGTCAGACTCCCAGGAGATATTGGAATACCTGATATTGGGATTTACTAAATCCAAGTTTCCTTTCAGTGTACTAATCATCAATAATCCTTCTTAAATCGGCCGCGAAATGTTTCTTACATGTTCGGTTCGCAGTGTCGGAAGTAAGAAATAGGGGATCCCCCACTTTTAAATTTTTATGGCCGCGATCGCAGTGGTGATGCCGTTGATGATACTGTAGTGTATGATGGTAAGAGCGATCTCTTACCATCATGTGGCTCGTCTGCTCGGTTACCGGCTACTTTCATACAATACCTTTAACGTTAAATCTAATATACAATGTACTTTAAAAAGTTCCAAAAATATAATATTATATATTTTTGATAAGCCGTTATTAATTATGTTTACACATCTGAATTGTTGACGTCGTCGTTGGACATTTATAAACAATTCAACACCAAGTTACCCACACAGTGACACATCGCGAGTGATTAATGAGACATCACTATCAGGATCACACGAAGGAAAGCCTTGTATTCATAATGTTATGAATATTTTTCGATTATATTGAGTCTTCTTGTTATTTTTCCAACAGATCATAAAAATTTACTTACCTATGTATACCCATTTACTGATTATGGAGGATATAGGTACATATACATATAGATTATAAGAATAATTATAATATCTATACATATAGATTATAAGAATTATTGGGCTAATATGCTTACATCAATTGGGCATATTGGATATATGGCATGCATATCAGTTCCTTTCAGAGTGGAGTACTTACTTATGATGCAAATTGATCTATTGCCACCACCTAATCCATTATTTTTTGTTATCAGTGGGAAATCTTCAAAAAACACTCACTAAATTACAGGGGTCGATAATGTTATGTAACAACTACGCACCAACATTTCTTCGGCATTATAGATACCTAGGCCATATTAATTGTCATATAAATAGAGTACATGTCCAATTTTTAGTTCACTGTTCACTTATTCTAATTAACTAATTCATGTATGCTTGTAATTTTTCCGCGCACATATATTTATTTCAACTTGTTATAGTGTATGTTGTCATTTGTCGGTGTAGCACACAATGAGCGTATAATGTAACGGAACTTATTGGACACGTCAATTCACTCGTACCGTTCTGTTTCCGATCCAGTGCTCGCGCACAAATCCGATTTCCTTTGTGTGTGCGCGGAAATCAGACTCATTACGACATGGGACGCGTCGTGGCGACGCAAACATATGCGTCGATTGATGCAGAACTGGTTTAACATCGTGTTGATTATTTGTTTAGATGTGGGCTTAGTGTAAGTGAGTAAGAACTAAGAAGTCTTGATTAGGGGCCCAAATCGGCTTATACAATTGTGTCGTGTCGAAATAGTTCGACACCTTTCGTATTCCAAATGTGTTCAACTCTCATAATCATCATAATAGCAATTGAACAACAGCAATTGACGTTAAAAACAAACTACGACACAAATAAAAAATCTAATACGTAAAAACTGTTAGTAAAATGAAGCAATAACATTTCATTCATCGTCAAAAACGCTTATGATAATAATTTTATCTACCACCCACACCGTTTCCACCACAAGTACTAATAACTTATTCAGTGTAATAAACTCGTAGCCATGTATAGAATTCTCACACGCACCGCGTATTTTTGACGGCTATTCTGGTAGCAGGGGGCATTCTGTCGTAATTAGCGTGACCAGACGCTTAAAAATAATCCGACCCCCACAGTCCAGCAATTGAGTGAGGACGCGCTCAACAAGTGTATCCTGTGCAATGACGTTGGTGTTTACGGTTATTGATGTAACTACGTAATATGCGACTCCCAGCTGAGATATTTCTAGAACGCAATACAGCGATTCTTCTAGGTTCAAAATACACTTCTTTTAAGCCAACTGAACGCATAAGTATCATAAACTAGACAATAAACGATTGTCACTTTATTTCGTCCTTATCACAACCCATAACTGTCCCACCGCTGCCGCTGGGCTCGTGCAATTTGAGGGGTACAGGCCCTATAGGCAGGCCATATAGGCAGTTCGTGTATACTGACGTCTTACAGAACATTAAAGAGAACTCTTAGGTTCGCAGTTTTCCTCATGATGTTTTCCATATTAAATTATGATACGCAGATGAAAATTAGAGGTGTGAGACAGACGAAGTGTGAAAGCTTATCCTTAGTTATATACATATATTTAACTTAAAAAAATGTATGTTCTGGCTATCGCAGCGTGGCCAATTATAATTGGCAATTTTAATACGAGTATAAATAATAAAATAAATAAATAAACGTTACCACACTCATGCCCCCGCACTAGGATTCCCCTGTGTGGCCGGTGGAATGGACAACACAAATTACACATCATTATCACCCATTGCACATCATTTTCATCATTACCACCCGAGAACAAACATTTATCTGTCACATAAATATCTGTCACTAACAACGAGGCTACGGGGTAGTCTAGTATGAAATTAAATACGTGCAATTAGTTCGGCTCGGCGTCATATTCATAAAGATGCCTGCAATGACACCGTCACACGATACCACACTTGCAACAAAATTAATAACTTAAAATAGGAGTTTGAGAGTAAGAACCATGTGTGCGATGCGGAGCGTTGGGACCTCACCTCACCTATTATTTTTATCGTAAAAGAGGTCATGCATGTGGTTAGGACGGGTGTATGCCAAACCACACGCGCGGGTTAGCATGCTAATTTAATTACCACATTGTAGCAACTATCTATGCTAGAATTAAAAAAAGAATTAACATTAAATTAATTATTATTACTAATAGTGTTATTTATGTACTTAGTTTAAATAAATAAAGATGGTGTTATACTTCAGTATTATCAAGTCTCAAACATATATAGAGGGGAGAGACGGGTTTGTATTAAAAAAATGCATTAAAAAGTGGTAGGTATATATTTTTATTATTTTTATTGCATTTGCAAAGTGCCTATTGTGTTTATAAAAGTTGATGTTGGTTTAAAAATAGCTCCCCGGCTAGTAAATTGCCCAGGAGGTCGGCAACGAGCGTATCCTGCTGATATTACGAGGCCAGTTCTCTCCCATGCCATGAAATCAAATTCATGTCTTATGATTTCGTTGGGCTATAATATCACTTTCGTAGCTTTGTTAGAGGTGTTCGTAATGGTAAAAAAGTTGGTAAGCCAAATTTAACACTCGAAAGAGTGTGCTATCATTAAAAGGTTGAATCGTCTTGCCGTGACCATGGTTCATGCACTTGAGTCGAAATATAGGTTAAAATAATAAAAATCGTGAGTACAGGTGAAATGTTTAGTGTCAACGATGATAAAAGATTAAAATGATAGGTTGCAAAGTTGTCTCTTCACGTATTATTACATACTGAAACTTTTATTTTTATTAATGTTTACTATCTTCGTATCTTCAGTTGTCATCGCGTTGCTTCAAATTGAATGAAACCTATATTAAAAATTGATTCATAAGGAATGAGCTCCAATGAATTCAAAAACACATTCATTCGTCAATATACATTAATTTATAATTATTAGATTTATGTAACAACAGAAAATTACCTCTAGCCTTTCTTCAATTTCGTGAAAAGAAATTCTATTTTGGTTCACATTGATGTAACATCGCATCGGACAGAATATAAAATGTATTGTACGGTTTTATGGCTACTGAGACTCTGTTTTATTGCGCACTGGTCGTCGTGTAATGATATAAAATAGTATTGTGATAAAAACCACTGTAACGATTACTGAATTGTTACTCATGTAAAAGTGAAACGGCATTAGAATAGTAAATACATATAAACATTTAAAAAGTAGTTATTTAAAAACCTTAAAACTACGCAATAGGAATACTGAATTTTTTTTTGAGAATGGTTGATAACCAACTTTGAATCGTGTTAAATTCTACCGGTCGTTTGAAATGGAAAATTACTGGAGAAACCTTAAGATATTTTTCAAATACCTGTTCTATGATATTGATATCCCTCTTGATATGAAGATTTTTATTTTTTGTACGAAGATTTTTATTTTTTCTTTTCACAATATGGCGTCTGGTTGTGGCAATATTGAATTTTGGTAACTGTCATGTCTTTAGTGATCATTTCATTTTTTTCACTTCATTTCAGCACACGCATTTATTCTCTAAAGCGCCAACAAGGAACAAATATGAACTGGTGAATAAACCCTAACTTAGATCATCTATACTACATCTATACTATACAAAGATTACACCCAATAGCGTTAGTAGAGACCGAGAGACGTCGGCTATAAATAGTCCACACTGCACTAATCATTGCGGGAGTCGGCAAAGGACATTCAGATTTTATTGTTCTGAAAAGATTCTTTTTATGTAAGTATTCCTCTACTACGATTGCAAATAAATTACTAAAACATCGTGAATGGTGGTTCAGAAGGAAAATACGATATTAAACTAGAAGCTAAAACTACAATGGAAATAGTAATTAACAAACTGCATACCATAACTTGATACAGTTAAAGTTGATGCACAGAAATTGATTATTTAGGAAAAGCAATTCTTTATCGCCGCGTATTAAGAACTATATTTCCATAATGAACGTTTTTATTACCTATATAATGATTAAAGATACATACATACATACATATTTCAGCATATTATTATTCAATGTGTGAATAACACGGCATGTCACTATTCCTTTTCAATATAAATATCAAGCAAATTATTTGCTTTCAACATTTCACTACGTAGTAAATGTTCAACTTCTTCCAGGAGTCATCAGAGCTCCAGTGGAGTGCGGAAACTTCGACAATAGACGCAATCACCGAGAGCTTGCAAAGTTCCGGCTGTTCCGAGACTCAACTTGAACGTGTAATGAGATCCTTAGGAATGATCATGATTCATGTCGCGGATTCAGTATGATACTTAGCGTTTATTCTATCCTTTGAAAATCAAATTTCTTTATGTAGGTAAATAGACGCGTTCTTTATGTTTATAGAAATAACGCGACGGGATACCTGGAAGTACTTCCACTTAACTGATCGACGCTGATGAACGCTTGCACAGACTGCACAGAGCCTCGTAGTCAAGGATAATAAAGTAAGTAACTCTGTCTGTCTGTCTGTTACGCTTTCCCGCTTAAACCTCTGAACCGATTTTGATGAAATTTGGCAAATACAATCTTTAGACCCTGAGAAAGGACATAGGCTACCTTTTATTGCGAAAAAAAGGGATGAAGAGGTTGAAATAGAGGTTGAAAGTTTGTATAAGTTTGAATAAGTTTCCCGAAGCGAAGTGAGGGCGGGTCGCTAGTAAACCATAAATATCTGAAGTCCCGCAACGGCCAAGAAGAAAATCCGTTTGTCAACGAGCTCTTTGACATTGAAACGGATAATCCGTTAAAATTGTCATGGTTCCATGAGACAGTGGTAAATGTCCAGGTACCTGTAGGAATTTTCAACTGAGTGTTATAGAGGATCAGAATCTCTTTTACTCTACACGGCTATACCATGAGCTAAAAAGATTAACTTGGCCTGACGTATGCATTGAACTCCAAATACGTTTCCTTAGTAGAATTGATGCTTAATTGTTTACGAACTACAAGTCCCTGGCGTTACTTAGAAACATCAATATTTGAATATTAGTGACTCCGTTATATACAGATGATAATCTCAATAAAAACAAATCACTAATGTACTTATCTACATATGCTTTATTGTATGTATGCTCGGTACATTCTTAATACCTGCTTAAGGTCAAGAATACAAATCTTGTAAGCTGAAGCCATATCGGGTGGCGAAACACGTTAGCTGCTAGGTTAAGCAAGAAAAAAGGTAAATCATTGCCAATTTACGTGCCTATAGAACGTACATGATACAACACGTATTTATTTGTGTTAACATTATTTGTATGTACATATATTTCTCCTCATATGTATATTTGCCTTTGTCTATCCACTGGTGGACATAGAGAAGAAATCGGGTCTTCACTAATTAATTACATCCAGCTTTCTTTTTTATTCTGCCTTTTGAGTTCGGCCCATCTGGTTGAGGTCGTCCTACACTATGTCTGCTAATTAGTGGTCTCAATTCAAAAAGTCGTTGTTCGCTCCGTCTGTCGGCCTAAAGATAATTCGTACATTTAATAAAAGTCAAAATAATTTAATAGTGTAACTTGAGCAATAGTGAAAACGCTATTGCATCTTTTTTATAGTCTAACGTTCGTGATTTGTCGTTTTGCGACATTAAAACATAAAATTCCTATGCAAAGACGTCTCTTAATTAAGCCATTGTCTTTATAACTAAACATATCAATTACCTTACTACAATTTTAAAGAATGTGCGAATCAACACAAATATAAAATTCTTTGCATATTTCACCATTCATTAATTTAATGAGAGATCCGTGGCTTAAAGCTAAAAATTTAAAAGCAAAATCTAATCTCGGACTAGCTAACATTTAAATGAGCATTTCTTTAAGCAAAAAGTCGGGAAGCTTTTTTCAATGAAAAGCATCTACTGAAGGTAACGGTTACGGCAACTGCGCTGCGGCAATTACCGATAAATACACGGAATGAGCTGGTTTACTTAAGGAAATGAAATAATTAATTAGACACTTTTATGGAAGACAATTCCCATCGGTTTTATTCTGGTTTCCTTACTCAGCGGAAGCGGCCGCAGACGGAATACCAATCGACTGTCGTGCGACAATTTCCGTTGAAGTGACATAAAAGTGATGAATGGAAATAATTCCTATTACTTAATAGAAAGTAACAGAGAAAATAGTTACATGGTTTTTATCACTCTTTTACGAAATATTATGATTTTTTCCGTAGGTACCGTACTTCAGACGAAATATGTGGTGACAAAAGCTGCTTCGTAGTGTAGCTGTTCTATAAACCATCATTACTTGTATTATTTTTACTATAAGTCAATGATACTTACATGTATGTCAATGTACTTACGTGTAAGTATCATTGACTTATTATTACTATAATAAGTCAATGTTACTAACACTTTTTTCTGTATTATATGCTCTAGTTAAAGAACATGGTCGCAATGAAACAAAAAATCCTTAAAAAATATCTTTTTTCATCTTTGGCGTTCTCTTTATCGGCTGAAACACTCCGCCTCTGTGAAATCCTACGGCTATAGTCGTAGTTCATAATAATTGTTGATCTGTATTGCGTAATCAGTAGATATTAGGCGCCGATGAATCTTCATTACTACTTACGATGAAAAAAATCCAAGTTTAATGTCATAATTCATTGGAATATTAGTAGTGATCATGAGGCAAGTTTCATCGGTGTGATTCAAATTTCCTTACCGAGCGGAAGAGCGTGCCGGCAGAATACCAACGAGCTATCTGTGGCTGGAAATGTGTTGGAAGAGACTGCTTCCGATGCGGCACCGTTTGATGGATTCAAATGCTCACGCGACAATATTCGATTCGATTATACCTAACGTCATATCGTTCAACTCGTCGTATCGTGTGACAGCTATAGTAATAAAATAATATTAATAAAATCTTAAGAGTTTTTTTGTTTTTTGAATACGCTAAACTCTGAAGCGGCTAGTGGGGATTAAAAAAATATTTATGTGAATGATAGCCACTTTAACTAGATAGGCTATAAAGGCTGTCTAGCATTACGCTACGATTTTACCGAATCAAGCTTAGTTACTAATGAGTAAATTAATAATAATAAATGAGTTCTATTATACTGTTTAGTAATTAAGTACTGAATTGTAAGTTAAGGACTGATTAACAAAAATAAAACAGGAAAGTACCCATGCACATTAAGCAACTCACATTGTGGGTTGTCACCTTGTTACGGACAAAAACCCCTTGAGCCATTATTTTAGAAATGGTCTAGATCACGAAATAAAAAAAGTATAACACCTATTTGTGTCTATTGCCGGTTGAATAATAAGTATATGAGTACTATAAAGAGCAGGGTCGGATATAAATGTACCTAGTATGGTCTCCTATAATTTTCTGGAGAGCATTAAAAGCAAGTTTCTGAACTAAAACGTAACGAGTGTTGTTATTTGCGCTTTTAATGAGAGACTGTGAGTTAATATTATGGGTGAACCATAGGAGAGAAGTGCGCGGAACGAGTGGAATCGACGGCGTGGAAACGGGACGAGGTTCAATGCCCTCGGGCTCCGCTGGCGGCTCCTGAGCGTCGTATAGCGATAACTATGTAACTTGTATAATTTATTACGTTACATTAATTGCAGAGTAAAAGTTACTATGGCCATTATACTTTTATTTATGTTTCGTAATTGTGGCGTGGATAATCTTGTGGGAATAGAGCAGCTTGAAATGAATTCGATGAAAAAAAATGTTATTTTAGCAGCTTTTCCTGGAATGTATACAAGGTACGAGGTAATATGTGTTAATACACTATCTACTTGGTGTTTTAATAAAACCAGTAAAATATTTAATAATTGTTTGTAATTAATTTAATTATTTAATTTTGTGCCCATGTAATATCCACAATGATAAATGTAACTCGATACCTACTATAAGACGGCTAGTCTTATAGTTTCCTGAAATACGAATAAGGACCGTTTTACATAACCTATTACGTGTACGACGGCATAGTGGAAAATTGGCTATTTTGTAGTGAAACTAAGTTCATCGGCGGCCCTGTTCTTTGGACTCCTATTCGTTAACAATGAAAACATCACAAATTTAAGTCATCTGAACTGCGAAGAATCAACTAAGTAAGAGAACTAGCCTATTTCATTCAGGTTAGACAAAACTGAGTGGTCTGACTTTAATGGGTCCACAAGGAAATAGCTTCTATCGTAAATATGTTGAAAGTACACAGTAATGGATTCACGAGAAATCTGCTCCTCCTCCTGCCCAGTGTGTGACAACACATTATATCCAATTACAACGTCAATGTTGTCCACAAACTGCCCTCATAATGGAAGCAGAAGCGTTATGCAAATGATAGCAATGAGTGAAAGGAGGTTAAGCCCAGATGCAGGGGCCTTTGAGTTATAACAATACTGTTGATACTGTGCCTTTGGAACTTGATGGCCCACAATGGCGCTCGTGAACAATGCGCCCGTCTCGGTAGTTTGCACCAGGATGGAGTTACGCAAGAGCCTTAAAGTACCTAGTCCTATATTGTGCAGATATAAAGGGGTTATTACAATAGTTTTGTTAAACAACTTTTTATGGTTATTAGTTTGACCCGCATTAATGTGATATCCCAGTATGGGCATCAAAAACAGTAATTTTCAAGATACGAGTAGGTATTAAGTTGCTTTTACATTTAATTTATTTCAGAGTTTGATTTATTGTGCAAGTATTCAGATTGTCAAATAATACAGATTGTATTGCTTTCGATTCTTTTATATGTGTTTTGCAAAAGTAATTTAGTGTTTGGAAGTGGGTGAAATCTAAATTAAAAGCTACCATTTGTCGTACTAATTCACACAGGTAAAGCTAATATTTAGTGTGGCAAACTGAGTAATAGGTAGGTATGCTAATATTTCTTTTACGTTTGTAACCAAACCTGTTCTAGACGTCTTACTTACAAAGTAATTTTCTTTCCACCAAATCTGATTGTACGTAACGCCATTGTAACTACTTTTAATAGTGTAACATTTATGAAATTCAGATTGTCTCGAGAAATCTAACTAAAAAATAGGCTTACGTGTACGTGTTACGATTGCTGTGACCTTCGCTGAAAGAGACGGAAGGACTTGAATGCGGCGTGAGGAATTCCAGTTTAACAAAGGGAAATCTCCCGCCAGACGAGCAGTCGTGCCTGGGACCTGGGGAGCGGCCGAGCTACATATGACTTTGTAAAGGTTTAGATCTTACAAGACCTTATAGAAAGTGCTTTAATACTTATATCGTATTTCCTCTTTCCTTCATGTTTATAGAACTATTAATTATAGGACATAAATAAATGTATTAGTTTTTCGTTAAACTTTTCCGGATAAAAGATACTTTCTATTCTTCTCTTCTGAAAATTTTGATGCAAAAATTCACAAGATCGGGTTGGTGGTTACGAGAACACGTGACAAACAATCTTTCTTTCGCATTTATAATATAGTTGGGATAAAATTGATAACCTTTCTCGGCTATGCCACAGTTACGGCGCGTTCACATATAACGTCCGTTTTACAGGTCCGTTTAAACGGTTTATGTTATTAGCGTATGTAGTTGTGTGAGCGATTTCACACAGAATCCAGTATTCCGGATCCAGTAAAAAATACCGATCCAACAAAATAAACAGCAATCCGTTTTACAGGATCCGTTTAAACGGATATGTTATTAGAGTATGTAGTTGTATGAGCGATTTCACACAGAATCCAGTAAAACGGACGTTCTATGTGAACGCGCCCAAAATGCTGTGTGAATATTACCTCCAGTAGCGACGGATCCGTTAAAACGGATCCAGTAAAACGGACGTTCTATGTGAACGCGCCCTTAGACCTCATGCTGAGTGAGACGAGGATTGCCTTTGACAGCTTTGGGTTTCATGTACTGACAACCCTGTGGTTGTCTGTACATGAAACCCAGCCACATGAGAATTGATATTCGGTGCGAATAATGAGGCCTTAATATTATAGTTGAATGGCTGTACCTAATAGGAGACGTGACGACTGCTGTGTCCATGTTTGATTCATGGTGCAACGCGCAGGTATTTGGTCACATGTAACTACTTATTCTATGTATGTACGTAAATATCTTTATATGTAAATATTTTGCCATACTGTAACAATGGGTGGTTTTTTTTTATTTAAATTCTAAATCTATATTTGTAATTCAGGGAGGCATACGTACTACGTACGTGTTTCATAATATATTTGGATGACAAAAACAGGATAAGGATAAGTCCATGTGTAGATACATAGTACATAATATTATGAGGAAAAACATGTTTCACAGCAATAGATCCCATAAAAATATTTTATGAATTTTTGTCTGTGAATTTGTTTCTGTTAATCTCAGTAAATGTTTAAAAGATTGAATGTTGTTTTCAGTGAACTTACGTATGTATTTGAATTTTATTATCAGCTACAGTATGAGAGGAGACCCGACCCCAGCAGTGGGTCAGTGATGTTGCGATGAATGAATGAATGAATTCAAATTTTCTGTTCCTGATTATATAACTTTGGCTTTATTATGCCTCATTTATTTTGCCATAACGTTATTCGCACGAAAGTCACCTGTCGCGTTGCGGTTCATTGACATTTAATAATTGCGACCTAATACCGTAATTTATATAGCACCTTTACTAATTATCTATTTTAAGTCGTTATTAGGATAAATAAAAATAGGATCTCATAAGGTAACAAACACAAAGTATTTCTATATGCAAATCAAAAATGATTAAAAATGATGTCGATTGAGAAACAAGACTTCCTTTAAACTGTACCGAAAGGTGCGAGTGGAGGTATGGAGTCTGCTAAAAGTGCTAATACGCCCAGTGCGTTTTCTGAGAGAATATCTGAGTTCAGTAGTGAGACAGTGATGGGTTGTGATAAATGAATCATGTTTCGTGACAAGAAACTATCAAGTATTGAAAGATAGGTATAATAAATTACCACGATCGTGAAGATTGTTAGCGACGCTATAATACTTTTATATCGTTCGTGCAATCCACCGACCGGATGATTAAATTGAAATTGCATTCTATTGATTAAATTCGAATCTTGCTAATAATTTGTCGTAAAGCGTCTGTACGTCGACACCAAAGGTATTTGAACTCGAAGTGACAGACGTAAATCGTTTAAACTATTTAATTCATACAAATATCGTAATTAAAACAGAGTATTTAAAACATGGATGATACAGGGTATCGATATCACGGTTTTTGGTTTAACTTACAACTTAACTTCTTGTCCATGGCAGTAATAACTTAAATAGGTTATTAAAAATATTAGGAACATACTACTACAGCAACTAGGTAATTACATTAACTAATTACAGCAAATAAATCAACAAAGAACTTGTTTAATACGATAGAAACAGTTTACACCTCCAGGGAAAAATATGTTAAATTAGAAACATACGAGGTGACGTTAAACATAGAACACATAAAAAATAATTAAGTATACGAACTTTCTGGTGCATTCTCTACCATCTAACCATTAAGCCAAACAGTAAGGTACGAAGAGCGATTTGAGTAACTAATAGGGATAAAAACATACATAAATACGTACATTTGATGTATACCTACGCGATTCAGACTTCTTTGTTTTATTTAGTACCTACCTACCGCAAATGTACCACATGTCCCAAAGGTATGAATAATAAGTTGTATTTTTATACTCTCCATCTTGCGAAACGGCGACCTTGTCGTGACAGTAAATAAATCTTGTCGTCAATATTTGTGAAGCTTTCTGTAGTAATATATTGAGACAAATAAATATGTATGATAAAATGAAAGCGTAGCTTTTATGTCCAATATAAAGATACGTTTGTAACACTATTTGAGAAGAAAATGTTACTCATTTGAAATTGTTTCATAAAACTAAAAAGCAGTTTGTCTTAATCAATAATGATATAATTACTACAAACTAAATTAACACAATACCTTCTAGTGTCTTGGAATGTGTCTATTAGAGATATATGTTCAGGGAGGTTTTAGTACATGCAAATCCGACGTCCACATCATTCAGTAAAATATACTCGTAGTCTTTGTCAGCCCATTCCGACTATTAATTACCGTTACAAAGGTTGAATTTTAATAGGTATATAATAAGTATCTAGACGCTGCGCTGAGGAATAAAGCTTGTAGTGTTACAGCTATAATTATTAAGTAAATAAAAATTCAATTAACATAAATTAAGGTGAGCTTTTAACGAAACGAATAAATATTTTCCAATACTTTCATAATACACTTTCATAATGTCAGAGTGCTAGTAAATGGTAGAGGTTGTCTTTAATGGGTGTTGTATGAATTAATTGAATCTTGAGGGGTGAAAGTAATGGTATATGGTGTAAGTACTCTGTTTATAGACGAGCACTTTAATACAATTATGGGGCACTACTATTATGGCCAAATTAATGGCAGTAATATTTTTATTACTATACGAATTCCTACAGTAGTTACTTTTTATATTCATAAAGATTCAATATCATTGAAAAGTCAAGTCAAGAGCTGGTAAATTAATTGATAATTAGGTCTTCTTTTCTTACCCAATGCTTAGGTTCCATTCAGTTAGATTCCTTCATTGAAATTGGCTAGCTATTTTGGACCACGTAAAATATTATAGACTTTAATTCGATAAATAGTCAAAGTAGACTTCAACATTGGCACACATTTCTAAGTCTGGCGGTCGATTGTTTAAGTAATTCTAATAACTAAGTACTTCTATCAATAAATGTTAATCGAAGAATATTTCGGATCAAGGAAAACCCAAAAGCAAAACCCTACACACTGATCTTTTGTAATTATCGCTGTTTTATTTACCCTTTAAATCTAATTTTAATTATTAATAACACAATTATAAATATTTATATATGCATGCCGATAGGTTTTACTACGCAACAGTGATTACACGCGTCGCGTCGTGGGTACACTACACGTGGCAAATCCAATATGTGAAACGAATGATAACACGGCACACATCTTACATACTGATCAACACCATATTTACAATGTCTGAAGTTAATAAATTGTCCTTAGTCAGAAACAAAACCAACCGAAAGTATGGTATTTAAGTAATTGTACTATTTACATAAATTGTCCGTAAGCACAGACTAAATAAACCGATAATATCGTATTAACTTATTATAATCTTAATATCTTTATATTACATTATCGTATCGATATGGGGTAATCTTTATTAATCAGGATATGTATAAAGTATCCAATGGAATATTTTTAAGTAAGGCATTATACTTCAACACGTGAAATAGCCTTATCACAATTACAACTTATCGAAAGGTCAAAGGCTAAATCGGTAATAAACATCATCTAAATTCTAAATGATAAGTAGTACCTAATAACTAAGTGGTTTGGACGTTGAACTGCGGAGCAGCGGAGCTTGGTTCGAATCCAGCTCGCATCGCTAATTTTCAAAAATTATGTAATGCTTACCAATCAGCACCTGGCCAGCGTGGTGGATTACGGCCTGTAACCTTCATGTTATCAGAGGAGACCCGTGCCCAGTAGTGGGACTGTGGTGGGTTGCGATGATGATGATGAAATGCATCATTTCATGATGTATTATCATATTTTAATGTATTCAATTACTTGAATCTTCGATCAACGTTGGTATTGTTGATCGAAGATTCAAGTAATTGTTTGCTTGTTCGAGTACCTACGTTCTTCGTCTTCTGGGGTATTTATGTTACTCGCTTTGAAGTGACAAAAACAACGTTATAATAAATTGGAATTGTAGCAGAAATAAACATTGTAGGAGAATACTTTGTAACACAATATAATTTAATTTGTCTAATACCGCGCATCTTCGGCACTAGCACACGGTGTATTTTGCGTAGCCAAGTCATAAAAATAGATTTTTTATAATTTTGTCATGTCATTCTGTCCTATTTGTTTCAATGTCATTTATCTTGGTATATAGATAAATCTTTAAAGATTTTTAATTCTATTTATTACTGTAGTTTATAAAATATATTCGGTACATATAAAACACCCACGTACTTGTAGAAGTGCGAATTTGGCATAGTTTATGTTTACATGTAGAAGAAGGGTACCAATTTGTATATGTGTATCAAAATAATACATTTATAAGAGAAAATATTTTTGTTTATAGTGCCAAATGTGAAGTTCTTTTGACAAAATGAATAACGGTTGAATTTCACCCGCTTGGCTTATCTGTTAAAATTCACAGCGCGACACTGCTCAGAGGTAGGATTATTCACGGAAAATCAATTTAATTTTTTACCTTGTATGGATTTCAGGATACATCAAGAATTTCATCATACATATCTGTACTACGATTTACAGGGCAGCAAACGTGTTCCCTGTTGATCTTTGTTACAATCTATCCAGAATAGCGGATGTCGCCATGTGGTCATTCGTCGCCATAATCGTACATAGCTTCCGGTTCATTACTAGACAGATGTAAGTACTCGTAGCGTCTCGCATGACGACAGGACAAAGATCGTCATTTTACTTTTAGACATATTTATTTTAATATGTATAGGCTTGCGTAGTGAATATGGCATCAGTGGATTTGTGGTTATAAGTAGGTACAGCATCGAATGAGGTACTTACGTTAACTATTAGGAAATAGAAATGAATTGAATAAAGCACCCTGCATCTCTGCTCTGACCGGTTCTAAGCTTTCCTACCTTTTTCCGACACAGGGCTTCCACTCGAGGACCTTTCTTCCCCAACGGATTTCGGTCCTTCGAGCTATGTGGCCAGCGCATTGCCACTTCCGGCTAATTCTTTGAGCTATGTCAGAGAACATTGTCAAATCAAAAATATGCTTAGGTACTAATAATTACTACACAAGTACGTCGGGAAACTTACTATACCTAATATGGGTAGTTATAGTTAAAATGTAAATAATTATGTTGTAAATGCTCCTCTAACTGAACAGCCTCCGCGTGCAATATCTGTGTAGGTATACATAGGTACTAAGTATGCTCGAATTTTCCACTGCTCTCTTATATTTTCCGGTAAAAAATACTACAGGCAGCAAGAGGCTTTAGATTTATTCGCCTGCGCCACAACTTTTGTACCGAATAAGCCAGAATTTTTCACTACGGATTAGAGCGGAATAAAGATTTTCCGCGAATCGTCACTGGAGTTTTCTTTAATTTTCTGAAGAGGATTAAATAGTTCAACATCTCTCTAGTAAATGTCTCAATCTTAATTTTCAGGTTTGTCGAATCATTAAGAATTAATGATTTTAATATTAAAAACTCTTTTCTATGTTTGCGTACAATACAGCAAAATTGTACTAATCTAAGGTATATTAAAATTTGTGAAGTAAAGGGGCAAAGACCAATACGCATGAGTACCATCGCGATTGGAAGGATTTGTGCTGAAGGATGGCTGGAGCCCCGTACACCCCGAAAAAGCGGTTGTACACCTCACTAATCTTATTTAGCTTGTTGACTAAATACCCAGTCGTGTTATAACCGTTATATAAGCAGCTCATTACAGTACTCAAGCCGCACAAATGCAGGGTCTGGCCGTGCCCAAGGACACTGCGACAAGGGGCACGGGTAAGCGACAAGATTTAAATGTTTTTGTACACTTAGTAGCAGCTTAAGAATGTAAAATTCTTATTGACATGCCTAAATTACTTATGTTTTTGTTATTTTATTATATGAACACCCAAGCCATGTATCAAGAGGATTAATGTCGCTAATGCATATCCATAAGTAGTGATAAGAACGCGTTGTCAGCTAAGAAGAAAGCGCTAGTTAAATGCGTGTTAACAGTTTTTTTCTTTTTAATTAAACTAATACGTAATCTTTTGTTTGTTAAAGAGTTAATGTGAAACAAAGTTACGTACGTAAGATACGTACAGAACAATGAAAAAATCTATGGAGTGTGAGGTTTTTTCTCCATCTCATCTCATCTCGAGGTGCACCCGGTTTAAAAACGCACGAGGCAATGTTGCCAAGTCTTATCTATTGGATGTCGTTGGGTTCTTTGTACTGATGGTGCTCACGACTGGTGGTACATTTCTTTAGGTTTTGACCAACAACCAAAAACCTGAGCATTAATTTCAATCTATAAATTTTGCTGGTACGAAGTGCTGGTAATGCGTCAGGCATTGTTTGCTGTTGCAGCGGTAAATCCGTCAGTCTACAGGGTGTCCCGTAAGTAGTGGACCAACGGGTTATGGGTATAAATTTTACCATAAAAAAAAAACTATGGTAAAATTTAATATTTAGCTTATGAGGATGATATTTTCATCACATTTTGAAAAAAGCATAACTCAAGAACTTCAAGGTCTAGGACAATAAAATTTAGTATTTTTGGTAGATAATAAGTCCCACTACCCCCCATAACCCGTTGGTCCACTACTTACGGGACACCCTGTATAATGTGTGCGCTCATTTGCCTACATATATTTGACATAAAAATTCTCATCAGAGTAATGTCGTATTTGGGAGAAGATGATTAAGAGACGCCCTTTCCGGGATGATCCGCGTTTTTAGGTCGTGTTTGGACGAATACTTGTTTATCATAAAGTTACTATGTAGGAAAAGATTGTGATTCACCGAGTGCTATTACGAGTGCGTGCCTTACTG
This sequence comes from Ochlodes sylvanus, assembly GCA_905404295.2. Taxonomy (NCBI): domain Eukaryota; kingdom Metazoa; phylum Arthropoda; class Insecta; order Lepidoptera; family Hesperiidae; genus Ochlodes; species Ochlodes sylvanus. The sequence continues at coordinate 10,895,872 of FR990131.1, forward strand.
TGCTTGACCCACATAGCGAATAAAAGACTATTCCCCGAGAAAGAGAAATGGCTCAGATAACACACGAGCTCTGTTCACATACATAGCTTTCATTCGTTCTTTGAGTATCCATGTCGTTTGGTAAATGGAAAATGTTAGTTTCTTTGAAGGGAATGGTTAAAATTTGAGTTTGAAAGACATCATTATAAATTTTGGTATTAAGTGTAGTTAAATAAAGATAGATCTTCAAGTTTTTAATGACATCCCAACATTTATGAAATAACAACACCGAATCGTTGAATGTTAAATATATTTAGATAGCTTAACGACAAATTAATACTCCCCTAAAAACCTAATAGCTTTTCATTCACGATATTTCCAAAAGCCGAGTCAATCTTTCGATTCTTAATTCAGGGTCAGGCCTGTCATGATAACATCTTATTACACCCTGCTACTGCCAAATAAATCACACAGCTTTAGGCCCGCTAATGGAAACGGCGAAATGAATCGGCCATGGAATTCGACGTAGAGATGGATGAAAAAATATATTTGGATATTATTTTTATCAAATCTCATGGCCCGCTTGTGCCGAGATATCGATCGAGTTCCGAGATGATGTGGGAAGTTCAGAGCAATAATGTGCCTTACATTAAGCAGGCGATTACGATTGTTAAATATTATTACGTAACAGTCATCAAAAATACGCCGGTCACTAACTTCTCAGTACAATTTGAAGACTCCTCAATTACGAGTCCGTGGGCCACTAATGGGTTGAGGTTATTGTGTAAACTGTCGTAATGAATAACAACGAAGTGGACAAAAGTGACTTTGATGAAGGTAAACACTTAGTAATATACCTATATACTAGAGTAGATATGCGAGTCCAGTGGGCCTCAACTTCTGTTAGGGTTGACTCAATGTAACGGTCACATCATTTAATTATTCAAAATTTTCATTATCAAAGTTTCTATAGTTACATATTCAATGTATTATGCCGATGTCGAGTACGTGTGCGACGGTTACGCGCTAGTTTATCTCGATGACAGCCTTGAACTTCGGAACGTGGACACTCGAAGCCTACTTGTATGCATTAGAAATCAACGATGACTCACCCCTATCTCAATTTAATTATAACATAAACCGTAGAAGTTTTCGTGTAGCGCAGAAATATAATACCTACATATCTACGAAGTCGTAGCGTGCAAAGAGAACTGTTAAGACGTCGTTGCTTTTGAAATTAGCCGGTCTGCGTGAAAGCCATGACCCTACGAGCGAAGGTCGAGCCCGCGGCAGCCTGCGACGTAGCCTATGTACTATAATCCCTTTGGGTTTTAACTAAAGAACGTTTTGAAATATTGTAATTTTAAATTTATTTAAGCACGCGATAACAGGTAATGCATACTGTTACTACTACTATTATTACTTTCATAAATTGTATGTATAACTTCAAAATGTTTTAGTTACATTTATTAAGTTACCGTTATGGCAAGCAAGTCATTAAAGTTTCTACGTTACTTCTAAAAGCTTCTACAAATTCAACTTCAAATTCAAACGCGTTGTGGACACTTGCTTTAGCATGGAGGATAAGAAACATTAAGCAAAATTAACTCCGCTGCCTTTGGTTTATCGATATCTAAGGACAGCAATGCGTCTACTCATATATGAGCGATCTTTAGCGTTTTGCCTTTTTGCCTTTTCACATTTTGCCTTTCTGGGGAGACTCTGTTGTATGTATAGGCTAATTTAAGTATTTCAAATTTTAATCATATTATTATGTCATGTACTTAAGTATGCGTCCATTGATGCATCTACTTCTACTTATGCTTTCGAATAATTGTTCAATATATCCTCTATCCCTCATCATTACTATGTTCTGTAATTGTGAACTAACTTGATCATTTCTCATTTGTTAACAATAACAAATAGTTTTTACTGGAGCTGGATACCAACCCAGCTCCAGTAAAAACTAAACAGTGAATAAGGAACGCAACCATAATGAAGTAACGCGTTATTCTCATAATATGTGATATTAGCATCGGAATTATGTCAGTGGGAACATTAAACTATATAGGTCACAGAATATTACGACACGAAAAATATTTCAAATATCGCCCAAAGGACCAAACGCGTGTTTTGGGTACATACAGCAAAAGGTTCCGTCCGCAATTGGTTTTGTAGTTCGGTTACATATCCCACGAAAGAAGTATAATATTACCCAGAAAAATATTATCTCCTTCATTTTCTATAGTTAAAATAAAGGAGGTACTTTTTCTGTACTTTAGCTAAGTATTTATTCAAAATGTTGACACTAAATAACGGGACGGAAGCCAAAGAAATGTTTTTTCGGAATTATTATCCGGCTGCCTGTCTGCCCGTGCATCACGTGAAAACCTGTGAACTCTGAAAACTTGGAAACTTTGAAAATTGTGAAAATTTGTTTAAGTTAACAAGAAATGAAAAATGTGTCTAAATACGTCTTACTAAGCGTTTAAATTTTTTTTATCTATTCAGTAATGATCACTATTATTATTATTAGGCTTTGAGGCCTTTGAGACTAATATATTTTGACTGACATTGAAAATTAAAGTATATAAATATCATAGTGCAAAACTGCGTCGGAAGTCTCCAAAATCCAGGTCATATCACTGGCTTAGGTCCAGATTATCAGGGTTTATTTATACGACTAACAAATCCATTTGAAACAATTTTAGTTGAAGAAATATACAGATTCGTAAGATATCGTACCTACATAGTACGTTTGTAATTGTGAATCCGATCAAGTCATTGAAATGAGGTACCTACTGTAACGAGTAAATAAATACGGGTTTTACGGACTAAATATTGTATTAATATTGTTACTCGGGTGAGCATTGTATGTAAATTGCAAATTAACAACATTATGAAAAGTATAATAAATATGAGCCGAAAACGAAAGTGAACTTTAATTTCCACAGACCTAAAAGTAGATAGTTGTTGAGCCTTGTCGAATCCGTTCAGATGGTAGGGATACTCGTAAGAACCCCAAGTAGAAAAATCCACGCTGGTGATATACGCTCAGAGACTCCTCAATTATAATAATAATATCCGTGGAGCATAAATGTGTTGAACCTAATAATACGAAAACATAACGAGGAAAGAGCTCTTTAATGTATTTCCAATAACAATGCCAGTGCACGTCGCTTCCGTATACAAAACACAATATCGTAGCCATCGCGTGAGATCAAACTTTGTTCGGTCGATTTCGCAAACAGTATTTCGACACAATAATATTGTGTATTTATATAATACTGACACGCAGTGCAGATGCCACGAAAATAGGTAGGCATATAAGTAGAAATTTAGTTCAAGTGTTCAGATTAATTGAATTTCTAACGCAACTGAACTTGTTCTACAACTGCTTAGAACAGCGGTTCTAAACTTTACTAGAAAATTTCATTGATTCATTGTCCAACTGACTAAAGATTAACTAGCTAGCATAGCATTGCATGCTTTTAGCATTAAGCATTAATTTCTAATATATTTTGTATACTTTAATAACAGTAACGGTGATCATTTACTATCACATAGCTCCTCTGTTTGGTGTCGGCTATATCGATGTAAACACGGTGCATATACCAAAATAACATTTTTTACAATTTTTGTCTGTCTGTCTGTTTGTTTGAGCAAATCTCTGAAACGGCTCAACCGATTTTGACGGGGTTTTCATTAGCAGATTGCTGATGTCATAAGGAGTAACCGCGGACGAAGTCGCGGGCACAGCTCGTAATACATAAAAAATAAAGTTTAAGTAAATAAATAAAACCTTAACATTTTTGAAACCCTATGTTAAAATGACAAACAAAGAAATTTGAAGATGAGAAGAACTCCTTATATTCACTTATATATATATATATGTTCACTTTTTTCTCCGTTACTTTTTTTAATGTTCTTCTATGGAGGTACCAATTTTTGATCGCGCTGAACTCTGCTATATTTCGGGAACCCACTTTGGAAATCTTAGCATAGAAGGCAATCGGAATTCACCTATCGCGGCATTCAGCTTCCGCTGCCGGAGTTAGTGCAACTTTAAATAGAATGTAGACTTCTTGCGGTACTAAATTACCCATTTAATTATACTTCAGGCGATAAAGCCGTGTTCTACACTATAAATTCGTTATAGAGCCCGCTTCGATCCAGTCTATGGTGTGGGAGAAATGTGGGAGTCATCAAGAAGAGAGTGAATAGTCAAGTTAAGTAGTTAAATTTTTAGAGTTCGGCGTCAATTACCATCAGGTGTTGTCTTATTTCATCATAGCATTGGCTTATTAATTTAATGTAAAAATCGACGACTTTTGCAGTGATTTTCAGTGGCTCGGCTTCGAATTATGCTACACTCATCTCTAAGTTCAAAATTTATGTGCGTACTAGAAATTATTTATCACTTGCTTGTAAGATAATACATCCTGTAGGAACCTGCTTTGCGACATTAGTCATATTATTCAGTGTGGCGGAATAAGGCCTTCAAGCTCTAACAAATTCTAGTGTTAAGTAGTTACACATTATTTATTATTACATTTATATGATACTCGTAGTTATCTTTTCGTCTTGATGCCGACGTAACGAATACCGGCTTAACAGGCTAACGATTTATATTTGAGTATTGAGATTAATAGCACATTTGCCGACCGAGAGGTCGAGATAGGCTACCTCGCCGCAGAGTTGTCAGACCGGCAAAAACTAAATATTTCGACCGTAAAAACACATTTGAGTTCAACGATCGTTGCCGCGATCGTTCACTCGGTCTAATCTCAATGTGATGCATTTTTTCGATCGACGCGGTTTTTATATTGCGTGAATTCTTATGATAAGTATAAACTGTTTTATAAGCGATAACTAGATATTGTTACTTATTATTTTGTTTATCTTAAAATTAGATTCGTAAGAAAATATCGTTTAAAATTAAGTAGTCTGTCAATCTGCACTTGACCCAAGCTCAGCAGTGGGACAATGATGACGAATTTTTTTTGATTTGTTTCATTGACATACTCGTACCTACCCACAGTAAGTACCTACTATACATAAAATCATTCAAAGAGATGAACAAAACTGTTCTGTTTTATTACTTACTAAATAAAACTATGCTTCCTTAATTACTTTAATATTGCTATGATAATTTAATTATGTTAATATTTTTGAAGTTTATGGATCATTAAATTTGACCTTGTCTATTAAAAACAACGGGTACGATCTCAAGACCAATTAGGCCACATGAAAATAAAAGTTTAAATAATGATCCAGTATCATTTTACTTCAATGTTATTAAGCTTTCGTACTTTTTTTTTCACTTCTTGGCCGGTAGCGAAGCGCTCATAGCCCAGCGGCTTGCGTCGCTCGTAAGTGATCGACAATGTTAAGCAACAGCGGGGGTGGTCGATAGTTGGATGGGTGACTGTCAGTGGCGAAATTTCTTGGGCGCTTCCGTGCTTCAGAGGGCACGTAAAGTTGTCGGTCCCAGTTGTTACCATTTCGTAGCAGCCGTTAAGCTATATCGGATGCCTTCGGGCGGCATAAAATTTTCCGACAGTTGGGTTGGCCACTAACCCCTCCACCAATCCGAACTGGAGCAGCGTGGTGGAGTATGCCCTAGGCCTCCTCAGGTATGAGGAGATTGTGCTCAGTAGTGGGCCATTAATGGGTTGAAGCCAACGCATCGCATCCATGGCCGACGGTAACCACTTACCAACCGACCAACATTTGCTGGCTATTTACATAAAAAGGCAGCTATAAAAGTTTCAACCCATTAGCGGCCCATGTAAGGCACGTCTATTCGAATAATTGGGGCCTAGATATACCATTAACTGTATAACGTGAAAGAAATTATTTACAGGGGACAATTTCGATATTCAGACCCTTTCGTGGCAGGTGTTCTATTATAGTAAATTGGAATTTTACGAGGTAAAATCGGGTCGCCTAAAACGTGTATTATTATAACGGCTGGTTACACTGTCACCCTTTTCTGTGCCTGAGAGCTTGATATAGTAGATATAGTGAATATAATGTATTAAAGTACGTATAACTTCGTCGATAACTCCGTCGCCAACCAGTATCGCGCAATGGTTACCTACCATGCCGGACTGTCGATCGTAAGGTCATGGGTTTGATTGCCAGTGAGGTGGAAATTTGAATTATGAGTTTAAATTCAAATACACTTTTCTAAGTGGTGTGCAAAAAAGTTTGGCTTTAACCCATTAATGGCCCACTGCTGAGCACGGGTCTCTCCTCATACCTGAGGAGGCCTAGAGCATACTCCACCATGCTTCTCCAGTGCGGATTGGTGGAGGAATTCATGATTACTTATAGTAATTACTATAAAATTAAGTTAATAAAATTCATAAAATGCTACTTATTATATTGCTATTTCCACATTTAATATTTAGTATCTTTAACATTTTAGTATTTTTTTAAAATGAATAAATTGATGTCTTACTCTTCTTTGATTGGAAAAATATGTTTTCTGCAAATTAATTCAAGTTGAAAAAAAAATTGCACGGACTGAGACTTTTTATTTCATCTTACATTCACTCGTTTATAAATAAACACATAGTACACATAGTATATAATATACATAGTATTAAAATCATCTAAAACTAAAAACTACAACAAGAAAAGCTTTTATGGAAAAGGGTTATTAATAAACGCATTATTTTTATGACTCAATGAAATATCAGAACTGTGATCATAAATATTATAAAGAAAACAGAGTAACGCATTATCATAATTGGTATTGTAGAGATGAATATTGTTTTGAACACTGATGAATACGAAAGCTATTTGTACCTTCCATTTAAATATGAAAACAAGGAAAAACTTTATTTCAATTAGTATTTTTTCGATATCCAGTAATAGTAGTGCATAAAAAATCTTTGTTTACAAATAGTCGAGCCTCGTGATTGCTTTTCCATTACCCCCGTATCGGTGAGCAAGTTTACCGTTATATGAACTGTCTGTAATTAGCGGGAGTGGTTTAATAATACCACGACGTTTGAGCCGCGTATATCGGGGTTACTATCCGGTATCCGTGTTAACCGTACATTGTTTGTTACGGTTATTTTCAAAGAGATGTTTATAGTGATCTGCACATTATCATAATCTGCTCATCTTTTGGTAGCTTCGGTGTACTCGTATATTCTTTCTCGCGCCGTTTTCTCATTGTTTGCTTAAATGTTGCTGGTTTATTAAAATGTTGCCGAAGAATTATTTCTTTTTAATCGACTTCAAAAACGGAGGAGGTTGTATGTTCGACTGTATATTCTTTTTTATGTATGTTCGCCGATTTCACCGTCTATTGAGTTGCCAACTAAACCCTCCACCACTACCACACACTGGAGCAGCGTGGTGGAGTATGCTCCAGGCCTACTCAGGTATGAAGGAGAGACCCGAGCTCAGTAGTGGGCCATTAATCCATTGATGGGTCGAGGCCAGCCAAAGGGTGTATTATTGATATTGTATTTCATTGAAAATTTTTGTATTCTGTTTTTTTTTTTCTTTAAAAAAATCACCTTTTATAATACAAAGTAAGCGAAGCAAAGAAGTATGTGTTTAAAGCACAAAGTAGTGTAGTAGGGCGATAAAGAAAATTTCACGGTGATGCGGACTTTTTGCTGAGAATAGGTTTTTGTGTTTCAGGCAACCTACTCTTTGTATCAGTTATACAAAAGCTTCACTTCAATAATTCTGGTAAACTTCTATTCGAAGACAGACTACATCAAAGTTAAGGTAAAATTAAACGGTCTCGCCTTGACTTCTTAAGACCAACCTTCCGTTGTATAATATCGAATAGAGTTATTATGTAATGTTGAGTGACCATTTGGCAGTAGGTGAGGCTGCCAAATGTTCTATTGTGAAATGACTAATCTATTTGTTATGAGACACGTATTCTTTAATAGAAGTAGGGGTTTAACGGCTTAATAATATAGTTTTATAGGCATTGATTAATTACTGTACTCGATATTATAGTCTCGTTAAGATTATACTAGTTAAAATTTGAAAGTTTTGAGCGTATCGTCGATTATATTTTAACTTGTTTATTTCCTTGGCGTGAATTGTGTTTGGTGATATTTGCGTGACATTTAACGACAATGTCGAATAAAGTAATTTTCCTATTGATCAAAAGTTGTTTGTGAGATATTTCGGTGGCAAAGTTAGTAAGTAATTGTCAGAGGGCATCGCGGTATATAAACGAGCAACTCGACGACGTGTAGGCCCTGTATACGAAGATATACAATTCTGATTCGTATTGATGTTGACGATGGCCTCACATCGTCGTCCATAATGAACAATTAATTATATATTATGTAAAAAAAGTAGTAGATATGTCATTATATTACAAGTAAAAAACGTAGTAGATATGTCATTATATTATAAGTAAAAAACGTAGTAGATATGTCATTAGCGCGGGAAAGGTGGAACATACTTTGGCTTACTGTCTTACTTTTCATGTAGCTATCTCTTTCGGTCACATACGTTCCGTAAATTTTTCGCATCCATCGTGGATTCAAAAGTGCAATTCGAGTTGTATGAATTTAACATTTAACACATCTATAGTTTTAATATCTTAGATTATGAAAGAATGTATGGATCTATTTTTGCTGATAAGTGGATGCCTTTTGAGTTAGTTATGTCCATTTATCAAATGGCTCATAAAATAATAAAAATAATGCTCGTTTGTCGGCTATTTCACCTAAAAACAAGATAAAATAGAGAGTCAAATTTGAAATGAATTGCTGCTGATACATTTACGCATTGATGGACATACTACCGCGTTGGATCTCCCTATTGCGGGTGGAGTGGACGTGCGCAATTAACATGTCGTTAAGAGGGGGTATAAAGCAAAATTGGCAATCGTAGATTCAATTTTTACAGTAGTAGATCAAGTTTCTAGAAGCTGAATAAGGACATAGATAAACTTCATTATATTATTGAGTGAATGTAAGAATCAAAAACATAAAAAAATTAAATTTTCTCGATAGAAAAAAATCACAAAGTTAGGTCTAATTTTCAACTAAAATCAATATTTTTTCAATATGGTGCATGTTTATGAGTCAATATTTTAATATGTTACGCTAATTAGTATCACGGAGGGATTTGTAGATCGATTTCTAAATCAAATCTATAATTTACGAATTATTTAAATAAAATACATTTGTCTTTATAGCTCTAGGATTTTGACATGCTCTGTTCCATTTATCAGTACCGTTGAATTTGATTTTTTCCTAGCTTTATACCCCGTCTTAACAGCCTCGATCCGACAACCAACATTCATCTGTCACATAAATATCTCCAGATGGAAATTAACCCGGGATCCTGCGTTCTGCAGACAATGTGTGTAGGTAGCTGAGTTACAGGGCCCTGCAGTGTTCCTACTACAAAACAATTAATTTACTTTAGTTAAGTATCCAATGCTCCAAACAATTATCACCCTTGGGGCCATTGGTCTAAAGCATCCAAAATTTGTCCATTTCCATAACGATGATTTAAATATCTATGGAAAAGGAAAACGCACGAACAAACGTTTAGTAATACATTTTCTCTTGAAATGGATAACATAAATTAATAAACCAAATGCCTACCTACTGAGATATGTTATTCTACGAGTAACTTCAATCAGTCACGAACAGGGTTGCACACAATAGCATTGTTTCAGGGCTCCGGAGGCAGAAAATTGTTGCATTGTAGCGCTGTGAAGCCTCAGCTCTTAAATGAATCATTTGTGGCCAGGCGGGTATAAATATGGCTCTATTTTTAGCTTTATTCATGCTCTACATTTTCGATGTTACTCTAGATTAAGGTGTCGAAATAGAGCCGTGAGCTTTTGTTAGCAACTGGCAGATAAACAGGCCGGCCACGATGGGAAGTGGTGACCCGTATCTATGCGTGTGCCATGTGTTAATTTAAAGAATATTAAATTCTCCCTACATATCTCGTGCACCTTACCTTACTGTACCTCTGTTATTCGCTCCATAACCCAGACAGCATAATCTCATTTATTACCTGGCAATCCACTAACTAATAAGGTTTAGCCAGGTAGTATTTTTCGGGTTGTTTCTTTGTAGTTTTATCAATATACCTCCTTAGGTCTCATTAAAATTCAATACCCAAATTCCGGAAAGCTAAGATTTCTCACAGGATTTACGCAATCGATTTTGCTTCCAGAAACTTAACTTTGTAAGCAGAACAATGGAAATTGGAACAATGAAAATTATTGTATTGTTCTATTAACTCACCATTAATTTATGTAGGTATGGCAAAAACTTAGGGCAATATTTGGGTTGGTTTTCAACGCGTAAGTAGGTAAAAACAACGAGAAGATTAATCTAATACTGCCCACAAACCTCGTTGTTAACGCAGCATTTCAGGTATAAAAAGATATAAGTACAAGAAAAGAAGGAATAAATAAATGGATGATTTCACTTTGTGACAATCACAATGTAATACAATAGTATTTTTAAACATCGAGAGTTAGTTTATCTGTGTTGATATTCCATTTCAGGCGAAACACGTGTCGGTGACGGTTTGTGTTGTATTACATAGTTTTATTTACATGTAGCTTATTTCCGCGACTTCATTTTAAACTCACAAATGTAACCCCCTATTTTGGCCATTTAGGGGATGAATTTTCATAAAATCCTTTTTTAGTACTCCTCTACACTAGATAAGGAACCCGTCTACAAAGTATTATGCTTCTATGTTCACTGGTTCAGTCTGTGTGTTCAGTGGTCTATGACTCAATGAATGTTGGCATTTTATTAAATTATAAAGAAGCCTGCGAGTTTTTTATGCACTAGAGAGGTGCATCGTATCTGCTAGGACGATATAATAATTGTATTACCAAACTTTCCGCGGATTATTGCGAAGTAGACTAATACTAATTTCAAAACAATTAATTTCTGCAATGTTAATAAAATAAAGCTATATCAATTTTGCAATATCTTAAATAGCATAGCTTTGTAGTAAAAAAATTGTGGTTACGTCAGTGCACTTGACAATTTGTGTTCTAAAAATAGGTCACCAGATAAATTTGCTGGCGATGTTCATTAAAATATTCGTTGTCCAACAGTTTTCGTATTTGTATTTATGACGTGATAAGTGGTTTACAGTTGCAAAATAAAACAATGGCTTGCAAAATGCTTTTCAATGATAACAACAGATCGGTTAAAAGGACGACGCAAAAGCATTACTTTTCAGGTTGTGAGGTTTAGTAAAAAAATTAAAATTATAGGACTAACACAAAACGAATTTTGAACGACGATGTTCTACTAGTATTGTTCCTGATTTTTTGTAATCAATAGTAGGTAATTTTATTACCAGTATATTATATTAGACACATTTAATTTAACTGAAATGAAGTAACCGACCCTTGTCACGTTTCCGGAAAAAATATGCTTTCATTCTCAAATAATTAAATAAGCTTTAAAACAATAATTTAAACTAAACTACGGACAAAAACAAAACACATATCCATGCACATAGTTTACAGTATAACCACACGGAATATAATATAACTACATTATATTTATTACGGAATATAATATAATTTTATAATATCATTTATTACGGAATATAATATAACTACATTATATTTGACGACCTCGCACCTAAGTTGGTAGTGGCCCTGCTTGCGAAGCGAGAGGTCCCGGGTTTGATCCCCGGCCGGGGCAGATATTTATGTCATGGGTGTTCGTGATGAGTTGTCCATCAACATAGCTTTGGAAAGGCCTCGAGTTGAGTCAAAATCTTGCTCCCGACCGAGAGAGACAGTACTTTAGACGAAAGAGTAAATTTGTCATACCCTCGTCAATGTCAGCGAGAACCTCAAAAAGTTTGTCGGCTATCAGGAGGCTGTGAGGTGCAGAGTATAAATAACAAGGCTAAGCACACAATTAACCTATATAGCTTCGGCAAACTCAGCGCTGATAAGAGGATTTTATACGTCAGGGTTTATCCCATAGTTTTTTTAATAACCACAAAATTCCATACAAAACAGTTGCAATGTCATGTCGAGATTGTTCAGGGCAATCATAAGAAATACATTGCGGCTGAGATGTGGGCAGATGCCCCCCAAAACCTAAAGAAACATCCCTTCTGCCGCCCCGGGTTAGGCCGCCCTCCTTTTGAAATAATTATACGAGTATGTCTCTGACAAGTTGAACACACTTGATGCTCATGATTTACTGCAGATATCAGGCCGACAGAACAGATTAAAAAACAGATCAAGTATAAATTTCACTTTCAGTTCTGTGTATTAAAAATATTTTAAATGATTTGCCTATTTTTACAATGTCACATAATTCAATTCTCTCTTATCTATTATATCGAATATAAACATTTGACATGGTCTTTACTATTAAATCGTTATTTATCTATTACCAAAATGAAATTGGAAGAAATTTCGTAGAAAAAAACTTTTAAAGCTTTTACTATGTTCTATGAGTTAAATTTTTTTTATCTATCTTACTTTTTCATAAGTTAAATTACTTGGGTTTTAGGTTTTAGTCAAGATTTTTACCAAGATTTTCTAGAGATTTAAAGCTTTAAAACAAGTTCTTCGAACAACCAGAACCAGACCGAATCGGTCCAATGGTTTTAGTTGATCAAATGTGGTCAGTTTTTTTGTATTTAAATTCGTACCTAGGTACATATATTAAAATCTGATCTTACATAGGTGTGTAAATTGGTAGTACTTAACACATTTTTCGTGTCCATTATACATGTTATAAAAATAAACTTTACCTAGAGTTGCTACGTGTGATATAGATTACAGAATTCTTATTACTTGATAGTAACGTTTAAATAATAAAATAATATGTGTACTTATTTCAGTTTTGATAGTATTGCGTTCTTACTATTAAAATTTATGTTTATCCGTTTAATAAAGAGTTGTTCAACGTCAAAGATGCAGCAATATAAAAATATCATTTTTTCAAAAAAGTGTTAAATATTATTTTGGCAACAAATTTTATGTACATCAGTGAATATTTAAATAAAACTTCTCATTACGTAAAGTGCAATAGTATTTTTTTAATCGTACATCAATATGATGATCGCGTGCTGATTTCAATCTAAACGCGAACTTGTGGAATATTAAACAGTAACACACACTGAGTGAGGCGTCTGCAGGAATAATTAAAAAATAAATAAAATTGCCAGCAAAATTGCTTCTAACAATTTGGCGGATAAAGAAAATGTATCGCCTAGAATTGTAGAGTCGATATAAAACAGTGTTACGAAGTGAAAAGCTCAAATAAGGATTCAAGTCAGTTTTATAAAAATTCATACCATGATAAAAAATTTGAAATCTGTTTTACTTTGTTTTCAACTTTAATAATCAGACTTAATATTTATAATAAATAATATTTTTAACGGACAGGTCCGGCACGGAGTGTTAATACGGAATATAAGGCCGCAATAAAAAGTAAACAGATAAATGACAGGTCAACAGCATAACAATAAGTGAGGGCTTTCTAATCTACATATGAGTGCAGCCGTGATCTTACCAAACCGGTTGTCCCTTCATGCCGGCGCGTTCCACGGACAGCAGAGCTCGCAAGTGCATCCCTTCACCCGAGGGACACTGTGCACCAACTCGTACGAGTTTCACCGAACATCGTATTCATGCACACCACATCCTCTGAATACAAATATCACACACAACTGTCAATTCAGACCTGAGAATCCACCCCCGATCCACGCGTCGCGATCGCTCTGCGGCCTGCGGACGACTAAACTGGCTAGCTGTAGCTATCTCACCGCGGAAAATATACGGGATGGTACGCGATGTGCGCGCGGCCTAAATAAACCAAACGCGATTCAACGTCGACTTTACTACGCCGTACTAAGATCCACAATAGTAAATGCCCGTTTGGTGCATACGGCCGTACGTCGTGTTCGTGCGTAGCTAAAGCCCGCTAGATGCAGAGGAAAGAAAGTAGGTGCATTTCCCTGAGCTGGATGCTGTGGTGCGATTGTACTACGTATCGCGGTCAGTGTCGCGTTTCGTGAATTATTTAATAAGTATTCGTGTTTGTGTGCGTGCGGTGCGGTGTCTGGACCCGTGTTGTGTTATGATGCGAAATGATTTGCCGTCAAATTATTTTTGACCATTTTATAATTATTCTGACTTATACTCATGTTAATGTAAATATTTAACATGTCGACTTTTTCTCCCATGGTACAACTATAAATTACGCGTTACCGTTTCGCGTTAAAAACAACGACCCCGTGACCCGATACAGCCTCACTCGATTATTTTAATTTTACTTCTATGTATACTTTATTTAGAACTATTATTTTTTATTCTTCTTTCACATATATTTATTTCATATTTTTATATGTACCTATCATCAAAAAAATTTGAACAACCGAAGTCATTCTATTTACTACATAAGGTGTACTGAATTTGCAAACCTATTGGCTTATAACTGGCAAAAAATTCTTTCGTACATCAGCAATCCTAAACCATACATTCAGAATTTGATGGCCTCGTCGTGTTCCGAAACTGTCAAACTTTGTTTGTTTCTTGGCTGTTGACCTAAGATAAAATATGAAGCTATGATGGAATGTAGTGTTGAAGGAGAAAGCCGTTTCGTATTTTATGAAGGAAAACAAACATTAGATCGATAACAGTCGCCGGTACGCTTGTCAATAGTACTCCACATCCATAATAATTTGTTGCCTGGAAGTAAACAGGAAGAATTTCTACTTCATCTAGCGGTTGAATTATGGCTATTTCTTTTTTTGTATTTCACTGAATCAAAATACATGGAGCTTATATGAAAAACCTGGCGATAAGGTGATGAGCATTTCTATAACTTTTAATATTATAAACTTTTAATATTCAAGCTTTCTCGTTAATGTTTTCACAAATTTGTACAAAGTAAAGATTCTATTAGGTAGGTAATATTAATATCATCACGCTTTATTGCGAGGTAAATTATAAGTTATGGATTAATAACATCGTAACTCCACTTCCACGTCATTGTCTATTAGAAAGCTTCTTTATTTATGATAAAATCTTATAGAATATTAATTTGGATTTATTTTACTTAAGTACTCGTATAGGTGGTTATTAAGTTAATTGAACACTAAGTGCAGGAACATTATTGAAATTTGCTCACTGCCCATCACATTAAATTAACATAATAGGATATAATGTTCATTGACAGTTTCAGGGCACTGCTCCTAGGCGTCACATTACAGTGAGACTGAAGGGCTTGTCATGTCCTATTGAGGTCGTGGATGTAATGTGAAATCGAAGATATCCGGTTATTGTTGCAATTTGACAGTGGTTAATGTCGCTTTAACTATGTACAGACGAGTGTTTTATGTATTAAGCGATTATTTCATAAATGATTATTCTCTTGGTTTCATTTCCTCTAATACACATAGTAGTCCCAGGTTGGGCGCCAGTCTAACAAATTGTGCATGTGAGCTTTCTTTCACATACAAAGATCACCCTGATGAATAATCGTCTCCGTCACCAAATGAAGTAAGTTAAAATCATTGGGCATCCGTTTATTGCCTACTACTGGCTATCCGACACTACAACTACCTAAGTATGGACAGTCCAATTGCCGAAGCTGAAGCCTTCGGGTTATTCGAAAATTTTGAACAGACTTATCTAACTGTAGAAGATGGGGCTTAAAATTAAGTGCTTATGAAAGTGTGTCAGTAACATTCACCCGCAACACTACCTGCGCTTAAAGATCCTTAATTCTTTGAACATTTAACCTGTGAACTATTAATGTAATTTTTAAGATTATATTATTATTATTATATTATTAGTTTAACTGTATTTAACGGCAAAAAAAAACCTAACCTAATCTCATATTATGTTGTAAAAACCTAACCTAACCTCATATTGTGTACCTACAATCAAATCTATATTGGACTAGGCAGTGGGACCCTGGGCAAAGAATCAATACGAGCAATGAAATATTATGTAACTAAAATATTAGTGATGAGAGTCAATAACATTTATGACGTTAAAAAGATTTAGTGCTAAGGAATTAAAATACAAGTAGGGAGTTACACTGCAAATGAATCAAGTCGGGTCAAAGCAAAAAAGGAAAGTTGTTTAGTTTGACGGCAGCCGGTAACCGGTCCGACTCCGATATCTCCGTAATGACAACTTCTTGTTGATGCACAGGTTATTAAACTTCTCGTAATGAGTTTGTTATTAACGATTTAGTGGCAAACGTTGGGTTCATACACACTGATTGTAGGGGATTACATAATTCATCTCCATTTTCAGTCGGGTATCCTACCTTTGTTATAAAGCATCAACTTAAACCTAAAAAAATTAGCAAACTTAGTGATACATTTTATGCAGTTTAGTAGAACATGCAATAATACATGCATAAAAGCAGTTTGCATTTAAAATGGCGATGGCGGCGCATGTGACATATATGTATCATGTTTGGACTTAAAAGCACTATTATTATTTTAATCAATAACTTATATTAACTTTTATTGTGTTACTATTTTGTTCATGCATTTTTTATGTAAATAGCCGGGCGAACTCTAGGTCACTGTCACTCATGGACATCAGTACCTCCAAAGGTATTATCACCAGATGCGTTGCTGGCCAAGAAAAAAGAGTAAAGAAAGATAGAAAGTATTGGCTCTTAAGTCAAATTATGTAAATTTGACATTGACACCTTTTGCATGCAAATACGTGTGCAAAGACGCCTTGCTCGTATCACTCGGTCGAGGCTAGCCGAATAATGTGAAATCGTGTTGATAGACGTAAAAGTTTTTCTAATCAAAGTCGAGTCCAGGTCATCTCGTATAGAGAGATCATCAGTTTTTAAGTTATAAATTAGATAGTAATCAATCATGCGGAATTGGAATTCCAGTTTAAAATATCTTTCGACAGTTGATAATTTTATTCATATCCTTATTACAGTTGTACAATTTATACGGGGCGCGGTGTGACGTGGTCTATAGAACAATGCCGTTGCCTCAGCGAAGTGAATAAATAAGTGTTTATTTTAAACAATAAACCATTTTTAATAACATACCGTCATGTCGTGACATGTTATTTACGAATTCGTATAAACTTTTTTTTGCAGCTACATAGATAGTGCTAGTCGATGCTAGTGAAATGTTGAAGAAGAGTTTTAATTTATGTTAACAGTTAACACTTATTTATTTAACACTACTTTTTATTTACGGCTTCGCCCGCGTCGGAGACGGAAGACAATATAATACCGTTAAATTTATCCCAGGGGAACGTATAGTCCAGATTCGTGTGGTCGGAAATTAAAATGTCAATTAAGGAGACTGATTGAATACGACTTGCTAAATGGATTAAGACGACGGCAATGACCCTTTGCATGCTGACGTTCTGAGGAAACAGTCCGAACGAAGTAAGTAGTTAGTAGTTATTACTCATGATGCCAATATGACAATATTTTATTTATACTTATACTAGCTAACCTGGCACACGTTGTTCTGCAACATAGTGAACATTCTATATTTTTTTTAGTTTTAGGAAATGCTCATCAAATGCAATATTTTTTTCTATGGCAGCACTTCGATGTCTCCAATAGATTTGCTGATCTCTTGGTAAATCTTGACAACACCGCCACCTACCGGTTCTAATTGTGAATCTAAACCATCCATAGAAACACTCAAACACTCACAAATATTTTAATTAAAATTGGTCCAGCCGTTTAGGAGGACTTCAGTGACATACACACGCACAGAAGAGATATAATATATTAAGATTTTTATTCATGATAGTAATGGATATTCGTCGTTACGCAATTAATGTTACAAATTTGTTAACCACGCACTAGGAGTTCATGTGTTTAAGGGGGTTGTCAATACACACAAGGCATTATTAACACCCATTACCATAGAACAAACATTTTATTTATCATAAAAATATCGAATCCGGGATCACTACCAACTAGGCTAAGGAGTCTTTGTTATATAGGTCGGTATAATTATATTAGTTCCAGTATATTTTCCGTTGTTTTCGGATGTAGGCAATCTGAATTAATCCAAAATGTAAAAGGTCGCCTTTGATATTGTGAACTGAAATATTATATTTCTGAATGCGGTAGAAATGCAGATGTGAAATGTTTTAAAAATAGAATCACTATTTTTATACAAGGCCTTTGCTGTATAAATCATGAGGGGCTTTTCAAACTAACGCGAAGTTACGCCGCCGGAAGCGAAAGCGATGCAGTTTTAAATGCATTTCATTTACTTTATATTAAAAGTGGTGAAACTATGGCAGCAAGCGAGTTTTATTAAAACAGAGGTTCTCAAACTTATTTCACCTACCGCCCACTTTGAAAGTCAATTATTTTTCAGCCCCCTCCAAATTACAAATCAGCCATCGCCCGCGTATACCACTTCAACACCCCCCACTTTGGGCCCCTTGCCGCCCCCTTTAGGCCTTCAGCGTCCACAAGGGGGCGTTATCGCCTATGTCTTTCCCTTATAGACTGTATTAAAAGAAGTAGTCAGGGGCAAATGCCTGCTCTTTCTTAGGTTTGAAGCCAATCTCACCTACTCGTGGTGTGGTGCTGAACAAGAGACGATTTTACGGCGTTAGGTACAACTTCTTTTGGTGGTAGGTTCTGTTTCTCCCAGTTCAACTTTTACGTTCATCGGGTATAGTATAGTGCTTGTGGTTTATAGATCTAGTTTTTAAACTGACATTCGAAAAACGTTTTTAAAGTTTTCGTTACGTATCGGACGGTTCCTTCTTGACTGACAAAGATTGCCGTTGCCGATGTCTGGTCTTACCTGATTTTTACGAGCGACAATCACCCATTTCGTCATTAAGGCGCGTTTATCATTTTTGTCAAACATTACTTACCTTGGGTCACACAAGCTGTCAAACCATGTGACAAAGCATTCTAGAATTGATGAATATATTCTATAATACTGAACTATTAGAAAGTGCTTGTATACTGATACACGCGGCGCGGCGGCGGTCAAGTTGTTTACGTGTCCGACTGTGCCTCACGCCACGCGCACGCCGCCAGCAGCAACATCAACAACATGTCAGTGGGCTGAGCGTTCACAACCCGTGTATTGTAAATATAAACACGCACCTGTGTTGTGTAGTGCGTAGAGTGGCTGCTGCATACATAGCGAATTTGTGTGTTAGCTAATTTTTAATGACAGAATAGATGTTTAAATTTGCTCCCATAGTTAGTAGGAGGCAATTAAAAATAAACAATGGTTATAAAGTTAGACGATACAGGTTGGTGTTGAAGCTTTTAATCTATCACATAGGTACTATTGTAATAGCTAAAAGATCGAAGAATTTGTTACATTTTATGAGGACTCTAACACATCGCGCGCAGTTGAGGTGGAAGCGTCATTTCGAAAACACCAAAGAACATAATATTAGCCATTACGTACATGTTTTTAAGCAAAACACACGGCCGCATCCACGACGTAGCCACACCCGGCTTTTTATATTTAAATTTATCTAAGAGTACAACGAGCAGACAAAACACTCGGTAGTATACCATACTACAGTACATTACCCTGGAGTGCTCAAATACAGTAAGCATTCGAACACTACACTCCTTGAAAGTTCAAATAAGTTTAAAGTTACAAGTTAAGTATATAATAAAAAAATAAGTTAAGTAAATAAGTTCAAATATCTAATAACGGTGAAACTAACACTGTTAATTGAATTTTAATATTTTGGACGCAACACCGCCCTTCTATGCCATGCCGCCCATGACAACTGTGCATCGACATAGAACAAGACTCATATTTATATCTATGCGATCTAAATAAATTATATGGAGAATTAACTACTCAAGGAGCGTTTTAATGAAAATAAATATAATGTCAAACTACAGGTTCTTTTTTACACTCCATAAAGTGAAGTATTTGATCAGTTTTAAGGATAAGTTTATTGATTGATATTATAAAATGGAAATTCAAATTGCATGACCTGACGTTCTGACAAAGAGATGCGGAGGTTCATTCCGCTTTAACTTCCATTCATCTACAAACCTATGTATATGTAAGTACAAACAGAAGCTACTTTAAGCACAGATCTCCGAGTCGTAACTTACAATGGGAATGTGTAGTCTAGACTTGGTGTTTATTGCCAACACGCTTTGTCTTGATAGATATTGCGATACACCTGTGAAAGTTTGTATTCGACCTTTTACACTGTCAACCATTTTAACAGTCATCACGATCAGCAAATTAGCTTCCCTTGCCGTTCACCACCGTGGGTTCCATACGCCACATCGTGGAGTCATAAATTTTACTTTTGTCTAAATAATAGATATTATTTGCTTGCTAAAATTTTTAACACTTTTGCTTTCATTCTATAGACTCTTGTTAACTCCTACGCGTGCTTCGTTGAAAATAAATAGCCGTTATTATAATTAGCTTTTTAAAGCCACAGTATGTTGAACATAAATTGCGAGAATCTCAAAGTCAGTGCTTCTTAGAAATTGTTTTGAAGCTAGTGACGGATTATTTTCTTAGCTTTATTAATCGAGATAACATTGTGAAGTTGTGTGAAGTACAATGTAAGCAAAGTGCTCATCTGTCTAATACACGTCGTCTAATTTAATTCACTATCAATATTGTTGCTAATTTTATGTTAAACAGGAACTCAAGCAAGTATTTTTTCCGCTTTCGCCTATTGGACCTTGTCTATGATTCCATGCAATTTGTTACTTGCCCAAAATTATGGGGTCAATAGCTTTCGGCAAATTTATTATCTTCAATAGATAAAAGACGGAGGAATATAGGCCTTTGGCAGGTATACGTTGTTCACACTATATGGGTACTTTATTATGTTTACAAGTTATTGAGACTTATTTAACCTCTTTTTTAGCTTCATAATATACTCTACCTATAATAAAACTAAATCTATTTCCTTGATGGTTTTTTTGCAAGACAACTATCGTTACGGAATAAATCATGGAAATACAATAATTGTAAAGGAATAATATTCTTATAATATATTGTTTTAATTATTACGAGTGGGTATTCTTCAATCACCATCTTTAAATGAAATTATAGGGACAATAAAGCATACATTAAAAGGATAATAATAAAGAGTAATGTGTTTAGGTCAGTGGTTCCCAACATTGATTGAACCGCAACTCGGCTCATGAAAACATCCAAAACGCGACTCACTTCATGAGATGATGGAAAAATAAGAATAAGCATTCAGCCTTTCAGGTGTTGCACCGGTAGGAAGGTATACTTCCTATTTTTCAGGGTCTATTGAATATTCACATACTTTGGGAAAATTTAGGCAATTAGAGGCAATTGTACCGACGCAAAAACAAAGGAAGAACAAAGACGCAGAGCCTTTAGTCTCCTGCGTGAACTGGATAAGTTTTAACGATGATTAGCAATATTTATGCCTCTCGTACACCCCATTTAGGTTATGTAATTTGCGGGAATAAAACGCCGAGTCCTTGAATGGTTGTATTATATCCACGCCAACACAAGGTACTACTATTTAATGAACGATTTAGCGCTATTCACAAGTGCCTTAGGGCCCGTTTCACCGGTTACGGATAAAGTTCCGGATAGCCCTAGGAACTCAACTCCCAGATAAACTACATTTTTTGGCTTCTCAGGTAATCTCATAGAAGTGACAGAGAAAAGTGTTGGTTAAGCTATCTGCCAGTTCAAGTGGCTGTTAGGCGTTCTCTGACGGATAAAAAATGTTTCAAGTGGCGTTTCTATAACACATTTGGAATTTGAACTGTAGTACATCATATTATTATAAATCCTACTATTTTCGTTCTATAATGATAAAATTATACTGGAAAATATTAAAAAAGTCGAATTGGATTATTTTGAACAAAAAGTATTTTATTAATTAAGTTTTCAAAATAATTTTCAAATGACAATAATTTACGTAGTAGTAACGAAACGCAAAAAGCGACGTTGCCGCTCCGTCAACTGTTAAGTGGCAGATAAATTCCTAGGGCTATCCGGAACTTTATCCGGAACCGGTGAAACTGGCCCTAAGTATCTTAAGCCCTTTGAGGTAAAAGTTTGTATGAGTCTATTAAAATTTTCTAAAACATACATATGATAAAAAATACATATCATATATGTTTTTATCATATGTATGTTTTTTGGTCTACTTTTTAATTATGTATACTATTTTGGTACCTATAAAAATATTTTTTCCGCGAACAAAGACGCGGGCATCAACTTCCATGACCTTCAAACTAAAGATGTTTCACATCAATTGGGGCAATAGTCATACATACGCTTCTAATGTGTTTTACCGTTAAACAACTTCATGTGTGTATCTAACAGTAATCAATTTTGTGGGAAATCAGTTTACTTTACTGATTTACTGATAGCCAATTTGCCTACTTTTCCACGTAACCTACATCCGGGTCGTATCTCATCGGACGTTTCTTGCGTAAAACAAAACCTTTCAGAAGATCGATTTGGGTGTGTAAATAAACGTGTTCACTTACGAGAAAAATGATTCGCGGAATGTTTTCTTATATTTTGAAAGGGCTGATTGTCGCGATGTGATGTTAGGAAATGCGTTAAATCGATGTTTACTATATACATACCTAGTTGAATAAAGAATAATATTTGACTGATATTGTAAGTAAATAGCTTATATGGTATTTTTAGGTAAATAAAAAAGAGAAGTTATACAAGACTTTTATAGTTATGATCTATCACTCACCCCTCTGTACTATGATTTATTTATATTTCTTTTGAGGTGTTCACGAAGAGCTATGGCATTGGATTCTTCTGAAAAAATCTTAAAAAATTTAATTTATAAATTAAACTTCAGTGAAAATATACTATTAAGTATATAATTGTGAAACCAATTACATTTTGGACTGCTTCGACTCGGATTATATCCTATTAATATTATAAATGCGAAAGTTTGTAGGGATGTATGAATGTTTGTGGCTCTTTCACGCAAAAACTACCGAATGGATTTTGATGAAACTTTACAATAATATAGCTTACACATCAAAATAACACATAGGTTATAATTTATAAAGATATAGTATGAATTATCTAAAATATATAACGAAATCTTTTCAAACTGAAGGAATAAGTTTCCCGAAGCGAAGCGAGGGCGGGTCGCTAGTTTTTAATAACTCTGCCTGAGATCAATTTCATATACCTACTTAATATTATAATTATATTATTTCATATTCCTATCCCCATTACAATACATCGAATAACAATTTTACGCCGGAGAGGACTTCAAAGATATTTTCACTTACCTATTGTTTACAGCACTCGGCGTCTTCGCATCGCTTCTAGCCAATTATCTTTTACTTTGATCGTTCCAACTGAGGATGTTTATGTTCTTGTAGCACGTATACGGTATATTGTATCCCTTATTTATGTGTTGTTGTGAGAAGGCCTACGAATTGTAATAACACGTTTAGGTAGACCATTAATATGTGAAGCAATACATTTTGTTAAAAACACTGTGTATAGTCGGCAAATGAACAAGGAGGTAATGATAAGTGATCACCGTTGACATCAGTAAAATCAAAGGCATCTCTGAAGTGTTGATGAATGAAAACAGGGAGAAGAAAGAAAGAGGTGGTCATTAATAGAAAAACAACGGGTAATTTCTAACTTATTCACTTGTTAAAACATTCAAATTCATTCAAGTAAATAAGTACTCACTGACTTCATGTCATTAGCGGCAACTAAGGCGATCTCTCGCGGTATTATTATCTGCTGCTCCGTGGAAAATTTATAGCATGGGTAATGGCTAATTGGCTATGTACCAGTAAAATTTTAAGAACCAAGAAGCTTCAATGACTGTTATCTAACTGTAAATCTGGCGTTCTTGACGTCTCCTCCAGAAGCACGCAACCTTCTCTCATCCAGTTAAAGACTGGGAATAATATCAGGGCTATGTTCAGCAATGAATGTACTAAGATTGAGGGATGGGTACTATACCAGAAATAAACCATAACTTTCTTTCAGTACACATCGAACATAACAATGAACATAACCATCGATCGTGACTTTGATATCTCAGAAATTATGATTTCTTACTACTTGCGTAACTTTTATCGTATCTTGAACTATATTTTGTAATACAATTTACAAAAGACTACGGTATTTTTCTTATTGTTCTTTTGTGTTGAAACCGTTCACCTGCCGTCCTGGTGTTTGTTCAGCCGGTGATGTGGAATTTCGACTACATTAGGTACCTATCACTTGTCTCGCACTCAGAGGATATAGTTTGATTATTTCATTCGACAACTTGGATTTCGATTAAACTGCATGGTATACTGTCTCCAACAAGACAGGCCTTAACATAACATCAATCAATCAATCAATCATGGATGGAATTATGGATGGAGGCATTACCCGATAATACCCAAAAGCAATTATTGAAAATAATTTTCACTAAGCACATAACTCAGAAAACTAGAGTGCGTACAGGACAAACGTAGGTCAATCCGTTCGGGATATCTAATATTCAAACTGTTACGCTTCCATAGCATGAAAATATAACATTGATCAACATACAATGTATGTATTTAATAAACTTTGCACCTAACATAACTGTAGTGAAGCTGGCATAGACACGAGCCGCGCGTACACCTGTTGTGTGCGGCTGGCACTACTTGTTCTCGTCTATCATAGACGCAATGTACTAGTAAAATTTTAAATACACATTACTTCTCCTAAAAATAATTAGAGACAATCTTTACTAAGCCGCAAATTACTGATTTTGAATAGATTCTTTTAATATAAGATAATTTGTAGTTGCGTAGATGTTAAAGTTGACAACCGTTAATTGCACCTAATTGATAGTTAATCAATGTTCTGTGTTGATAGTAAGTGGCGGTGGAGTCGGAGTAGTCTTCCTTCCTGGAACTGTAATAAATTGTTAATGAACTACCATAACATGTTACAAAGTTTTCAATGGTTAATGTACGGGATCTTCGGTGTTAACGTTCGATGTTAGCAGGTGATGTGGGTAGCAGGTAGTGTATCAGGTTATGTGAGTTAATGAAACTTTCTGTATCTTCTGTAGGTACTGTTTGTATATTCGATTAGCAACACGCATTTATGTACATCGGCAGACACGATTTCACAAAAATAGCAATTGCACGCAAAAAAGCGTTTGCTCGTTTTAATGTAAAATAACGTCTCTAAATCTAAACGTACTACTCCTGCCATACTTAAACGCTTTGGTTGTATACGTAATATTACTTTTGTCATTTAGTACTTACGCAATTAAACCAAAGGGGGTTTCACTAACAGCGATTTTAATGAAATTCATGATATTACAACAGAAAAAGCTTTACGAGATATTTGTGCGTTTTCGTGTAGAGGTTTTACTCCAAACGGTTAGCTTAGCAGAAAAGATGTGATTCATAATGTTATTATCAAGTCCACTTTAACACTTACAAGTACTTTTCTGTCGACAGATTTTAACGCTTTTCTTTGTAAATATCTTATTTTAAATCGTATCCTCATTTTGATTTGTATACATTTTCTATCACACCAGTAAATAATTCATCTACTCGATTGCTACATCTTAAAAGCAAAATCGACAATTTACTAGAGAAATAAACTTCGATTTCATTTTATTCTAACTTCCGGTGATGCATAAACACTCGCGACGATAGAATATTATTTTGGAATAAGAATCATGCCGATGAATTTTTGGAATTGCCGTTACACATTCGTGGAATACGTGTCCGAGTAAAAATAAATAACTCGGTCTGATTCCGCAAATTTCGCGATCGCGGATACAGCACTCAATTTATATGACAGTGAATCAGATGATGAGATTATCTTCAGTAGTAAGTAGAAGTAGATTAAAACTAAACAAATTTCGTTTAACACAGCGGTATGGATTTAGTACTACATTTAAGTGTATACTCCCAGAAGAGTACACACAGAAGAGTATACAACTCACAGAATAGAGGTTTCGTGTGTGTACCAATGGCACACTCCGCCTGATGGGCGAGTTGACTGTACAGCAGCGGTGGTATTCGTTCACCCCGAGCCGAACGTATTAAAAGAACTGACTCATCATCATCATCATCATCACAACCCATAACTGTCCCACTGCTGGGCACGGGTCTTCTCTCACAGTGTGAGGAGTAAAGGCCATAGTCCACCACGCTGGCCAAGTGCAGATTGGCGGACTTGTTGATGTTAGGTTGTTACTAATATACTTGAGCGACAATGTCCACTTATTATCATGTAGCTTAACTGCCTGTTTACTGGCTGTTTATATAAAAACCATTTATAAATATAGCTCTATTAATAAATATCTACGCACATGAATATGGTACTTACCACCTCGGTGGAAACTTATACATTCTTTCCTGTAATTTTGATTTACAGTCTTGTTTTGCTGTGAGTTACAATAATCGTAAATTTTTCTTTCATCATTCGGTGAATAGATTTTCATTGCATGGAATTATTTAGTGCGTTTTTTATCGTTGTGATCTGACTCCATATAACAAGTTAAAAATAACCTGAATAAAGATAAGTTCTTTATCCTGACTTTATCTGACTGTTTTGAAATCCGAGCTTAGTACGTTCTCGTTGGAGAACATACCTACATAATATGTAAATATATAGACTTTAGCCCATCTGTATGACAGACAGGTCCATTGTAGGGCACGGATCTTTGCTGTCCATCGTGCATTTTATATTAAACTAATACGTCTGGTATATTAGGATTTACAGCCACACGATACTGCCTTGTAAGTAAAAAGTACTTGAAGCGTAATTTGGGGATGTATAACTGAAATCTATTCTTATAAACTATTACGAGTTCTCATTAGACTTCGAGAGTGCTGTGATATAAGAAGCTATAATGGAATTAATGGAGCAGGCTATTTACATTATAGTTATGGGTTACCGCCTAAAGCTATATAACAGTACAACGCAAAAATGAAGAACGGTACCCGATTTAAAATTGCTAAATGACACACCAAAATTATGTTGATAGCGACGGACGGAGTTATAACATCGAGAAATTGTAACGCAAACGATAGAAATATCTTATAAGGAGATTACTCCTAATTTGGGGCCATAATCCAAACATCCAAAAATCAAACACAACAACCCTTGGTTTACTGTGGTTTTACTTATTTCATTTTTGGATGTTAGTTAATGAACTGCAAGGAAAATTTAACCAAAAAAGAGTACACAGGACAGGGAATTTGAATTAAATGGATTTTACATCAGACAGTCCCGAATTCAGAGCGCAGCAGTTGAATGACCTCGGCGCAAGACAAGTGGCGAGCGGCAATGCCACGTGTAGGTAGGTAGTCGTGTGATGTTCTATTTATATGCACGCAGAGAGGATTGCGTGTCAGTGATGAAATCTACGTGATACCTCTACAAATAGTAATACTATAAAAGGTCTGAGGTATAAACTGTTACAAACGGCACTTTATGATATAGCTACGTAGGTACCTACGAGGATATAATAATATGTGGTATTCAGTGTTCGGAGCCGACACACACATGCATATTTTGGAAGACGACGATCGTAATTTGTACCGAGTTTGACAAGTTTAGGCGTGATCGGAAATTGGACAGAGCAGCAAACAATTGGATGAGTGACTACACTGAATGCTACTCGTAGTCATATACATCCGACTCCGTGCGTCGGAGAATACGTAAAGCCGATTATTATTATTAGATAGCATTCGATGAAGCGCTCATAGCCCGGCGGCTTGCGTTGATCTCAACTGATCGACAAAGCTAAGCAACAGCGGGCGCGGTCGGTAGTTGGATGGGTGACCGCTAGTGGCAAAAATTTCTTGAGCGCTTCCGTCCTTCGGAGGGCACGTAAAGCCGTCGGTCCCGGTTGTTATCATTTGATAGCAGTCGTTAAGCCATGTCGGATACCTTCGGGCGGCTTAAAAATTTCCGACACTTGGGTTGGCCACTAACCCCTCCACCAATCCGCACTGGAGCAGCGTGGTGGAGTATGCTCTAGGCCTCCTCAGGTATGAGGAGAGACCCATGCTCAGTAGTGGGCCATTAATGGGTTGTAGCCAAGCCATTCGATAAGCCAGTTGAAAGTCTGTGGACATAAGAATTTGCGACACGCGGTTTAACCAGTAAGCCTTATACAGTTCGTTCCGGAGTAATGTGGTGGAGAACTCTCTAGATCTCTTCAGTTACTATTTACGAAGACAGACTCAAGAGGTATTTATATATTATATATAATAAATAACCGACAAACGAGCAGACCGGCCACTAAGCGGTCAAGGTCGTAACAAAGGCGTCACCGATGCGTTGCCGCCCACGAAGCAAACGGGGGACCTGCATTGTAGCTACGCAGGATTACAGGGATAGAATCTTAGAGTATGTAGGATAGAATGCTATGATTACGATAAAGGTGTGCGATGTCCAGGTTGACTGAAAATTAAATAAAATACTAATTCATTCGATGGATGTGGTACAAATGAATGCAATGCAGACATAGAGATAGTTTGTAAAGCGCTATAAATAAAATATGGGACATTGGACCGGTACACATAAGTGAAAGAAAACATTGTGAAGAAATCTGACAGTTCTCCATAATTCTTCAAGGTGCGTGAACTAAGCCAATCTAGTACCTAGTAGTACTTGATCGGCGTGTATTAGGCGTAGGCTACTGTTATATTTTAATTAGTATTATTTTTGCCTCAAGTTCATTTGGATTTCGTGCTTAATGTGATTAAACAGCCAAATGTTAAGAATGTTTACCTTGGACGTGGATTTCAGTTGTAAGACTTCATGGACGCAATTAATTATAGTGTTATACGTATATTTACTTCATTAATTACATTATTTACCTACTTACTTTTTTATGTAACTAGGCGACATACGAAAATATGGGCATGCAGCTCATGGACATCAATGATACCGAAGACGTTATCCAGGTGATCCCGACTATGATGGCTTTGACTGAACGATTGATCAAGTTCCTTACACCCCAAAACTAATTGATATTTCTTCGTATCGAGATCAAAGATAAATAGTTTTCTTTGCAACACCTAGGCAGCATAGATTCATCAATTTCAGCTAATCAATCACATTAAAGTAATGGAAATAGAAGTAGTCGTAGGATAGTGAAGAATACTCCAAGGCACTTTAATTTCAACGAAAAAATTGTGCCCCGTTGTCTGCGTTAATGAGCTAAACCAATATAACCTAATTTCTTTCATGCATACGTCGAATGTTGCGTAAACACTAGACTCATTTGGATGTAGCGTAGTAGTGTACTTAATGTTAAGTATGTCTTTGTTCTAAAAATAAATTAATGTATACGGTAAGTATTCGGATAGTATTTAGTATTGACCATAGATTATCGAGGAGAATAGATGCAATGCAGAAAGTTATCTAGTTTCCATAATTACTATCAGTAGGGTCAGTAGGTAACTATGTACATAATTATGTTGGTTCATTAATGTGCATGACAGATAAATTATTACGTTAACTTACACAAAGACAATCTCACACGATAGGCAAATCAGGCGGTCAGTCTTTACTTACGGTCAGTTCTTTCTTCTCTCTTTTTTCTAGGCGTGCCGGCCTAGATGCGCGTCAGTCATTTACTTGGTGTTTCTACTACGCAAGAGCGACGCCGACGTACTTGCCGGCGACTTTATGGGCAATTTACATAAAAAACGGATTATACTTAGGTATCAGTTTTTATTTTCACCCTCCATTAGCTCCATCCATTTACCTCCTTAATCTACGGTACAGATTGCTATAGTTAGCACAGAAATGCAAGTGCGACAGGGCGTTGGCACAATGGCAATGTTGGCATTGGCACCGGACGGCAGGCGTGCAAGTTGTGACGTTGGTCGTTCATCGTCAATATATGTCGTCGCAGTATCTTTTACTACATGCGATTTAGTAAGACTTCATCATCACTACTTGGACTCACCCACGCTCACTAGGATTATGCACAGAAACAAGACGTCACAAACACCCACCACCCAAGAACAAACATCTGTCATATAAATGTCTGCTCCGTCTGGGAGAAAAATCCGAGCAACTTTTCGATGGCCGATTCGATTATACATATTTGAATAGGGCTTCAACTATTATAAGACTTACAGTGTTGTTACTGGTATCTCCTGCGAAAGGTCCCGCGAATGCAACTGCCGACTGCGCTAGAAGTTGCTTAACTTTGGTTTGTCATTTACGATAAAAAGAAGTTTATTATACAGCGGTATCGTGATTATATTTTGGCTATGTCAACACAGAATGTGAGGCTATGTAATAGCAGAATGGCAATGTTGTACACAGCTGTCCCAAGAGATAGGAGACGCCCAAATGCAATATTGCGTTATGCCGTAGCGGTCCAATTCTCTATTTCGCTTATCGGTAAAAAGTTTGTTTTATAGGCCATAAAGAGCACAAGATATCATTAAAACCCGAATTAATTGGTCAAGGTTATTTTTGTAATTTAGTTCAAGAATACGTATTAAAAACATCTACGCTACGCGTTTGAGGAGGAGAGGCTCTACGTTAAGATAATAGAGATTTTTTCGCAAAATGCATACATGCATATGCATGCATACATATAAGTGTGTAAATTGTAGTACATTGTGGTATTACGGTTGAATTTCATTAGCACCTACGTAGTAAAAATTCTGTGAATTTTTAGTATTACTATTTTGGCAAATACAAGTTTAATTAAATAGTTTCCATCCCTTGAACTTAACAACTTACCATTAATTAGCTTAGAGACCTCTGACAGAACGAACTTACCGCCATTGCTTCATCCATTGGTCAGCAGGATGCGAGCAGGAAGTTAATTTATTTTATCTTTTACACATTGACTTATTTAGTTATAGTAAGTCTGTAATGCGTTTACATTAAAAACATCAAACAAATGAAAAGTGAATCTTGAAGAGTCAATAACGATTAACAACGATTTATAAAGAAGCTCACAAATAATAATCGGCTTTTCTAGCAGATTACTACTAGAAAAGCCGATTAATATTTTCCTAATGGAGTTGAAATAAGTAATTTTTGCAAGCAATAACAAGTAGCTGGTATTTAAATTAAGAAGTAATAAGATTAGCGAGTGTAAACTCGCTTTATTTTTAAATTCGATGAATCCGTTTTTGCGGAAGGTTGAATGAGCTGTAATTCTGATAATATGTAATGTTATGAAACATAATAAATTATTCTCCACATTCGTTTTCAGACCGGGAGATGCATTTTTCTGAATGTTAAATGTTTGGTTTTGGTTGTTAAGTGTTACCTTATTTTCTGTGCCGAAACTAAACCACCACATTGCGGAAAAGTGTGTAATTTATTTTATAAAATAAAATTTAAAAAATAAATTGATTCAGTAGGTATGTGCAATTGTGCACTCAAAAACAACCACAGAAAAGTAGTTATCACGTATCCTTTTCACTCACACATGCATGTACACATGTTTTAAGGTAGGTATCAACATTTTCTTTAAATTTTGTACTTGTTGGTGTTATTTAAATTTATAATGCTTTACTCCTTACAATAATTACTATAGAAACCAAGTCCGCGAACCTTAATTGGAGTCATAAATGGCTCCAAACACCGGGCAGCTCCGTAGTGTTCAATGTCAACGTACGCCAAACGTGTCTCGCGAAAAAAAAGAATTATGACGATTTGTCCAGTTAACTTGTGTCACAAAATATCTGAAAAACTATTAATGTATTATTGCTAAAACATATTATGACTATCCGTAGCCGAAGTTCGGGAAAGTTTCGGTTTAGTGCTTCACTTTAGACAGAGCGCTTGTATGAAGACTGTCTTTCTATAGTGTAATTATTCTAAGACTTTATTTACCCATACTTATCGACGCGGAATCGGCTTACGCGATCTTTATGTTTATAGCTATAAGAAAGATATATAAACTTATCTGAAAAATCTGAAAATATATACAAGTTTATAGCTAGTTAGTGATGCTAGCCCCTTCTAAATGTCGGGGTTTACGACTCACGCTTCTTTGTTGATGTGACCCGAACAGATTGAATGAAATTATAAATACAAGTAACCTACTAAGTACCGTTTTCATGTTTCTGAATACTACCTACGCATATTTTTCTATTTTGAAATATTCCAGACATCTCAATGTGATAATTCAAACGTTGACCCCTTAAGTTAGGGTAAACGATTAACCTAAAAAGTCTTTAAGGTTAAACTTCTAAATTAAAGGTCTAAGAGACAGTACGTTTATAGAAGTACATATTTTAGGTGTAAGTAACTGAAGTTTGCGAGTTTGTAATACAAAGTTCGTTAATAAAATTAATGAAATGTAGCTGTAAGAATCGGGTAACGCCACAACAATGGGCGTAATACTCGTAGTGTAGTGTGTCTGTCAAACTATATATTGAATAACTACTGCGCAATGTAAAGCTTTATCTTAAAATTAACATAAGGTCGCCTTAACTTAGTGCAAAAGAAGAGAGAATTAAGTATTCAATAGTACATACCTACTGTTATTATTTTTTCTTGGAAAAATGTAATAAAGGAGAGCCTCGAAAGCAGATGTCTTATTAGTTTCCCGAGTCAAGTTTCTTAAAAGTCCTAGACTGTGGGTCACAAATGTCACAATGCTTATTATTTTCTCAAAGCATTTATCAAACAAAGTTACACGACTCGACTTACCCGAAGAGGCAGTAATAGCAAAAAGTGAAATAATATAATTACTTATTTCTTGTAATAAAAATAGGTAAATTGGTAACTTTAGTAATTTAGTTTTTACGTCCTCGTAATATTAATATAATGTTTATAATATACCATTGTTAATTAATTTGAAATATCATATGGTATACTGAGCAAAATATTACTAGATATATTGAAATATATAATATTGTACCTATGTATTGCAACAATAGACATCGTCGGTACTAACTTATGTACGTTTGTAGATATGCGTGCACTTATTATGTCTTCCGTGAAGTTATATATGGACAAATCCATTTATGAACGAAGTGAAACATTATAGCAATGTTGATAGAAAATTATAGATTAGTAAATGGAATAAGGAATATCAGTAATGCTGTCCTAAGACAAAGGTAAGACCTACGTATTCATTGAATCATAACAATACTTGAGAAGTTGAGATACTACATTTTGTTACGATCATTACCAGTACTGTTTTACGTAATTTCCCATAAATAGCATCAGTGATAATCGCTGAGTAATCTTTACATACAATTACGTATAAAATGTGTAAAAACAACCGAATTACGTGGAAAATTTTATTCATCCAGGAATGACCCACTGGTTTGGTGTCGAGCCAAAAAGTTTAACTGTAAAATAAATGTCGCGTATTTTAAACCGAAGCGCTGCTTCCGAGATCAGTATGGATATTTTTAGCACGTTCAGTAACTGTTTTGTCAATCAAACATGTGAGCTTTGTGAGTATGTGAAGGTACGGCTTCTTCAGGTTTTAGCTTCAAACAGAGCTTTAAACAAGCCCTCAGGTTTCTCCTCCGTTGGCAACGAAGAAACTTGTGGTGTTAGTGTTCATGGGCGTCAGTGTTCACTTTTTCGTATAGTACATTACGTACGTTTGACGTCACAAGGATTGAAAGAACCTCATTTAGGTACCTCAAAATTTATCTTGCTTAAGACCAGGCTGCTTCTTTTTTTATCTTTATCGGCTATTGACTAAATCAAGCCTATGTCTCGATCTCCCGCACGGGGGTCCCAGGACCAAATTCTGCACGAGCACGAGCAGCTATATTTATATTGTGATTGGTAAGTGACGTCAAACATTTAATGGTAAGAAACAAAGAGTACCAACGTCAGTGATGGTTTAACATTTTATTGAGTAGGATTGTTGTGATCGCGCCAAAGGTCGCGATGATGTCGAACACTCGTGTTTACGGAAATATTTTATCTACCACAAACCATAAACCCGTGCTAAGTATAGATAGCATTTTTTTATTTATTCGTAGATTTGATTACAATTCCACCGGATGGTAAGTCGTGATGTAGTCTTGGTGATAAAGCGCATTAACTTGGTAGCAGTCAAAATCCTGTGAAGTGTAAATCTATACTAATATAATGAAGTTCATTTTTTTCTTTCTTTGTAAGTGCTAATGTCTGGAACTTAAGCCAGTGGGATTTGAAAAAGTATTTGGTTTAGCAACGTTTATAAGGAAGGAGCAATTTTTAGTAAGCCTTAAATATTGATTTGATCGAAACGTATCGATAATTAAATTAAATACACACTAACTCTAAGATTAGTTCAAGATTAGACATCCCCACACTTGGACTCCCTGTGTACCTAATGGCCCGGGTGAAACGAACTCAATTGTGGCAACAAACGGACAAAGGCCGATCAACAAACGACAACAATAATTATTTAACGTCAATTAAGGTACAATTTTATTAAGGTAACAATAATTATTTAAGGTCAATAAATTCCGTATTTTGGGCGCTTAATTATGTGTTAATATACTGTGTATACGTGTTCATTAATTAAGCACCCAAAATACGGAATTTATTGACCTGGAACGAAGGTAAATGTCTACCCCGGTCAACCCAAATCACACTCGAGGGATTTCGTTCTGTTTCGAAGTTCATAGACCCGAGTGCCAGTGTTCCGCAAATAATACAGTATATTAACACTTTATTGTATATCAATTAAGAAGAGTATATTTTCTTGTAGAAATATAATAATACTACAAATAAAAAGATATGGTGTAGACAATAGGCGCCGCCATGGTAACCATTGTGACATACGGGTGGCCAATTGATAATCACGTATCTGTAAGGTACCCTATGAGTTCTCCATGATGTACTCATTGGTATATGAAGTCTGCAAATCTGTATTTGGCTATATTTACGGCCTATGTTCTAATATTTTCAGGTGACCTGCACCCCCATAGAGTATAGTTATGGAATCGTAAATACACTAATTACACGACCAACGTTCGCAATGTAAAGAAGTGGGGATAAAATCAGGACAAGAACAAAGTACCTACCTGTCCAGATTTTTTATGCCTTTCTTTGTAATTTATTTAAATAAAGAGGATGCATTATTCATATTTCTTTTACTGTTAAATCCGACGAGCATGAACCAAGGTTTAACGGTAACGTTAGTGCGCAGTCTACGCGTAATGAGGTAGTATTTGCAGCTCTGTTCAGTATTCATATGTGTCACATTTATTCAGAAAATACCTGTGATATCATTTCATGGCAGATTTTGCTTATAATGTTCACATGAATACATTTTATACAAGCTTTTATTTAACCTTCAATGTTCGTATCGTAAGTCTTTAGGGTGAAATATTGGAAGCTGATTTAGTAATACTTCCTCTTACTCCACGGCCGGTCGATATATAAGTTTTTTGAATTAATGACAATGCATTTTGACAAGCACGAGCGGATACTATGCTCCGGATTGTATCAAACAAGGGAACTCTTCAACGGTTTACAGCACACTGCATAAATTTATTGATTTGCATTTTTAATTAACTTAGCAAAAAGCGTGTAAATTACAATAGTGTTAAAATAAAAGCGTGTGTATAGTTTTTCAAATTGGTTTATATTTATCGATGTGTTAACACCCCTTGCTTTGCTTCGGGAAACTTATTATTTTTCTCTCCAGTAAACGTTTACAAAACGGTGTTAAACGGGCCCATTGCAATATTATTATTAGTGGGTAGGTATTATTATTATTATTGTTTGGAATAAATTTTCGTTTCCTAGAAATAGTAATCAACAACCGTGGGGTCATTATCTGATTGTAACATCAATAAGGTAAAAGATAAAACAGTGCTCCTCGCGGCGAGTGTTCCACAATACACGGGCAAACAATGGGCTGAAAGTTATGAACCTCTTTGTTTGACATTGTATCTTTTTAATGAGGCCAACGTAAACATTTTGTCATCTGAATGTAGAATGTAACAAACATTCAACATTGAATTGTTATCCGACTCAAAGTTAATATTTTTCTACACATTTTCAACATCCACTTTTTTCAGACTCATGCTGATATTATTTTGATTGCACATTTTTCAAAAAATACAGATTCTGATTTTCTTTCCATCAAAAGATAGAGTATGAAGTGAGGTATTTAGATTTACATTTGGGCGTATAAGGTAAAGTGTGACTATTATGTGACTAAAACATCTTGTTTCAAGAAGTAAAACCAGAGCGGAATACTGCTGTATAAAAGAAGTGTATTTATTTAAACATTTTATGTTCAAAATTTATACAATTTAATAGGTATAAGCTACGCATGCTAAAATATGTCCATACATTATAATCTCAATAATATCTTTAAGTATATTCGATTTTTGTTATTTAGTTGTATACACTAAAGTTGTTTTGAATTTAAATCCGTTTAATTCCGAAGCACTCTCAGCTTGATAGAAGACTAGGCTAGCAACTCGACTTGTCGCGTTCCTCCTTGGGTCTTGACAGCCCGTAGTTCCTTCTTAACTTTTCCTTCTTTCTTGGCCGACAATGTATCGCCGATACTCGTATAATTCTACTGATGTAAACGGGCAACGGTTAACTTACCAATTTTGCCGGCTACATAATAAAAATATTATGAGAAATAATATTTGTAAGTCTAGGTAATCTGTTATGGTAATGTAACGTATGGTAAACGTGTCCGCAACGCAAGTGTTATTATAAGGAAACGACGGTACCAGCTATTGGTAGCATTAACTGGTACAAAGGTTTGTTTACCTATGTCTCCTTGGTTGTCATAACACTTGTTCCGCATTCAATGCATCCACTGGTTAGTCCGTTTACAGTTTACCTCGTAACGCGATACGTCGTGTAATGTTGACAAGACTCACCTTAGTATGAAACTATGAACTCGCAGATAATTGACAAGTAACAACTTATATAGTTTTTGTATCCGTAACAATTAACACTTTACAAAGAAACACGGCATAAGAACATTAGACGACACTGTAGCCTAGTTGTTAGTGATGTAGAGTCCCAGGTTCGATTCCCGGCCCCAGCCAGGGTGTGTTATGTGTGGGTAATAGTTTAGTTAATTATTTTATTTAAACATGCGTAAGTTAAGAGTGTCGGTTGTTTCTTTTTTTTTGATAGAAATAGCTTATCACTAAGTCAGTCAGCTTTAACAACAACGAGATTATAATTAGAATATGTACTTCATTGGCTGGCCGTAATCATTTTCTCGCGCAAGTAGGGTAGCTATAACGATCTTTTAAAATTCCTAACAATGCGCTAAAGAATAATTAAAACATACCCATAAATTATTAATTGCCAAATTATTTCGATGTTTAATAATAGATAGATTTGAGCAGTGCTTTTCTACTATTGAGATATTATTGTGTGTGATAGTATACCTTAAGCACACACATAATTATTATGTACCTAATAAAGATAATAGCAGATAAAATATTTACATTAAACAGAATTTAAAAATTTATGTTTCAAATAACATTTCGATAAATTAAATAGAAGAAAACAGTGAGTCGAAATTGTGGACATGTCCGCCCAAACTCAGAAGCAAGGTGACCATAGGCGTTAGTGTCTCGTAACAATATTTGTACTATCTTATCAGCGCGCTACTTGAACAATAACAGACACTATTGAAATACCGATCTGTCTTCACTTAGCTGCGTCACAACTCACAACTCAAACGAACCAGCGGCAGCGCCACATTACAATATTCTTATTGTGTCACATCAGTATATCCCGGAGAACCGAGAGACTGTCTCTGTCTTTCGTGGTACATCCTGTCAAAATGAATGTTCCTTGTATAAAAATCTAAAAGTTATATTTTTATAATGTTATGTTATGTAGTAGTCATTTTCACACCCTTCGTAAGCCCAGTGACAGTCCGCAACAACGTGACATTGAGCGTTCGGAGCAAAACTCAACAATAGCACTCTATAACTGTGAGTAGGGGATTATTATGGAGATTAATGTGATAGTTAATTACATATCTACTAAATAATACCCAATATCGTAGTTATGTAGATATTATTATCTTGGGATTATTCGTCGCGACTGTAACACAAGACAACTTAACAAGGCTATCGCAAACCCGATAATGACGCGTAGTGCTAAGAGGCTTAGAACTGCTAATTCTAATTATCCCTTTGTAAAACGGTTCTACGTTTTCCTCCTTTTGTTGTACGATTGTGGAGACATATTAAATTGAATGAAAGCGCATAGAAGCCATAGCTATATGAATTTTCTTATTATTACTTTACATTAATTTTATGCTTCTGATATCGCTGTAGCTAAAGTTAGTTTAGTTTTTAGTTACTTAGTTTTAGTTTGGTGGTAATCACTATGCCCAGGGTTTTAAGTTCGATCCCTGATAGTAGACTTTGGGAAATGAAAGTATGATCTTGAATTAATGGTGATTCGCTACATGACACACAGCAAAAAATTAAGTCTGTGTCTGAAGGCTAATGGCTTCAACTCATTAATGGCCCACTACTAAGCACGGGTCTCTCTTCATACCTGAAGAGGCTGTGAGCATACT
The DNA here is from genome assembly GCA_905404295.2 of Ochlodes sylvanus. Taxonomy (NCBI): domain Eukaryota; kingdom Metazoa; phylum Arthropoda; class Insecta; order Lepidoptera; family Hesperiidae; genus Ochlodes; species Ochlodes sylvanus. The sequence continues at coordinate 10,934,330 of FR990131.1, forward strand.
CTACCATGCTGTTCCAGATGGGATTGGTGGAGCGATATTTGGAACATAATTGCTTTTAAAACACGGTAGAAATGGTTCTACTCGTAAGTACAGTAGCGGGCAGTAATACATACTACCCTACCCCTGGCGAACTTTAGGCTCTACTACCTACCTTGCGGCTCTATTACTTATTTCGATATTTCCCCTAACGACTAAGAACTGTTTTGCCCTCAAACCTTCTTATTTTGTAAGAAAATAACAAATTCCGACCGTATAGACCCTTTTTTACTAACCGCTGGTTCTATATGGTGTTCGCAGATTTCTTCACCCAATTTTACGCCAATAACTTAGGTACACGTTACGCTTCTATGATACAATGTGGAGGCAAATGGAAAATTCACTGAGATTACCAGGCGAGCCAGTAAATATGACCTCTATTGCTTTTCGATAAGTACCTATATACATAAATCTATATGTATTATTACTATCTGTATTCTGTATTTATTATCGCATGAGAAAAATCCTTTTGAGTAAATACGTTTTACGTTTTGTTTCAGGTACCTATGTCCTATATACGTTTAGAATTATCAGTAACAGCACCCAAAAAATCTACTTACTTATTTTTATAACACCTTTTTTCAATATTACACCTAACTCGTTGCCCCAGCGAATTTCGTACAGCTCTATAATTAATAAACAAATATGGTGACATATCGACAGCAGCACCAACACCGGGTCCAATTGTGAATCTAAACCATTCTTGGATCCACCTGAAGACGCACAAAAAATTTCAACCGAATCGGTACAGCCGTTTAGGAGGAGTTCATTAACAACGAAAAGTGGCAGTGATTTTTATATAAGTACTTATACCTATAGATTATCGGTAAACAAACCACACTAATATCATAAACAAAATATTACCCTTGCTGAAATACAAGAACACCATACCATTACAGCAATGTTGCCCCTACAGGGTGCATGACATATTCATGAAGGACACTCGTTATGTGAGAGTGCCGGGAAATCTCCACAAAACACGGCGCATCTCAATAAATATCCATAAATATGACTTGCCCGCTTCTATGTTACCATTCGATTATAATGTGGGGGTTAAAGACCCCCATGGAATCCCAGGGAAATCGAGGGAAACCCTAAAATTTGTTTTTACTTGTCGATTTTGAAGTCGGTTTATTGTCTGTTTTAGGTAATCTAAACTTATATATTTTATCGGGTAAACCGAAAAAGCCTATTGATAACTTTAATTTTCAAAAATTATGTGCGCATTAGAATTTAATTATCACTTGTTTCGGTACAGGAAAACATGGTGAGGAAACCTGCACACCTGAGAGTTCTCCATAATGTTCTCAAAGGTGTGTGAAGTCCGCCAATTCGCACCTGGCCAGCGTGGTGGACTATGGCCTGTACCCCTCACATTGTGAGAGAAGAGTCGATCCGTTATGGGTTGCGATGATCAATGCATTCTAATTCAAACAAATATAAAACGTAAGTACTTGTGTGTCTTCCAACGATGGGTATAAAAACATCCTTGTTGTGTCAGCGAAACTCCAATATTAAAGAGATTTTGGCTAGCTTGGCCGGCCATGCCAAGGTTACTGCTCGCATGCTGAATGTCGTCGAAGTGACCCGCGACTCCCTGGCACAGCGCCCAGAGACTAATCGATTTCAGTTAAATTGCAAATCACACGATTTCTGTTTTCAAGGGTGTTTGAGTATTATAGTTTTCAATACTAATGATAAAATTTCTTTAATACTTTATTCATTAATTATTGCTTACTTAATAGATTCTGATCATTATGAGAATTCTACTTCTACATGGTAACAATAAGCACACAAAGTGAAATGACGTGGGCATTTTTTACTAATTTTGCACTAAAATTCTTCCAAAAGCATCATATTTTTTTTAATCAAAAAAACCCTAGCCGTGTTGTCAATGACCGTGCTTATTTCAAGCAAATGTATACAGCTACATAGCATGCTCATTTTAAGCATGCTTAAGAAGCATGTGTATACCTTCAGAGTATTTCTGTCGTTGTGTAGTATCAATGTATGTTTATCACGTGCGAGTTACACAAATTAATTTGTCAAGCGTGTGCTAATCAAGTTTCCACATTTTCTTGAGCAAATACATCATTCAAATAATTAAGCAATTGTGATACTGACAAGGCATCAACGAAATAGTAGAGTACGTAGTTTTGTTTGCGGTTTCGTTCGCGTCTTAGTCGGAAAATGTTAAAATTATCCAAAGGATTACCGGAAGTACTCCCGGGAATAAAAAAACCTATCCCAGTGCAGGTCATTGTCTACCCGTGGGCTAAATTTGATCGCGATCCGGTAATAATGATGAGTAATGATGAGATGTGTTTATAACACTTACTTGAGAAATTACAAACTTCCAACCCCCTTTTCATCACTTTAAGGGATAATTTCCGGGATAAAATCTATCCATGTCCTTCCCCGGATCTCAAACTACATCAACACCACACTTTATCTTAATCGGTTCAGTGGATTAATCGTGAAAAGGCAGACTTTCGTATTTGTAATACTAATATTCATACTAATATGAATAATATGGATTCTTGTCTTTAAATGTAATTTGAATTTAAGTCCTATTGGACTTGATACATTGAACCTTACATTACCAATCAGGGCGTACCTATTTCTTGTGGAAATTAGGAATTTCCACAGGAAATAGGTACTACAGAACAAATTGTTACCCGATGGAGTGTGGCTACCGGGTACCGACACCCATGGACATCAGTTCACGATGCGTTGCTGACCAATAAATAAGTGGGGATGTATTTGTAGTCATTAGTAATTTAACAATTATGAGCGCTTACCTGCTTCGTGGATTACAGTCGTTAAAACCACAGGAAAATATGTAAGTAGTTACGTTGTTATATAGATACCATTAGGAGATAGAAAATGAATACTTCAACTACTTGATGTCATTTGCGTTTATTTATAATATAAAGCAAGGCGGTTGATAGTTTGCAAGATATAACAGTGTTTGTTAGAGTTACTACAAATACAATGGCGCATATCAGCAACACGCGCTTTGAATGTGAATGAATGCCTTGGTACCTAAGTACCTACTAGATGAAATCTGATACTTAACTTATGTAATGTCTCCTAGGCCATAGTATAGCTCCCGATTAATATACGAGCGGAGTTTCTAAACACTAAGATGTGGCTACAATAGGCTTGTTTCCACTATAAATCGGATGCATCATAGTCTCTAATGATCCAATACGGTATCGACTCTTGACCGCGAGAACACTTATCGTAAGCGAGATTTTACCTAAAAAGCGTTTTATCAAAATCGATATTTGAAACCCTCCCGGACAAGAGAAAGTGGAAATTTCTCCCCTTGGTACTTTCACTTAGAAGTTATAGCAAAGCTAAGTTTATCGTTAGCACAACTTTTTTTTCGTATTTTAGATTAACCAACATAATCAAATTTATCGTGATTAATCAATCTGAAAGTTTGGTATGCATGATAAAACTGACAGACAAAGAATTTAAACATTTTATAGTTTTATTACACATCATATCAATAAATGATTAGAACCGAAATAAGAGTTTTAATTGTGAAGATATAAAAACAAATTGCAAACTTATCGTAATGAAGATAAATTGAATTAAGTATTTGATTAAGTACCTATTGTTATAATTTTTCCAGCATAAATAAATAAATATTTAAGTATTTTCTAGTTACTAAAATTTGTTACGTTTTTCATTAATTAAAAATGTAATTGAAAACGTATAAAAATGTAAAAGAACATAAAAATATTAAATACAACAAGAAAGGAGCCTATATTATCAAGTATAATATGTGAAAATTATTTAGAATTCATTGTTCTAGTGAATTTGGTTACGTATAAGGTTGAGCACCTCCCCATCTGTATCTACTGAAACATCCCCCTTGACCTCTATGGGCCCCAGAGGTTTGATTCACTAACAAACTGGTTACTTAACTAGTAGACTACTTAACTAATCCTATAAATTTCAACACCACATAGTTTAGCGTGCAAATCCAATAATAACAACCGAAATCCGAGCTTATCAACTTACTTGTATGTCTTCTTTTTGCTTGCTTTATTTACTACGATTACCACCTATTGCGTATTAGTTCGTAATGGTGGCATATTTTAATAATACACGACATGCCTATATAAAATTGCAAATAAACCACATACATTTAAGTAATTAGGAATGTAATTTTAATTATTATGACCGAGAAACAGTGACTAATTATTTACGTTATTTGATAATATAGGTACATTATGTACCTACGTATTATTTCAAAATAAAATATTGTTTGAAAAGAAAAGTTTTAAACAGTGTTAAACGAGTAAATAATTACTACGGTAATTCATGTTTACAAGGTGACAAAGACTCACTCAGATTCCCGAACCTCCAGGGAGTTGTTGGACGAGCGCGGAACAAGAGGCCTGTAGCTGGATCTCGTCATCGTTACTCCAAGTCCTCACTGCACCTCACTACAGTTCTCTCATAAGTCGATCTTTACACACACCGTTCAATTGCACCGACAACACGCCTTACAGCCAACAACGTATACCGACAACTGATTACATTACAATTGTATTGTACTGTTTACCAGCCCCCCGTTTGATAACAGCATCTATGTATCGCGTATCGAGGTTACATACGACCGGTTCAATGTAATAAAAGACCGAAAACGGTATCAAAATCTGTTTTGGTTAAATAAGGTAGTGAATGAACCGATCGATAAAGTTTACTTGGGGTGAAAGCTCCGGCCAAACCACGCCTCCGGGCCGGTTCCGCGAGCGAGTCAGCAGCGACATCTGTAGAGACGTGAACCGCCAACTAGTTTTTCAGTGAAAGCGTCATCTCTCAAAGACTTCAGTTAAGCTATGTTTGTTTTAATATTTTTGTGTCTTTCTCTCAATTTTAATACTAATAAGATGGTCCGGGAAAGGATTGAAGTGATTGAAGTGATGATTTTAAAATTTTTCTCAGAAACTACTGGTCGTACACGAAAAATGTGTAGAACAAAAAAATGTAGTTTTTCTCATGACCTATAACTTTTGTCTGAAACATTTTTCTCTAAAATATATATTTACGGCAATACATGCGAAAAATGTCGAAAAATTCGATTTTTTGCCCTTTTGACCTTGAACATCAAATTTGCGGGTATTTTGACTAAGATATTCTTGATCAGCACGTCAAAATACATAAGTATACCAAATTTCAAATCGATCGGAGGTATGTTCTAAACGGAAGTTTATCCGATTGAAGTATCAACTAGTAAAATCCAAAAGTAAGATTGCATCTACAGCACTGTCTTGACTGCCTCGTCGCATTATTTGCATTTCGGTACCTGACAAAAATTGTAACGAGGACAAAATGGACATACACAAATTACAAATCCTCAAAAAGCCAAGATTCAGGAACTACACTATTATGTACCAGATAAATGTCTGCACCGGGATTCAAACTACGGATGCTTCGTTCGGCAGACGTGGTCAATTGGCCACCAAGTCACCATGTAGTGATTATGAGTGTTAAAATCGGATCCCCTGATAGATGTGTCAATTCCCCTGGATATTACGATCATAAGATAACCATACAATTAAACCCATAAAACGTTATGGTAAACTTTGAACCCCTTTTATCCATATTTAAGTAATATTGTAGTACTCGGATGGCCGAACATTGCTCGGTATTTTTTTAACAACGTCAACAACTCTTAACAACAAGTAGCTTAGTATTGCTGTGTATATTTATTTTTGACAACATAGATGTGTAACTGTTGTTGTTCTTATTATGCATACCACAGAATAAAGATACAAGATGCTGACCATTTTGTAGTATTCAATAAGTTATAGGAAAATATTAACTTTCAGCTATATTATGTGTAGGCAGGTGTATTAGATATCACAAAGTTATCAACAAGATATGATCGTTTAGATAACGCCACAGCAATAGATAGATACTGTCTATATTATGGCCAAATATTAACTATATTACGAGTACATTTAATTTAATATTAGCTCGAAATATACCTAGTAAAATTGGACTCGATTATTTTTAATTGCAAAAGCTGCCTGGGATTTTTGTTTGGTAAACAGTGATTTTGGTCCTTTTAATAGAATACTTGTAGGTACACAGGTACCTGCTTAATCTAGCAATTCCATTTTAATCTATTAACAAATCTTTATTGAATTTAACCTTTATTTAATTATAATCTATGTGCTCATCTTTTTACTAATCTTATGTATTTATTTAGTTTTCTTGCCCTCATCTTTCTCTTCCTCTGTTTTTGAAGCTGCCGCATCAGCCTCCCTCAACTCGTCATGTTCTTTAGTCAGTTCTTCTAATTCTTTTTCAGCGTTTCTTAGATCCTCTTCTGTTATGTCTAAGTCCGGAAAGCGTCTCTGAAATTTGAGTTAAGGAATTGTGCTATTAATTTTTTTTGAAGACATCCTGAGGTAATTTTGAAGACATCCCGAGATAGTTATTAACTAAACGAAGCCGATAGAGGAGACACCGTCTAGAGACTTTAGACATTGTGTCAATCAAAACAATAAAAATTGGCATACTAGGGTAGGGGATGATGATCATGAGATCTAAGGACTTTCGATAATTTATTTCATAAACAATTAAAAGGAGAAAGTTTGAATGAGTATGAAAATAAATTTTGTCCGATTTATTTGAAACTTGACCATTTTGCAAATTTTTTGAAAATTCTGCCTTCAAAGGAATGAAAGAAGGGTTAATGTTTGGAATATAAAGCATAGTCCCGGAAAGCAGCTAGTTTAGTTTAATTTTATTTTTTTGCTCGGAACATTTTAATGAAATGAATTTTTTTGTAAGTACATGAATATTACCGACCAATAATTCTTTAAGCGTTGTTATGTTCCACTTGTTTGATAATGATAAGACAGAAATTACCCGAAAACACGTGAATCTGATGTGATAAAATATGATAACGTGCGATACAAGGAGGACATACCCCAAGAGAATTAGCTATACTATAAGTACACGCTCACTTCATAGGAAATCATTGAATAGATTAACAACGTGATGGTCAGAGTGGTGACCATGGTGGTCACACACCGTATAACACGTTTCCAACAAGACGGAGTAACACTTTGGTGGTAAGCGATAACCTTACATCCAGGATTTCTTTTGTATTTTCCGAAGTATTTGTCCAAGACCCATGTAGGTTAGATCTTATTACGTAATATCCAATCTAATTAAACCATCTACGAGCCTAGCAAAGCAACCTTGAACTGAAGGACTTAACGCCCCTGACTCGCCCCTTGTTCAGCAGGGTACAACTGTATCAGGAAGGTGGCTTGGATCTTGGACCTTTAAGAGTTAGGAGAGGCAAGTGACCTTTCTCTATGACCGACCAAATGAGACTTTGGACTAACATTCCGTCTGTTGGTTATTGGTTAGGTTACTTGCCACGGCCACTTACCAAAATAGTACATCCCTGAACATCAAATATAGCTAGCAATTCTGGTTAGTGTTCTTGGGATTTGTAAAGATTTGTATTGGTTATTGTATTTTTCGTTTCAAACGCGTTTATTGTATCTTCCCGTAAACAATAAATAATTTTAACTTCAAGTAGGTACCTACCTAAATAAGATAAAAAACAAGTTTATTGACATGTCATTCATGTGATAACTTGTGTACCTACTGATAAGAAATGAAAGAAAAACTTGTTTCCGTTTTGTTTACCGCCGCTACCGCGTCGTAGGTATTCACAGCTTGCTGCGCTAAACAAAATACATATGTGTATACCTACCTATGATGTGTGTGTTATTTTAAAATTGATATTGATTACAAATATAGGTATTCAAGTTAAAAAAACTTAACCTACTTAGTAGGTACCAAAACAAAGTCCACGTCTGATAGCAAGAATATTGAGCGATTGGAAATGCGTAGGTAATTCGTCTGTCAATATCATAATAATAATTTGTAGCACAGTTTTTGTTATCGAAATGACCTCAACCTGGTTCGTTCAGATAAATAATATTGGAGTGATTGGGTTAAATTCGATAAGCGATAAGTCTGGGTTTGGTGTTTGTAACAAACGTGTCATTTATGTTACTGTTAGGTAGGTACCTAATGACTGTTAGGTAGGTATTAAACGTAGGTAGGTGCGTGCTCGTACCTTCTACTTCTTACTAATATTATAAATGCGAACGTTTATGAGTATGAATGAGTATGAACTACTAAACGGATTTAAATGAAACTTTACAGTACCTAATGTAGCATAAACATTAGAATAACATATGGACTACAATTTATAAAGACTGATATTTGTAATTTGGCCATAATATACGGATCGTCGGATAAAATCCTGCCCTCTAAGAGCTATCATGGTGTGCGCTGCCTAAACCGTACAAGTTACACGAAGTTAATGACAAAAAAAATAAAGTGTCATTGGATTGTTTGTCTTAAATAGCCCTACATAAAAGTCCGCGACAGCATAATATATCAGAACACTACCTGCTATGCTACTGCATTAGAAAAACTCAAAAGAACACAAAATTGGCACATAAAAACTAAAAAATCGAACTTTGAAGGATCGCCACGAGTTTAATCGATGTGGATAGAATATTCATCACTGGTACAAGCTTCTTAATAGAAAATGCCATTTATTTTAGTAACCTTGCCCTTATTTCAAGCAGCCCCGCCAATATACCCAGCCTACACACCTACAGGTTCTGGATTTTTGCGTTTCGCAGCTTTTATTCTCCCGCGTATTGTGACAAAACAAGAGGCGCCTGAGAATAAGCAGACGACGCTAAGCTGTGTGCGTACCCACTTGAGCACGAAGAAATACGGCGTTTAAACAGTGCGTTAGGAGGTAATAAACACACATTGCCGGAATCCGTGCATTGTTTTTTGCGAGCTCGAGACTTTTTCACGCAGCTCTCATGACGCGCTTCCTCGGTAAAAAACGGTTAATTTTAACGTTGGATATGCGCAAGTTGAGCGTTATGTTGATAGATGACTGGCAATGTTTATCCCTACGATATAATGAAATAATTTATCGATTGAAATATTGATGAGTCTGAGAAATTTTAAAATATATTTGTTGATCATCTTATGAGTTATGATGAAAAATGAATACTAAGTACTTATTCTACACACGTAGATAAGAAGTGAAACTTCTTTACGACATGTTGCTGTTTTATTTTAGGTTTAACTTTTTAGTTTTTTATTATGTTCTAAGCAGCCAAACAAGCAGACGAGTCCGATCAAACTGGTCACCTCATAGTATAATTATGATCACCGCCGTCCATTGCTGGTTAAGAAGGAAATGATGGCCCGCTTTTAGAAGGGCCCCATGTGTCATCTCTAAAAAGTTTAACCGGCTCCACAGCCTCCACATCTTTCTAACCGGCACACAATTGCTCTTAAAACAATTATTACACGGTAGAAATGGTGCCAAGTGGGTATCGTGTCGGGCGGTAGTAGGTACTACCACGCGGGAACTCTAGGCTCTGCTACCCATTAAATTCCTGCATCAGTTCTAATACCTAGTAACGAACAGACCAACTAACATTTTTAATAACACCTTCTGCTAACTGGACTAACCAACCTCGTCCCGATTTGAGTTTTCTTCTGGATCACAGTTGTCATGGGCGGCAGCGGAATGGTGATGGCGCAATTGCCGCATGCTCGTGTGCTAAGGTGTCAAATCCATAAATAAACCTACCTGAAGGTCTTGTAAAGAGTTCTGTATGTTTTCTTGTTGCGTCCTCAATCTTCGCGGCAGCATGAACACTGTGTTAAACAGTCTTAGCATCAGCCAACACAACGCAGCCAGTGCTCCATAAAGGAACATTGTTTTCGTCATCATCCAATAGTCAACATTTACTTGTTGGTGCTTCATTTTGTAAATCAACTCCAAGAAGGACGTTAAGTTTGATCTGTTTACAATTTGTCCAATCGAATTAGACCAGGTATCTATTGAAAGACTGAACTACAAAACGTTGCTACAACAGAAAGTGTTATGACGTGCGTTATAACCGCTGCCGACTGACCAGTGACCTATATTACGACGATTCAATGTCAACGTGGCACCACCAATTATTGATGACACAGTGCTTGTAAAGGTAGCTTATTGGTATTATTTGACTTTTTTATACAAATTAAGTAGATACCTTCTTACTTCATGATTCACTACGCACATTAATGAAGGTCTAGGGCCTAGGGGATAGGAAATGGAATGCAATTAGGTACGCCGGGGAACCTGCCGATAGTTCAGAAATATGTAGGTATATGCACTACAGGTCTGCTGTTTGGTCCGGCCAACGCATTGGACTACGACGTACTAAGTATGACTTAAATTATTATCTACTAAGTTTTTTTCAGCCTACCGCTGCCGCCCATGACAACTGTGACCCAATAAATACGAGTAGAATAAGTAGTTGGTCCGGTTAGGAGACGGTGTTGGAATAAGTTTTAGTTGGTTAGTTGAGGACTGCGACTGTTTGTAATAGTTAGTTCTGTTAGTTGTTGTTAGTAATCGTCTAGTTAGTAAGAATGTTGTTCTAATTCGGTCACAGATTGATACCCTTGAGGACTGAGATAGCCGCCTCTAAAAAGTATTGCGGTAATATTATCATATCTCATCGACGGCATGTAAAAGTGAATTAGGTAGGTAAGTAATAAAAAAGTTGAGAACACATGTTTGTGCAGGATCAATAAATCAATGGCTAAACGTAGCTCGCTATTAGACTCACGTGACGTGGCGCGGCGTATGATGGAGGTAATCTATGATTACTTACAGCTGTGAGTGTCTGTATGAACGCAATTACCCCGACCTCTGTCACACCTGCATATTTTCCCATAAAATAAGCTTAGTAACATTGTTTTCTTTGGAAGTGTTTATTAGGTATATAAGGAATAAATGAGATGATCGATCAAAGGGGAAGAATAATAATTATGTACTGTTTGAGTTGGCCGCCAAACGATTTGTCGTGATCTGGTTGGGTACTTGAGATCTCCTTCTGTCTTGGCCGCAAAGCATCGGTGACGTCTTTGGTGTTAGGTAAAGATGTCTCGTCTGGTCGTTTATCGACTATTACCATAAAAAGGAAAATTAAATGAAGATATTATGGAATTACGAATGAATTTACTAACTGGATGACGACCTACACTACATCCCACATTATTATTTAATCACCTTTGGAAGGTTGTTACTGGAGACTGACTCGCCTAATGATGTGTGTAGTCTTTTGAATTCACCAGTCTTTAGGACGTCAATTCCGGTGTGGTGATAATGTATTATCTATGGCCATTCCAGGATATTTCGTCTCCAACAGTCATTGGTCTTGTGTTGATTTATTCGCTGACTATTGTATATCTAGTGCACATTGCCATTTGAGTAGAAAAGAGCTTTGAATTGTGGATTTTTTCATGTTGAAAAATATTCTCAACACCTTGTTGTGACATTTTATGCTGTAGTTTGACGAACGCAATACCGGCATAGCGTCATCGAAAAAAAAAACTACTGAAGGTGATTCAAATAAAAGAATAATGTTTAGAAAAATGTTTTTATTTATTTTGATCTACAATTTTATATATTTACTATACAATAAATAAACAACAAAAATGGACTGTAACTGAACAGAAGCGTTTCAGCTAAAACAATGTAAGTAATATATTATTTATTATATTAGCACATTCAACGCTTTACAATATAATACAAAACTGACTACAGTTGGTCTTTACATCACAGCTGAGTATTGATGAACTTCAAGTTTCGTTTGTATCATGTCATTTATTTAAGTTACATTGGGGTAACTCGTTCAAAATTTCACCCGCTTTCAAACGACCGAATTGTGAACAAAACCGATGTAAATACAATAGTTTAGTATCTATTACCTGGTGTTGTAAAGTTACTATTGAAGATCAGGTTCACTTGAACAGTTTATTAATGATTACATCTATTTTATAACTAAAAATTAAGTTGACGGTTCATATTACTCACTTTTTCAAACAAAAAATATTATTATTTACCTAGTCGACTTAAGATAGTAATTAAAACGCCAACATTGAGTCATTTACGAGGTGTTTTTTTTAGATAATAATAATGACCATACCCTCTGAAAGATTTATTTGAATTATTTTATCACTGATTCTTTGGGCGATTGATTGAAGGGACAAAAATGACCTAATGTCTAATGAAATGTGGTTGTTATATTACAATTTCTTACCAAACTTCTTTTTACACGATTCCAAATACATTTAACGATTGAATTTCTGTACTTCACATTGAAAATAACGTTTTTATAACAGAAAATTTCGAGATAATAGTAACGATAAAACTAAATTATTATCTCTTCCGATAAAAGATAAAAATCGACTACAAATTTGTTTTGACAATTTTATACAGACCAATAACAATAATAAGTATAATGAATTTAAGGAAAATTCCCAAATTGCCCAGATTTTTATATGTTTTTACGACTTGCTGTGTTTTGGTACATTAAATTTATTCAAACCAAAATATGATTATATTTTACAATGATGTTAAAAGTAAGCAAGTGGATTTAAAATTATACGTTCTGAGAGCCGTGTGTGAACATTTCTATTCAGCATTTACCTCATAGATACTATGTGATATTCGCAATTTGTACATGAATTATTCATACAAAATCATACGTTCGGAATTTTTGTTACTACTGAAAAATTGTAACATACATTTATTTATAACTGTTACTTAAAAAAATAATATCAAAATATAGAGTTGAATACTAAAACACAATGAATATCAAAGCTAGCGAAATCTTTCATTTATTGCTAAGAAGTCTTTTATAATATTATGTTTTAATTAACTGATTAAATGTCTTTATTATATGGCTTAGACCCGATTATACAAAATACATTTGATTAATAAAATTTACAACGCTATACATTCACGGTTGTTATAGTTACCTATAGTTATCTAAGGTAATATCGAAAATATTTTTATAATTCGAAGTGTTAATCTGATATGTTACACTCTAATTGCATCAAAATAAATACTGTTCATTTTTACAAGAATACATAAATAAATATGTTTAACAATAACAATATTATTTGTTACTGACTAGTTTAATAGTTCATTTTTTATATTAAATTACACAATGCTACATGTTTATATTGGCGTTTAAATAACATATTTTATATTTCACGTACCTAAATTTATCAGAACGGAAGAAAGTTAGAGTATATATGTACACTTGTAACTAGTCCGAATATAACTATTGCTGGTTGTATCTATCATCTGTATAAAAATCCACACCCAGTCACACTGGTAACCAAAAACCAGAATATAACAGAAAACGGGTAAACCAGAATATTACTCTCAAAATTCTTGGAGTGTAACCCTACCATGCTCTGCGAACTGGATGCAACTTGCGGAGCTGTGGGTTCAAGGGGCGCGGTGCATCCGGGCGCCGGGCGTCAGGGGGCGCCGAAAGCCGCTCCCGACACCTATACCTAAATCCATTTTGATCACGCATTTCGATACATAAGGGCGCCAGGGAATTTATTGCTCCCGTGTGCACGTGCTAGAGCTGCTCCTTTGTTGGTGGTAAACAGCTTGTCCGATGACGTTCTACAAATATTATTTATCGAGTGCTGGTCAGCTAGCGCTGGCTGCTTACGGCCATTGCCAATATTCCATACATCCATAATCTTTGCATAAGTTAGATGGTAAAATTAAAACAACACTATAATGTTGTGACTTTTAGAAAGTTACTACGCAAGTTACTGACGAATATGGATAGATATAATATTTATAATGCATAAGTGTGGCCAAGGCCACCGAAGTACTGAAATGCTGATGAAATTGTTTCTTCAACAATATACGTTGACGTCCCATCGCGCTTAACTTTGGGTAACTTTATCAAGTTACGATTACCCCAAGCAGTTGTGCTAAGGACTCACAATTGCTTCCTTGCCATACACCTTTAATGACCACCCGACCTAATACAAAACAGCATTTTGCTATATCCTTGAAGTCATTCATATTTTTAAGTAGCAGAAATTAAAATAAATATATACATCGTGTTAAGATCTCTACATGTAGGTAACACGGGCAATGGGTTCAGTTCAAGGTTAAGTTATTATTCATTATTTGTACCTTAATATTAATTTATAAATACAAAATGTGTTAATGCATTGTATTTTATGTATACTGTTATTTATCGAAATATTAACAATAGAAATATATTATTATTATTGGAACGAAGTTACGGCAGGCTTGGAGGGGATAGGTTTTGCTGCGGCGACCGAACTGAAAAATATCTGATAGTAAAACCGTAAGAAAAAATGCGTGGAATAAAAGCGTTAAATGAGACGTGCGCAGGCGCGACAGTAGCCGAAGGAACTTCGTTCCTACCTGGTGTCCCACGACACCAAATCATTTAGTTTATGTAATAGAGGTGGCGCTGAAAGTGACTACAACTAAATAGATGTCGCTGATCGCATTTGATTTGTGTAAGATAATGTAAGATGGCGTTAGTGCTGCTAATTAATTATCTCTTCAATCTTTTTTTTCGAAAACATTTAACATACAGTATTCTTATAAAAATACATTACATTTACAAAGGTACAAGTATTGTCTGCACCCAACCCATTGTATTTTGAGCCCAGTTTGTAGAATAATGCACAACAATTTACCGAGCGCATTGAAAAGCTTAAAAATAATCAAAACTGGAATGAAATAACATTAAGGCAAATATTAAATACAGTCGCTATAATACAATTTAACTTTGAACACATGAACGGGTCATTAGACGCGACCTTCTACGGTACGATCTAGCATTTCAACCAGTAAAATGCATCTCTTCACCAAGTTTAATGTACAGCTATTCATACATACAATTTTATGTACATCGAAGTTACAGGTTTTTGTGTAAAGAATGTACACAATAACGTGTACGATTTTAATTAAGTAACGTATTTTTTTTTTAATAACTTAGCTTTAAATGTAAAATAATGTGTTCTTTAATTTTTGGTTCGTACTTAAGTTAACCGGCATACAAAAAGTAATGATAAGAAAATGGGCTGTACACTAAACACTCATTCACACAAGTTTCGTTTTCGAATGCAGCAGGCAGAACAGTTCCGACTTATTTATGGTAAGTAGTAAGGGATAGGGATAGGGAGATTCCCTATCCCTATTTCCTTATTTACCATTACCTTATGTGTGAAAATATAGGCTGCTTTACTAGGGGATAGGGATAGGAGCCTTCCCTATCCCCTAGTAAAGCAGCCTATATTTTCAGACATTCGCTGCGGCGATCGTAATTTTCTATAGAAGAAACACTACGTATACGTGCTCTGCAGCGAACGTGTTTTAACCAACTCAAAGGACGATTGATTGACGGACAATTTAAAATAATCATATTAGCCAACTATTTATTATTGTTTGCATTCGAGAAACTTCTTGTGTTCATGACGTTAACTCACACAATGACATCACACATCAATAATTCGATCACAGCGCCAGGTCTTACATTTTTAAATTTAATTCATACAAAATGTGATTTAAAAGGTATCTAACAAAGTGAAATATAAAAATCTAACGATTTAATATAAATAAAAACTGTAGGACATTTTGGTAAAACTATACGAGAGGACGTTCAGGGCATGTTCTGAAGGCATTCTTTGATTTGTGTCCACGCCTGTAAGTTCTGAAAGGTAATTATTAAAAAAGGTGTTATCTAAAAGGTATTGTACGTAAGACAACCTGGTATAGTGTTTTTAAAATTAATTATAAATTAATGCTTGACCACAGTCCCACTGTAGTTAATGGTGAGTACCTGCCGAGTGAAGTTCTACGTTCGATTCACGGGTCAGTAACTGATAAATGTTACCGATAATTTGAACACTGTTTTTGCAGTATATCTAATTTGTTAGTCTGTGTTACCTGTAACACATATTATGTGTTACAGGTAACACAGACTAACAAATTAGATATACTGCAAAAACAGTGTTCAAACATAATATACTCGTATATATATTTGGCACGGACGAGCATCGAACCTGGGATTATTACAACTTACAAGGCTTGACGTTGTACGTTAGTTAGGGCATATTAATAATATATGTTCTTTATTACTATTTATATCTACTAGATTAGGAAATATGGCGGAAAAACATGACATACCTTCTTTGCAGCTTTCACTTGTAACGTAATGAACCCCACCAGGGATTCATGTAAATCTTTATCTTTCTGCTTTTGAAAGTATTCTATTTCTACCAGTGCTTGCTTATTGAAGTCTCTGAAATATTTAACACGTAGAATTATGTAACGTCACGAAGCGTCCTGCTGACACAGTGTCACATTTTGTTGATTCCCTTCAACATAATACATGACATAATTTATGTATAGCCTCTAACCGCTAGCAGACTGGCATACCGTTATAAAGCAAGCACTCACAAAAAAAATTAAAAAAAAAAAAATATTAAAAAATTTGAAAAGAAATTTATATATTTTACGACTAGGTATATTACGAGTATATTATATATTATATAAGAGTTAAAATCAGAGATAAAAATATCAATTGAATTGAGAACCTCCTCCTTTTAGAAATCTGTTAAAAATGTTCATAAATTGAAAACAACTGGGCCAAACTATGTTAATTTTTTTATGGAACCAAATGGCAACTATTACGCATCAAACTAAAGAAGAATCACGTAAATCGGATCATAAATCTGAATGTAATCGGTGTACATACATTAAAAAAACAAATGTTCATAACAAACAAATGTTCATAAAATGAAAACTACTGGGCCAAACTATATCAAATTTTTGTGGGACCAAATGGGACCTATTCCGCATTAAACTAAAAAAGAATAACGTGAATCGGATCATAAATCTCATCGTAATCGGTGTACATACATCGAAAAAAAAATACCAATCGAATTGAGAACCTCCTCCTTTCAGAAGTCGGTTAAAAATAAGCACTCACTCGAGGTCCTTCCGGGCGCGCTCGATCGCCTCCCGGTCGGCGGCGATCTTGGCGTCGAGCGCGCGCGTGCTGTGGTCGCGCACGATGTCCGGCTCCGTGGTGCCGAACAGCCGCGACATCAGCCCCGCCTTGCCGGCCGCCGCGCGGCTGCGCTCCGACATCCTGCCGACGCGACCGACACACTGACAACGTGTAACAAGTTCCGTTTCCGGTGCCGCTATATTAATATTGATAGCAATGATTAAATATTACATTTATATATTTAAACATAATTATTATATTCACTAGTGGATTAATAAGAATAATCGCAATATTAATATAATTCTTTCAAATGAATTAAAGTGTATCAAATGTATTTGCTACATAAAAATATGTACTGACGACGGCCATATTGAAATATAGGAATAAAAGCGGGTTGACGTGCTGAACGCTCATTTAATTGTTAATTATTAAATACTCATGTAATAAACGCAATGCACGGTTCAAACTACTCAACGTAACAAGCTGAAATATGGCATGTATAGTACGGCCGGCGGTTCTGGGCCTGTCTGAACTTTGTTCGGATCGCTGCGCAGAAGTCAATTTTACGGTGGAAATGGTGGCATCACGCGCTGGGTGTCACTTTGAGCATTGTTTATTTCAGTCACGCGCTCAGTGTTCGTGTCGCTATCCGAAAGCCTAACTTCAGAGCGGCCTAGAACAGTTGGCCGTACTATATCTTCCTTGGGGAGTGTAGGGGAGCACTAAGAAAATTTTGGATATTCCGCCGTTTGATCCTGCGTTTCTTGATTATTCTTATATTATTTATTAATATCACTTCCACTTCCATACTAAATCAAAATAAAATTCTGCTACTATACTTAATCTGCATTAAATCTAAAATTCAACGTTTAATTATTCCACTAACGCAGTGTATACCTGTTGTTGAGAGCATCCCGAGCGTTCTCCAGGGCGCGCTGCAGGGCCTCGTGGTTCGCGCAAAGCTGCTGCAGCGCGGCCGCGTAGAACAGGTACTCCTTGAGCTGGTCCGCCAACTGCTCCTCCTCCTCGGCCACGGAGTCCACCCACTCCGCTATTGAGTCTAACGATTTATTTTTCATTTATTGAAGTGAACACTTCTTTGGTATCGTTGCCATTTGGAATTCGATGAAACGGAAATGACGCGCAAATGGAAAGAAACGGAAACGAAAAGACACTGACACATTATTTGCTTTTACTTATCAAGACACAGGTAATCAATTTACAATAAAATTATGTCTACACGTTCAGTGTGATTTGCCATTGTATGTGTATACATAATATTATTCATTATCTATTTATTTTATTTAGTAATAAATATTTCATTTCAGTTAGAACTTAAGGCAATGGCAATGAAGTTCGTTTAAATCCCCACCGTGAGTGGTCCCGTCAAACCAGAAGAAACCCGTTAATTACAATTAGTCACGTTATCATCAAGTGTTTAGGCCAAATAATTCGCATTAAAACTTTACCAAACAAACCTTTTTTCGTTTTGTTCGCGATAGGAACACTATGTGAGGTTATACTTATGATAATGGCGATGCGTAGTAAAAATAAAAATATAGGCCAAGTGCGAGCTCAACTCGCACAGTAAGGGTTCCGTACAGCTGTGCAATTTATATTAAAACAAATTTTAAAAAAGATCGAATATTTAATATGTCGTATATTTTGTCGCAGAGTTACGGCACAACTAGCGATATCTTGGAGAGGAGAAAGTTTAAGTTTTTGTTTACCCTAAAAAAGTATTTACATAATGATAATATTCTTTTAAACACAATTCACAATACTTACCAAAGTAATGCCCCGCTTTTTGCAATCCATCACCCATTTCCTTTTCAATGACACTCCATTCACTGAACAGCTTGCCGTAGTTTGCGTGTAGTTTGCATAACGCATAGTTCTTTTCTATAATCTTTGATCTAAAACATTAAATTTACATAGTATTTACATACTTAAAATAACAATACTATTCTTTATAAAAGTTCTATTCAAGTACTGTTGATCAATAAGTACCTGGTGTAAAGGAAATTTCCTAAGTTAGACTCCAACTGCTTTCCATAATTCTTAACATTCTCTATTTCCGGGTCAGGTTTCTTCAACCTGATTGATACTGACAGAGACTTCAGTTTATTCTCTGCCTGAAGTAAATATCCTGGAAAAACAGCATCATTATAATTAAAAGTAACAGCAATGGAATCAAAATTAAGTTGACATATAATATTATATTATGTATAATATTGTATAGGTACGCAAACCTTTACATTTTTTAAAACTGTAATGGATTGATGTCTGTGCATGGAGGGTATTTGACAAAAATTGTGTCAACAAACCCAGAACAAGCGCAAGCGTAATTCTTGGTAGGGGAAAATATTGGATGCTAGACAAACATTTTATTACATATTTATTTAGACAACCTTGAATATTGTTAATAATTTTTATTTTATTTTATATTTTAATATCAATACTGTGAGTTAGTTAACTAAAAATAGTAATTTACCGCTGTCTGTGATGGTTTCTCGCCAGCCGTGCTCCTGTTGTAGAAAGCTGATGAATTGGTCATCAAAACATAGCCTTGGGTGTGATGCAACTCTTAGCAGAAAGTTTTCCAGTCCTGCCCGACGACGCTCTACAAATTCTGGATCGGTGGTGTCGGATTTACGCCACGCATATAGAATCTGAAAAATATAGATAGGGCATTGTTTAAAAAGTAAATAAATTACACAACACAATCATAACCATACACTAGGATTCCCTGTGTCGTAGGCCATGGACAACACAAAGACAAGGACACACACCCAGGCTGAGAACATAAATTTAAACTCATCATTCAAATTTTAGCCTTGCTGGGAATCAAACCCAGAACCTTTCGAATAGCAGGACGGCATGGTAACCATTGCATCATCAGATTGTCAAATGTACGAGTGACAGATTTTAAAACTGTCCAACAACAACCATCTCTCTAAATTTTTCAAAAATATCATCTTTTGAAGTAGTCTCAAGAAAAATATATAAAATGAGTGACTTTTACAAAAAAGTAAATATTTCCTAATATCAGATGTAGTTTCGGAAATTGTGTTTTAGTGAGTGAGATTGGCGTAGTAAGGCTTTATCTGTGTAATAAAATATGCTTTTATCAATCTATTGATCATACAAAAGCACTTATTTTTAATTACCCACATGTGTTTTTCCTGTACAATCAACACAAATTCATTTAACCCATTATGTATTACATTTACATGTATAACAAATAATTTTGCATGCAAGTATGGGCTTTTGAGGCCCCTATGTAACTGACATAACATCCTAAGCATGTAACCACATTAATGCAAATAAAGTATCACTTGTATCATTCATAAACTGTTTGTGGATTGATTGTGGTAGGACTGTGTGATTCCCATACTACATTGTGTACTACTTATCAAATAGCATCTGAGGCCAATTCACAAGCGTTGATTTTATAATAATAATAATGTGCTTCAATATCATACAGCAAAGCCTCACAAACAGCATAAATAGGAAATAACTGCAAGAATCCTTTGAAATAATAAAACATTATTCACTGAAACCAACCCTTAAAACACTAAAAGTACGAGTACATAGGAGAAAATTATAATAATGTAATAATAATATTATGTAGTTGAAATTTTAATACTTTAGGATGTAATTTAGCATATTATATGTTGGTTTAGCAGGAATCATTTTGTAGACCTATTTTGTTCACGAATTGCAATGGGTATTGTCATAACTTTGGTAGACATATAAACTTACTCTTTTTTCTGGCAATGGTGGAATAACAACATGAGGGTAAGTGACTTGTAAATAGTCATGTATTTGTTCAAACTCTGTATAACGTCGCCATATTGTGTTGATTTTGGACTGCACTAGTTTGTAATCTGGTTCCGAGACCCTGGAAGAAATATATTTAAATATTTATATACTGGGTTGACAAAAAAAATCTTTTGTTCTTTTTCTCTATAATGTTATCAAAACCATAAACTAACAATCTTAATTTTAAATAGCATCTAGTTATCATTAATATATAAATTTTCGTTTTTTTCCAATAAAAGTGCGATCAAAGTATAATATCCAACGATAGAGACACATAAACTAACTGGAATGATTCACCTCTAGTTTCCAGAGGAAAGGTATAATCATTGTAATTAGCTAACAATCAAGGTATAAATTGAAGCTTGACCACTTACTTGAGATCGATTAGATACACTGTATAATGATCCCGTACGTGCAAAGTACCATTCGCGCGTTTCTCCGACTCCACGATGGATATATCAACATGTTTAATCAATGTGTCCTAAAATCAAAACAGTGAAATCATGTCTTGTAGCCTTGTTTAGCACAAATAGGAGGCGGTGCGATGTATAAAAATATTAAATACTTGTGCCTCAAAATCTTCAACTGTTTCTATTTGGTTTACAGCTTTAGATGATTTGATTGGAGAGTTTTCTGCGGACATTCTGCTGAATATAACTTAATTTAAACTGTTATCTAAACACTGAAAGACGTTTGTTAATAAATTTGTATTTTGTAATATAATCCAAAATGTTCCAAAAACAGATCTAAGGTAGAGATAATCCGCGACAACTACTGACACTTTTGACATTGACAGTTTGACACTGACAATTTTCTTTTCCTTTAGCTCTGTCAAAACTCCATGTCACAGACTAGGTAGCTCTCATGGGTAGCTTCATGTGCATCTATCAGTTCATGTAAATCTGTGCCATAGACAATATACATACATCAGTCTATGGTATGCTTATGATCTATGCGGTGGTAATTCGCTTTGAGCGTTGAATTTCATGACCCCTAGGAAATGCAGATAAGAGGTCTAATGATTACTCGTGTCCAAATATTATTTTTATGTGGAATGTAGACATCAGCCTATAACCAAACCACAAGATCTTGGTAGAAGTCACGACTGACTGGTGCTATAAATTTATTATTATGTGCGTGTAAAAGATAAAAATAGATAATAATATTTTATATTATAGATTTTTATATTAAATAAATTAATTAATACTTCACTACAATCCCACCTGATGGTAAGTAGCGATAAAGTCCAAGGTGTTGAACACGCCAACTTATAAAAGCCTATTCACTCTCCACTTGAAGACTCCCACATCATAAACAGGTGGAATCACCGACGCAGGCATACTATTCCAGTCCTTCGCAGTACGCATCATGAACGACGACGCAAGCCTTTTTGTTCCTACTGGCGGAATGTTCACGTCGTATGGGTGGATGCTCGCCGTACGTCGGGTTGTTCGATGGAGAAAGGGGGATGGGGGAATTATCTCGAACAATTCCTGCGCACATTCTCCAAAATATAATAATTATATATTTCAGTAAGTATAATTTAATTTATGCTATGTTATAGATTCGTGTGAAATTATGACAGGTTGAATTTACTTCAGGTTCAACCTCAATAAAAGATTTCACGTGTGGCTTTTTATTCGTTAGGGTCAATATTATTTGCGTGGGTACGCCACAAACTCCCGCGAGTCGAGTGGAAAATTTGCAATATCGTTTCGACTAGCTGTCTTGTGTTTTACGAGCTGTTAACCTTTAGAATATTGAGCGTTTGATAAATGCTTTGTGATTTCTCAACTATGGCTTCTTTCTTGCGTATCTCATGAAATGCATTGCAAAAAGGCAATACCTAAAAGGTTTATTTTACATGAAATGAAATGAATTCCAATTTGGTTTTGGGGCTCCAAGGCTGAGGCCCCATTATTTCGTTGCGGTGACTTTGCGTCGCGTCGTCGTAACGGACTAATGGGGCATGTCATAAGAATATATGGAAAACAACGCAGCGTCGACGCTGCGACGACGCTACGACGACGCAACGCACCGCAACGCACTAATGAGGCCTCAGCCTAAGCAGTTTTGTCTGTTTGTAATAAGTTATCATCGTTAAAATGCCATTGATGTGAGTTTTATACAAAAAAATATTTTAAGTTGAAATAAAATTCTGGGTAATTAAATTAGAATCTTTCTTTTTACATTGATATTTGATAAATTGTTTTCAAAATTGCAGGAGAGTATTTGGAAAAGACGTAACATAAATAATAGGTTCTAAGTAGAACATTTTTCTTCTCAAAACTTACAGAATGACGAACGTATATGTACCTACATCTAATTGAAGCAATTTATGGATCGTATGCCAATCTCGAGCAGTCGCTGAAGTATTTGCCGTGAAAACCTTATAGTATCGTTATATAGACATAGTATAATACTTCTCAGGCCTAAATGTTGTCTAAACAACGATGTTTGTCATTCACTCTGGCGCAATATGCTATACATAATATTTTCTTGCCATCAAAGCGCCTGGTGATTATTTGTATATCCATTCGAGTGTAAACATCTTTATTCCGTCAGAGCAATTTTTCTTTTATAACTTTGAACACAGTTATTCCACTTTCAGTTTCCCTCGTTACGATTCGGTTGTTGTTAGTTTGTTCGTGGTTTTGAGGTTGCTTGATTTAATTTTGAATTTAGAAAATAGAATCAGTTTTGAATATCTTTCACTGGATCATTCTGTTAGAACTTGTTTTATAGTTCCTCTGTGTAAAAATGAAGTGTTTGTATCTACATTATTATGGGATTTCAGGCTTTTTAAAGTATGAGGTTAGCGCGATCAGTAATCGGATGGCCAGCGACTTTTGAAGACTTACACCCCAAAATACCTACGTGACATCAAAAATAAATAATTAATAACGCTACACACTCATAGCCCCACACTAGGATTCCCTGTGTAGGGTGCCATGGACAACACACAAGACAAGAACACACACACCCAGACCGAGAACAGAAATTTAAAGTCATCATTCCAATTTCCGCCTCGCTGGGAATTGAACCCTGGACTTTGGAATTGCGCCTGCGCCTGGACTTTGGAATTGTTTGTAAAAACCTGAAATATTTTTACAAGTTGACAGGTGACCTTCTAGATTTTTTCCTTTGTGAACACTCCTCAGTTGTTCCATTCCATTTAAATTAACAATTTTGCGAATGCCGTAAGATGAAGTTGCGAGCGTTTAGCATTGTATCCAATTTTCATGTATTTTCTTGGGTCCTAGTTATTTCTTTTTTAAAGAGCTACATACATTCTTCCATCTTTTCCTACTTGTGGTCCACTCTGCTGAGTAATAAATGTCCAATCGAGTTAACTGGTTGGTACAGAGCCCAGCGACATTTGGGATTAATCCCAATGATTATCAATGTTAATCCATGTTTATCCCAATGATAATCCAGGTGATTTTTTTGCGTATTTTGCCCACCCGACTACCTACTACTCTCTTTTTTAATTCTACTATGAAAAGTGTTTAAAGGTAACGCGGAATCCTTCATCAGTTTCAGTTGGCAACGCTTTCGGTCGGTCGGTGACCATTTTGCAATAGATAGATAAGTCATTAAGGACCTGTCAGCTTATATGCCTATAAGGGTATCCCAAGGATCAACATTAGGATTAGTCTTCTGAGATGAGTCCAATGAATTGTGGATGCCACTCTTGTTTTCATACGAGATCTCGAAGGCTCTCCATATGCACACAGTTTGAAAACTGCCAAGGAGTCTGAGGGTCTGAGGAATCGACACCAATCCCACACAGTGTAGCATCCAATATAATACAAACACTAGCCAGGTACCTCCGCGAGACTAAAAGGTTTTATAATTAATTACCTGTTATGGTTAGGGTATAATAGATAATTATATTAACACTCACATCTCTACACTAGACCAATAAAGGTTCTAGCATTTAATTTTTATATTTAAACAATCCTCTTGCAAAAATCGAACCTTGTTCTTCGTAGGCAAGTCCACTACATACAGAGCCTTTATTTAAAATACAAACACTATTTACCTCGATTGGGCACAGAAATGAGCACCAATATTGACCCGTGTATTTTCAGCATAGCTAACAATATTTTTTCTTTTTAAAACACTTGAACCGTTCACGGTCAGGCCGAGTTTCTTCCATCAGCCGGGTAAATGGAACAGAAACTAAATAGGGTGCCTCCAACGTGTAATCGCGAGAATTCTCTCTTTTATGAGGAAATTTATTCATTAGGCACTGGCAACAGACACTCGCTTCGCTTCGGTAAACGTATTCCTCATTAGACGGGAATCTTGTCGTGTCTACTTGTGAATCGATTGAAATAAAACACTGTTACCTCAGGCTTCCTAGCTCGTGAAAAACACATTCGAATTGGTTAATTCTTGTTATCATTTAAATAAATCGATACTATTACGTTAGCACTATTTTATTAATTTATTGAAATGACATCGAGACATTAAAAATGAGATCCGAAGACAATTAAGTAATGTTACATTCATTACTTGATGAACTCACTAATGTGTAGCATTAGTGAGTTCCCAATTACATTACTTCAGTCAACTATAATAAAGTAATAATCGAAATGTGTAGAATGAACCCTACATGAAATGACCGCGAGCTACAATGTAACCCAGCTAATCTTTATTTGTAGCCATGGATAGCTAACATGGCCAAACGTCTCGCGTTGAACGGGACCGTGCTATATTAAAACGTGTGCAGCTGACCCCAAAGTACTTACAATATCCCGCTGTCATACTTAAAAGGGTAGCAACATTGAAATATATTAATCATAAATAAAGCAAGTACGACTTTTAAAAGGAGATGTTTCATTTTGGGCGGGGCCTTCAGTGGGGTACAGTCCACCATAATAATAAAAAAATACACTGATTCACATTAAAATATTAAAAAAAAATATTTAATGAGCAAATAGGGATTTATTTGTAAGGAACTGTCATAAATATCTGTGGTGAACGTGGTGAAGTAGGTGTGTGGAGTACTTACTTTGTGGAGTCTGTGGTAGGTAGTAAATATTTAAAGTGATAAAAGTACAAATAGGGTACTTTTTATTTTTGTTCATCTGTGCATGCTACTATGTCTTCAATTGTCTTCCACGCAGGCATCATTTCATTTACACCTCAGAACATTTATTTCGTTAATTAATTATTAAAATATATTTATATTATTACATAATATTATTTTGTCTATAGTATCTATCTGCGATTATAATCGGAGATAGGTACCTACTTGAAATGAACACATTTGACATTCATGGCGTATTATATCCTTTGATTATTATATCGATAACTGTCGATGTGATGTGCGGTCAATTCGACTATCCGCCATAATGTTTCAATGTTACAATATGTTACATGTTACCCTAGAATTCAATTATTGGCACCAAACCAAGCTGAAATCTGGAATTCGGATAATAAGGATTGCTTTCGATTAAAATAATGTACTTCCTACATTTGTGAAACATCTCCTTTGGGGCATCCCACATTGGGGAACAAAACAAATTGTCACGCTATGAAGCGCTTTTCATTGACCAGCCAAGGTGAGTTGCCAATTACGAAAACGGGCTCTCAATGCCCTTCATCAACCTGCCACTGAAAAGTACACAGTTATGATGGATGTTTGTAGTATGTTATTTCACATTCCTAAATGATAGATGTAATGCTGGTGCCCGCTAATTCGTTTTATACTCATAAATACCTTTACCCAATTGGTTGGCGCGTTACCTACACAATAAGAACCACAGATGGTTCTATTAAATTAAAGGACAAAAGACAGTGCACTGTATCATTAAGTATACCTTACAGTTACACTATAGTTTTATTGTAACCAAAATTTTCTAATAGTTTTGAAATGGAGCATATTTCAAGCATATTTATAAGCCACCGTTCAAAATGCGTTTACCTGAGGAAAACTCGATAAATTATGACTGCCAACGGCATCCGATCGTGACAATAATATTGTTATTGCTGCGAGCTTCATATTATTAATTTAGTACATAGTTAACTTACTTGGAACACCGGAATACCTAAAGTTAAAGTATTTTGCTATCTTGCAATTTTCTATTAACCGATAGAACATCAAGACAGGACAGGATATTACGTAAAGCCCTTAGGCAGTGTGTCTGACCGTTTGTCGCCCAGGGATTTAGGATGGTTATACTAGATACTCTTATAATGGTCATTACCATCTACAAAAGTAAATGGATCATTCAGATCAGTAATGGATTGGAGATGGACCAAAATTCCACGAGTATGCCCTCCCCCCTTCCCCCCTTGTATGTGTAGTTTACCCCTCCCCTCTCTTCCTATCCGCACTGTAGCACCGTGGTTGAGTATGCTCTAGGTGTCTAGGCTCTAGGCATGTGTCTCTCCTCATACCTGAGAAACCCAAGCTCAGTAGTGGATGATTAATGGGTTGAAGCCATCTAATGTTACCAGCCTATACCAGTCCATTTTTTTGTTTTAACCATAATCAAATTATCTAAATTCGGGACGATAAAAGGATGAATACACTTCTTTAAAGATTCAAGGAATAAACTTTTTTTTTAAATTATTTGTAATATAATTTGAATAGCGTGTGATTGTGTCATGTAGTGTACTATCAATCGTGTCGTGTAATGTAGTGTACTTGTAATATAATTGAATAGCCCGTGTATTTGTTTCGTTTCACTTCGCGTAATGTTCATACTCACAGGCCAATAGCATTAACTGTGTTAAATACAATATTACGCAAGCATCTGTGATTCCGCCCGTGAAACCTCCCCTCATTAAATAGCCACAACACACACAACATACATTTATTTTTATTTACGATATCAATAGCGTTGTTACTGGTTTTCCTTTTTTTTATTGATTTAAGGCAGCAAACGAGCATGCAGCACCACCTTCCGCTGCCGCCCATGACAACTGTGACCGACTTAGAACAAGTTAGTTAGTCCGGTTAGGTGACGGTGTTAGAACATTAGTTGGTTAGTTTGTAAGTATGAGGACTGGGACAGGGACTGTTAGTGAATGTTAGTCCAGTTAGTAAATGTTAGTAAGAATCTCGTTATAATTCGGTCACAGATGTGTTGCTACCCGTGAGGACTGAGATGGCCGCCTCTAAAAAGTGTAGCCGGCTCCACACCTTTCAATCCGGAACACAATTGCTGTTATTGTATTGTCCTATTGTGATTGTCTTTTTTTCTCTTTCAACCAGTCTGAATTTGTATTCAGAAATTTTTAGCCGCAGCAAACGTGTAATAACGGTTATCTTTGTGGAACCTACAGGACCCCGATTCTCATTTTGTAGAGATAATCTCTAAGTTTGCCATATCTCTACTGTGTCAATCTCTACGAGACATGTTGGCAAAATCTCTATTGTATCCAAAAACGTCATTCTGGGCCACAATAGAGATTTTATCTTTCGACATTACCATTAGACATATGAAATTTACGTTTCGTTTTCTAGACTACAGCGACGCCAAGTCAACAAAACACGACTACACGTAAAAAAAGGTTTTACAGTACTCAAATCATATAAAAGTATAAAACAATCACTATATTATTCATTCTAAACTATCTTTGAATAGTTATAATTTATTTACTTTGATATTGCAGTTAAAAACCATTATAACAAAAAGACTAAGCGTCGCATACCGTATAACGAAACATTCATGGCAGTAGTATGTTTAGCTATCTGTGGCATCTGCCGCATTTAGGCATCTCTGCATTCTGTCATGTCAATGTCAACTTGTCAAGCGAATGTTTGTTTATTAATTTGATATTGATGAATTTGATGTTTATATTATAAATAATATTCATTTTGACTTATATACATGTTTGCTTTGCTGTTTGCATAGATTTTTGAGTTTGTTCTAGTTGTTTTAAGCCCATAACAGCGGCTGCGGCTGTGTCCGCTGCAGTACCCACTACATCGCAATTTGACAAACACCTGTGGGCCAAGGACATGAACATACGTTTTATAAACAAGTTTTCTAATTTAATAGGAGAAAAATGTATCCATTATCAATTTATCACTGAGAGAACCAATACGAAAACCTTTCATTATAAATCAAAGTCTTAAAGACGAAAACGAACTGTCAATAACATTGTGATTTTGTGAACATCAACATTTCACATTTCAATCTCGAACGACAATGACAACTGTACAACTTGTACAGTGATTGGTCAAAATTTGCGCTGTACAGTACAAGGCAAATTTTGACCAATCACAATTGGTCAAAATGCAAGACATTTCGATCTCGAACGCTGCGGACCATTCCTTGCATGTCGAAAGAAAAGGCTCAGAGATATCTCTAATGTGACATCCCGAGAATAAGGAAATTAGGTTTCATTAGATATCCGCCATGTTTTTCAGAGATATCTCTGTTAGAGATGCATCTCTAAGAAATGAGAATTGGGCTCCTGGATTCGCGGTCGGACTAGTATAATTATATTCAAATCAAATCAAAAAGTTGTGAAAAAAATTAATTACAAGTTTTAATTGGTCGGGGGAAGAACGATTATTGTAAATCCTCGTTTTTGGGTTCGGTAGTTAAGTTACTAAATAACTATAAGGGTTCCTCCCTTATAGAGTCATCCCTTATAGAGTCTTGATACATACAACCAGTTAGACTTTTACCATTCACATTCAGACCTCAAGGGTAGCAACACATCTTTGACTGAATTAGAACGACACTTTTACTAGAAATTAGCTTTACCATTACTAAAAACAACTAACAGGACTAATTGTCACAACAGTCCCTATCCAAGTCCTCAACTTACAAACTAACCAAGTAATGCTCTAATACCGTCTCCTAACAGGTCTAACCCTAGTCCCCATGTGAGTCTTGTTCTACGGTCGGTCACAGTTGTCATGGACGGCAGCGGAAGGGTGGTGCTGCATGCTCGTTTGCTAATTCCATAAAAATCATCATCATCATCATCAACATCATCGTCGTCGTCACAACCGACAAACGAGCAGATATCGGTACTGTCTGAATCCGATGGGAGCTGTTCATTGATTTATTTTATTTATTTATTATGACACATCAACAGCATTACACACAATACATTTATTAGATATTATCTAGCGTAAAAGTAAGCACTAGTATGCATGCCAATAAAAGACGTGTACAAAAAATAAAAAGAACACTAAACAAAAGCTATTTAAGAAACAAAAAAATGTTATATTGCAAAATTTAAAGAGAACTACTTAAAAAGTCAACGCCGAGAAGGAAGCGAAAAACTTGTTTGTGAAGTGACTCTCTAGATTAAACTGGATAGTGTCAAGCAAGAGAGGCCTGGCGCAATTTGTCGTGCATTATACAGCAGGATGGAGGATATTTATGTAAGGAGCTTGAACTCCATCAATTACTGATTCAGCTACTTGTACATTGCCTCTAAAACATATCTACTCCGTAACAGTATTCATTATAAATTCAAAAACAAGTAGCAGTAAAAGTAAGTCAAGAAAGTCTTTACAGGAATTCCCTTTATACACAACTTGTGAAACAAATCTGCGTTACAAAGTTATGATGAAGAGAGTGAGCCCCTTCAGTTAAACGAAGGCGCAACTTTTATTTTGAACTAGTAATCCGCCCTCGCTTTGCTTAACTTCATCTTACTGTTACAAATATATCCAGACTAACACACGGTCGGTAGTTGGATGGGTGACCGCTAGTGGCAAAAATTTCTTGAGCGCTTTCGTGCTTCGGAGGGCACGTAAAGCCGTCGGTCCCGGTTGTTATTATTTGGTAGCAGTCGTTAAGCCATGTCGGATACCTTCGGGCGGCTTAAAATTTCCGACACTTGGGTTGGCCACTAACCCCTCCACCAATCCGCACTGGAGCAGCGTGGTGTAGTATGCTCTATACCTCCTCAGGTATGAGGAGAGACCCGTGCTCAGTAGTGGGCCATTAATGGGTTGTAGCCAACACACATTGACTGGTTGTCATTGTTTTAATTTATAAATACATATTAGTATGTATCTCGCTGCTAACCTCTAATTTCGTTTCATAAAACCACAGTTGTAGTCCACAGATTGACAGACCAAATGGCTCATTTATCGGCTATTAACGTACAAAATATATTTACGCCTTTTTAGATATACGCCGTATCCGATACCGCTCGCTGTCGAAAGCGAAAAATATTGCGCAATATATGTAAGTACCTATGGGCCCGGATACCGCAGTTGCTGCAGAACATTTCAGTCCGCCTAGGTAGGGGTATTTTTTTTTGCCGGACGGCACGGGATACGTACAAGTAGCGCTCGTGTGCAATCAATGTCCTGGCGCCCTTTAGTATCAATGTGCGCGGTCGAAATGGATTAGGTCTAGGTGTCGCGAGCGGCTCTCGGCGCCCCCTGACACCCGGCGCCCGGTGCACTGCACCCCCTGCACTAACGCCGCGCCTGGGTCTAGGATGCCTTTTATTGTCTAGAGTGGACGATAGTCAACAAGTTTCGCTATTCGCTTAGGTGCGAACAGTAGGAATACTGCTTACCCACTCGGATACCACTATCCACAGCGGCAGCAGATACCGCATGTATGTGAATAAGCCCTTAGGGCAATTCTATTATTATGTACATTACAGATAATTTGTATTGTATAATTCATAATTTGATTTTTATTTTGCACGTTTTGTTAATTGATCCCATTTTATTAGCTTTACGCCGAGTTTGTCTAAACACTGCTAAAGTCAATAAAGCTAGCAATTAATGTTTCCCCGAATAATTCCCCAAAACGTTTTTACAAATTGGTATTAATTTTTTTGCGTCGCTGAATTATTATTGTTTCGCTTCGTGAGTTCAATGACAAAAGGTTTTTACACGATTAAACTCGCTCATTCGCGACACGAAATAATGTTTAAAACTTGTTTGTAAAGGGATTCATAATTTCTACTATCCTCAATGATTGTCTTGTAAAATTTGATGGAGACCAAAGGTATAATAATTACTTAATATAATTATCATTTTTTCATTTAAGTAAGAACTGTAAAATTGTCTAATCTACTTCTATCAAGATTTTTGCCTCTGTCTACCTCTTTATCATCAATTGTGTCACACTATAATTTATTAAAAAAAATACATTAATATCGGATAAATACATATTTTTTTTAATCCAGGACGCTGTAATATCACGATCATACAATTTAATCATCGATTCTCTGAGGGTTCGCGATATACCTTTAAGTAGCCCTGTGATAAATGATTTTTTTGACAGATAGGTAAGTAGCTATCCGCGTTGTTACGAGTTGCTAAGACTGGCACTTAACAAATTTGTTCCCATTCTTACTCAATTAAATTCTACCGTTCCTACTCCATCCACTAAGCATAATATAATTGCCAATCGTGAGATGAATAAGTTGATCCTAATTGGACCCAATATAGAGAACTCTTAATTTATTTTAGATTAAATGGATTCGTCACTGTAAGCTCAACAAAGTGTTATTTTTAATACGAATGTATGGTTTCATACAAAGATGTCCTAATCCGAGGGCTAAGAAATGGAACGCTCGAAGCGAATTCGCTGTGCGCTGCGCTGCAAGCATCAGTGACGAGCGTTAAAAATAAATGTATGGATACATAATGTACGAAAAATAAATGTATGCGGCCTAATATCAAACAATATTGCGCTGCACATTGTAGCGAAATTACTGAAATTTGTCATGAGGTTTGTAGTGACGAAAAGCGTCTATCGGGGCGTGTAAAGAGGCCTGTTCAGAGACGTGTGGTATTAGCTACCACATTCGGTAGCGGTATCCGAGTAGGAGAGCGATAGGTTATATTTGTACAGGCCTTGAATTATGACCAAGCCTTAAAGACCTTCCCATACTTATCAAGGCGGAATCGGATTAAGCCGATTTTAAAGATTCAGGCGATTTAATAATCGACCAGGAACGAAGGAAGAGGAATGAAAGAAATTACTGACTCTGAAGCTCCCACCCGTAACATGACAAGTTTGGCTGCTGGCTCAGCAGGAGGAGGTAGCTAGCCAGCCGGGCTTCAGCCCTACCACAAAGCAGGGGCCGTGTTCTATCGTCTCCTGCCACACCCTGGTCTGCCGGCATGGAATAGTATTAGAGTGAATAGGCTGCTCCTAAGTTAGTGCACTCTACCACCCAAGACCTCATCGGTATTCCATGCTGCCCCAATACGGCCAAAAAGAATAAGTTAAAAAGCACAGAATGTTTCCGACGAATAAAACCATATGCATCCATTATAGCCTTTGCGCGTCCACCTGCTGGTCATAGGCCCCCGTAGTCTTCTGAATCCAGCGGATGGCCGCTGTCTTCTTCAAGTAAAAATAAATGAAAACATATAGGAAAACATTAATTTCAACCGTAAAGCCTACTGTGTTTTTATAGGATATCTACCGATTCGCAAAATTCAACTTTGATTTTAGTTTCGAACTTTGTTTTTTAATTTAGGTCGCGCCCTTTGTCACGCCCGTGTTATTAACTTTCTCGATAATTTACGATTGTTAAAGTCTTAAGGATATGGCGGTCGGAGGCACATTATGAAGCATAATCTTGAATAAAGACCCTTTTAGATTGTACGTGGACTCTTTTATCTATTGAGGCCAATAGGAACACAATGTAAGCTGAAGATATTAATCACGCTCTTCAGAGACGGGGCGTTTTCTTTTCTTCCCGGGGTGAATTGTTTCTTTGATGATTGAAAACTCCATTGTCTTCCACGTTCACAATTGATTGTTAAAAGTTTCGTGGCAATAAAATTTTCAAGCTTTGTGATGCTATACTCATGATTATTTACCATCCCTTGACACAGATGGAGAATATTTGTAATTATACACAACTAGCGACCCGCCCTCGCTTCGCTTCGGGAAACTTATTCCTTCGGTTTGCAAAGATTTAGTTATATATTTTGGATAATTCACAGGATATCTTTATAAATGATAGCTTTCCCCCGCGGCTTCGCCCACCATAACCCCTAAATATATAAAAGTTGATAAAAATTTGCGCCCCCCATTTACCCCCTTAAGGGATGTTTTTCGAAAAAATATTTTATACATGTTTCATAACTCTCAATGAAAAACCTTCATACTGAATTTCATTCGGATACCTTCAAAAACCGCAAAGTTTCATATTAACTTTGCACCCCCGTTTTACCCCCTTAGGGAGTGAATTTTCAAAAATCTTTTCATAGTGCTCCCCCACGTTATAAAAGGAGCCCCTGTGCAAAATTTCAAGTTTCTAACCCTTATAGTTTAGGCCCTGCATTGACATGTCAATCAGTCAGTCAGCTTCTCCTAGTGCAGAGGAACTTTTTTCCAATACTTAAATTATTAAACTCGTGATATCTTTCGAATGGAATGTCCTAATTGAATAATTTAAAAAGTTATATAAAGGTAATTAAGCAGTCTTGAATATGAATTAATTTATTTTGATAAGGATTAATACTAAGATACAAATAAAGAGCCTTTTCCAGTGGCAGTATTTCAATTAAGTTTTTTAAATAAAAAAACACTTATTGTGGCATAACTATAATAGTTAGACATATGCCATCGCGGACTTTATTGTAGATATTGATGTCCTTTATAAAACTGTAGTACATCACTTTGCTCTATTATCCATAGTTTTCGCAGCGCACGCGATGTAAAGAATATTTTAGGTATTTTTTTTACACCTTGGGTTATATTATCGGAGTTTTATTAATGATCCCGATTTTTTTTTAAAATATGATATAGCCTATGTCACCCGGGGATAGTGTAGCTTTCCAACAGTGAAAGAATTTTTCAAATCGGTTCAGTAGTTTTGAAGCCTATTCGATGCAAACAAACAAACAAACAAACAAACAAACAAACAAACAAACAAACAATCAAATCTTTCCTCTTTATAATATTAGTATAGATATAGATATAGAAGTATAGATATAGATATAGAAGTATAGATATAGATATAGAAGTATAGATATATAGATATGTAAACCTAACTAATTAGAGTTGACGAAATAAATGTCTTTTTCTTTTCTGGATTGAAGTGTGAAAATATACAGGTGATGAGAAAACATATAACTTTCACACTAATTAGTTAATAGTTTATTCCAGGCTAATAAATAATAGCAACGTAGTTATTAATGAACTAAAATACAACAACTAAGTGCACTTTTAAGTAGGTAAAATAAATAAACAAACGCTTACCCGCACTAGGATTCTGTGTCGCAAGTGGCATGGACAATACAACATAAATAACTGCCCCGGCCGGGAATCGAACTAGGCACCTCTTGCTTTGTAAGCATTTTCACCACCAAGTAGACTTGTTTTAGACTACGGGTTCTCACCGTTAATCACCATACGACATCTTTTTGGCAGTTCCCTCGTTTTTAAATAATGATTGGTTAATCAATGACTAATTAATAATAACTATAGATAACAAATAGTTTACATTTTGGCAATGAATCATGATTATTCAGTTACCCAAAGTTATATAGCTGTTATTGAAGATTTCTAATAAATCATCGCTCTCTAAAGACAAATGGATCTTAATATTTTATAAACTGAATCGTAATTTAATAAAAAATAATACTTACGAAGGCAAATTGCAAAAAAATACGATCCGTCAACATCCTATTTTTTCTTTACGTGTAAGTATAGGCAACCAACTCAATGTTGTGTGTATACATATAAATGACAAATTAAATAAAAACGAAAACAAACATGTTTTTTTCTTATTCCTATAAATAAATAATTATATAAGGTAAAATCTGCCTGCCATTGAAATTTTATTTTGCATGTAAACCGAATCGGATTTACATTTTCTTCTTTGACTTCAACAAATTTGTTTTTCGTCCAAAATCACTTAAAAGATACTGAGTAAATGGCGAGCAGGATATTTGCGACATTTTTGCCTCTTGAGTTTATTTTTTGAATTACCATAATTCAATTTATCACCCATTATTATGACCCCATAGCCTTGCAAGTTGGTATTTCGAAGCGAAGGCTCTCCTTTTCGATTCTCCGTCGGGTCAGATAATATATAAAAGAGATTATATAAAAGATAGATAAATGTTAATTCTCGGGTTATGGGTGTTTGTGATGATTTATTTGTGTTGTCCATGCGTATGAGGGCATTGCGGGTGTTGGATTTTATTTATTTAATAACTAGTAGTTACTTTTAGGGAATATTATCAAACGTACACAAAGTAAAAATTAAAAGGTTACAAGTATTTACTTTTATATAATGAAATGATAACAACATACACGTGAAAAAGGGTCAAGTTTAATAGAAACAACGCGACGCTTCGGGATTATATTGTAACCGATAAAAGAGCTTTTATCTAACGGGCCCCAAGTTTCATAACAACTTTTATTATAGCTGTAGAACTGTTCTTGAATTCATTTATAACCTACTTACTATCTTTGATGTAGGATTTCTAACAGTTTCAGCAAATTGTCAATAATGATTATGCTCGAATATCACCTTTGGAAAACACTCACGAACTCTGAAACACTAAATAAACACTCAAACAATTAAATTTAATGCATTCTGTTCAAAAATCCGTTTAAGCTATGAAAAAAATTAAACATTCCCATTTTGAAATGCGCCCGAGTGACTTAAAATTGCAAAAGTGTTTGTCACACTCCTGCCGGCGCGCTTTCGACGCTTTCACTGTCAGGGATAATATAATCTGAGAACGTTGAATGGCATTTGGAACATGGTACGGTCACCAGCAAAATTTATACTTATTATCAAAATGAAATAAATTGTTAAAAATCGTGGTTGACTTGAAAACATGTACTAGTTACGGTAAATAATAACCTACGTAAAGAAAATCTATACAAATAATAAATCTGTAACTGGTCGCTGTTTTTACACAGAAGATACAAGAGAAAAACTATTACTGGGGGTCTTTATTAATGCAATAAAACGCAAAACATGTGATTTGTGACGCAAAACAAATGATTTTAAGAATTTTTGTCTGTTTGTCTTTGGTTTTTTACGCGCTAAGCTCCGAAACAGCTTATCCGATTTGGGTACGATTTGCACTTATATATTGCGATAAGCTTAACTTAACATAATTAGCGTTTGTTTCTTTTCAATCGGTTGAGAAATAAAAAGTTATCTCAGTTTAAAAATCACGCCTAACAATTTCCGCCTAAAGAGGTAGCTCATTCGAAATATATGCGAGTAACAGAAGGCTGCGTTTAATTGTGTTCTCTCAAATACCATCCCTCAGATCCTACAACCCATGCTCACTAGGGATATAACAGACCAATACAAATATAGTAATCTCTTCCTTGCCTATTTCGGCTTCGGAGACTGTAAGAGATTATTATTATCATTTGTAAACACCTTCGACCTGAGAACCAACATTTTATCTGTCACCGCTATCCATGGAAATGGTTCGAAATATCGGCGCATACTGTAAATACCCCTGTCATACCAAAATATGTTATTATATTATCACAGATCAGTCAAACAATTTAATTGCTCGACTAAAAATATTTCCCTAAAGGTTTATTGGTGACCCGGTACTGTTGTTATTTTTATTTCAAATCCTTTTAACGGGGCGGCCTAATAGGTAGTTACTCTCGGTCGGCCTTGGTAACGTCTGTTTTTACCACCAACGTTTATTATTCAATAAAACAGTAGCACTCACTGAATTTGTATTTTGTGGGGTACTTCACCATGTTGGTCCAATGCGAAGTGGTAAAGAATTAGTGAGCAAACTCGAATGTTGAAAATTCTTTGCTACTGAAAGTCCGATGAGGTTTGATAACTAGCATTAATGCACTGATGACACATACGTAAACACAGAAATTATGGAAAAATAGTGGTCATTATCATCGCAACCCATGTCTATGCCACTATTGGGCTCGGGTCGCTTCCCACAATGTGAGGGGTACAGGCCATAGACCACCACAGTGGTCTTATAGCTCAGTGCAATTTTGTTTTCAAGATCAAGAGGAAGGAACACTCAGAGATATGACTACCCCGACGATTTGTCTTAAAAAAAGTATATAAGTCTGTTTAAAGTAAACAACTATAAAATAAAACTAGAATACTCGATAATCAGAAGATATTCTGTGTTCTTAGGTTTTAATATACGTAGTAATTTATTTATAATGAAATACAACAAGTTCAAAATAAACAAAGAAACAACATAAGATAGGCATAAGTAATTATTATAATATTAGAAGCAACCTCAGTGTACTTAATTTACTTTTATTTGCAACCATAACAGACTAATAATTTGTTAGTCTTTGAGAAACTTTTGTAATCAACGACCTGGTTTTTATCGAAAACAAACAAACCTATTGGGGTCGACTAAGGATTAAATTAATAAATTTATGACCTCTTTATTATAGTGATTTAAAACTGGCTCTTTCGAACAAAAACCCATTGCAAACTCGGAGCACGAACCTTTATTGCAGATATGAAATATTATTATCACTCACTGCGAGGATTTCTGGATTGTCTGAGAGCTTTTTGTTTAGGTATTAGAAGTGTGACAATGTGCGCTGACCCTGTAAAACAATTATGTTTATGTGAAAACCTGATAATTTAGTACATGAACAAACACAATATGAATGGTGATGGCCACCCATAGACGTAAAACAACATTGTCTTATTATTACTACGAGTATTACAACTGGTTTTTTTTCAATTGAGTCATAGATATATTTTTATTTGACATACATAATTATCTGAGAGCTAAATGTGATTTAATTTCCCGGCATAATAATTATGTATACAAATTGACATTCACAAGATGGTTTATTTGACCGCTGGATAAAGTTCGAAAGGAGCATAATTCTAGAATTGAATAAACTATTACCTGAAAAATAATCATATTTAATAAGTTAGGTAGTCTGCTAAAATAACTTGCTTAAGGCTTTCCTTTCAAGGATACGACGAATAAAATTAAAAATGGGCTAGATTCGTTAGTTCCATCTCGTTAATTCAATTACGCGAAAGGAAGATGATCAATGTGACAAACCTAATTAAAAGGAAATTAATAAGTCGTGCTCATGATTTCTTTGCGTGTCAATTAGGTTCCAGTTATAACGGACGTGACGTAACGGAGTGTTTCCGAAATATTTCGTAGACGTTAGCTAATTGTTTCCGAAACACTACGTTAAGACCACCCACGTAAGCTGGTTTTAGAAAGATCTTTTCGTAAGATTATTAATTTTAAGAAGTGATATCAAAGTGGTTTGAATGTTGGAAAAAAGCCAAAAGTTATGTGCGAATTAAAATGAAATATAACTTGATTCCTATCCTAGTCCCCATTCGATTCTTGTTCTGGATCGCACACAGTTATCATAGGCGGACGGGTGGTGCTGTATGCTCGTTTGCTACCTTCATACTATAAAATAAAAAATAGATTTGGTCAGGAAAGCGTTGTCTTCGTTAACTTTATGTACGCCGGTACCATTAAGTGCTAAATCTGTATTCCTTTCCTTTGGTAAGTTGAGTGGAACAAAACGCTATGTAGCGATAAGGCCGCCTATTGTTTTGTGATCCATGGTTATTTTTTTTCCTTATTTTATGTTCTTTGGGTACAAACCATAAAAAGTTCATCTATCTATCTAAACCTGAACATCAGACAGTTCTCCATAATGTTCTCCATAATGTTCTCCAAGGTGAGTGAAGTTTATCAAGTGAACAGGTGGACAATTATTGGTTGCGAACAGGAGAGTAATAATTCAATTAATTACCATGATGTGGCGCTAAATAAAATACAAAAAACTCCACATAAGATAATTTTTAAGATGTCAGTCACCTCACGATTCCGTGTTGCTATAAGAATTATGTACTCGTACATATTGTATCTTTTCTATAAGCTCGTAGAATACCGTGCTACGGCGCTGCTACGGTCTACGATAGCGCAGTGACTTTGCCCAAATCTGTGGTTGGGTACATATTGCATTTACTTTGGTTGTTGTCATTGAGTACAAGGTTTCTTGTATTTATAAAGAATGTTCAGACTCTGGGCTACCTGTCGTAGTTGCAGTGATTGTCCAGATTCGTACCGCCTGGATACCGATTATAAAACTGATTTATGAAATCGACGGGCCGCTATTTCGTCTTACATCTACAGCTGTCTACCGACTTACCAAAAAAGGTCACATTTTATTTTTGGCTGTCACATCATCCGTGGTAGCCTTTAGGCATGTTATTGTCACGGAATACCTGTATTCCGTGGTCACGG
Source organism: Ochlodes sylvanus (assembly GCA_905404295.2). NCBI lineage: Eukaryota > Metazoa > Arthropoda > Insecta > Lepidoptera > Hesperiidae > Ochlodes > Ochlodes sylvanus. The sequence continues at coordinate 10,974,344 of FR990131.1, forward strand.
AATACATTGTGTTTATTATGTTCTATCTGACCGTATATCTTTTATTTGCAATACTCACAAGGTCTAATGCTAGCTATTATACGCATTACATATATACAAATGTACAATCAAAATGCTAATCAAAGATCAAATACGTATACGTAGGTAGATAAATAACAGTTAATGAGTTGTAAATTTAGCTTATGTTACACCTACGCTTACAGGTTATTTAAGCCATTATTTGAGAAGATCTAACCGCGTGCTCGTCAGTAATAACCTTGACACATTTTATTTGCAAAATATACTTAAGTAATGGACAAAGACTCAATAATTATTATCATTATAATATTAATCCATATGTTGAACCCGTGTCAGAACCCATGAAAATTAATTGTTCTATAGAATGAAACAAAATTCACTGAGCGACCGTTAACTCAAAGTAATTAATTGATCGTGTCAGGGGACCGACCGATTTTGTCAAAATTTACGCGTCATTATTGCTTTAGCACTAGCACGCGATGATTGTATTGACAACTTCGTGTATATTAATATAATATAATATTGATATAATGTTGAAAACGAAAGTTATAACCATCGACTGATTTAAAACTATGAAGTTACTTTGTTCGTTGTTAACTATGAAAGTTCTCCGAGGATTGAATCAAGAAGTAGTAGATCTAGTCTTCTAGTAGAGAAATATAAATTATTAATTATTAATTATTCTAGTATAGAATAGATAGACTTCGTAGATTATGTTTGTCTTTATTTTCATCAAACGGCACGAAGCGTTCTCTTTGCAATGAACTGTCTTCTTGAGAGCTATCAAACTTTACAACTGGAACAATTCGATTGCATTCCGATAAAACCGCCACTGAATTATTCAGACGCAAGGCATTCTAGCTGTTCACGACGACCGCGGGAATTCTATTTGTTTGATTACCTTCACCACTATTATGTATATACTACATAATTATAGTGTATGGGAAATAGAGGTTGTAGTGATCATAATTATTATGTTGTCCAATGTCTTTATTAATTAACTTGTTTTTTGTTTGTCGAGTTCCGGCTGGGGGCTTGACTACCTACATTACAAATCTACCTGAAAACATACTTAATTCTACATAAAGCATTAATACATTTGTAAATCATCCCAGAGTATCAGCCAAATTCGTATTCAAAAGTAAAAGAAACACAACATGTTTGTTTAGGGTACGGTCAAACAGCCGACGGGGCGGGACGGCGACGCAACGCTAGCGTCCCCGTTGTACTGCGCGCGACGTGACGCGACCCGCCGAGCGCGACGGCTCTGTGTGACATATTCCATACTTGCTCATACGTTAAAATTCTTCACGTCCCGCCAGCGTCGCGTCGCCGTCACGCCCCGTCGGCTGTTTGACCGTACCCTTTCACGGCACCGGTAATATTCAATCGCCTTACCCAAAAACTATTTGACCACACACTTTAGTAATTTGCTTGTCTAGTACCTAATCACATCTTCAAATAATCAAATCCCATAATAAAATCTGCTTACCATTTACAAGAGAATGACATCCTAAAATCACCATTTTCATCACAGACTGACTCACTGACTGACTGTGTTGCACATTTCCATAAGCGATGGTGGCCTCATACATCAGGAGCACATCTGCTTTTTCGTCAGCCCTTCAAGCAATAACAAAAAAGAAGTACAATCAAGTTCTCTGATTAAATTTAACTACATCATATAAATCAAAAGGACTTGGTATCTATCTACATTTCACTTCTTTTTAGCGAAGCCGTTAATCGACTACTCGTCTTGTAAGCTTTTTGTAACAAAGGCTTTTTGGTGGGATTATAAATTTATCTTTATCTTTTATCAGTTCTCGTGTTTTCGTTTGCGGTAGTAACGGACAGAAACATAAATTACAAAAAATCTTGTTTTGGTCTTTATATCGATAACGTTTAAGTATTTACGTTAAAATTTTCGTGACTGGTCCTCTTATACAGTTTTACGAGTAATATAAAAAAATTGATTTATTACTCGTTTTATCTGTGCCTATACAAAAAGCAGTACGATAACTAACTCACTGGAAAACATAAAATCTCAAAAACTACCTGACTTATGAAGATAACGTTTTGGAGCGAGGTAGTTTAAGGGTTGAAAATTTGTTTGAAAATTTGCTGATTGTAAAGTAGGCATTAAGAAAATGGTAATACGTGTAGGTAGGCAACTTAAAGTGAGTGGGAGCCAAGATGAAAGATGAACAGACATTAGTTATGTTTGCCCTGTCGGTCATTGGACAGAGGTCGTTAATATCCGCTTTGTCAACATCCCAAATTAATGGATTAGTTAAGAGTACTGTTAGTGATAATACTCGTAGATCACTCACATGTTGAATAATTTATGCCTTTATTATGCACTAACTGTCCCGGCGAACTTCGTACCGCCCTGTGGTGAGTTTTGCTTCACTTTCATTATAAGGATAAGAGGCAAAGTGCTACCAAGTTTTTCCTTAAGATTAGTTCATTAATTGGGTAGGTTAACATCAGGAAACCGTTTGTGTGGATTAAATATTGATTTTAAAATGGACAATGAAAATGTATCACATATTCTACTACTACTATAATTATTACGATATTGTTCACGGAAATCAATTCGCAACTTACCAGTTAATATTTGAGGGTTTCCTGCCGTTACTTCTTTCGAAATTGCATAAACAGAGATTCGCTGAAGCGACGGCATAATTTAGTTCCAACAGACTTGTGAAATTCTTTTACAAATAAAAAATCAATTCCAGGCAAAATGTGTTTCTTGTTTTTAACAAATTTTCTAAATCGCCCTCTCCATTACCAAACCAATCTTAGCGCGGACGAGGACGGAGACAAATGACAAACACTTTCAGCCATTCCCCATTTACATTCACTGCTTCCTCTGGAACGAATTCAATAATGGGGAATAGTTCAGCTAAGGAAATTAATCTTTTCTCGCAGTCGCACCCGATCCCTTTTGCTTAATTGGCGGAAACTGGCTTATTAAAATGAATCTCCATCATTTCTGAACGTTGCGCTCAGAGCGATGCGAACAGAGCACTGCCATTAATTTCGCTACAGGATTAAGCTCTAAGTTCATTAGTTAGAATTGGGTATTTAATCCAATTAGAGGTTTGTGCTTCGTGGTACCGCGTGTGGTTTGCTTACTAAACGAGGATTTGATAGCTTGAACTCAGTTCCTATAATAATCCTGTTATTCCAGCTGCTGATTCTTGGTTTGATTATGGACTGGGCTCGATTTTTTGCTACTGAAGTTGTGGTGGATATAATTGAGTTCCGCTTTTCTTATCTGGCTGGCGTTGCATTGGTAATACCTTTGGTTAGAGTGATGTCCACGGGAGACAGTGGCTCTTTACCATTAGCTGGATCGACTGCTGGCTTGTCGGCTGTATTGGAAAATAGTTGTCTGTAAAGTCGGTTTATGGACGATAGATTTATTTTATTAACTATACGTATATTAAACGATAGATTATTCCATGTACAAACATCGATAAGTTAGCTTATCTACATATAATATTGATACTCTGTGTAAACTATTATGTGTTTGACACGACTTGACATGGCGTTTGAAATGTGTACGTATACAGTCGAAATACGGTTGAAATTTGAGCGCAGAGCGGTCTCCAGTATGTATGTATGTATGTAGGTGAATTTTTTCGGTTGGTCCCCGGGATAGGTATAAATCAGGAGATGGTGATATATAGCGAGACCGGGATCAGGGATGGTTAATTTCGTAAACAATTTTGAACTTTTTATTTTCTAGGACGGTTGAGTATGCAGATAACGATTGTAACTTAGATAATATATGGAGCAGGAAAATGAGGAAATATAACAAGATGTACGTATATGAGATATTGAATACCAACTTGACTGACATTACCTAATCATCTCTAGAGTTAGCCATAGTCCACCACGCTGGCAATGTGCGGATTGGCGGACTTGACACACCCTTGAGAACATTTTGGAGGACTCTCAGGTGTACAGGTTTCCTCACGATATTATCCTTTACCGAAGGAATTGATAATTAAATTCTAATACAGTAGATAAATGGTTATTTCTTTTGTACATAATTATATTTATTTAGACCTTTTTTCAAGAATCCCGACTCAAACATTGTGCTGGTATTTTGTATCTTGTAGTTGTTGTTATCTAGTAACTACAATTTGGTAACAGATGATCAAAATTAACTTTTAGTTCGATATATCCGTTGTTAGTTATCGAAAGTACACGATAGTATACTATCTGCATTAATTTAACTTCCCTCGGAGCCGAGTTCCCCAACTGGAAGTAGACATTAATTGTGTTCGACTGCCTGTTACCTGTAACGACTTGAAAATTCAGGCGATATTTTCGGTTAATGCACATTTGCCTAATTCCATCGTAGGTTAAATTTCGAAATGAAATATAATTTTCTTTTTAATTTAATAGTATGTTTGATTGGTATACTTACTATGCTATAATTAGTCCAGTTAGTAGTTGCTGTCAAAAGTCTCGTTCTAATTCGGTCACAGACATATTCTATCCTTGAGGAGTAAGATGGTCGTCTCTGAAAAGTGTAACGATCCGGTTACACTTACGTTTTCAACCAAAACACAATTGCTATTATAACAATACAAAAATCACACAATACAAAAAGTTCATTTCATATCCATAATTATACAAGTTACTATAAATAATTGCAGGCGTATCAAAAATAATATTAACAGTAATAAAGGGATAGTTGGTCTGTGGGAGATCTGGTATCTAAACTAAGCAGTGGACTGCACTTCGCACACCAGGAGTACACTTTGCCTGTTAACCGTCAAACATCCAAACTGAGCAGACGACTCACCCTGGTCATCATCGCAGGTGGACAAGGCATCACCGATGGGTTGTCGGTCATAAAAACGGGTCACTCGCATTATTCTAGGCGATACCTATTGTTAAATATAATGGTATAATTTGTATAAGTTATCAAGTACCTTACAATGCGACCTCTGTATACCTGTCAGCAGCCAGTTGTCACGAGACCCTTATTCACGGAGACATTTAATGAAATTTGTGAGTTGGCATTCTTTACGTCACGAAGTTCGTGGATTCCTTATTCGATTCGAAAGTATTCAGAACTTTCAGCAATAGTTGTATGTCATTGAAAAATAATTGTTTTGGAAATCATAAGTGTATTGATAGGCCAATAAACTTATGATTTCTAACGCAAGTTCAATACTTGCGTTAAATGTCAATCGAACGTAAATAGCAATAATAAAATGTTAAAAGTTTCTTTACGTATATATTATTAACGTTTCAAACAAAAGGTTGACCCACTACAGGACACAGGTCTCTTCACATAATCATAGGTATTTTGTAGACAACGTTACCTACTCCGTTAGCCCCTCAATAACAACATAATACTAGGGGGGATCAAAAAGTAATGAGAATCGGATATTTATAGAGCATATAAAAATATGAAAAAAATTGTTTTTGCTTCCTCATATATCTACGAGTTCAGCATAAAAATATCATATAAATAGGCCACGATTTCCGTGAGGTACATTCATTTGAATACGAACAGTCGGAGAGTAAACATCAAAATAGAGAAAAACGAAATCAGAGCTGTCATAAAGTACCTCTGTTTGAAAAAAATGTCTACCAAAGACATACACTGCGACCTAGTGGAAACATTTTAGGACTCTGCTCCTCCATATTCCACAGTTGCGCGCTGGGCATAGGAGTTCAAGCTGGGTAGAACATCCACAGAAGATAAACATCGCGAGGGACGCCCATCCACGTCCGTCAATGCGGAAATCGTTAAAAAAGTCGCAAATGTCGTATTGGCAGATCGAAGAGTGACCATAAGGCGTGTAGCTGAGGTCACAGGGATCTCATATGGCAGTGTTCAAAGAATCTTTGCGAACGAACTGCATATGAAAAAGGTCTCTGCGCGTTGGGTGCCGAGAATGTTAACCGAGTAGCAAAAGAAAAATCGAGTCGAAATTTCGAGGGCGAATCTCGTAAAGTTCCAGACGGATCAGAATTTTTTTTTGTCTCGTGTCGTGACCATGGATGAGACCTGGATCCATCATATTGATCCGGAAAACAAACAAAAGTCAATGACTTAGAAACGAGCCTTTCACCGACGCCGAAGAAATTCAAGGTGTCAAGTTCGGCAGGAAAGGTTATGGCGTCCCTTTTTTGGGACGCTGAAGGAATTATAATGGTGGAATACTTGAAAAAAGGAGCCACTATTACAGGGTCTTACTACGCAGACCAAATAAGAAGATTGCGGGAGGTCATCAAAGAAAAAAGACGATGCAAACTCCGAGCTCGAGTGTTGTTTCAACAAGACAACGCACCGTCTCACAAAGCCTCCGTTGCGATGGCTGCCAATCAAGAAACGGGATTCGAATTGCTCGAACACTCACCCTATTCGCCAGACCTGGTTCCCAGTGACTTTTACCTCTTTCCTCGGCTCAAGGAATACTTCCGAGGCAGAAAATTTGGCGACGATAGCGAGGTGATGACTGCCGTAGAGGCGATTTTGGAGGGTCAAGACAAAGAATTTTTTTCAAAGGGAATTATGGGTTTAGAAAAAAGATGGACTAAATGTATTGACTTGCAAGGAGACTATGTAGAGAAATAGATTTTTTTTTAGTTAAAATATCCTTATTTCATATTGATTATCATTACTTTTTGATCCCCCCTCGTATGCATCAAATATTGCGATGCTCACAAAAATCCGAGCACAACTGAGCGAGGAAAATAATAAAAGACAATCTAAGATTCACCAAGAACAAGTCTTACCGTCTTTATTGAAGATGACTGCAACTTCTAAACTACTAGTTTTAATCTTAGTGCACTGCAATGTTGCGTTCTATTTGCAAAGAAGCTTACTAGACGGAGTAAGTCTTTGTAGTAATGAAATAAGACGGGTATAAAAGGAACAATGATACTAAAGCCCCATGTTATTACGCTAATTAGATTGTTGTGATTTCATGTTGTTTCTTTTTATCAGCAAGTTACATAGACCAAAGTTTTGTTTAGACGGGATTATTTAAATTCAGCACATATTAAATACACACCTACCATTTACCATGACCAGGAAAAAAGCTTACCGCGAAATACTGGGATAGCTTGCCTACATTGGCGTTCCGCCCACCTGGGACGTTGAAGCCATCAGGAAGGGAGTAAATAGCCTTTAAAGTTACTGCACTCACCATCCATAATTTGAAATTAGACTTCACTGTGGTTGGATTGATGTCATGCAAGTACCCTACTTATGTTTACCTAATAATAAGTAATAATGCCGCGTATACAAAATTTATAAGCTGCGAAACCCTTATGTGTATGGCATCAAGTGGGATAACGTCGTCATATTGCTTGAATTGGGGCCAACGGCAATTTTTACTCGGTTTAAGGTAGATTCCGTGTCAACTGGTTTGAGGAGATTCTTATGAAGTACTTTTCTTATAATTTTAAAATAATCTGATTGAAGTATACCTAATCTATTATTAATTTTCATACGACTTTCACCTTTTCTTCCGAAGCTGTTAGAACTAATTTGAATTCAATTGAAAAAAAGCGTATTAAAAATAGGTTAGTTGACATCAAATTTATAGAAAATAAAGTGCATTAAGTGGGAATATTTAAGTGTTAAAGGATAGTCTTGTAGGATACTACGCTAAATGAAAATATCACAAATTCGTTGAACACGTGTTGTACGGAGCCCTTTTATCGCAAATTTAATTCAGTCTTGACCAGTTTATATGAATCTGGCCTCCTTTTCTGCTACAAAACGTATTCAACTTTATTACACTGTATACGACGTTGACGCTATGAAAAATTCAAAACAAGCGGGCACAAGGCACAATGTATGCGAAGCGAAGCTTTTTCATGCTAATACGGTTCAAAGTGGACTTCTTTACAAGTTACAGTGAAATAAAAAAATAACAAGATTTTGTTTGTTAACACTTTTATCATCACGCGTGAGTTGAATTATTCATTCCACTTAATGCATAAGAAAGATATGAAATATTTTACCGCTTCTTTTTTTTTAATAATTTTGTAGGTTACCGCTTGACTACGATCCCATATGATGGTTAATGATGACGTAGTCTTAGGTGGTAAAAACTTAAAGACACTCACAATCTGACGGAAACACCGACGCGGGAAATTTATTCTAATCTTTTGCGGTAAGCATAAAAATAACGAAGCAAAATGCGTGTACGTACCGGAGGGATTTTTACAATGAAAGGATGGATACCCGACGCACATCGGGACGTTCGAGGGTAGAAAGGGGATGACGGAATTAAGTCGTGTAATTCCTGCACACGCTCTCCGAAATGTACCTATCCTTATAGGATTAACACAATTACCACGTCAGAAGATATTCATCATCATAATCATCATCAGATGATATTATTAAGTAACAATTACATTATGCTTTAATAGAAATTGACAACCATCAGGCATAGGACATTTATAGAGCTTTAAAAGTTTACATATTACCATAATATGTAGGTATTCGAAGTTGACAGTATAATTACAACAAATTATACAACAAAACGGTGCATATTTAACCCAAATCGGCAATCCGATACATGTTAAATACGAGTAAAGTCATTAATTTTACGCAAAAATAATGGATTTATTTTTCCCCAACCCAATATGTAGGCTGTATAATAATGTAGTCTATCTGTCGCTGTTTAGTTTTATTATATATATCACGTGTTAAGTGTAACGGAAATTTGAATTTTAGATTTATGCAGAAACCGCTATAAGCTATGGCTAAGTCTTGAGACTGCATCGCCCATGTAAAAAGTTATGTAGAGATAATTTTCATGTAAAGATATGCAAATAATCTCTGGCGAGGCGACTGTGAGTTGCAAGATGTTGCATAACGACAAAGTAATTCCTGACTCTGATTGCTGAAACACTGTCTTGTGATGAGGTATAGAACACAGTATTTTATCTTATTGTGATTTATGCTCATATAATACTTATATCATGCGCCCTGTTTGCCTGCGAGTCATCCTACCAACCAACACAATGTCGGAAATTTTTATGCCGCCCGAAAGCCCAACAACCTCCAATAACCAACCATGGTGCCCTCCGAAGCACGGAAGCGCCCAAGAAATTTTGCCACTAGCGGTCACCCATCCAACTACCGAAAGCACCCGCTGTTGCTTAACTTTGTCGACCACTTAATAGGCAAGGCGCCGAGTTATGAGCGGATATTCATCCACTAACTGGTAAATGCTGACAGATGCATAAAGCGCTATTAAACTCTGACTGTGGAGCGAAAGGTCGCGGTTCGTTACCCGACCGGGTCGAACGTTTGTGCTACAGAGAAATTAAACGTTTGCTTTAGAGTTTTTGACGTTGGTGATTTCAGCTTGTGTAACTAGCTAACCAACACAAGCCACCGTCACAGCGCATCGCAGTGATTCCTAGCGTAAAGCTATAATAATGTTTGTGTTTCTTTTTTTAGGAATTACTTATTTACCCGTCTAATCTCTTTTGTAATAAATACCACTTGTAACTGTTTTATTATCACCCTAAATAATCTTTTGACATAGCTCTGTTGTAACAAATACCACTTGTAACTATTTTATTATCACCGTAAGTATTTTCTTGACTAATCTCTTTTGTAAGAATACCACTTGTATGTTTTATCATCACCCTAAATAATCTTTTGACTAATCTCTGTTGTACCTAACAAATACAACTCGTAACTGACTTATTATCTCTCTAAGAAATCTTTTGACTAATCTCTTTTGTAACAAAAACCACCTGTAACCATTTTATTATTACCGTAAGTAATTTTGTAAGACTATTACGAGAACCTGTAATATTTTCTAGATAAAATTATTGCTCGTTATATTCGGTGTGAGGGGTCGACGTCTTTGCTTAATGGGATCATTCAGGGGCGGCGGTGATAATAGCTTCCATAAATAAAAACATTAAAGAGGTATAAAATCCGCAGAAAATGTAATGAAAAGAAACTGAAGAATTCTGGACAAAGACTAACAATAAATTATACAGTATTAGGTAACATCAACGTTTTATTTTATCAGTGGTTTATACTATGGAATGCAAAGGAGTGTTTGTCAGCCTATGTATGTATGTATGTACCTTTGCTCTTTGAGGCGTTGTAGACATCTAAACGCGTATGCCGATAATGATGATTATTTTGGCAACTGATTTGTACAGCCAGACGTCAGCCCTACCATCGACCAGAGGCCGGCTTAAAATAAGCATTTAAAAAAAACATGAACTTTGCATGCTAAACATAAGCTTTGAAAATGGTGTTAGAAATAAGGCGTCGAAACACGTTTGAAAAATAATAAAATGACAAAAAAAGGAGTTATTCCTACAAAATAAAAATTAAATTTCTTTTATTTTCACTCTGAAACCTTGCAAGGCGCCGACATTTCATGTGAACGCGCCGTTGAATATAAAAATTAATGTAGCACAGATCCTTTATTGTCCTTAGTAAAAGCTTATTGAAGTAATTAAAATAATTTATGTGTATCGCAATCGCTAAATCTAAGGTTTTATCAAAAATAGTTTGTGAGGGCTCATCATAATTATCGAAATTAATGTCATACATAAAAAAAATCCTTCCTCATCCATAGTGCCATACAAATGTCATCGGTGTGGATCCAAAAGTACAACTCGCGTTATATGAACGTAACGCATCTGTGTAAGTACACTCGAATCTTGGCAAGCAAAAATCTACAGAATTTTAACTTTTTGTGTAAGTCAAATTTTTTTTTTTCTCTTGCAAGTGTTACAACTCTTATATAGGTTTGCTTTTAAAAAATTAGAATATTTTTTATTTTAATAAACGAATAATATGAAAACTGCTGAAATTTTATAAATACTTAGATTGTAGGTACGTATCTATTATTAATTGTATTTTAAAATTTCTATCAGTTTTTCTTGTTGTTCCAGGTAGTTCCTGTTTATCTTAAAAAGGGCCTAACCGATTTGGATGCGGTTTTCACTGATATATTTTTGTAAGTTTGAGGTAATACTTATTTAACATTGTTTTATTTTAATAACACAAATAACACTAACAATATAAGTCTGTCCATTTAAAATCCCATTTGTCATAAATTGATATGTATATGTATTGATGGTTGTAAGAGGTACTAAACATTTTTAAACGTAATAAATAAGTTTTGTGAAGCAAAGCAAAGGCGAGTTGAATGATCATTTATATTCAAAAAGGTGTTTAGCAGTATTTAATGAGCACGAACTTACTTAAAATGCTGGGATAAGAACAAACCGTCTTTAAAGGGCTTTAAGTATTGTTGAACTTTGTATTAACACCGTTAAAACAGAAACTTCAAATCTTGCAAGGAAGCTTATTGTATAGTCACAGCGAGTGTTACGAAAAGGTTTGAAGAAATTCGGTACTAAAGATTTTAAAACGAGATAAAAACTTAATAATAACTTGAAAATTGGTGTATATTGGTATCCATGAACGTTAAGGCAAGCTGATTCACATAGCTGTTGAAGGATTGTTTAATTTTATAACTCAGTCTAAGCAACAACTAATCCAATATATCTAAACGCAAGTTACGGTTTCAATGGTCGACAACACCGACATTATCAAAAAAGGATTAGTTTATTCTGTTTATGATGTCGGATCATAAATATTTGAATTCCTAACCCTACGAGGGGAACTTATATTATTTTTCTAATTGAGCTCAAAGTAGATAAGTAAATAATTGAGATAACAAAAGGGTAAAAAGTTATTACGAATAAAATTACAGTATGTCAAAAACAGACTAAGGTTTCGTGATTTAAACAATCTGTGACTTTTACCGAGAAGGATTTAATAATTTAGTTGTTTTACTTAGAGCAAAGTATTCCACTTACACCACTTTACTCTTACAACACTTTACCTACTAAACGATGAATATTATTTTATTACTAGTAAACCCGCCCTCGCTTCGCTTCGGGAAACATGTCCCTTAGGTATCTCTGCATTAGGAAATTGTTAGGCGTTTTTTTAAACTAACACAACTTTTTTATTTGTGAATCGATTGAAATAAACCACTAAATGTTAAATGAAGCTTACCACTAAATACTAATGAAAACCGCCCCCAAATCGGTTGAGCCGTTTCTGAGATTAGCGTTAACCACAGAACAGACAATCAGACAAGCAGACATAAATTCTAAAAATCATTGTTTTGGGTCTATTGCGATTATATAGGCCCCCTATTATAGTTTTTTTCTTATATCTTTCATGTGCAGACAGCGATCAGTAACAGGTTTATTATTATGTATAGATGATACGAATACTTACGATATCATACATACAAAATACACATCGTATATATCGTGAAATAAATAGGTACCAAAAGTAAGGTAGATAGACTAATGCATTAGGCGTCATCCTAATTGGCAGCGATCGTACGATGGCGTGATGCGTTCTCTTGCTTGCGAGGTTAAAATAGGACACTCTATGAAATCTGTATGTTTGAACCCATCGCACGACGAAAACGCATCGCGCCATCGTACGATCGCTGCCAATTAGGACGCCGCCTTAGTATCAAATGTCAGCTGTCATCCTGTCAAAACTTTCTGCGCGCGCCACACAACAGCCGTGGCCACGCTCTATGCAACTGAGTCGAAATATCGACGTACAAAATACATGTCGTGAGTACCCGTATCATAATAAAAAGTGTACGATCCGCGTTGAGATAACGACCGTTTTATGAAGTATTAATATTAATGAACAATTAAATAAACGCGCGTTTAAATGTGGACACATATATTATTACTATAGGACTTCTAAGTGCTTAAAAACGCGTGTGTAAAGGCGGTTTTTTTACCAGGGGTAATATGTTTAAATGTATTTGACACGAAACAGTCTGAAATATTTGTCAAATCTTTAAACCTCTGACGCTGGATCCAAATCCAAATTGATTTTATCGCAGCCACCGGCGGCCATTACCCACGATGTAAGGTGACAGCTTAATATCACCGTAATGCTTCATAAAGGGCCCATTTTCCTTGCAGCTGTGAAAATTTAAGAACCTCATTCGTTGTAAGTAGTTTTATGATTGCCATGCTCGTAAAGATGTTTTACAGCGGTGGTTTGAGAATGTAGAATCTTCTTTGTAACTTGGTAGAACTTCTTAGTGGACTTCGGAGATGGCTGTTGTATTGTATAACGGGAGTCACAGGAATGAAAAGAAGGGGTACGAATATTAAGTAAGTTAAGTAACTTAATGTTAATTATAATAAGGTTAGTACAAAAAAGTATTACTGTAAAAAAACAATTAAAATAATTAAATCTTTTGAATAATGTGACGCACGTTGTTTGTTTTACTGGTGACCGTTCTCGCAAAGTTTCGGGAAACCCGCCTAATTACCTCTATTACTAACCTCTCACAATGTGAGGGGTATAGGCCATAGTCCAACACGATGGCCAAGTGCGGATTGGTGGACTTCACACACCTTTGAGAACATTATGGAAAACTCTCAGGTGTGCAGGATTCCTCACGATGTTTTCCTTCACCGAAGCAAGTGATAATTAAATTCTAATACGAACATAAAGTTTGAAAATTAGAGGTCCGTGCAGGGTTTGAACCAGGACCCACCGCTATGAACTATGGATGCAAAAGATAATTACGTATAATATTATAATAATATTTAATTAATTACATATAGAATCCGTAATTTGAAATTGTAAAATGTAAATACTTTATTTTGTTTTACTCAAACATAATTGCTGCCACTATGAAACATTGTTTGCATCTAAAGTGAAGGTCACATTTACTTGTTGCTATGTTTAGATTAAAAAATATTTAAATCTAGACTTACTCGTATTGTTCAAATACCTAAATAAATAAATCTGTTTCTACTTTATGACATTACAACGAAATGTATGTTACCCATTTTCCATTTTCCTCAAACGCAAACAAAAAATCTTACCTAGTTGAGCATCTCTGAGTTATGTCGCTAAGTGGGAAGATCTAATTTTGTTATTTTCTCCACGTTGTAAAGCTACAAGTAAGCGTAAATTTCGCGTGTAACATTTTTTCCATCCTAATTTTTTACGCGTCTCGCTTTGTTATTAAAGGCATGTCGGCAGGTAATATCGTGTCGCTCTTCCATTAGTTTTGCTCAGTTTCATCTTACAGTATGATTTTCCATTTTTTATAAATAACTAATCTGTTAAAAATGTTCTAAGATACTTTACAATCTGTCCAAGGAAGGGCACAGGTGATTTGTAAATCAGGCACCAAGTCTTACTGAGAAAGATTTAAGAAACTTGTCATTAAGCCCGAGTTTAGATCTTTTTTGAGAATTTGCTCTCACAAAAGGTCTTATCTTTATTAATATGTTAGAGTTTTGAAAGTTACAAATACTTAGTAAGAATTAAACAAAATGTCATAATTTTAATCCATCACACTCATTTCACCCATGTGAACATGCAAATTGGTACAGTATTTTAATTATTGTTATCGTATAATGTAGTGTCAAGTGCGTCATGTATCAAAAAATAATGTTAAGTGAATTATAAACGGGTGTACTTCAGTAATAGCAAAGGATTCGCCGATGGTTTGCCGGCCGACAAAGAAAGAATAAAAAAAAAGAAAATAAATATGACTAGCAAATGTTTTGGTTGCGTATAGTAAATCCAAGCGACATGCGGGCAATACTACATAGTACCTACATGAACAAAGTATAAGCTTTACTATGATATAACTTTTTCCAATCCAATCTCTTTAAAGTACCATCTTTATTTATCATTAAACATTTGCACATCGCTTCAATACGTCTGAAAATGCACAGAAGCTTGTCAAATACACTCTCGTCACGGATGTCCATTCGCCGCGCAGTAAAGTCCGGAAGTCGGAGAGATTTTAAATTGCACTAGTCCATTTGATTTCATGCTCAAATGCATGTCTTGTACATAGTTAGTAGTTTCACCGATACATGCTCATGATTTATGTCCGGTTATTGTTGGTTATAATATTGTATTTATAGCTGCTGTCAGTGCATTTATGCAGGTGAAGCTTAAATCCTCTGCGTTTTCAAACGCGGAATTTCATTTATGATTCATAATCATAACATAGGATATTTAGATATGATATGATAGATATTTCATGATATATTTAGATTTAGTAGTGGTTTGGTGATGGTTAATTTTTTATATATTTAAATTTAATCATTGCATATTATATTAATTTTGAACATCGATATAGAAACTTACAGAAATAATGTATAATTTATTCCCTGTGTCCAAATTTCAATAATGTCAAATAAAATGTATAAGTTATAATATGTCGGTAAAGTTTCGTCCAATCCACTTTGCAAAACTATATTTTATTCGGACAAAGCGAACCACTTTAATTACAAGCAGGTGTTCAACAAGTTAAAACACCCAGTAAGTACAATAACTTAAAGTAACTGCACTTTGTATAAATCTAGACCCGCCACTATTTACTGTAAGGACCAAGTAACAAATGGTTAATTTCATTTTATTTCTCTTCGCTCTTTCTGTCTCTGTAATTAATATTCCAAGTTAATTGAATAAACGTGTCCGGGCCGCTTGTGTCGATCCTAAGTGATCCAAGTTAAGCAACAAGGTAAGGTAACCTAGTGGCAAAATTTCTTGAGCGCTTCCGTGCTTCCGAAGGCACGTAGAGCTATCGGTCCCGGATGTAATTATTAGGTAACGGTCTTACGTGTATATCACGGCTTACCTCACGTATTATATTTGTCGGATTCGCCCGACTAGTTTCGGACCATTCCGAGGTCCTTTGTCAAGAGCCGTCGCCGACGAGAGCTCGCATCCGACTGATATACTCGTAAAATGTATTCATACTCTCACGAATCTTTCAGTACTAAAATAGGTAGCGGTCATTAAGCCACGTGTATTACATTGGGTTGGCCACTAACTCCACCACCAATCCGCACTGGGGCAACGAGGAGGGGTAAACTCTAGGCTTCATCAGGTATGAGGAGAGATTGGTGCTCAGTAGTGGGCCATTAATTGTATGTAGCGAAGTTAATTTGTTTAGTTATTACGTGAAGTGATGACCACTTAGGTACTTACACTTGCTTTAGTAAGTGGTCTTCTGAACACGGTCGTTAGTTGCATAAGTCTCCGCTCCGGAGAGGACAGCCCAATTAATAATGCCTTAACGCGCTGGTTGGTATCGTTATAAAAGTCGTATGAGGTAGCGTGTCTTTCTCTGTTCTCATTAACCACGCCAAAAAATATAGGCCTAAATAAGTTATTGATGCTAATTTTTCCAGCAAAACCGGGTGACGCAGGTTCGATTACGTAGCAGCGATTTTAATTAACGCTAATTATTTGGTCAATAACGAGATATTGTGATGTACAAAAACACAATTTTTTGAGGATAGGTATTCGTATGAAGACTCCTTTTGAGATCTAACTTATTTTTTTATTTTTTTTGTTGTTTTATAGACAGATAGATAAAAAAACAGAGAGACAGATAGCGGGGGAATATTGATAAGGTGCCGTTACTCACGCTGTAGGTATGGAACTCTAAAAACAATGTAGTAAAAGAAAATAAATAATAAAAAGAAACATTATAATACTTTTATCAAACCAAGTCGTTAACACTAAAAGTTCGAATAGCTGTTAATACATTTACAGTTCTGCACGTACTATTTATTGTAAAAGTGGCTTAAAGTATAATAAAATGCCGGCTACCATGAAATTTATTCCAGGCACGCATTTCAATATCGTGTGCTCAAAGCCACTCGTGCTGAGTACGCCCCCATCCATCCCATTAATCTTGATTTTATACAAAGCCATAAGAAGGTGTTTAGACATAAATACAAAGTCAAAATATGTCTCTTTAAGAAAAAATAGACACTGAACGGAATTTATGAAGATCTCCCGTTTATCGGTGAGACCATATTTTGTACGCCGCCGGCGCCGACTGAAAGTTCTTTTAGGTGTAGTTCTGTTGCAGGATAAATATCGAGATAATTTATTGTTCTCTATTTATCTTTAAAAAGTTAATAATAAGAAATTATGAAAAGTGCGCCGTATAGTGTGTAGTGCACCGTAAATTACTCTGTCAATAAAATTAGTTTTAGAGAGCCAGTTAACAAATGATTGATGTATGTTTTATTACTTTTGGCCAGCTTTGCACGTTATTTTGTTTATTCTACTTATAACTTATGCATTAACACAAAGTCAAATTAAAAACGTCCTCATGTTTTGAAGTCTGGTAATAAAATATAATATTTGGGGATTCAAAACAACTCATTATACCATAACAAACCACCCGGTGCGGTAAATAGGAGCCACTAAGTGGCGGCAGGGCGCTAACCACTGCACAACAACGATTATGAAATTCAAAACTTTGCTTTGCTTTATTATTTATCTACGAATGTTCCGTGGTTGTCTGACATTACTCGTTTTAATCCCTACTCGGAGGGAGCAAATGTTTTCAAGCAGATATTCATGATTTTTAATTAACCATATTCATTCCTGTATCCTGCTTTATGAATTTAATTTTATATCCTAATCTGTCCTATCCCCTATAAACAGTGTCTGTTTGACTACTAAACCATTAGCGGTAACATAATTTATTCACGTAACGACAGATTTTCGACTCAAATGTTTCGGGTAATGAATAAATACTTCAACTTCCTTGGCAAATATGCGAATTATGTTCCAAGTTATAAAGTTGTCTCAGTTATAACAAGGATCATGGGTTCATTACCCCGCTGGTGTAGACGTTATGTGTATGAGTAAGTATAACTATTTACACAATAAATAAGCATTTGAAAAGTCTCACGTGAGAATAAAAGGGGGAGGGGATACAACCAGATCTCACGACATCTCACCAAGGTAACGAGAAATAAGCTGTGTTCTTAAGATATTTCTGTTTTCTTTGAGACGTTATGTGTTAGTGAGATAACAATCATCATCCTATGGAGGCGTTCATTGATTTTGGCATTTTTTCGACCCTCCTTACCTTGGTGAGATGTCGTGGTTCCATCCCCTCCCCCCCTTAATCTCACGTGAGATTTTTCAAATGCTTAGATATTTTTGTGTAAATAGTTATACTTAGGCATACTTTAGCAGTAAGATTTCTTGCGTTGAGGGTGAGATGGGCAACGCCAATAAAGGTGGCGGTTCGCGGCCGAGACCGCGACAAGCGACCGAGACAGGAGACCGCGACCGGCACTTGACAATAGGCAATGTATAGGCGACAACTCGCGACCGAGACCGAGGCACTCTGTCGCGCCTATACAAAGTGACGGTCGCGGTCCCCTGTCTCGGTTTCCTGTCTCGGTCTCGGCCGCGAACCGCCAGGTTAAGAGATCACTATCACACCTGACCCGAGAGCAAACATTTATCTGTCACAAAAATATCTGTCCCGGATGGAACTCATACCTGGAACCTCACTTCGCAGGTAGGATCACTTCCAACCAATTAAGCTAAGAAGTCATCATCTCAATTAGCTTTAAAATCCGCAGTTTTAGTTCAGGTTTCTCGAAAAGGTACGAAACTTACGTCACTAAATGAATTACACCTAGCCTCGACTAACACATCTCGAGTTAATGGAGAACTATTCCGGGAATCATTAGTGACTTACGAAGTAGCGTTATGGAGTGTGCTTTTGAAAGTGGATTCTATTAATCATGACTCACTAACGAAGTTAGATCGATTTCTGGAAAATAGTTTGTTTTACGCATTCTTTCTCAAAAAAATAATGTTAGACGAATAGAATAGAGACACGGTCTGCGCTTAAACCCAGCTGTAATGCATTATTACAAAGCTTTATTTCACATTGACACTATGAACGTACACATTTCAAACCTCATGACTGTCACGTTGTGTCAAACGTATGATATTTTGCAAAGAGTAACTTATATACTATTTATTATATTCTAATGCATTAAGATATAAAATTATTAGCTTTCTCCACTCCTTCTCCATACAAAGTTTGAGTATACCCCGTCTGCGTTTCTTTATAAATAGAACTGACTCATTACTGTAAATGCGGAGGTGCTTGTATAATATACAAAATAGAAGAACTAAAGTCACTCGGTCGCTACGAAATTATTCTGAAAGCTAGATGACAACCTCTTGACTGAACCGTGTCTGTAAGCATAGAGAGATCCCCGCTTACCTCATCCACTTAGTACGGCACTCGGAAAATTCTTAGATGGCAATATTAACTGAAATTATCTTTCATATTTGTGAACAGATTGAAATAAAACAAATGCTGAATATTACCTTAAGCTTACCACAATATCGAGTCTTGCCCGCTACTGCTCAGCAGAGAGCAACAGTGGAGAGACCCGTGCTCTCCGGTCTCTCCATATCATTGAGGAAGACCTAGATCTTTCTCCACCAAGTGTGGATTGTGGAGGGGTTAGTGGTCCCCCAAGCATCGGAAGAGTTTATGCCACCCTATCGCATTGAACATAGTTTAGCGAAGTACGGAGACGCTCTAAATTTTTTTCCACTAGCGGTCACAAATCCAACTATCGACCGCGCCCGCTCGGTCGATTACTTAGGGTTGACGCGAGCCGCCGAGTGGTAATTACAATATAATCCCACATCGTTTTTGAAAATTAGGGGTGCGTGCAGGATTTGAACCCGGGTCCAATGTTTGGTTCGAAAGTCCAACGTTCAAACAACTCGGCTATCACTGCTTTTTCTTTTCACTACTTATACCATATACAGTACAATAGATATATGAAAAATAGAAATAAATGAGACAAAAGAAAATTGTAAATTATAATTTAAACAAATAATCATTCCGAATCAAAACGAGGGTACTTATGCATTTGAATAAAATAAACTATTGAATCTATTGGATTTCGTAATAGTTCATTTGTTCTATTCCAATTTATTAAATTTTGTTCCTATTCCTAATGTATTTATAAATCAAATTTATAAATCTGTAACTTGTAATTCTGACTCAAGATCAGTTCTAATCAAATCACTTGAAATCCGAAACTTGAAATTATTAAAGGGCATTTGTTAAGGGAAAATAAATAAAATTCTGAAGATCAGCCCTCTTCAATGTTTAATGAAAAATCAAGACGTCGAATTTTCGTGTGAATATTCATCTCAATTGATCTGAAATATTATTAAAAGTTTTATAGCAGTTGGAAAGAAAGATAAAAAGATTTTAATGTTGTTCCAAATGTTTTCGAATTTCGTATTGTCTGAGAACCTTCTTAAAATATTCGAGATACAGTCCGCATTACAAATTTCTTACGATGTAAAGGTAAACACGAATGAGTTATCCATTTCCATAATAATTTAGAAGAAGTAGCCTTAAATATTCACTGTATCTACTACAACTCACAGCAGTTAGCAATAATGTAGAGAGCACTTAATGTAATTTATTCGCTACCCCGCCTTATTAGCTTAGTTAGTTCGTATGGATGTTTGCATATTTTATCAATGTTAACATGGGGAAGCGGTTACCCACCAACCCACTTCACCTTATTATTTGTCTAACAATGAGGATAAATATATACGAAGATACGCGTACGTTATTAAGCGCTAAATGTGTTATCTACCAGATTTATTACAGATTAGCTGGCGGGTCGGTCTTGGATCAAGAATTATTAATTAATTTTATTACACACAGTTTAATGTAATCAAATTACACTAGGGCTTAACTTCTACCGATATATTAGGTATGTAGTTTGTAATAAGATTTGAGCCGAAGATTATAAAGTAAATAAATATTTGATGTAGCATAAAATCTAGAAACATATTTGTTTACATGTTACATTTCGGAAAACGACAAATTACCGTTAATATATCCCAAGGGCAAGTATTATCGGGATAAAAGATATCCTATGTCCTTTCTATGGTGCTGAACTATCTCCATACTAAATATAACATAGTAATCGATACAGCGGTTTAAGCTTCAAAAGTTGGCAGACAGACAAATAGTATGGATAATGTATAATAAATTAAAAAAAAACTAATAACAGTAGTGTATTGACTCTGCCATTTGAAATCATTATAGGAAAAAATATTTTGTTAAAAAATATGTACGTTTTATAATTTAATTAACACTTTTTTCGGTGAAGGAAGACATCGTGAGGAAATCTGCACAATTGACAGTCCTCCACAATGTTCTCAAAGGTGTGTGAAGTCCACCAATCTGCACTCGGTCAGCGTGGTGGACTATGGCCTGTACCTCTCATATAGTGATCCCGTGAGACGCAAGCTGACAGTAGGACAGTTATGGCACGGTAATAGTATTATACAGTATTCCATCTTCATTCAAACGGTCGGAACGTGAATCATACCAACGCGCCTCGGAGTTTAGTAGACATTAAGTATACAACAGCCACAGAAGCGCCATAGGGACGATCGAACGTGTGGGTTTGTAATCAGGAAGCGTGCGTAATACCTACCCACTTACATTCACTACAACTAGAAAGAGGCGGCCCTAGAGCGCGGTGTCAGTAGGCATTTATTTCAAGGACAGGGCCGAGTCACACTACTGTATCATACTATTACCGTGGTTAAGGGCTGCATTGATGAAGTATTTGGAAGCAAAGATTCATTTGAACAATGGACGATGATGGTTCATTGACTTAAGGATTCTTGTAATAGGTGTCGTGATTCCTACCATTCAGATACATACAAACTCACAAAATACCTACATTTTCTTTATAATTTCTATTAAGTACCTAAGGTAAAAATTGATAAAAGATATATTTTATAAACAAAATGTTTTATTAAAAGGAATTAACGATAAGGAAATCTCCCTCGGCTCCTTTCAGCATCCGTGCCATCCGACGTTAATTAGTAGGCAATGAACCTACTTCCGTAAAGATCTAAAGAAGTATTTAAAGGGAAATTCCGGTACTGACGTAGGCGTTTGATTTGGTACGGCTTATTGCGAATTTTGCCGTTTGATAAAGAAAACCATTTACACGCTTTCATTTCTGAGAATTTCTGGGAAGTTCGTGGTTCTGTCGCAACGTCGACTGAACAAAGACAATGAAAGAAACGCTTGTATATGAAGTCTCATGAAATGTATTTTTTGACGAGCCCGCAGTTCTGTTGGGACAACTTGGTTGGTTGGTTGGTTGGCGGTTAGTCCCTGACTACGTGGGAGGGAGGTAAAACATAAGCATTACTATCTGTCACACAAAATAAAGTTATCTGTACTAAAGCATAAGGGTATTTTAGGTTGGTTTTAACACGCTAATCTTAGATACGGCCAGTCGGAATTGAAAAAATATTTTTGTGTGTCATTACTACATTCATGAGGAAGGCTACAATTTTTAGTTAGCCTTAAATATTGATTTTACCGAAGCCAATCGTTTGTTTAAGTTAGGTACCAAAAACCCGAATAATAATAAATATACATTATACAGTTTAGTAATAAAATTAAATACATCATATATAATTTAATTATTAAAAAATGTTATATTCAATTAAAGGGAGGATATTAATATCCGGAATAACCCCAAATGAAATTTCTTTAATACATTTAGAATCAATCCAAATCCCGAGCGAGCTTGAATATTTAAGTAAAACGGGAGCAGTAATAATTAAAATAGTTACTTGCTTACTTACTCATCTGGCGCAATGACCCAAAGTGAGTCTTGGCCTCCGACACGAGAGCTCCCCACAATCGAAGATTCTCCACTCCGAAATCGAAGACCTAATGGCCGAGCCCAACATCATAGGCGAGATCAAGGCACACCGCCTCCGCTGGCTTGGTCATGTGGACCGTATGGGAGAGGATCGTGGGGTGAAGAAAGCATATTTGGGACAACCGACTGGTAGGCGCCCTGTCGGTCGTCCCAACTATCGCTGGAAAGATAGAGTGGAAGCCGACCTGCGCGAGCTTCAAGCTAATAATTGGCAAGAATAATTAAAATACTCCCCGTATTTTACCCAAAATACCCATTCATGTCAATTAATTATTTACAAACAAATTAAATGTTTCTTTAAATAAATATCCGAAAACCATTTCCTGTCCTGAATTGGATTAAAATTTTACTTTCATCAGTTTGTGAATAATTCAAATAACGGTTCAATTGGAAAATAGTTTTTAAATTGTGTAAATAGCGGCATCTTTATGAGCCATGTAACACTTTTTCGTATGGCTATGTTTCCATTGAAATTTCAAACAGACATGACACGGGCAACCTGGCAATGGCAGGGTTTAATATATAATTTTCCCTTAGTTTGGAATTTTTCAGGTTTTTTTCGGATTACAATATTTCATCTGTTGTTCTTTTTCACAATTTTTCATTTTGCTTTTCACATTATTTTTTAAAGTTCCGTTACAAACGTTTCAAAATATAAATATTATTATAATTTACATATTCTCTTAACTTGACACATCTATACGCAATAGCCGGTTCAGTTCTAATGATATCGAGGGTGATGGTGAATGATGGCCTTCTTGATAATGGTGGTGATCTACTAACTACTACATACCTTGGGACCTAAGTGTGCTAACTTATAAACGCTTCAATTACGTCATGTCAGAATAGTTTGACACATTTCGTATACCAAAATGTGTCAAACTATTGTGACATAATCAAAGTAGGCGTTGTATTATTATAATGCTGGGGCCACACTATCGCGATAACGCGAAGATTTGCGTTGTCGCGACACGTCTAGCCAAAGAATTCGTCCTATCGTGAATCATCTTCGCGAATACGCCGCTGTCAGTAAATTGCCGCAAAGGGGTTTGTCGCGACAAAGTTCGTGCCGTTGGCTACACTTCGCGCCCTTAGTTGACTGCGATTATTTAGTTGTTCTAGATTATCGTGTATGTATATGTGGCCAAGCTTCGTCATGGATCGAACACGAAAGTTTATCGTGACAACGCGAACACGAATCTTCGCCTTCAAGTGTGGCCGTAGCATTAGGGGCAGTCTGTGAAACATAAATGAATCAATGTCATACGCTATACATGGAATGGGCGTGCATGATTTATTTCTTTAAAACTCTTACGTGCTCTTACACCATACATACGTATCTTAGTGCTAGAAGAACGATTCATATTAATGTGTACATACCATTGACAATTTATAGTTAGTATAGGTACCTATAGATGTGAAATGAAACGTTTGGCGTGACTGATTTACGTTATAATTATGCTGACGTTTTTTTGCAAGTTTTTATTTAGTTTCGCCTGTCTGCCGTCATAAAACTTTACACTTTAAAGTTGACCCATTTTCTAGTGTTCGATGGAACTAAAATTTTGCATGCAGTTATGTAAATCGGATGTTATGTAATTAACCATCTGATGACGTCATGAACCATCTGATGATGGAGGCGGAAGGAATTCTGAGGATTGGAACCGTCAGAGTCCTGAGAATTCTCTAGAAACTCTGAAATTAAGCGACGCAAACCTATCGACTTTGGGTTCGTAACATTTATATTGAGTCTTAGATGATTATCCAAGGGAACGATGATGCAGTAAAGGCCGACAAAACCATATTTTTAGTTTTTATATTGTTATATAGGTATGACAACTAATTGAGAGAGAAATTATTCTGCTTCAGAATGAAACGCAGTCATTATACATAATCAAAATGGCGCCAAGGCGTCGCAGAAAAACATTATCAACGCAAAAAATAACCGGTTCAAACAGGACCCGAGCACAGTGAATAAATAATTAATGGTATTTGCTTTTAACACGAAAAGCTTATGTGAAAATTTTGCTCATATTTTTGCATTTCATTTTTCACGAATACTTTTCTGATGACGGTACAGACGTTTGTGTCAGGCCGCAAATATCAGATTTTGTGCTGAAATTTTTAACGCTACCTGAAATTAAATAATAATCTAGAGATTTCTATTTTGACAACATTTAAAAATTAACTAGACTTTCGAAAACTCAAACTCAAATCATTTATTTCATGTAGGTATTTTTAATACAAGTGTACCTATATAGGTTATAAGTATGAATGTTATACATATAAACATTAATTAATTAAGCTCACAAACAAACGAATAAATCTAAATGTAAGATGACTCGGTGGGGCTTCACTATGACTCCCTATTAAATATGTAACATAAGGGTGATGCCTTAATTCATTGAATTAATTAAGTCGGATGTTGCGGTGACGAGATAAATACGGCTTGTGCTCACGTCATCCGTTACAGTTAATGTAGTATGCTATTAACAACGTGTTGACCTGATCTTGCTTAATTCTCTCCTTAGGAGCTTTTATTACCGGTCAAGGTTAATGGCGATAATATTTAAGATAATCAATAAACATTATATTATATTAGTGTAACCAAGTGGATTGATCGTTGGACTACCGAACAGGGAGGCCTGGGTTCGAATCCTACACGCACTTCTATTTTTTAAATACGTGCGTATATGAGGATACCTACACTTCTGAGATTTCTCCATATTGTTTTCAAACGCGTGTCAAGTCCGCCTCTCCGCACGTGGCCAGCGTGGTGGATTATAACGTGTGTCCCTCAAATTTTGAGAGACCGTCTGTGCCCAGCAGTGGAACAATAATTATGGGTTGCGATGATGATGTTGACGACATCATTATGTTGAGAGGCATACGAGCGTGTTGGCCGTCAAACAGACACGTATGTACGTTATGTAAGGAGGCAAATAGGCAATCAGGGATAAGCATGTAATATAGCGGAGCGGAGAGGAAAACAGGGAGCAAGTAACCGGTTAGAAATGTAGGCGAACAGGTACGTATGTAGGTAGGCAGGCGCAAGGCAGAAGGACAGTCGGATATACGAGCAGGCAGAAAATCCAGTGATAGATAAGTAAACTGGTTGATCTTATTTTCGCTAAACTTTATGGCTCCTCTTTACTAGAGACTACAGCATTTGAATTTCGCGCATGTGCGACACGTCTCCACGCTCATCCGTCTTACCAGCTTTGTCCTGTTCCGAGTAGTCAGTTTCGTCAACACTCGAAAATCGCGTACCGCAAAGCTAAGCACACAGGGATGCCATAAAGTTTGCCGCAGGATAAAACGACTTTAAGGGAGCATATTATTATATTTCTACATGCGGTTATTATTGTACCTTTAACTAATAATAGAAGAATTGAAAGAAGTAATCTAAATAGCCGACAAACGTGCACACAAGCCAACTGATGATAACGCCTAAACGCTTACACACTCACACCCCGTACTAGGATTCCCTGTGTCGCGAGTGGCATGGACAACACAAATATCACTAAAGCCCACGACCGGAGAACAATTATTCATCTGTCACAAGTCATGGACAAGTTACTGTTGCTTATGGACGTCACTAACTCCAAAGGCATTATGCTTTCCGGCCTTCAATACCGACAGTTTTAACGTTCTACGTTTGAATCTACTAACTGTTCAGATTTGAACAATAAAAGTTTCAACCCAATGTTATCCAGTAAGCACTCGTACCAATGATTTTATGAAAACAAACATCGCTTTCATTGTCTGACAGAACGCTTTATCTGAAAAAGGTTTTCCCGACATTCTCTCACGGACTGGAATTAATTCTCAATATAACAAAGTTCCGATGGGTCTATTCGATGTTATATAAGGCATTATTTTGATGAAGTACGCAGTTTAATCAGAACTGGTCAGTGTTGGAGCAGTTCATTGTAATTTCCTTCGCAAGAAATTAATGCGAAATCGATACCAAAACATATCTATATTTTAATGTGTAGCACTTTCGAGTGGTTTTTCTTTTATACACCTATTTTGCGTTAATCGTAATGAATCTCGTGTGAGTAAATTGGACTTTATTTTGTGGCAAAGGTTATATGCACAAAGTTGTATTTTTAAATGTAATTCTTATGCGAAATTATGCATTTTTATGAGCTCGCTCGCAAAGCTTTGTAGTCATAAAGTTGAAAAACAGCAACATTTCGGGTATGAAGTATGAAGTCATGTATGAAAAGGTTCTAATTTAAAGGCGTGTTAATTCGATGATGATGATGATGATGATGATGATTTTTTTAGAGTAACTTACTCCACTATGAAGCCTTTTAATGAGTTCACTGGTTCACACATTTCAAACGGGCGACTTCAGTTCAGTTGATCTATCCTAGCATAGAAGTGTAGCAACACGTTCGGAATTTATGTTTTGTATACTTTCGGGTACAATTAATTTCTTTTACGCACAGATTTTTAGAGATTATCCCCTTTACTTACGGCAAAATCTAGAGGATACGATACTCTGAGAAAATATTATGAAAACAGGCAATTTATTTTTATACATTGACTTGTATATGAAAGGATGATATTACTCTCCGTTCATGAAAAGTAAATACCTCCATTAATAAGCTGTGCAGAATATGAAGCCGTCAGAAATCAAGTAGCGGCCTAGATAAAAAATGATTACAGAGCATTAACGTCGATGAACGCTCTCTAAGATGCCACTGACATTTTATCTAGACTGTCCCAGATTGATTGATGAGGTGTCCCTCCGGCAGACGGTTTTTATTCGTTTCCCTTAACGATCAACTCCCCATTTTTGTATGAATCACCCCTTTTATTCCTTAGTTGTCTGACAGCGAGATTTAGGTTATTATAGTGGAAAAACTCATCGGTTCAAACTTTTTTTTATCTGAAAGAATCTTCCCTGATCAAGTTGATCGACAGGCACATCGCTGGTTATTCTGCCACGTAGACAGTTACAGGAAAAGGTGTTTGTACTCTGCATGCAGACACAAGCACACATACATGTCTGCGTAGTTCTTATTTTTGGTGAACTATAGTAATTAAAAATAAATATAGGCTATATACACTAGTATTTCCTTGGTCGTGAGTGTCATAAACAATTCGCAAAGACATACCCAGACTGGGATCCGAAATGTCAACTCATTATTTACATTTTCCGCCTCATTGGGAATCGAACCCAAGACCCTTCAAATGGCAGTCCAATGTACACACATATTATATAGAAATAATTGGCTAGAGCGACCTACGAGCGCTGTTTCAATCTGATCTAGTTTCCAAACAGGACTATCTCGGGAGCGCGGGAACCATACCAACTGAACAAACTAAAAGTAAAATTGTTTTAAATATTGACGGAATCGACCAGTTTTTAAGACACGTGACCATTTTATGGTGATTCGTGTTTCCTATAGTGTTTAAACACGTTTTATTTGTAAGCTTAATACTATGATAGTGAATGTGCTAGGTACGGAGCTAGCCTGGCTTGACGTCCTGAGTTGGTAACTCATAATGTATAATAAATGAAATTATAATATTGATACGTGAAGAAAAATCTTTGTACCCCTATTTCGACTAAAAATACATTAAGATACATTGTCATTAAGAGTACCTATTAAGATACATTGCGTTTGACACGACGTGCCAAGATGTTTTAAAAGTGAACGTGTCATGTGAAGTAACCTTTTAACAGAATGAATTAATCTGAATTACGGTCGAATTTCGAGCACAGAGGGTCTTTAGTACAAATAAATCTATAACTGCCCGCCGACAGCCAGGGACTTGTACTGATGAAATACTCTTTGAACAAGGAGTCAATGCTGTATAATATAAATGTATAACTTAGAACATACCTACTCTTTGAACATCTCTTCTCATCCTTAATGTAAACAAACCTTTGCGGAGAACGTTTTGTCTCGCTAAATATTTCTGGAGTAGCGACGTTATGAAACCTGTGGAATTTCCTCGTCATCTCAATTTCCTTTGTCTTCCTCTTACTTACCGTGTGCGCGGCACGTGAGACGTAATTTTAATTAAACCATTGAAGACAACCCGATTTCAGAAGTGGGTGTGCCCGTCATTGAGAGGAGTCTCATCGTAAATTCATAATGAGTAATCTACCCGTGTGTATTAACAGACGGGTTAGTTCAGAATGATTTTATCTTGGTTTGGTAATGGATAACACATGGTGTTTTTTAGTTAATAGCCGAAGGGATGTGCGGCTGTAAGTGTAATAAGAAGCGTTATAGTGATTGAAGGGGTGGAAAATAATAATGATGTATATTTTTTCTAACGAGAGACGATGGTAAGTAATAATAAGTCAACAGAGTAGTGAATATTTTTAGCAACAATTATGTTTATCAAGAATTCGCAACAAAGACGAAAATGTAAGTTCATTATTTTTCTTTCAATTTTTGGGGTTAATAAGACAAAAAATACACACTGCACCCTATATAAATTCCACATTGCTATGCAAAATGTGTAGGCACATTTTTTTTATCAATTGTATGCTATATTACCTCAAAATATACAATATTACCTCAAGTTTAAAAATACCTTACAATATATTATTTTCGAAATATGAATTAATAATTCTGATTGAGTCTATATTATTAATTGTCCGCTCTTTTGCAACAAACATTAATACACATATTGATACACAGAGATTGATGACTTTATTTTATAAATTCAACTAGAGTTTGAGTCAATTTATTCCAATAGATGATTTATTGCCCATCACTCGTACAACCATCAAAGCTGATCAACTTTACAACATAATTAAATAATAATTAACTTTCACTAGACCTCTGGTGCACCCTGAAGTATATGTCTGTTTGGCGACAAGGCTACTTTTTTAAGAATCGTGTTGTATATCTTTTAGTCCCCTGTGTTTACTGAATTAAAAGTATTTATATTGTATTGTAAGAGACGTGAAGAGGATGCGATTGATTGGTACAAAATCGGACGACAAGACTTGTTAAAGTACTAACTCCGATCTGCCATCCAAAACAATCCAAATTTCAAAGTCTATTTCAGTAAGATCAGTAACAACGACGCGGCGACGGTCCACCTTGAAATAGCAAATTATGTCACATCATGAAATGGAATTGTTAGATTTGCGAAGAGTGGATGTAAAGCTTGAATTATCCTCAAAAGCGGGTCGTTTTACGGGAACTGTAATTGGATTTTTGTTGGGCCCCTTCGTTACGGGCGTACAAATAAAATTCCACTAACCTCGGCTAGCACTAACATAGTGTGTTTTGAGGCGGAAATAATACGGCCTGAATATGATTAAAGTTATATTAATCGAGTTATTCGAATATTCAAATCTAGAATAGAAGTAAAAAAAAATTACGTTAAATATTTTATTTATTGCCTGCTAATAATGAAGTGAAACTTCTAAGTGGATTTCAGAGACAGTTCCGTTGTGGAGGGAGAATGAAAATAAAAGGAGGAATAGAATGACAGAGAGAGAGAGAGAGTCAGTTAAATGAAAATAAAGTTTATATAAAAAAGTAATATGTACAGCAAAAAATCAATTAAAACAACCTTAGATTTTAATTCAGTTTACTTCATAGTCGTCCGATTTTTCGATCCGTTAGTTTGATCAGGCAAAGTAGAGTACGAGCAGATGAATTAAAGTGAATTAAAATCGAAGGTTGTTTTAATTGATTGAATGCGCTCGTGCCATACATTTGTTTGAATATTCAATACACGTCTATTGCCAGCCTTAGTCTTGGGTGAACAAGGCTTGGTCAACAAAAAATTAAGACGATTATAGAGTTGCCTGGGACGAGTTCAGCGGACTGCTAAAATGGTAAATTTGTGTACCTTCGGTACCTACATCATTAGTGATGTTATTAGTGATGTTGATTCGTGTTACTCACGACCCGAGAACAAACATTTATCTGTCACATAAACATGTGCCCCGGCCGGGAATCGAACCCGGGACCCCTCGCTTCGCAGGCAGGGGCTTGAGAGCAAGGTGTTCTTTCTTTCTATCATCTTATTTATTTCATTGCCCGCAACGTGTCAGTGATGCTTTGTGTGTTTCTGGCATCCATTGGCGACGGTGACCACTTACCACCAACTGGCTCGTGTACACGTTTGTAGCCATTAACACGAAAATAATACAATTAAAAGGATACCATTGATCGGAAACTTAACTGTTAAAAGATGCTTTATTCACACAAAATGCGAATTCAAATGTCCCATGCTTGTAGAAGGATAAAATGTTAGTTGTATATTTCCAGGAGAAACAGATAAACATGACGTTTCATTTTCCAACATAAATGGACTGATTCCGATTTGAATAGGAAGTCTGTGCAAGCCTCCATTCACATTCAAATACCTCAATTTGCACCTGCATCACTATTTTGCTTGTGTATTGAGGAAATATATCGCGAAACTCAATTCTGGAAAGCCTTTTAAAGTAGGCAACTTTAGAAAGAATTGGATATAGTTTGAAACAATTTATTTTTTCATTCAAGCCGACAAACACGCAAATAAGCCACCTAATGGGTATGCGTTCTAAGCTGCTTAAGTATAATTTTGTGTTACAAAATGTTAGATTTATGTACAAAGATTGCCTGGAGCCATAATAAAAACAAGGCACAATATGTGTACGTATATACATATATTATCAAAACAAACACGCTCTGCGGGCATTCAATAGGAAGCTAAAATGATTATGAGATTGTACCGGAAATTTGGAAAATATTATCTTGACGTTTATTAAAAGCTTTATGCTCAATAAAAGGCACGAATTTATAACATCCATGGCTTTATGAGTGGAAAAATAAAGACTTACATTTTAATAAAATCAAACTGAAAGAGAATCGCGGTTTACGTACAAAATTTTACGGTAAATATCGTGGGTGTATTTGGATATTCAAAATGTTCAAATCAGACTTATACTTCCATTTTTCCTTCTTTCAAAGCTTGCTTGTGTGTGTGTGCGTGTGTATAACAGCATGGAGAAACTGAGTGGGTGTACTTACCTACACTCATTTAGTTTCAAAATGATAAACGTTCGCATTTATCTTCGAATACATGTACACTTATATTATATTTAATATATAATTAAATTATTTATAATTAATATATAATTTAATTAATACTTATATTTTTGAGCAGGTGTAGTTATCAGTTTCATTGTAATTGAAAAACAATAGCTTTTTCCAGATCTCAATCCTCAATTATTTCCAATTTAACAGGTCTGGCGCTAAAACATAGCTAAACAGTTAAATACACATTGAACCGTTCAATAAATATACCACTACAATAACTTTACGTCAAAGCTCATAATAATACCGGAACTACCCTCATAAAATAAAATTTTTAAAGTAACAAATAACATCAAAATGATCGCTAAAATATCTATTTACTTTATTTGGAACCTCACGAAATCCCCCATAAAATAACTTTTATGATAAAAGGTTTCATATGTATGTTTCATTTTATCACGTATTAAATCTCGTTCTGAAACGAAGAAATTGTCCTAAACGATCTACTTTATACTTTCGAGTATTTGTGTTAAAAGCTATATACTTGCGAAAACAGTATAACTGAATTAGGCAGTATTAGGAAAATCTACCTAGGTATAGATACCTATCTTCCTATTTATATAAAGATATCAAAATTATCAAAGAGTTTTTAAAAATGAGTGGGTGATTTTATTTCAAATTGCTATGATTATACTTACATAAAAAGTCTAAAGTTCTACAGATTTTATATACATACCCTGCATACTATATGCTATTACATGTTATGTGTATACTATGTGCATCTGAAACTGGTACCCGCGATAGATTCAAATTCTCATTAGGCATGAGGCATTACATTAATCTTGTGTTAGCCCCATTTAACTTTATACGAAAACAAGGGCTCCAATACTCCAATTATGCTGGGAGCGGCAAATGCAATAACAATAAAAAGCCTCTACCGGTCAGGTATCTTCATTGTTTTGTTCTAGTTGTTTCATCTTTACTCTCAGCTTACTTGAATTGCTTACCGTATTTGCATAGTCAGTAACGACTTCAAGTAGAAAAATAATATTTTTGGCAAATATACCTACTTATGTATAATCAAAGAAGAGATAATAAAGAAATTTACGTTATAGTAAAACTGCAACTTATCTACGTCTGAACAAAGTTAATCGAGAAAAACTTAGTGTTATTATTGATTATAATAGGAGTATTTAGTAACGCAGTAAATTTAAACTTGTGTACAGCCCAATGACCTCCGACATGGCTTAACGACTGCTCCCTAATAATAACAATCAGGACCGACGACTTTACGTGCTCTTCGAAGCACGGAAGCGCTCCAGAAATATTTGCCACCAGCGGCCACTCATCCAACTACCAACCGCGCCCGCTGTGCGTTAACGCCGTTAACTCGGTCAATCACTTAGAATCGCCGCAAACCGGCGGGCTATACTTTATGTGCCATTTATCAGACCATTTACATTTAAAAATTGGAGTTGTACAGGATAACCGACCCTGTAATACGAGTATATGTATGACCAAAGTTCAAATATTCAGCCTATCCAGCTCTCACTCAGATCTAGCGTAATTTATCAATCCTTAACGACCACGATCCACAGGCTTATATCAACCGTACAATGCTGACGACCCTTGAGAGAACAATAAAGAACAACCCTTCTTTCGGCGACTCCACGTCGTGTAATAAGGGCCCGAACAAACACGCACGGTGTGGCTTCGACCCGCATTACTTTTATTAAGTACATTAGGAGCCCGCCGCTCTTATTGGGCCCATCTCTCGCTCCATTCCGTTTACCTTGTTAGATTGCCAGCAAGATTAGCAAGCATCTATGATGGCGTTAGCACGGTAATAGTATCATACAGTATTCCATCTTCATACAATGGGTCGGAACGCGAATCATAACTACGCGTCTCAGGTTTAGTAAACACTAAGCACACAACAGCCGCAGAAGCGCCATAGGGACGAATGAACGTGAGGGTTTGTAATCAGGAAGTGTGCGATTTACCCAACTACTTACGTTCACTACAATTAGAAAGAGTCAGCCCTAGCGCGCGCGGCTGTAGGCATTTATTTCAAGGACAGGGCTGAGTCACTGTAATAATGATACTATTACCGTGGCGTTAGTTTAAGCCGCTTGAAAAAGCACATTACGGATCGCCGCGGCGATAAATGCAATCGAATAAATATCCGTAGAAGGTTAACAAAGTTCATGAACACTTGACAAAGGTCGAGAATACGCGTTATAGGTAAAATGCTTCCTTTTTAATTATAAGATATCATAATAATATTAAATAGTAAGTAGGTACCTACCTACTATTATACCATACAGCTTATATGTACCTAGTTATTATTAAAGAGTACCCCCAAATGTTTCATTATAATGATAATTTCACATAAATAATTATATTCAATACTTAATAATTAAGAAGAAATTTTTAAAGTAAGTAGATGTATTTATGTACTCTGGTGATTCTTACCTATAAGTAGGTACTAAGTACCAGTAATGTATGTATAAACAATGTATGTAATACCAGTATAATGTATCGAATTCCGAAATATTCTTTAGTTGTGTAAAATCAATGAAAGTTATGTCTTCTTTGGCGGTGTAGGCATAAGTAATATAGAAAATGGGAAATAAGTACTTCAAATTACAATACAAATATTTTGAAGGTGGAATATTTTGAACGGTGCATACAAAATACCGGTATCCATCATTGTACCAGGCATTATGGTATTATATAGGTAAAAAAATCCTGATAAATATAGGTAAGAAAATTACGAACAAAGCGACAATGCCATACAAAACAATTGTTGCGTGTAATTTCATTTGATGTGAGTGCGATACGCACCGATAACTACGTTACTGGACTGTACAGGCACGTACAGTTGTACCACATAAGTTTTGTGCTTTCGGTATAATAATAACGTATATAACCAATATATAACTTTCACTTATTTATTTATTTACAATCCTCAATGCTATTCGTACACTATTACGTATCAGTAACCATTAAAGTATTTACGATTATTTTCAATAAAACACTTTTAGCTAATTGGGCATAAGTCATTTGCGATATATTCCCTTCGTGAAACCTTATCCAAGAATACTTTATCAAATTAATGTATGTCTACTCCTATTTTTTTCATAATATCGTTGGTGATGTATGAAATCCTCTTAAATGCCTAAAACCAAAATTTTAACGAAGGGAAAAAGTCTCCAGAAATATTTTCAGCAGTTTATTCATTTTTATCCAAGATGGCGTTGTAAACGCAAGGTATACAGTATTTGGATTTGATTAAGTTGTACTATGAGTTTTTGGAATAAATTATGATTTACGAGGTTTATACGCGCCGCCGCGCCGTACCCACCGTGCCGACGAAATAGGTACATACAAGCTTCTCATGAAATGGTTTCTTTTCCATAATGTAGTTATGTATTTAAAAAACTTAAAAAATAATCAATTAAACAGTAAATAAAACAGTATATGTATAGTGTCGTCAGTTTTCAATAGTGAAAAACTAAGTATGTACCTATTTCTTATCATACAATATTAACATGGTAGCCTAAGAAATAAAAAATAAATAAAATAAATGCCTGGCTTCGCGAGCTCTTGCTTTATAAGTAAACAAGAAGATATTATGATTCTGTATCTTCGTGTCTCCAAAATATACCCAATCGACAATGAAGCAAGAATGCCATGTATTGTGAACCACACGTATTCGTACCTACCGCCGTAAGCTCGTGCGTGTGACACTGACATTGACGAGCGCGTGGGACGAAAATTTTCGGAAACAATAGAATTGCCGGGACGAACTTATAGCTTATTCATTTCATAATAACGATAAGGGTTACTAGCGGGATACAAGTAAGGATAGATACCGGTAGGTATTGCATGTCGCTGATATGCCTGTACCAAATTACTTCTAGATTTATAATTTTTATTTTGTATATAAAATATTTTATATCGTTAAGTAATGCCTCTAAAATTTATGTTATCTCAATACACAATACTAATGATGGTTAATAAATATAAAAAACCATCAAAAAACAAAATATCCACTTCGCATGATCACGAAAAAATATGTTATGTGTAATTGAGAGATCCCTGCGATTTCCATACGTGGCCGAAATGGACGTTTTCTTTTTCAGCATTCTTGTAAAAACATTTTGTCATACACATATTTACATCTCACACATTCTAATGTCACCATGCAAGATCACAAGTGTTTAAATTGTTATTTTTTTTACGCCTGACTAACATCTTTATCAATGTGCGCTCTAAATATGTTTTCTTTAAATTGATGAGACACTCATTCCGCCGAAATACAGTGTTGAAATAAGTTTTCGCTAGTCAAAGGCAATTTATATTGGATATTTACCTTAGTACTTTTACATAGTCGTCTGAAATTAACTGAAAAGACGTCTGTCTGCGATTGTACTTCACTTTAGACTGTTTGTTCTTAGTTATCTTTTATTTGGGTCCCTTCCAAAATACCTTGCCGCTACTCGTTTGTAACATAATATTACTTTTAACAACATGGAATTTCTCGAAGCGTGCATATTGCATTAAAAATTATATTTTTAATTAGAAACTCGAACTCTTTGACAAGGGCTTCATATTTAACAGGGAACAAAGCGTCGGCGTTACTCGTTTGGCAGCTGACAATCAAGAGGGTGGTACCTAGCTATACAGGTAATAATAACATATAATACAAGCATTCCGCCCACGGCCTCGTGAAATTTGGTTATATCTCATCCTGCAACATCCTGGTCTGCGGCATGGGATTCGTGTCAATATTGTAGGCCACCCCATACGGCTAATGGATTTCTAATATCAAACCACTTCTCACACGTTATCAACTCAAGTACCGCCACAAATACATAATTTAATATTGTTATTGTAAAGCTCTTTACAACCGATATTAATCCTAGCAGCACATATTAATCCCGCTTGGATTACGTCACACCCCACATTAGATTATAAGAGCCTCGTAAATTACAAGCTAAAGTTTGTAATTAATTGAGTACCATAAAAACGTCTTTGTTAGGCGATAGAATGATTTGATTTGGGGCTTGGGGCGAAGGAAGTGCGGATTGAGACGTTTTTACTTCCAGATGTTAGTCGACGCTTCAAGTTGCGACAGTTTTCAAATTCACTTTATCGATGTCTACTTTTTATCTGCATATCTTACCGATATCAACATTATATGTAGCAATGATCGGGCCACATAATTCGAAGGACCCATAACCGACGGGAAAGGAAGGTCCTTCAATAGAGACCACGTCTTTGGAAAAGGTGCACATAATGCCCCCCGACCAGGTGGACTGACAACCTGAAAAATACAGCAAGCATCAGGTCTGGAATTGGTTCAAATGGCGCAAGTTAGATATGACTATGACTTGTAAAGGGTGATTGATTTGATGAAGTGGCCTAGACAGACGAAATCACAGGCACAACGACCCAAACCAGAAAATATCTGCGACATAAATGTCTGCCTGGACGGGGATCAAACCTGGGACACCTAGTCATCCATACTATTAATATAAATGCAAAAGCAACTCGTCTATCTATCTGCTACCTTTTCACGCTTAGTCCGATTTAGATGACATTTGGTATGGTGCGAGTACGAGACCCTGGGAAGGACCTGAAATGGTTATTATCCTGAAAATCACCCTTTAAGGCAGTGAAATGGATGAGGAAGTATGTAAGGGATATAAAATTCACTTTGTTATCACTTTGCTTAAAATATGACACATAGACCTTGACCTGGTCTGATAGATAGGATACTTTAGGCTGGCCGCATACGTACGGTTTCCTCATTAGGTTTCCTGATCCGAAATTCCGATTCGGAGACACGAATGCATACCTTACATACAAAATATTCTATTCGGCGCAAACGTTCTTAAATTTTTCGGACGGAAAAAAAACCTAACGTACGGTTCGAATCTATGGTCGCGCGTTCGGGTGTCCGAATGGAAAAAAAACCGAATGACGTCATCCCGAACGCAGCGTTTGCTTACATTGCTTCGAATGACAGCAAACGGACGGAAATTTAAATTCAGAATCGGCTCGCGTTCGTGTTGAGTGGACGTACGTGTGTTACATTTTTAGTTTTTTTTCGTTTTACGTTTGTTTTCATTATGTGCAATTTTTTAATAATATATGTGCTCTTAATTTTGCTCTTTTCAGATAAAATTGACTCCCTTTTATTCTTTGAGTATTTAATGGGTGGACCCAATAACGACGTTTCCTTTTTTTCTTGTTTAGCGCCAATAAAAGTGCTATCCCAATTAATTCTTCGTCGTCCATGTCCATGATACGTGCTTTCACGAAAGCGTTACTATACGCACTGGCGGCAAAAATTCCGAATAAAAAAAACCTAACGTCTGCGCTAGGATCACGGAAAACCTAATCTGAATTCCGGATCAGGAAACTTAATGAGGAAACCGTACGTATGCGGCCAGCCTTATTCCCGGCAATACGTTCCCTTAGGACAATTTTAACGGAATTTTGTCGTATCCCGTTTCCAACGTGGGTAGAGCCGCAAGCGTGGGCGTGGGCAAACACTAATAGTTCCAAGTTCATAACTTCCTTAGGTTCCTTAACAGAACTTACCTAATCCAATCGATGAAGGAATTCTGTACTAGTGTTATACAGTGTATTGAATAAGGGATTTTTGTGCAGATTTTGTATTTTTGCTGGCTAAAGTATAATCCAGCAATATACACTTTCGCTCGAGTCACGAACCGAGTAAATTGATCGGATATATTTATATACTTGTGTATCACCTACGTGACGGAATCCGCTAACGATCGTGTTGCTTGCCTTTCGTTTAGTTCAAATCAGAATTTGTCGTCCCATTGCAACTGGTCGTCCTGAAAACCTGTTGGCTGTTGATTTGCGACGACATTTGCTGAGCGCGTTTCTTTTCGTCAACTGCATTTATAAACATTAATGTTATGGTATTTTTGTCTTTCTATCTGTAATAACGAAATAAATCTATTTTCTTTCTTTCTTCCTCATACGAAAGTAATATGTCAGTATAATAAAATATAATTGTAATCTATCTTTATAAATAAAAATGGATTGCCTAAAAATTGATAGTTACAAACATTTTCGAGAGTCAAATTAGCTTCAACAAATCCACGGTGAGGTCTTTGAAGGAGCGGAAAAATACTTCCAAAGCGTTTTTGTCGTGAGATTGTCATTTCATATGTTCTGCGGGGAACAGATGAACAGACCTCGATACGGGCTGAAATTACAATTCCTTTCAGCTTTGCTAAAAATCAGCCATGTGAAAATAACTGAAGTAGCTCTTATTTTTACCTGCCTTTCTTACCTGGTACCTGCCCAGGTGTCACTAGGTGAGCTTCCACAAGCACGCAGGGAAAGAACATGGATGCTATTCAAATAACATGGATGCTACTGAGAAATTAAGGTTTCAACCATGTAAAAATAAGTTATGTCAGATCGCTCTGGGCTCTTGGACTATTTATTTTAAACCTTCACGGCTAAAGAAATTACGATGCGAATATAAATATTAAATTAAAAATGTCATATAAACGAAAGGATACCTACTCACTCAATGACTAATCATGAAATCTCGAAAATACAAGACCTTCGAAGATGGAAATTGGCTGGGAAGTAGTTTATGTGTGGAAAACGCTAGTTAGGAAAGGATTTCTTAATATTTCAACCCGAAGAGTGTTAAATAGGGGTCAAAGATAGTCTATAAATTTCTCCAAATTCAAACCAATTTTCTTGAAACATTTAGGATATTTTTTTAATAAATTAGGAAAATGATTTCGTAGTTCCAAAGAGGATAAAATAAGGGATGAACGTTTGTTTTAACTAAATTAAAAGTACTTCCACATGGATCAAACTGCTGGAAATACCTAAGTAGTTTACTATAATTGCAAATATATTATTAAAGAAGCGTCACTCG
Source organism: Ochlodes sylvanus (assembly GCA_905404295.2). NCBI lineage: Eukaryota > Metazoa > Arthropoda > Insecta > Lepidoptera > Hesperiidae > Ochlodes > Ochlodes sylvanus. The sequence goes on from FR990131.1 coordinate 11,013,953, forward strand.
GACTGCTACGAGAACGGTTCGCCGAACGCCGGTTCATTACAGCTGTTCCGACACGTAATTTATTTTACATATTGCGTAAATTACGTGGGATCATTGAATAACAGATTGATATACGAGTAAATACAATATTTAAATATAATCTGCAGATTACACATGGGAACATGTAACGTCCCGACATCAAAGATCGAGTACCCTTGAAATATTCTTAAAACAAATTGTTTTTGTTTAGTATCAAGTGGTTAAGTACCCAACGGCTACTATCGCGGTGGCTTGCGTCGCTCCAAATTTATCGGCCGAGTAAAGCAACAACGGGTGCGGTCAGTAGTTGGATGGGTGACCGCTAGTGGAAAAATTTCGTAAGCGTTTTCTAAATTATCGTTTTCAAATGGTGAGCGTGTTTATCTACACACATATATGAAATAAATAAATTGTTATTTCGTTTATTGTTAGTTAGTTACGCGTCTCGTGAAAATTTCACACTAAGATAATTATGGGAAAAAAATCAAAATTAACGCCGGTGGTAATTTTGATTTTTTTTTCACTCTAAGCCTCTTTTGATAATCAGCCAGTAACACACACATTCAAAATCAGGTCTATTTATCACGGTTCAAAAGTTGCAGGCCTGTGGCAAACGAACGGTTAACCTGCAGAGATTTAGTAAAAGGTCACCTTTGGAACCCTAAAACATACATTAGCAATAGTTGTTTCTCTATACTTTTTATAAACAGAAAGACATCTACCCGAAGCAAGAGTGGGTTACCAATAGTTAATAAGTGTAGTTACATCACAAACTATTAAAGTGAAAAGGCTTGGCACGCTTCCAATTCGAGTAAGTTGCAGTTGTTATTGAGTTTGAAACACTATTATCTGTCGTACTTCCGAAGCACTAAGGGGTTTACGACTGACAAGACGGAATTTTGAATTCAATTGAATTTGAATCTAACTTATTTAATATAATTAGTACCTACAATTTAATCTTCAATTACTTTATTAAAGATTTAGATACCAAACGAGCTTGCAGCACCACAATTCCCCTTTCCTTAAATAATATAAATATTTATTTATTTATTTATTTAAACTTTATTGCACCTTACAAATGTATAGGATACAAAAGGCGGACTTAATGCTAAAAGCATTCTCTGCCAGTCAACCTTAGGGAGTGGGAAAGTGTAGTAGGCGGTTGCGTTAAACCACAAAAAAGGAAAGGTATAATAACTAAATGTATCAATATTGTATAAACAAATAAAGTAAATTAAATAATTGTATAAATAAATATATTGTAGAACTTACATGACAATCTGTAATTGACGATTGAACAATACTTAATTCGGGACTGGAATGGTTAGTCCAGTTAGCAAAGGATAATAATCTTTATCTGTTTTACTGTCTCTGGCCTACCGTCTACATGATGCAAATTTGCTCATTCTCGAAAGGTCTTTCCCTACTTATTCCTCACTTTGCTTCTTAGGTCTTTGTCTTTTCTGCTGAAGAATTAGGAGGTTTTAGAGCTCTGCTGTCTTCTTTTACTTCTAGAACTAAGCCAATGAGATTTGGAAAACCTCGCGGTAGTGTCTATCATTGTTCGTCGGTGCATACCTACATTACATGAATGATCGTTGTACGATATGCATTGTCGAGATCTTTCATTGGTCCGAAGAGATATTTATATAGATTTTTATACTGAAATAAAAAATAACACGTAATTTATAATAAGTATAAATAAATAACAATAAAGAACGCTACAAACTCATAGGTCCAAACTAGGATAGGATCGTGGGCGCGATGGACAGCAAACAAGACAAGAACACACATCCAGATCGAGAAGAAAAATTTTAAACTCATCATTAATTTTCCTCCTCGCTCAATCGAACCCGGGACCCGGCGAACGTGCGGTCAGGGAAGGTAAGTGGTTACCATTGCGACATATCGGTCGTCATCTCATATTTAAGCGCATGTATTTGTAAACGTATCGACCTAACCCTTGCCCCTTTCCACCATCAAACGACCAAAGGCCACGACGATGACCCCCAAGGGTATCCATCCTTGCGTCTTACTCATCCATCCAGCAAGGACAGACGACAACATTGCTTTATCATTTGTTATGCGTACCTCAAAGGGAGAATAAATTTTCTGCGTCAGTTTCCCGTTCGATTATTACATCTGGGCGTCTTCCAATCAAGAGTTCTAAGTTAACTGTGTAGACTTATCTAATTAAAAGCAATTTCTTATGTATTTCGATCTATATCTAACAAATAAAACTGAATGCATTTAATTTATACCAGGCATATCTAGGATACTGTGCAACTTGGAAAATGAATCAATTTCCAAGTGATAAGTGATATCATTTATTAACATTAATTTAATCAAAAAAAAGGGAAGGAAGACGAGATAATAGTTAAAAATAAATTAGGTAACTAAGTATTAAGCTTCGGTAGCCCACAAATTCTGTTGTCAGAGTGTTTGATTTTAATATCTCTATCCCGTACCAATCCTCGCTGGAGTAGCGTGTTGGAGTATGCTTTAGGCTTCCTCAGTTATAAAGAGAGACCTGTGATCAGTAGGTCAAGCCAGTAGCCAGTGCACTAAAGTATTGTTTACGAATCGGTATAATAAGAATCTTAATTATCTATTAGAATCTTCATCTATACATATAAATAAAATTGGAGTGTCTGTTATTCTGTCATTATTCTGTTATTGTCTTTGTCTGTCTGTCTGTCTGTCCGTCTGTTTGTTTTGGCTAATCTCTGGGACGGCTGGACCGATTTTGACGGGACTGTAACTGGCATAGCTGATGTAATAAGGAGTAACTTAGGCTACTTTTATTTTAGAAATTTCCCCGTAACAATTAAAATTTCACGCAGACTAGTCGCGGGCACAGCTAGTCAGTATAATAAGAATAGACTGCCTACGACAGGTAGCAGCAGTAATCTACATGGCGGCAAAGCGACGCATTCGAAAACACCTCTTTTGAAGATAAACCTACTATTCTTTATGTAGGTTGCCTTACTTAAATGCAAACCATTAGATATAGCACCACTGCTCGCGACTCCAGAATACTTCATTTCTGTCATAAGCAATCTCTCGCGCGGCTGGGGCATTCTAAAAGTTCTGGCCACGCGGGTAACTAACGAGTGTATAATTGAGTTAGCAACTTTACACATAGTTGGATGCACGTCTTTTGGAGTCCCGAAACTTCGTGACGTCTATAGGATTAGATGGATAGCTTAATAGAACCAAATATCCGATTACTAAGTTAGGCGACGGCTACTGTCGATGTATCTTCTTACAGTTAGTCGATAAATCGTGTTTTCCTATTGGTAAAGCTTCTTCAATGCATTTAGAAATATAGTGTCTATGAAATAGTAGGTATTAAGTTATTTACCTACTTATAAATCAAGATATAAAATACATACATTCTATAATTTTATATCCTGGAAACGAGCAGACGAGTCCAGATAGTAATTGGTCACCACCGCCCATGGACATCAGAAATACCAAGATCGTCATTCACGCTTCGTGCGCCGATAAAGCAGGAATAGGAAAGAAAGAAACTCTCAAGCTCCCAGTCGGAACACGACAAGTCGTTTAGCAGCAACCCAAGCAAGAGAATGGTAGCTAGCCAACCTGGCTTCTGTCTACGCATAATTAATTGTATATAACCTTCGTAGATGTATTTTAGTTTGATTTCTTCTTTTGCTTTATTTTTCTAAGTTTGACATATTCACTCACTGTCTTTATATGTGCTAACACGCATTAAAATAATTATAAATTTAAATACTCCGTTTTTATACAATTTACCTCCCTGATCTCTGCCATTATTAACATTGGTCCTTCGAGCCGGATCAATGTTAATAATGGCAGAGATCAGGGAGGTAAATTGTATAAAAACGGAGTATTTAAATTTATAATTATTTTAATGCGTGTTAGCACATATAAAGACAGTGAGTGAATATGTCAAACTTAGAAAAATAAAGCAAAAGAAGAAATCAAACTAAAATACATCTACGAAGGTTATATACAATTAATTATGCGTAGACATGCCCCCAGGCGTTGAATGCCGCGCATTCAACTACTTAGTTCAATCAGAATCACTAGTTGGAAGTCGACAAATCCGAGAAAACGATCTCTTCACGATCCCATTGACCGTCTTGATTTCAGCCACACGAGCGACGTTATCTGGACCAGGAAAAAGCGCCACAATCCGACCGAGTTTCCATTTCAGCGGTGGCAAATTATCTTCCTTTAAAATGACTAATGAGTTAATTTCCAATGGCTTAGTTGGAGTTTGCCATTTAGTACGTTTCTGTAATTCGGAAATATACTCTTTACTCCATCTTGCCCAGAAATGCTGACGGAGTTCCTCAATCCGCTGAAATCTCGCGAGGTGATTCTCCTTGCGTCCTCGATATTCTTTAGTTGGTATTGCTGTCAGTGGACGTCCAATTAGAAAATGGCCAGGTGTCAGGGGATTCAAATCGTCTGGATGCGATGATAAAGGAGTGAGTGGTCGCGAATTTAAAATAGCCTCAATTTGTGTTAAAGTGGTATACAATTCTTCATAGGTCAAATGACAATTTCCTAGCACTCGTACTAAATGAAATTTAGTAGATTTCACAGCCGCCTCCCAAATGCCACCAAAATGCGGTGAATATGCCGGTATAAAATGAAAGTTAATCCCTTCATTCGCAAGGTCACTGGACAATGAATTGGAATGTTGTTTTAAAAAGCTAGCTAATTCATTGTATGCACCAACAAACGAAGTCCCGTTATCAGAGTAAATATCGCGAGGTTTTCCACGACGGGCAATGAACTTTCGCAAAGCTAAAATATAACTATTACTTGTCAAGTCACCTACTAATTCCAAATGTATAGCTTTTGTTGTAAAACATATAAAAATTGCAATGTATACCTTTACGATACGACAACCACGTCCTTGACGACTTGCGGAAGCAATAGGTCCCGCATAGTCAACACCGACCGTTTCAAAAGGATACCCACCGGGAGTAAGACGCTGCTGCGGTAGTTCGCCCATCAGAGGAGCTTCAACTCGTCCCTTCATTCGTGCGCACCTAACGCAGCGACGATAAGTAGCTTTTGCTAAATTACGGCCACCGATTGGCCAGTAAACTTCCCTAATTGATGACAACAATAATTGTGGCCCAGCATGCAAGAGTTTCGTATGTTCATGTGTAAATAATAATTGTGTGAATCGATGAATGGACTGTAATAATAATGGATGCTTTTTATCATACGAAAACTCTGAATTATTAATTCGACCTCCAACACGCATTAAATTATTCTCATCAAGAAAAACGTTAAATTTTAGTAACCTATTTTTTTGCAGGCAATGTTTTCCTTTGCAACAGAAGATCGTATTCTGAAAACGATTCTTTCTGAGCTGTGCGAATAATTACGTTTAATGAATTATTTAATTCAGTTTCAGTGAGAAAACTACTTATAGCACGTCGTCCCTTACATGCCTCAATAAACCGTAGCACATAAGCTACTGCACGTCTAAGACGATTAAAATTCGAAAAGCGATCAAAGTTAATAAATACGAAAGGGTTATCATTATTACTCGACGTAACTAAACACGAAACTACAGTACGTGTTTCAGGCAATGGTTCGCTAGATAATACAGTAGAAGGCCAATAACTACTTTTCTCTTTCAAATAATCAGGTCCTGACCACCACATGTCAAGAGACTGAATAGCGTCAACACTAACTCCGCGTGACACATAATCTGCCGGGTTGTGCTCTGTTGGAACATGTCGCCACTCACAATCACCAGTTCTCTCTAAAATATCGCCGACGCGATTACGAACAAACGTCTGGAGTTTATTTGGTGGCATTTTCAACCAACCCAAGACGATGGTGGAGTCAGTCCAAAACACAGTCCTCTCTACCTTCAGTCTTAAAGAACTGATAGCCTTTTCGTATAATTTCGCAGCAACCTGCGCCCCACACAGTTCAAGGCGCGGAATGGTTGAAGCCTTTATGGGCGCTACTCTACTTTTCGCGAGTAATAACTTAACTAATATTCTGCCGCTGTTATCTATACTGCGGACGTATAAACACGCACCGTAAGCCTTTTCCGAACTGTCGGAAAATACATGGAATTCTAAACGTACATAAGAGTCAATTATCACACGGCGTGGTACTCTCAAATTATTTAAAATATCTAAATTTTTAATTATCTCCAACCAGGTCTTTTGAATGTCTAGCTTCAGGGGATCATCCCACGATAAATTCAACAACCATAAACTTTGAATAAATATTTTGAATTTAATCACAACGGGAGAGACAAGACCTAGTGGATCAAATATCTGAGAAATAATTGAGAGGATTTCACGTTTAGAGTTCGCTTTTACAATTGATGTACCTATAGGAAAGTACAGCTGATCAAATTCAGGTAGCCATCCCAAACCTAAAGTCTTACTTGATCCGCTACTTCCAAAGTTTAAATCCTGCGCTGACTCATTGACTTCTGACATTATCTGAGACTCATTAGATTTCCACTTTCTCAGTGGAAAGCCAGCAGAAGCAAGAGCAGCTGTTACTCTTTTACGAATATCTATAACTACCTTTAAATCATCTCCACCACTCACCAGATCGTCCACATAAAAATCATGAAGAATAATTTCGGCAATTTGACGGTCCTTACAATCTAACCCAAGTTGCTTAAGACATCTGGTAGCTAGGTATGGTGCGCTCGCCGTACCATAGGTTATTGTATTCAGTTCAAATGCCTTAAGCGGTTGAGTTGAATTGTCACGCCATAATATATGCTGTAAGCACCTATCATCGGGATGCACCAGTATCTGCCGGTACATTTTTTCCACGTCGGCTATAATGACGTACTTATGTTGCCTAAATCTTAAAAGAATGGACAAAATATCGTCCTGTACTGTTGGACCCACCATCTGAATACTGTTCAAGCTGGTGCCATTGGTGGTGGTTGAACTCGCATTAAAAACGGCCCTTAGTTTGGTAGTCGTGCTACTCTCGCGTAAGACGCCATGATGTGGAATAAAATAATTATTCGACCTAAGTACACATTCTGTCATGTGACCCAGAGACTGATACTCCGACATGAACTCACGGTACATTTCATAAAGTTTCGGTTGCTTGAAAAGCCTCCGTTCCAAAGATAAAAAACAGAATTTGGCACGTTGCAACGAGTCTCCCAAAACCTCACGGTTTTCTTTTAATGGCACTCTTACACAAAAACGACCGTCTGCTAGGCGAGTAGTATTTTTCATAAAATGCTCTTCTGCTAGCTTCTGTTCCGGCGAATAACTGGAATTAGTTGAATTATTTATTTCTTCTAAATTCCAAAACCGTGCTAGTTGACTCTGTATCTCTTCATTTGAAATGTCACCGGTCGAAGTACCATTTACATAATTGCACTGAATAAGTTTAGGTGGATATGATGTAATAAATCTGGTATTTATAGGGCCAGAAACTATCCATCCTAACTTAGTCTCGCAAAGGATAGGCATATGATGGCCTAAATTAATTCTTTCAGACCCTACTAGATCCCAAAAAATATCAGCACCTAGTATTAAATTTACTGACGCGGGCCTATAGAAATGAGGATCCGCTAAACAAACGTTTGTAGGTATTTTAAGGTGCGAAATATTAAGTGTACGACTTGGTACATTATCTGTTAAGGACGGCAAAACAAAACAATTGATATTACGTATAAACGTATCATCTAATGACTGTAAACGCAAGTTACACATTTTATTAATGTTCGTGGTCGCATTATTGATGCCCTGTACAGACAGGTCAATATTATTATAGGGCAAATTTAATAGCCGGAACATTTTTTCCGACAATAGGCTGGAAGTGCTACCGGAATCCAAAACAGCGCGTCCGATATGTTCGCGATTATTTGAATCATACAACTTAACTAGCGCAGTCGATAATATAACGTCTCCACGCTGACTGTTTACGTCAAAAGTAGCGGAAGACACGCTCGCTGATAATGTTAAGTTGTTCTGATCGGTGGCGGGAGTCGCACTGACGTCGTCAGTGCGCTCACCATGCACAGTGGCCTTCTGCTTATTTGCACTCGTAACATGCACCAGAACCGAATGCTTACGTTTACAAATTCTGCATCCCTGTTTCCTACAATTATTTGCAAAATGTGTCTTTGCAAAACAGTTAAAGCATACCTTTAACGTCGGTAATAACTGCAGACGAGCATCGTTGCTTAATGACAAAAATTCAGGACAAGTATTGAGTTGATGCTCGCCGCTACACTTTGGACATGAATCCCTTTGAATTAGATTACGTGGTTTATTGTGAATTGTTACCATCGCCTTTTCTTTAAAAACTTTATTATTTGGTGTAGTAGTTGTGTGTCGTGAGAATTCAATGTTGTCCAGAAGGGTCGTTCGTATGCGCATGAATTCAGTGAAGTGTTGAAGCTCCACGCGCATTTCGATATCTAAGCGACCTTTGTACTCTTCCCATTCACGATGAGTTTTACTATCCAACTTATGAGTCATAATGTGAATGAGAAGTGTGTCCCAGAACTTAGTGGGCTCACCTAAAGAATTGAGTGCACGAATGTTTTTATTAAACTGGTCCATAACAATTTTTAAATTACTGGCCGACTCCCGTGTGACGGGTTGAATGTTAAATAACGAAGCAACATGATGTTGAATCAACAACTGCTTATTGTCGAAACGATCACATAGGAGTTTCCAAGCGACATTATAATTACTGGCCGAAAAATTGATAGACGAAATAACCACCGCAGCAGCGCCCTCCAAGGATGTACGCAAATAGTGAAATTTATTCACGTCGTCTATCTCGTCATTATCGTGAATGAGGCTCGTGAAGGTATCTCGAAACTCAAGCCAATTGTTTAAAAAACCGTTAAATTTAGGTATTTGAATAGTAGGTAACTTCACTGAAATCTGCCTACCACTGCGTGAATAATCAGTAGGCAGAGGCACCTGAGATTTTTTATAATTGGCAATGATATCTTGACCTGACTTAATGTCTTATAATATCGGCTTTCAAACTCCTCGCGCTCGGCTAACTGTTGTTCAAAGTCTTCAGATATACATTCTAACCTAGTTTGTACCTCGTCATATTGGGCATACATTGAATCCAACTTGCTTACACGTAATACCAACTCACCAATGTCTTGAGACCCTGACGAATCAAAGGACTTCAAATATCCAAGAAAAATTGTAATACGACCTTTAAAGCTGCTACGCTTTTTTGTCAAATCAGATATTTCGGTTTTTTGAGACATTTTGGGAGTCGGCTGCATAATCCTGGAATTTATAAGAATACACCAGTATTAATACAACAAATAAAGTAAAGTTAATAAATCAACGTAGATGCTATTTAGACCAGTTCTTGAACAAAACACTACTACAAACCAAAATAATGTTTACAGAATGTATGAGAAGTATAAAAATATAAACATGTTATAATTGATAAATAATAGGAAATGTTTAAATACCAATTATATTATCCTAAATTTGAACACAAAACACAGCCATATTTATAATTATTGAGAATATGTAATTATACATAACAATATTTAGGACATGACATTTGGTACATCTAACAATTCTTAGTTTAAGAATTCTAAACTTAAATTTTATTTTAGTTGTCAATTTTGACAAAATTATAATTTATTTTATAAATTCCAAAAAATACTATAAAATATTTAATATGGATGTAGATACAAACAATGAAATAATCCAATAAAATAATACCGACTCGACTCACTCCTTACTCCAAACGATTACCTCCGGCTCCAACCGTCTCATGGTACATGGCCAATATCCAACTTTCCATAGATCGCTGGTTCAATCCATAATCCAAAATAATAATATCCGGCTCGAAGACGACCAATGTTAATAATGGCAGAGATCAGGGAGGTAAATTGTATAAAAACGGAGTATTTAAATTTATAATTATTTTAATGCGTGTTAGCACATATAAAGACAGTGAGTGAATATGTCAAACTTAGAAAAATAAAGCAAAAGAAGAAATCAAACTAAAATACATCTACGAAGGTTATATACAATTAATTATGCGTAGACACACTATTAAACTAGAGCGGCTTATGTCAACGTTCACGACACCCTGGTCTACTGACGTGGAAATGGGGTCATTGTTCTCGCCGCCCCAATACAGCCCATGATAAACGGTACTAATAGGCGTCAAAAATTGCTCCCAAAATGTTAATATTCGTTTTCCAGATGCAAAAAGCGCTTTAAATTTGCCATAACTGTTCACCTTCTGAGTATTTAGTACTTTAATTCAAAGCGGCGTTGGTCGGATATTGAGCGTGTTAAAATTTATAACCCTTGCACGGGCACGGAATAGGTAATCAAAGTCAAACACTTTTGCACTTAATCCTGGTCCAATGCCACGGAAGACGGATAGTTGAAAAACAACCTGTTTTGGCGAGCCTTTAATATAGGTATATCTTTGGTTGACACTAAATAAATTTAAAAAGCTTTATTCATCTTCAAGTCCATGTCAATCTGACCTATTTGCGTTGGGATGAAACTGACTAATGAACGCAAGAGGTACAGGCAATGTAATTTTGTTTACGACAACGAATGTCTAAAAACATCAAATAGCATAGTAATGATAAATGTGACCAATTGATCGTTTATTTAATGGGATATTTCTTTATAATTATATACTTATTTAAACGTCATTGCTAACAATTTGAAACTACTAAGGTGTGAAATACCGCAAAATCCGTTCTTACCTGACGATTGGATAGGTTATGAACGAGTAGAAGATACTCGTTCATAACCTATCCAATCTCTTTGCCAATTTTCATAGGTCAAATAGTTTTCGAAATATCGTGTTTACTCAGGGAGTTGGTGTCCTTTAGCCTTTAAAATATGTTACGAGTGGACCCGCCCTCTCTACGCTTCGGGAAACGTTTGTAGATATTCAATATTTTCCCATTTTTGCAACATTTTTCACTGCTGCTCCGCTCCTTAGTCGTAACGTGATGCTAATAGACTATCCAACACAAAAGAGTTTTTCAATTTGAACCAGTAGTTCCTGAGATTAGCTCGTTAAAACCAACAAACTCTTCAGCTTTATAATATTAGTATAGATGTAGGTACATATTTTATATACGAGACATACATAAATGTTATGTTCTAACGGAGGAATTTCGCGGGCCCATAGGTCGCATTATTAACATCTTGTATAATATTCGGAATTCAGAAACAATAAGGTAATACCTAATCGCGCTCTTATGGCCAGGCTAGCGCCGACATTAAGTGATCGACAATGTTAAGCAAAAGCGGGCACGGTCGGTAGTTGGATGGGTGACCGCTAGTGGCAAAATTTCTTGGGCGCTTTCGTGCTTCGGAGGGCAGGTAAAGTCGTCGGTTCCGGTTGATACCATTTGGTGGTAGTAGTTAAGCCATGTTGGACGCCTTCAGGCGGCATAAAGAATCCAACACTCGGGTTGGCCACTGACCCTTCAACCATCAGCGCTGGAGCAGCTTGATGGAGTATGGTCTCAGCCTCCTCAGGTATGAGGAGAGACCCGTGCTCGGTAGTGGGCTATTAATGCGTTGAAGCCAAGGTACCTACACTCTTAGGTACATCTTTTTTAATTGCTAAATACACCAAAAGAATTAATTAAAGTTATAAATAATTTATTTCTTCTGAATATTAGCTTAAGATCCTAGTGAGGACACCAAAATATATTATAGCAATAAATTATTCATTTATTCAAATATCAGATCAACTTTGTGCTCCATACATATTTGTACTTAAACAAAAGCGAACTCAATACTTTGGGCATCCAGAATTTTTTATTAAACCCTCAATGTAACAACAGATACGTTATCGATCCATTTTAACGTGTGTATCAGAATCTGATAAAGCTTATAAAAACGCAAACGAATTTTTTGGAAGATATTCAGAGCCCGACAAACTCATTTTCATGTTATTTTCCGACTACATGGCTACATTCGATACGACGCACGAAGCGATCGTGCTGCCACTGTGACAGATGCAAAGTCGGCACTGAACAGTTCTACCTATGGACTCCGCACATTATACCAATTCGACGTCGACTGAATTCCGTCTCCAACCGTTCCGTTCCCTTCATGGGTTTGTGGTGAGTAGTACACATCTTTCAAGTATACGTTTGAAATTCAACCTTGCACAGTAAGATATAAAGTTCATAACTGAGTTTTAGTTTCGTTGTAGAGTCGGTGACGGGCGGGAGTTGAGTGGGTCTAATGAGCGAAGTCCTTTAAACTAATATATATTGGAGATTTGTTTTAGTTAAACAATCAACAAACAATCCCTTATGGAGCCAACACTCATTCTAAAACGCATGATTCTACTAGCCATAACTCTATAAGCCCTGGAGCAAAATGTAGGATACTTTCTCATTCTGAGGATTTGAGCTTTAGCGTTATCAAGGCTAGAAATGTTTTAAGAAAAGGTAGCTAGAATCTTGCCCAAGGTACTGCTGTGCTCTCAGATTTTAACATACGTTACAAAATGCTATATAATTGTACTAGTTTTTGACCACGGCTTCGCCCGCGAGACAGCAAACAGACAGTTACAGTCATTTATAATATTGGTAGGTATGGAATAGCTAGTCAAAAGTAGAAAATTACAAGAGACTCCCTGACCACAACTCACTGAAAATGGACCATTGATATTATATTTGCTTCGATAAAATCTATTGATGAGAACAATGTCTCACGGAGACATTTTCTGTCCTAATGGTTGTACAATGATGTTACGTTTAGGCACCATACGCCATTTGTTACTATTATAATGTCATTTGCTCTGATAAATGTAAGTTCTCCGCAAAGAAAACGCAAAGCTTTATAAGTCTGTTAGGAAGCTAAAGAAGTTAGCATGACAATTAAGAAAAACCAAGTTTTTCGAGTTTAAATGTTGGTAAGGCAAAGAAAGAACAGAGAATCAAAAAATAAAGAAAGTGAAATACCTCAGTTGGAACACGACGTGTCGTTTGGCGGCTCATTTAATCAAGAGTAGTAAGTAGTAACGGTTCACGGATATATATATTTATGACTTAATAATATTATAATATCTTAAGTATAGATATTGATGTTTGATGTGGGAGTCTTCAAGAGGAGAGTGAATAGGCTTTTTATAAGTTAGTGCGTTCAACACCTTGGACTTCATCGCCACTTACCATCAGGTGGGATTGTAGTCAAGCATTAACTTATTCATAATAAAAAAAATTAACGCTGCAGAATTTGATTATTTGTTTGAAAAAGCTAATCTCAAAAATTAATGTTTGAAAAAATATTTTTGTGTTGAATAGTCAGTTTATCGAGGAGGGCTAAAGGCCTTATAGGTAATGTGATGTTACATAATTATGTATAATTATGTAACATCACATTACGACCAATAGGAGCGGAGTATCCATGAAAAATATTACAAGAATATTTATGTTTTTGTTATTTAATACTTGTAAAAGCGAAGCGAAGCGTAAGTGGATCTACTAGGTGATAATAAAATTAAATTTACATAATCAGTAAACGGATGAAACGAGCACTTAAACTTTAAAGTACGTGTATGAGTTACTTACTATGATTTTTTGGACAAATTCTTTGAAAAAATCGAATTACACGAATAAATTAGGCAACCATCCTTTGCGATATTTTAAATGTTTGAAGTTTTTGACCTTTGGCGAATAATCCATCTGAACATTTGTTCAACTTGATACAACTTTGTAAACACTTGATCAGTAAGTAACACTGAGATTTGGATATGAAGGCTCAGTCATTCGAATGCCGTGTGTAATCTTCCGAGAAATTATGGAATATAGATGATCTCGGCTCACGCCCTTGGAGATTACTTATTCATTACTCCGACGACTAGGGATTTCGTCAGTTTATTTTAGCATAATGTTTACTTAATCCTGATTTTTCTCTCACAAGAAATATCAAAGACTTACAGAATTTTGACATTATTTTTTTAATTTAAGAATATGGCACACCAACGAGTATGGGCGGGGCCACCTGTGGTCGATGCTGCCTGTAAATTTTAACTGATACGCCTCACAAACATTGGCATTACCTATTATCACACACCCTACCTCCATGCAAGAGTACCGTTGATATATGTATAACTGAGTGTTAAAGTCCAGTGCCCTTGTACAAAAATGCCCAAGTGATATAGCCTTGTTCTTTGTTAATCAGGATGCACCATGAGCCTGTGAGGATCTGTCTGACGATAACTTAGACACAGCTTAGGTATGTCTTCAGAAGCACGTGAGCGCTCATAATTTTTTCCCCATTTGTGATCATCAACCAAGTTTTAATCGCGTTGGAAACTGCTGCACTCTTTGAATCAATTACGAATGATTCAAGCCAGCACGTAATCACCACATAAACGAATAACATTATTCTTAAATCAAAAATAGTCTATATAAGGTAAAAGAGCTTTGTAACATCTAAGTAGGTACCTATAACAGGTAAATAAACAGCGTCTAACTTGCAACATAAATTTGTCAACATAAAGTTGTAAATTCCAATAGAAGTAACTTCATTCAATGATACCAGCGGCACATATTTCAAGATTGATAATTTATATCTAGTTCTGGAAATACTATCTACTAGACTAGACTTCGTAATTTAAACTTTTAAGTCTTTACTTATACTTCCGTATTAAATGAAAAGTTTTCAACCTATACCAACTTTTTCTAACCTTTGACATTCAAAGTTGTAATGAATTTGCTTGCGACTAAACTTAGACGTCCAGTTTGTAGTGGATTAAAATTTGTTTGTAAGTAAACTGTATAATTATGGAAAAAATATGTAGGTATATGCGAAGAAAAAAAATAGTCGTACTAAACTTGAATTTATCTGCAGATTCCAACTTAATAATACGATTCATATTCATTAATTATTATTAAATTAGGCATTACCTACTATAGATAAATCGCTATAAACTTGACCCACTCCCAATGGTTAGCGGGACCCGGGGAGGTGAAAAAATGCGGCTAACATGTGCGAAATAATTCCGTCTAATGAATTTCCATCTGAAATGTTCAATCGAATTCATTACCCACCGAGCCAAGTTTCCCAAAGTAGTACTTATATACATCTATACAAATACATAAAAGTGTCTGTTTGTAATATTAAAATAACTGCTTTTTAATAAATGCATATGGATGTATACACGGTGCGTATGACCAAAATATTTTTATTACAATTTTTGTCTGTCTGTCTGTCTGTTTGTTTGAGCTAATCTCTGGAACGGCTGGACCGATTTTGACGGGACTTTCACTGTCAGATTGCTGATGTCATAAGGAGTAACTTAGGCTACTCTGATTTTTTTGTTAAATTCCACGTGGACGAAGTCGCGGGCACAGCTCGTAGATAATATGATAGACCAAGTGTGTTGATATGATATGAGAAATCTCAGTCTAAATCTAAAAAAATAAATATTCTGAAATTACGATTCTCATGAAGCTGTCAACAAACACTATAACAACATAAAATAGGTATGATCATACAATTGAGATGGGTACATTGGCGTAGCAACATTTAGAAATGGGCTGTTTGTAATTTACTCATCTAATATTAAATTTACTTAATGTTCTTGTACTGTTGTGTAATTAGGCTTTATGTGCCAAAATGCGCAAGTAATTTGGGTTCATATATTATTACATACATGAATACAGTTGACTGAATTAATCGATTTTTTATGTTACGAGTAAGTAGTAGCAGGCAATTAAAATGTCACACTGATACTGTTACTGTTTTGTAAAGGTTACTTGTCTTCAATTTTTTATAGCCGCCAAATAACCAGACGACACTCCTGGTGGTAGATGATCACTGCCGCTCATGGACATAATAAACATCAGAAGCATTTTATCGATGCGTTGTTAGTCAAGATTCCGCTTTATTATAGAAGAAATTTTAGCCGTCCTGAGGCTGCCCGGAATAAATTCAGGAAACAGGAGGATTTTTTAAACAAAACAAAAAATAGTATCATAATTTATATTTAAAATTATGTAATATTTAAACAGAATGTGTAACACCATTTTGTATACCATAACACAATTTCATTAAGTGATATTTACATCACAGAACAATATTTGACGCGAGGTATTCATCACATCGGAACATCGCAAAATACAAATTTTGTCTTTATCTTATTTTGTACAAAGAATATATTACGAACACGAGTGCGTTCGAAGACGATACTTATGGAATTACAGTAATTGAGTTTCCCTTAAATATTGTGTTACAAGATTGAAATAAATGGGAAACGTTGTCTCAAACGCAATCTCTTTTAGGAATACACGGTGCTGTAAGTATCTTTTGCCATAATAATCATTATATATTTATTTTAAATTCAAATCGAACCGCATCTATACGTTGGATATTTTTTGGAACATTTGTTGTAGGTGAGCACTATTATCAATATAGAGACCAATACGTATTTTGTTTTATGGAATTCGTCTGCTTAACTAATTTTTATCTTTAGGCACGATAAGCAATACTTGGAATATTTTTCATCCTGAAACGTGTCTGTTTCCACATCATAGGAATTCCGGGAGTTGGGACTTTTTATTGGAAATTTCCTCCTTAAAATCCTCCTTAAAAATTCCTTAACCTTTAACTGGTGACAAGCGGTCTCACAGGCCGAGCGGCGTCAGTGAAACATCATTTCACCCCCTTCCCCGTGTTTTCTTTATTTCAACTTCCGAGTAGCTTCGAGTTTACTTGTGTACGCGCCGTAGCGAAGGATAATTGCGTCGTATTGTCCCAAATCGGTAAGTTACATCGACATAAAGTTCGGCAGCGGTCTCTCAGACCCCACGTCACCACTTACGTAACTTTTTAAAGTCATTTTGTTTTACTTTTTTTCGCATTTTTAGTTATTATCAACAATGAGTAATTCTCAAAGTACTGTAAAAAAACAAACGAGAAATTCCCAAAGAGTTCTTGCCATCTATGAGTAAATCAAGAGAGGTGGGATCGACACTATGGATTTACCAGTGACATGACTTTGATCTCTCACGTGCCAATAAAAATAACCAAAGTTTGACCATTGCTAGTTTTTTTATAATGATAGTTGTGATGAGAAAAATATTTTTTTTTGATAATTAGTATATCATAACTATAAGGAAAAATAGTATTTTTGTTATAATATGTTGATTTAACTGTTTTTGTGTGTGATTATTGATCTCATCTCTAGATTTTTGATTTCAGTTCATACTTGCGTTGTAATATTATTCATTTAAAATTGTATTTAGATTCTATTAGATAGTTTTATTTTATCCTTTTATATGTTAATCAAGTGTCTTTAAACATTGCGATAAGCTACCTTATATAGTTTCGATGGTATAGACCGTAATACAGCAGCGGCCTCTCAGGCCGCTTGTCACCAGTTATGTTACACAAAAACCATGTCACCAGTCAAAGGTTAAATGTCATTATTTGAGAAGTTATTAACGAAAAACTAAAAACCCTTTTATTTTTTCTTATTTTGTTAATAACACTCGCAATTTCTTATGTGCTAAATAAACCGTTAAATTTTTTTTTCTTGTCATTTTCAATCGAATGAGCTATCGCACATATTTTTAGGAGCTTTACACGTTTTTGAACTTGTTGACTAGACTAATCCCGGTCGACACCTGCGGCTTCGCACGCTTTAGCATTTATTCAAGAAAAAAGTAAAAGTTTATATTCTTCTATTCCACTATAAGTATGAACCGCCCCCGAGTCCCGACTAAATAAAAATACCTGAAGCGGAGTCGTTCACAAGTTACGTGATCATTAAACAGATAGGATAATAATTACTAGTCGCCCTGCAGTCGAAATTCAACCGTAATCCTTTTACAAAAGAAATATTTTACAATGACAAATGAACGTTAATATAATGAATGTTGTTATTTTATAAATGTATGTATGACCCATATCTATATAAGTGAAAGATTACTAACACATTCAATCACGAAATCTCAAAAACTACTTGACCGCTGAAATTAAATGGAGCTTTATGAGTCGGAGACGTCAGCTAAAAACATTTTATTACGATATAATTCCCTGGGCTTAAAAGTTAAAACTATTTGTGCGCGAACAAACCGTGGGTAAAAGCTAGTTATATCAAATTTTGCTTTTTTACCCAAATTAACTTTAACTATACAAATATCACATTTGTCCGCGTACGGAATGCGCTTAAAAAGAGGTAATTTTCGTCGCCTATGCACATTCTTATGGTCAAGGGTCTTGTCGCCTGACGACCAACGTTTTAACGTGCCCTTCGAGGCACGGAAACGCTCAAGAAATTTTGCCACTAACCGTCACCCATCCTACTACCGACCGCGCCTGTTGTTGCTTAACTTGGTAAGTCGGCTTAACTTGGCTTGGTATCGACACAGGGCGGAAATAGCCACGTTGTTTTCTTTTCTTACATTCTTTCTATCATAAACTTTTATTCTAACATTCAGAGCTCACACTTGCGTTATAAATTGCACTGCATACATTACTTTAGCATTCGAGAGTGGATTCTAAGTGGGGTATCTTTATGTTATTTTATGGTGATATTCATAAATGTGAATTGTTACTCATTGCATAGTGTAATGGAAAAGTTTATACCTAAACTTTAAACAACAGAGAGCATCTGAAAATTGTAAGATGAGGCGAGATGACGGGAAGAGAGGTAAGGAGATGCGAGGAAATGCGAGGAGAGGAAACGAGGAGGGAGTTTGAAGAAGTGTCAATGGCCAGCGAGTAGACTATCAGCGGAAGGGTGGTGCTGCATGCTTGTTTGCTACCATAATTCGACAAAAAAAAACCCCAAAACAGTTTTTCCAAACAGAGTTTATGGAGGTCATGTCACAATCTTATCGACAAGTTTTTGTCTTATTACGATGGTGCCAGGTTGACGCTACGTGATCGAATCGCTGAAACGACGTGGAGTGAGTTGATATACTTAGGAGTTAGAAAAAAATGTTCCTCGAATGAATTTGCACAGCCCATGTACAGCCCCAGTGCCACTTAAAAGCGAAATGAACGATTGCGTCACTTCAAAAATTCTCCAGTAAAACCGATATTTTGCAGTCAGTACAACAAGTTTTACTCGTTCTAAACAACTTTACCTAAAACAATTATTTCTATTAAGTATTCAGTACTTCTGATACCGAAGCTGCAAAATCTAGATTGAGTAGTATTCTTGTACAAAACTCAACCATCAATCGATAATTGAATCAATTTATTATATCTGAAATTATATTGTTGCTTCAAGACGACTTTTTTTCTAAGACTTTTTTTCATTGTGGCAATGTTAAACATTTTATAACTGATCAATTAATAAAAGGATTGTGTGGTTTTATGAAATGACGGTAAAAGTGAAACATTTTTTAATTTTTTACATTCAAACATTTAACTAAAAATTTTTGGAATAATATTCCATTAAGGGTATAAAAATCGCTTTATCAATCTTATTTAATACTTGAAAAATTCTATAGTCCCTTTATAAATTTTGTTATGAATGAATGAATAACATTTAATGGCCTTGTATTGCCGTGTTTAGTTAAAAGTACATTAGTTATAATCAAATACAGCTTTGAATAATCATGTGTAATGTGTAAATATTTATGCAAACAATTATACAACTATGTTTAAGCGTTTTCATGAATTCGCGTGCGTTTATCATTTGTGCGAGCGGCGAGCGGTTGAAGCGCGGAGGCGATAGCGCTGCGGCCTACAGTGTTGTTACGACTTTGCTCTCACGAGCACTGCTCGGTCCTCGCCGATCGTACTTCGTAGAACATAAAGTAAAAACGTTCGAAAATACGCGTTTTCTAAATTTAACTTTAAAGTTGGTGCGTAATTTTTGCGTTTTTCTTCTAATCGTGGCGAGTTTGGAATTTCGTCAAGTAACTAATCAAAATGTACAAAATTTTTCTCGCTCGCTATTCTTCGTAAACTTTTGCAGTGGTTGTTTTGTTGTCACGTGTAACTTTGTAATATTGTAAAATGGTGACATTTAAAAATGGTGTAAATTTAAATACAATATGTGGAGATTTTTAACTTTATAGCAAGTTGTGTTTTTCAAAACAGTGTAAAGGTAAGTGATTTTGCGTAATATTTCTTTACTTTAATAATATTTATACTTTTTTGAATTGAACTACTGATCTACTTAAGGAAACTAAAATGAAAAAAAAAACGATTTTTTTCTCTCAAATGAGCTTAATTACGTCTAACATTAAATACAAGAAAGTATTATTTAAAATATAAGAATAATTGTGTTCAAAAGTTTTTATTAAAATATAAATGTTAAACTTCTTTAAGAGCTTAAGCTTATAGTCCATTAAAAAGTTAAATTTGGGCTTGCTTTTGTCAGAGGCCGAAATTTTTATCTTTTAGATATCAAGAGAGGGTTAGTGTTAAGATAAATTCAAGTTTGTGGGGTCGAAACCCTTGTCCCGCGGCCAACTATCTAACTTAAATTCTGCGATCACTTAAGATCGACGCAAGCCGCCGGGCCATGAGTGTTAATTATATGTATAATGGTCTTCACAATTTTTATACGCATCCCCAAAATTACATACGTACCACTGAATCGTTAAAAGAACATGATTGTGAAATATGAAGAAACTAAAAGCAGGGATATTGCGAATCGTTCAAAACTTTTTGGACTGGAAAAAAATTCTGCATTGCACACAAGTCTGAATACTCGCACACAAAAATGCACTTTAATATATCGCCAACCGGATATTTGCACGGGATTAAGAAAAGCTTTCAAAAGTTTCGGCTTTCAATGTGTTTTTATTTAAACCTAGTGATTACGTCAGTCTCCTAAATAAAGACCGGGGTTTGAATCCTGCACTCCCTTTCAGTTTTGACGTGATAACGTCTATAAATTGATGAACACCGGCAGCGCGCACGAAAAAATGTCCCGTTCCGCTGACGTCAGATCATGACGTAACAGTAACTGCGGTGGGAAACTTATGACAGGTGACATTTGACATAATTATAATTGAATTACATAGCCATTTATTTATTTTGTACAAAAACAAATCCATAAATCAAAAGTAGTTTTACGATACTTTATCAGACTGGTAGATTAAGTTATGCAAGTTATGTGCTCTAAGTAATATGCCACCTATATATTTTATACTTATAAGTTTATATATATATACTTCTTATTTATATAGAAAAGAAAAATTGTTCATAGAAAAAATTGTTGAGCATTTAGAGTTATAGTAGGTACTTATATCATAGCTTTTATTATAATAACAAGACATAATATACGCGTGAATATGAGAGCCTTCATTCTCCGCCTACAAACTACTTTGTAGTTTGGCGGGTTTTTTAATGTTGTTTGTGAATATATTATGTCTGTAAATAAATTAAAAAAAAAAAAAAAAAAAAAAAAAAAAAAAAATTTTAAACTAAGATTAGGATATAAATCCTCTAGATTTATTTCATACTCTGTCCATTTATAAATAACTTTGATGAAACTGGGAAGTCCCTACTCGGAACTCATAAATTTAGTAATTTAGTGGTTTTTGATAACGACGTGAGAGCCTAGGATTTGAGCCTAGTATCTACTACCTACGTTAAATAATTAATTTTAATTGTTTTGAACTAATGTTCTAACACCGTCACCTAACCGGACTAACTATCCCAGTCCCCATGTGAGTCTTGTTCTAAGTCGGTCACAGTTGTCATGGGCGGCAGCGGAAGGTGGTGCTGCATGTTCGTTTGCTACCTTAAATCAATAAAAAAAAGAAGTGGTCCCTATTGGACAAAGTTATCTTACTGTCCCGCTAATCACATAATCACTGATGTATATCCGTTGATCACGACACTATGATTCATCAGAAACTATTATTACTAGCCTTTTCATAGCATCAAACAATAATTCCGAAAATATATAATTATTTGCCTCTATATCGATAACAAAGCCTATCTACCTACATTAAAATTTCCCAAAAATGTACAGATTTTACTTCATACATTAGATACAAATGAGTTTACTTGTAGGTCAAAGTCAACAATCGACAAGTCGACAAGTCAACATTATAATGTTTTGATTACTAAAAATAACATATAAAAATATTATTTTTATCACTACAATTCATGTGAAAATAAAAATAACGTATCATAGTTTTAAATTTTCACTTAGTCGTGGGTCCTCATAGACAAGCCTTTTAAATTAGTAACACAGCATCGCTGCTATTGGCTACAACTATAAAAAGCAATTAATTTTACATTGCGGGAAGCACAAAGAACACAAAACATGAACTATGGGTAAAATATGAAAGCTTTATAACAGTAGAGCATTACAAAAGCTACGAGTATCACCTACACTAAAAAGTTTTGCTAAAAGCGAATAAAACTCTTTATTTTTCAACGATATTTTATACGGGGCTACAAATAGAAATGCTGGATTTTAATGCGTTTTATTTGACAACCCCGTAGACTAATTGGTAGTGCCTGCGAAGCGAGGGGTTCTGGGTTTGATTCCCGGCCGGTGAAAACATTTATGTGACAGATAATTTTTTTTTCTCGTGTCGTGGGTGTTAGTGATTTGTAGAAATTGAGCATGGGATGACTGCGACCATAGTCGATCTATTGTAGCCATGGGGCGTTAGTGATAATATGTTATTTGTGTTGCCCATGCCACCCGCGACACAGGGAATCCAACTGAAGGGGTATAAATGTGTACAAGCGTTTATTTAGTTACTTAATATTACCAAAGTCTCATCTCGTTTTAGAAATTATTGTCTGTACACATTGACTTATTGTTACTATGGTCGTCGGGTCCGCGCTAAAAACAGTCCGAGCCAAATAAGCAACAAAACGCAAAAAGAGATACAATCGACTGCAATAGAAATTAAACCGCGATGTAATGGTTTTCATTACCTTTTTAACATTTCTATTCACGCGATGACTGTGACTGGGACATTTTTTTCACGATTTTTGTATCAGACCCGACGTCCATACTAATAATAAGTCAATGTATGTACAGTACAGTACAGCATACCTAATGAATTAATGACTAATGAGACTAATGACTGTTTATTAGGACATCATTAAAATGATTAAAATAAACATTTAGGATAAGTGTAAAATCTTACAAGTTGGATTGTACGATTTTACACTTACGTTTCTAAAATTTTAATTATAATTGAATCTATTTTCTTCTAAATAAAAAAATGCTTGTAAAAGTTGCTATAACCTTGTTTTATAGAACACCAAGAACTGCTGAACGGAACAAAGTAAAACCTCACTTCGAAACGAAATGTACTGAAGTTTTATCCTCATCAAAGTTATTTATCTAATTTCGGTAAAATGTGGTCCGTGTACGTGTGGTACAAATTCAATTTGGTAACTAGTAGTTCAATTTGGTAACTAGTGAGTAGTTCAGCTCGTTTTACGTCAAATCATGTGTATTTTCGCTTATCAAATAAAAATACGAATCATCTTTATTGTAGGTACACATTAATAAAATAAAAGTGAAGTTGACAGAAGGACTAAGATAGAATAGCGGCATTGTTCGTAAAACTTAATATAACCTTACATTACTATATTTTAATACGCTTATATTAGCTTGACCTGCGTGTATGTAACGGAATGTTTCAGTATAATTTTAACAAAACTTAAGACGTCTGATAAACTTGAAAGCATTTTCGACAAATATGACCGAATACTACTCTCAAAGTTTACACCACACAAGGGAACTCCACAGTGACTAAATTGATTGCTTGTATTGTATTTGTATTTATTACATTTATAATTCACGTATAATTTTTTACTTTTTCAAACTATCATTATTATATTTGAAAATTCGTAGGTCCTACATTTTTAGCCTGCAACTACGTCAATCTGTGTTTACGAATTATTATTTCAAGAATTACAAATTAGGTACTACTTTGTATATGACAATAAATGATCATAAAAGAACGTATTACCAGGAATAAAGTATGACTGTTATGTCCCAATTTAATTGAATAAAATTTTATTGCAATTGGATAAGTATAATTATGATGAATTTTAAATTCCTAACTTGAGATGTCTGATTCCCCCTACAAATTTCCAACCCCCTTTTCACCTCCTTAAGGTATGGTAGTGTGGGTAACAGTATGCTTTTATTTATTTATTAAGGTCCACCAACGCCGGATACACAATTCATTCACCATATCAAGTTATCTTATTTCTAAAATCGTGTTCCCGCAATTATAGGTGAACACAGCATGCATACAATTAGGATATTATTAAATTTCATATTATCTATGTCAAATTACACCTCTTATTAGTATTCACTATGTACATACATAAAGTTTGATTTTCCCTATTTGTCACCATATTATGTTAAAAATTTTCGATGACATCCATTTGATACAATTTACTAAATTACAATACTATAGAATATTACAATAATATAATTGAAACTGATATTAATTAACCAAATAGTAAAATATTAATACTTAACTCTAATTTGTCCTACTTTTCGAAATTACATTTGATTTATTTTAATTTTTAATTTTATAAATACAGTTAACATTAAAATATGTATATTAATTACACTATTACAATAAAAATAATAAAATTTATTAGATATGTATGTCATGGTTATTTTATTTGTCGTGTGGTTTTTTTCGTTTGTCTCGTTAAAAAATCCAAAATGTATTTGCAATTTATTGATTGCTATTCGTATCTACCACCATGTGGCTACGCAATTAATGTGGACCGAAAGCTAAAAGGCATGTCGTCAAATAGCCCGGCGGCATGTGTGAACCGTCATTGATCGACGGATGTAAGCAACTTCGAGCCCAGTCGGTTGTGTGATGGGAATCATGAGATACCCCGCTAGAGGCAAATCACTGAAGCTTTTCCGTGATTGCTAGTCGCGGTAACAAAAATGCTCAAAACTCAAATAATATAATTCACGTATTTATCAATACATGTATGAACGCGTATCACCATTTCGGAAAGGTTGCATATAAAGAGAAGAAAGATCTTTAAAAAACCTACAAACTTTTTTCACTAAGTTTTAAATTTATAAATAAGTTCCATGTTTTATATTAATCTTTGACACATAAAAGTATCAGGAATATAATTATTATATCATCATTAATTATAACTAGTTAATTGTTACCATTAAATCTGAATATTTAATCATTTTATTTGAAATCATTAACAGAAATCAGCAGCTGTAATGAAAAAGAAAACGCTAACTGACTTTATGACTTAAAACGCTCTCCTAGCTTTATTTGTTTTATAGTCGAATAAAGTTGCTTCACATACAAGCTTCGGTAATTGTAAATCCTTTCTCCTTGGTTTAGTTAATTGCGTCGTCAGCGTTGACAACTCTACTTAACGCTAAGTAGTGTCGGTAGCATTCATTAAACGAAAGCAGTAAATAAAAGATGTTGAAAGCCAATCTCTTTTGATCAAACTTACAAAAGCAAAAGTTAAATTAGTGCTAATTGTAACAAGTTGCATATGAGTTAATTGTATATCAAGTTATCTTAGTTCAAAGATTTTGTACTCGACTGCGCGTATAACTCGTAATGCGTCTAATAGTCTTTGTGTGTATGTTTATTCCTTTGTGGCGCTTAAGTGACTAAATAGACGCGCAGGTCAATTTTTGTGATTCTTACAACAATCGATAGGTAATCTTGCAAGTATTACTCAAGATATCACTGAAATTATAAGACTGATAAATAAGGTAATCAAAATTCATTGTGGCAACAACCAGGCGCCAAAAAAAGATATTCTATGAACTAAGTATTTTAAATGAATGGGTATATTATCATTTTTCATTTCGAATGATCATTTAAAATTCATCACGATTAAAAGTCGATAATCAACCATTTTTAAAATATCAATATTCATATTACGTAATATTTTAGTCTTATTCTGATTTATTCGTCGGTCACAGTAGTCATAGTATGTAAGTGCTGTTTGCTCTTTAGCTATTTTTTTTCTTTAATCTTGTAAAAAACAAGACGACTAATGTATAACTGATGATATAAAAGCCTAGGGCGTTACTGTTGTCCATGGGCAGAGATAAGGGACATATATGTATGCTTGAAGGTTATTATTAAAGCTTTTTGTTTAATTTATGCTGTCATCTGTTAAATCTGATGTTCAGTTAGTCACAAACAAATGTTTTTAGTGGTATCATAATATATCTTCTAGGTATTATTATGATACTAACATTTCAAGGGAACATGTTGATATTATTAGACACTACCATAATTTTAATTAACACACGATTATATCGTGTGTTAATTATATCGTGTGTTACCTATGGTAGAAGCGTATTAAATGAAGTTGTGTTACAGTGGCCTAATTAATATAAACTTTATACGTAGGTATGCAGCTCGATTATAATAACAATGACGCATAATGTTTATATTTTTAACTACTACGTACATATTACGTACACACACATACTACGTACATTAAGCGCTTTTAGCCCGGCGACTTATATCAATCCTAGTGATCGCAGCAGCGGGTGCGTCAGTAGTTGAATTGGCGACAGCTAGTGGCAAAGATTTCTTGAGCGCTTCCGTGTTTTGGAGGGCACGCAAAAGGGCCGGTCCCGGTTGTAATCATTAGGTAACAGAGTGAGTGTCATCATAATTTTTTTTTTTATCTTTTATTTTACCTGTCATACTTGTTTTGTTTTGTTATCTTTCGTTATTTGGTACTTTATTTAGTTAGTTTATTTGTTGGTATGTTTATTTCTTTTCTTTATGTTGCTCACAATACCGCCATCGCTGATATCTGAATTGACCAAAGGTTGACTGGTAGAGAATGCTATTAGCATTAAGTCCGCCTTTTGTACCACATTGTTCTGGTATAATAAAGTTTAAATAAATAAAAATAAATAACAGTCGTTAAACCATATGGGGGAATTTCGGGCGGCATTAACAGTTCCGACACTCGGGTTGGTTGTCGGGTTGGTGGTCGGGTTGGTCGGGTTGGACACTGGACTGATGGAGGGGTTAGTAGCCTAGTTAGGAGTACTCCATCAAGCTGCTCCATACTGGCCTCTTCGGTTATAAGGAGAGACCCCTTGCTCTCTAGTGGACTATGAATGGGTTGAAGTCATATTCAATTGTGTGTTGTGTGTCATAATTATCGTGGAAATCGAATATACATATGTAACTAATTTTGGCTTATTTTATAAAGAGCCGAATTATTTATCTCGCACGTGTTTATCATAGTAAAAGTTGTTTACAGCTTGAAGATGCTTAGAAAAACAATGTGATTTGTAAATTTCGCGCCATCTAAGCCTTTGCGACCAATACGTGAGTTAATTTACATATTCTTTGCTCAAGAGAGAGTTCAAGATCTTTTTAAACGCGAGACGCTTTTACGTGGCACTAAAGCATTTTCACAGTACGTAATTTTTCACGTAAAAGTTGCACTGTCAGCGAAAGCTTAGAGAAAATTTTGTGACTTATGTCCATTCTTTTCCGTCGAAACGTGTTGGCCCGTATAGTTACTACAAGTGTCCAAAGAGTTATGGAAGTTTCATGTTAACCTACACCGAATAATATTCATCAAAATCTGACTTCAAAACGCAACTGTAAACCAAAATATATCAGATTTTCTTTTGGTTAAATTAGTCATTTTTCGGTCAAGGACTAATAATGTATACATGTAAATAAGTTGATGTGTCTGTCTGTGATTTCAAAATAAGTATTTTTAAGTGCTTAGAGTTATTTACAGTAAAGCCAAAAGTTTTATTTTTATTTTTTGTCTGTTTTTAATTTTAATGAGACTTTTACTGGAAGATAGAGAAGTTCATAAGGCAAGATAAGTTATCTATTTCGGAATTCCTACAGGACTGGGAGTTACGCAGGAAAACACTCCCACGCGAATAAGGTAGCGGTCACAGCTAATTAGGTAATAGGGTAGGTATTTCTCCTCGATAACACCCCTCGTATCAATAACCAGGCCGTTACACTCATTAATTGCACACAAAAAAGTAATTGCACGTATTACGTTGCTTTGCTTTCACAATATATTATATTATCTATGTAATATTTTATTTTTAGCACAGTAGTCTTATCAATATAACCCGATAAGCCATTCATAATTTACAATTAGGGATTTGAAAATTGGAGTGATAAAAATATTATGCTACTATAAGTAGCCGTACCCATTTGTTGTAATTTTATCTTACTTTACAAAGATAGAAAAATATAACGCTTCACAAAAATAAAAACTTAGTATTATTGTGAATACCAAAGTAATACTTTTTAGCCAACAATAATGTAGGAAACTCCTAAAGAGATTTATGTTTCATAGAATTAAGCTTATTTACTTTGTTTTAGTGACCTCTTGTTCCCAAAGGTTGTTTTGGCGGAAAAGGAAGCTCTTAAGTCTTAAGATGTATGGTTGTTGTTGTAAATTAAGGAGCAACACACCTGTGACCGAATTATAACGAGACTCTTACTCACAACTACCAACTGGACTATCACAAACAATAACTAACAGGACTAACTTCCACTAACCGTCCCTGTTCCAGTCCTCATACTTACTAACAAACTAACCAGCTAATGTTCTAACACCGTCTCCAAACTGAACTAACTATCCCAGTCCCCATTTGAGCCTTGTTCTAAGTCGGTCACAGTTGTCATGGGCGGCAGCGGAAGGTGGTGCTGCATGCTCGTTTGCTACCTTAATTCCATAAAAAAGTCACTCCAAAGGGATTGAAATCACACAAATCGCGTTACAAATATTAATGTGTATTTGATAAGATAAGACTTGCGTGGACGTTGCATGGCAGCATAGGTGGACTCTGAGCTATAATCATTTGAAGCAATGCAAATATAGGAGTGTTCTTGTCTTTGTGTGTTGTTCATGGCACCCACGACTCACGGAATTCTAGTGTGGGGCTGTGAGTGGGTTGTCACCGTCCTCGCCTTGTTTCGCAGAACCTATGACTCCAAAACCAACCACTTAGCTTCAATGGCGTTGGTCAGGGGATCTGGAATCTTAATATATACGCTTTTGTACCTAAACATAGTCGAAATAATAATATGTTTATACAGAATTTTCTAAACTGTTACAATGTGGGTGTTTCAAGTCAAGAATGAATAGGCTTCTAAGTTAGTGCGCTTTACCACTCAATATTACAATCCTGCTTACCATCAGATGGGATTTTAGTGAAGCATTAACTAATATGTAAATAATACAAAATATTAGTGAAAATGATATCCAAATAGGTCAAGCCGTATCTACATAGATACGTAGTCATTTTCATCTATGTAGATACGATGTATATGAACGTATGTACGTTCACATACATCGTACCTATGTACGAAAAATTTCTGGAACTTGAATCGCGATGGCTGGGAAGATGTTGGTATGTAGAGCGACACAAGTTTCGCTAACCTCTCCTATAAGATTTCAAACATTTCGCAATGCACTGCAGCAGTAATTCCAATTAAATGAGTTTAATTAAATTGTTGCCAGACACTGGAAATACCTGTGGGATATCGTTGAGAGTCTGGATCAATCCCGGCTTCGTTATTGTTATCTACACCTAAATAAATAATAATACAGTCAGTATTATATTGTAATAAAGTAATAAATTAATACTCGGAGGCAGCGTCACTACTAACTGGACTACCTATTTTGGTATTTGATATGGACATTTAACTATAAGAATAACTAAATGTTTTCTAGTCTTACTTTCTTCTCTTCTTATCAGTTCTTTTTTTTTTTTTTTTTCTTCATCCTCTTGGTGGACAACGCAACCGCACTTAGCCTGGGTGTTGGACTATGTACTGTATCCCTCACATTTTAAGAATAGACCCGTTCCCAGCAGTGGGACAGTTATGCATACTGCATTTATATGCAGTATTACATATAAGCAACGTATATTTTTCACCAGTTAAAAATCCGAAATCTTATAATTAAAAAAAAAGCGACACTGGACGTACTATACGTTATTATTATTCAATACTTACTAGAATTTTCTTCGAGATTCTAAGATATTGATTGTCCCACGGTCCCATCGACGTCAACAAGACACTAGCCACAAGGCCAAAACGCCCACATCCGAGCCAATTAATGTAATGTAGTCCTGCTGTTTCCCGTCGAATGTCCAGCCTTTATAGGGGCTACGTGATAATACTAGCTGTGAAAAACCGATACCAAATCTTACGCTGTTTTAGTACCTAGGCTATAAAACTTTTTTCTACATAATATAAACATTCTACTTTAATCCTATCAAGTTCTTTAGGCATTTGATCATAAAATTCATTAATAGTTTTAGGAATCTCTATTAAATAGCAGCGTGCTTGTTTTTATTTTAAATAAAATTATGAGTATGAATGTGTATGTATTGTCATGTAGGTATATGTTCTATATTCCATAACATTGTAGTCATATAATGAAACATTTAGTTTCATAGGGACTGCTTTTTGTGGTAGAGTTTAAATTAAAAAAAAATGCAATAAATTTTGAAGCTTTTAATGAATTTAGCGCTTTCTAGTTTATATTTAAAAAAAGGGAATATTTTTTGTAGCTTTTCATGTTTCTCTGACAAAAATAGCTCTTTCTAAAAATAACAGACCCAATCAGACCCGACAAAGATTTTTATTGTTATAAGATTTGGGCATTAACATTGAGGATCGTCGATAATAGCTATTCGAATATAAATGATCTTCATAAATGCAAGACAAACGTATAAACGCGACTTGCGGTAATCCTACATAGCGAAGATGGATTTTCTCAGTTAGATAAATAAACGCCCACACTCTCAAATCCCTTCACTATGATTTTATGTAACGAACTTGGCTTGGGCAAACAACATTGATGTCGAATTTTCTGTTGCGGCTGAGAAACGATAGGGTATAAAGTGTTTTTAATTTCGCTTTTACGTTGCCTTATTGTTAATACTATAATTACTAGACATGTAAAATTTGTCAATTAATTAAATTCACTATAAGTATTTTCTTTTTAGTTCCATTACAGGATATTTTCTTAACTAAATTGTACCGCTAGTGTAGCCGCGAGCGGTTTCTCGTAAGTGATACTTCAATTATTGCTGAATTCCTAACATAACGGATATTTACACCCTGTCGGTTTTTATAGCAGCGTAAAAGCTTTTAGTTTATTATTTTAAATATTCCCTCTATTCTTCTGTACACAAGCAAAGATGATTCAAAACTAATAGCCCAAAGTACGCTTCGGACGGCTCTATTATTATTATTTATGCAAGTGTTACCGCTGGCACTGGCAAAGCATACATATAACTCAGTCATTCTATAATACGCCAAGTCATTCTATAATAAGGAAATTGGGGTTATACATACATTAACACGCTGCACTGTATGTCAATCTTACAAACTGCGCTCCGCCAACTTGTCAAAGTCTATTTTATTATTATTAGAGTATTGAATAAATATTTTTTAGCTCATGCCAACAAATAAGTCTTAAATAAAACATTGAGGGTGTGACCCTACGCTGAGAAGAATTCGCCTTATAACCTGTCTGTTCCAATGATTGGCGTTCTTCAGGTGTACCAATGTATATACAAATATTTCCAAGTAATCTGATTAGCAAAAGTTACTTACAAGTAAGTAAGTAAAGTTCTGATATTATTTGCTTGAATTCAAAAGGGTTGTAGGTAAGTCTTACCAAGTTGCTTGATAAGTTCATAGGTTGAACATGAACATACTTAACTACTAACTAACTACTAAGTACTTAACATGAACGTACTTTGATGTTTGAGTTTACGTTGTTAGCTTACCTAGTACGTTCTGCCAGGGACACTGTCCCAGTGGCTGGCTGAACTATCGCACGTCCCTCGAGTCTAAGTTTCACAAACTCTATTGGTTCTAACTATTATGTAACATTTGAACATAGGTAATTGTTTTATCAAAACAAAAACGTTATGTTTTGAGATGTTAGGGGTTCTTGATGACCATACCCTGCCTGCGAAACGAGGGGTCCTGGGTTCGATTCCCAGCCGGGGCAGATATTTATGTGTCAAATAAATATATGTACCCGAAAACAAACACCCATGGGTGTTAGTGATGTGTTATTTGTGTTGAGCATGCCACCCGCGACACAAGGAATCCTAGTGCGGAGATATGAGCGTGTTAGTTTATCCGTGTAGAGTATAACCGCCGTTTTCTACTATAATCTTTCGATCCACAGTCTTTGGATAACTTAGTAGGTTAAATAATAACAATTAACGCTTTAATGTTGTGACGCTTTTACGGTTGCTAGGTAACTGACCGGCCGGATTATGGATAGATGAGAGTGGCCTTCAGTGCGTTCACTGTTATGACGTATCTAGGTATTAGCTGGCGCGTGGCGCAGCCTCATCATCAGCTATAGCTATTACATAATATTATTTGCATTTAAATTGTACATCATGATCGAAATAAATAATATAATTGTAATATGTCATTCTTCTAATTGAATAAATAAAACTTCGTAAACTGTAAATCTTAATCAAATTCTTAAGAGGAATAAAAAAGATCTTAAACAATAAAGAGTCAAAAAGTATAACTATACGTATAGGTAATTATGTACTAAATAAATGTAACCATAAGGATTTTGCTAGATACATAATAAATAGTACCTAATGTTCCTAATTCAACATGGTTAATTATCAAAATCGTGTTTATATTTTAACATGATATTGCACGATTCGATAAACAACTTCGCTCTAATTTTGTCTTAACATACTTTACGTGATGTGAAAGCTGAATCAACGCGTTAGATTCGAGCTGAAACATTACTTAATCCACAAAATAAACTTTAAAACGATTTATCCATAAACAAATCTCACGAGGCGCTAATAGGTAAGTTAATATTTGTAGATTAAAGCAACCTATATGTAGTACACGCCTATGGTATCTTTTCTCGTTAGTGTTGGCACTTGGCAATACTTATCATCATACTTGTCGTACTTTTAAATAGGTAATCTTGGAAATATTTATGTTTTAAGTATTACATACGCTGCGGATCACGTAAAAATACGCCGTGTTTTTTTCATTATAAAATTACGATCGCCGCAGCGAACGGGTTAAGGCAGCAAACGAACATGCAGAACCACCATTCAGCTGCCGCCTGACAACTGTGTCCGACCTAGAACAAGACGCAATGGTGGTCCGGTTAGAAGAAGGTGTTAGAACATTAGTTGGTTAGTATGTAGAGGCAAGTATGAGGACTGGGATGGCCCTAGATGCCGCATGCCGCATGATCGTCTAGGGACACCATTAGCAACAAATCAAACAGCAAACAAACGTTTTAACCCCACTGGGGTGACTGGTGGGGTGGGGTGGGGTGTATTTACATCACATTATATCTTTTTGGGAATTTTATGTGTCAGCCTGTATGTCTTTTACGTGCGATCTCTAACGGATATAGTATAAAAGTACACAGGAGGATAATTTGCACTGTTCCCCTGTTGTATGGTCGTACAGTGATCAATACATTCACATAAATTAAGACATCAATGGCATACCTGATACTAACATTCATGAATAAACATACAAATTTATATAAAAATTCTATAATAAAATATTGTCATGGCAATTGTGATATCTTATTAGGTGGGTGCGGGAGTAAATAGGGGTTGAAAAGTTGTTTGAAATTCCGTAGATTAAAGTACAGAAGGGACTGTTCATAACACCTCTTTTTGTTTTCTAGTATCAAAGTTTTTGAAAAATCTAACCTTATCCCTTTTGCATTTAGCTCTCTGAAAAGGAAAGGATGGAATAATATTTTTGGTTTAAAAATGACATACCCTTTAATTTCGTTCGTGCCTACACTCAAACCCTCACACACTGCCTTATTAAAAATGCAAAAGGTTTTTCTACTCGCAAATTAAACAAGCCTTACAATTTACTGATTCGCAATGTATTAAAATATAACTCAATGTCTCACGTCCCCTATGTTTTACATATGGCGTACAAAAAGGTGTCCTATCTGTTTTTACTTCGTCCAATCAAAAACAAATCAACCTATAAATACCGTTTATCGTACTTTCAATATACATACATACCCTGGGAAATTCTCGCGACCAATTGTGACAAATTTGTACAAAATGTTTCGAACAATTTGTTGAGTTTTTACTCAGGTACTACGACTTGCTCCGGATAATTTTTCGAATGTGTATTAGGTCTTACACCTGTTTGAATTTCATACAATTTGTAGAACAGTGTACGACTTTAATTTCGTAATTTAACGTTTTTGTAATATTTTAACTACATGCCAATTCTTATGAAATACATGCTTTGAAATTCACAAATAGATCCATATAATACCAAATCGTGACAGGAAGGTTCAGAAGCAACTTGGCTACAGGCCGTCAGGCCTGTAGCTAAGGATTAAAAATGTGTCGAAGCCTCGAAGCGAAGCAGTTTAAACTATCTACGAGGCGTAACTTAAAAATGTTCCTATAAGAAAATATCAAGGTACGACTTTACGATTCGTTACTGGTAACTCATAAACGATCGGTTTAACGATTTGTAAAATAAAGGAACCGGGAATCAGATAATAATAAATTAATAAAACGCACAATTCAATTTGCCATACTAAGCATGGATAAGGCGGAATATTTTCTAACAGCCGCGCCGCCACGCCGTCCAGTATTGATGGATGCTAGTACTTGTGGCTCGGACAGAATTAATCTTCACTCCGCGTCAAAACCACGTACAGCATTTTCCATTTTAAAACTAATAACAAACTTTCTCCGGATAAAAGATAAATGGAGAATGTAACTACGCTATTTGTGGAAGTGCAGTAAATACAAAATAATTTAGCCTTACAATCAATACTTATTAGGACAAAATTAAATAGCCAAACATTAAAATTTTTGTTAGATGGCTTCGAATACTTCTTTCATTTTTTACATAATATATGTACCTACAACATCAGTGTACAAATCTCCAGTTTGAAGAAATTGGCTTTAATGTATTTTACTTTGTTTCCTATGTCATACTACCATTATCAACTAGTGATAGTATCTAGTAGAGCCTACTAGTATCTACTAGAGTACTAGGTCGGCCACAGTTGTCATGGGCGGCAGCGGAAGGGTGGTGCTGCGTGCTCGTTTGCTACCTCAATACCATAAAAAAGTGTAATTTTATCGAATAGGTACAAAATGACTACATACTATCAATGTAAAAAAACAAAACTGTAAACGCTTTATCCAATTGAAAAGTGGTAATTGGAACCTGAAAGTTTAGTAAAACATGTTGGAAATAGAATTGTTGACGAACAGGCGTCAGCGATCAATACCGAGGCAGTATGCTCAGCTGTTGAAACGCAAATGGTTTCCAAATAAATAAAACTCAATTAATCGTATTCGCAACGAACAATGTTAACGTGTACTATGCTCGGCAACTATTAACTATAGTCTAGTTTAACGACCCGGTAGCTTAGTTTGTGGCCCTGCCTGCGAAGCGAGGGGACCCGGTTTCGATTCTCGACCGGAGCAGATGTGACGACGGGTTGAGAGCTAGCTCTTTCTTTCTTCGTTCCTTCTTGGCCGGCCACACATTTGTATAAATAATGTATTAATGGCCTAAAATGACGCAGGTATTAGTTTCATCTATGTCACAACTTTTAAATTTCAAATCTTAGAGGAGAAAAATAAACTATGTCATAAAACTAACACCCATTGATATGCAAAACTAAACAAGTACAACAGTAGGAACTTCCATTTAGAACTAGTACGAATATATAGTAGAGATACATAATATATTATAACTGTACGTTTGGCTGAGCGCGTTACTATGATGACAATGTAATTGTAATTACATATTCCGCTATTGCCAGTGTTTGTCTAACAAGTTGGTTACCGAATTTAATACTTAGAATTTGAATAGAAATTAATTCAAGTAGGTAAATATATAAGCTAACAGATAGAACTAAAAGACATGAACTATTTAGTTCATGTCTTTTACGAGAATTTTCTCGTAAGCTAACCCCTCTCTGTTATGGCCAAGGCCTCTTAGAGAGGAGGCCACGGTGTTTTCTTTTGTCAGACAAGACATACTGAGACCGAGAAGTGAAAGTAAAAATAAAAAGACTAAAAATAAGCTTTTATCGTACCCACCTTCCGACTTTAACGTCAAACCCTAATCGAATTTAAAAATCCTACTTCTAAAACCAGATAGGGTTACGTCGTTTCAACGACCTTTTGTGTAGTCAAGCCATATTGAGAGTGAGTGAATTTTATAGACAAGATAATAAAGAATTAAAACGTAACCTAACTACGTAATCATTATGTGACTTACTTACATTATGAACCCCCCGACTAAGAAAATATTTAATGATGATGCTCATGACCATCAAATCAGCTGATGATCATGAAACGCCTGAACAGATCTCTATAAATTATAACTAGGAACCATGTCGACACGTCAGCTTTCAAATAAAAAAAACGCATCTAATTCGGTCTACTCGTTTAGGAGCTACGATGTCATACATAAACACAGAGACACGACTTCCTCCGTCCTTCCTTTTGCGTCGGGGGTTAAAAATAGCGCTCTAGAATTCTAGATAGTACCTAAACACAATAATTATACCTATTTGATACTCAACTTGACAGTGTGAATAAAAATTATAACGTTATTAAAAAGAAACAACGTCGTTAAATTCGTTACGTCGTCAGTCGGAATCGGAAGCGAGCTCTCGTCGGCGACGGCTCTTGACAAAGGACCTACGAATGGTCCGAAACTAGTCGGGCGAATCCAATAAGTATAAAACGTGAGGTAAGCCGCGATATACACGTTAAAACGTGGTTAAATCTTTTAACGAAAGTAGTTCTATCATCCATTTAAAATTGCGAAAGGTCCTTTAAAATAGGAAAATATTATCTAATATCGAACTTCTATACAAGCCCTCGAGAAATATTTTTAACGCTTAATGGCATCGAAGCGTTCGAACTAGAGTATGTCTAATGGAGGACACTGAAGAATACTGGACAGCTATTTAAACAACTGCACTTTACCAACAAGACTTTTTATACTCAAAACGGGTAAAGTTTAAATCTTGTCGGCGAACTTTGCACATTATGTGAATGTGTTGTCAAATAATATCGAACATTTACTGTGAACATTTTGTGGGTAAGATAACAAAAAAAACTGTAAAATAAATAAACGCTTACACACTCATACACCCCTACCGCACTAGGATTCTCTGTGTCGCGAGTGGCATGGACTACGTTAATAAGACCTAGAATAAACATTTATCTGACAAATGTCTGGGCCGAGAACCAAACCCGGGACCCCAAATCCAAAGTAATATTATATTTTTTATGCTTAGGTGAGCTTAGGTGAACAAGCTTTTGAAACACATGCGTACTGCAGCAAAAGTTTCTTTCGGAACTAGCTGCATTTTGACTGCGAAGTATTGTCTACACTCTACACTATTGATTTGAACAGTAAAATGTATCGATTCAAACTAAGCATTTCAAATGCCCAGGCACGATATGATTCCGAATTATAAGGATATTATGGAAACATGCATTTATCGTTGTGGTGTGGTTGTGATACGTGAATACGCACTAATGGAAAATTGTGATTTCGCTTTGATATCGACTCAAACGGAACTGCCAATGAGATCTGGCGTCATTAAGCTTTTTATTGAATGAGAGCCCCAAGCCCCATTGATCTAGGTGGGCTGAACCAGCATTCAATTCGCACAAGGGACGGCTAATGGAAAAGTTTCTCAGACCATTCCGTGCTTCTGAAAACAAAGTCACATGTCACTCCAACAGCTACTATCGATAGCAGTCGTTGTGCCACATCGGAGTTTCACGAATGACATAAATATTTGGCAGTTGGCAAGTTGGCAGTTTGACAGTTGGGTTCATCACTAACACTACCAATCTACACTGGAGCAGCGTGGTGTTACGTTCCAGGATTCGACAAATACGAGAAAATTGATCCTGCAATTGGACCCAGAATATCTTCTTTGGTTTGTAAGCGTTTTATTGGTACCTTGAAAGGTCGTTATGAAATCAATGTGGCTTATAATCGATTCTTAGGCGGTCCATGTCAATTACAATAATCCACGACAGTGAAAGACCTTTCGGACTCCGGTGCGTGCGTTAGCACTCATTGGACCGCTTAATCTGGTTTGTGTATGCAAATAAGGCTCTGATTTATGGTGAATATATGGAAATGGAAAAAATGGGCGGATGAATTCACAATGAATCCCACCCTGAGTACGTTGCGACCTGTGGCTTAGCAGTGACCCTGCTGCAGACGGATCGCGGATTCAACTGGTCAAGGGCTAATTTATAAATAAATTTTTTCTATGTTTTTAATAGCCGATAGATGAGCAGACATGATAGAAAGTCCGCAATTATTCTTTTATTTAGCAATTCTGGCATGATGACACATCTTTGTCAGGAGTAGGTAGCTATTTGAATGAAAATATACACTAAACAGAATAATTGGATGTAAAATCTTACAAATGGTCTCTCCGGCTAACTACGAAACGGAAGATATATTATTTTGTAATACAAACGTGAATATTTGGATCTTATTAGTATTACATACTTACGAAAAAAATGTAGGTATACAAAGATTTCCGTAGGTCCGACAAAGGGTGTCGTAATCGTAAGATCGCATGTTTATTTCCATTGCTAGCAATATCTTCGTTAAAATGTCAACAAGGTCTGTTGGGGGTAACCATTCTATTGCCCTTGCCCTCGAAAGTAAAATTTGCTATATAGCTATTAGCTATTCCGAGGGGTTCCACTAGTTAGGTGGAGATGGTTCCACTTACTTCTTAAAAAGGAGCTTACGCTTAATGCAGCCGCTGTTGTTTACTTTAACGAGTAATACACAACAGTCAGGTTTAATTTAATACATATTTATATATCTATACCTATAATAATAAATACAAAATCTTACGCTACGCACTAGCTCGGAAAAATAACTAGACGAACGGGTGAAATACGACGTTTCGTTTCTCGATACCGCGTACCGTTCGCAGCATTAATTCGTTTACTCTGATACTCTTAACGCTTCATATTTTTTTCTATATTGTTATTTGTTTGTTGATGTCAGTAAATTGTAGATTTTTTTTGTATCAACGTAAATAAGGCATAATTATTTTTTCATGTTTCAACTCATTTTTGAGACTTTTTTTTTCGTTCCATAAATAAGAAACAAAGCCATTTGATGCAATAATTGCGTAAATGTTTACTTAGCCGAGTTTAGATCCTTAGTATTAAAAGTACATTAGCTATAGCCCTAATTGTTGCCGTGTCAACAAAATCTTTGAGTAATTACCACATGTGTGTATATTTGTTTAAAAATCGCAAATATAGCCCAAATTCAATACAAATATCAAGTTCGCAAATTAGGTAACTTTATATCTCTGTTTGCTGATCCCAAGATTCGGGAACGTTATTGTAAACACGCCTAGATTTAAACCACCAAACATGAAAATGGGAGCGGGAAGCACATGCGCTCACGATTATTATTGACTTGTTTATATTAGAAGAGATTATTTAATATATGTGATATTTGTACAAGCTTAGCCGAACGAACGACGCTGCGGCGTGAAAACGCGCCTTAGAATAATAAGCTTCAACTTTTATTTATTCGACTTCAAAATAAAATCGTGGGAATGAGTGCGGTCTGTGAATTTCTAAATATAATTTTGTCTACTCATATCAGGAGGAGGTGAGGTGGGGCGAGGAGAGGTTAGGTGAGGTGAGCTAAGAAGAGGAATAGAGAGGTGAGGAGATGAGATGAGGGAGTTGTAGCTGAAGAAATTTTCCAATTAATAAATGTTTAAACACATATGAAAGCAACGCATCGTATCATTGTTTATTTCTACCTACTTTAAGCATTATGTATACTTTAAAATCTAAGTTTATATTAAAAAAAAATTGAGAAATAATTCTTTATAATTTAGACTAAAACATATTATATAAAAAAAGTGCAATGAAAACCTATTAAAACACGTTTTCCTCAATGGCAATGCTTTGTACCGCGTATAAGGATATGTACGGGCGTCCATGTTTAATTATTTTATTCATTGCTGTAGATATACAGTCGATGACAATACCTATACAGTCTATCAGGCGAACCACTTGTACATTTACCACCACCCATGCACACTCAAGAAGATTCCGGTATAGGTATATATAGTTGGCCCAGAAGGAAGGTTTCAGCCAGGCAGGTAAAACTCTACATTCACAATTTACTAATCACATCAAGATTAAAACAAGCAACAAAGTAACGCGGGAAATAACCTCGTCCGTTATTCGGCAGGGTGCACGAGCACTCAAACAGGCTTAGCTTAATTTGCTAGCGATTAACATATAAACGTGTAGCTGCTTATAGTCCGGCAGCTCACGTCGACCCTAAGTGATCTTCCGAATTATGCTACTATAGAAGCTATAGTAGCTTATTTCGGAATTTCATCTATATTATAGATGACCGTTAGTGGCATAGATTTCATGAGCGCTTCCGTGCTTCACAAGGCATGTAAAGTCCTAGGTGTTATTGTAATATACCAGGAGGCGTATTTCTTGCGTTGGCCATTAATTCCTCATCCGAACCGGAGTGAAACAGGGTGGCCAAAAGCTTAAAGCCACATTCGCTGCGGCAATCGTAAATTTCTATGGAAAAAAACACTATGTATACCGTATAAGTGCTCTCTAGCGAACGTATTAAATTCTTAGTTGTGACTTGTGAGGAGAGTACCCGTATCATAAAGGTAGGTACCCTTAATCCCAGTCATGTCAACAACTATATAGAACCAGGTTTACACATCGTATGTCCACGAAAAGGGTTTTATGCGGTACTCCCGCGTAAGCCAAGGTCTTCCGCAGAGAGGCCAGATATCTTCTGAAATAAATTTATTTTAACCGTAAAAAAGATCAGTGTCCTTCAAAATACAATGTCAAGGAAACACGAGGACGTAAATAATGATATGTCATTTCCGACACAATAACCTTTCATATCGAGTAACCACTCAGTGAGTGACAATAAACAGCCTGGAACAAACTACAAAGACATTCATCAATCATTCAGATACAGTGTAGAGATAAATTGTCGACTACTCGTTCGGAAACGTTTGTGATAATACAGAGTTGAGTTCGACCACGGTGATACAGTGGTTCGACTATTATGTTTATTTATTACGGTTCGATTACTAGGTCTATTGTTTAGCAGCTTTTAACTCGCGTATGATAACGAAACAACCTTGAGCGTGGTCTGCAGTCAGATGGCTATCTGCTATAGGCAAGGGTATGGTAGTAGTAGTTAATAGGTAGTAGAGTTCGCCCGGGGTAGTAATATCGCCCGCCACGGTACTTAATAATCCTGAAATTAATTTTATCACTTCCTGAATATAGCTTCACTTCCAATATAAGATATAGCGTAAATTATTATTATATGTATTATGTAATGACCGCCTTTAATAATTATATTCATGGTATTCATGATATTCCATGGGCTAAAGAAGCTTTTTTTGTATGATTATTTTTCTCACTGAAACGAAGGTACCACAAATTCTCTATCATAGTGCGCGTAGCCGCGAGAATTCGTTTGAAATTCCAAACTTACAGTATCAGTTTACTTTCCATATCAGTTTGCCATTAAGGGCGATAGTGACATAAATCAAAATTTAAGGCTGTCTTTGTTTCCACAAGAGCCAACAACCGTTGTTGTATCCTCTTACTTGATGGCAGACCGAGATTGTGTTATTTATGATGTCAGACGCTTGTTTGGACGACCCTTATATATTTTTCGCCGCAGTCCATTGTTTTAGTTGACGCGATAGTTCATAACGAGTGATGGATGGCATACGAAATGGTCACTCTAAAGTAACTAAGTGTAAAAGAAATATCTATTTCGTCGTTTTGAATAAAGTTACAAAAACACTTTCTTTGTTATTTTGTTTCTCTCTCCCTTCTCAGTCAATTACGCTGATGATGCCTTGGATGTTACGGTCTTTGGGCGATGGTGACCACTTACTATTCGGTAGGTCGTTTGCTGCTTTGTCGGTAATTAAAAAAAAATAGTAAGTGGCCAGTATTGCGATATTGTATCGTGTTATTTATTAACTTTTTTTACGGAATTAAGGTTAGTTTGATAGTAAGTACGAGGACTCGGACAGGAACTGTTAGTGATGGTTAGTCGTGTTAGTTGTTGTTAGTAATTGTTAAGTAAGAGTCTTGTTAAAATCCGGTTACAGATGCGTTGCTACCCTTGAGGACTGAAATGGTCGCCTCCTAAAAAAGTGTTGCCGTCTTCACACCTTTCTAACCGGAACACAATTGCTGTCAAAACAATTATTACACGGTAGAAAGGTTACCCACTCATCTGTGACGCCGTCCCGTATCAGGACGCGCGCATCTGTGTGCCCCGAATCGGGACGCGTCAAGGACACGGGATAATTATGGAAAAATTACGTTTTCTCGGAATCTAATTGGAATTTTGTAAAAGTTAGAAATTAGAATTCTAGTCATGAAAAGAAGAAAAATTAATATAGTCGATTGTAATTATGTAGTCAAAGCATACACAATCTCAATAGGATTATAAGCATCTATGGGTGTTCGAGAATTCAGATCGTATCTCGGGTTGCTACGAAATTTCCAAATTAGTGGGGAGACAAATTGGCTATTCATTTGTTCGCAATCTCAATTGGTATCCTAATGAGGATATTATCATTATAATTTCATTAGTCCGGTCGAGTTTCAAATGGACTTGGCTAAGGTTCCTTAATAAAAATAAAAAATATTTTTTCTACTTTATCGATGATAGCTTTTCTGGTACTAATGTTCATGAGCAATTTTAACCTCTGGCTGTAAGAAAATTATAAAATGCCTACTAAAAAGCTTTAATGTGCCGTGTCGTATTGTAGTACATTTAGAATACTGGCAATCGATAAATGTGATACTAATAAAATTATTATTTTGGACAACAAGAAATTTTCAGTTACCCTACGTGTTCAAATGATTTTTACAATTGATATGATAGTAATATTTTTGTAAGAAAGGAGATTTAGTACATCCTATTACGTACTTATCAGTGCGCTGATTGAAAGGGTGGAATCGGTTAGAATTTGGAAACGAAAAATCGTTGTTGCTGATTCTATTTATTTTTACATTCTTCCCAATAAAAGTAAAGTTTAACAAATCTCAGTTTTTCCGCACTATGAAGTGTTTTATTCACAGTATTGTATCTTAACGCTCGTAGCGTAAAAACAAAATGTAAAAAGAGCTTCATGAAGCGAGATTGGTTTTGCTTGATAATGATAAATATTGCTGATGAAATGCGGTGCTTTTGAATTTTTTACACCCACAGCCCTTAGTAATCAGAGTACCAACCAAAAGCAGAGAAGCAATGCCCGATGAGATATTACAATATTTACGAGTAAAACGTGAAATTCGAATACTCTGTAAAGATATTACAAATCCTAGATCCTTATTGAAAATTGAAAATCAAATGATTTTCAGTGTTCAAAGTGATCGATTAGACTTACGTAGGTACTAAAAGAAGCTTGAAGGTTAATACAGTTTGGTATTCGATATTAAAGTTATTGCTAAGAAGCGCTAATCTGCGGAAATATTTTGATACTAAATTAGTATAATTTACTTCGCAACAATCCGCAAGCACAATAAGTAAAATTAGCACAAAGATTGTTACAAAGTATCATCATCGCAAATCTATTTTAATGTACAGGCCATAGTCCACTACACTGGCCAAGAGGGGATTGTCAGACCTTACACACTTTTGACACTTTTAAGAATATTGTGGAGAACTCTTAGCTGCGAAGGTTTTTTAAGTAAGTAACCTCTAACTAAGTTTTCCGTCCAACTGATGGTAAGTGGTCACATGGGCGATAAGTCAATGCGGCCAAGCAAGAAGACAGAGAGAAAGCATCTTCTTTTGTACTAGAAACAAATCTGGCATACAAATTTATTATTAAACGTAAAAGTGTCAACACAGACCCAAAAGGCGTTTCTAAGGCAGTAAATCTGTCTGTGATCTTGTTGCTCCCGTAGGAGACACTTAATTTGTTATTCTTTCACATTTTCTAGTAGCCTCAAGCCTAATCGTAAATCCTTCTATATTTCATGTTTTCTTTGTTTTTATACCTGTATAACGAAATGGGACTTTGGGCATAACTTTGAAGCCAGATAGTGATCCTACCAGCCGAGGGAGTGTCTCGGTTGTTAATAATTACTGGTTCTTAGATCTCGATTCGTAGTTTTTTGTTATTAACAAGCTGTGTCTGCGACTTCGTTCGCGTGTGATTATTTCCCGCGTAAATCCCGATCCCGTGGGAATTCCAGGATAAAATCAGTTAATTCCCAATAAAATTGGTTCAGCCGTTCCAGAGATTAGCCAGGACAAACAAAAAAAGATTTTAGAAAACACATATTTTTTTTAAGTTCCCTTTTCATCATCATCATCATCACAACCCATAACTGTCCCACTGCTGGGCACGGGTAGTTTCCTTTTAGCATCATCTAAATAACTACTTCTTACCTACTAAGTCCAAGACAGTTTACAATATGGCCATGAAATCCAACCCAGCTTTATGTGTTTACGTATGCGCA
This sequence comes from Ochlodes sylvanus, assembly GCA_905404295.2. Classification (NCBI taxonomy): domain Eukaryota; kingdom Metazoa; phylum Arthropoda; class Insecta; order Lepidoptera; family Hesperiidae; genus Ochlodes; species Ochlodes sylvanus. The sequence continues at coordinate 11,058,518 of FR990131.1, forward strand.
TGAAAAATTAGTACCTTCGATTCATTTAATCATATAGTCCTTAAATTGTCGATGGCAGCCACATTCCAACAGATAAGCATCATGACTACGGGTCGAAGGACTGGAATTAATAATTTCCTGCGTCGGTATTCCCGTTCAAATGCCGTATGCAAATATGTGCTGAAGGTGTCATTAAGTCAACAGTGAATAGGCCTTTACTAAGTGATTAGACTTTACCACCCAGTTACCCATCAAGTAAGATGAAGTCAAGCGTTCACTACACATCAATCACAACACAATCTATACATCGACACAGCACATAAATAATATTGATGTGTCTGTCTGTGATTTCAAAATAACTGTGTTTTCTCAAGCGATTGTAGTTATTTCATCACAACCCATAACTGTCCCACTGCTGCGTACTGGTCTCCTCTCATAGTGTGAGGGGTACAGGCCATAGTCCTTTGTGTGGGTCAAAGATGTGTACCTTTGAGAACATTATAGAAAATTGGAGAACTCTCATGTGTGCAGGTTCCCTCACGATGTTTTCCTTCACCGAAGCAAGTGATAATTAAATTCTAATAGTTACGCACATAATTTTTGAAAAGTAGAGGTGCTTGCGGTGTTTTAACCAGCGCCCCGCGGTTCCTCAGTCCAACGTTCACCCACACGGCTAAACTTATAGCAACAGATAAATCAATTCCTATTCATAGTAAAGTTTATGTATATTTATAATATCAGCTGTATACAAACTTATTATCTTTTGTAATATAAGCCGCCCGAGCCGTCGGAATTTTTGATGAAATATTAGAATCGTTCCCATTTTGAGACAGCGGACACCGCGTTGAAGCTTACAAAACATACAAGATATGAAAGTTATAAGTAATATCTGATCCCGGACGGAATTTCTTTGATCTTTCCTTACCCTGCTGAAATTATGAATAGTTTTCTCTCCCCTTCTTCCTTCCCTGTTCTATTGGTGGTTGTTTATTTTTATTTTTTGATTGAATGAAGGCAGAAAACGAGCATGCAACTCTACCCTTCCGCTGCACTCCATGACAAACTCTGGTTGACACTGAACAAGACTCAAACGGGGACTAGGATAGTGTAGGAGACGGTGTTAGTTTGTTAGTAAGTATAAGGACTGGGACAGGGACTGTTAGTGATAGTTAACCCTGTTAGTGGCTGTTAGTAATAGCCCAATTGTTAGTAAGATAATTATTAAACAAAATAAAGATTAAGTTGAGTGGAGTATAAAATTAAGATAACTTACTTACTTAGGATGATGGTAAACAGTTCATTTTAATTAAAAATATAATGTTACTTAAAGTATGGGCTTCCTATAAGAAAATAAGATTTTATTTCAAAGGGCGAATCACTGAAGTTTATTAATATTTCATTTTTAGGTTCGTAATTCAAATAGCTTTCTGTTAAACAATTTCGTCGATAAATCTTCTTAACACACATTTTATTATACTTTACGATCTTTTTATGATAATGATAATGACGAAATATTTTTAGTGCGTTTATATAATTATATTTTTATGGCCGATAATGGCTGTCATGGCCGTTCGTTATATCTAAGGCAGTGGTATTCAAAGTTTCAATCACGAAGTCTTAGGGGTTTGCGATAAAATTAATATTAATTGACAACTCATGAGTCATTCTCATTCACATGATAGTAGTACTATCACTACATACCTAATTATAGTATTGTCGGAAGGTGTTAGGTAAGTAGAACCTCATCGTAGAAACTCATTTGGACATTGTTGCCTCATCCGGTATTTATTAGACATCGACAACGTTTTATGTGTAATAATACGTATTACAGACCCACTCTGCACTCTGTAATTACTTCACATTGACACAAAGTAATTGAACGTACCAATGTATATTGGAACGTACACATTTTAAACGTAATGTTACATCGCAAAAAGCTAGTACTTACTTAAATAAGTAGAGTCGCTACTTATTTAAGTGATCGTATTACTTATTTATTAACTGATTCTATTTCTTATGCATAACGGTAGATATAAAAATATTAGCTTTCTGCACTATTCCACAAAAACTTTAACAATGCCAAATTCCACACTGCCCCATTCGCGTAATTTTCACAAAAAGGCGTACAAAGTTTTTACTTCACGTATTTATAGATATCGTTGTGTAGTTTATTATAAGCAAACGACCCAACGAAACTCGTTCAGAATACATAACCAGTTTGTTTATTTTCGGAAAAGTTATCGCGCAAATTATATCTCAATTGAGAACAATTTACGTACGACGGTAGTAGGGCGGACTCCTATCTTATCACATTACGTAACATTCCCTACACGGTACTATAAATATACCAGCACCAAGTTACCAGCAATAAGTTCTAATGTAATGTAATGTTCTTGTCATCTACCAATACCAATATAATAATACTGTAACTGTTCATATCTTCTCTGTGTCATATCTGTACATAGAAGATATTAGAGAGAGAGAGAGAGAGAGAGAGAGAGAGAGTATTTTTGTAAACGTTGTTGATACTGTCTTTTTTTTTATTCTATGCGTTTCTTCGTGGTATTCTCAAATATGAACTCCCTGTTGTAATCATATATCGATGTTTTAGTTTTTATGAGCCTTAATTCCCGCCAATTTCAGAAACAGCCTAACCGATATCTTGCGATTTTGACTAATTTATATGAGGTTGGAGTTACATTTCGTGTTTGTTTTACTTTAAGCGGTTAACAAATAAAAAAAGTTATATCAATTTAAAGAATCTCATCTAAAATTTTTGTCCCGAAGCGAAGAGAGAGCGATTACCTACACGTAATAAGAGTATTATAGGTAAGCCAAGACACGTGATAAAATATAGCTCAGCTGGGATAACGGTAGGATATTTATATTTTTATCGTCGCTGCACAGTGCACACTCTGCACAGGCTTTCACCCTAAGATCTCCTCCCTCCAATCAAACAGGTGGGAGATACGTCAGAATTCCCAGAGTCTACCGAGCACAGATCCGACAGTTAGCTAATCTCGCCAACTTTGTCTGCGTCGCGTCAACTCTCAAATATCGTCAGACGCCGCTAGGGATTTGTGTCATAGAATATCTTTGCTCAGTGAATACGAAGCTTTTTATCGTGTTCACTTATTTTGTGGGGATCGCTCTCGCTTTTCGCAGGGAATTGGAATATACGTTTGGATTACCAATTTCAAGCAGTGTACAGTAGCAGATAATAATATCCTGTTTCCATCCCATAGAACAAGTATGATACGACAAACCTTGATTTTGTGGATGATGATCGCGAGTGAAATGCTGAAGGCTTGAGTACCTATTTTACGCGATTAATAACCTAACAGTGAGATTTGTATGGGTTACTAAAAAATTAATGTAGCCAACATTAACATTAAGAGATTTGAGAACAGTTCAAAGTAAATCAGTACTTACTAACTGAAAACGCATGACTTATTTGGCTGACACCAACGTCCTTTATACTGAACATTAGGTAAGCGACCTTGACCCATAGTGCAGTTGGTAATTACCCTGCCCGCAGACGAGGATTTCCGGGTTCGATTACCGGCCATTAATGTCATAGATTAATGTTTGTTCTGAGGTCGTGAATTTCAGTTACTCGTATGTGCTATTTGTTGTCCATGCCACCCCTCGACACAGGGAACTCTAGTGCGGGGATATGAGCGTGTAAGTGTGTATTTGTTCATGTTTTATTCCGTAGACAGAGAAGGATATAGACATCTGGTGAGCCTGGCCAACATGTGATAGCAAGAGAAAGAACGATTGTATGTGGCAGAAGAAAAAATCGACATCAGCTGTCAAATTTGCTTTCCTTGAAAACCCACCACACATAGTGAGACGAAATATCGTATCATTCTGTCTCTTTTTTCGTGTCATTGGCGTTAGTTGTTTCTTTTCCTTTTCTTGTGCGTATGCGATACATGGCATCCATAGATCTATATTCTCCTCTGTCTACGTAGGTATTATTGAAGTTTGTATTATCGATGATGATCTCGCCTTGCGTTTTAACATTGAACAATAAACCAACAAAAAGTCCTTTAAAAACACACTTGTGTTGCATTACAAAATTGAAATAATAATTCATCCGTCCCTGTAATCCGGATTAGGTGTTCAGAATTTCATAAAATTGTTACGCCCCAAATCTGTGCTGGTCCTTGATTAATTTTACAATGAGTTTTATTTACTTAGTATTACTACACTTGAGTGTAGACAGAGTATATTTAAACAATTACGTTATCTTCAGACGTACCGACAAGGCTTGTGTGTGTGCGATGCTGCGCTGTTTGTACCCTAGCACGGTAATAGTATCATACAGTATTCCATCTTCATACAAACGGTCGGAACGCGAATCATACCTACGCGCCTCGGAGATTAGTACACAAAGTACACAACGGCCACAGAAGCGCAATAGGGACGATCGAACGTGTGGGTTTGTACTCTGGAAGCATGCGTATTACCTACCCACTTACATTCACTACAACTAGAAAAAGGCTGCCCTAGCGTGTGGGGCTGTAGGCATTTATTTCAAGGACAGGGCCGAGTCACAATACTGTATGATACAATTACCTTGACCGTAGGCAGCTTGGAACTCACACAAAAATATTTAAACGAGTAGTCTATCTTCAAAGGCACTAGCAAAGTTTGTTTGTATGCGCCGCACATACTGCAGGCATGTTACAACTCACCTAAAGATTTGAGTCGGGGTTCTATGGGATATGGTATTGGGGCACCGGCTGTGCAGTTGTCTCTCTGTGGTGAGCTCTTTTCTCCTCAAATTGTGAAAGGAGACCCGAGCTCAGTAACCCACAGTGGGACAGTTGTGGTGATGATTTTGTCCTAATTATTAAATAAATAAATAAAATAAATAAATAACGCTACACAGTCATAGCACCACACTAGGATTCCCTGTGTCGTGGGTGCCATGGACATCACACAAGACAAGAACACACACACCCAGACCAAGAACGGAAATTTAAATTCATCATTCAAATTTCCGCCTCGCTGGGAATCGAACCCAGGACCCTCGGAACGGCGATCCGGCGTGTTAACCATTGCGCCATCCGGGTCGTCCATCGTCGTATTGATAACAAATTTACCTCCCCTTTCCCTATCACATATTTTAATTATTGATTAAAATAATATTATTATAGTGTCAGCACTACGTAACGGACTAAAGTATAAACACCTTTAACTATTTGAAGGCGAGGTCTAGGTACCATTAATAGAATTATGGTGGACAATAAAAGAGACGCGAGGATTTACTGCTGACGAAATAGTGCGATAGTGTGCCACCGAATTATCCAATTTCCTAAAGCTGCGATTACATAGCTCATGTGGGATCATAGACGAAGGTGGAAAATAGAGATACGAAAATAAAACGTTGGAAGTATGAATTCAATGAGTATCTTCTTAATAATTTATTTGGAGAATAAGTACTTCACTACTTCAACCAATTCAAGTTTAATCTAAATTCCGTTTATGATTCTTACAGTTGTATTATCCCGGGAATCCTCGCTTCAATGAATGAATTTGCAATGAGTGAATGATGAGTAACTGGATTGAATATTGATGAATGTACTGATGAATTCAATAAGTGAATCAAATTATTTTTGCTAGGTTGTCTAACTCTTCGTCGTTAAAAATATATTTAGGTATTCAATGCGCACGGCGCCATTAGGTTTGCGTTTCCATATCTTCAGAGATGACCTAACCAATTTAGAAATAACCGATTTGATTTTTTATTATAAGTTAAAAAAACCATTTACATGAATCGATTTCAACATTTAGACTTCGTCACCAATTTTAATCATGTGGGATATTGTCAAACACTAACTTGTTTTACGTTAAAAAATAATGCTCTACCAAAATATTGCACATTACGTAATTTTAAGTTTTAATGCGTCTCTCGATCCTAAAGGGTTGATGAAGCCCAGAACAAAATTTTACAACGACAATTTTGCAGTGACCTTTAGAATTCTTACAATCATGCTGTAGTGACTGTTATTCATCAGAAAAATCAGCCCTATTGACATAGTGCTAATTACCTGCAGAGGAAATTGCAGTACAGCAACACTGTGGGAAACCACAGATGGCACGTCAGTTAGGCGTTGGGGTACATCTATCAAACCAAAAACGATTTGGCCCTTGCTTACTTTGTATTTTTCTAACCGCTTAATCATGTGCATGAAGGTAACGCTGATTTCGATGTCTTGTAGCTGACTAATAAATATTTCATATCAGTCAGTCAGTCAGGTACTAAGGACTCAACTTCTATCCATGCAAAAATTATTATCATTAATCATTGATAGTAGTGCCTGGCTGCCGAGCAAATGTTTCAGAGTTGATAGCAGACATTTATGTTATGTCGGCGAAATTACTCAAACAAACTTTTATGTTTTAAAAATTGTATATTATTTGTTTGACCACAACAGAAGAAAGAAAATACATAAATCGCTCGAAGTGCTCACAGTCATAGCCGGGTGGCTTGCGTCGATCTTAAGTGATCGACAAAGATAAGCAACAGTGCATGGGAGCAGTCGGTAGTTGGATGGGGACCGCTAGGGGCCAAATTTCTTGAGCGCTTCCGTACTTCGGAGGGCACGTAAACCCGTCGGTCCCGGTTGTTAGGTACCATTTGGTAGCAGCCGTTAAGCCATGTCGGATACCTTCGGGGGGCTTTAAAATTTCCAACACTTAATGGGTTGGTAACACACAACCATTAATGGGTTGAATCCGAGAGAGCATTTTACTGTTTTTTATCTAAATGACGATCACGTCAATATTTACGTGGATACTGCTGATATTTATCAGCAGTATCCACGACTTCAAGTGTATGCTACGAGTGCACTAAACGCCAACTAAAAAAAAGGATTAATTTAATTGAAATCGTTTCATTTCGCTAAAACAGGGATTTTCCTCTAAACCAAGTTACTATTCAGAACAACAGTTAACTACAAAAGTAATTATATGCTTTTTCAAACTATCTGCTGGAAACATAAGTAGCTCGGGGGCAAAGAAAACTTGGTGCCCTAAGTGGGATAGTGATGGAACAATGGACCGAACAACTGTTCATTGCGCTATTCTGTTTTATGCAGTAGTTCAGAAACTTTACGTACGCTCACTGAACGGGAGTTCTCTTTGTTCAGTAGTTAAAGGTCTACTTACCTTTAACGTCTTACAGACCTTGCTTCGTCCCACACACAAGCGCCTGACTACCGTGTTCACAAAATATGTATGATAAAAACGACATCTAATATTTACGAAAAGGTTACTTGTTTCAAAACACTTGTCAACGCGTAAATTGAATAACACTTTAAAGTGAATACAATTATTCTAGTTAAGTAGGTAATAAGTTTTAGATTAGTGAAGGAGTTGGTGGCCAATTAAATTGTTGGTATTTTTTGCCGCCGAATGCTATCTGACGAAATCATTCAGGACCGATGGCTTTACGTGTCCCCCGAAGCACGGAAGCGTTCAAGAAATTTTGCCACTAGCGGTCACCCATCCAACTACCGACCGCACCCACGATCACTTCTCTTGGTTTCGAAGCAAGCCGCCGCCGGGCGCTACAGCCAATATTACAGGTCTAAAGAGACTCGTTTAATGTACGCGCTTTGTAAACCAACTATACAAGCTATATAAATAAAGAAACCATCAAATTATACAAACGACCAAGTTAATGTAGCACTCTTAATTACATTCTAATTAATTTGAACTTAGGTTGGATTATACTGGTTCATTTGAATCAAAATTGCAATTAAACGTTGCTGCTGTAACAGACTAAGTAGGGACGAAAATGAAGAGGCTTAAGAGGGGAGTACTTGTAGGTAAGCCTGTTTTAAGTAAATCTGTTTGATATTTCATTTGCTGGCGTTTAAAACGGAATAAGGAATTGTGTCGACCACCGTACAGCTTTGACGTCAACATCTCGGTCGCAAGTGTTACTGAACGAAGGACCGCAATAAGTATAATGTTATTATCTTCACTAGTACCACCTCTGGTTTCGCTTCGGCAAATATGTATACTATGTATTGGTGTACGCTCGTCAACATGTTACGACGGGATTCTTTTTTACATATTTTTTTAGTTGTGACCCGATTGAAATAACACACTAAATTTTACTTCAAGCCAATACATCGGTTAACTAAGCCAAATCGGTTAAGCCATTTCTGAGATTGAGAACAAACGCGCGGACAAATGAAAATTTCAAAAATTATTATTGTAATGGATTGGTTATATCTACATATGCGTTAATAAATCCGCCAAATAACTGTTGTTCTCAAATATCTTCTATGTGTGGTGATCGATGTCTGGGATCACTTACAACTTTATTATAAGTATAGGTTGTTCTCGTAGATATTGTGAAAACTCTAAAAACCGTAACAGTAAATAGTTGAAAACTAGCACCCGTCCTCGTTGTTTCACATTCGAAAACACAATCCTTACACGTTTATGAACTATTAACTTATTAACTATTTATTACACGTTTTTAAATCAGCCGCTCCATTTTTATGATAACCTTATAGTTACAATATACTCAAAAAATGTTTACCAACCTATAATATACCTAATAATAACCTATAACCTATAATAGAATAGTCATTGATATGACCAAGCATTAGTGACAACAACAGGCCTGTTTCCACATTTGCGGAAACTCCGCACATCCGTTTCCGTTTCTGTTTCTGCAACTTCATCACCATCATCATCATCATCATCACAACCCATAACTGTCCCACTGCTGGGCACGGGTCTCCTCTCACAGTGTGAGGGGTATAGGCCGTAGTCCACCACGTTGGCCAAGTGCGGATTGGTGGACTTCACACACCTTTGAGAACATTATGGGCACTCAGGTGTGCACGTTTCCTCACGATGTTTTCCTTCACCGAAGCAAGTGATAATTAAATATTAATACGCACATAATTTTTGAAAATTAGTGGTGAGTGCGGGGTTTGAACCCGGACCCTCCGGTTCGGCAGTCCAACTTTCAACCACAAGGCTACGCTTTCTTTCTGCAACTTATATAACGGAAATTTGATCGGAACTATGATGGTTGAGGGGGCGTAGCGCGCGGGCTGCGTGGGCAGGGCTTGGTGTGCCTGCGTCACTGGCGACCTGGGAACATTGCTTGCAGCACATATAGTACGGCCGGCGGTTCTAGGCCGGTCTGAACTTTGTTCGGATCGCTGCGCAAAAGTCAATTTTAGGGTCGAAATGGTGGCTAGACGCACGGGGTGTCACTTTGAGTATTGTTTGTTTCAGACACACGCTCAGTGTTCGTGTCGCTATCTCTCTCTAAAGTACAATACCTGCACGCTATATCCGAAAGCCTAACTTCAGAGCGGCCTAGAACCGTCGGCCGTACTATGCATACTTTTTAATTCATCATTACACGCCGTGATTTGAGTGTAAGCAGTCGCGCGTTAGATTCTCTGTTGTAACATACATAAGCAACTGCAATAATAAAACCAAAAACTGTTTGGAATTGTTTATTAAAAAAGTGTTTTTTTTTTTATAGAAGGTACTAATTAGAAGATAAATTATGAGAAAATTACATTTCCGCCACCGTTTCCGTTACCGCCACAATTTCCTTTTTTCATCTCTTTCCGTTTCTGTGGTTACATCACTACCAGACTTATTATTGTAGGCGGCTGTTTAACAAGGCACCCCACGAACAATTGATTCGGATTCAAATGGATGGAGCCCTTTTGTGCCAGACATATATTAGAAGTCTGATACTGTAAGCCCTAAGTAGATACTACATTGTTTACCGCAACTCAACTAAAACAGAACCACGTCCCACGGTCTAAGTTGATTGATTCAATCCCGGAGAGAGCGCTTTAAACTTTCCAATGTCTATATTGAATTTTCAGATACATGCCTTTATAGTGCCCGTCTTTCGAAGAAACTTGGTTAAATTTAATATTGTTTGCATATAGTGTTTATATAACTGTTTATACATATGTACCCAAATCACAACGATACTATAGAAGTATTCACTTCAATAAGACATTATCTCAAAGCAAACTGTGCGTTTACGTTTGTGGTTAACCAAGTCGCTCAGTTATTTATTAAGACCTAAAACCCTCGCTTCGTTTCGGTAAACATACCTTGGTTTTCATACTCGAAAAATGTTTAGTTAGAATTCTTTAAATTGACATATTATATTTTTATTTATAAATCGATTTAAATAAAATAAACTTCAATTATTACCCCAAGCTTGCCACAATATTCACCGATAAATATCGATGAAAACCGCAACCAAAATGATTAAGGCGTTTCGCAGACAAACTGATAATCAGACGAAAAGTCTAAAAATCATTATTACCCCCATAATGGTTTTAACAACCATCTTTCGTATATAGACGTCGATCAGGATATACAATATACCTACAGGTAAAAATTAAAAATAAATAACCACAAGATATCCGCAAAAGTTTCATTCTATTTACGCATTGTTATTTGGGAGGTCTGCGAACTAAATGCCAATTTGAGTAAGTAAACTATCTCCTCCTCTAACTAGTTGCGTAACTCCAACAAAATTTTCCAACTACAGTGAAATCACTCTATAATGCTTTCAAAGGCCAACGTATTCAAGGAACACTAAGTTTCGAGGGACAACTTGCAGTCCCCACTGTTAAAATCTGTACTTAAGGTGAAGATTGTAATGGGCTCTTCACTTTAGACATTATGCACACCTACCTAATCTGTGTCTACTTTTTCGCAACCCATAGCTGTCTCTCTTGGGTCTCCGCTCACAATGTGAGGGGTCAGGCCAATTAATTCCCACACACAACCTTCAAGAAGCGGGTCCATCGCTTCTTTCTCGGCCGGCAGCGCACTGGTGTCGCCATTAGCGTTGCCAATGTCACTGACGTTTATGAGCGACTCTTCATCAAGTAGCTTGTCTGCTCATTTGTCGGCTATTTGCTTAAAACCGCTGGGCGCTCTAAAGCCAAAATTCATATTTTTTGGAATAACATTATGTCTGTTGAGTTTATGAGTTTCACGCGAAATCCACTGAACTGATTTAATCGACGCTTGACATATTTGGAACTTTTATCGCGAATTTTATACAGAATATTTTTCATCCCGGGAAACGGATTTGTCATACGGTACAATGGGTATTACTTAATTTGGAGGTACCTACTAATGATAGCCGACTGCAATTTTGCATCTTTTGCAATGAATCAATATTTCAATGAAATAATATTTATGTTCTTGATGCGGGTTGTATGTGTTGTGTTCTTTGTGTATTGTTTATCTACGACACATAGAATTCTAGTGTGGGGTCAGGAGTGTGTAACGTTATTATGCCTGAATAAGATGGAGAGCAATATTTTCGGGTGCTGTTACTGAGGCATAGGTTCCGAACTCCAGAAGCGATGCATTTTTTTTCATCTTATACGTACTTCTATCATTGTTTTATCGCTGTAGATAATGCTTTTACATTATTATAATGTTTTTTGTATACAGTTTGTTTGTTCAAAATATTGGCTTGTATTTCTTATAACAAATTCCGCCTACTGTAATGCAATAACTTTGCTCACAGCTATTAGTATTACTTCCCTACTTGAGTATACCAGTACCATCCACAACAGGGCAAAGTATCCTTTTTTTTTGTTCCGACTGCCTACGTTACATTTCTTATTACTGAGCCAAAAACATTATTTTTCTGCAAATCATTGTTAGTAATTATACGTAATTAGCCGGCATGAACTCATTTTGCTGGTCATAATACTTTTTGTTTTGAATGATCCCGACAAACGAGCAATCACCGCTGTCCATGAATATCAATAACAGAGAAAGTGTTACCGACGCATTGTCGGTGAAACTGGAAGTGAGGGTCTCGCGTATTTCTCGCTTTCCTTCACTGCAATATTCCTCGGTTACGTCTAGAAGGAGAGTGGTTACCAGCCTGGCAGGATAGACGAATATCGTCGAGATCAAACTGGGTTATACAGAGCCGAGGGCCCAAGCACCTATGTGTCTGTGGAACAACTGGAGCATATTTACTCCCCAGGCATAATCACCAATCCTGGCGGAAGATCTTCTTTTGATAAACAAATAATTACGTTGTGCTAGTATTAGTTCAATCGGTATATTTATAGTATCATAAACAGTTGTTTGATTAGCGGTGGAACGTAGCGAATGGTACATGGTGGTATTTTCCCTTAAGATGATGAATGAGGGTGGTGCGAGGTGAAGAGTGGCGGTATTATTGATGCGGGTTGGTGAAAGAAGAAGCGATTCGCATTGGTGGTACTCCTGCATAGTGATGGATACGGCTTTCGTAATTGTGGACATGATTTCAATTTACTTACTCAGCCAAATCGGTAAAGGTAAATATGAAAATGTCTGTGGTTCCAAACTGCGAGTATCGGTTTAAGTTTCCTCGACATTTCGAAGTCGGTCATAGCATTAAGCAGAAGTTATGGCAGTGTAGGAAATAAAGCCCGAGTACTGCAGAGTTCTCGTTATCGGCAGATCTGTCAACAACGGTGCAATATATTGTATATTGTAGTAGGTTTGATGCATATATTTAGGACTTACCTATTTTGTTTTATAAAATAGTTGATTCACTCATTTAGGGTAAAAATTTTCATGTATGTTTTAAACTTTACAAGCTGTCGTATAGCCCAGTCGTCAACTTTGTCAAATTCGTCGCCAAGGTCTATCGAATTCGAGTGCCGCGCATGGTGGTTCCTGTCTTCCTTACTAACTTCCTTACCCACAACATTTTCAACATAATTAAAGACTACGTAAAGCCACTGCAGAATTCAACGTTTAAGTCTCGATCTAAAATTAATGGGAACGTTCACGGAAACAAATGAAGCTCGCACAGGATCGGAATCGCTCTAATAGCCGACGTACGAGTAGCTAAAGCTGTTGACATATTAAATGACATGTATTAACTGGAAATGCTTGTGTTAAGTCGCAGCGAATGAGTAATTGCGTCTTTTGTTTCAATTTATTTTATAGAGCTTGATTTCGTTCCATGATAAAAGATAAATTAGCCTCAAATGTAAGGTTATTAAAATGTGGTTATTAAATAAAATTGTTCTCCAAAGGTAGATTATTTTGGTAAATCCGACACCCTAACAGACGAGCTATCTTATTACAAGTGGTTACCAATGGTTACCAGTGTTCAATAGGCATTACACCCTAAAATGGCAAATTTTACGATTGGTATAGCAACAAATTCAATTACCAATTTTTTCAATCCTATTGTAAAATGAACAAATCTTTAAAGCTTTAAAGCTTTAAAGGCTTAAAATAAATGGTAGATATTAAAGCAGTAAATATGAACGCTATGAGTGGGTCGTGTTTCTTTACCTTCAGTATTGCATTCCCCGGGTTATAGCGATATGACGGCGGAGGGGACGTTCCGAGTAGAATTCCTGTCGGGTCCATGCCTGGAGTCATTAAATATTTGTATTTATTTAACTAAAAGCTTACTTACCTTTGTTAAATATACAGCTAACAGCGCTTTTAAAAGTGCAATATTGCAATAGTCTGTAATATCTGTCCTAACGTTATAAAGAGATAGCGTTTAGTTTGTTAAATAAATTGTACCGACTTCTAAAGAGGTCGAAATGGTACTGTAAATAACTACTGTAAGTAACTTTACTTAACTTTAGGTTTTTTTGTTTACAAAAATCGCGTCATGTTGTCGCGTCTTAATAAAAATGAGCGCCTTTAAACCCCAACTAAATCTTTGGTGGCTGAATACATTAAATATGGAAGTGAATTCACCGTAGTCTACTGGAAATATTCGTCCATATTTTCCTTTATCCCATACAAAAATATTCTGCAAGGTCAGTTCCTTAGCTCGAAGAAATACTATGATAGGAGTAAAGATATTGAATAATATTGTATTTTTATCCACATTTTAGCTAAATATAAATCTTGGTACGCTTGCTTAAGATAATACTTTTTACCCTAAAGCGTTATAGAATAGGTACCTATATAAATTTGAACTAGACGGACTTAAAATTAATTATAAGTGTTCTTGAAATTAATCATTTATAGGTCTGTCTTTTGAGTAAATGTAATAAATCATCTAAATCACCACCACCATTTAACATCTAATTTGAATTTGTTAAGAATAAAAGAAAAAAAAATAGAATTGTGAACGGCTTATCATACCTACATACATGTATAAGTTGACAAATCTTTAAATATTTTATAAGCTACAAAGTTAGAGCACAAATCATTACAGTACCGTTTGCACAATTTACCTAAGAAAATCTGACTCGGCAAATTACGTTTAGTCCGCAAATACACGCAACGTAGACCTAGTCTCAATTGTTTACCTTTAGCAGAACAAAGTAAAAGGCTTACATATTTTTGCTTGAAATATAGACATTTATTGACTTTGTTCAAACTACTATGTACAAACTTACCTTGTGTGTATAAAGTTCGCAAGTTGATAGGTAATCGCGTAATCATGTTTATATTTTTTCTCCGCTTGAAATAAAATAGGAAAGGGTCATGTCCCGTGTATGTATTGGATAGTATCTCAAAAGAGATATAATATATTTAATTAATTAACCGACTTCAAAAAAATTAGGAGGTTCTATTATTATTTGTTCGACGCCTTTATTTTTCTTATGTATGTATGTCCAGCTATTTCTCCGTTATTTGTGAACCGTTTTTTTTTGTTAGTATTCGAAAGCTGGTGCTTCTAACGTGGTCCAGCTTTTTAGCGCGATCTGACAAGTAGTTTTTTAATTATCCTTAATAATGCATATTTAATTGACGTCGACTAAGTTCATGATGTTCTTATTGTATGACTTGTCGATGTTGAAGTCGGTTTTTGGTTTTATTAAAGTTATTTAGTCATACGTTACGCGTACTGGCAGAGCGAACAGTCTCGCGGGCTGCCTCGGATGTACGCCGCGTGACGTTGTTGTCTGAGGCAACTACTCATGTGGTGAGGCTGCCTCGCTACAAAACCAACGCCGCGAGGCTACCGCGCAAGGAAAGGCCTTACTCATCTGAACATTTCTGACTTTAAAATTTTCTGTGCGAATTGTCGTCGCAGTAAATGCGTTTTTATTAATTCCTGGATTTATAAATAATAAAACAAAACAAAGATTTGAAAAATTCATATGATAAAAAGAAATCGAAATGTGTGCTGGGACACATATTAGAAGTGAAACTTGAACGGATATGTGGAAAAACGAATGGCAACGGACAACT
Source organism: Ochlodes sylvanus (assembly GCA_905404295.2). Lineage (NCBI taxonomy): Eukaryota > Metazoa > Arthropoda > Insecta > Lepidoptera > Hesperiidae > Ochlodes > Ochlodes sylvanus. Next base: position 11,073,719 of record FR990131.1, read on the forward strand.
GGAAACACGAATCGCAACGGACAATGGGCAAAACGAATTGAAAAAATTTTAACTTGAAGTTTTACGGGCAGATTGTTACTATTGTACTTGTCCAATTTGAAATTTTGCCCGAAAAACTTCAAGATAAAATTTGGGTACCAAGGTGTTGGTATTATCCGGAAACGAAACAATTTCCCAAAAGTATTTGGCTCGGGTTAAACTTTAGAACAGTTCATTTGTATTACGGGGTGTTTCGTGCTGTCTAATATTGACTAAACCACAAGGGCGATAGTGTTTGTAATGTACAAGTTGGGTACATTTAATTTGGGCCGTGGTGCGACCCACGCAAATAGGACACTTTTATAGAGCTCAATTTAGCGCCGCGTCACTATCTAAAATAAACATCGCTTACAACTTGTGAGGCTAATGACGTATTTTACACAACGACGTTATATTTTTATTTATAAAATGAAACAAATACTAAAGTTAAAAAAAATATTAATTTATTGGAAAGAACTGAGTTCTTTCTTGTCTCGTGTTTTCTTCATATAACTTCGGCTTTTACTTGGCCGAGTAGAAGCAGCCCAAAAAACTATGGCACACTTATTCGTCCACGTGTCCTCGTTACCAGAGGGATATGCATCACTCGTTTTCTCATAAATCACTAATTTTCTTTAGAGAAATCCCCCCACGGGGTTGTTATTATAACATCCGTCTTGAATTAATCATCTTCTTTGAAAATTTGATCAAATCTACGTTTATAATATAGTTTTCCTACAGATAGATTATTTACCCAAGTAATAAACAACGGTTAAACGTTTAACGATAACAATTTATAAAGCTAACTATAAGTTTGAAATGTCCGAGCGTGTCATCATGTATAAAATCCGTTAACTAGTGAACTAGTGATCAATGAGGAAAGTTCCCACCGCCAGCTTTAAAGTTACGCCGCAACAGAAACTAGTCATTATACTGTTCGATGTCGCCACGATGCAACTTAAAGCGAGTGAATGGTTCTATTATTTTTCGCTAGTTCTATCATGTTCATGACAGTTCTGATGTATGTCGCTGCTATGTTTATGCTCCGTGTTTGCAATCAACATATTATTATATGTCATTCCATGCTATGATGAAAAAAATATTCCTTATAAGATCACTTGACTATTCGATTATCTGTCTTACTATGTTCCGTGAATCCTCATTTTTTTCGAAACAGAGTCACTGTTTAGTTTCTTTTCTTTATGAGGTTTTCGATGGCTACGATTTTTTTAAAGTAGGCATAGCATGTATGACATAGTTGTGACCCTTGGTTCATAAAATATTGTCAGGTTAACTTCACGTGATCGGCTATTAAAATGTTAAGTCAGTGATTTCCAGCGTGGCCATGTTGGCCAGCGTGGTGGACTATGGCCTATACCACTCACACTGTGAGAGGAGACCCGTGCCCAGCAGTGGGACGGTTATGGGTTGTGATTATGATAATCTATCTACCACTTTCTTGCTTGAATGTTCCGCCAGACGACTCGTCTGTACAGCTGGGGACTTGAGAGACAGTTCTTTTACTGTGACTTGTCTTCTCGTTTCGTGTTTTTGTAATTTAAATTCTAAATTCAAATAAAATCAAAAATCTCCGAAGCCTTTCAGATCAATATATAAATAGCATTGACTTATAGCAATAATAAGTCAATGGTAAGTAGGCTTAAACGTATTTACTTTTCAAGTGATTGAACAGATGAAATGTTTTTCTAACTTTAAGTCGTTTGTACTTCTGACGCCTGGGTTCATGCTCCTTTATATTAAAAACGCGTGGAAAGTTCTTCGTAAAAGTAGCGTAAAGCGCTTAATAGAAGCAAAATATGACGTTCAAGAGTATTAAGTAGAAATATCTACATCAAATAAGTGAAACTCAGTAAGAAAGTAAGACCAACTTGAAATAACTATTTTAGCAACAAAGTAACTTGAAATTGGTAAGAGCAAGAAAAAGTTTTAACGCATTTGTCTTCTGTTTCAATTAGCCTTGTGACTTGTGTTTGGATACACTGAGAAGTTTTTGTGATAATCTCGCTACGTCCACTGAGAAACTACAATCTGTTAGTAGTTCACGCCAAAGCTTGGAAGGCGGTCTATGGTGTATTTCATCACGCTGTTCCAGTGCAGATTGTTCGCAATGAATTATGGGATCGTCGACCAATCCAAACTTAGCCAGAATTATAGACTATGGCTTGTACCCCTCACATTGTGAGAGGAGTTTCGAACCACACAGTGGAAAATTATGTCCAGTGTTAGTGAGTCATGGCACCCGAAGGCCTCCGACATAGCTTACCGACTTAAAATTAACTTTAACAACTTATATGGTTTGTCGATCCCTTTGAAGCGAGACCGATGGTTAAACGCCTCCATTGAGATTCGGCAACGTAAATAAAATGCCTCTAGTGGTCATATATCTCTTGCTTTTGATCTAGTACGATTATTGCTACCTGCACTTCTTACTTCTTTCAACTTTTATTTAGGTACTGCTTTTTACTGTACTAAATATTTATTAGAATTAGAATAGTACAATTTTCTGATGCCGCGAAGCAAATTGCATCAATCGATATGATAAGTTGAAATTACGCATAATATTGAAGAAACTTAAATATTTTTGATAATTTTTGAAATCAAATGGAGTATGCGGTACTCAGTGATTTAAAAAACAATGCAAAAATGTAAATAAATACAAAAAAGGAAAATGTAACAACGCCGGTTAAACATAAAGTATACAAATCTGAAGATTCAAATTCCTAAATTACAATAAATGTAAGCACTAAAAAACTAAACACGGTAAAGCGATATTATATTTAACAAGTTCCAAAAAAAGTTGCGAGCATTCGTGTAAAAAATTCATACTGCTATAACAAACAACAACTGCGAATGAGAAATAAAAGCTAAACGAAGCCGAAGTTAACAGAAAATTTTGCATAAACCATGACAGTGTAAAACATTTTATTTGTGTACTACTGCTATGCCCAATTTAATAAAATTAAATTAAAATACCGAGACTTATCTACACGGTTTATCTATGACGCAACTGTTCGCCAAAGTTTTAAATATTTCCATCCCTCGCTCGGCCCAAAAGGTCACAACTTTGCCGATCTAACCAGCGATAATTTATGACTGTTCTGAATTAATTATGCAAATTGAGTACGGTTCCCCATTTTAAACATAGGTATTGTTTAAAAGAATACCCTTACTTGAGAAATTTCATGGTTTTGATTTTTACGTCATGGACAGATGGACACCATTCGCAAATGTTTAGTTCCCTTTTTTGAACTGAAAACGCTTAAGCAATCATTGATTATATTATCAACCATCCATATCTCGAACCCTCAGTGATTATTAAACTTAAAACAAAGCAAAATTTATAATGATGCTGTTATTTATGACTAACCTTACGGAACGGCTTATGTAAATTATAAAGAATCGACCCATAAATACACGAATGATTGCTAACAGAATGACAAACTTTTACACATATTTAAAATAGTAATTAAAAAAATTTAATCGAGTGACAACAGCTTCGCAATCAAGGAAAAAATTTGGCCCCTCATTTAATATTTCATACTTTAAAGTTATTTTTTAACGTTTTTTGCGGCTATATTCAATTAAAGAGAAGCGCTGGCACATTCCATAGCACGTCAGAACGTCAGCAATCGTAACGTTTACTCAAACAAATATGATTCCGTCCTTCCATACAGCTGTTCCTTGTATCTTTGTGTATCCGTGTTTGTTTGAATAGTACACATCTAGTAAACGAAGCAAGGTTATACAAACATATATTACATAAATGGCTCAATCATCTTTTCATCTTCAGTTTCACTGTAAAGCTTTACTGTAATCGGTCTTTACATGAATCAAAAGTAAAGGCTGATCTTGGATTGTGAATCTGCCTCTCACAATGCGAGGTAACACTGCGAAATAGCAGACTTGACATACCTTAAAACATTAAAGAACATTATTTGTCCAAAGTTGTCATTTTACGTTTTTTATTAGAAGTCGTAGTCATATTTTGAAAATATTTATTAGATATGGAAAACTACCTCATTTGAGGGACCAACGTTAACTGAATTTAACTTTTAAGTATTTGGATTTACAATTGTTTGAGAGCTTATCTAAAGCTTGATACATTCACCGGGAAAGCACACTCGTTCAAAATCAACCTTAAGATTTATTTAGACTTGATCTTAACTCGGCTTCTTCGAAAGTAATCTTTTATGAAAAGTTTGTTTGAAATATTCCATGAAATTCTTAAATTTAATGAACAAAGTTGGGTTAGGTATACCATATCAACGAAACTTATTTTGGTATTTGTTTTTTATGAAGTGAATTTGTTTTATTTTTATTTTTGGTAAGCACAATAAAGTATATGGTATTGTGATATTCTTTTATGTTTATTTGTATCCTTTTATTGGAATCTGCAATAAATGTTTATTTACTTAGTGAAGTTAGTAGTTGAATGTTTACATATTATTACGATGCTTTAAAGATTCCTTTCTTTATATTTATATCTTTATATTTATTTTGTTACTTGTGGGCGTAGAGCAGATTGCCGAACTAATATAGGAATTCACTAATAAATATGTATATTGATGATTGTATAATTCCTGAAATATTTAATAAATTTTTTTTATTTGTATAAGTTACCGTTTAACTATGATCTGAAGTGGCAACGTAGCCCTTAGATAGTAAAGTGCGTTAACTTAGAAAATAAATTAAATATAATTACCAATTGTGTTTATAGGGTCCGATAGTACGGTCGTTAAGTAATGTATAACCGAATACATTCGCATTGAAAATATTTTTCGCGTGCTCAACCAAATAGCAGTGTCGATTCGACGAAAATATGCCTTAATTGTGCTATTTGACCACTAAATAAACATTCACAATGAAATTCTCGATTCGTCCAATTTGTGCGAGATTAATTTGGCGAATCGGTGTTACCCAGAACTTTCCAAATACGTCATAAGCTATCACACGGACACTACACAAAACGATGTTAATGATTTGTTATCAGCCTCCAAATAAGGAATTCACTTATTTTAATGACAACCTGTATGGCGCAATGGTTACCGTGTCGGACCGCCGCGCCGTTCAAAGGGTCTTGGATTCGATTCCCAGCGAGTCGGAAATTTGAATATTGAGTATTAATTTGTGTTCTCGGTCTGGGTATTTGTTCTTGTCTTTGTGTGTTGTCTATTACTATCTTTGAGTGTAGCGTTTTTATTTATTATTATATTTATTAATAATGTCACGAAGTAAATATAAGAATGTTTAACGACTAAATGGTTGATTCTTGAAGAAAAAGTTGGGAAAGCTTTGTAACAAACGATCGCTATCTCGGTGTACTGAAGGGTCGAGGAATAAATTCTAAAAGTTGCTTTATTATGTTTTTCTTTCAACTCGAAAACCCGCTTCGGAGTTTAAGATGAGCTGTAAATTGAAATATCAAGTCTGATGTTATCTGGTATGTAGCGAGCTTTGATTTCGTAAACATTTTGGAAGCAATAAAATTATATATTTGATCAATATTAAATATTACAGTATACTGTTTTATGTACAAGATAATTTAAAGCCTTAGAGTATATATAGTTAATATATATACTTTAAGTTTAAAGCTATCTCTGAACTCAATAATAGCGAGAAAGTTACTAATTCCAGGAAACTTACCAATCCCCACCAGGAGACTCGTCTCTTGTTTACTTTATAAACATGTGCGTTTATAAAATTCATACTTAATTTTATTTTTACAATTAACTATGTACAATAGTCAACAAAAATATGAAACAATGTATCAATTGTTTACCATCACAACACAAATATTTCAGCGATCAATTTTATTTAAGTTGTGTACCTACATATGTATGTATATTCTCGTAATTCGATGATTCGTTTGATTTTATTCGGGATAACAACAGCTCTACATTAAAGCAAAATATCACTTGACTAAAACCACAAAATAAATAATACGCTTGATTAAGCCAATTATAATTATTCACTAAATATTTACTAAGTACTTAACTAAATAATACGAGTAATATCACTAATTCACTCAATTACACTCAACTAAATATTGTAATTAATAGTGATTATTTAATATTACATCAAAAGCGTTCCTAAGCTTTTATGGTGATTTGAATGTAGTCGATTTCCAGTCGCTAGTCATCTAATCCTTGAGAGAACACTTTGTGTGTTTTATGTCCATATTTCATTAACACTACGCCTCCCTCATCTGCGGAATGATATGCGTCGCGTGCGGCAGTAATGAAACGTTTAAATCAAAATTATGTTCCTTTGTGCCCCGACAATTTAATGAAATTTATACTGTGCCCGCAACTTTACATCGCCGACATTAAATCTAACATCAAACAGCATTTACTTAATTGGTTTGAGCGTAAGGAAATACAAATTAAACACAATTATTGTCATAATAAAACAGAGGCTTGGGTAATGCATTACTTCCTTGGCTTAATTATAAATATCTGCTAAGTTAAAGCCCGGTGGTATGAGGTGAAGATGCATAAATAATCTAGTGCTTTGAATGATGGAAGGAAAATCCAAAGTAGTGTTCTGCGCGTAAATTTATAAAATTTTAACACACAAAATATACATTTCTTTAACTAGGTACCTGTCAGAGAAAAAGTCTTGCGGAAAAAACTATCTGTAATTTATAATGTTATAAAAGATATTTGAAATCTTAATTGAGCAGTTGACCATGAGTTTAAAATGTTTATATCCAAATTATGGTAGCAATTTTGTTATACAAACACTTAATATGAAATAATGAGATATTTAGATAAACACAGATATACGAGTATACTTTAAATTCTGAGGGCTTGGTAGATATTCCTAAATGAAATATCTACCTATGAAATACAGTTTCTAACAACTGAACCTGAAAAATAAATTCTGACTCTTGACGACTCCATACTCTAGTTGATAGTGACCCATGCGAAGCCAGGGGCCTCGGATTCGATTCACGGCCCGGGCAGATAGTACAGATACTTTGTTCACAGGTCGTGGGTGTAAATTAGTGATGTGTTAATTGTATTGTCCAAGCCACCCGCGACACAAGGAATCCTAGAGCGGGGGTATGAACATGTTAGCGTTTATTAATATTATTATTTCTGATTGATGCGTAATTTTTTTAAGAAGTTATGATAATTCTCCCCGGACAATGAAGATAAAATTTGTATCATTTAAGCTTTGAAATATCAAGCTCATTGTGATTTTTTCCCTCGTCCCGTACAGGGGAACTGATTTATTTTCTGTCAAAAACCGACTTTTGGCATAAACCTATTACGTTTTCAGTGTTAAGTCGACGGAAATTGTGTGGAAGTGTTAGGAGAAAACAACTTATACAAACGCTCATTGATGAGGTCCTGGTCCCTCTGCCAGGTGATTATTATACATATATGTATATCTTAGTTTTATCATGTAAAAGAGGAACAATAATTCTAATACAATAATTAAGTATAACTTACCTTAAGTATAACTTCACACACTCTTTCTTAATTATCTAAAAGAAAACACAATTAAGTGGTACCTATCTATACAAATTTACTATCTTCTTATCTTCTGTCTAACTTGTTACTTTTCTTCTTTTTCGTGATTCTTCTGCCACGGCTCTGTTATTCTCACTTGATAACACTTATCTATTACTCATTACTTTATGTATCTACGCCTGTAAATACCCATTTACTTCTAGTGCTATCCTTATCTGCTTTACTTGGTTGCCAGGAAGAAATCGCTTTAAGGCCGCCAATTGTTTTGTATTTCATTCTTGTACTTTATTACGTATATTTTATTTTTGTGACGCATAAACGAAAGAAGCGTCAAAAAAATTGTTTGACTTTATCCTACAATGGGTCGTACAATATCGTTTTTGTTTGTATAAACAAAAATTACAAACTGTTGTTGAAAAATATTGTAATATTTGTTAACAAAAGTTCGATTTAAATAAAAGCGTATTACAAAGGAAAAGCTTTGTTGCGGAACGCTTCTGTACTTTGTTGATTTTATATAACGTGACAACAAAATTGGGGAACTTTATTCTGATATCATAAAATGATACGTAAAATACCTCTTCAGAGTCTTGGAACATTGCCATGAATCCAATTTCATCACCATCTACCGAGTGTTTATCCTTATTCTTGTGGCGATGTAACTAATCAGACAAGAGAACGTACTCCAGAGCCGAGATTTCTTTGCGGTGCCGTTGTATAAACACACATTACCTCTCACAGTGTGTTATGGCAGATAGTATTAACATTTCCGCGGAGAAATTATTTTTCTCTACATATATTTAAAGCCAATTTTTAGACTCATAAACGGCCAAAAAAACGAAAAAATATTGTAAAAACCTTCAGAGGTTTTTAACATTTTATCTACTGTTTTTGAATTAAAATTACCTATTTATGTATAGAAAAGTCCGAATTCGTCACATTCATTCCAAAGCTATCTTGTATGTACTTTATTCTATGTCATTTATTCTTTACGTTTATTTATATACCTACCCACTATGTTTTAAACATACCTAATAAGAAAAAAGCAGACGTGAAGGAACGGTTTGGAATACATATTAAATTTGGAAGACTGTATTTAACTCGTAGGTACATACCTACATAGATAAGAAAAAGAAAATTTATCGCAACTGTGTATAGTTACTGTTTTCTTTAGTACCAACGTTAATAATAATGCCGTGCCAAATTACAGCTTTTAGAGTATAATGAGCTTAGCCGCAAACAAATGACGTATGGACAGACGTAAATGAAATGAAGAGTTCCTAGTTGACTACTGAATTCTAAAACTGCCATACACAAAATATAATATACCTAACATTCTAGAGGAGATGAAAGCCGTAATGGCCTATTGTGCATTGTCCAATGTGGCACTTCAAAGTTTAGAGCAAAAATTAAAATCCATAACACTTTTGTTTTTGATGATTTAACAATCTGTTTCATGCCTCACCTATTGGATAATCGGGGAATGACCATTAAACCACTCGAATTCTATCAAAATAATATTTTTTTACTGTTTTATTTCATGTAGGTATAATGAATACATGAAATTGTAAAAAATGTGGTTAGGCCACTGTGACTCTCATGGTCTATATGTTATACGATTTCATTTTCTCGCAGCCTGATCCGATGTATTAATACCATTTCATTCATTTTTACGACATCATAAAATGTGTGTTTTTTTCTAATAAAAAAGATATGAAAAAATTATTTTTCTACTCACTGAGTGTCTAATCATATTTCACACTAGCGTAGTTAAAACAAGTATTAAGTATTCAAATGGAGTTATTTTCTCGTTGAGTTTTAGAAGATATGAAATATGTAAGTTTATTCATAAGAAAATGTCCCTTAGGTACCGTTACAATGTTACGAATGTACAAATTTGAATTTCAAGACACACAAAAATATAGCGGATTCGTTGGTTTTTCGCTCGGAAATGTACATATTTGTATTCGATAGCTGTATAAAAAAAATGTACAACCCTGTATACCAGTTTGTAGTGACAATCTGCTGTATCGGGTTGGTCTGGAAGAAATCGATAATTATTAAAATACAAAACAATGTTCCTATCGTTTTGTCCACCTACTTTCATGTGTATCTATGTGTAATTTTATTTATGTGGTGAAAAAACAATAAATAAATTGTGACGCACAACCTATCTAACATAAATATATAATTATCTTTCTTTTAATTATCTCAAACGCCGACATCAATCAATCATTCAATAATGCCGCTAAGATCTACCTAGAGCCTACATTTTACTAAATTAGAAGAAATGGCTTATTAAATATTGATAAAAAATTAATAACCTACTTACATTTATATGGTCTCAAAATATACACAATAGATTTAAACGTGAAACGAAAATATTATATATTCTCAAGGTGTCTGAAGTCCGCCAATTCGTACTTGGGCAGCGTGGGGGACTATGGCCTAACCCTCACAATGTGTGAGGAGACCCGTGCCCAGCATTGGGACAGTTATGGGTTGTGATGATGATACAATCAGCTTCAGTTTCTTTAGAAGTTTCCAAAAATCATAAAACGTTCTTATCTCATGTATTGATGATATAAAACTCCCCATGAATCACATCCAGTCGATTGGCCAAGCTATCTGCTGCGGCAGGTCGGGCATAAATTTATGTGATCGTTCCAATGGGCCATCCATACACTACCACCCCGCACATGACCTGCATATGATACGCCCACGACAAATGTTATATTCGACAAAAGATTGAATGCCAACATTTGTTTCGCCATAAATCTGCTGACAAATATTTCTACGGAGAAAGTGTTTTGAAGAAGCCCGGTCCTTCTTTAAATACCCGCCATTTTTTAAAGCTCTGAGGAACGAGCTTTCTGTGACGTCATAAAGACGACCCTTGTGGCGAAAATTATCATGGTTGCTAATCCGAAGGTCCTGGGTTCGATTCCCAGCGAGGCGGAAATTTAAATGATGAATTTAAATTTCTGTTTTCGGTCTGGGTGAGTGTTCTTGTCTTGTGTGTTGTCCATGGCACCCACGACACAGGGAATGCTATGCTATGAGTGTGTAACGTTATTTATTTAATTATTTATTAAAAGAAATATACGACTATTAAACTATATTAAATGGGTTTAAGACGAGTACCTACAAGACAGACGGCATATTCTCTGCAATGGCATGAAAGTCATTAAGCAATATTTCTGTTTTATGATATTGCACCTAGACACATTACAAATACAAACCTACATACCATCATCCACTGTTCACCGCGTTTCGTATGTTTTAATACTGTCTGTATGTATAAATTATATTTTCTACCAGTTCCAAATTTAATGTTTCGCAAAAAGCAGTTTTGTAAACATTCACCATGACACTATTTTCATGCTCAATAAAATTTTTATTCATATTGCCGCTGACTAGTGACGGATTTATATGAACTTGGCCAACTATAAAATATGACATTTTACATCGTAAAAATAGCTGGAATTCAACATTTATTTAAATACTAAAAAGAGACATTAATATTTCGGAAAACCGCGACTTCGTCTGCGTGTCTAACAGATACGTGTCTCTCCGATACTGCGATTGAAATAGAATAATTTCGGGGTCAATTTTTGAAGAGGAATTGTAGCTAGCCAGGCTGGTAAAAATACCTTACTTACTAACCTGTATGAGTACCGAGTACCTGGGTCGTACAGAGCTAACGAATCTCCAAAATCCAAGACCTGGTGCTATGACTCCGTCCGTAGTGATGTCCCTTGCACCCTAGCTTAAAGTGTTAACAGACGTAAAAGAATTGTTTGTTTATGCAGATTACAAACTATGTGTAAAATTTCATCCAAATCCGTTGTTCTATTAACTCAATTCAAAGCCTTTGTGTCATAAATTTACACATGATATAATCCATACTAATATTAGAATTGCGAAATATTATATTACTGAATGGAATATAAGGATTCGAAAATATATTTATAATCCGTGTATTGAGTTAATAACACGCTATTTCATTAAAATCGATTCACTTTAACAAAAGTTTTTACAATATAAACAACAGTATCAATATTCAATATACACGCGAACGAAATCACTCGCTAGTAATAAGTAAAACAAATATATCCAATATTAATATTGGGTCGATTGTTTCAACAATCTCTTTATACTCGCAAAAATGCTTACCGGGATAAATCCCGAAGTTGCGAACTGAACCAGATGGCTGTTCGCAACTCGGGGATCCCGATGCCAGTTGGATGTAAACGTTTCTGATACCTAATTTCACTCATTTTGCCCTTATCCTCTATTAAGATACTTATCCGGCGGAGTTCAGCGAGCCCGAAAATCCCAGCAGAAGGAAGGTTCCCTAATCGACCCTCATAGCTCCTGAAATTACGTCTAATCAGAGAAATAAAATATAAATCAGTCTGTAATATCAAATTTAATATAAAAATATATATCGAAAGTTATAAAAAAAGAAGTATGTAATCAATCAAAATTGAATTAACCTCTTCCATTTAACAGATTCGCGTGAAATTTGAATTATTTACGCAACTTTGATGACAATGCTTGACCTGGCATTAATTTAAATAATCTGATGATGCGCCTCGATGCTGGCCATTTGATATTATTATAATTGATACCTACATAATTATACTTTGTCTATTTTTTCACTCAAAAATTTCCCTCTATCAAGGATATTCTGATTTTTTTAAATATAACTAGTCGACTGAGCAGACTATCCACCGTCGCCTATAAAGAAACATAAGTGAAAGTCAACGGTTGAACTTCTCAGTTCAACTAGTGGCATACGACCCAAAGCAAGGCTATCGTCGTGTTATTGATGCTGTGTACCTTCTTTAATTATATTTGTGAATATCATATTATTTGAATACAATTTTTAACACCAAAAAGCTCATACGTATAGTAGGTACATAGGTAGGTATGCACAAATCTCTTTCAGTAATCTTTTCAGCCAGTTTCTACAATAAATCTATTACTTTTCAATAGTAGATACCACGTTCTCCAATTTATCAGCTTAACCCTAGATAATATTATGACCTTTCATATACCTACGAGTAATTAATTGCGGATTATATTTCCCGAAGCGATGCGAGCTTGGGTCGCTAGAAGCTATGTAGGTAATAAAAAATAACAGCGATTATCTAGAGCTTGAGATAAGCACCTTTTAATTACGGTTATTAGGAAGATTTAACTCTAATGTCGTATTCATTACTTTTGCTTGGTGACTTTTTAAGTAATGTTATTTTTAAAACTTTCATTCATAATCCTTCAATAATTGCTATGAATTATCTGCCTGGGTTCAACGGATTACAAGACGTTGGGTGCAATTAGTTTAGAAAGTAAAATAAATAAGTAAAACTTCACCGCGATACACTATTGGACAAATCTCGACACATCTAGTTTTCAAGTGATGATCTTTTTATTTTATCATATTATTAGATACCTATATCAATTCGTTGTAAAAAAAAAAGAAAATAAAGAAAGTATAAAAATCAGCTATTCAGTTGATGGTAAGTCTTGTATCAATCACCATGACATGTCCACCATCGATGCGAATTTGTCGATAATGTGGTTACCGTCAATTCCGCTAATTGTTCATCGCCAGAGTAGTCGCCATAGGCGGCGTCGATAATTTCATTTCAACCCGAATATTCGGAGCGAGTAGAGCGATAAAATACGAAAGCATACCAAATGTTATGTGATCATCGAAGCACAAATATCTCTGTAAATATCCATATATCCTGATCACCACTTAATGGCCCAGAAGAGCTCATCGGTCTCCTTTAACAGTTGATAGGCCTAGAGTGTGCACCACGATGCTCCGGTTCAAATTGGTGGAAAAGTTAGGATAACAACTGGGACCACTGGCTTAAAGTGCCCTCTGAAGCACGGAGGTAAGTAAAATTTCGAAACAAGGTCAGATTCATGTACAAGATCCAGCGAACATATCGCTCGTGTTGGTATCGACTTTTCGAAAATATACATCCTCCTTCCAAACACACGTACATTTTTATTTTGAAGTACCACCCGTCCTCATGTTTATTCCATTCACTCAAAATAAAGCAACGTGGAAAGTCTGAAAATATTTGCAATTTTAATACGAGTCCGGGGCAGGCCGGCGTCAGTTGGCACAACCTCTGCACACAGTATCGCAACTACTTAATGCCCAAACTTGTATAATATTTTGCCCCCTAATAGAATTGTAACACGCACCCCGAAGGACACATTTCGGCTCATTTAATGCAAAACTTAGCGAATATTACGTGGAAGGGAACATGTTTCTATGTGAACTTAAATCGATTTTCTATAACCTTAATATTTAACATAATATTACGCCTTGTTGTACATATTTACGATTACTGTGCAAGGCAGTTAACGGCTTCAGTGTCATTATTTTTTAGCGTCTCGCTAGGAGTACCAGGCTGGCTTAATCCCATACTGGCCCACTACAGGGCACTGGTCTCTCCTCATTACTGAGGAGTTATAGAGCATGTTCCACGCTGCTCCAGGGCGGATGGAGGGGTTAGTGGCCAACCCAAGTGCCGGAAGTTTATATGCCGCCTGAAAGTCTCCGACGAGATTCTTTAACAACCGGGACTGATTGCTTTACATGCCCGGACTGATTGCTTTAGAAGCATGGAAGCGGTCAAGAAATGTTGTCACTAACGGTCACCCATCCAACTACCGACCGCGCCCGCTGTTGGTTACCTCAGTCGATCACTTCACGGAATACAGAAAGAAGTGGAAATGGTACAAGTGTTGATTAATAAGAAAACCACGGTAGCAAAATAAACACAAGTAAATCCCTAATCGTATTATTCACACTAAGAAACTTACATTTTTATTGGTTGGTACTTGTCAACTTCAAATAGTCTATCAAACCGGCTCATTATAGTTGAAAATGCACCTTAACGATTTATCTTAATTTTTATTTTTCCTTGCCATATTTGGTGTCTTGTTACCTTTATCAATTAAGAACATAACAGTTGTAAAGATTTTCTTTCCACCGCTAGATGTCAAAATTTTACGTAACAGCTAATTTTATATACTTAAAACTGTAAGAAATAAAGTTGACATTGTGTTGTCCGGCAATTACGCAGAGCTCCGCGCAACCTTAGTCCGTGTGCCACGCCTACTTCGCACTTCCACTTCTTTCTGTATTCCGTGGATCACTTGAGATCGAAGCAAGCCCGCAGCTATGAGCGCTTCAGGCGTACCGCGTACCTAATCATTCTCTCTTTAAAATCGACTTAAAAATGTTTTTTAAGTGTTTCGATGGCAGTGTCGAAGTACCAAAAAGTGCAAGACCCAATTTTTTTCAGCCGGCATCGCACCGAAGATGCCTTTGCTGATACTGAAATTTATATACGATAGTTAATGTGTCTGATATGTTGTTATAGTCTTTTTATCTAGTCTTAGTAACGCAATACCATATTTTTTATATTTCTACAACAATTTATTTTACGACCCCAATAGGATGAGTATGTGACAGCCCGAAGCATTATGAATGTTCCGAATATAATGGTATCCACAAATCCTACACCCGCCATTGAGCAAGGAAGCATTGTTATAAAAGCTTTTTCAAATATTACGTTTCAGTTGTACTTTAGAAAATATGGCTGGATATTCACCGCAATTCTTCAACATTTCCAGGGCTACCGAGATTATGTTATTTTTATTCGGTTACGGCAAAACCAAAATGAGGGTTATGATTTCAGCCCATATGTACCTACGTTCCCGAACATCTTATTTATCATAATTCAAATATCGTGTAGGTATCGTGTAGGTACATACGTACATAATATTATCAATACACATATGTGGGCCATTTTTTATCTACCACCATTTCGAAAAGGTGCTTTGTCATCGAAGAAAATAAACGACCAAGAATATCCTCATCTTCCAAATTAATATACAATAAATACAAAAAGGACTTCTAATCATCGCGGGACAGATCGCGGTAGTGGGTACTATTATTTCCAAGGGTTCTTGTCATTGATATATTCATCTACTTATTCCTGCAAATGAGATACGTTAGGCGCGTCTTGATTTTATATGGCGTTCTCTAGAAGACAAAAATTTAAAAATCAAGAAAAATTATAGGCTATATAAAAGTTAAATAAAGTTTATAAGTAAGTATATTAAATATTAATGCAATAAATATTTATTTCTCTATTTTGTGATTGTTTTGTACCTGAGTTGTTCATTTTGTAAATTTATTATTGATTAATTTTCGATTTAGTAATTATGTTTAATTAATTAAATAAATATTATAGCGTCGGTGGTCATTCAACTTTACGTTATCGTAAAATTCATAGATATATCGTAATATAAAAATAATAAACAGATTTATCGTAATTGGTAACTTTATGCTCAGAGCTACCGCCAAACAGAACACTAACAAATCTACACTAATATTATAAAGAGGAAAGATTTGTATTTTTGTATGTAACGAATAAACTCAAAAAGCACTGGACCGATTTTAAAAATTCTTTCCCCATTCGAAAGCTACATTATCCACGAGTAACATAGGCTAAATTTTATTTTGGGAAAAAATAGGGATCCTTACAATGTAATCTATCTATATATATATAAAAGGAGAAGCTGACTGACTGACTGACTGACTGACATATCAACGCAGGGCCTAAACTATAAGGGTTACAAACTTGAAATTTTGCACGGGGGTTCCTTATATAACGTAGGGGAGCACTAAGAAAGGATTTTTGAGAATTCACCCCCTAAGGGGGTAAAACGGGGGTGCAAAGTTAGTATGAAACTGTGCCGTTTTTCATGGTATTCGAATGAAATTCAGAATGAAGGTATTTTATTGAAAGTTATGAAACACGTGTAAAATATTTTTACGAAAATCAACCCTTAAGCGGGTAAAAGGGGGCGCAAAGTTAGTATGAAAGTTCTCTGATTTTATCAACTTCTATATACCTAGGCATTTAGGGATTTTTGGCGGGCGAAGCCGCGGGTATAGGCTTGTTGCATATAATAACAGATGTGACAGACAACATACATTAGAGTACACGTTCCGGCGGCATTGCGTGAGTAGCTATCATTCAGGGGCTCGGCTGTTCACATAGTATTGCCTAAAAGGAACATTGCGGCATCGCTTCACTAATGTACATCGTGAGGAAAAAGCCTCGTTGGGCTTTCAGCGCGACTGTCAGGAACACGTAGCGTAGATGCTTACGGTATAATACATCACTACACGTACCTGAGACACCTTAATGAGAGTGTATTAAAACAAGCTATCTTCGGTAGTTTAGAAGAAATAGTGGCCTATTTTGTCTGGCACGTAGGGCTGACACTATCTCTATTAGTTCTATTATTACTTTAATCAATTATTTACGAAAGCAATGACCTGGGGTGAAAAAACTTGGGATGGAGGGATTCCTAGTGTACAAAAGCGCAGCATCTCCCCTAGCATGACACATCGCCAGGCGAGAGATCTCCATTTGCTGCCATCTGTGGACATTAAAATAACGTCATAGCAGGAGTAGCTATCGTTAGATACCTATCGTCAAGTCTTGGTAGAGCCGTCGACAACCTAAGAAATTTCGATGCTCCAGTAAGTTATATCCGTAACTAATTCGTAGTGGAACAGAGTGGCAGCGTGCGGTCAAGGCGTCCCCAATTACGATCAGAGACCCCTGTACTTCATTGGTCCGTTGCTTGAGTCTAACAAACCAATTAAACTGACCGCAAGTTACCAAATAGATATATACGATGCCTCCAACGCAGGTTCTTATAGTGAATGTTAAAAATTCAAACGTAAGCTACACAGTATAACGCTCGATATCAATGCTTTGATATGGGTTGAATTGAGTGATAATGGAATATATTTTATACGTAGACCTGTAAACTTACTTTAAAGTCGTAAGTTGGTTGGTTCAAGTAGCTGGTTCGAAGTCTAGTAACTTAATTGACCAAGTTACTTCTCAGTTAATTTCGCTACTGCTTTGCCTCGCTGGACTCGCGCAACCCGTGCTCACTAAATGAATTAAGTTTCTTCATGCAAACTTAACCGCGGTACCGTTCTACCTGCTATTTTCGTATTATCAAAGAACTCACTACCTAACTTATGGTTCTGTGGTATGATTGTGTATTATAGTGTCGTACGACGAAAACATTTTTTAAACTTTGAATTTACGAGTACGTAACTGCTGTGTTACATAGATTCAAAATTCCAATACATATTAAATTTACTGTACCCATAATAATATTTAAAATATGAACACTACCACAAAGTAGATAAGTAAAACAATACTAACATTAAAATACAATTGGCTGCCTTATCACTGCAACAACGATCTTTTCCAGGCAATCATAGACTGGAAAATAAAATAATCTTATTTATTAAAAGAACAGAGGATAACGAGCTTTTTAAACCGACTTCAAAAAAGGAGGAGGTTCTCAATTCGACTGTATTTTTTATGTTTGTTACGTCAGAAATTTCGACTGGGTGAACCGATTTTGATGATTCTTTTTTATTTGAAAACTGGTGTCCTTTCAATTTGGTCCAGTTCTGACAATGACATCCATGAGAAAAATCTTAATATATATAACTATAATTCGAGTGTGAGTGTGTATGATACTGAACTCCTCCTAAACGGCTTGACCGATTTGGTTGAAATTTTTTGTGTGTCTTCAGGTGGATCCGAGAATGGTTTAGATTTACAATTGGACCCGGTAGGTGGCGTCGCTGTCGATATGTCACCAAAACATTTTTTGATTATATAGCGTTACGAAGTACGCCGGGACAACTAGTATACCTATAAGTCTTTTGCATTATTTTGAAGTCGGTTCTCTACTTGTAAGATTACATATTTATAGTAGGTACCTACTAACAAAAGCGCACGTTCAAAATTCTGAAAAAATACCTACAGGACGTCCTAGTTACTAAAATGTCCTTTAATAAATTAAATTGAACTAATCCTAAGTTACAATAATTTAATTATTCGTATCAGCCGTTACTTTGCGGAAATCTATTGTTAAAGTTAGTATTAGTTAGTAAATTGTTTCAAAGTCTAAAGTAACTTAATGTTAATTAAAAATTATAATTAATAATTTATCTCGAATATATAATTTATATTCAAATGTTTCTTTCGACTTTCAGTCTCCTCTATCATGTCGGAGACTCCACCGCATCGCAGACCTTGAAGACGAGCCCTTTTACGACTATTTTAATAAACACCAGAAGGAAATTCAATTTGCACGTACGCGGCAGAAATGATCGTTACAATCGGACTGTGCAGGATCGCCACGAATCCAATCAATGCGTACCCATATCGCTTTATCTTTACAAAGTACAAGGCAATACCAAGCTATTGTGAACCCTGTGACTACATATTCAAATACGTAAACCATAAAATACTAGTCAATTATAATAGATATCAATAAATAATACTACTACCCTCATGGCATGGGTGGCATGGACAACACAAATATCACATCACTAACACCCACCCGAGAACAAATATTTATCTGTCACATGAAACACTACTAATCACTAATCACTAATTAAGTTACGAGGCCGTCTAAAAATAATTTAATACTTTTTATTAAATTATTTACAGACCTTTAAATAAATTAATAAATACCACTTTTTTTCTATACTAAATAAGTTAATGCTTGACTACAATCCCACCTGATGGTAAGTGGCGATGAAGTCCAAGGTGTTGAACGCACTAACTTATAAAAGCCTATTCACTCTCCTCTTGAAGACTTCCACATGATATACAGGTGGAAACACCGACGCAGGCAAGCTATTCCAGTCCTTCGCAGTACGTACCAATAACGACGACGCAAATCTCTTCGTATTGGCGGGATGTTCACGAAGTACGGGTGGATGCTCGGCGTACGGCGTACATCACATAATTATGATACATTCAATCAGTCGCAGAATGAAATTTCGAAGAACTACCCTTAACCTCGGAGAGACTTAGGCGGCTAGACCCTCTTCACTCATACTTATCAAAATGATAACCTTTTTTGAAGTCGTTCAAATAGATTAGCAACTAGCAACACTAATTCTGACACCTATTACCTATCACATAACAAATATTGTAAGTAACACTTCATCCAAAGGATTTGGAGAACGTTCACCGTGAGTAAGAAACCCTATATTGTGTTCTAATCCCACCGTATCCATCCATTCGCGTCAAGACGTGACGGATTACGGAAGATATCATTTACGCGTAAACAAACACAGGAGACCGCAGAAGACGCTGGCTCTTCGCCAAACAAAACAGTGCAACCGACATTTCGCTGCTTTAATTCAAAACTACCACAAATCAAAATTATACTTTTTTACAGGAGAGCCAAACAAAGAAAAAAAAAAGTATTTTTTGTCTGATGCTTTTTTATTTTACATAAAATATATGCATATTATACATCATTAGAAGCGAATTTTTAAACTGCATTAAATGTTTTAAGTAATTTTATAATAAACTGAATGCTAGCGGAGATATAAGCATATAAGTTACTTTTGAATATAAAAAATATTTGCGAAATATTCTAAATATGGAATAAAACAACCCTAAGTCAAAAAAATTATTGTATTAATCATGTTTGCCCATAATTTTTTTTAGGAACACAATAAAAATCGCCATGCAATTTAATAAAGTAACTAAAATGCTTCATCTGTGTAAAATGATATCCAAAACAAATCAAAATTTCCCTCAAAATCTATCTATTATATATATAAAATTGGAGGTGTGTGTCCCTATATTTCAGTTTACAACCAAAACTACGCATCGCAGACGACTACTGTTTGTATGTGGCAATGGGTACAAGTCTCCCATCGTGCACTATGGTGGTTGCAAGTCGATAGTTGTAAGGGTGTAAAAGATACGGGGGTTGAAACATGTTAACTTGAAAAATGTAACACTATTATTGGTATCAAATGGTCTGAACTCCTAAACGGCTGTTCCGATTTGGTTGAAATTTTTTGTGTGTCTTCAGGTGGATCCCAGAATGGTTTAGATTCACAATTGGACCCGGTAGGTGGCGCTGCTGTCGATATGTCACCAAATTTGTTAAGTAATCATAGACCGGTAAGAAGTTAAATTTATTGTAAAATAATCATCAATTATTGTTTAAGTTCTATTGAAACAATGAAAACATAAAAGTAAACTAATAAAATTAGCTAAACTAATCATCAAAACTAACGTAAGTTTTTCAAAACTCAAAATAAAACACAGACTTTATAAACATTAAGAAAACATTCAAAACTTTTGAGAAATCTTCTTTATCATTCCTACTCTTAACTTTTAAATCAAAAATAACTATTAAAATGTTACCTTATAGCTAAAATAGTTTCTTAAATGCAATTAGGAACACTTGAGATCACAAAAGAACTATATTTAAAATAGAAACTTTTTAACACGTATGAGTACTTTAAAGTTACTTAAGTGGGTGTACCACACACCCACTAAACTGCTCTCTACGTTTCTCTTAATTTAATTATTTATCAGTGTTAGGTACCCACAGATTTGTAAAGAACGATTCTTAATATTTTGGAATAATATTTTTATTAACAAGATTAATGGAAAGTTCGAGAGTGATATTTGCAGTGAGCTTTGCACTCCTTTAGAAACAGTCGGAAGGTGTCTAACAAGGTTCGTTTGGCTGTACATGAGCGGGTGTTGATTCCGACACTCATGAACCGAAGTAAAAGTTGGGTATGGCAGAAGAAACATGAAAGTAGAATAAATTTAGTTGAGATGAGAGTGTTAACAAGACAAGTATCATAGGAGTTAAACTGAGTGGACAGTAACAGGATAAGAAATAGTGAGATAAGGAAACGGAAAATGTAGTGACAAAAATTGAGAAAGGTATGCTGAGATGGTTTGGCCATGTCGAGAGAATGAATGAAGAACGATTTTCGAAAAAGTGTATAAGGCGAGTGTGAATGAAAGTGTTGGAAGGGGTAGGGGGTAGACCTAGGCGGACGTGACCAAATCAGGGACATCTTGAAAAAAGGCTAGGTCAAGAGTAGGTACCCTAAACCGAAGAGCATGTATGAAGGGAATAATGAAAGTGGACGAAGCGAAATAAGTATGTAAGCGAAACAGGTATCTTTCTCTTTTAAAGGCTCCTTTTGAAATCATGATGACATGATGGTTCAAAAGGAGCCTGGCATTTTTAAAATGACTTAACTTCATAAAACAGTTTAAATACCTAGTAAACAAAAATAAATACTGAATCACCTTAAATTAAACTTAATTTATTAAACCTACGGAAATAGTAGATACCTATGGTTCTAACTTTCTACGTATACCTAATACGTAAAAACATACCTACAATAATATATTATGTATGGTTTACGTATTACCCGTAGAAACATTTTATAACTACAATACAATTTTATAATTACAACGATAACAATGCTTTTTGCACAAAAAACGCTCAAGTAATGTATCTCAAAACATGAACTTATGTATTAAAACAACTCCGTTTAAATAAAAGCAAAACTAGTGTATTCCAGAATAAGGCCCTTTTAATTTTTAAATATTAATAATAGAAAGTAGTTTTTTATATTCAAAATAAAACTATTTTTAAATACCGTACTTCATATTAAATAACTTAAATGCAAAACGAACACTTTGGTTCATTAGTTTATTTTGATCAAAAAAATTAAGTTAATTTAGGTATATCATCTCTGCAAAACTACCCCTTTTTGAAATATGGTTCTTTTGATTTAAAAATAATGTCTTACTTACATGAATCCTTTATTCAAATACTGAAGTTTTTCGAAATATGGTCGTCTTCTGTATAAAATGAATGAGTAACAAAGATTAAATTTCGAGATATGGCACTTTTGCACAAAAGAAACGTGCTTAAAATAATTAAAATTCGCACAACTGAAAATATGGCAGTTTAGATCATATTTCGCGCGTTCAAAACGTTAAATTCAAAAGTAACGGTTGCGTTATTTCTGTAACTTAAAATGGGAAATCAATGGGTGTCTTGTCTAAATATAAAAATATGAAGGATTACAGATGTATTTTTGGAATAAAAACGTTTTTGCAATTTTCGGATTTGTGGTAGTTTTGAATTATAGCAGCGATTTATGTACATCCAAGTAAGATGTTGGCTAGAAATCGCGGTTAGCAGGAAATGTCATTTATGGATCCGGCTTGATGACGGTTGCGATGTTTGGTTATGCAATAAATATTTACGTGAATTTAGTTAGAAATATTATTTAAATGCATAGCAACTTCCCTCGCATTGCGTCCGCAAACGTATTCTTTAGTACCCACCCGCGAAAAAATGTTTAGATGGGATTAGGATAAAACAAACATTGGACGTTACCCCAATAAAAATAAAAATCAAAATGTGTGCAATTCACACGTGGTAGAAGTGAAACTCAAAAAAAACGAATACTGTCAGTCCAAATGTTGATGTTTTGTTTTTGTTTTGCCATAAAAGGTATTGTTCTAGGACCCCGACCTTTGAGCACGCAAGCGGATAATGCTTCCTATCTCATTTTCTCTCACGTTAAAATGTGGCTGTCTCTTTTAATGTCGTTTAAGTTAGCGTCATTTGGGTTCATCGACTTTCAAATCACAACATTCACACATTAGGTATAATTAATTATACAGGTGGTTACTGTCTTCGTGTTCACAGTTTGAAGACTTGACATTAGTTAGTAGACAGACATTAGACAGTCATTGAAAGACTTTGCGTATTGAAATGTTGTCGAATTTACAAACGAACACGAAGCAAATGACAAATAAACGAGAAGGCAAAAAAATTGGTTGTCTGTAAAGTCGGTTTACTGACGATAGTTGAACGTGACAACGTCTTAAGAAAATACTGATGGAATGGTAGCATTTTTCAAAAGAAAATTTTAATTTCATTTGTTTAATAGATTTGTCAATGTCAATTATAGCATAACCTACAATCGCTGCACTAGCGGACCGATGCTATTCATTTTAATGATGAAAGCACGAATACCTATTCGGCAATATATCAGTGAATAATTAATATCGAAAGAATCATTACCTTTATCGCTGTAATTATCGTTGCTATAAACAATTGACACCACATTCACTTTTCACTGCACTTGATACTCGATCAAAACATATAAATGTACTATAGTATAGCAGCTGTCCACGCAGACGCATCGCTCACTCAAGTAGGAGAGAGACGGATGTCGGACGCTGCCGAACGCTGCCGAACGCAAAGGCCGATTGCTACGCCGTTACGTTAACGACGGTAACGCATGAGTCATGTTTTTTCATGCGTGCCACCGAATTATAAGACGTTGTCACGTCAAAAATCTAAAAATCATTTTGTAAACATCCGCAATAAAAGTTTTTCTTAAATATCTTCCACGTATGCACCTACATCAGTCTGTTACAGTCTTATTATTATGTAATACATCATGATAATTTATTATGAGATACGATCGCACAATATCGAACACGGTCACATTAATGTTGTACTGGCAGTTAGTTACAATAGTTTGAGAAAGTTATGGCGGTTACAGCAAAAGTGACTGGATAAGCACGATTCACAACTTCATCAACGGCCATATTATATTGTTTGCGCTTGTAACCGCCTCAATCCGGCATAAACCAGTAAATCCCGGGTGATCTACTGCCTCTGTACGTTGGCCCACTTATTCTACTGAACTTTTTACTAACCTACTACTAGATAAAATATATTTTAAAAAGATAATTATGTCGATATAGCTCGACAAGCGCCCTATTAAATAGAGGGATATTTTAATTGTCAATTAATAATGTCGGTAATTACTTTTTTTGGTGGTGATAAAATTTACTAGTAATTACTTTTCTTATAATACGCTGATATTTCGGTCCATACAACTAGGTTGAAATATCGGCGTATAAAATACTGATAATGAGTAACCGTATCATAATAAAACATTATAATTATTGATTTGATTGTACAGTTTGTTGCAAAGTCTGCCCATTCCGGAAATCAAACCCCTCACAGCAGGGTCACTAACAACTACTAAAGGGTCGTTAGTAAGAAATTTAGAAACTGTCTATCTCCAACTCAAATACCTACATAGGTCGTTGCCTGGGTCGCATGTAACCCTACAAGAGTAGGCCAAACAAAAGCCGACGACGTTTTCAAACCACGCTAATCTCGATAAAGTCTAACTGCGAGAAATTCTGAAGTGTCATAGAATATATTACCACAGTATAATAAAACTTACGAAGTTGTTACAGTAGAGGTCGGTGAAATAAACTATTACAAGCTTAAGCCAACGTCTTCACTTAATACTGACGCGGCGCGGCGGGGCGATGTTTGAAGTTAGAATAAGTATAATACATAATTATGTATGTAGGAAAGGAGAGTAAAGTTAAGAAACAATAATTAACAACCGACATCTCTCTAAAATATTGTCGGTTGGTCAATTATGACTATTTCGAGTCGGAACTTAACACTTTCTGACAATTATTTTATCTAAATAAATGTCTCAATTATTTGATTTCAACAGATTCTAATTTTTTTTAATTTTTGTCTGTTTTTTTGTCCGGGCTAATCTCTGGAACGGCTGAACTGATTTTTTATCCCGAAGTTCCCACGGGATCTGGATTTACGCTGGAAAAACCCTTGTCAACAAAATCGCGGGCACATCTGGTACCTACTATTAAAAATTAACTTTTTGCATTTGGGGGGACTCATCTTAATTATTATATTAAAATTAAACTACTAACTTACCTTTACCACACAAAAGTATTATTGTCTCATTACCATGATTTAATTTTAGTAATGGTACCTTTGTCTACATTTTTATTTCTTTGTTTTATGTGAGTTACATTGTATCTATTATTGCGGGTAACACACCCTATAATAAACACGCACGCCATCACACTGTACAGCACAAGTTAAATCATATTTAACCCGGCTCCAGCAAAGGTTTATGTTTGTCCGATATGCCTGTTCACCTGTGCCCAGGGCTTCGTAACGATACCAAATTCACACAATAAGTATCGTTAAGTAACGTTATTTTCACAGTGTTAAAATTTTAACGGTAAACACAGGTAACGTTACTTTGGTAACGATAACAATTAACGTTAAAAGTATCGGTAACTTTATCGCTACTTAATGCGTTGTTGGCCCTGAAGAAAGGGGCCATTCAAGTATTACGTAAGCAGATTTTTTGCAAACTTTAACCAACTACTCATCATAATTTGACAAATGTGGTATCGTTGGAAGTATCATAATCATGCGTGGGTTGTAGACTATAATCTGTGCTATAATGTCACATTAAATTGAAAATGGCGCCTTATCGTAAGCCTGCCACCCGCCCTAGAGTAGAGCATTGACGTAAATGAAACATCAAAAGTATCTAGCACCCAAAATGGTAATGAATTGAACAACTGAAACCATAGTAGACGAGATGAAATTCTTAGCAAACCCACAAGGCCTAGAGACAAAATATTTCCTAACAAAATCAATGGGCGTACTTTAATTAGAAAATACCGAACATCTCTCATTTAATGAAATTTTCAATAAATACGCCCATGAATTTCAGCCATCTTCCTACTTCGTTTCATGTGCTAGCATTTTTTATATGCCTAATATAAATTCACAATATATTTCGAATGAAAGTAAAGTTTAGAATATCATATTTACGCTGCAGAAATTGTGATAAATACGAGTATAGGATCATTTGTTCTTATGGCGGGCAGGCTAAAGAATTATGATTATCTAGCCTGTCGTAAGAGCAGATGATCTCTACTACGTGTGTAGAAGAGTCATGCGTAGATACATAATTATGTATTATGTCTAAAGGTATCTAGATTGCAAAGTAATTTACGACTACTTTTACTAAGTTTATAATTCGTTTTTGAATTGAAACTTCTTAGTTGACTTTGGACAACGTTTAACGCTAATGTGGTGGAATATAAGTTGAGGGAACTGAAAGAACAGTGCAAATAGTTATAATAAGTTACATAGTATTAAAAAATATATAATAATGTTTGAAAAAAGATTGGAAAAAACAATTAAAATGACATCCGCTTTGGAATTTCATACTATAAAGTTTCACTTATTCTGCGCGTAGCGTCTCCACACACCACTCCAGTATTAATTTCACCTACTTATGTGTAGTCAATGAACTCTACAAACAAATACAGTCAGCCATTAACTGATAATTCAAACGTATTAGCGTAAACACACAAATAGTCGTTTTCAATTTGGTTGTTAGCGTAAATCGAAGTGTTTATAGACGGCGTAATACTTATCAGTTCCATTCCATTCAGCAGACCCGTTCTAATTCCTGAGTGGCTTTCGATTGTTTTATTGAAATGGAAATATATTTACATTGTTTACATAATTGAGATAGCGCTAATATTATATGTCGAAACCCCAAATTCCACATGGAATCGATGATATGGTCGTCAATAACTGTCCCACTGCTGGACTCGGGTATCCTCTCACAATGTGAGGGGTATAAACCGCAGTCCACCACGCTGGCCAAGTGTGGATTGGCATACTTCACATGCCTTTGAGTACCTTATGGAGAACTCTTAGGTGTGCAGGTTTCCTGAAGATATTTTCTTTAATCGAAGTAAGCGATATTTAAGTTCTGATTCGCACATAATTTTGATAATTTATTGTTCACGCGATGTATGCAAAAGGTAAATGCGTAAAGTGTTTGTTTGTCCTTCTTTCACGCCAAAAAAAATTGTGTGGTCGGGGGACCCCCGTCAGGAACGAAGTTCCTTACGTTTTTTCTTAAACTCCATAAATGTACTTAAAAGTTGATGATTCGTTCTAAAAAAAAGCATCGGATCAATGAGATTTTTAAATATAGAGATAGTTGAAGGGCCGGATGAGGCAAAGCCTACTTTTGAATGAAAATCCTCCATGAAAAATATCTCATTTGCGCTTTTTATTCTAACGACTTACGGGAGCTATAATAATAAATATTTATAAACGTGGGGGAATAGGTAACCCGAAGCGAAGTTATGGTGGATTTAGTCATACCTATGTAATAATAAACTATCTAACTATATGGATAATCTCACATGATATAAACACACTGATCATCATTTATTGTCGTAATAACATTAACATGATCCTGCCGTTTTGGCGGTAATCGCATCTACTTTAGCGAGAGAATTGAAAATTAGCTCTGTAGTTTGGTCCCTTGGGATTGCGCATGACGGATCTGCATCGTATGTTTGGTTACATTGTAATACGTACCTACCAGAGTAACTTAGTTGTTCTAAAACCGACATTTGTGTATTGTTACCATACCCTGGTCTGCTGGCTCGAGGATGGGGACAGCATTCTAGGCTGGCGCAATACGACCTGTATAATATAGCTGTCTTAATATCTACATTAACAATATTGTTATAATTCACCTTAATTACGAACGATCTTTACCGAAATAATTCACCAGTAAAGGTAAACTCGACCAGCTTTATAAACTCTATCAATTTATTAACTCGACCATGAATGACAACTAACGATTTTGGGGTTCGGACCCAAACGACCGTGCCATAATTTACATAGGAGCGACCGTCGTTACTCGATTACGGATTATGGGTATTAAGGAATATACTAATAGTTAATATGTCGAAAGTCACTGAACCTTTCCATACAATAGCACGGGAAATAAACTGCTACATAATCAGGGTGTTAGGGTTTAAAAAAAAAGATTTTATTTGAATGGAGGCAACCATCTAACCATCTAGTATAGATTACTGTATGAGACTAATGGGATATGAAAGCATGACAGACAGATACTTAAGGTGTGCTGACTCTGCAGAAATCAGATCAGTTCATTCGTAACAGAACGAGCCTTTTATTTCTGTAGCCGATGTATTGTTACCCCACTATGCGGAGCCCAAAGGACGGTTATTCTTTCAGTCCGTATGTTTTTGTCCCGCTCTTTCTTACTCATCATAGGACTAGGAGGTTTCATCAGGCCCGGTGTCTAAAGCGGAGAAGATCGGGGATTTGTGGAGACCTGCAGGGTAGGGCTGGTTTTGTTCACCACATTGGAGTGGTGATCTGACCAGAGCAGGGCTGTGCTGTGTTGAACGCACGCTTGCCGCTTGCCGCTTGCCGTATATCGCTCTCGTCTTTAGCTCGATTTTCTGCCGAAGCTGGGTGGAGCGGACACGAAGTAATAACCTATTCTTCTAAGTTCTTTACAAGACAACTCCGTTCTACTCTGCATCTCCCCGTTTTCGTGGAAACTAGCCGCCAAAAGCGTCTTGATCATGCGCTGGTTATAGTGTTTAACAAAATATAGGTGTAGGTTTAATTATGTACAATCGGCAAAATTGAATCGGCACCCACTTCGCCGACAGTTCGTTTGAACTTTTAACCAAGTCAAATTCGTTTCCTTCTCAAACGTGTCTGTTGCACTTACGGCGTTTTTCATCTTAAAATAAATACGTCAAACATCACTCAGTTAAATGAGTATCAAAGTTAAATGACGGATAGATTGACATGGCGAAATTGGTTTGCCAATGGCGAGATTCATTTTGGTCATTTGGCTTTGTATTCATAAACAATCGATATTTTGTAATTAAGAACATCAAAAACATTACCGAAGCAATTTTCTGTTATTTATTATAATATTAAATTGTAACGGTTACCCCATCTGTACATTCAATATTTTTTGCAAAATTTTATGCCTATATGGTCTTCATTTCGGTAGAGACCCGACGTATTATTTGGCATGTTTGTACCTCAGATTAAGCTTCTGTCATATACTTTTCATTCATACACTAATAAAGAACAACTCAAATAAAATTGTCCCCCGGATTGATAAAATGAGGTAATCATGCAAAATGTGTGCCTGAAATAAATGAATAGCAATATTTAGTGTGCGTGTTAATAGGCACAAGTTTACCGAAGCGATGCGAGGGAGGATTACTAGTTATTAAACAAATTTTATTATAAGTATCACGATTCACGACAGCTTGCGACGACTACACGCCAATATAGCTAACAAAACGTCGAAAATCTACGCGTCGCCCGACATTGCTTGGTAATGTTCCAACTGAAATAATATGTTGTATTCACACGGCATTTCAGTGAGACCATACGTTATAATTATATAAGAAAAATATAATCACGTATTTCGCTAAAAAAATGCTATAACCGGGATCGTTGCTGAACATTAAGAATGAACTGTGCGTCATCTATGACGCTGCTCCAGTGCAGATCGGTGGAAAAGTAGCAGTTAATAATAATAGCAGTCAGGCATAGATAATATTTTCCAACGCATCGCCTGAAGACCTCTCTCATCCTATCTTATCTAATCAATATCTCATCAGTAACACCAAAGTTAACGTTGATTTGTTGTCGACCAAAAATGAAGCCTACTCGCAAAAAACAGCAAAAACGTATCTATCTATAAAATATTTCACAGTCGATATTAGAATGAGCTCGCCAGGCGGGTAAAAACCCTGCCAGCTGCCACTATGCATGAGTACCGTCTAGATTAAGCTGGGTGCATGTATTTTTAGATATATTTTTGGACCAACTGCATATTCGATAAACAGGTAAACGGAGTATATGCGTAGTAGACTAAAATCGATTTAGACCAACAGAGAATAACACCGAACGCAAATTAGAATAACATCGAAAAGCGTGCATTACATAGAATAGAATAGAACAGAATAGAAAAACATTTATTTCACATAGTACTGCAACAAACAACATCACAAAGAGAGAGATAAACAAAAAGGAACTTAAATATAATTACATAAAATACAGTAGCTACAGTACTTACTATGCGAAAACCGAGCGCACTCAGCTTTTCTGCGACGCCGGCAGTCCGGAGCCGCAACGCTGGTTACATCAACCGCGTTTTACGAATAGCGCTTAAACAAACATAAATATTACGGTCAAAAGGAGAACTTAATGCCCAATTCATTCTCTACCGACTAACATTAAAAGAAAAGTCGACGAAGCGGTATATAAGCGGTATATAACATTAAAAGAAAAGTCGACAAAGCGGTATATAAAGGCGATACGTGTTACATTACTCATTACAGTAGACGCTAGAAATTATGTACGGTACGTATTGCTTCCAAAATATATCCATCTAAATCAATAATCAATTTAAGTTGATTAAATTTCCGGCGTTCTACTCCGGAACAATTTTATTCCCAAAGGGTTTCTGTTATTAGCATGCGAAAATATTCAGCCATTTTTTGAAATACGCAGCCCGATTCAATTTTTGAAGTTTCCGATAAACTTTTATCGACCTTCGTCAATAAAGCCCATAAAATGGGTGTCATATACATTTATTCAAATAAAATCACCATTTTTATTTAATGCCCATGCAAGTGATATTGATTTAATTTTTTGAGTTTAAATAAACCTGTAAAAACGTGGAATTAAATCTTTATGTTGCAGTCAAAACATCGATCAAAAATAATTAGGTACTTTTAACTTTCTTTTATTGATTTAAGGTAGCAAACGAGCATGCAGCACCACCTTCCGCTGCCGCCCATGACAACTGTGACCGACTTAGAACAAGACTCATATGGGTACTGGAGCACAGTCAGAAGTTTTGACGTAACAGGTTGATCGCCCGCCATATATGTAAATCTCCGTTGTGAATCTGATTGATAAAACATGAAAATCAGTGTAATATTGGAGTTATAATGTTGAGACATATAGTTACTTTTATTTGCTATTTATTGAATGTTTAATGTATAACACACTTTTCTTATATTGTATTCATTGGCCACCAACTCTAGAACGTACCTATAGCGTAAAATTTTATTTACGCAGTTTGGTACACGGCCATTTATACTGTTGTCTGTCTGAACGGTGCTTGAATTCGCGGTGCTCGTAAAAGTCCACAATTTTATTGGATCTGCTTTAAAAATGCGGAATAGCACATAAAATCCTATCGAACCATATACTTTACGGACCCTCTGGCTACTCCCCAGCGACGGGCGACAGATGACTTTATCGCGATACCTCGTACATACATACGTGATCTAAATTATACTCCTTCTTTTAAGTTTCCTTTCTCTCTCTCTCTTTTTTTTACGGTGTTCTTGTAACAGACTTAACACATTAAATAAGTACAGTTTAAGTCAATACGAGTATTAGACGCACCCATGTGGTAAGGTTGCCTAATTTTTATACATCCAGTAATATTTTATAAAAATTGAAGGAGGCATGCATCATTTTTATAAAGCTTATGCTGTTATGTATATTAATGTACATAATATGTATGTTAAGCTACGGGATATTATATATTTATGTTAGTGGAGAATGTTCTAGGCCCCCTCGATGACGAGGAGAAACCAGTGATAATTGTAAAGCGTTTATTATAAGTAAAACAATCCTATCAAAATCAAATTTAATTATGTTTGAAATTAGTTAAATTACAAAATAGTGTAAAATGTGTACTGTTCCTGATTTACCACATACTGTAATAAAATCGGTGTTGTCTGGAGAAAATCTAGTGTCTTAGTAATATTGAAGTGGACAGTTCGTTCGTTTATCAAAGTCAAAATGTAAGCCGTGGTGTCGTCCCCTGGTAGATATCCGTCCGGCGCTGATAAATACTCCTTTGATTACAACCGAATAAGACAGAACAAGCTTGTTTTATGGAAAAGGATTACTAGATAATAGACTAAACTCATCAATCAGTGTCACTTTTCCGTGAAAAGGGAAGTAGGTTTCGTGAGGAACGATACCTAATATAAATTTTCTTTCTCCCCTGTCCCTTCTTTCTTGGCCGACAACTTAACCTAACCTTAACCTTTGGTGTTCGTGGGGTCATAAGCAAAGGTGACCTCGTCATCAAATGTTTGGCCAGGCCCTCGACTATAAATATAAAAAAATGACAACTGAAATTAAAATTTGCCCAATAAACTTTGCTCTTTTTATTATTATTTTATTATTATTAATATATAGCTATTCTCTAATTGGGTAAAACTATAGAACGTACTGAAAAATATTTAACACGGTTTGCCTATGATAATAAATAACACTAAATATAAATAGTGTCCCATAACATGGACCAAATTTAGTGCAGACTGACATCATTCACAGGCACCCCTTCCTTCAGAATACTACTTTATGACCGACCATTTATTTCAGGAAAGAGAAATTCAATTTCTCAGTTTCTGCGACCCTTCTCATGCGTTGATTTTATAGTGTTCCTAGATTGTGGATACGTCCCGGCGACAGAAGGCGAAACCAAACTTGGACGTCGTTTCATCCATCATTGAAGACCCCTATGGCGCAATGGTTACCATGCCGGACTGCCGTTCTAAGGGTACTGGGTTCGATTCCCAGCGAGAAAAATTAAATGAGCGAAAATTCCCAGCCAGGCGGAAATTTAAATAATGAGTTTCTTCGAACGGCAGGCAGAATGCTAACCACTGTGCAATACGAGTCGTATATGGCAACGTGATTCAGATTGTGTGGCGTCATTTCTTATCGAAATTAAGATAATATTATTAATCCATCCGTACTAATATTATAAATGCGAGAGTGTGTTTGTTTGTTCTTCTTTCACGTAGCAACGGAGGGATGTTATGGTATGTAATAATTTTTGTGTGTGGAGATAGTTTTGGCACATTTATTTAGAATTATGTACGCATTACATTCAAAGCGTGTATGATTAATTAAAATTCAGTTAACAGCTTTCCTCAAACACAAATGCCTGTTAATTAACTTTTGAAGTTCTTTACAGCAGTCTCATTTTGCACTCCACTGACTTACATTTTGCAATCGTCAGCTTACCTAGCAATAACTTTGGCAATAAAACTTTTCTGGTTCCAATTTGTGGAGTAATCCAAATTAATGATAAGTATAAAAGAAACAACCCTTCTGATCGTCGAACCTTTCAGCATTTCGTGGAGTGTTCTTTGAATATCTTTTATGATTAAAGATATGACGTACTTCATTTCGAACGCTTATTTATAGTCTATAGTAGTAATAGTCTAGTCAAGTGAATCAATAATATAAAACTCTTCCGTTACTGAGTGACTGACAGACAACGCACTGAACGCAACAAGCTGAAATTTGGCATGTATGATCCTTGGGGAATGGAGGAGAGCATTAAGAGAGGGTTTTTGGACATTGGATTTCTCCCTAATACATTTTGTTTTTAATTTCGTCCGTGCTAACAAAATGTGACGCTGTGAAGTGACATTTTCGGGATAGAAAGTGACTCATACCTATAGGTTACCATATTTACAAATTTTACCTCCATCCGTTTCATACGGTTTAAATTTATTATGGCAGGGGTCCCATTTTTTACCAGATTTTCGTAACCTTTATTTATTACAGGGCAAACGTGATGGACATATCGATGTGGTGCTTTATGATGTTATGTATAGTATCTAGTTTACCAGAAGCCACAAAGTAGAAGTCAGCAATCAGTCTTTCATTTTGAACGCCAAAATACTATGAGTTATTATGCGTATTATTCATTCGGATACTCTGCGTTCCGTGTTCCGACGTAACCTGGAAACCATTAATTTGCCAGCCATGTTTTGATTTCGGTCCACTTTGCGTCAGGAATCTTTACGCGGAATCAATTTTTTACAAAGTTACATGTCAAAATATTTACAATAAACTTTCTTTATTGCGGACAGATTCCAAGAAAATCATCAGAAACGCACTTTCAATATAATTGGTTTACTTCTTGACGAATGGAACTTTGTCCAGAGCTTGAAGGAGAGTTTATATTTAATCCTTTTTCTTTACTTAAAATTTATTGTGAGGTCTACGTACCTCTCAGATTGATAACAAGTGAAGATCGTTATTTGATTGGACGAAAATTGAACGTTGTTTGTGATAGATCTTCTGGAAATAACAACAGAACATGTTGCCAATTACCTAAAAAAGATTTCTACAAGTAGCGGTAATAATACCTACAACGAATA
Organism: Ochlodes sylvanus; assembly: GCA_905404295.2. Classification (NCBI taxonomy): domain Eukaryota; kingdom Metazoa; phylum Arthropoda; class Insecta; order Lepidoptera; family Hesperiidae; genus Ochlodes; species Ochlodes sylvanus. Next base: position 11,108,133 of record FR990131.1, read on the forward strand.
TAAAAAGATATTTTATAACGACAAAACCAATAATTTAAGATTTATTAGTTCTAGACGTCCGCCGCTGTTCGTTGACAATCTAATCATTTTAACGAAAACTTATTTAGCTATAGACAAAAGGTCGCTATCAGAAAAGATTGAATAATAAATAACCAAATACGATGACCAATGAAATTATGGCTTGGCTTGGCTTCAACCCATTAATGGCCCACTACTGAGCAAGGGTCTCTCTTCATATCTGAAGAGGCCTAGAGAATACTCCACCACGTTTATTCCTAATTTTACCCCTTTAGGGGATGAATTTTTCATAAAAGGTTTTCTTACTGCTACCTCACACTATATCTCGCCCCTGTAAAAAGTTTCAACTTCTAGGACTAATGGTTCAGGCTGTGTGATGTTTGTAATCACCGTCAGCGTTTTATTAAGTAGATATTAGGCAGTCCATCGCTTCTGACTTGTACCAGAGCACAATGACAGGGGCGGCTGACATGGACACGACAATGTCGCCAATAATCGCTCGTAAGTCAACATTTACGCTCAAACACGCTGGTTGACCAAACGCGGCGTTAATTCGCATTTGAACCTCTGAAGCTGATTGAAACTAATGTTTAATGAAACATCATACGTCAACGAACACGAAAAGTTTTGATGAAATTACTGCTCTCATGGGTGACATTTCATACTGATTGTGTCCTTTGTGTTTGCCGAAATACGAGTACCGAGATTGTTTTTACGAAGCTGACTGTATTGGGATGGCCTAGAATACTGGTTAACCCATCCGGATATAGACATGCTTTGTATTTGCTTCGTGTAGACATGTCACGCTGAGATTTTGCTCAGCCCGCTAATGTCATAATTGATTGCTGCCATCTTCTGTTTGTTTAAATGTCTTAGAAACCGACTAATATCAAGGTTCATTTGGGACTATTATTTTTGTTCGGATAATAGCCAAAGTTTTTGGTAAGTCGTCTATTTCATGAACTTATTAAAGTTTGCTCAGCTCGTACTCAGCCAAGTCAAAGATCGCTTTATAAATACGAAGTCAGAGTACAGTCTGAGCTAAGTCTAAGTATCGTCTATACATCTCAGCCTGAGAGCCAGTACTTTTTTCTTCTCTCTTCGTTCTTTGCCGGCAACGCTGCGGTGAAGACTTTGATGTTGTTGTTGCCCTTGGGAAACGGTAACCACTACATTAGGTGGTTGTCTGCTCATTCATTGCTACATTTGAAACTAGACGCAATGATGTGTACCAATCCACGAGTTTGAAATCCTGTACAAAAAAAGTGTTTCCACAAAAAACTCTGACACGCTAAAGCTAAAGCTATATAAATATAAACTAATGTAATAATAATAATGTTAATAAATCTTTATTTCAGACAGTATACATACATACAAATACAATGCATATGTATACAATGTATGTGTAATGTACTGTAGCAAATTAACAGTCTTCCGACAAACACGGAAAGCAATATATTATGCCTAACAACCGCATTAGTATTACACAAACAAATATCTTTAAACATTTGCTGATTAACAGAGTCCCGGCTTAACCAACGCCGTACATCCTAAACAAACATCCACCGTAACTTATCTGTGGGACGGATTGGTTAAAAAACATTAAGCGGGCATCTGTTAATTCAAGGTCCTGGTAATTAATGGACTAATGTTGTTAATTAATGGTTAATTAATTATCAATATTAGCCTGATCTTTTAATGTTAATTAAATGTGCGACATACCTTCTATTAGCGTAACTCAAGTCTACTGACTATACCCCTTTTTGGAATTAGATCTTGAATGTACACCTACATTAGTTCTAGTTATGTTTTAAAATTTTCCTCCGCATTAAAATACGTTTATCGAAGGGACTTCTCAGCTTCTGACGCCTTACTTGGATATCATGCCTGCGCAGCGGTCGATATGCAATTGTTCGTGCCTAACTTTCCACTAACCAGCTAAGGGTTCTATTCTAGCATAATCCCGAGTCTGGAGCTTTGCGATAAATACAACGATTTCCCTACATGGTGATTAGTGACGTCACAGTGTGTTTGTTCATGCCGCCCGCGACACAGACAATCCTGACGTGGGTGACTGTAATTTTATTTATAGCTTTTCTACTCTGCGCTACGTGTTCGATGAAATGATTGAATCCTGTGGAAGCCTTTCTTCAATACACTTTGCGCACACCATGCTGACCAGCTTTGAGATCATTACGTTGATATTTTTAATTCGATGGCATAACCATCCGTGGCGATGGCCAATCGGGAACAAATTTCATATCATAAGTTTGTAATCTATGGAATTAAATTAGTATCTAAATAACATCTTTGATGGAATAGATGTAAGCAGTAGTTAATTGACTATACCCAGGGTTCAACTCTCGGACGGGACAGAGATTTAATTTATATGACTATTCACTGGTCGTGTTTAGGATATGTTATTTAAGTTATCTATTTGTTCCTCCAACACAAAAAGCAATGTGTAACATTGTAATAAATCCCTTAGTGTTACTCCCAGCCACCGACCACACAGCCACTAGACTCCTAATGTTTGATTTTCCGTATGGAGAACATTCAGACCACTAGCTGAGGTAAGACGAGCGGGGGGACTGGCTAATTCAACGCTGTGATTGGCTAATTCAAGGCCACACGAAACGTTGGAAAGAAATAGATTAATTTAAGCAACGGGAAAGAATGAAACGGCACGAATTTATATCGGTACTATAATACTGATGTGTTGTTTGAAACCATTCGCCTATTATAAGGAGTCTAGTGGCTGTGTGGTCGGTGCTCCCAGCCATAATAGGCATGTCATGTAATTACCTACGTGGTCCAACTTAAAATACTTATTTTATTAACATGATAATTCTTTACAGGTGCTCAGATGCCAGAATGTTGGCCGAGTCGATGCCAACAGATGCCACTACCAACTGGACCACACCCTACACTGACGACCTTCAGGATTTTTACGTCACTTTTTTCGACGAGACCAGCAACAGTTACATTAATGGCACGCAAAATGTCACTGAAGTAAGTTTTACATTTTACACACATATTCGCGTGCACACTTTAAAAGAGTTGAATCAACACTGTGAAATCGCATAAGTTGATTAGAATAACAGTTCAGTGAGGTCTTTGAACACAGCACGTGTTGACGGAATGTGTGCGAAACAAAGTGGTCTGTGGCGTAACATTAACAAACAAAAACTTTGTACCCGTTTTTACGAAAATAGAGCGGACGGAGGAGTATTATATTTGGCACACTTATCATGTTATATAGAGAAAGAGTGCAGAATGCTAATATTTTTTAAAAATAATGCATAAAAATACATTTAATTTATAAATACACGCACTAATGTTAGCCTACTCTATGCACACTGACGTGCCTTTGACACGACATGACGTTTGAAATTTGTACGCATTGACTTATTGTGTAGTCAATGTAAAGTATCCGTTTGACAGAGTAAATTACGGTCGAATTTCGAGCGCAGAGCGGGTAACTAGTATTTACGTAATTGAGCCATACGGGGGATAGGTACTGCGTGACAAACCCCCATTCAAACAACAAAGACTATGAAAACACTGTAAAGACAATGTTATAGTTCTTTTTTACATATATTATAATATAATTGCATACAAACATAACACTTATACGCGCTTTTCAACTTTTAAGTACTGATGTAGCAACAAGGAACGTTTATTTTCCTAATTCAAATAAATGCCATTAATAATTAAATAACATTATGGGTTGGTTTCTAACACTCAATTTAATTACATTTCAACCACTACTTTACATTTCAATTTGAGCTGATTCCTTAATTCCAATTAGAATATTGATGACCCGCTGTTTGCTTTTGCAGTTCATTAGATCCACGAATTTAATTTAGGCTTGTTTAGAATATTTTATGTCATCATTTTAATAATAGCCAATTCAATTATAATAATAGGTGTATGTAGTATTATTAGGTAGATAAAATACCTAGTTATTTTTTCCTCGCAACGATAACAATATTCGCAATAGCAATAGTTCGTACTTATTATAAAACAAGACGCTTTCGCTTTTAACTTCTGCAGATATGAATCCTGTGGCCTCCTACCCTTTTACCGACAATCAAATTCCTCAATAGCAGCAAGACATCTATGACTTAATTAGAACGAGGCTCGTACTAATAATTTCTAATTAATGTTATTATTATCAACAAGAACAAAAATAACTATGACCAACAGTAATATTTGACGTTCATAAGTGTATTGATAAATACTTACATAAAAAAATGACTTAAGTTATTTCTGAGTTTTGAATTGTGAACCGTCCCTAGAAACTTACAGAACCACAGAACAGAGAGACAAGAACAGAACTAATGTTGTTTGTTTCCCTTCGAAAGGCGTGTGTATAACCTACTTCGAAATAAAGTCTTACTTTTCAATTAAATTGAATTTTCATGTTTTCAGCAATACCAATCATTCATCTTACCGTGGTGGCGACAAGTTCTATGGACGGTGCTGTTTGCTGGAATGGTGGTGGTCGCCACCGTGGGCAACCTGGTCGTCATATGGATAGTTCTCGCCAACAAGAGGATGAGAAGCGTCACTAATTACTTCCTGGGTTAGTATTACAGCTCCTATCTTTATTGTAGTTTAATCCATAAATCTAAAATGAAGAGAAATATTTGTAAGGATAATGCAAAACACACTTTCGCATTTATAATAGATACATATTACCATGGATATTAAGAAGCATACCATGAATTTATGTAAGTAAAACCACTCTCTAAATCAATAAATAAGGACAAAAAATTATTGTTTTGTGGCTTTAACATAGCAAACGAGCATGCGTGCCTTGCCGCTGCTGCCTTGACAAATTGGTACCGACAGAACAGACTCAAATCGGGACTAGGATGATTATTGTTATTAAGAATATTAGTTGGTCTGAGCGTTAGTAGATACATATGAGAACTTGAGCAGGGCTTGGAAGTGATAGTTAATCCTTTGAGTTGTTGTTAGTAATCTCAGTTAGTAATAGTCCAGTTAGTAATTGCCTAATTGCCTGATTATTGCAAATAAAAATTTTTACACACCATGAATAGACACGTTTACCTCAGATCTTAATCTGGTAAACCTTTTTTGGATTTTTATTCAGCACCCCTCAACATTCGAGGCCGAAGCTTAAAACTTACGGCACTTTTATTCAAATCAGAGTCATAACACAGCAAGCGAATGCTTTTCATCCAGTAATTTTGCTTCATGGTATCAATGTCAGGTCTATTTTACAGTAAAGACAAAGATTTGAATAACCTTATTTGATGGTCTCTAAAATTCTGTGATCTATATGAAATTATTTGTTATCTATCATATTATTATGCTATGAACAAAGGTCTATTACAACGTATCCAATTTCATATCTCTACAATTTATGTGTAGGTACCTATTTACATACCAATGATCAAAGACGAAATATTAGGAGTGTAACAATGTAAGGGTTATTTTGAATACGAATACGCCGTCTTTGACATCAAGCGTTCAGGGAACTGTGTTCTTGATGGACCTCGTAAATCGTCATCAAAATAATCATGCCATTTTTTTAAAGGTCACTTTGATCCTTTTCCCACATTCATGCATGGTGGGTTTAATATTTTAACGCCTGGTAGCTGGCAAGCAATCCTCCGAAAATCGACCGTAAAGATATTTTTATGTGTTTCGGTCGCAATCTCTGAGAGAGAGAGAGAGAGAGAGAGAGAGAGAGAGAGATAAATGCGCTTCGGCTTCTTTTTTGGCCTTTGCAATTGTTAACGTTTCGGGCGACGGTGATTGCTTCTACTGACGTCTAATGAGGTGGCTCATTTTCTTGATTGTCGCCTATTTACATAGTAAAAAGGACGCGCAACGTAAAGGAAGTTGGATGGGACTCTAGGTCGGATGGGGCCCTTTATTTTGTATGGGTTATAAAGACAAGATTAGAATCCGCATAGTTATATTCTGTGAGCAGATGAACCATCTGATGGTAAGTGGTCTCCGTCGCTCTGGACACCAGTAACACCAAAGTCATAACTGATACGTTTGTTGGCCAAGAAAAAAGGAAAATAGTGCTTGTCGAGCCCCCAGCCAGATCACGTCAAGTCGCTTAGCCGTACCATAACCACCAAACCTAGAGTACCTTCGGGATCAAACTCGATGGTAAAAAGTGACCTCTGAAAACAGAGACTGGACGCAGTAACCTCGACCATTGTCCAGCAGGATACACCAGAAGAGTTGGAGGTCGGTTTGGACTCAAAGTGAATGGAGCCCTTTACAACCCAAAGTTGTTTGTAACTAACTAAATAGAAAGATATTCTAGACATTCACGATTCAGAAATTTAAGTGCAATATAATTCTCTTATTATGTACACGCCATTATCTTGAAACGGTCCGACGCGCACCCGTTCGAGTTGCGATACTATTAGTGGAAACGTACTAAAATGGATGAAAATTTAAAAATTCAACGAACACTGCGAAATACTTAGGTATAAACTGGGTTATTACATATTTAATTGAAGAAACCATTATTTTTATGGGCTTGCACTTTTCAATATAATGTGTTACGCTTGAACCATGATCATCATCACCACAAACACTACCTGTCCCACTGCTGGGCACGGGTCTCCTCTCACTCTGTGAGGGGTACAGGCCATAGTCATAACTGATAGTATAGATATCATTAGATATTATTAGGTTAGATATGTATATGTACATACGTACGTCCGCAATAGATGACCTGCATAATTGGGTATATTTCAAGTTTTCCATTCCAAAGAAAAACACGAAAAAAAAAGACGGACAAATTTTCTTTCTTTCGAATATACGGAAATAAAAACAGTTAAAGCCTCAAGAACAATAAACCCAAACACGTAATTCCACGTTTCCAATGAGCGGAAATCCGAGTGAAGAGCAAAAAGTGATCCGAGTACCGGCTTCATTATTAGCTCTTTGAGTTCCTATTTCGGTCTCAAAGTTGCACAGAAACGTGGTCTTTATTTCCTCAAAAGAAATATCAACTGACGGACACAGTTACAAAACTACATGTTTAACGAGATTTCTCTTCACATCCTTATTTTGTTTGTAACGTACGTACCTACATGTAATTATTTGATCCCAACTTTGCATTGACTTATTATAGTAACATTAAATCAATGCAACTTTGTTTCAAATCTTATGAAAGCTTATACTGAACCGATTCTTATGACTTTTATCAACCGATTCTCGTGACAGTACTTATTACAATCTTAGTTAACTTGCAACATTTGTATGTATCGTGCAATCCGAAATAGAACAAAGTACTATACTTCCTCTTACTCCTCAGACTTGAAATTTTTCTCTTCAACGGTTAAGAACACAGTGGCAATATTTATTGCTTTGCAACAGCGAAAAATTAGCTCGTTGCTTTGCAATTATACCTAATTTTCAAGTGTTTTTACATTTTGAGACCAATTTATTAATTAGGTTACCATATAAAGATAGGATATTTCAAACAGTACTTGTCCACAGTGAATCTCTCCGTAGCTGACGCGATGGTATCGACACTCAACGTGACATTCAACTTCACGTACATGCTGTACGCGGACTGGCCATTCGGACACTTCTACTGCAAGTTCTGTCAGTTCATTGCGGTGCTCAGCATATCCGCTTCGGTGTTCACCCTGATGGCTATTAGTATAGACCGGTAAGTACACCAGACAGCTTCAACCGGTTAATGGGCCACTACTAAGCACGGGTCTTTTTTCATACATGAGGAGGCCTAGAGCGTTTTCCACAACGCTGCTCCAGTGCGGATTAATGGAGGGGCTAGTGGCCAGCGCAAGTGTCGGAATTTTTTATACCGCCCGAAAGCTTCCGACATGGCTTAACGATTGCTACTAAATGGTACAACCGGGACCGACGGCTTTAGTACCCTCCGAAGGACGGAAGCGCTCAAAAATTTATTTTACCACTAGCCGTTTTCTCCATGGCACCCTCAATACAGGAAATCCTAGTGTGGGGCTATGAGTGAGTATCGTTATTTTTTTTCATTTGGTGATGACGAGAGCCAAAAACGTGTATCTTGTCCAGATAACAATGGATTGCATAATTATATTTTATTTTCTATTTACTTAGCTCGCAACGCGTCGGTGACGCTTTTGGGGTTTATGGCCACCGATATTCACTGTTGATCGCTTTTGATTGCCGACTATTTTCATTAAATATTTTTATATGCGAACGTAAATATATTTTAAAATTAGTTTATTAACTTCATTCTCCTTTGTTGCTTTGTATTCATGACATAAAATGGTTTCGTGCTAATATACATAAAAGGGAACAAGTTGCCAGGTATAATGTTGAGTTCTACTACAATTGTTGTTAACCATCGAGATATAAGTACTAACGTACTAGAGAAGCTACGTCAAATAACTGAATTGTCCTATTCTTCGTAATTTGTAATTTGTTCGCTGCAGCGCTAAAATAATAACAATTCGTCTAAACCGAAAACTAATTTACCACAGCGCTAGATTTGCTGCGGAAGTGTATTTATTCTCAGCAAAAAGGTCTTAAGCGCCATGTAAATCACGACACTTACGCGTGACGACTGAGTGAGGTGCGGCGACGGTGCGGCGCGATCGCCGCAGTTCAACGGGACAAAGTAGGAATTTACGGTGTCTTCTCTAGTACGTTAGTACTTATATATCGATGTTGCTAACAAACATTTCAATAGAAAGTCTATTTCATAAAGTGGTAGCCGCGAGAGTTTCTTACGACGCGACGTAGGTACAACAATTCTTTATACTTTTATAGAATTTCAGAACAGAACTGTGGTTAGTAATTTATTGGTAGGCTGCTGCGATCATAAAGAAAAAAATACCATTATGCACCCTAAAGAATTCTTCTGTAAGGACGTACGAGTATAGTGTGACCCATTTTATTTATAGGAGTAAATGAAATCGATAGGTGTAAATACTACGAAGAACAAAGTTATAAAAATGCTAAACTCGGTACAGTGCTCAGCGAGGCTGTTTTGGCTGGGTGCATGCACCATACATTTGGGAGGTTGGCTTGAACCCCCAACACCCTGAATAGAAGATTTAAGGAATTAAGGGGCAAACATGACGTGCTTATTTCCATTTGTCAACGAAACACTAAATTATTATAACAAATGGGCTTGAATATTAAGGGATGTAATAAGGTGGACTTGAATATGTAACAAGGTCCTTTCGAATTTCCCGGGCTTTACTAACCCGTCAATCTAACTTGTAAAGCTACGTGTGTTTTCAACACACGGACAGAAAATCATTAGAATAACGCTATATGAAGCTAGGACACTAATACCCCGCAGTAGGATTCCCTGTGTAATGAAAAGTTCATGAAATCCCTTAATATTTTATTTACTTATCGAATCTGAGTGAAAAACAATTAACAAACTTCCCAACAACGAATTAACTTATGTCCAAACATTTTCGGATGCTCTCCAACTACTCTTTAGGGACACATAAAACCCAACTTAAAGGTTAAATAATTAATAAAATCATACAATAACTTTGTAGTCTCCCCTTGTATCGGCTTCAACCCATTAATGGCCCACTACTGAACACGGGTCTCCTCCTATCTGAGGTGGCCTAGAGCATACTCCACCACGCTGCTCCAGTGCAGATTGGTGGAGGGGTTAGTGGGCAACCCAAGCGTCGGAAATTTTTATACCGCCCGAAGACATCCGACATGGCTTAACCGACTGCTCCAAAATGGTAACAATCGGGCCCGACGGCTTTATGTGCCCTCTAAAGCACGGCTTCCGGCATGCCATTTGGGATGTATGAAAGGTGAATTTTTTTTCTAACGCCAGTAACGTATTTCAGATATGTGGCGATCATGAGTCCTCTTCGACCAAGACTTGGCAAACGAGCAACCTTGGGTGTAACTGCTGCTATCTGGGCCGTCAGTTCCATAATCAGCAGTCCAAACATGATATACTTTACCACGGATGTCGTAGAAGAAAATGGCAGTACAAGGTACCTAAACTTGTACTATTTCATTATTATCTCATTTCATACCTATATATATACATATTATATACAATATGTATATCCTACACCTACACCTGGTCTCACCTAATTGCGAAAATATAATAGTGAGGTTAGTAGACTTTATAAATAAATGCATTATATCTCACAACGATTTTTAAAATTTTTGTCCGTTTGTCTGTGTGTTTATTCTCATCTAATCTAATCTCAGATACGGCTTAACTAATCCGAATGCGGTTTTCACTAATGTGTTGTAAAGCTTGAGGTAACATTTAGTGTTTGTTTTATTTCAATCGTTACAAAAATAAAAAAGTATATATTATAGAATCCAGTCTAAACATTTTTTAAGTGTGGGTAAGCGTTAAGGCATAGGTTTCCCCGAACAAAGCGAGAGCAAAGGTCATTAATAACAAAAAAGTTTAATTGCAATGCCATACAAAACTCTCTCGGAGTAGCATTCGTACGTAAAACCAAGCCCTGTTAGACGAAAAGCCTACAGTCAAACGAATAAGCGCTGCGCATTTCAGAATTCAATCCGATTTTCAACACTAACCTCGGATGAAAACCTGACTTGAGCGCCCTGGGAAACATTTTTATTTATTACGTTTGGACTCTTATGTTTATAACACTCCGGAGATTCATGAGGAATTTTTACAAATCTAAATTTAGAATCATTTAATCATGGACTATTCCATAGTATTAAAAGTGTAATATTTAATTGAAGATTTTTACTAATTTTCTGTAGGTACATAAGGTACAAACACAATGAAGCTTAATTTTTAATTTATTTACATTAACATAATTGTGCACATATATTATAGTACTTTAATAATGAAATTGTTTGTTTTAGACACATATGCTACTCGTACTGGCCTGACGGTCCGACAACTGCATCTCAGATCGAATACTTGTAAGATTTAACTCTATATTCCACTTTCAATTGCTTGAAATTTTAGCAAGTAATTTAGCCAATCCATTTGACTTACATTAGCATTTAACTACATTTAATTGGTATCATGCTATTTTTGTTTCCAGATATAACGTGGCCTTTATGGTATTGACGTATTTCCTTCCCATAATTTCCATGACGTATACGTACTCTAAAGTTGGAGTAGAGTTATGGGGATCTCAGTCTATCGGAGAAAGTACTCAACGTCAGTTAGATAATGTTAGAAGCAAGAGACGGGTAATTGATTTTTTTCTGAACAATAACTCAATCTATCCTCGACGTATCTCTATGTATCTTCGAATATGCAAATCCTGCCAAACCACGGCGGCCAAACAGAACAAAGTACAGTAAGCCTCAGGACTATAGCGTACTATACATAAGAGCACCACATATATCAAATTAAAGAAAGTTTCACCTGTGCCGGGGCTCTATTTTTGAATCGCTCGTTTAGCGGCAAGTGCTCGTGGTGGTGGACGTGTCTCAAGGTGAGGTCAAAATTCCTCAAATTGAGCGTTCGCCGCTAGACGAAGGATTCAACAATAGAGCGTCCGATCGAGTGCCGGTAAATAAATGAGTCCTACAATGAAAGGAAATCCTACAATCAATCAATTTTATAATTGTAGATAATTTTATTGTAGATTATCAAGACACATTTCATTTCATTTTCATTTCGTTTGCATCTTTTAGGTGGTGAAAATGATGATAGTAGTGGTAGTTATTTTTGCGGTGTGCTGGCTTCCATTCCACGTGTACTTCGTGGTGACATCCTACTACCCAGACGTAGTAAACTACAGACACATCCAGGAAATATACCTCGGAATCTATTGGCTCGCAATGAGCAACTCCATGTACAATCCAATTATTTACTGCTGGATGAACTCAAAGTGAGTATAAAACATAAACATAATATACAACATAAAGAGCAGGGTAGAAATTTCCAACTTGGAACTGCTGTAATCAAATTCTTGGCAAGTCGATTTCCGCAGTACAGGAAAGTTAAGCAAAGTTGATATTATTCAACTTTGAACAATCCCCTATCTCTGTAATATCTTCACTTTCTTGAGCTGACATGCCGTATTCTTTGCAACGTAAACACATTAATTGAATCCACACACGCAAATTTCTCAATATTTATCGAAATTAATTTATTAGTTGTTCCAGTAAAGGCAGGAATTGTAAGGAAACGTCCTGCATGTACAGGGTTTTTGTAATTTTCCCAAAGGTGTCAAGTCTTCTAAAGCTGCCAACTCTGCCAAGTCTACCAACTCTGCTTAAACTCTGACAGACAGACTGTGTCAGAACTCTGCCAAGTTGTCAACTCTGCCAAGTCTCCCATTCAGCTTGCGCTGTGGAGTTTAAACGACTTTGATGTAGGAGGAAAACCATGGACCAAAGTGGCAGTTCATGGACAATGATTTCCATATTTTATTCGATTTTAGTTGATTAAGTTTCGGTAAAGAAACTCGTCATTGACAACTTTATTAAAATTTCAGATTTAGACGAGGATTTAAACAGTTCTTCTGGTGTTGCGGTGCAATCGCTTCGGGCCGAGGACTCAGTAGGCATAGAGCTTTCGGGCCTGACCGTAGCATGCACTCCTTATCTCCAAGCAGGAAAAATGGAACAAGTAAGTTGGTACAGGCAAAATTGTTCCTAAACGTAGGTATACTCATATTTGGTCGCTTAATTATTATATACAACAATGACAGACTTACTACGTCCAACAATTTCTAAGCAACTTCTATAACTGCATTCAATATAAAATGAAAAAAGTTATCAATGTTGTTGGCACTAGCATGATCATGGTCAACGTTAATTGCATGACTGTACGGGAACATGGCAATATCCATTCCAGAATTACTTTATAACGTATTGGTCTTTGTAAACCTGCCCTTAGTTGTTCTTTTTGACTAGTATTTATGGCTGATAATTATTTTAATTTCTCATCTACTCTGCATTTGCTACATGTTTTGTTTAAACTGTTTTATACTTGGCTGATATCGTTTATTTATAATTATGATTTCTTCCAACTATGTAAATCCAAGGTGGTTCTCCGTAGGTATATTCAAGACGACATACAAAACTACTAAGTTCATCAAAAATCCGCCCGGATCTCCTCATTTGCTACATGCAAATAAAATACACAAGTAGGAGACGAGAGGTGGCCAATCCAGAAATTTGGTAATTTTCCATTTTAAATTAAATAAATGTACATCGCAAGTGATGACTGACGCGGATTGGCTTCAAATGAAACTCAGTAGATAGGCTCAAAGTTACGTGCGCTACTACATCACCTCACGTTATGCATTTTTGCTTCTTTGCTTAACCACGCTTTACTTTCTCTTTGGTTTCACTTGCAATTTTTGTATTCCGTAATACTTGTCAAACATAAACCAAACAGTACTGAACTAATTTTATGTATTAAATGCTTATTGTTTTTCTAGGCACAATTCGGATCTCAATGCACAGCATGTATAACAACACGCTGGTGAGTAGCGCCTGACAACGGCGATACGCGTCCAACGCTCACGGAGAATGTAGTTCGAATGACGCGCCGCACGCGTGCGTTGAGCGTACATGGATATGACGGCCCCCCGCGCCCCGCGTACTGCCCACCCCGCAAGATCTGTACGGTTAAACTTGAAATTATATGTTTGTTCTACAGTGGGTGATGATATAAGAAACTGAAACTGTATTAGTTATAGGAATTATAACCAAATCTATAAGATTTTGTGTATACCTTTTTTACTATCCATTATAAATATCCAACAAAACCTAAAAGAACTCTTATCGTCAACTCACGGAGATGTAAATTATGTCAATCGGGAAGCGTGTGTAAGATGAGATGCGTACCAGGTCTCTAACAACATTGGAACCACCATTAAGAGTAAGGCCCCAGTTAGACGAAGCGATAGCTATCGTGTCATATAAACATGCCCTAAGGCATTGTAAGACAAACACCCACACTGATATTTATTTTGTTGTAACACTACTTTGATAATATAACCCTGCTAAAATTACATCATCTAGAATTCTAGACAGTATCGACTTTTTCCGATATCAATAATGATGTAGAATTGTAAGTATTTAATGTAATGGAATAAATATATGGTATTGGTGTATATAATTTCCTTTGTTCATACGTTTTCTAGAAGACGAACGACCAATACAATAGAAAAAATGTCAGTTTCAGCACTTTATTACACTACGGTAACTTAGCATACGCGAAGTTATCGTAAATTTTTGGAGCCTATATTTATGTACATAATAAGTGACCATATCATGTCATATCACATTGTACATGTATCATTATTTATTCTCATCTAGTTCTTATTTCTATTTACAACATTTCAAAATAATAATAGTATTAAGCTTGTACAAAGTATTGTACAAAGTAAAATATATGTAAACTGTAATCTGTTAAAAAAAGATAATATTTAAATAAATATTCGTGTTCCAACAACATAATGTACGCTATAAATATTATTAGAATTACCGTAGATAGGAACGTAATTTGAAAAGTATGTATTTCAGTATTGCTTAAAAGTTACATTTACGGATTGAAATACGTCAGAGACATAAGGGTCTACTTGAGCAAAAATATGTTTTAAATTAAATAAGTATTAATCATCTTTAATATAAGTCATTAATCGGCGTTTGCGTTGCTAAAAATCTTATACAGTACATGAAAATTTGCCGATCATTTAGGATAGGTATCATGTGTAAAATTAATAATAAATTAAGATGATACTGATAGATATAGTTATATATAACTTATTGTAAGTAATTATGTATCGCTATGTATTTCAAAACTCACTCATTATTATTAGCTAAGTAATATTAATAATTACCCATAGCATTATTTTTGTATTACAAGTATTTTGATTACCACCGATAAAAGATAGCTAGGTAGCCTAAAACACTACTACTCTACTGAGTGAAGACAGGAAACAAGCTGTATAAAAAATATTTGAAATGATGTACATATTTTATTTTTCTAAAGGACTGATTTAAATCACATATTGTTTTAGCACATTTAATATGAATGACAAAAGTTGGTTTTAACTACATGGTTAATAATACAACAATCAAGTTATAGGTGGTCAACGATCCAATATTCTATCCCCCGATATAATCTTTATACATAATTACTGGATAAGTAGAAGGTAAAGTAAGTACAACCAACTCTTACTGTTAATGAATTTATGTCAGTTGTTAGATAACGTACTGAGAACTATCCAATGACATTATAAGTAAAAAGAGGGAACTATCAAAAAAAAGAATATTGATACCAGGCGCAAAGGAGTTAAGGCAGGTACGTCATCTGTAGTAAAATAGGTCAACAGTGGAAAATATCTGTAATCTAAAATATCTTCTTCCGAGCTCAGAGGGAATGTTCGGCATAATGAAGCCGAATGCCGCTTTTTTTATTATCATACCGCAATCGATAGGCTTTGTCGAAGATCTTTGGGTCGCATCCTTATGCGACCCCAAGATCTTCGACTTCGACGACGACGACATAGATCGGAGGTCCTTACTTCCGATTAAGATATGGCACTAAATTCACTATCCACTTCGGAGTGCGCTCCAAGTGAGGCCAGTGAAGAAAGCTGTTCTATGATGATGTTAAGTACGTACTAAGAAACTGAACAACTTTTTAAATGTAGGATATAAATGTTAAAATATTTGTGGTGTACGAAAATAAAAAGCATTTTTTCGATGTCCGCAACGCATTGCTGATGTATTAAGTGTTGATGTTCGTAAGCAACGCTGACCTCTTACGTAAGTTAAATCGTCTGCTATTATCGGTTATTCACAATATCCCTTAGCTTTAAGAGTAATGTTGCATTGTAAATAACATATTGTTTTGTATGAATGTGATTCTATATAATAAGGAAATCTAGTAGGTATTAGTACTTGCGCTTAATCAAAGATTAACAAGACATTGAACGTTTAATAAATATATGAAATCTAATCAAATTGGTTTTATTTTCACTTATACATATAAAAAGATAAATTCTGCCTCACTTACTGTACATCAACGCCCTTAAAACGCTGAAATTTTTCCTCAAAACGAAATTTTGTTTCAGATTAGGATTTTTCGGAATTCTTTTAGGAAATAAAGAAGATATACATATATAAATGTATGAAAAAACATGTAAACTGCTAGCCGCCAGCCACTCCATTCCCACTATAATAATTAATAGTTAATATTAATAATCAAAGTGATTTTCAGAATATCTTCAATTTCCCCCGGGTATTACAAATTTATAGGTGTGACAAACTTAAATAAATTACCATAAAACATGAAAGTAGCAAGAAATAGGCTACTTAATATCCTGGAATTCCGTTTTGATCGGGATTTACACAGCATATAAATCCTACAATAATAATCTACAAATATAAATCCATTTCCATTAAAATCCTTTGACGGTATAAATATCTGCAAGAACGACTTTCTAAGATCTCGGCAATCGTAAAATACCCTGGCACACGGGTAATTAACTCGCTGAAATGTTCGAGATCATTTCACTACTGAAACAATGTTTAAAGTTTGTAAAGTACGACTTTACATTCGTAGAAATAGATTAGGTAGGTAGCTAGGTAGGTGTAAGTGTAACATAGAATTCATCCAGCATTTCGGAATACAGTCGTAAATTATTGTTTTGATTAAAACACACTGTGAGTCTCATTTTTGACCTTAAATTATATTAAGTATTAGAATCATACTACAATATACCGTCAATGGAGTGAATAGTCCATGATCCGTCACGGTTTCAGATGTCGTGTAAAAACACCTAGCCTACACGAGCGATTTTAAAAAGGTTTCAGGTTTCATTGAATACGGAACCGTAACAAATAAACGCACAATACAAAAACGGCATTTTTAGTACAGAACTAGTTAAATGCAAATGTTAGCTAGCTAAAAATCCTCTCACGTAACTGTCACGGTGTAGCATTAAGAAAAATGTGAGAAAGTCCAACTTCGTCGCAAGTTTGAAGGCATGTATGAGTTCTTTGGGAATTTCTTTGAATTCAATAACGAACGAGAACTGGGAGAAATACACATCATGTTTTCTTTGTAATATTTTCGTGGTACTTATAGTAGGTACTAAACCAATCAAAATTCACTAACTTTGGTTACGAAATACAAGACTTTTATTTTTTTCATTCTTCCCCGCCTGTCCCGGTTATTATAGTTAAATATTCATAAGACATTCATAACGTCATTTACGAAGAGACCTGTGGCATGTAGTAGTTCATTAACTAAAGGGTTGAGGCCATAGTGAGGCCAAGGAATATGTCCTTGGTCCCATATCGACAGGCGACTTATCTGACTTGCGGTTACTACGTCTGCGTAGAGCTCCGGTAGATAAGCTACGAGGCGTAGCTATTTCGTAGTTCGTTAAATATCTGCGTAAATTTATTAACGTTTTTACTGTTTTTGATGATAACAACTTTATTATAATAATTATGTTTGTATTTTGAATACGTCGAATATTGTCAACATCATTTTTGAACATCAATAAAAACCCCTAAGTAATAAAAACCGTCGACAATATTCTTGAGAAAATATTAACTGTATTTTTATTTTATTAACTTTAGTTTTAAAATAATTTTGACAAATGGGTTATGACTTATGACGATGATACATGACACTAGTGCATTAACATCCGCCGCGACCGCTATCATGCAAAAGGATCGCTGTATCGGGATTCAACGTGTACATCGTGAGTATGAGTATCATAATATGTTTCATCATCATCATCGGAACCCATAACTGTCCCACTGCTGGACACGGGTCTCCTCGCACAACGTGATGTGTACGGACTTCACACAGCGTTAAGACCGATATGGTATCGAGTCGATATCGATATAAGTATTAATTAACTTCTAATACGCACATAATTTTTTAAAATTAGAAGTGCGTGCAAGATTTGATCCCGGGTCCCCCGGTTCGGGTGTCCAACGTTCCAAACACTGGGCTATCACTGTCGTGTGTTGTTTCCTACATACAAAACATACATACTTTATCAGGGAATCCAAGTTCGGTTTTATAGATAGTCTGGAATACTAACGATGGATAAGGGTGCGCTGTTTACTGTATCTCATTGTTGTGATCCCTATTGTTGTATTGTACAATATAAGGTACAGTTTATATCTTATTGTCTGCGTGTACACCATAAAGTATTTTATTACTGTGGTTCTATCTTTTAGTTAAACCGTAATATAAATTTGTAAGCTGTAAGCTCGTCATCAGTGGACGTTTAGGTGATAAAATATTTAACCGTAACAATTCGTTATTGTGTCGAATCGAATTTTCTTCTAAGCATAATCTCATAATTAATGCAATTAACATCAAGCATGCCATTTGCACCGTAATATTTTATATTGTGTAAAATTACGTTTAAATATACAATAAACAAATATTCATAAACTTAAATCTCTACTCAATTGTTTGTCATTAAGTCAATAGGACGTAAATATATTTTGAAAGTAATTTTTATTATGTACTAGCGACCCGCCCTCGCTTCGCTTCGGGAAACTTATTCCTTCGGTTTGCAAAGATTTAGTTATAATTATTATGGATAATTCACACTATATCTTTATAAATTATAGCCTATGTGATATTCTGATGTGTAAGCTATATTTTTGTAAAGTTTCAGCAAAATCCATTCGGTAGTTTTTGCGTGAAAGAGTAACAAACATTCATACATCCATACAAACTTTCGCAATTATAATAGTAATTAATAGGATATGCGGAAATCTCGATTTGTTTTCAACGGCTCTTTACAACTCCACACGCCGAGATTAATAGGATCGCGAAGAGTCGGTTCATAATTATTTTCCCTCTTTTCAATATTTCATAATTACTTAAACGAGCCCAGCTTTGTCACTTTTAATTAACTACTAATTGAAAACCAATTTGATTTATTATGAGTATTCTTTTTAATACGCTTTTATTAGCTTGAGGCATATGTTAGTAGATTTGTATGTAACAGAAACTTTGAACATGATTTTGATCCCCTTCAAAACGTCGGATTAACTCGAAATTTACTATCCAAAAGATACTCCATGCATTTGTAATAAGGTTCTCTTTAAACTGTGAGTGGTAAGAATGTCAACTATAATTTTCTAGATTAAAGGTCCATATTTTCATCCATCCATGCCATCTATTAATAACTTAGAGAACTATATCAAGCACACTGATTCTTTCGATCGAGACATACATGTTCTATTCTTTGAGACGGGTTCCATACGCCACATCGAATTCCATTACATCGAAGTTCATGACATCGAACACGTTACGTCGATAGTTTATTATATCGAACTATCATCACATCGAATGTTTATTACATCGATTGGTCATGACATCGAAAGCTTTTAAAATCGAATGTTCATTGAATCGAATTTATAACATCGAAGCCTTATCACATCGATAGGTCGTGACATCGACAGCTTTAGAACATATAGAATGGACATATTTTTTTTTGATATATTAAATGAAAGAAAAAAATCATTTTCACAATACAAATAATAATTATGTATGTATGTATGTGTATGTATGTATGTATGTATGTTGTAAAAATGATTTTTTTGTTACATTTAATATATCAAAAAAAAAATGTCCGTTCTATATGTTATAAAGCTGTCGATGTCACGACCTTTCGATGTGATAAGGCTTCGATGTTATAAATTCGATTCAATGAACATTCGATTTTAAAAGCTTTCGATGTCATGACCAATCGATGTAATAAACATTCGATGTGATGATAGTTCGATATAATAAACTATCGATGTAACGTGTTCGATGTCATGAACTTCGATGTAATGGAATTCGATGTGGCGTATGGAACCCCTTTGAGACAAATGTGGCGTGAAAAGTAGGATACAATGATTTTATAATATGTATAGAGTAAAGACTACAAATTATGATATGGATTATATTTATAAGAAAATACAAAAAGGAAAAGAATACTAATTTAACTACCTACCTACTAAAATAAGATCTAACTCAGATCTAACTCAAGCTCTCCTCTCGCAGGTCGCTGGACTCTACCACCAACTTTAATCCTGAATTCACGGCAAAACACCTCTATGGTGATACAGAATTTTCCTGGCTACGCTGGTACCCATTCCTGCTGGTCCTCATTCTGTAATTGTGTCGAAAAGTAAATAATTGTACTCGTAAATAGAATACCCACTTCCTTCTTACCCGTTAAAACGTTAAAAGGATTAACGATGGTAAAAAGTGACCTACAATTGGATAGCCCGTGTTGTGTTGTGGTCGGGAATTTAGTTTAAAAAACTTAACAGGTTTAACCAACCTTGCAAAAGTTTTAAGGTGGTAAGTTTGAGTAAGTGGCAAGTTGATAAGCAGGGTTTAGAACTTTGTAAATCGATTTGTAAACTAAAAAGTGTAAAAAAGCCAAGTTGGTATCTTCTATCTTGAATAAGTCATAAGGTGTGACTTGTCATACCACATATTTTCAATGATTCACGGATGTATGTATGTCTCCCTTATAACTGAGGAGACGTGCATACCTAGACCATACTCCGCCACGCTGTTCCAGTGGGGATTGGTGGAGGCCAACCCAAGTGTCGGAAGTTTTAATGCAACCTGAAGACGACTGTTATCGAATTATAATAACAAGGACCGACTGCTTTACGTGTTTTCCGAAGCACGGAAGCGGTCTTTTTGCCACTAACGGCCACATGTTCTATCCCACTAGCGACCGCGCCCGCTCGTTCGATTGCTTAAAATCGACGCAAGCTGCCGGACTATGAGTGCTTCTAAAGGCCGTATGAGTTCTCAACTTTTAAGGAATATGGTACCTATCAAAAATCACTATTTGATATGTAGGTAATTTCGAGTACTTTCGAGGTGTCAAAAGTCGCTGTTCATAAATGTTAAAAGGACACTGAAAAGAGATATAAGTATATCGAAATACCACGAAACTCACGTTTATAAAACTGTTTTCTTATGTGTTGTCCACGGCACTGTTCTGTGGTGATGTCCATAACACCTACGACATATGAGTTTGCAGCGTTATTTATTTATTATTAATATTACTTAATCATTCAGTATTAAAACCAACATATAAAATTAATGATTATTCATAAGGTAGATTCCAGATTTAATAGCAAGACCCGAGACTAACATTTGGACAGTTATAATGTGCTGATAACATTCATGTTACGAACATTAAAAACCCGTAAATAGCCTATTCCGTTATCTGAATTATGTATCCCGACGGTTAAATCCATTTAAGTGTTAAAATTATCTTGTATTGGGTACTTGATAATAAACGAAATTGTAAAATTCTAAGATGGTATACCAACGATGTCTTTGACCTCCCTAACCGTAACTGAAACAATCGGAAATCCGAAATAATTTTTATTCCAAAACCGAAATCAAATTCAATAAAAAATATTTAATTAATTTCGGATCCGCCACTGTGTCGCCTCTCGCAATGGGTCTGAGTGACTTGTACCTAAATCAAAATGTACGTAATATCTTTAAAAAATAATAAAACTTTTCCCCACCTTTTTTACTTCATAATTACATTTCCCAAGAAGCACAGACTACTTCTTTAAAGTTAGTGAATATCTACCGACGCGCCGACGAAAATTTTGTTGAATATTTTATACAAATTTATTTGCCACAACTTCTAAACAGGTTCTTAAAAGTATACAAAATAAATACCAGATTTTTAGGGAATATATAAATTCTTATTACATAAAGATAACCTTATTAACTTATAGAAATTTTGTTCAGTCAGTTATGAAACTTAGCACTTTTAATTATGTATTAAAATAATGTATTTAAATAACTTAAGGAAGACGACCCCGAAGTCTAGTTGGTAGCGACCCTGCCTGCGAAGCGAGGGGTCCTGGGTTCGATTCCTGGCCAGGGCAGATGTTTATGTGACAGATAAATATTTGTTCTCGGGTCATGGGTGTTAGTTATGTGTTATTTGTGTTTGGACAACACCCGCGACACAGGGAATCCTAGTGATTTATTTTATTTTATTTTATAAAAATTTATTTTGATGATAACGTTTATTTATATAAAAAAATAAAGGTACCTTTTTTATAGCCTAAAGGGTTGACCTAAAAGCAAAGGAGCCACCTGATTTTAAGCGGTCTCCTTCGCCTATACCGAGCAACACCAGGGGAGTCAAATGGAACGCAACTGAAAAACTTCATTAGGTACACCTTTTTTGAAGAACCCCAATTCATGTCTTATCGCACCGGGAATACCTCAGAAGGAAGTTTAATAATACGTGCGGTCTTATATACCTACTCGTAGAGATGATGTAATTTTTGAACAAATTCAGATATTCAAGTTATATTTTACAGAGTTGTATATTTTTCATAGAATACAAAAAAGTTCTAATTCTTCTAAACATACTCATGGCCCAGATGCATTATTACCTGACTAAAACATCAATACAAAACGAAACGTGCAAATAGGTTTTCCGTTTGGTCAACCAATATTAATACTGGAACACATTTACTTATATTAAGCACAAAGTAGATAAGTAAATAATATTAAGTCAATGCTGGAACCCAATCCAAGCACTAATTGTTTGGATTGTGTTCCAGTGTGTGTGTCGCAATATCGGCCCACAATACAATCGTACATAGTACGATAAATATACACTGCAATCGATTTACCTTAGTAATCAATATTTTTATTAATAATACTTTGTCGGTACACAGAACTACCGTCGATTGGTTTCTCTGGCACAGAATTTTACCATTGACATTTGGAAGTACATTTAAAACTTCTGCTGAGTTCATTTGAATCTTCGTCGTGCTGAGTGATGTAATGGACTGAAACGTGAGAGCTTTCAATAAATAATGAGCTTTAGAAACGTTTCACCTTTAAATATACATTGTCACATTTTGTCCATTACAAATTCCATGCCATTGATGTATAATGCTTCAGTCATATCGCTACTACAAAATGTGGCTTAAATTGGTCTTACCGGTCCACCGCTAGGTGGCGATGCTATATATCAATCGACTCAACTTTTGATTCTGAGTCGATCGGCATGACCTTCAGCGTCCGGAAAGGTCAAATAAAAAAGTTGCTAGAAAACGGTTTTCTCGATAGATGGCGCATGTTTCATCGGTTTCTCATGTCAGCGCATGCTCAGCCACTCCTCGCAACGCATGCGCAATTGTATTCTGTGCTTTTTTCGTCGAAATCGCTATTTGAGCGAAGCGACGCTAGACTTACTTCAGTCGTCTGTTAGCATTCATTGCGTTTGGACGTACTTTTTGTATTGATTTTTCTTGGTAAAAACCGGTAAGACCAATTTAAGCCACCTCCATTGCTATTGTGCTTTTCAGCAGCTAATAGCAAACTTTGGGTGTACTTCCGTTTAGAACATACCTCCGATCGATCTGAAATTTGGTATACTTATGTATTTTGACGTGCTGATCAAGAATATCATAGTCAAAATACCCGCAAATTTGATGTTCAAGGTCAAAAGGGCAAAAAATAGGCATTAGGTTAGGTTAGGTTTGGTCACAGTACCCTGAACTGCGCGCAAAGTGAAAAATAGGTTCAAGGTTATTTTTTTTTATGATGAGTAGGTACCCCGAACTGCGCGCAAAGTGAAAAATAGGTTCAAGGTTATTTTTTTTATGATGAGTACCCCGAACTGCGCGCAAAGTGAAAAATAGGTTCAAGGTTATTTTTTTTTTATGATGAGTACCCCGAACTGCGCGCAAAGTGAAAAATAGGTTCAAGGTTATTTTTTTTATGATGAGTACCCCGAACTGCGCGCAAAGTGAAAAATAGGTTCAAGGTTATTTTTTTTTTATGATGAGTACCCCGAACTGCGCGCAAAGTGAAAAATAGGTTCAAGGTTATTTTTTTTTTATGATGAGTACCCCGAACTGCGCGCAAAGTGAAAAATAGGTTCAAGGTTATTTTTTTTTATGATGAGTACCCCGAACTGCGCGCAAAGTGAAATATGTATAGTATCGCCCCCTAGCGGTGGACCGCTAAGACAAATTTTTACCCAAAATGTTAAATTATGTACCTACAAAAATTAAAGTGTTTGTTTGTGATTTCCTAAATATCTATAGGTACACATAAATAAAATTGAAGTATCTGTTTGTGATTTCAATATAACTGTGTGTTCTAAAGCGTTTATTTTATAGTTATTATTTCATTAGTTATTAGATACATAATTATTTAGTTTTTTACACGATACTAAACATAAAACTTTTTTAAATTTAGTTGTCCGTCTTTGTGTCTTGTCTTCCTATTAATCTCTAGAACGGCGGAGACGATTTTAATGGGACTTTCACTGAAAGATAGAGGAGGATATAGGGCAACATATAGGATAATTTTCATCGCGGAATTTCCAAAGGATCTGAATTTATGCGAGAAAAATCCCACGGGAACGAATTCCCGAACCCAGCTATTTCTCAATCACATTAATTTGTAATTGTAGATCTAATATTTGTAATAGCACAATTATTTATCCTTAGTATGGATAATTAAAGTCTTTGTAGATCACTTTACTTACATTGTAAGTACTTTATTACGATTGTAATTTGGCCCTGTCTGCCGGTGTCAATATTGTTCGGAAATTAACTCCGGTACTCTAGGTCCGCTTACGACAAGGGGCAATTATTATCATCACTATAAAAAACCCATAAGTCAATGATTATTATACAGTAACGAACATATGGGAGAAAATGGTGTAAAACCCATTTTTATGGTTGTGGTTAACATAATAATGTTTTTGTGCCTGCGTATAAATTTTTAGATAATTATTTTATTATTGTAGGTACTCACAATAAGACTTATTAGCGTATAAATATATTTACTATCATTAAATTTACTCCCTACTAGTTTATGACTATAATTATGATTATAGATACATTTGTGCCCATAGGGTCGTTATCGACCCACTGAAAAAAACCTTGAAAAAAATATACAACATTCTTGAAAATTAATAAAATACGTGGCAAAAATATTTTTGAGCATATTAGTTAAGGTTGATTTTTGATAGATAAACGAAAAAATTCACCACATCAAGTAACATGTAACCAAGTTAAACGAAAGCTACCATACCATACATAACAAGTTAAGGAGTAAAGTCAACCAACTTACAACTACGAAATTCAATATTGCGCGTGGCCCGACACGCATTTTGGAACATAAATGACAAAATCTATTTATACTGTATAAAAGCGATAGGTTTACACATTCACTCAATGATTAAAGACGAAATTTTGCGAACTTTTTGACGTATGAAAATGAAATTTGGCAGGGAGGTAGTTCATGTCATGAGTAAGATTCAGGACACGGCGAAACTAAAAGAGTTACTCGCAACTTTTAAAACCGTCAAATTTCATAAACTTCTTTAAACAGTCTTCTAAGCTCTTTCTTGCACTCAATAATGCTCTCACATTCGTACTAGCAGCGG
Source organism: Ochlodes sylvanus (assembly GCA_905404295.2). Taxonomy (NCBI): domain Eukaryota; kingdom Metazoa; phylum Arthropoda; class Insecta; order Lepidoptera; family Hesperiidae; genus Ochlodes; species Ochlodes sylvanus. The sequence goes on from FR990131.1 coordinate 11,133,563, forward strand.
TTCGTTCCATTATCTTCAAATGGCCCCGTTTTCAAGCTAGCAAGTATTCCTACAGCCTAAACTGCATATTTTTTTTTAATATTACGTAGCTCTAGCGGCTGTCGGATCTCAGTCTAGTACTACATACCTACATAAAAGTAATACAAAACAAACTGCTCTATTTCTGTAATATTTAGGAGTACGTATATGATATTGGTTTAAGCCATTTCCAGCCTACTCGTAAATATCAGCCGGAAATTAATGCACCCCTTCCCCGAGGTCCGATTACCGGTGGAGTGCGACACTAATGGCAGCCTCGGAAAATTACATCATCATTTCGGTGACAATTTAAAGCTGGCGGTTCGCGGCCGAGACCGAGACAGGAGACCGCGACCGTCACTTTGTATAGGCCCGACAGAGTGTCGCGGTCTCGGCCGCGAACCGCCAGCTTAACGTTTTTAGTTATAAAGAATACACACAATTTGACGCTGTAATTTTAGAACTAAAGGGTGGTGCTCGTTAGCTACGTTAATACCTTAAAAACCTTAGAATAATAACACTATAGAAAGACAGTCTTCATACAAACGCTCTGTCTAAAGTGAAGCACCAAACCGAAACTTTCCCGAAAGCGGGGAATGATTCGGCTGCGGATAATCATTTATGTTTTTAGCAATAATACATAAATAGCTTTTCAGATATTTTGTGACACAATTTAACTGGACAAATCGTCATAATCCTTTTTTTTTCGCGAGACACGTTTGGCGCGCGTTGGCATGAGCTGCGCGGTGTTTGGAGCCATTTCTGGCTCCAAATAAGGTGCTTCAAAACGGCCGCGCGTACTTCGTTTCTATAGTGTAATTCTAAGTTAAAAACCTAGACCAATAAAATTAGACGTATATGCCCCTAGTTAGGTTATTTAATGATAATATAAAATACGATTTTCTAAAAAGTTCCCAGGCAAGTCTCAATTTCAACGAAGGTAAAAACCTCTCTAGTTTCATGGCTCAAATTGATCGAATTTAAAATGATACGTAGTTACTACTGCAGTATTTCAAAAAGAGGTAGGTCATTGCTATTTATTTTAAGAGTATTTTTCGTGCGTTTATTTCTTACTACTTGTCACAGGTTAACAAAGAAAGCTACTTGTATACATTTCCTTCAATACAGTCTTTGGGGTTATTCTTAATTTTGTTACAACTTAATACTAAGTACCTACATCAACCGGGTATAGTAAATAAATGTTCTAAACGGGCTTCTACAAAAAAATGATACCCCACGACTGCTGTGTTTAAAATTTTGTAATTAAGTTACTCAAATCCTTATTGCCAGCTTAATTTAAGTTACAACACTGAACGTAGCTCCAAATCCCCAGTCTCATCTCAAGGAACAGCGGCTAATTACTGGATTGTACTCATAAATAACAATAACGGAAACCGGAGGTCAGATAGACGGAGTTGCCCGGGACCACGTTCTATTATACTCCAATGTAGGAAATAATAATAATGACTCCGCACTCGCCGCAACAACACAATAATTTAATAGCCAGACTGCCATTGTTAATACGAAACGAATAAGGGCCGTAGGACGACAATGCGCGCCGTATACCACTTCGATGATATAAACCTAATATACTAAAGTAATTGTAATGAACACGTACCTACACGCGAAAGCTTTTGTAATGATAAAACAAAAAAAGGTACCTACATTGTTTGCAACGAAAATTGCGATTTCTATTTTTTTGACATCAGCGGAAATTGTTTTGTTCCATTGGTTAAATTAAATAGCATTTGAAATGAAACATCAGCATTTGGATGTGTATTTGAAATGGAGCGGGCTTATAGCTAGAAGAATCAAATTTCACCCGTGACCCTCGCGGCATGGAATAGGAATACAATAAGCGAGAAAAACATTTTATTTTAATTAATCGTAAATTAAGTACAGATCTGATGTTGAAAAAGCTTATTTAATCACATTATATATTAATTACAATTAGGTACCTATATAGGTAGGTATGTACTTAGAAAAATTTTGGCTCTAAATTATGCACACATTTATTGTTGAAAATTAGACCTAACTTTCTGATATTTTTTATCGATAAAAGTTAATTTTGTATATTTTCAACACTATTGTAGCATTTAGTTACTTAAATCTAAATGTAACGATAGATGTCACTGTTCGTACAAGTTGTTTCTCGTTTTTTAACACCTTAACTGCGGCAGTAAAAACAGTGACTTTCAGCTGGTGCGGTGGCGGTCCAAAAAGGCACCCACTTGACTTTCTTACTGTGCGGGGCGGTCCCTTTCGACCCGACACCTCTGAGTGGTATTAAAGCTCAATATCTTAGCCAAGGAGTATGGTATATAACAATTTTTATACTTTTTGAAATCGTCATGAATCACTTGTGTTTGCATTGGCACCGCCCCTGGATTCTCCTAACAGAAAATGAGTAATTAACAATTGAAAATGTCAGGTCGATAAGGACCGATACCGCACTAGAGTGTAATTTTTGTAGTGATGGGAAAGTGAACGAAAAGAAAATATCGAGTCATTATTTAATAAAATTTTATTAAGTACAATAATGGGTTTAAAAAAAATATGCACTATAAATTATGTAAACTTAAAAAAAACAAACTCAAACTCATGTAGGTATGATACATACACTTATGAACGTAACATTTTTGCATCTCCCACCGTTTTGGTAAGGTGCCTTCAAATATTGTTTTTTTTAATCTTTGAGGAGAAAAAGAAACTCCTCGGCACATGTTTTAAAAAAAAATAATGCTACATTACAAATTTTATACCTAAATACAGATACATACATACTAACATGAGCAGAACTGGTCGCGGATGTCTATATCCAAGCATCTTTGTCATTAATATATTCTTCTACTGTATAATAACCTTTCTCTATTAGTCGTGTTTTTACATGATGACACCCATATTTTTTTCTTTTAGGGAAAATTTCTTCGTCACTTTCACTGTCATTTTCAATAAATAATGTACGTTTATTTGCTGAGCGGATTATTTTATCTTCTAAAATTGTAATTTTGCTGGTGGATGGCTGTACTTCTTTTTGTTCAAAATATGTATTCCTGTGTTTAGGCGTTTTTGCAATTGAACCGTCGTATTCCTCCCCGTAGTCACTTTTATTTCCTTTTGAATATTGTTTGTTGTGATGCGCCATTGTATCGAGCACAAGAACGTGCTCCTCGTGTAGCAAGCACAACACTACTGGCGGCTCGACGCGTACGCATCTGCACAGTGCGGCATCGGGTCTCCGGCGGTCATCCACCAAAACAGGCCCGCTCCCGCACTGAGATAACTTTTTTTACGTTCTGTGCGGCGGCGGTCGAAAAAGGCCCGCCGCTTTATTAAACTGCTATATTTCTACATTGTTAGTCACGAATCGAAAACTATATTTGTCTCTGTCATACTCGTAAAAATTCCCAAGAAACCGGTGCCGCACAGGCGGGAGGAACCTATTTTTCCCGTACGCACAGCGCGTTGGCACAGCATCGGGCCGATTGTGGGTGATCCGCAGGGAACGTGTTAATGGAATTAAGACAGCAAACGAGCATGCAGCAGCACCCTTCCGCTGCCGCCCATGACAACTGTGACCGATTAAGAATACGACTCAAATGGGGACCGGGAGAGTTAGCCCGGTTAATAGGTCCGGTATGAGGACTGGGACAGTGACTGATGGGAAAAGCAGTGCAAAGCTCCACAAATAGATGGCGTTACTAGAGTGAGATAAAAAGTATTCTCTGTAATCGGCTCATTCCACTAAGCGATCACTACGCTTAAAACAACTATTTTCTATAGAAAAAGGAATGATGTGAGGTCACAGGAGTGATGTGAGGACAAGGTCACGTGTTATCACCTGACCCCGTGCGTCAGGTCGTTGTCGTCCTTGTGTCTCACCGTTCCATAGCTTACGTTTCACTTACGTGAAGCATTCGATAAGCTATTGGGGCTAAGTGGGTTCGAATAAATAACGCCTAGATTACGGCGCAGCAAGTACTGAACCGTCAGTGTTTCTAAATTTAGCATTTTTATGGCTAACTTTAATATTGCTTCAAGAGCATGAAATATTTCAAAGACGACTTAAATGTTGTTTGTGTCAGAAAATGTCTTCTTAATTAAATTTAATGTTAAACAGCTGTCGCTGTAGGCCATTTCCGCATAGTTTAATGGTCATTGTCCTTTGTTTGTAAACAAGTGTGCATTCTTTGAAAAAACCGGCACGTAGAGTGTAAATTGTAAATTGTTCCTTTTCTTTTCTTGTGCGAGTGCGATAATGTCATCCATGGGTCTATACTCTACTCGGTCTACGGTATTTAAATTAATTTAAAAAAAAAAAATTTTTTTTTAAACAGTTCATTGTTTTGTTGTCCAACAATAGGTTAAACGTAACATTGTAGCAACCGCAAAGGCTAATCGTTTTTCTAAATTGGTAGGTACTAGGTGTGCGGTGCGCCAAACTTTGATTTAGTCTATGACAATTCCATAGAGTCTACACATAGATAAAATATCACGTTATAGAAGCAAGCAACACAGAGTCACAAAGTATAGGCAGAGGCACGTAGTCAAGTCACAAAAAAAATACAATAAAATTCAATATGGCCGACTATTGCAAAAGGGGATGATTGCGGTTATATTTCCTCAAATCCTGTTTACTTTAGCGCCTTTTATTTATTTACGAATAAAGGTGCATTGTCTTACAGTATGTAATGTAAGTCAGTGTACATAAAATAACATTTGCGTGAGTATAAACTTTGAAACCGCGTTTTATTTTCCTTCATCTATCCTTGACCGATCTTTTCGGTCTAGTATCTGGTATTTATATTTTATTTTAAGCATATACTAAGTTATTTTCGTTGCAGGTTTACTGAAGATGCCATTAAATTCTGTAGCAGAAACGACACAAGGAGTTAGGAAACCTAAATTCTCACTATCCTTGAACAGAAATAATGCAAAAGTTATAAGCAAGGAATGCCGGGATACTAACAATTCAAATAACGATAAGGAATCAGCGGACTCCAAGACCAATAAGGAGAACAGGCCTGCGAATAAAAGACCTTTATCGAATACTTATTTGAATACATTGAATGCCGCAAAAAAATTGAAACCCTTGACGATACCATTGACATCCGTAGGTACGCATAATTTGTGTGTTGCTTCGAACTGCTAACTAAAATTAATGTTTATATATCGCTTTAATGATGTTCTCCTTATCAGATGAAATGTGTCTGTTTCTCATTGTAGTGAGCTTGAATACTCCCAAAGATTGGTATCATTATCGTATATGAACCACATCGTAAATTGTGAAACTATAGTTGTGTAACGTGATTGTATCATAATTATTTAAAAAGCAGTATAAGTACAAACAATAACAGATTGACTTGTTTTAGTACAATGTGGTAATTTATGTAACCTTTTTCATCAATTTGGTTACAATGCATGAATAAAAAAGTTCTAATGTGACCTTATTCAGGCTTCGTTCATTTGGCTTATAGTCATGATTATAGTCAACACCAGATATACTGGATGTCATTTCAACTTTTTATTTGATGATGTAGCGTTGCGTTGTGCATGACTTAATACACAATATACATTATTATTTGAATTATAAAGACTTACTTAGACAAAAGATAAAATAGTACAATATAGGCAAGTAAGCTTCTAAGCCTTTAGACAACTTGCTGATTCACCGGTTCAAGTCTGTTCGACTTATCACTTTATTAGAACTAGATATATCTAGTAGTAGTAGTATGCTATTTGAATTAAAAAATAGTTATTTTCAGCAGAGACAAATAATTCAGAGTTGGTTGTACTTGAAAAGCCAGTGGGCAGCGCTGCCATGTTGAATGGCCATCACCAGTCTGAAAATGGCACGCAATACGCTGGAAGTGTACAGTGGAAGACGCCTATCGCCACTCTGTCCAATCTTGGAAATACCTGTTACTTGAACAGTGTCTTGTATACTCTACGGTGAGTTTTAAGCTTTTTCTATTATGTTCTAGTCAGGGAATATCAAAACCTACACATTGAAATTGAATATCAATACCCCCAATTTGTTTATATCTTTTAAGATAATTCAGTAGGTCATATTATATTGAAATATAAGGGAGAAATAATATGATGAATAATGAGGGATGTCAATAAAGATAAAGAGCGGTATATGATTGCACTCTTTTAACTTCAGGATAGAAGCCCAATATAAGAATATCTAAATAGTTCACACCTTTTAACACCAGCTTACTGTTTTAGCAATTGTCTAAGAGTGATATTATCTTTTGCTACTGGGCTCGTAAAATGATTGACTAATTATTATTGATTACACTGATTATTACTTAAGAATTTGTGGACCAATCAATTGCAGTCTAGAATATAATAACTTTTTTGACAAATTAAAAATGTAAGTGCTGTAATCCAAATAGATCAGCATATTGATTGTTTTGTTAGTTCAATAACACAGTTTTAGTATTTTGACTTATTTCTTTCTCAGATATGCTCCGAGATTCCTTCACAATTTGCATCATCTAGTATCAGATTTAGCGAGTGTAGAACAAAAGCTTGGTAGTATTCGGTTAAAGAGCTCATCGCTTGGCCGGAGTGCAGCCGGGCTCGCCTCCTCTGGTACTAGGTCTTGGAGTAGTAAAGATCTACTCTCTCTGGGACAATCTGATAGTAATGCGGGCAAAAGTAAAATACAGGTGAGCTATGTCTCCTTATTTATTTAAACTTTATTATACCAAAAGCATTGTGGTACAAAAGGCGGACTTAATGCTTAAAGCTTTCTCCACCAGTCAACTTTTAATCTAATGAGTCTTGTTCTAAGTCGGTCACAGCAGAGCGGCAGCGGAAGGTGGTGCTGCATGCTCGTTTGCTACCTTGCATCAAATTAAAAAAAGTAGATATCCTTACAATATGTTTAAAGCTTAACTTTCACAACTAACATTGTAGAAAGCCATGGAACACATTATGTACAAGCTTAAGTTTAGTGACCACATACATGCAACATTTGTAGGGTTTCGTATTGTGATACCCACTGCCAGAATTATAGTGGCTCAGTGTGAGTCACAGGTAACTTACTGTTTCAAATAAGTCTTTATACATATAATCTTACAGTGATATGTTAAACACCTGTCACTTGTGATAAAGTTATCTGTTTTTATCTATATAAATTTATGTCATGAGTTCAAGAATAACATTTACATAATGTCTATACTTATATATAAATCTGTAGAGTCTGATCCCTTTTTCTCTCACTGACATAAATCTAACATTTATGGAATTTTTGTGTGTCCGTCTGTATGTTGAGCTATACCTCAAGAACAGCTTGACCAATTTTAATGGAACCTTCACAAAAAATAGAGGATATTATATATGTATATATATATACATTATAGGAAACATACAGGATACTTAACCCCCCCTCCTTCACGTTGGGAAACCTGTACCTTAGTACCCACACTTGGAAAGTGTTAGACATGATTCTTTAAGCTGACATAATTTTTTTATTTATGAAGTGATTTAAATAAAACAAACAGTAAATTGTAAGTGACGCGTTCCACAATACATTTAACGAGCAAGGTCATATCATATGAAGATTCATATGACTTGTATGGCGTGATGAAATGAGATGAGCCTCAAATGAAGTATCAGCTGTAATCTTATCTATTAATGTCAATGATTTGGCACTTAATGCATTCCACCTGATGCTGCATGTTAAAGTTTAAGATCTGTTGTAGCCAATGTGATGTCAAATAGGAAATGTAATTGATTAATCTTACCAATGAAATGAGAGACCATTAATATGATATGAAAGTACTGACTGTCTATATAGAGACTAGGGATGACACTTGAAATATTCGCATTCGCTAATGTGAGAACATAAAGGACATTCGTGACATCCCTAATAGAGGTACTTATTTAATTATTTACCCTCTACTACGGTCTGTTGTAATATAAAAGTATAACAGGTTTATAAATTTTTCCAATCCCAAAAAAGTCCTTAGCCTGGAAACCGCAATTAAGAGTTTTTTTTTTTATTTAGAAGATAAATCTATCTTCCTGGTGTATTTAACGAGAGTACCTTACTTTATTACAATAACTATAGACAGTACCATAATTTGTTTAAAAAATACAGCTGGATGGTAAACCCGGAACCCAATGTGCCCTAAACTTTGACAAATATGTTTTTCAGATAGCAACAGAGAAACTTCATGAGACATATTTAAACCTTCGAGCGGCCGAGAGCAAGTGCATTAACAGCAGCTCGGATTCAAACCCCGACCCCTTCCCACCGGACGCCTTTCTTGCCGCCCTGAGAGAAGTCAACTCTACATTTGAAGGTATGTTTTAGCCACTCGTTAGTCAGTGTTCGACGATGCAATCGAAACTCATTAAAACTATTTAGCAATAATTAATAACTAGTTTTCCCCCGCGGCTTCGTCCGCCAATTTTCAAAAATTTGTTATGATCACTAGCGTCACTTGAGGAACTTTTGTACTAAAACTAAAATTAAAAACCGAAAACTAAAAATTCCAAATTTCAGCTTCATTTGAGATACTTGGACATTGAGAACTGTGTCATATTTAGCTTACAAGATTTGACCCACACTAACTAAATAACATGGCAAGTTAAATAAAAGCTTGTTTGAGACTTGCAGCGATTAAAGCCTCTAGGGGGCGTGTATTTTGTGACCGAGGCATTACATCTCAGACTTCACACATTTGTTACAGGTAACAGACAGCAGGATGCACATGAGCTGTTGGTGTGTTTGCTGGACAACATCCGCGAGACGTGTCGGGCGCTCAGCGCGCGCGCCTCCCGGCTGCAGATACAGGAGAACGGGGATAGGTGAGTCCCACTGCTGGGCTAGCGGCTTTTTTTAAGTCCTATTAATCGAGAAGTTGTGTACTGAGTAAAAACGATATGTCGTAAAGATGCTTAACTCTTGGCGGGTACAGTAATACGCGCACACTTTATAGGGTTCCGTAACAAAATGTTAAAAAATGGATCCCTATTTACATGCCTCCGATGTTTATCTGTCTGTCTGTCTGTCACTCACAGGGCTCTATATCTTGAACGGAAATAGGTAGACACGTGAAATTTTCACTCAACATGTGTTATTGTGACTGCTGTAACAAAAAATATGTAGGTCCCAAAGGGGGTCAAAGGGGATTTCAATATTCTAATTAAATATTACATTACAGCAACGGCTTGGGCCGGCAGCCGAGTATAGACCCTGATGGCGGGAAGCAAACGTTGGGCAACTTGCGAAAGTCGTGGAAGAAACGCAAGGAGGTGAAGACCAGTGAGAAACGGAGCTCTCCCACGGAGGAGCGCCCGCCCTCGCCCGCGGACCCCGAACGGGACGAGCGCTCGCGGCCCGGCTGGGACTTTGTCGCTGATGACTTTGAAGGTATGTCATGCAGACGCCAGTCTTGATAACATGCAATGTTCTTGTTGTGTATCTGTTGTATTGAAAACTGTTGGGATGTACACATTTCCTCATGATGGTTTCGTTTGAAACAAGTGGTATTTCATTTGTAACACGCACATTTTTTGAAGTGAAAACTTCTTTAGCATCATTGTGATTTGAAAGTCGATGAAACGGAAATGACGCGCGAATAAAATGAAACGGAAACGAACAAGAGACAGACATATTTTAACGTGGGATAAAATGATAAGTTTTTACTTCTAGCATGTGTGAATTGCACATATTTTTTTAATTAGACGTAGATGCAAGACTCTGGACCCCAACCCAGACCCCGTAGTCCCACGTTCAAACGACCGCTACCACTGTTCAGTTCATCGTTCGATACGCAGGTACAATGGTGGTGCGCACGATGTGCCTCGAGTGCGAGACGGTGACGGAGAAGGCGCAGGCCGTGTGGGAGCTGTGCGTGCCCGTGGGGGAGGAGGACGCCGGCGAGGAGCCCTTCCGCGCCGCGTGCCTCTCCAGCGAGTACCTCCGGGACCAGAACAAGGTATTTCGTTACAGTCGGGGCTCGATACTGTGAGCTATGTTAATCTGACACTCGGTGACGTGTGTATAGTAACATAATTATAATAAATGTGTAATTGATCGCTGCCTGTACATGGAAGATATAGGAGAAAACCTTTTGAAAGATATTGAAAAATTGTCACGATCAAACCAGAGCGAGCTCGCACGCGACGTCGCATCTCATTTTCGTGTTTCAGCCACGCACAAGTAACGCAAATAACAAATGAGATCATGTTATTCCGTTGTCAACCCGCAGTACTGGTGCGAGCGTTGCCTCCGCCACAACGAGGCGCGGCGCAGCGTGGCGTACTCGCGGCTGCCGCGGCTGCTCGTGCTGCAGCTGAAGCGGTTCAGCGGCGGCATGGAGAAGATCACGCGGCACGCGCCCACGCCGCTGCTCATGCCGTGCTTCTGCGAGCCGTGCGCGCGCCGCCCGCCCGACCGCACGCCGGACCATCGGTAACGCGCGCCGCTGGTCGTGAGAGTGTGTGTGTGTGTGTGTGTGCGTGTGTGTCAACAATATTATTGTTGTGCGCCGTTTTTTAAACGTCGAACACAAGCCGGACCATCGGTAACGCGCGCCGCAATTCCGTGCGTGTCTGCGTACGTACGTGTAGGTGTGTGTGCGTGCGTGCGTGGACGTTTATGTCAACAATAATAATAAGTAATAAAAATATAAGTAGTCATCGCTGTTCAATGTTCATGGATGGCAATAAAACAATTCACACTTATTCTAGAATAGTTGTAGATAGTTAGGTGGATAAAAATCATCTACCACCCAACTGCAAAATATTATATTATAATGTAAATTAGAAAGACCCTAATTTTTGTCTCAATTGTGATTGAATCTATCTCTCTATTCATCATATTTTATTGTAGGTTAATCATCATTATTACATATGAAAACGTAAAAAGTTGTCCAATACTTGGTGGCGAAGAGTTTTCTTTTAGTTAATTACTGTTCGTCGAATATTGTTTTCAGTTGTTTAATCTTCAATTTTATCGTAATCCCCAGATACATCCTGTGGGCGGTGATAATGCACCTCGGGCAGACGTTGACCGGCGGGCACTACGTGGCGTACGCCCGCGACAGCGCGTCGGGCGACGCGAAGTGCCCGCGGGAGGGCGGCGGCGACGCGCCCGCCGCCAACACCGGCTCGAGCTTCATGCGCACACTGTTCAACCGACCCCGGCCCGCGCCCGCCGGCTGCGCCGCGAGGGAGTGCTGCGTGCCCCGAGTGCCCCCCGACACCTGCTGGCTCGCTTGCGACGATGATCTCGTCAAGCCCATCAGCAACGAAGAGTTCGAAGACCTGCTCTCGGCGGAGCCCAAGATGAGGTCCCCTGCCACACCGTACCTACTGTTCTATGTCAAGAGCGAAGGCTAGTGTATCATCGATGGTGATTAGTTGTGTTAACAGTGGTACCAGTGGAATGTGTGTTGTCAATGAATACTGACTCGTTCTATCGCGTTACTCGCAGTGGTTCCAGTATCACAGTCCGTGGTTGGATGGTTGTGTTGTTTTATTTTACGTTTTATTATTCGGAAGCTTAAAAGACAACTTGAGACCGATGCGAGTTGGCTTGACGTGATATTACGAATGTAGAAAAATATATACTAGGATAATCCAGAAATCAATCCCAAGATATATTGTATAGTATAAATATGGTAATGTAATGGAATTTCGCGCTATTTTCACTGTTACACTCTGACAATATAAACGTAAAAAAAGTAAATTTTTTACTATATAATTTTCTAAGAATATACCTTTCAGTGTACCATTTTTTGACTATTGTAAGTGTATGTTCATATTACCCAATGTTATTTGCATGAAATATAATTATATAGAAAAGTGTGTATTTGTGCTGTGACAAGAATGGCCTAAACAAAAGTATATGGTTTGTTTGTTGAATGTTTAATGAAAAAAAGAAAACTTCCTAAATCAAAATTTATGTAGCACAGTTACCTTGATCACAATATATTTAGCGCGTCCCATGTTATCGCCTTAATTATCTTGAAATAACTATTTTATATAAGAAGTGATAGTTCAAAGATAGAACAATATTTAAAAATATAAAATTAACTATACTTACAAATGCAGTATTACCACGAATTTGTAAAGTGCACTTTGCGGTAGAAAATCCTGTAAGCTAGGGAGGATGACATCAATTATTTATAATGGTTTCTTCCAAATAGATCAAAATATTTATTAATTAGAATTTGTATAGATGTACGTTTTGTCTTAGGCCACAGAATTTCGGGGTAGCACTGTTCAGTTTGGGCAACAGAGATTTTTATTGTTGCCATCTCTGGGTTTTGTCCATAACAAATGCTGAAAGCTGTGTCAGAGTTTGCCTGTAATGCATCTTTGCACCTGTAACATATTGTCAAAAAAGTAAGCCAACAAGTGATTCTACTTTTAGTCAGGATTGATTTATAATTCTGTAAATTTATTCTTGGAATAAACTTCCACCTAACACATATAGACGTCTTATTAAACCTTCAGCATTTGGAATGGACCATCTCCTTAATATCACCAAAAATTATTCAATAAAAAGGAATATTATTGAGTAAAAGTGTTGTAGTGTAATCAAATCCGTTAATATTGTATATTTTTACGCACTTTTCTATTAGATGGATCACGTTAACTCAAGTTTCTACAGATTTTCTCAATAGGACCAATGTATTGTTACTTTTTACAAGCTTTTATTTTACTTGCCTTGTTAGTTATAGTGTGGTGTGTAAGTCGAATATTGCAAGCTGAATTAGAAATACTTTTATCCTACGATAATGATATTTTACTTACAGCTTAGTTACGATTACAATGGATTTTTGTGATAAATATGAGTTGATGAAGCTCAGGTGTGACTCCAGACGGTTCTCAGCATACGCTCTATGGTTAACATCACAGACATACATAATATGTATTTGCATTTAGTAAATACAGCTTGATTTTTGAAATATTTTTAAAAGGTTAAGTTATTGTTGTGTTCTTGTTTTAACGCACACGCGCTAGTTATATGAATAAGTAGACAAGACTAAAGGTCATGATTGTTGCTTGCTACGACATACGACTGCTTTTCTGTACAACTTTATTATTATATTTACACATAGAACTTGCCGTATCAACTTTTCAATCGACCTCTATTTTTCTACTGTAAGTAGTAGGCATTGGGACTCTCAATAGTATAAAATATAAATTAGAAACATGCATGTTAAGTTCTGTTCATTGCTAAGTTTTTTATTTAGGTACACAAAGTCATAAGTATAATTTGCTATAAGTATACTATGTTTGCCTTGCTGCATGCTTATTGCATTAAACGAATATTAAAATACGAGAAATAGTGGTGATATTCTTATTAGTAATACATTCATATTGATATTAGAGAAAAGACATTCAAGGTCTTTTCTTTTATATCAATAATAATTAATTATCGCTTATAATTAATTATATTATTGATATTGATGACAATCAATTTGTTTGTTATTGATTAATATTCATAAATCCTTACAGGGTTTTGGTCTTTCAATCCATTATGTGCGTTAGTAACTAATGAAACAAGATTCTTTTTCGATTGTTGTTAATATCTATAGCTGTTCAGCGGTAATTTTAAGTTACAATTGGATTTAAAGAAAATAAAATCGGGTTTTGATTCAAGTTCAAGTTAATCACTCTAATGATTGAATCATTATCATCATCCACTAGCTTTGTCAGATTACTGCATTGATTAAAAAATCTAGCTTTGTCAGATTACTGCATTGAATCAAAAATCTAACGTAAAGAAGCAGTTGACAAAAACAACCCTTCCTTCACATTGAATGACAGTTATTAAAATGTGATCAATAAAAGTAGTATTTCCCACTTATTAAACACCGGTAGTTACGAAAACGTATTTAATTTTGTAGAATTGGTGTATGATGTTAAACTGTTTGCATTCAATTATTGCTAGGTATACGGTATATCACCGCTGTTTTTCTAAAAGTATTGAACCACATTGAAATCGAAATGAACCAACCACTTATGTAAGTAAAGGATGGATGTGCTGTAATTGTTGTAACATAAATTTCAAGCAATTGCTTTTGTATGTGTAAATTTATTGTGTATGCCATTCCAAAACCTTAAAAAGGTTAAATTCTTGTCAGTAGATATACGAGTTTTATTTTAATATTTCACAATGTTATACTTTTTTCAATGTAAATTGAATTTGGAAAAATAAAATCGTAATTTCAGTACATATTTGTTATTTATTTACCCTTTAATGCTTTACCTATTTTTTTGGATAGTTTAATCGTTTTATTAAAGTAAAATTTCTAAGTGGAAGAAGTCGCGAGACATTTAATACGAGTTAAAAAAGTTGTACAAGGTAAAAAACTTACTACATACTCTAAGGTAAAAAAGCAGTGTTCCCGTTGAAATGGATATTATGTACATAGCAATCTTTTACGGACTTACGAAAAAACTCGCTGTTTTACTTGTATTTTAAACATCCTGTACTTTGTTCTACTTATGTGGTGTTACTTCCGTCGCAACACAACTTCCGGTTGAAGAATACGTTGCAATATTTTTCAACTCATTGTACATTAGAAAATTTTTACTTTAATAATGTAATAGGTACTGTAGTGCTTGCCAATTTGTTCTAAAAATGGGTTCCTAGTAGAGTATTTGCACTATACTGTACAAATAATTTGCCCGAGGTTTAACTGAATTAGCCACGGCCAATGGAATCACTGACCAACTTTTCGTCATGCCGTGGCCCACCAGTTGGAATCCGGGCCACAGACTTTAAAAATACCACGAAACAAGCTCTGCGTATAGTGGTCAACTGTAACACAATAATAAGTATTGCATTACATTTTAATAGCAATTATTTTCTGCAAGTTTGCCTTATTAATAATATTTCATACATATCCATCGATAAGAAATTACACTTGTAGTATAATAGCTTTGATTATACTAAACCTGGCTATAAGGCCAAGAAGGGTAAAGTTTACTTTATCGACGACCAATAGTAGGTATAATACAAACAAAATGATGTACTTTATCTCCTTTAGATAAAAGTGGTTGGGTTGGGTATAGTTAGTTACTTAGTTTCCGAAGAGCTTTAGCCGCGTTCAAACGAGTTCCCTTTTTCAAATAAAATAAAATCGTGATTGAAGTCGAAAATGAAGGCGATTGACATCCGGAACAGCAAATGGGTATGATTTTTTTACAGTAGATATAAAATAATTGACTAAATTATTAATATCTTAATTTTTTACTATAAAACCAATATAAACTATATATATAATGTTGGACTTAATTAACCGACCTTATTTTAATTAATTAATCAAGGAGTTCTAATGACGTTAGTTACCTAATTATTAAAAATTTATTAAATTTACAGTAAGTAACTATCTAAGCATTAGTCGTAAACATTTTTTTATATCGTGTTATCTATATTATTTATACTATTGATTTTAATTTAAAGAAAACTAATTTGCGTTCAAAAACAAATACTACAAAAGCAAAACTATGAAAAATACAAAAAAACAACAGCTAAACATTGTCAATGTGGCTATTGCCAATTGTAAAAATGGCTTCCTACCCGTGACATTGCAGTGACCTTTACTATCCTGTTTAGAGTTGCTGTCAAACTACAAAGTTGTTGCATACCAACAAATTTCTGAAAAGTGGTATTTTATAAATTTTAAAAAATATTCCATTAACCAAACATCGATAATGGCTTTTGTAAGTGAAATACTTATTTAATAAACTATTAATGTGCATAAAATTATTACTTCATGATATCTGTATAATATAAATCTAATCTAATATTTTCTTACCACCTGCCGGTATTCGATACATTAAGTACGGACATGCTCTTAATGCACTATTATACGTACATAATGTTCTTATAATTTATTTATTTTATGACTGAATCCTTTTCAATTTTATTCTTTTTACAAGACCGTTAAAGTAAGTTTGTTATTATAATGAAACAATTTAATGAAATTAACTATAAATAAGCATGTTATAATGTCTACACTGCTGATATATATATGTATTTCAAAGAAAACGCTTTTGTTTTTCCTGAGATTTGTCTTAATTAACAACAGAATAATTTAGTAATCTTGGTGCATATTAAACATAACCTATAACACCTTTATATCGTTACATCTATGTATCGTTTTTAATTGTGAAATAATAACTTATGTACCCATATTATATCTAATTCATTTCATAAATACTACAATATTCTGATACGAATAGACAAGACTTTTTAAAATATATAATGTTGTATAGAAATTGCTTGTAACTTGTAATGAACTTGCTGGTAGCCATTTCAAGTTGACAATGAACAAAAATGCGTCGTTTTTTGATAAAATTATTGGAGTAATCGATTCCCGATTACTCCATTTTATTACACCATTCCATAATTATTGGACGAATCGATACTTATATTGTGTGAATTACAATTAGGTAGAACTGCTACAATGCAGAAATTCATTTTCAATTCTCCTAGATAAGATAATGTGTAATGGTGGTGACTGGTGAAATCAAATCAGTGCCCACGCGCAAAGCGTTCACAAGGGTTATATCTCTGCGAATTATAAAAAAAAAAACAATTTAAACTAATTATTTAATTTGAATAAATTACGAAATTTATTAAAATTATTACTGCAATCATGGTTCAACATACGCCCTCAGAGGTAAGTTAAACGCAAACCTAAAAATCATTATGTAGGGTAGATGAGTTAATGAAATAAAAAATGAATGTGGTAAGTTAATACAGTTATTTTTACTGATGTTTTCTTTAGTCATCTAATTCAAATTTTTTTTAATTAAATCTAATCATTTCGGTGTAGACAACTATTGTTCTAAAATCTGTTACTACGAATTTTTTGAAGTAAAACTTTACAATACATACCTTTCTAAATTTTTTCAAACCGGATGACGACTTTTCCATTCCTAATTTCTTTGACAAAAAATTGTCCAAATGTTGCAAAATCCTATTCATTCGATTGTAATGAGTGGCTTCAGTGAGCGGAAGCGGACTGATCATTCAGACGAAACAATCACGGAAATCGTACGGAAATGGGAATGAACAGGAACCGGAAGTAAAATGTAAAGAAAGTTGACACTATTGAGTAATGACAGTTAATATAATTTCGATGACACTTGCTTTGCTTGACAGTAGAGAGTTGATAACGTGAAATAGTGCGCGAATTTAAAATAAATTTTCAACCAAATTCAATTTTGATTAATTATTTTTGATGACTATCAAATTAGATTGCACTGTATTTGAACCGTGTGTTTTGTATGTATAGTGACTACATTTTGGCAAACTAAAGACATTGGCACGTCTTCAAAAGGTTAAATTTAGAATACATCGATAATGTCGCGGTATTCGCGGTGGTCCATGGAACCCTATTGTCAGAAACTTAGTGCGGTAATCCGCGATTTGTAAGGATTATTGTGTTTCCCTGTATACAAAATATGAGCTGTTAGAATAAGTAGTAACAATAAGTCTAGTTGGTTTCGCTTACTCACCCCGCGTGTGGTTGCGCGCGCCGGAGTTCGCCATTCGGTGTACAGTACGCAAGTCCGGATTCAGTTGCAACCGCGAGAAGTATAGCACGAAGGGCAGTTCAAGATCACAAACGCCGTCTGAACAACCACTTCATATATTTCCAAAGGGATTTTCTCGTGCTAGTGTTAAAATGGGCTGGCCTACGGTGTACGATGGGAAAACTGAGGTATTTCGTAGTGTTTTATATACTGTAGTGTGAGTACCGACCGATTGTTTGGACTCAAATTGATCTTGTTAGTATGACGGCGTTTTTCAACCATGGGCTTATTAGTATTAGTCTCTGAATATTTCTGCATTTACAGTTTGTATAAAAAATTCAAAAGCGTAGAATCTTCTTTCTACAAATATTGATTTTCTAACATTCAATCACAATAATGCATATTACAGTAGAAATTTAATGATATTACATCACCATTATAATGGATTTGAACAAATTATTACTTTATCCCATTTAAAATCCGTAACACAAAATGATTTTTTGTTTTATGACAAGTTATTTCTCTAGTAAGTTTCGTACATAATGGAAAAATCACGAAAGGTATATTCACTGATGGTATTTTCACCTCTAATTGATATTGTTCAATGCTTCTCAGAACACTGCTATAGCTTCATGGCTCAAATATAAAACTTCTATTGTTATTGTAAAAACTATTCCAGATTCAAAAATCTTTACATGACGATGCATAACATTAGGGAAATAAATTGTATGTTGTTGTTAACAGCCTTTTTATTAAGTTGTTGTCATTACAAAAACTAACATAGAATCTTCAACAGCATATAAATATATTACTTAACATACCAATTAAATTATATTGCGACTAATATCATAATATCAAAAAAGCTACCAAACCATTACTAATTATATTTTAAAACAAGTAATACTTTCATATTATGACACACACACTATAAAAAAACCCCATCTAAACATAATTATAAGAATATTGACACATTTCCACAGCCTTTTTCACTAGAAAAATATAAAATAACATCAAAAACCAATAGAATAACTAAGAGAATGTGAAGTATTCTCATTCTTCAAGCTAATTAGGAATCTCACAATAGTACAGAAAGTAGTTATAGACATGATAGTATGTTGGTATGTATGTGTAGATTCTTAACATACAACATTTATCTGCCATTGTGTACCTCTTCTGAGTAATAAGTATTGCACTTGAAACATACTGAATGGCTCTTTGTGAAAGACATTAGTACACAATATTGATTTGCACTTGAAAGGAAACATTTCACTAGCTATGTTACCTGCAATTTGGTTTAGGAAGGATTATCTTTAAACTACCTAAAAACTGTTCATAAGCATATAGCATTGGCAACCCATTGCCTAGGTGGTAGCGAGATACCCTGCCTGCAAAGCGAGGGGTCCTGGGTTCAATTCCCGGCCAGGGCAGATGTTTATATGACAGATAATTGTTTGTTCTAGTCCTTTAAAAAAATTTGCTTACCTGAAGCACCTTTGCTTACCTAAATGGTTAACATGATTGTAATGACTTTATACATATCTGTGTCAAACAAATTTCTATAAAACCTAAGTTGGACTTGCTTTTTATGTAAAAACATAGAGAATCTTCAATCTGAGACTATTATTTTCAACACACTATGTTGCACTGGAATTCTAGTTAGTAGCTAGTTCTAGTTGGTATTGTATGCAGTCAAGTCACTAATACATACTGTTTAGTTGATAGCTCTCAGTACGCAGATTGCATTTCAATGCCAAGTCCATTAGAATTTATTAGAGTATGTATGTACAACTAGTTAAACTAGAAAAGAATAGCACTAAGTTATGTATTTTACATCACAACATAAGTAACCTATTTAGAATACATTATATAAGGGACTAAGAACTTACATTTTTGTGGTTGCTTTTTATCTAATTATATATTATGTATGTACTTATATTTTATTATTTAATATAATGTAAATCAAATCATACATATAATAAAACTAACTGATCAATGCCTGTAAAAAAACACACAGTAGATATTGTACTGTGTTAGAATTCTATACCTAGTTAGTATTAAAAAAAAAATATCATTAATTTAAAATAAAATATTTATGTTGTAAAGAAAAATACATGCATACTTTTTGAATAATATATGGTTGTTCTCGATTATTCAGGCACACAGTTAAAAAAAAATTCTAATAACGTGAAAGGAGGTCCTTGACAACTCTTTGTTCTTTTTTTTACTTCTTATAAGATAGTGCTTGACAACAATCCCACCTGGTGGTAAAATTTCTTTGTTTTAAAACCATTTCAATTGTGTCCAGGCGGGATCAGCAGACAAGCCGAGGATGCAGCTGGCTGCGGCCGACGTCGGCAGCCACCTGCAACATATTTGCAGCCTCGACATCGACTCCAAGGCCTCCTACGTACGTCTCTCGGGAATTATCTGTACTATTGGTGAGTAATACTGCCGTGCGAGTTAAAGCGGGATTAAATTTAAATCAATGTTTACTGGCTTGAGTAATTACTAGCTACTTGTCTGCTGACTTATGAGCAGCGATAGCCAAGTGGTTTGAACTTATTATTTGCTTATTAGATTTTCATGGTCACTTGCTTTGGTGAAGAAAATAACGTGAAGAAACCTACACACCTAAGGGAGTGTTCTCCATAATATTCTCAAAAGTGTGTGCAGTACAAACTTCACCTGGTTAGCGTACTGGACTATCTTCACATAGTGAGACGAGACCCGTGGCCAGCAGTGGAACACATGTGGGTTGCGATGATGATCTACTGGCCCTTTGAAATACGATTGGTGGTCAAGAAATTTAGGTTCTAGCGGTTATTCATTTAAGTGTTGAAAAATCTTATACGGTCATCATACTTCATCATATAAATGTTTTATCTATTTTTTATCAATATGAAACTATTTGTAACACATGACAATAATTCAGTTGGTAAATTCCCGATAGATACATCATGTATATCCGAATAATATCAGATTATCACATACCAACGTTACATTGTATAAATTATTTTATAGCACACTGTGACCTAAACCCGCATTTATGCCACGCTTTTCCGTGCGTAAAGTAGTCGATTATAGCACGGGTTATGATGCTAACTTCACACCGTGCACAAGTTCACACTTACACTATTGACACTTAGAATCTGGCAGCAGACAAATTTATAACAAATTTAGAATGAATGAATGAATGATTTGAATGAATGAATTTAGGAGGTAGTTACGAATATTTAAGGGTGTGTTCCGATATACACTGCGAGCACTGTAAGGTGTGACGTCAATTTAGTATATTACTAAGCCGTTCTTTATAGTTAACTATACTGGTTATTTTGTAAAACGGCACGCAGTAAAGTATACTGTCATCAATTTATGTAATACCTAAATATGCAAGTGATCTGTTTAAGAAGAAAAATAATTTGGCAATAGAATTAATCGCATAATAAAACGGCCACTTTGTAAAACAATATTCAATAATTCAATAATATTAATCAATAGCATTTTTTTAAATTTCTGGACGCTTTTAATCATGTGATCAAAGCACTGAGAGCATCTTACCTCGAAAACACCAGTGCTTACGAGTACAATAATGACAACGTTTATGACGTCATAATATTTATCAAGGCGTCAGTATACTGTAAATCCTTAACTGAACGAATTTCTCACCAAAGAGCACTGGACAAGTGGACAGTGGACTCGCAGTGTAATTTAGTGTATATCGGAACACACCCTTTAGGTTGCTAGGTAACCTAAACCCGCAATATAGTCATCATTAATTACAAATGTTTCTTATTATGATCTCAGTAAATGTATGCCTATAATTTAATTATTGATGCTCTGGAATCAATGCAAAAAATGTTTTGAGATATATAGTTTTATAATACATTTTAAACAATAAATACTTTTGAATGACGTTTGACATGTCGGTAAAGCAGACAAATTAATACTTTTGAATGACGTTTGACATGTCGGTAAAGCAGGCAGTGATCAATTAAGTTCGTAAACATTTCCTTTCTTTTATTTCCATGTAAATAATTATATGTTTGAGTATAGGCGGGTTTATGTCACTTGTGCTATAAAATAGTATACGATACTCGTGCGTTAAGTAGCTATATTATTTGTACAGTGTTTAGCGCACTCGCTCCGCTCGTGCGCTAACTTCACACCGTGCAATAATAAGCTACTTTACGCACACGTATCGTAATGTACTAATTGTTGTTAAAATCATTTGCATTTATTTACTATCGAGATAATGCAACATTTATCAAGATAATATCAAATTATGGCTTATAGCTTTTGCTATTGATTTCCATAATATATCGAATATATTGAAGCGCTCATAGCCCCGGTGGCTTACGTAGATCCTAAATCATCGACAGAGTTAAGTGTGAGTTACGAGTTAAGAGTGCTTCCGAGGGCACGTAGACGTCGGTCTCGGTTTTTATTGTTAGGTAACAATCGATAAGCCATGTCGGAGGTCTTAGGGTGGCATAAAGATATCCGACATACGGGTTGGCTAACCCTGCAATCGGCAATGGAGCAGCGTGGAGTATGCACTAGACTCCGTTAATGGGGAGAGACCCGTGCTCACTAGTGGGCCATTTCGGCCAATAAATCAAATGGTCGCAGTGGCCTTTTGGGAATGCTAACCACGCCCGATTAATAAATAATAATTTCCATTTGTCGGTGGGTAACAGAAGTCAATAAATTGAATTGTGCCGTCCAGGGCCAGCGTCACGCGATGTCGCGATGCTGGAGAAGATGATGGAAACTGGCATGAACGTCGCCCGTATGAACTTCTCGCACGGCTCGCACGAATACCACGCGGAGACGATCGCCAACTGCCGCCAGGCTGAGAAGAACTACAGCGCCAAGCTCGGCATGCCGTTCTCGCTCGCCATCGCTTTGGACACCAAGGGTCCGGAGATCAGAACCGGCTTGTTGGAGGGTGTGAGTATTGAAATTGAATGTAAATAGCCGGCAATCAGAGCAGTTAACTGATGTCAAATGTGTAGCAGTAGTGTAGTTGGCCCAAAAGGCAGCGAACTGCATTATTACTTTTATTGTTTGTTAGAAATCTTTTAATAGTTATTTGACGTATAACATGCAAGGCAAGCAATATCAAATGCAATACCAACATAACGTTTAAAATTTTTGTCTGTCAGTCTATTTGTTTTGGCTAATCTCTGAAACGGCTGGACCGATTTTGACGGGACTTTCACCGGCAGATAGCTGATGTAATAAGGCAGTAGCAATTAAAATTTCACGCGGATGAAGTCGTGGGCACAGCTAGTCAATTGTATTATATTATAATTAAATTATTTTGAATTTGAACAGGGCGGTTCCGCAGAAGTGGAGCTGAAGAAAGGTGGTACCATCAAGCTGACCACCGACTCCGCGTATCAGGAGAAGGGCACCGCGACGGTGATCTTCGTTGACTACAAGAACATCACCAACGTGGTGAAGCCCGGCAATAGGATCTTCATCGATGATGGCCTCATCTCCATCATCTGTCAGTCCTCCACCGCTGACACCCTGGTCTGCACCATTGAGAATGGAGGTGGGTTCTTTTTCAAACTAAGGGGCAAAGGTGAAGGAAAACATGGTGAGGAAACCTGCACACCTGAGAGTTCTCCATAATGTTCTCAAAGGTGTGTGAAGTCTGCCATCGCACTTGGCCAGCGTGGTGGACTATGGCCTGTACCCCTCACATTGTGAGAGGAGACCAGTGCCCAGCAGTGGGACAGTTATGGGTTGCGACGATGATGATGATGATTTATAAACTAAGAATATGAGTTGAAATGTAATCATAAAATAATATCTGCTCAAAAAAATTAAGTGTCATTAAAATGTGATTGGTGAAAATTGAGCTTGTAAAAATGCAAGAAATAACAACAAACAAGAATAAACTTGACACAAACTGTGTGTGAATCTTTTTCGTCACTTTACATATTTTGTCCAGTATTTACAATTTATTAAATTGAAACTTTTATTACATCGTCTCAAACATTTCATCTGTGTGTTGCATGTCGCGTGACGGTCGGCCGCGGAGTAGGGATAAAGTAAACGGCGCTCGTCAGAGCAGTCAAGGCCAATATGGCGGCGTCTATAGTTCGCAGCAGCTGACCGTGTAGTGTATAGACTATTACTCATGTGTGCCAGTGCTCCACGCTATTTTGTTTGTTTTTGTCAGTGTTTAATGTAATAGTCTACTTTTATTATTTCCCATTAACATTCCAATTTTCCAAGTGTAAAATTAAGATTGATAAAGCGATTTTTATACCCTTATTGGAATATTATTCCAAAAAATTTTAGTTAAATGTCTATAATGCGATAAAAGTTTCACTTTTATCGTGGTTTCATAAAACCACACAATCCTTTTTTCATTTGTCTATCTTTTGTTTCTCTATTTTTACATTTTACACAGTTGTTGTTAGCGGCGAAATATTTTTTTTCTATTCTAGTCTAAAAGGCGATTTAATTTTATATGTTGTCAGGCATGCTCGGGTCGAGGAAGGGCGTCAACTTGCCCGGCCTGCCCGTCGACCTGCCCGCCGTCTCCGAGAAGGACAAGTCGGACTTGTTGTTCGGCGTTGAACAGGGCGTAAGTGTTACATACATACAGATATAACTATTTTAATAATTTATTTATTTAAACAAATACATTACTACATAGTTTTTGATCGTTGCTCCCACACTAGGATACCCTGTGTTGTGGAAGACCAACAGCTTCCTCTTATTATATAATCTTATACATAATTATATAGTTTAAATAATAGCGATATACATATTATAAGGAAAAACTTACATATACATATACACATAATTACACATAGTACGATTCTATGTGTATAGAATCGTACCTACTATGTGTATAGCCATTCGAAAATAATTTTCTCTCTGCATGTAAACAAACAGATTAATATAATGTCATTTGACCATATTTGTAACTGTTACTAAGGAAAAGTTTAGTTTGTATCTTGGGAAAATGATCAGATCGGATTCAATCCAAAAAATCTTTTTATACCGATACGAGAAATTACTATGAAAGTTCTGCTGAAAGATTAGTGAATAATGGTCTATTGGTTTTATAAATTTTGCACTTAATATATAGGTTCCTAATTCAATAAATCTATAAATCGAAAAATAACGCTACACACACGCTTAAACACAAATAAAACATTAAATAGAGGTTAGTACAAAAATACTAATAAAAAATAACTAAAACGATAGTTTCCGAAACGAAGCGACGTGATATTACAAGTATGTAACAAAATATCCAACTTATTCCATTACGACAGGTGAAGTTGAATAGCTCGACGCTATAAACCCTGCACCGTGATAAATAAAGATAAATAAACTATTAATGCTAACTTGATAATAGTGATAACACATTTTATCAGTTGCGAGTGATAAAACAGCGTGTCGATCACGCAGAGCCGTGCGGGCACGACGAGTTGTTCATCACGAAATATCTATCGATATCTTATCCGCTGTCTGCGTTATGTTTTGAAAAATCCCCAAAAAATGATTGACTAGTTACTAATCTGTCGGTTATTATCTTTGTGCCGGATTAATTAGTATTTACAATTTTATCTATTTACTTTGTAATAACATAGTATTTGCGTCTGAAATGAAATACATACAATATTTACAAGTTACTAGCTACGATTTGATTTGAAGAATCTATGTCTATGAATGCACTCTACAAACTATAACGATACTTACAAGTACACTAGTAAACCCGCCCTCGCTTCGTTTCGGGAAATCGGTCCCTTAGTACTCTCACTCCAAAATTGTTAGACGTAACCCGAGCAGGAATTTATTTTCACGCGTGTTAAGTATATGGTGTAAAGGCTTATCATAATGTGCTTGAAACGTTTTGATGAATTGGCTAAACCGTTTCCAATATTTAATCTTTAAATAACATAATTACATTGCATTATTAAGCTCGCCATTTGTACCGTAATATTTTATATATTGTGATCAATAAAGTTTAATTAAATAAATAAACAGAATTGACTATAATTAAATAAACAGAACTCTTTGAGTGAAGGTTCAACTAACAGATTTATATCTCTCATCAAAAAACGAATTTAGTTAAAAAAATAAAGAATGACTTCTGTCAGCCAGGTTAGTCGAACGAGGTATTACACCTCACGCAACTTCACACACCTTTGAGAGCAATAGAGGATTATCTTTTATGCATAATTATGTTCAAGATAATGAATTTATTTTAATAGTCATAATGTCACTGCATTTAATCGAAGCAGTGGAGATAGTTATCGGAAGCATCACGCGATTTGTTATGTAAGTATTAACAATTATCAGTGACTGATAAGCGTCAATTCCCGCGATACTGGTGTCAAGTGTTGGCATTAACTTAACATTGACCGTGATGGAAAATGCCGGGTACTGTACTAATTGGTGCCCGCGACTTTGTCCGCGGTTTGGTATTCGTAGTGACAAGTGGTTGGGATGAATCGAACGAATTTGATTTTGACCCTTTCGGCGATGAATGTTCACAATGTTTGTTTTAAGAGTAAATTCCGTGTTTTAAACCCTTATCGCCTGTTTCGCCATTTAGGAGATGAATTTTTGGGATTATGAAAAGCTTGGTACTGCAAACACGCATAAAACGAAGATAAACATTTTATCTGCCATACAAAAATCTGCACCGACCGGGAATCGAAGTCAGGATCTCTAGGGGCAGACAGTTGAAAGTCAGGATGAAAAGAAGGGAATTTATTCCACCCATGATTCGAGTAAAATTCAAATTTTAATAAGGATTAAAATTAAGCATAATTATAAAGAATACTATAAGACTATAAGAAAGAATGACATACAATATTATGTAAATATATAAATAAGCATAGCGCTATTCCATACCTATCGATGATTGGCGAGCGGTCAACGCCCTAACTTGTGTGTCACGACCTTGAATTTTTACTCTTGCTTTAAGTTTCTTCTTAACGTTCTTAAGTTCTTCTTCACTTTTCAAAGTTTAATTTCAAAAATGGGTGACGATGTCTGTTCTCCAGGTGGATATGATCTTCGCATCGTTCATCCGCAACGGCGCGGCGCTGACGGAGATCCGCGGCATCCTCGGCGAGAAGGGCAAGAACATCAAGATCATCTCCAAGATCGAGAACCACCAGGGGATGGTCAACTTGGACGAGATTATTGCCGTGAGTACATCGTACTACATACATATAACATACTACATACCATATCATACTACATACATCATATATCTATATACTGTCTGTCAATGTTATAACAATGGAAATTGATGAAACCTTTTTTTCAGTTTCGTGCGTACGATGCGTTGTATGAACGCAACATACGCAACTATTACTAACTAACTATTACTAACAACAACTAACAGGACTAACATTCACTAACAGTCCCTGTCCCAGTCCTCATACTTACAAACCAACCAACTAATGTTCTAACACCGTCACCTAACCGGACTAACTATCCCAGTCCCCATATATGAGTCTTGTTCTAAGTCGGCCACAGTTGTCATGGGCGGCAGCGGAAGGTGGTGCTGCATGCTCGTTTGCTACCTTAAATCAATAAAAAAAAAACTTACCTACATACAATATAAGTTGAAATGAAAATACATAGACGTATAGAAAATGTATAAAAAAATACGGGGTAGTCGAATTGCTGTAATAATTTGCTCCACGAAATGCATTTGCTGGCTGTAAGCCTCCAGTGGCACGGGTCGAATAATGTGGCACAGTTGAAATCAATACATAACGCTACTTGGAACTCGCGTCATTGTGCGGACATATTTTTTGTAATACTGCAGAAGCCATTACGGCTAATTACATTCGTTTACTGGTCGATTTTAAATCTAACTACAAGTTAGTTAGATTCTGGAGGATGTTTCGAATTTTTATCTAAATACAATTATTTAATATTAAACTATGCCACTAACTTAAACTTATAAAACTATACTATCTATATCTATAGTAACCTATTAAACAAACTATGTAACTAAAAAACGTTATTAAAAAAAGTTTTACGGAATGTAATTAAATTAGCAATTTTTCATAACCTTATTACCTAATTTGAGTCCAGTTCTGACAATGTCCATGAGAAAACCATATAAGTCTTAAATTTGCATTATTTTGAAGTAAGTTTTTTGAATAAAAACTACGTCCAATAAAACTCGTGTTCGCCTAACTTCGATTAACGTCACGAATAGTGTTCAAGCGAAATCACAGCTGTTACTAGTTAACACCGGTTGTATCCAATAGACCGACTTTGCGCGGATGCCGCCAATTCGCCGGGTCAGACGTCCGCGTTGCCAATTCGAGGCTAATTTAATTCCGCTGTAGTAAGTTTGATTTGTGTGACGTTAGTTTTGTGTTAGATTCAATTATGTCTACTTGATCTTCGTCCTTGCAAAAATGGCTCGAGAGACATTAATCTCTGAAGATTTTAATCAAAAACGAAGTATGCCCGCGACTTCGCTCGCGTGGAATTTAACAAAAAAAATCTAAATTAAAAGTAGCCTAAGTAACTCCTTATGACATCAGCAATCTGCCAGTGAAAGTCCCGCCAAATGTGTCCAGCCGTTTCAGAGATTAGCTCAAACAAACAGACATACAGAAAGACAGACATACAGACAAAAATTGTAAAAAATGTTATTTTGGTATATGCAACGTGTATACATCCATATGCATTTAGTAAAAAGCGATTATTTTAATATTACAAACAGACACTCCAATTTTATTTTAGTAGATGATTTTAAAATCGTACATCGCTTCGTTTAGGCTAACAGCGATACGTGTCAATGTGTAATAAGTTCTCTCTGTAACTAGACTTAACTTTAGAGGAGAAATAAAAACACCTTGGGAGTTTTTTGCCGCTTCTCACGGGATATTTCTTAATATAAAATTTAAATCCATAGGGTGTATGTAATTACCTAGCGATATAATACCGATATGCATGAAATATTATATTTATCAGAGTATTAATATTGTAATAATTATTGTTCGGCAGGCCTCCGACGGCATCATGGTGGCCCGCGGGGACCTGGGTATCGAGATCCCGCCGGAGAAGGTGTTCCTCGCGCAGAAGACCATGATTGCGCGCTGCAACCAGGTAATAACACATTTGCTTAGAATAATTACACTATAGAAACGAAGTCCGCGCGGCCGTTTTGAAGCACCTTAATTGGTGTCAGAAATGACTCCAAACACCGCGCGGCTCATGTCAACGCCTGCCAAAGGTGTCTCGCGAAAAAAAAAGAATTATGACGATTTGTCCAGTTAAATTGTGTCATAAAATATCTGAAAAGCTATTTATGTATTATTGCTAAAAACATATGATTATCCGCAGCCGAATCATTCCCCGCTTTCGGGAAAGTTTCGGTTTAGTGCTTCACTTTAGACAGAGCGCTTGTATGAAGACTGCCTTTCTATAGTGTTATTATTCTAAGCACATTTGCTTATATTTCTACTTTATAACTTGTCATTATGATTTTGCATACGTAGACTAGTCGTTTTATTAAATTAAAGTGTAAGCTACGCTAATAATTTCGCTAATAATTTATTGTAATTTGATAATTGGATTAATTTCATTTTATTAGAGATTTGGGATTATGTGTATTTTTATATGCCACACCATAAAAAAATAACCAAAAAAAAATCTAGGGTGGACAGCCCTTAACATTTAGGGGTATGAAAAATAGATGTTGGCCGATTCTCAGACTTACTCGATATGCACACAAAATTTCATGAGAATCGGTCGAGCCGTTTCGGAGGAGTATGGTAACTAACATTGTGACACGAGAATTTTATATATAAGATAAGATAAGATAAGATTATTATTACGTGGCGATATGACTGCATGTGTGTGTAACCCAAAAAATGAACAAAAATGTTCAACCCCCCCCTTTGCACACCCAGGTGGGCAAGCCGGTGATCTGCGCGACGCAGATGCTGGAGTCGATGGTGAAGAAGCCGCGGCCGACGCGCGCGGAGACCTCGGACGTGGCGAACGCGATCCTGGACGGCGCGGACTGCGTGATGCTCTCCGGGGAGACGGCCAAGGGGGACTACCCGCTGGAGTGCGTGCTCACCATGGCCAACATCTGCAAGGAGGCCGAGGCGGCCATCTGGCACAAGCAGTTGTTCACCGACCTCGCGTCGCAGGTAATGATGGTTTTGAAGTGATAACTTCTTTGGTATCGTTTGGTTGTGATTTGGAAGTCGATGAAACGGAAATGACGCGCGAATGAAACGAAACGGAAACGAGGACACAGACACATTGTAACGTGGGAGAAAATGAGGTGAGATAGGAGTAGGAAGCGTCGGTAAAATGGCGGCTTACGTAAGCTAAACAAAACATCAATGTTTGGTTTTTTTTTTAAGTTTCACTTCTAGCACGTGTGAATTGCATACATTTTTTTTGCGTCCTGCCAAATTGCCAGTGGACACCCTCGCCAGAGGGAGGCGGTGAATGCTTATGCATACCAACGCAGCCGTCTGCGTTGATTATGTGGGACTCACGAGGTGAAGTCTCATGCCTCATGCCTACCCACTAAATACCGCCTTGGGGATGGTTTTGGCCCTGTGGCCTCTAAGCCTCCATTGAATGCGACCGCGCCTGGAGGGACGAGGCGCTAAAGGTAATGCTAACGGTTCGTGATGTCAATTTATAGTACGGCGCTTCTGGGCCGGTCAAACGTTTGTTCGGATCGCTGTCAACGGTAAACCGCTATGAAGTCGAGGTATGGACGCGGTTGTAACGTGTAAAATTAAAGTACACCCTGTATGTATACTACAACATCAATTAATCTTACAATTTTCAAGGTGAAAATTCCCATCGAGCCGGCTCACTCGTTGGCCATCGCGTCGGTGGAGGCGTCGACGAAGTGCATGGCGTCGGCCATCGTGGTGATCACCACCAGCGGGCGCTCCGCGTACCTGCTGAGCAAGTACCGGCCGCGCTGCCCCATCATCGCGGTGACGCGGCACGCGCAGACCGCGCGCCAGGCGCATCTGTACCGCGGGGTGCTGCCGATCGTTTACCAAGGTTGCTTTTGTACATTTTAGTGTTTGACACGTTCGCTGCGGCGTTTGTAAATTTTTATGGAAAAAAATTAGAAGTGGTCGGCAGCGAACATGTTAATTGGCGACTAGGCTTTTAAAGTGACTTCAAAAAATCGAATCAGGTTTTTTTGTTTGGCAAATTAATAGTCCCTTCCAGAAGCCTGTCCCGCATGTGTAGATAACAATAGCCGTCCCAAATTGTAATGTAAATCTCAGTTTTCAGGTCGCCTAGGAGGGATTTTTGGGGGTTTATTGCCATTTTTGAAATAATTAAGTATCGGGTAGAATTTTAACTTTATATTTTTAATCATTACCTATGTTCTTTCATGTCGTCGAGTATGACAAGTGAAATAAAAATCACCTGTACATATCTCTATCCTCATATATATATATAATTATATTTATTTATACAATAACATAGCAACAATGTAAAGTACGGTCAGCGGATCTTGGCCGCTCTGAAGTTAGGCTTTCGGATATTAAGCGCAGGTATTGTACTTTAGAGAGAGATAGCGACACAAACACTGAGCGTGTGACTGAAACAAACAATGCTCAAAGTGACAAGATCCGCCGGCCGTACTATAACTCTAATTAAACTCTATAACTGTTATTGCAGAGTAACTAGAATAGGTAACTCTTGTTGCAGAGTCGGTGGCGAGCGACTGGCTGAAGGACGTGGACAACCGCGTGCAGTACGGGCTGCAGTTCGGGCGCGCGCGCGGGTTCATCAACGCGGCGGACAACGTGGTCGTGGTCACCGGCTGGCGGCAGGGCTCCGGCTTCACCAACACCATGCGCATCATGTAACTTGCGCCCGTTTATTAGGGCCACCTTTACTTTAACAGCAATATGCTTGCAGTACAAATCGCACCCTTAGGGCCAGTTGCACCGGTTACGGATAAAGTTCCGGATAGCCCTAGAAATTTAACTCCCAGATAAACTACATCTTTTGGCTTCATAGGTATCTGACAGAAGTGACAGATAAAGTATTGGATAGGTATCTGCCAGTTCAAGTGGCTGATAAAGGCGTTATCTGACGGATAAAAAATGTTTCAAGTGGCGTTTCTATAAACACATTTGGAATTTGAAGTTTTGAACTGTAGTAAATCATATTATTATAAATCCTAATATTTTCGTTCTATAATGATAAAATTATACTTGAAAATATTAAAAAAAACGTGGAATTGAATTATTTTGAACAAAAAGTATTTTTTTTTATAATTTTCAAATGACAATAATTTACGTAGTAGTAACGAAACGCAAAAAAGCGACGTTGCCGCCCCGTCAACTGTTAAGTGGCAGATAAATTATTATGACTATCTAGAACTTTATCCGTAACCGGTGAAACTGGCCCTTAGTAATATAATGCCCTAATACAAAAAAGTATTTATTCCGGAGTTATAAGGCATATAATAGGTCAATGTTATAAGGTGTGTGCTAAGTGCTATTAGAACTGAATTGTCTAATTTGCAATACTATCCAGCGGTCATAGTTTCTATAAGGCGACTGGCTACTGCATAGAAAGAGTAGAGTGAGCATGTGAATAGGTTCTGATCAGGGTTGCTCGAGGCTCTTGAATAATGATATATTCTTCTTAGCAACTCATAATTGTTCCATTGCTGCGAGGAGACCCCAGCGGGTGCAATGAGGAGACCCCAGCGGGTCTCTTTGAAGTCTATTTGAAGACTTTACACTTTAGATTGAAGAATTTATTTGCACAGCTTTCCTCACAATGTTTTCCTTCACCGAAGCAAGTGATACTTAATTTCTAATGTTATGAATTGCAATGAAAAAAAAACTGCATTGAATATCAATTACTAATATTTCACAATATCACCTCTTGCACAATTTTGTCTAATTTTAATATTTTTCTTTTCAGTCAAGTGGAATAAGGAGCTGAAGTGGAGAATGATATGTTTATAAGTATTAGCAAAAGCAGTGATATGTTCTACGTACTAAGATATAGTGCTTGTTAACTAATCAGTGATATTTGTAAAGAAAGTATCTGCTGTATATGATTCTCGAAATCTCTACATTAGTGCTAGGATAATAATATTTATTGCGATTATTTATAATACCCAGAGTATTGTATGATGTATGTGATCTGAATAAAGTTTGGAAGTAAAATGTTTATTTGTTTTTTATTTTGCTTTGTAAACATGCCTGGCTCCAATTCATTATCAGCCCACTATTCAGCACCCGCCTCTCTTCATACTTGAGGAGGCCTAAAGCGTACACCACGCTGCTCCAGTGCGGATTGGTGGAGTATTTAGTGGCCAACCTAAGCGTCGGAATTATGCTGCCCAAAGATCTCCAAGAGTGATAGATAGTCCTGTTATTAATTGTTACTAAGAATCTTGTTCTAATTGTTAGTCAGATGTGTTGCTACCCTTGAGGACTGAGATGGTCGCCGCTAAAAAGTGTAACCGGTTTCACACCTTTCCAACCGGAACACAATTTCTGTTAAAACTATTATTATTACACGGTAGAAATTGTACTAAAGTAGGTCCGATATTAGCAGGTAGCGCTAGCCGGGCTGCAGCCCTACCAAGCTGGGGCCAGCTGAAGTCGTTTCGCTCGACACCTTGAATACCCAGCGTGAGATTGGGGTCATTGTTCTAAATTGTACCAATACAGCCGAAATTTAAGGACACATACTACACAAGCTGCCAAGCATTGTCTTTCTCTGTCATAACCATAACATAATAAGTAATTCGAATAAATTGTATTGCTAAAATGTTCAAGTTTACTTTATGTAATGAAGAGTCATAAATGAAAAAATTCTGACGGTTTACCTGCCTTATGCCTTATTATAAATGTCTGCCTCATTGAATAACAAAAAATATAACCTAATTGCATTGTGATAATATAATTATGTTTTCTGAATATTATTATTAAGTAAAAAGCTGGGCAGCTACGAAAAGGCCAAAAAATGTGGAACGCTTCACGATTTTGCGTGTCATCCTTGCGCAGGGGCCATGCTAATCTTCTCTGTATCGTTCCAATTTTAGTATATGTACTGCCGAAGCAAGTACACTTGTTAAGGGGTCCAGTTTGTATATATATCAACCAAAGTTAAAAATTTCAATACCGCGATTCAGGTTTGGACCAAAATTGTTCTAAAAAAATGTTCTATTTATTATCAAAGATATTTTTATGATCATCACTTGGCACATATTTTCGTAAAAAAGTAACCATTATTCACTGAAATTTAGTTACTTTTACAATAAAATTTTTGTGCATACAAAGTTTCTGTTAAGTGCTGCCATCTACACACGCCACATTATAACTAACATAATATTAATCACGGCAGATACTACTTGTACTAGTTGTACTTGGTATCTGCATAGATGGCACTACTGTATTTCTCCATCGCCATCGGGGTCTGGGTGTTGATATTGATAAAATTAAGGTTTTTGTAAAATATTTAAAAATATTATGTTTTTAAAATTTTCAAGGCCTTTAATATTTTTATCATAGTTGTTACAAATTGCACTCATTTATAAATTGGTAAGCATGTAATGCATAAATAAATAGGTTTTTTTGGAATTATGATCACATTGATAACTAATAAGATCGCTTATAATATAGAACCTTAGAATAATAACATATAGAAACGAAGTCCGCGCGGCTACTTTGACAACCTTAAATGTGAGTAGTAAATGTCACCAAACGCCGGCCAGCTCCGTAGTGTTCATTAACAATGCGCGGCAAACGCATCTCGCGGAAAAAAAAAAATTATGTCGATTTGTGCGGTTAAATTTTGTCACAACACATTTGAAAAACAAAAGAAGTGTAATAACATCACTTTTCACAGGTAATCTTTCAATATTTCATAATATCTTGTATATAATCAGGTTTAATTAAAAACGTTTTGTTTCAATACTCAGTGTTGCCCAATTGTGAAAATAAATTTTCCCATTTTAAGTGACGAGTGATATAAGGCTTAGTCGTGGAGAAGTATAATTATTATTATTATTTATTATTATTATTATTATATCATGCCTATTGTCAATGTCATTTTCATCTTAATTTTATTGTTGTTTTCACAGATACAATAGTTCACAGATATAATATAGTCCATAGAGTAGTAAATCAACAAAGTGCATTGTTTTATGTTTTTCCACAGAGTATATTTAATATTGGAACAAAACTTTTTTACTCAATGCTGTTATTAAAATATACTAAGTTCCTGTGTTCATGCTTATGTTCATATACGTAAAAGATATGTAAAAAAATAAATAGTAAAAAAAATTGGTGTTAATATTGTCTTGTATTCGTTTCATATTTAAATAAACATTCTCGTAATCTAACAATTTTACATAACCATACCCATACTTTATCACACATAGCTATTTAGGCAGGTATTATTGCTAAAAACAAATTCTTATCAGCGGCCAAATCATTCCCCACTGTCGGGAAACTGCACTTCCCCTGGCAACCATTAAACAAGTATAAAAAAAAAGAAAAAAGAAAATTTGTGCTTCACTTTTTAAAGAGCGCTTGTATGAAGACTATCATTCTATATGTCATTATTCTAAGTATAGAACATAATTTTGCTGAATTGTGCTATAGTTTTTTTAATCAGGACGAATTTTGTAAAAACTACGATGAAGTTAATACATTTGTTATATGTACTATACAAATAAAACACAATAATGAAAAAAATATGTTGTCTTCAGGAATTGTTTTCTAAATACGAAACATAGTTATATTATATAAAAGGAGTTTTATTCTGTGTTTAAAAAAATAAATTACTTATTCGCTAAGATTACTTTTTTGTACAAAACCGTAATAAATATAAATATTATTACCTCAGAAACAAAAAGCCAACATCACGCGGTGTTCCCAGGCGGTCACCCATCCAAGTACTGAACGCGCCCGACGTTGCTTAACTTCGGTGATCGGACGAGAACCGGTGTATTCAACGTGGTATGGACGTTGGCGATATAATTTTTAAATAATAATATAACGTATTATACTATGTGATTATTGGTAAAAAACATAAAAAGTATCATGGATTATAATTATATCATTATTATATTTTATTTTAGTGTAAATACCATCTACTACACGCGAGTAATTATATAATTATGTATAATATATTTGTCGGCGATTATAACAATTTACGTTAATTATATGGTCAATTTATTATTTCGTACCGGAATTAGTCGTGGTGTACGGAAAAAGAAACGCTCAACACGGGACCGTGGGCTTTACTCAAGTTCCATTAGTTTTTACTTTACTTGTTCGCTTAATTACGAGTGCAAGTGTATTAAATCAAGTGTACCTACGTTAACGGATTTTATTTGCCTGAGATCTACGCCTCAACTACCAACTACGTACCTATCTACGCAATTAACCCTGTATTCGGCAACTCGGATGGTACTTCTGGTGTCGCTCCTCCATCCCTGACGGCGACATATTTATTTACTACTATTACTAGGTACTAGTAGTACTACTTTTAGTATTTACTCAAAGATTTAAGGTAATCAAATGCAACAATATAATTATATAATAATAAGTCAATGATGTATATAAAATTTTTGTTTATTATTAATCAAAGCTGTAAAGTACATAATTATATGACTAAAATAAATGATACTTTTGGTTTTGTTTTTTACCAATAATCACATAGTATAATACGTTATATTATTATTTAAGAATTGTATCGCCAACGTCCATACCACGTTGAATACACCGGTTCTCGTCCGATCACCGAAGTTAAGCAACGTCGGGCGCGTTCAGTACTTGGATGGGTGACCGCCTGGGAACACCGCGTGATGTTGGCTTTTTGTTTCTGAGGTAATAATATTTATATTTATTACGGTTTTGTACAAAAAAAGTAATCTTAGCGAATAAGTAACTTATTTTTTTAAACACAGAATAAAACTCCTTTTATATAATATAACTATGTTTCTTATTTAGAAAACAATTCCTTAAGACAACATGTTTTTTTCATTATTGTGTTTTATTTGTATATAGCAAATGTTTTAACTTCATCGTAGTTTTTACAAAATTGGTCCTGATTAAAAAAACTATAGCACAATTCAGCAAAATTATGTTCTATAATTATCGATCTTATTAGTGATCAATGTGATCATAATTCCAAAAAAACCTATTTATTTATGCATTACATGCTCACCAATTTATAAATGAGTGCAATTTGTAACAACTATGACAAAAATATTAAAGGCCTTGAAAATTTTAAAAACATATTTTTAAATATTTTAAAAAACCTTAATTTTATCAATATCAACACCCAGACCCCGATGGCGATGGAGAAATACAGTAGTGCCATCTATGCAGATACCAAGTACAACTAGTACAAGTAGTATCTGCCGTGATTAATATGTTAGTTATAATGTGGCGTGTGTAGATGGCAGCACTTAACAGAAACTGTATGCAGAAAAATTTTATTGTAAAAGTAACTAAATTTCAGTGAATAATGGTTACTTTTTTACGAAAATATGTGCCAAGTGATGATCATAAAAATATCTTTGATAATAAATAGAACATTTTTTTAGAACAATTTTGGTCCAAACCTGAATCGCGGTATTGAAATTTTTAACTTTGGTTGATATATATACAAACTGGACCCCTTAACAAATGTACTTGCTTCGGCAGTACATATACTAAAATTGGAACGATACAGAGAAGATTAGCATGGCCCCTGCGCAAGGATGACACGCAAAATCGTGAAGCGTTCCACATTTTTTGGCCTTTTCGTAGCTGCTCAGCTTTTTACTTAATAATAATATTAAGAAAAAATAATTATATTATCACAATGCAATTAGGTTATATTTTTTGTTATTCAATGAGGCAGACATTTATAATAACTTTTTAATGCATATCTGTTCCCTACTACAGCTACAGTTATGTCACATTTATCATCAACTAGTGACCCGCCCTCGCTTCGCTTAGGGAAACTTTCGATAATTCACACTTTATCTTTGTAAATTATAGCCTATATGTTATTCTGATGTATAAGCTACATTATTATAGTTTCAACAAAATCCATTCGGTAGTTTTTGCGTGAAAGAGTAGAAACAGACATTCATACGTCCATATTAGTAGGATAAGTTATATATTTTGGATAATTCACACTATATCTTTATAATTTATAGCCTATGTGTTATTATCTGATGTATAAGCTATATTATTGTAAAGTTTCAGCAAAATCCATTCGGTAGTTTTTGCGTGAAAAGGTAACAGACAGACAGAGTTACTTTCACATTTATAATAATAGTAAGGATATTGAAATTTATTTTGCTTTGTTCATAAAAGTAATACCGCGCTGTGGAAATAGCGATACGTGAATAGTGTCGTAGTTTTGTACTAGATGGCGTTGTAAGCTCCATTGTAGAAATAATACAACACTACCCACACGGAATCAAGATGTTGACATCGCCAGTTAGATATCTACTGTTGAAGAGCCAGAGCATACCAGGGTTACAGACATACCTGAAACCTCAAGTTAAAACGATGGAACCATTCAGCAGTCAAAACCCCATGTATTTAGTCTCATTTATGTTTTTAGGTATTTCCATGGTGCACACATCTTAGCTTCTTTTTCACACACACGCACACTAGAAGGTTTAGAAGAACTAGACCCGATCTGGCTCGTAAATAAGCTTATGAGTTAATTTAAGTGTCCCTTTCAGAGGAAAAACAAATTAACATAATAATATTCGAAAACATTAATGTCGACTATTCGAAGGGAATTGGATCAGTTCACCTACCGGCCACTACGTCAGCATCGGGGCAATAATCGACTAAGTGGACATTGTGGACATCACAACAAATATTTTGTATACGTAGGTACCTACTTTCAGCTCGTCACTTTCTGCGTCGAGAAAAGTCGATTAATGAAACATAATTATTGTCCGTCAAGTACCTAAGTATAATTTTTACATCTTGGCATTGTTTACTGCGAATTAATGTGATTTCTTCCAAATTATTTCGTCTTGTTTGTTATGTATATCATAAGAATCGTTGTCACTGCCTATACCTGTATGCTTTTATGCTGATCTCTATATCATGTACATAATTATGTACATATAATATTATCTACCAGACTACACCAGCACTCTTCCCAAGTGCGGGTCGGCAGACTGACAGAACCTTTAGAACTAGTTAGCTTTCCTCGTGATACTCGTATAATTATGTATCCTTCACTGAACCAATTTACAAGTGACATCGATTTGGAGTTACAATAATAGTGTTATTGTTCATAAAGCAATCTCTATGATGACAGGCGTAATATTTTCAGTATCGTGTTCAACGAATTTGTCATTATATTTAGTATCTTTACCTACACTGGCTGATAAAAGTGGATTATGGTGACTCTTCGAAAAATCCTCATCTTCGTCAACTAGAGACGTTCTTGCTAATGCGCACACTTCTTTACGCACATGGCGTCATAAAGAAAAGCTCAACTCAGTGTAGTAAGTGTTCCGAACTCGCGAGTCTCCCGACACCCTAAATCCCGAGAGCATAGTGTGGTTGAAACGACTCAGGCGCACCACGCCAACCGGCGACTGAAAACTAAAAATAACCGGGCGCTGCTCAGTACCGCCGTAACAGCCGCGCGCGTCGCCCGCTGCGCCCGCGTATCGCAACCATGGCGGAGACAATCGAGGAAACTTACGAGACCGCGATCACCCGCAAGGTGGTCCGCCAAACCCTTAAGATAGAGGAGGTGAGGACGAACACGACTGTTTTATGTAACCGACGCGACACAAATAGCCCGCGCACGGGCGACGCCTGCGCAGACGCACCTGCTCACATAACAGATAACACATTTGACAGTGAACACGGACGTAAACATTAGCGTTATCCTGAACTCGTACCCGCCCGCGACGTTCGCTTGCCGCGCGCCGTTTCTCGCGCGGGCGCCGGGCTCGACCATGCTAGCGTCGTTAGTTCCAAACCTGAGAATGATTTCTGCATCTGTTCCCTTTGTCCGCTCGCCGGCGGTGACTGACGGGTCAGCTTTCCTGTCCGAACCGCCTATTCCGGGAATACGACATTTGGAAGCCGGCTCATAAACTTCGATTTCGAGTGGTGCGCGGCACGCGAAGGTCCATCCGCTGTACGTCAGTTGAGGAAGTGTGCGCAATGCGCCACTTGTAATTTGTGGCGATGTAAATAGAACGGGCGGTTGAATGAAAATTTCCGTATCCACCTTGACGAGTGTGCATCGACCTGTCTCGTGATGTGGTGATATGGACTGACCACGTGTGACCTTGCATCACAAACACAAACACCAAACGATTCAGAACGACAAGCACCATCACACTACAATCATAACACTTCCACCTTCTAACAGTTTGGATTATGCAACAGTGATTTTTTCAAACGAGCGGGCAGTTTAGTCATGAGAATGTCGACGGATATTTCTGGCAGATGAACGCAGACTTGCACAATTTGGAGACAATGTGTCAGCTAGTAAGGTCTCGAGGAACATCGATTTCGCATTATCATTCCATCTGTGAATTAACAATGAACGTCAGTTGGGACTACTGTCCGTTTCCAAAGCGCAAAACCCAATGGAAAAACGCGCCGTGGCATATTTTCGTCTTGGCTCCCATCCTAGTTTATCTGCTACATTACGATGTTTATTCACAATACGAATGTGAACATTAATGTGTGCGTCTGAGCCACTTGTGTTTAGATCTTGGGAGTCGGTCTGGGTGCAAAACCACTGTGTATTTCATAAAATTATTAATGGGAGCTAATCTGTCATATGTGTAGCATACCAACTCCTAACCCACATTTTGACTGGAAACATTGTGATGTATTCCCGTTAACTCTTACCTGTCAAAACGTCACCAAAACTGATGAGCTAATTACAATTAGAATGAGACTCAGAGTTCTGGAAAATCATTAATTTGTTTACTTGGCAGAGGACACCACTGTATGGTAGCATTGTCTGTAGATGTGCCGGTAAAAATGTTATAAAATGTGAAAGTTATAAAAGAATGGATGGCATTCAAAAAATAGTTTTTATTGGAGATCAACGGGTCATCGTTACAGTTTTAATGTTCATGCTTTATGTATTTCAGCGTCGTGTTCGCAAAGTAGATATTCACTCGGCTACTGTACCAACTATTTATTATAACCATTGGCTTATTATTACTAATTATAACCTTAATTATTTTTGGAACAAGTATTTTCAACGCCACGCTATTCGATGTAATGGAATTCGATGTGGCGTATGGAACCCCCTTAGAGTCTATACAGTTTTTAATTGTTCAGTGCAGTTTTATAATCAATTGTCCCTATTAAACCGTGGTGTGCTTGTTTTAGTTCTGTTGCCAAACGAACGTCCCAATTACTGACATTTAAATTAATTTAATGGACGTATAAGAAATGGATAAATATTAGCTTATTTATTATGATCTAAGCCGTAATTTGCTGCCTGTTGTTTGTTTAAAATATTAGGGGCTGTAAATTGATACGATGCAGTGCAGTATGAGATGATCTTAGTGATGCATAGAACCCAACACACAAAGGTACAGTAAACACAAAGCTTGCCAAATACGTCATGAGGATAGGCCACTGCTCCAGACGAATAAGCGTTTAAGAATAATATTATTACATAAATGTTTGTTTAAGACCCGTTTCGAAATAAAAAATACGAACATTAAACATGGTTTGCGTATTTTGGTTTAATATAAGAAATTGTTATTATAAAAAAGATGCTAGATTTTTATGACACATATAAATTTTGAATAAGATAAAATGTGTTTTATTTTGTTTTACCAGGCCTAAAACAAAAGAGGGTTGTTTAATAAGAGGATCTATTAAAGTATCTATTACTTTGGCAGCGGGAATCCTTGCAATCAGGCAAGTCTGCTGGATTGCCTCATAATAATATAGAAACGCAATAATAAGACAAAATATCTAGTTCAAAACGGGCCTCATCTGGTCATTTATTTCATAGTGACCTAAGGTGGTCTCAAGAGAGCCCACCGATGTTAATTAATATCTAGTGAATGAAATTACTTACAAAACCGCTAACATAAAATATGGGCGATAAAACATAGTTGAAATAAGTCCGCAGAAAATTAACTTAGAAAGAGTATATCCAAAATTATTATACTCGGCACGACAGCTGATGGCATTAGCCATCTATCCAGCGATATTGGAAACTGTGTTAGTACAAAATTAAATGAATCTTATTACTGTAATTGAATGACTAACAAACACTGTGTTTCAACAAAGTATCACAACAACATTTGCTATATTTACTTCAATTGATATAGTCCAAAAGTAGGGTGCAAGGCCATAGAACTACCTAAATCACACACATTGCTCACACATCACGAGGCTAACTTATCTATCAGATTTATACATTTTACACAAGGGGAAGGTGACTCAAAAAATAATATACTTACACGAGCTAGTCTGTCATGGCATCGGAAACAGTAGAACAATGGTAGACTGCACACTTGCAATGGCCATAAGAAAGTAGTTTAAAATGAAATGAATAATGCCAAAGTAGCAATGCCCATTGAAGTATGGACCACGGTCTAAAGTTGCATCTTTTAATTTTTTTAGGGCGTTACTTTAGAACGACGTTATCTTTAGGTCTACGAAGTCGACAGTTCGCATTAACCAGACAAAAGGATATATTATAAAATTTATAATGGAGAAGAAAGAATAAATTATTCTTCCTGATATCCAAATTAGTTCGCATTATTTCGTGTATCAATCTGTAAACAATAAAAACAAAATACACATTTTTTTAAATTTTAGAACTGTTTAACTTTAATTCATGAGTTAACAAGTAATGTTCACTCATACATTGTACTCGTATATATTGGTACGTGACATTTAAACTGGAACGGCCCTAAAGACGTCAATATCATGAAAGGTTTTGATATAAGTAGTGTAGAAGTTAAGGGTTAAGTATTAGGAAGCGTCATGCTGGTAAAGTAATTTATTACCATCATTCATCTAGTTTTACAGTTTCCGTGATTGGTACAGTCGTTGCTTTCGTGGTCATTCCCATAGTAGTTCAGTCCTTTATTATTAATATTCTGTGTCTAATTGTCTATGCACGCTCAGATTTATTTCTTTCAAACGATTTACTAAGGAAGATTATGGTTTTACGATTAAGTATCGATTCATTGAAATCAACAATCGATTTCAATGAATCGATCGTTGATTCTGAATTTCTTGATTCATGACTGACGTTGAATACAGTTTAATGAAAAACCACCCGTATTGCATTCTGTTTCATGCGAGCCGTGCCAGTTCGAATTTGGCCAAAGTCGAGTTCAGGATAATTCTATGTTCGTTCCGTTATTAATAATTATCAATTTTCATACAAATAACACTGACATATTCTTACTCCGTCAAATTTATGTTTTGTAGTGGCACGGACGTGAATAATGATTATACGAGATCGAGAAGTGAACCGCAATATACGAAATGAATATTATAAAAAACTAAATACATACAAGCTTAATAATGCTAAGTGAATTATAAATGATAAACAATAGTTACTGTGTTGTTAACCGTTGAGGAGTTCCTTTGGATGGAGCCAATCCAGAGGGTATAAACTTCTAAGATTTGACCCATACATTACATCTTACATAAAACATTACATTTTGTTCTTTTTAGTTAATGAAAGTTGGACTTACACTTCAACGTGTTTGCCTTTTATAGCATCTCTAGACTTATTGAGTGACCTACTATAGTGCCTATTCTCCAGTAAGCACAGGCATGTGAAGGTACCTACATAATAAATAATAACTCAATTTGTTAGTGTCGTTAAGGGGAATGTGGAATAATAACAACTCATTATGACTCATGAGTGGCCTACTTACTTGCGGAAGCGCTGCTCTGAAGGAGCTTTCAACAAAAGCTTTATGCTTCTGTTGCGTAGATTGGTAACGCTCGTGTTGTACATTACAAACCGTGTTTACTGACGCTGTTATGCGTCTGTATGATTGTTTACGGGAAAGGAAACACTTGTGAACTGTGAGATTGTTATGTCAATGTTTTACAAACACTACTACCTATATTACAAGCCGTTCATGTAGTTCAAATTCCGCTTTTCCTTCAAGTGACCTATAGATCAATAAATCAGATCTTGCTTGAGTTACGCCATTTTTTTTTAATTTATACGAATAACAACGTTTAACGTATAGGTACTCTCGATAAACATGGATGTAATGATAATTCCCCTTCATCTTGAGGTTAAAATAATTATTAGTATTAAAATGTTCCGATGCAAATTTAACATAGTCGGATTAAACTTGTCTTTTCCCAGTATGGGTATCGATCCACATAATATGCCCCGTTGGGCTGTGAGCGGATATTAGGGGAAGCGCCAACCCTATCCGAGGAAGGACCCTAGGGAGGGACCCTAGAGCGAGTTTGTCGTTCAGCGCCCTTTGCTTGACGCTTTCATTGCACGCAAATTGCATTTCAGTTTTGTCGTGCGAAATCTCAAAAGCCCTTATAAACTAAGACCCCCAATACTGATGTACGGGCACAACTATTGGCGTCCCTTACTACTAGACACCTTAGTGCGATCGGTCCTCTCACTCTACCCTGGTTTACCCTGATTTAAAGATTGGAAATACTGCCTTATAATACTTCTGTTGTAAACTATAGCTAAATTCTTTGACTAAGTATAATAATATGGTCCATAGATGGAACGCCACGTCACGCTGTCAGGATAGATGGAGGCTTTGTCTTACGCACGCGTTACGTCATAATACTAATAATATAGAGGCTAACAATTAGTGACTATTTTTATCATACCTACTTACGCTTTTTTTGTCACTCACTATGTAGAGAGTAAGTATATTATTATAATCAAAGGTTAAATGCTTTTATTTTGAGAGAAATCTGAAAATTGAACTCGTTGGAATCAGCCGAGGATAAGTTTAACTTGTATGATTAAACATTAGTGTCATTTACACTGTCTTGTTAAGTTCGTAAAATTTTCAGTGTCACTGATAGGAAATAAACTTGGTATACCTACGCCTCAATCTATCTCGTGATCTAATTATAGCTTGTGATTTACGGAACGCGGTACTGTCAATTTGTTTTGTCAACTAGCTTGTTGGCCGCACAATCAGTATAACGTGACAAGCGAGGATACGAGAGTGTACGACGGTAAACGTATTATTAT
Source organism: Ochlodes sylvanus (assembly GCA_905404295.2). Lineage (NCBI taxonomy): Eukaryota > Metazoa > Arthropoda > Insecta > Lepidoptera > Hesperiidae > Ochlodes > Ochlodes sylvanus. Next base: position 11,178,332 of record FR990131.1, read on the forward strand.
TGCCGTAACATAAAATAAATCTGTCCGCACTTGGATTGAACGCTTAAAATAATTATAACTGTTGGTGTGGTCGCGTGCACTGTTGACGGTCGGTTGTCGATCTTGGAGGTATTTGCAAGTATTGACAGCGTGGCGCCATGACACATTCGTAGCGATGCGACGGTCTTAAAGGTTCATCTATCCTATCTTGATCACATTGCCGTGTTGTTTTGATGATGATTTTTTTAGCTTTGAGCTCATTGCTCATGACACTCATGACCTCAGTATGGATTCCTTCCGACGGCGCTACAACCGTTTCTGAGTCTTGTCTCCTCAGAGCTTTTTCACTTTTTTATGTAATTAACTGATAAATGAGCAGACGATCTACCTGATGGTAGGTAAGTGGTAACCATCGCCATAACCCAACAATGAGCAGTACTCTTCTAGTAGACCAGGTAGTCGTAAGAGGCTTCTGACAACAAGAGACGTACTTACCAAAAGGCGGACATTACATTGTATTACCTTTGCTAACACGCAACATTACGCATTTGTTTTAAACCAACGAAATATATTCTAAGTTAATTTTGCGTTGCAGCCGGAAATACAGTGAATTTACGACCTCAAAGTCCAAATCGCCATTTAAGGACGCAGTCGGGCCGCGTCGTTCCGCGAATCAAACGCGCAGAACTCACCGGAGTAGAACAACTGTTCGGGAACGTTGCCAAATGTGCGCTTTTACCTAATTGACGAGCACGGAACATCCCGTTTGATCACGCTCCAGCACTTGTTGCTATTAACTCGAGAATAAAAGACACTTTAGTGGAAACAAAATGATTTTATCAGTCCCCATATCTTGGGCGTTTCCACAGCTGGCAAGACAACCGACAGTTCTGAATTTCGAGAAGCTTGACGAATTACACGCTTGAGTGCACTTTAGACACAGTCTCCTGTCAACAAACAGTAAAAATTAAAACCACAGGATATCTTTAAATATTCAGAAAAACTGACAGGGTTCTGAAAATTATTCACGATTTTTAATTCCGATAATTTTTTTATTGTCAAGCTTCCAAGAACAATCTTGTTCTTGTAGCCATGTTTTAAATTGATTCTCGAAAATTAAGTAGGTTGCAAGTAGCGACATCAATCTCGATGGTTAGTATAAGACGTTGCATCGCGCTCGTAAACTTTAAAGTTGTGTTTTTAATTTTCGAACTCGCGTTCCGTGTCATCACGCTTCGAACGCGTCGATCATGCATCGATCGACGGGCGACGCGACGTCGATCGGTTCGCCTCGCGGAAGCAACAACGGAACGCGCGTTTGCGTCGCTAAGCGCGAAAATGGAACGCAGCGGATATAATTAAAACTGGACGGATAAATCGTTGGCGAGGAATTAACCCGCGAATTCGGTCAGCTATCGTTCGGTGAAATCGGCAGCGTGACGGTTTCATTATGGCCCACTTGTATAATGCCGGCTGGACATTGATACGGATTACCGGACATTGTTACGTGATTCAAGGTAACATCAAAACAAAACCTTCTCAATGAAGTAATTAAAACGAAAGAGAAATAACCTTTCCACAAAAATAAATTTTATGTATTGCACCTATAGGTATGTACTTCACTACCTAATTTACAATAAACTACCTGAAAACTGTCAACGTAGTGGACGATGGCCTGTATTACTCATATTGTCAGAGACCCGTGCCCACCAGTGGGACAGTTATATTTTGCAATGATGATAATGAACCACACTACTCACAATCAATACCATGTATGTTTTTACAATAGTTACTAATAGGCCTAGTCCGCACTGAGAAATCTAAAGGTTGATTCAAATAGCCGACGGGGCGGGACGGGCCCCGTCGCATTTGTACTGCGCGCGACGTGATTAGACCCGCCGAGCGCGACGCGTCACGTCGAGCGCAGTACAAAGGCGACGGGACCCGTCCCGCCCCGTCGGCGTCGGCTGTTTGAATCAACCTTAAAATTTAACTTGTCCTATGTACGCACAAATACATCTCTCTCACTCTAAACTACGTCTTTTTCTATTCTGTGCAAATACGCCTATTTCTTCTCAACGCGCGTACGTTGCCTCTGAATTATGTACGCACACGAATGCAGGTTGCAACAAGGTAGTCTGTAATCACATGTCTTTTTATAAAATTCATTAGTCATTAACCGACCGCCCCGAACGGAGTATTTCTTCAATAAAACAAGAGATGGTAAACACAGTGTATTAACGTTAATCGGTTCTTTGACTTCGTTAAAGCTTATTTAAATGACAACATGTTTTCGGCGGTAGATTCAGAAGATAAATAGATACAGTCGATGTTTTAAATGTGTTTTCTTAAATTGACGATGAATGTTATGGTAACATCTAATGTCTCGATAGAAAATACCTGCCCTTGTCTTATCATCGGCTTTAAAACAAGTTTTCCTATTATATTAATTTAAACCTAGATAAGTTGAGAGATGCGTGCTAGATTTGAACTCGGTGCTCCAGTGTAGGGAACATCCGAACATCGTACAAATGACCTACCACTTTACTATGTATTTATATTGTAGAACGATATTTATACTGCAGTAAAGCGGTACCAGACTGGCGCCGGCGCTTATATTATGTAAGTGATGTGACGCGGGTAAGCCATGCCGTGATTGTTAGCGGGGAAAAATGTGTGAAACAGCTCTTACTATGGAACCATCGTTAGATAGAATATAAATATAGCAATTTGACTTTACGAGATACACTGAAATACGTGAAAGAGACTCTATCATTCCGCATTAGAGCAGCGTGGTGGAGTATGCTCTAGGTCCCTCGGGTAGGAGAGACCCGTGCTCAATAGTGGGTTAAAGCCAAGATACGAGAATGGATGGATTGCTTCAAATAAGATGAAGATACACTGAATACATAAATGTACAATGGCTGGACAAACATAATATGCCTATGTACACTTGTACAGTCTGTAACAGCAAAAGCACAAGAATTGTATACAGAACAGTCCAAATGATTACGGACATAATAGGAGGTCTATTTCTTGCAGACAACCTTCCCAGGATACAGACGTAAAAAAATCGTTTGAACTTTATTGAATCTTCAAAATGTTTCAAATATCAAACAATTGTAGAACGCGCTAAAAATTATTTATGTCCACAAAGAGTACAATGCATTTTAAGAATAATGCACGCACGTAGGAGGGTGAGTTTTGGCATAGTTAACATTTACATGGTGAAGTGTAGAAAGCTGAGTTTTATTTAAAATATGTGTTCAAGCACTTTAAAGAAAATAAAATATTCATTGTTTATGTTCAGTGTGAATGTAAATAAACCTTTGACAACTGAAATACGGTCGAATTTCGATCGTCGGGCGCTCACTAGTGGGTACTTCGATATTTATAAAGCGTTATAATTTTTTATATTATTGGATATCACAATGGGAGGGGTTACAGTCTTCATTTATAGTATGGATAACAGTCATATTCCCAACTGCTACTCCACAGACTGTGACTAATTTTAAACAAAATTACAGTCATACGAATTACTGACCAAGTGCGGTTTGAAGCAATTCAAATAAACAACTCAAACTTAGTTTCTTTTAGTTCTCATCATTTAAATAAGTCCGTTATTTCTTTAAAAATCAGTTTGCTACATCCATGACATTAAGAGTAAAGGGAAGCAAGACAGACAAAGTACCTACACCAGTGGACCTAGAAGCAGGAAACGTTGTAGAGTTCCCTAAAGTTAAATATTAATATAATATTATAATTCGATTGTGTATGATAATACAACGAATACGCGGGTACCAGCATAGTGTTTAATAAAATGGAACGGATTATGGGCTCAAATAAATAACCGACCAACAGTTTTAGCCAAGTATTAACTATGAACTTGGCATTGGCCAATTGGGCGATACTATACAACGTCTTCCAAATTCAAATACGCAATACACTGCGTGCATAACGGGCGATACATTGCATAAACCATTAGATAGATTAGACAGATATTTGTTTACCGGTCTTTTGTCCACGCGCGACTAAAATGAAAAACGACTCGTAGTGCGCAGGGCTACAGAAATAGCGCGGCCGGCGCGCCAATGTCGAGGTGATCGCTCCTGCATTGTCTCTCTTCTCCAGACTCTTCATATCGTTGTTAATTCCACCTCGCTTCACTGCCTCATTTAGATATTCGGCTGAATATTCGGTGTACTTTCTCGCCGAAAAATCGCGCCCGAGAATAACTACGACTACACTAGGCGTGTTTACATTTTCATGACTATTCGTATCATCTCTGTTTCTCTCTCATAGATTTTTTAAACAATGGTGATGCATCTATGAAAAGAATTCAGTATTTAAGAAACATCATGTCCTATAAGAGCCGTCCTTATTTTACGTCACACGAAAAGGGGAAGAGAGGGGTTCAACAAAGAGTAAATCGTGTGACGGAGGGGACGCACGGGTCATAATGCAAACTAAACTTGAAAATATTATCAATTCTATCACAATTACCTACAGACTATATTAAAATTGCAACATAATGTCACACGACACAAACGGGGGTGTGTCACCATGTGTCACAAGTAGGGAGTGAAGGAATCCGAAAGTCGTTGCAATAAAAGAAAAAATAAATTTATAAATAATAAGTATCAGCAACCTTAAGCCGTATTATAACGACTTATTGATGATCTATGGAGTGTAGGTGTCCAAATCCCAGGAAGGAAGTCTCTCTAACACATTTGCATGCGCATCTTTCTATAAATCGCCTTCCTGTTTACACACAGCTATAACTTTTTGGCACTGCTATTAAATTCCACTATAACTGTTACAACAGCCATAGATAATAATTATTTATCATATTACTTATCTAAATGTCAAACAGCAGCTAAGGTGCTGTTAAATTTATTTGATTTATAATATTTATCGTTAATTTCACTACCAAGTTCTATTGGAAAATCTAGCCAATGTGTACCTCTTTGTTCAAATATTCCATGCAGATTGTAACTCTTATTATAATTTAAATGTATTATACCTTAATCATACCAGTAAACTGACTTCGTTAGGTACTTTATGCTTAGAATAAAATTATTCTAAGACTCTATGCCTCAATAGATGCACCCGTAACAATTGGTGTGTGGCGGAGCATCAATAAAAATGTTGCAAAAATGGGAATAGGTATATGCACAATAAGTTTCTAATTAACACGCTTATTTTACGGATTTCTTTTTCATTTCTAGAAATTTTTGTTTCCATAAAAAAAGAGTGTCAAATTGTTGTTGCAGGTTCATAATAGTAAGAAATCGATGTTCTGAAGCGAAGCGTAGACGGCGAACTAGGGAATAAAAAATAAATCTTCATTCTCCATAGCTCGTTTCTTCGTTAATTCGTATGGCCCTTACTTCTTTGTCCTTAACAAGTTAAATTATATTCGAAATAAATTTGACAGGTTTATTTTACGTTAATTAGCTAGTTAGAGGAAATGAGTCCGTTTCGTACATTCGAGCGAGGATTCATCCCCAGAGGTCAATGACACCAATGACGAGTCTGCTTCAAGACTGAACCATATGGCTTCAATCTATAGGCACCCTTTACGTGATCCGACTAAAAATAAGCTTGTATATACGCAACTAAAATAAAACGCCATTATAATGTTTATTATCGTGTTTATAATCTAATGCTTCATTGAATGTAGAACAATGTCCTGCCAACAGGTCATGAGAATATTGAACGGAACCATTACCATGCTGGACAGCCGCCGTTTGAAACGTCCCGGGTTCAATTCCCAGTAAGGCGGACGGTCTGAGTTTCGGTCTAGACTTCTAGAGTATCGTAGCGTGAGGCTACTATGAGTGTGTAGCGTTATTTATTTGTAGTTTATGTTGGACCATCATTTAAAATAAAGACTCGTATTAAAGCATACCATGTTTTGAGGGTGTAAAGGGCACTCTAGGTTTCAAGTAAATTCACCTACAATCAAACAATATTTTGTAGCCGTATTGGAGCGGCCTAGAATTCGGTCATCAAAACTTCTTTCTTAGCTGTGATGCCTAAGGTTTTACTGAGGTCCAAGGGAGACTACGTAACTTTGCAGTGCATTTGAGTATTTCAGAATAATGTACGCTGTAACTCAGTAGTTAAATATTTAAATACTTTAGATTACTTTAGTATAGTATTATATAATAATTATATATAATAGTTTAGATATATATAGAATTCATTACAAAATTAAATGCCGTTGCGTAGGAACTCGTTCTGGATTTACAATCATGAGTCCCTTATAAAGCAACTACTCGTATGGTGATGATATCATTGGTGACTAACTGACATACATCGCAAACAGTAACGTTAACTATGAATTACAACTTTTACCAATGATTTGTGGGACTGGAGTACCTAGCTAACTGACTAACTGTTGCCCATATACAGTGAATTTATAACAAGACTTGATCGGATGCTAGCATGGAAAGTGGTTATTAGAATATTTTTTGTAGGTTACCGCTTGACTACGATCCCATATGATGATTAATGATGTTGTAGTCTTAGGTGGTAAAAACTTAAAGACACTCACAATCTGACGGAAACACCGACGCGGGAAATTTATTCTAATCTTTTGCGGTAAGCATAAAAATAACGAAGCAATGTGCGTGTACGTACCGGACGGATTTTTACAATGAAAGGATGGATACCCGACGCACATCGGGACGTTCGAGGGTAGAAAGGGGATGAGGGAATTAATTAAATTGTTACGTTACTTTATTTAATAGTCAATATTCATACACCATACCAAAAACCTTTGTCCTTCATAACATTGCCCCTTGTTGTCCGGAAGAAATTGCAGCTTAGCAATAAGACTGCCGATTGTTTTCTTATTTTTATTATATCCTGCTACTTTTGTCAAAACTCGTGAACAATAAAGAGTATTTTTCTAATGTACGGTATTGTAAGTTTCCAATTACACAAATCAAATAATGGCTACCTATAGACAAGACGCTGGGGAGACCGGAAACGTATAAAAAGTTTAGTGCCACCCGCAGCGTAAAACGCTGAAAAGTAGGGTAGTTATTCGCGGCGATTTGTCATATTTTTCTTCATGAAACAGTGGTGAGACCGTTGGCCGTCCGGCGCGGTGTCATTAATCCCGAGGATTACATTTGGGTCGACCGTAAAATCACAACCAGTCAAGTCCGCATTGTGAACGTCACGAAGGTTCCGTACTATAATTTAAAATAACAGCGATGAATTTCGCGAAGAAATTTGTAAATTTGATGTTATATTTTCCAGTTTAATAAATGTTATCGAAATTTATATCGTATATTTTGAAAATACAAGCTTAGGCTTACAAGTTAATTGGGAAAATAAAAGGATTTTGTCTGGAACAATGCATGTCACACAGGTCAGGTGGTTTTCAAAATGACTTTGAAAAACTATGTGTAAAGAAATCGTAAAACAATAAACGATCTTGTCATTGAAATTACATTAGAATTTTAAAAAATGTATCCCCACAGCCAGTCACTTAATAGACTGATCACGTAATTTAAATAAAATTCTTTTACTATTATTAATTTATGCTAAACTTACGGACCCCTAAAAAGTTGTTATAACGCTCTATGCCTTATCGGTTCCGCGCCCACATCGTCGTACATTTCAGGATCAGCGCATATTTTCACTCGTCAAAGTCATGTCATGTTTTAAACTAATCATGAGATGTTTAGGAAAAGTATGTTTATATATTTTAACGCCATATTATTTTGTATTTTTTGGCAATTTCAAAATTCAGAGTTAACAGAATTATTTTTATTAAAAACAAAAAACGAATTTTCTACATTAACTTTTTAATACTTCAGTCAGTTCATTCGGTAAAAAACTTCGTTTACATGATTTATTTATGTAAGTATGACGACCGTACGGACCCGTATAATAAATACAATGGTTACCACCATGCCAGACTGCCGTTTGAAGGGTCCTAGGTTCGATACCCTTTTAATGATAAGTTTAAATTTACCTGTGTGTGTGTGTGTGTGTGTTCATCTGTTCATGGCACCTACGACAAAACAAATCCTAGAATGAGGCTAAGTGTGTGTAGCGTTTATTTATTATTACTAAGCGACAGCAAAGCTCTGGGTTATCTCTGAAGTTCGATGTTAGAATTAGAAACAATTTATTTATTGATATACTTAATTAGCGCCATCCAATCGCGTCTTGATTAGTATAGATGTCGTCTTGACATAATAATATTTCGAAGTAATAGGAGCAGCGACAAATAAAATTATACATGAGTTGAGTATGTATAATTGGTCGGGTTCTGTACGAGTGTACAGAACTATGTACTAAGTATATAATAGAAAACGCTGAAAGCTCTCTTAAATATTTATTTATTTATTATTTATTTAGTTAACACGGATAAACCAATTATGTACGTAAGTATATTATACATAAAAATTGGTAATGAAGTCATTGACATCAATTCCCTTGTACAACGTCAATGCGAACAGTCATTAATACCTACTCTTTGTGTCAAAGTGATATTATTATTTTACGATATGCTTTTAATATTCATAAAATTTTTAAAATGTGCTGTGCGTTGGAGCACTTCCAAAAATGGGAGTTGGAAGGCACCTACACTTTAAATGATAATAATTTAAATAAACAACCTACTCAGGAGATTTACGAAAGGATGTATGAACACTTATAAACTAGTAAACCCGCTCTCGCTTCGGGAAACACGTACGCGTACACGTACACGTACGCACATTCGGTAATTGGTACATTTTTTTAATTTATGAATCGATTTAAATAAAAAAACTGATTGAAATAAAACAAAATGTTAAGCGAAGCTTACCACAACATACCTATTATTGAACCGCCGCATCAGTTAAGCCGGTTCAGAGATTAGCGCGTACAAAATCACAGACCGATCTCAATAATAGTTCCTTTCCACACTCAAGAATCCCTAAGAGTTTGATTGATGTAGCATTTGAGATCTATCAGAGGCCTATTTATACGGGTCGGGTTCTATTTCGACGCGGTTGCATAACGCAGCCGACAACAGGAGACCAATTAGTGATTAAATATGAGCCGGAGACCGCCCACGCCCGACAGCTCTTCAGAGTTCAGTATCGCATTCGAGAGGGATTGACCGCGATTGTAGGGCGATATTCGCTATCAAGGCTCCCTTTAATGTTAGTCTAGGGCAGTCGAAACGGAACGGAGCGGACATCTAAAAAAGGAAATTCACTCTTATTTCCTCGTTATAATATTTGAAATATTATAACGAGCCATGAAAATAAATGCATTGGGTTAAAAAAACCGTAAAATGTATAAAGTTCCATGCAAAAATTGGTCTCCATGGGAATTGCTCTGTCTGAATGTTGAAGGAGTGTAGCAGATTGGTCGTGGACTCGTGGTACGTCATACAACTTAAACAAATTAAAACACAATATAATTTAAAGTATTCAATCAAAAACGCCTTCCTAAAGTGATGAAAGGATTAACACATTGCAAAATAAGCCTAATTTACGAGCACTCACGGGCACTTTTTATATCAACAGCGGAAGGCAACTCTTTGGAATTTATTGCCAGTATTTAGGGAAATGGGGCTGATATTATATTGAAGTGCTACAATAATCTTTTAATATAATAGCCCGAGAAATCATCACATTAATTTCTCATGTCTTAAAGTTAGTTAAATTATAATAAAACTCACTGGACCACTTAGTTATTTAGGACCGATGTTACCATAAAATAGCTAATTATTTATAGCGTTTTCAGATTGGTCTTAGTCAGAATACTTTAGTGAACTAACTAATATTGTAGACATCGTATTATTACCTACATAATTCATTGCACGTTTGCAAGTTAATGCATAAAATCCTATTTTTCCGTGTTCATTTCAAAAATAATAGGTACCTACCTTTCGTTAACTGTTGGTTACGATGTATTTTAATACTAATAAGTATACAATGTATGAAATAAGTATAAAAATATCCTCATCTGAAATCAGGCATGGAACAGTTATGGTTATGGGGTTAGTCCTTAAGTGCCTCCGTTCCGAAATTGGACACTGAACTTTCTAGCGAAAGTAGGACTTGCAAACAACCTTTGTCCACAAGAAGATATTTATAACACAAGTTTATAGGCAGGGTCCATACTGCATATGCCTACATTGCTTACTATTTATGTTATACAATATTTTGTATAATTAAAATAAATTTATTGTTAACATTTCATGATAAAAACAGGTTCTTATTCTTAGTAGTGCCATTAAGTATATGTAAATGCTACAGACAATGTAAGCGCCGTCTCCCCAAAGGGGAATGTGCAATTCAAATCGTGTACGCGTCTACGCGTAGGCGCCTAGTGTGTTTTAGATCCCTCACGAGACATTTATATGAATAATATCGTAACAATATCACTACATAATACTTTCATTCATTGTTCACCAATCTAGAATTGTAAGAGACTACGTATATTACCGGATTATCTAAATAAAAATCTCACGTCTCTATAACTCACTAAGAATTTTGTCTTCTTAATATTATTAATATTTTAAATAAAGTTTTGGTTTTGAGCACTTTTGGATAAAAAGAGGACTCCGTTTAAAGTACAATTTTCAGTAGGTACTTCCAAAGACATGTGACGCTATCTTTTATTAAATAGAGGGCAACCACTACGCGTTTATCTGGCCACAACAGTCCATTAATATCTGTTACCAAGACTTTTAGTAGAACCATAATCCGATAATGAGATCCTTCAGATATACATAGTATGACACTGCAGAGTTACTGCCGACTTACTTAACTCAAGGATGTTGACCTTTAGTTTCAGCTGTTTGTTCCAATAACCCTCAACGTCTACTATCTATCAATATCACTATAAATCAGAAACTGCGTGGTATATCTCTATTAATTTACACATGCGTGTCTTAATAACTGCGATATATAGCTGAATATGATATCATTACGACATCGCTACGTTTCAGTGGATAGTCTGAATTGAGGTGTGACGAAAAAACGGTTGGCACCCAAACGCGATGTCGATGAACTCGTGAATCAATAGCTGTCAAGTCGTAATGCTTGGAATCGAAAATATACACATTATTGGATAACTTAAAAATATCAAACCTAAAGTTGTGGACATCAGGGATACGCAGCGTAATTCAGCGTGTAATGAAACGGACCGCAATCGGAGAGATGGACCGAAGAAATTTGTTGTGGCAATAAATGCTCAAGAGGGAACGCAGCTACTCTCCAACTAATTAATACAAAAAATTGGTTAATGTTAAGTCAAACGTAGAATCCAGTAATTAGTATGTAAATCTGAAAAGGGCAGAGTTTTGCGGCATCAAGTTGTTTTTTTAAAAAAAATCCTCGTATGTGTTAGATAGTCTAATATGTTAGTGTCACATCTGCTATCTTCTTTTACCACGTTTCATCGTGAGTACCCTTACAGTAGTGTAATTTTTAAGTCTAACTTAAGCACCTACAGACCCTATCGTATCGAAATCTGAGATCTATTATTATTATTTTATAATGAACAATGTCTAAGTATCTACAAATTGTCTTGTCTATTGCAACATTAAGTTGTTGCCATTTAATCAAAATAATGACTACCGATACGGTCCGTCGGTAACTCACAAGATATTGCTCTATCAATCAGGAAAGAAATAAAAACAATCACTTTTATATTCTTACGTATAGTTTGTTGTTCCGTAACTGAGAGGCTTACGTAAAATTAAATATTAGATACAATAAATAACAAAATGTTTGTGCAACGTTAAATTACAAAACTCGAGACGTATTGCCAATTCGCTACAAGTCTATATCGCAAGTTGCGCGAGATAGGAATATTTTGTTCCTGCTTATGTAAACAAGATAAGATTTAGCGGATTTTTATTGCGATATCCGTTGAAATAATTATTTTATTGCTGTTTAAGAGGTAATAGTGCGGCGCGTGCGACGGAAACTGTAGTTCGTAATCCGGCGGATAGATGTCGCTAGGTACATTAACCTACATACGTCGCGCAACACGCGTCACTCTCGCAGCTGTCTGGATATAATTTACCGGCTTCGTAGCGCACTAATGAAATGTCAATTATTCTGAAAAATCACAAAAACTAACCTTTTAACATTTTTTGTTTTTTATACAAAAACATTGTACTGACACTGAACATCGTTTTGTATTTCATTTGTCTGTACAAACAAAAACATCTGGTTTCTGAATTAAATTACACAATTTGAAATCATTTAGGAGTCAAGTGTAAAGGGAAGGTAAGGTGAAGGTTAGGATACGAATATATACAATGACATGTAAAGTCATAATATTGTCACGCTACTACGCTTTGGTCACTTCTCATAATACGAGGGGTACCGGGCCATACTCCACCACGTTGCCCGCGTGTGGATTGGCACATTTTAAACACCTTCGAGAACTTTTGAACTCATGCACAGATTTTAGTCAACTCGTGCTCAGTAAGCTACCTAGCAACTGTCAAACAGTCAGATTTTACCGTGTTTGTTGTACTTTACCTATTAACTTATCTACTGATTATTTATGGATAGAATATTGACAACGGCCGCAACTCGATAATATTGCTGTAACATTGTCTCACGAAACAGACGAATCAATTTATGGACAAAGTTTCACGTCAATTTATTCAGACATACTTAAATATTTAAAAACATACTAAGTAAATGAGGAGTATTATGGCGTATTTTCTATTCAATGGCCGACTTTTCATGGTCCTTCGAGCTATGAAGTCCGCTTGAACTTTAATTCCAATTCTCCAGTGCAGTAAAAAAATTACTCCGTATTTTCGTGTATGCTTCAGTGAGCCGGTGATTCATACCTATGTACGTCGTGTTCGCCAACCCACCGCAGACAAGCCACACAGCGGAAGGGCTGTAAACAGTAAAACAAGTGTACTCAACCTGGTGATTTGATTTACTTCCTATTTGTCGTAAATAGACGTAGCGTGGCGAGCGCTCGCGTAAATCATTCAGTTGATTTACGTTCTTTGACGTCCATATAAATTTCCCCCATAATTAGAACCAAATGTGCATATTCTAGTTTTCTAAACTTGGCCCTCCACGTCGACATTGAAAATTTAAAATTATAGAAATTGTGGGATAGATGCGTTTATCAATATAATGCTTCGCTTATTGCCGTTCAACCCAAGTTACTTAAATAAAATAATGAACGTGACAATAAAGCCTCGTATACCCCTTAGAAAATTGCTGGTCTCTGGGCCTATGTACCACACAGTTTAATCCTGTTCATGTACAATGTTAAGGCGTTTTTACTATACAATTGAAATATTCTTTCATCGGAATTCCATAATGAAATTAACCTGAAGTGAGACTAAATACAAAATATTGTGAGATTTTCTGCCACGTCTGAAGAAACGCGTATTAATTGTAAACATGCCAGTTCTGTGTTATATGTAATTTTATTCGGAGATCTATTTTGGTTCCCAATGTCATTTGCAAGTTTACGACGGGGGCCGGCCCTAATTTGAGGAAGCTGTTATTTTATCTCTGGTACTTTTATCGCACGTTTTATCAAAAGTACACTTGCTAGCTGTCTCCCGCTTATTAATGGTACACGAAATTAAAATGGTATGTTGTATAACGCATGTAAAATAGTTTCAGAGTTGTTAATTTTGTCGTACGGTGAGCGACAATTAGAGGGCCATGTCGGTACAAAGCCCAGCGCCAACCAACTGCATTACTACCTAGTCCTATCTAGTCTGGTCTTCAGCATTACACGGTTGACTTGGACTGACTTGGACTCACAGATGAGCCCCCTTCACAGGCTTAAAACTGCTTTTATTTATTAAGGTCTACCAACACAGGATACTCAGTTCTTAACCACTAACTTATAAATTCTAAAAGTCATGTTCCTGCGATGCAGATGAACACAGCATGTTACATGCCAATTTATTACTTTTTGTTATTATTCATTATCTACTAACATTATCTAATATTTGAAATATAACAGCTACGAACTACACTATTAACTTCTAGTCTAATAAGACAGGAAGGATTGCGGACGACGGACTCATTTACGCCCGTACGGAACAGAGGTGAGGGGCGCAGGTGAGTCCGTTCGAAGCAACGACAAGTTCGTTCCGGCACTATTTCAGCTTGCATGCATTATAAACATCCGTTCTTATGCCGAATGTAATTGCAGGTAAGTCACCTTCAATGACGTCAGCGAGCTGGACAGGACGCTTTTGGAAGGAGAAAGGGTCGCGTGAGTTTGCAGTTACATTATTTTAGATATTTAGTGAAGATGCGCGGATACGAATGGTCAATTATGTTATTAATAATAAATAATAGTTTTTAATAATGATCGTTAAGCCATGTCGGATAACTTCGGACGGTATAAAAATTTGCGACACTTGGGTTGGCCAATAACCCCTCCACCAATCCGCACTGGAGCAGCTTGGTGGAGTATGCTCTAGGCCCCTTCAGGCGTGAGGAGAAACCTGTGTTCGGTAGTGGGCCATTCATGGGTTAAAGCCATTTAATTGTTCGAATAATAATCGGAATATGCTTTCTCTGTGGAATCGATTCATATTTTGTAATAAATACCCACCTACTTATGCACACAAAGATAATCAATTGAAATGCATTATCGAATGATGAATAAATTACTGAGCGTTCTAACTAGGTTCTTCATTGTTATGCAATGACATGATGATTGGTATTATCGTATGAATGGATAAATGGATTGTTTGCCGCCGAATAATCATACGTAAACTTTCTCTATGGATTAGTCGATTAAAGAAGATTTATACTGATATCGATGTTAATGGATCATTCGAGTGTGTTTATTGATTTATGAATTTGAATGTATTCATTTATAGTCGCGAATCGCTAATTTTTGGTACTTCATCGTCACAATCATAATTGCACTATTGCTTGGCAGACTGTTATTTCGTTATGAGGAAATATTAAAGGCCATAGTCACCACGTGTGACATGAACCTTGCAATTGACAAGTCACCTACAAGTAACTTTCAGTTATGCATTTTTCTTTTGATTTATGCTTTTATTTCAATTTATTAGACGTTATCACGTCAAAATTGCTTTAATGTCTAAGGTTTTCTTAATAAGATAATTCTTCTGTAAGTAATACCGTCACAAAATTATAGGCGATATTTAATATGCAACGTTCAGTTGACTTGTCCCAATGACGGTTACCACCTGACGCTACGCAGAACTATAGCGTAGCAACCCACGTAGCAACCGCATGAAAGAGTTTCTCGATCCAATTACCGATTAATCTTAGTCAAAAAAATTTAAATATTGAAGATGACCCACATATTACACTCAACGAATAACATTGAACTTTATCCAGTAGATACAAGATGCAGTTTTAAGTTTCAACGATCCGCTACCAGGAAATTTTACAAGTTCGCTGGTGTTCCCACACTGGATAGAGGACTTTATCCTTAAGTTGTTAAAATAGCAAATTGCTTGATAATCTAGGTAGATTTCGTACGGATTTATCGCGAGTAGAGCCGCGTATTTATATTAAGTGGAGAAGCTGTCAGCGCCTACGCCGACGCCGCCTCTGGATGGCTGCATACAACACAGAATCTTCAAAACTTCAACGTTATATTTCACCAACGCAAAAAACCCTTGTATTAAACAGTCAATTATTATAATAATATGTATTAAAATTTGACACCTAACATCACTTATAAAGAAAAAAAATCAGATACTCAAATGGCAGTCTTTTTAGAATAGAATTTGTTTATTTCATAAGAAAACTGCAATAACAATAAAAAAAGGAAAAAGACGAGGAAATAAAACCAGAATAACATGGATTTGCAGTCAATCAGTATGAAAGGGGAACGCATTTTTCTCATTCTCATTCCACCATTGGTTTGAGCAGCAGCCAAATCAAACTTGCGATTCTTCTAGAACGTATAAAAATACATAATCTTTAGCAAATCAGTTATTTGCTAACAAAAGTTATCCACCCGAGCATTCACTGTGGACAGTAAAGAGTCATTTGTGTCTCAGTAAATTCAAAGCGCGTGCGTATCCCGCGTCAGAATATCCAAAGTCTTGGATAAACAAATGATGACTAAGTATCAATCTGGTTTTATTTGTGTTAAAGGCCGCAGCGACACTTAGCTCTTTCGGCTAGATCGTCCAACTAATAATAATCGCGTATGTGAAATGTTTTGGCCGGTGCTTTTTGTTCGCGGCGGTTATTTCAGTTTTCCAGTAGGATTCTGAGCAAGAGCAACTGTGCCCGTCTCCGCGGTGCACCACTTTACACAACATATTCGGCTACAAAGTAAACGAAGCCGGTCTATTTGTGCGCTTAGTGTTCGAGAAACATGGCCGAAAGGCCTTGCGACGCAAAAGGACATAACGAACACGTTGTTTGAAGTTCCCGAAACGAGTGTTATAATTTGTGGGGCAGCAAGTGCCGTGAATGTGTGCGAAATCCCTAGTGAAGTTAAGTGCTGTGTGTGGGAAAAGTTGGTATCGGCGATATGACGGAATTCTTTGGATCATGGAACGACGACAAGATCGGAGACGACGAGGAAATCGAGGAGACGGTGGAGACCATGGAGACGATCACCACCACCCACACGACCACGAGGCGGATACCCCCAGTAAGTTCCCCAAACGTCCTCCGACGAGCGACCTTGATCGTGACTGCCGCCGCAGGTGTATTTTTGCCACGTCTTATTTAGATCATCGTTCTGGAATTCGTTTTGAATGTTATTTTGAATTCACCTGTCTTTGATATTTGCAAATCCTGGTTGTTAACCTTTGGCGAAAGCGAGTATCGGGATCTTCTTAATTTGGTCCTTGGTAATGTTGGGGTCTATTTTGGAACGTCCCGCGCGGTGTCAGGGGCGCTGTGGATGCATGTCTTGATGTAAAACAGTTCCCGCATCAAGGTGAAGGCGGCAAAGTAGATGTCAACTGACAACTCTTTTAAAAATCAACTAACGGACTGACGCCAAACTCTAAAAATACGAGGAATTTCTAACGCTTATTCTAATATACGCTGTTATATAATATTTATAATCCTCGGATACATTCCAATATGTTTTCCGGATTACAATGTTTTATTCAAATTGATTCAAATCGCTTTATTGTAATGAATTGTCAGTGATGAATGAAAGCTTATAGGTAAGCTCTTAGCTTAGAAAATTGTTTTGTGAAAAATGCCTATGGAATTGAATAGGCGGACATCACGAATACGAATAATCCCATACAATAGTTATACAGCACGCATATAGAGTCCAACCAGCCTTCGACTGTCCTTTGCTGGATGTTGGCCTCCCGAATTGGCGTTAGGTACTCCGAAGTCTGACTTGTCTAAATCTTATGATCTGAATGGATGCTCGATAAGGTATTAATATTTTTAAACGTGTATTTAAACGTTTATTTATCGCCGATGTCCATTTCCGGAGGCATCGTTTACTCCTCTTACCAAGGCCTAATGGCCACTCAAATGACTTCATCAGAAGAAACGAAGAGTTTCAGATTCTTTATACTATGTAGTCTTGTTATTATTACCATTGCCAGCTAATTCTGCTTGATGATTCTAGCTTCTCTAAAGATTTCATCTTTGCGGATTTGATCAGTTAAGATAATACCGAGAATATCATTCTTTATAGAACACTCAGGGCAATGGTTTCTGCAACGTTTATTCTAACTGTTGTGTGCCTACGGCTTAAGGCACTTAAGTGATCAAGTCATGCCTAAACAGAAAATGCACACAGAACTGTATTTGAAAACGTGACCAGAGCAAGAAAGGCGATGAAGCCTTTCGTATCGGTGCAGGCGGCAACTGCCAATGTGAAACATACTAAATAGGGAACAATCACGAAACAGACGTTCAACTGACAATCATACAATCAACGCGATTAACTTAAACTTTTTATTTTAGATTTTTACTTCGGGGAAGAATATAATATGTAAATGATGTATAAGACTTTATCGAAATCAAGGGACAACTAAGAAATTAAAATCGGATTGCTTCATTTATATAATTTACAAGTTTCAAGATACAAGATAACAGTTATAAGTTCAAGAGTTTTGATTCTTGACGCAGTTTTCTAGACACTGCTAATAAGGTCGGCTGATAAAGTATTTCCAAATTAAAATATTAGGTTTTTAAATTGTATCCCAAAGAATCGTAATTCTCTTTTGTTTCACCTTGGTACAGTCAAACAGTCTTTGTTCCTAACACCCAGTTGGTAACCTCATCAACAAATTATCGTGAATTCTATAAGATTCCATGTTTATCCGAGTGTTCGTAAAATGACATAATATGTATTATGCTGAGAATTACTTCTTTTAAATTACGACATATTTATGTATGAAGAAAGACTAGCTAATATCTTGAGTGGAATGGCTCTTTGTTCCTTTGTACACCGAAGACAATGGCGTCGAAGGCGTGGTGGTGATTATTCCTTGAAATGAGGAAAGTAGAACCTCAGAATATGTACTGGAAATTTTTAATGCCAATTCTTTTTGTGTCATGGTTACAAAAGATTGAACCTATGTATTTCTATGCTCGTCAGAATGTTCGCATGTTCCTTTTTAATTCAAGCTTTTATTTGACATGCGATGTTTGTATGTATATTATTATGTTCGTGTAAAATTTTGGAAGCTGTACAATGTGATTCTATGACAAGTATACCGGATACTACGCTCAAGATTGGCTCCAGGCAAGAGAACTCCGCAACGTTTAACAGCACAGTGACCAAATTTATTGCTGTGCATTTCGCTTAGCATTATAAAAGGGGGTTTTTAGTTTTTTTTAACTAATCATTTATTGTTTTAAATCATTTTAAATATTTACTTAAACATGTTTCAATATTCGCTTATATTTTCTACCCAAAAAAATGACCGCCTTTTGGGTAAAAAAGCTCAAGAAACCTAGATGACATAGCCTAAATGGTTTCACGAATTCGGGATTTAAACTAAGTTTGGACATTAATCATATTCGTGCCTGGCCCAATTTCTACAATGCCGAATATAGTTCGGGCGGGGCGAAGGCTCAATTCCGGTAACAAAAATGATAAGGTCAATGTTGAAGGAAACTTGACAGCTTGATCATAAAACAGATAACTTTCTTGTTCTTGCAATGAACCACCCGCATTGAATACCTCTACCGCACTCTCGCTCTAATCAATAATAATATATCAATAATAATCATCCATCGAACGATTTGTAACGTTCCGGCTTTGTGTTTAAAAGCCAATATTTTCTTTCTGTCCTATTCCTTCTTTGTTGGCCGACAACGCAACGGATACTTTTCATGTTACCGCTGTCCAATTGTCCATAGGCAACAAAAAAGAAAATTAGTTTTTTTTTAAATTACGAGTGAATATTTGTAAAAACAAATGAAGTGTAAACACAGGGCATATCGTTCTGTTTTGAAACAAAGTTTATTGAACACTGTGCCTGGGGCGAATATACGCGTGATTCATTGTTTAACGCCCGCTCTATATACTGAAATACTTTAACGTTTTAACAAACGAACGCCTGTGTGGCGCAATGATTACAATGCTCGTCTACTGTTCTAACGGTCCTGAGGTCGATTCCTAGCGAAGCTGAAATTTAAATGATGAGTTTAAATTTCCGTCTAGGTGTGTATAATCCATGGCACCCACCACACAGGGAATACTAGTGTGGTGCTAAGTTATTTTAATCAACAAGATGTTCGGATAATAAATTGGATATCGTTCTTGTATTGTTTCTTAACTTCAATGCACTGTTACAATTTATAACGCATTTTCAATTGCTTGCACACAAAGTCTACGTCATTTCTTGCTCGATACTATGATACACAAGGAACATAAAAGACGACTTCAATTTAAAGTTCCTTGTACACAATACATAATTTGACGTGAGAACTATAAATGTAGATGGGATATTAGATGCGGTCATTAAGTTATTAACGCCTCCTATTTTCTTATTTTATTCTAAAAGTAAATAATAATGAGACATAATAAAGGTAAGTAACTCATAAGTAAAATTGTTATATTTAATTAACCTTTAATACACTTTTGCTCTTAGTAAGCTAAGCTCGTCCACGATTCGCAGTGGCTACTATAGCAATAAAAATTCCCATGGGAACTTCGTAGTAAGTTACTAAAATTTTATTATTAATAAATTAATTATTATTAATAAATTAATATTGATAATTAATAATAAATCTCGTTAATAGCTACCAAACAAAAACTTCGCTGACAAACAGAAGAGAAAAGGTATCTGTGATGTTTTGGTCTTTGCTTATTTATTCTATTGAGATTTCATTAGATTAGTTATCTTTTATTTCATTGCCGTGTACTGGTACTGCTTAGACATGTACAAAATGTTTGCCAAGAGTTTACGTGTGTATAAAATTATCGTAAATACGAATTGGTATTTTCCGTAATCGTGTGCTGTAAATTTACATAGTTATCTATACATTGTGCATATTAATTTGATTGGCAATGCTTGGTAATATTGAAAATTTGTAAAATTTCAGAGCTTATGATCCATTGTGATTATTGCCAAACATAAACAATAGAGATACATAAAAAAGGACATAATTATAATTCGCTGCACGCAAGAATACTGTATTAACTCTAAAAACTTACTTTTTCAGGAGAAGCAATTAAAGCTTATTGTGGTACTTTCTTACGAGAGGGATATTGACACAACTTTCGTAATTTGCTTATTCGGGGAGCAAACGATTTTCGACCTCATTCAAAAGGTAGAACGTACTTTTTTTATTCGAACTGTATCATTAAGTCAGTTAGTGCCAAATTTTGACTTATTACTGTATTCTTCCGGACAAGCGAATTGTCAATCCTGCAGCCTATTTAATTTTAATTTTGCCTGGACAGCCGAAGATCCCAGGTTCGTTTCGGGCCAATGCAAACGTTAATCATCATCATATTCTGGCTCTTTTCCCAATTTTACTTGGGGTCGGCGCAATATCTCCTTTTCTGCCATTCTTACTTATTATCCGTAACTCCTACAATACCTTCCTCTTGTCTTTCATATAGTCTCCCACACATCCACACATCCATCCATCTTTTCTTTGGCCGTCTACCTCCCACTCGTCTCCTCCTCAATGCGTTTCAACATTCAAACATTATTGGAACAGATAATATTTCTTCTCGGGTCTTGGGTATGTGTGAGCTCTCATTTGATCTGATTCGTCGTCATTGATAATATATTATTATTACATATGGAAATAAAACATGTAAGTAAATTATAGTGATCAACTTATGACTACAATGTTACATCTACTTACTACAAGAGCAAAATACTATTTTATTGGCTTTACTAGATCGATTTACTACGCGCCGCCTCCGGGGTAGTTCGGTTTCTGTCGGGGTCGACGTACGGGCGCCCTCAAACACCGATGTTTATATTTGTGGAGAAACTCGCTAGAAATACACGAGACATTCCTCGGGGCACCATTAGTGTTGCCCACACACTAACCCAATTATGCCAACCATCAATGATGCATGTTACTTTTGCTAAGATGATGTCTGCTTCTCATCGCCGGTATTCGGAAGAAGCCCTTTTGTCTAATTGATCCGCTTACCATCAACCAAAATTATCGGATATCTTTCGTCTAATTTAGGATATGTTTAATTGATCATGTCGGATTCTTCTTGAATGGATAAGCTAAATGAAATAAATGAACGCTCACACATTCATATCCCCGCAGTAGAATTGTATGTCCCGAGAATCAATAATTATTCCCGAGAATCGAACCCTGGAACCCTGGTTTAGCAGGCATGGTCATATGGCAGCCAGAGTAAATGGCAACAAGATGCAAAATAAATTACTTATTTTGTTTGAAAGATTAACTCCTTCAGGTGCTCAGGGGTAATCACGTTCAAATTCTATACCCACCTTTTTTTTAATACGCAAATGATAAGCATTTGCGTATTAGAAATTAATTTACACTTACTTCAGCGAATAGCAAACTTGAAAGCTCTGGATGATGTTTTCAAAGTCTGCCAATGCGAAGTTGGCTATCATGGCGAATGAATTATTTATTTTAATTAGGAAGGAAATTGTAAGAGTATATCAGATCCAACACGTTCGATCAATTCATATATGGTTTACCGAATTACTGAATATATTCGGTTTGGATATTTTCGTTTTGGATTATTCCATGACGTGATTTAAGTTGATAATAGTACATTACGATACGTGTGCGTAAAGTAGCTTATTATTGCACGGTGTGAAGTTAGCGCACGAGCGGAGCGAGTGCGCTAAACACTGTACAAATAATATAGCTACTTAACGCACGAGTATCGTATAGGTACTATTTTATAGCACAAGTGACATAAACCCGCCTATACTCAAACATATAATTATTTACATGGAAATAAAAGAAAGGAAATGTTTACGAAGCTGTTGATGTTCATTTGATCACTGACTTTAGACGTTTGAGTTTTGACATTAATTTGTCTGCTTTACCGACATGTCAAACGTCATTCAAAAGTATTGTTTAAAATGTAATAGAAGAATATATTATAAAACTATATATCTCAAAACATTTTTGCATTGATTCCAGAGCATCAATAACTAAATTATAGGCATACATTTACTGAAATTATATAATGAAACATTTGTAATTAAGGATGACTAAAATGCGGGTTTAGGTTACCTAGCAACCTAAAGGTGTGTTCCGATATACACTAAATTACACTGCGAGTCCAATGTCCACTTGTCCAGTGCTCTTACTGGTGAGAAATTCGTTCCGTTATGGATTTACAATATACTGACGCAGTATCCTTGGTAAATATTATGACGTCATAAACGTTGCCATTTTTGTACTCGTAGTAAGCACTGGTGTTTTCGAGGTAAGATGCTTTCAGTGCTTTGATCACATGATTAAAAGCGTTCAGAAATTTAAAAAAATGCTATTGATTATTATTATTAAATATTGTTTTACAAAGCGGCCGTTTTATTATGCGATTAATTCAATTAACAAATTATTATACTGGACTGCGTTCCGTTTTAAACGTAACCAGTATAGTTAACTATAAAGGAGCGGCTTCGTAGTATACTAAATTGACGTCACACCTTACAGTGCTCGCAGTGTATATCAGAACACACCCTTAAATATTCGTACCCTCCATTGAGTTATTTATTACTAGTACCCTCCATAAACATTTGTTATAAATTTGTCTGCTGCCAGATTCTAAGTGTCAATAGTGTAAGTGTCATCTTGTGCACGGTGTGAAGTTAGCATCATAACCCGTGCTATAATCGACTACTTTACGCACGGAAAAGCGTGGCATAAATGCGGGTTTAGGTCACAGTGTGCTATAAAATATTTTATAGACATCTCCACTTAATTTGCTGTTAGGCTTAATAAAAAGGTTGACACTTATGAGGACCTTAAAAAAATTGATCCTTAAGAGGTCCTAAGAATATTTAAGACGATCTGTATGGCGCAATGTTTAGGTACTAGACTGAACCGCCGTTCCTAGGGTCCTGGGTTCGAGCTGGATCCCAGCGAGGTGGAAATTTGAATGATGACTTTCAATTTCTGAATATTTAAAAGGATTCCATTTTACGGTACCAGGAAATACTCTATTGTATAAATAGATATTCGAATAAAGATTTAAGTTTCCACGCAACGCGTCGGATGTTTCGTCACAGACGTTACAGTCGATGACAACTGATGAAAGTGCTAATTGCTCGCGACAACCAAACTAAATACAGAGTGTATGCGAGCCAAAACACTGCACTGCTGTCGGTCGCTGCTTCAACTGTTAGGTGCTTATTTTCATGAATATTTGAGTATAATTAAAGCGCTAATGACGTATTGAGTATGGAGGCGCGTACAGTTAATGAACGTCACATGCGAAAAAACGTGATTTTGAAGCTTGCAAACGTTGTATTATTTTTCAAATCTGTATCCTATTCGGCATAAAGCAGTGATAGCCGGTGGTTGAACGTTGGACTCCCGAACCGGTTCCGGGTTCAAATCCTCACGCACCTTTAACGTTCATAAGTACGTTGCTTTCGTAATATGTGCGAACATTATGGAGAACTCTCAGGTGTGCAGGTTTTACTTAGTAAAGTCAAATTAAGTATTCTTAAAGTTTAAAATTATGTGGGAGTAAAACTTCAATTAGTCAAATGACATGAAAGTTACTTAATTGTTTATTATTTTTATTATAATTTATTACAATTTAGACATATTATAAAATATACGTGATTTAATAAATTACAATTATTATTGAATTAATGCAGTGACTGCGGGATGCAAGGGATGCAGTATATAAAAGCTGTACCACATTCATCTGTGTTTGCGCGAAGCCGTCTTAGCTTTCCAGGAACCCTACGACTTGGTAGGCAAGTCGCGTGATTACGTCAACATCATATTTATAGACCTTTTATTGGCTCATTTATATGCTGATTCATAATAACATTATGTATTTTATCGCTACTTACGAGTAATGAAAAGCTTTTATATCAATGGAGTTCAAATTTATTTGGCAGAAAGTGTTTTATTATTTATTTTATACAGTTTGTTGTTAAGTTGACAGAGATATGAATGGACGTCTGGAGTTTACCTTAAATAGACAGTTGTCTATCTGGTTGTCAAATAAGGAAACGACTAGCTGATGTAAAGTTGGTACATAGGTACTATGAATTATCAGTATTTCGTGTCAGCAGTTATGTTTAGGCGTGTTCCGGCTGGGGAGGGCTTGGGAGACAATGCTTTTTGACGTGATAACTTCAAAAGTCGACGAGCGCCGGCTGCACGCACGAAAAAGTGTGACGTCATTGTCACGTTCCGCCTGAGGCAAGCGAGAGCCCGGAACAAGCGTTAGAGAGGCACGATCGGCCTAAGCGTTCGGCTTGCAACGCGTCTATATTTCTTCCCGTATAACGTTATCACGTAAAATGTATAGTCCGTAAACCGACTTTACAGACAACCATTTTTTTCCTTTCATGCTGGACAACGTATCGGTGATGCCTTTGGTGTCTGAAGGTGAAAGTCTATTGGTGACTGACAGTGAAGCTTATCAAGCTTCACTGCAAAATATCGTTTCGGTTCTCGAATTAAATTTGTTAACGAAGGCTAGAGTTCAATGGTAAACATTAAACAACTGCGTTCTCTATTCTTAGAAAAACAATAGAAGATAAAATATTTTCGATAGTGATGCGACGCGTAAACGATCTTCGTATCGGAGGATAGGGTTGAAAATCGCCTGACGTGATTACATTACATACAACATTGTACAGTTGCGTGCAGTGGGTTTCAAAATAGAACGAACGGCTCCACCCAGCGAGATATACATTTTTGGAAGTCAAATAAAAACTATTTGCTATAAATAGTTAAAAAAAACAAGTTTGTGTGTAAATAAAACGCGTAAAGATTAATTCGGTGAGTCACAGTTAAGAAAGGTCAATTTTACGTTTGTTTATAATTGTGATAAAACTAGTGGAGCGAGGTTATGCCGAGTGAATGACATCACCGGTTTTGTCTTGTAATGAGTTACAGCGATGGAGCCAGTGACGTCATGGCTATTTCTGGACCCATTTCATGCACTGCATACAAACACGAAGAACGTGAAAGAAAATTTATTTGAATCATCGCAATGTTTACCTCCATCGATGAATACTTTAAAATACTATAACATTATAGCTGATTAAAGTTGATCATCTTTATTCGACATCGTTTTTTTATGAAAAAAACGGTGTAATTCGGGTTGAATTCGGATTTTTGAATTTATATGCGTAACTGTAGCTTGCAAAGAAAACTCATTAATCAAAAAAAATGTGGTGATAAATGTAGTGAGTTAATGTATAGGTACCAAGTAAAACAATCATAAATATACAAAACTCTATATTATTGTAATAAATTTAATTATAAAAAAAGTAAAAGCAATAGGTATTACTTACATACCTATTGCTTTCACTTTTTTTAATAATTTCTTACTGTTCTTAATAATTTGGCGACCTACCGCATTTCTACTATGTTATCATACCTCACATACTGCTACTACTATTGGTCAAATTTATCTTCTAATAAACGGCAATATGCCCAAAACTATACTTAAATGTCAATGTTAAAGCATTGAAATATGTAGGTAAATTTTGTAATCAATATAAAACATAACGTAATAATATGTATCTGCCTGTTATGATATGATGGATTAATATCCAAGAGACTTCGCATCCAGAGAAATCGATGTTCTGTCGCGGGAAAACAAATAAAACTTGGATCAACTTAAATTAGTATTATTAAATATTAGTTTATTTATATTTATATAATATTAGTTTATTAAATATTAGTATTATTAGTATTAGCTGCGGATTATTAGTATTAATAGAAGCCGTGCTTCTTTTTCAATCACAACCGAAAAAGACCGTATTTACATGGTGGGTAACGGTGTCAAATCTGTTCATTGGAGATTTTTTGGAAACTTTAAAGTAGCTTTTTGTTATCGATATAGATATATTATATTAAAAATTAAATTAACCAAGTAAACACAAACATAATGATTTATTATTTTTTGTAAGAAACTTCGGCATCTATTAAAATAAATAAATAAATGCTGACACACACATCCCCACGCACTAGGATTTTCTGTGTCTGTGTTGTGGACAATACAAATAACACAATCACCAACACCCATGACCGGCCGGTAATCGAACCGGGACGCTCGCGTCGCAGGCATGCTCACTACCAACTAAGCTACGGGGTAGTTTATAGAAGTTCGGTTAGTTTAATACAGGAATAGGAACTATTAAGATAAACAATATCTAATGTAATAATGACGCAGTGTCATTGTAACCATTTGCAATGAGCATAAAGTGCCAAAAGTATGCTATAAAACGCCTTCAACGCACAAACGCATCGATGTTCTATCCTCACAATGATGTAACAGAACACAGAATCTAATAAAAACAACACGTGAAAGATTTGTAGCTTCTTTGTGAGAAACTATAAAATTGGAAATAAATTTCGCAATAATCAATGCTTGATGTTTCTGAACACTGTACTTCGGGTTTAAACTGATCATCTCTGTGTTTATTGCATACACGTATAAATGTACGAACCTTTAAATTTTAGCGGTACCTATTTTTAAATGACTTTATTTTGTATGGAGTCGGAAACCACCACCAGTCGGAATACATTACAATAGAATGGATCTTTTAATATGAAATAGGTATGAATATTGCGTTAGATATCTATTAACATAATTAACGGTAAACATAATTATATTTTATGTATCTAATGACGACACATTCGCCTTTTATCCTAACCTAGTCATGCCTTAGTGATTTCCTTAAAAGGATGGAACAGAATTTTTTTTAGAAAAAATCTTCGGAAACGATAGAACTCATTTTCGCTTGCCGTTTCAATACAATAGATAAAAATTTAAGGTAAACCAGTTCTGCTATAAGAGACTGCCAAATATTTTACACATTGTTTTGCCCGGTGCCAAATGCCCTACTACAGTGTCCTCTTTGGTGACAAGTTTAATTCAGGTCATTGTTCTCTTAACACTTAAACATAATTTTATTAAATACCCACTGGTACTTTTAATCCAAAGTTCTCTCTTATTTAAAACTCTCTTATTTAAAACTAAAAAAATATATAGTTCGAAAAGCGTTTAAACCCTCGTAATTACTGTACCTACGTTTTTATGTAAATAGTTTTATTTATTTATTTATTTCAATACCTTATTGTTTCCACACCACAAAATAAAAAAATACACTTATAAGCACACAGAAGGAATACCAGACAATGGGCGGCCTTATCG
Source organism: Ochlodes sylvanus (assembly GCA_905404295.2). Classification (NCBI taxonomy): domain Eukaryota; kingdom Metazoa; phylum Arthropoda; class Insecta; order Lepidoptera; family Hesperiidae; genus Ochlodes; species Ochlodes sylvanus. Next base: position 11,206,091 of record FR990131.1, read on the forward strand.
CTTTAAAGCGATTTCTTCCAGGGAACCCGGTATAACATCAGAGACAGCACGAAAAGTAAATGGGTATAGGCATTGACTTATTATTACTATGGACGTCGGGTCCGCGCTGAAAAATGTCCGAGCCTAATGAACAACAAAACGCAAGGAGAGAAACAATTCCGCGTTCACGACTGCAATCAAAATTAAACCGTGATGTAATGATTTTAGTGTTTAAATTACCTTGTTAACTGCATGACATGACATGACATAACTGACTGGGACATTTTTATCGCGATTTTAGTATGAGATTAGATGTCCATAGTAATAATAAGTCAATGGGTATAGGCATAAAAATAACAAACAACAGAAAAGGAAAAAAATACAACAACATACCAATAACAGAACAGTGTGAAGAAGCTACGAAGCTACTTATTTATGAGCCGACGAGCATCCTCGTTACTGGTCCCCGTCGCCAATGGACACACCACCATCACCAGTAAACCAAAGACACCATCGATGAGTTGCTAGCCAAGAAAGAGAATAAAGCTATATCAATTTAGCAATGCTGCTTGTCGTATTGCCGTGCTTCAGATGATCGGTTAATGCTCTTGTTGTGGCATTATTGTGCTTTGCTGTTGTTTATTGCATTTTGTATTGCATTTGTTAGTTATTTTTAAAGCACTTTATTGTTTTATTATAATTGTTCACTTAATTATTGTTATTTTCATGCATCGTAACATAATTATGTTGTCACGTCTGTTATAAAATCTTTGGTTGCAAAGGCTACAAACTACAATACTTCACAATAGTATATTAGACTAGATTTATTATAATTGGGCAAAACTATATTTAATTGTAGGGCGAAAAGGACTCTTGCCTAAACGACGGGGCCCTCAAACATTGCAACTAAACCTTTTGCTAGATAACACTATCATAGCAATTTATTAACCACACTATTTGCTAAACCCTCTTTCCGTAGTACTAGTTTTGTTTTTAATTATATTTGACCTTAATTTATTATAACAATTCCGATGAAATATGTTAAACAGGTATGATACATTCTCCTTGAAACTTATGTGGGTGGACTCTAAAATCTTAGTGAACAGTGATCGAACGCGGAAGTATTGTATCTTTTCGATATAGATATTTGAGTGAAGTAACACACAATGCTTTAATAATAAATAAGAGCAAGTTTCTAGAAATTAAGGTATAGGAAAGGTTGTTACCTACTGCTAAAAAACTATTATTATTGATAATAATAAACATAATAAACGGTAACACACGGTACACCGGCCGCACTAGGATTCACTCATAGCCCCGAGTGTGTAGCGTTATTTATTTATTTCTTATCAAATAGTAGTTACAAGTATTACTAACACGTTAATTTTGTTCCGAGGTTCCAATATTTTGACTCTCTTCCGGGTGTCCGTTGTTTTTAATACTGAAATCTTAATACGCAACGTTAAATGACTGATGACTGACAACTCAACCAGTTGTTAGAGCGACGGCGTTTCAAAGGTTTTCCTTCCCACTTCCCACGTGTGGGCGCCAGACATTAGGTAGATAATATAGATCTTAGGTTATTTTTTAATTTTCATTTTTATGCCAAAAGGTGTTGGTATCTCAAAATTCGTCAGTAGCAGTCTTTTTAAAATAGAACATCTTTCTTTGATGCATTGGTTTGAATTATTCTTGAATCCTAGACCTACATAAACAAGGAAATGAGTCAAATAATATAATTATTGGTTCTGGTGGGCGGCAGTCGGCCTTGGGCCGGCCGAGGCGGAATGTCCACTAGACGTATATTATTATAAGCATTATAATTCTACTCTCACTAAAAATATGCGAAATGTTTCTGTTAATATATCTCTATTTCCATAAGTAAGTGCTATAAGGTTTGGCATTAAATAATCCATAATTTACATATTATTTCATTCCAAATCATCTTTTATACGCACGAATATTTTTTTACTACGCACGAATATTCAATTTTAGAGGTAGGCTTTTCGGGCCTGACAATGCATTTTTTCGCAACTATGCTTTCATAATCATAATATACAACTAAGTATTTGAGGTAAGTTACTATTACTTCATAAGAGTTATTAAAAGCAATTGGAATTACATTCCATAGACCAGTTTCTAAGAGATCAGACTATTCAAATAAATTATATTCTTAAGACTAAGAGGAGTTCCTATGACTGGAAAAAAACTACACATTTCAGTCTAGGGATACTGGACAAAGTTCCGAAGTCGATTAGCGACATCCATCTTCCCCAAGGATATGGGTTTCCAGATTAATTACGCGTACTTTTAATACCAAGACGAGTTTCAAAACTTCAGAAGAATATACATGGTCCAGTCAAGCGATATTGGACAAAGTTACTCTTCGTAACAAAGTCATGAACACCATCTTATTTCCAATTTTTGTCAAGAAGAAAATTACAGTCGTTAGCGTGTTACATGTGTTGAAAGCGTCGACTAAGTTCGATATGTTACATTTGAAACGCTTTCAACCTGATTCGTTTAACGATAATTACCATAATATTGGTTATCTCTCGTATTAATGCACGTTTACACCTAAACACATTACAATCACTAGAGGTGTAGGTAAGCTCCATTCATCTTAAGCCTAATCCAACTTACTTTTGTGGTTTGTGATGTACTCTGCTGAACAGCGGACGAGGGTATGACGAACATCCTCTCTTGTAGGGTCGGTTAATGCCAGAGGTACTCATGTAGAGTGGTACGGTGTTTTGCGCGTACCTAACAGCTATCCTCGTAAATTCAACCGTGAAATGTTACATGTTTCGGTCGCAGATTTTTTGGCCAACAACGCCTTAGTGATGTCCTACCTATTATTGATGTCCATGGCGAAGATGACGACTCATTTTGTGTTATTGAGTTACTGACAGACAACGCACAGCCGAAACTACTGAACGCAAAAAACTGAAATTTGGCGTGTATGTTCGTTGGGGAGTGTAGGAGAGCACTTAGAGAAGATTTTTGGAAATTCCCCCCATAAGGGGATAAAAAAGGGAATAAACTGTTTTTTTGGAAATTGGCGAGCGTAGCCGCGGGGGAATGCTCGTTATAAAAGCTGGCGTGCCGACTTTGTCGATAACTTACATGAAACAGCATACAATTCAGATGATTTTCCACACACGGATCTTCCAATTCCATTAACCAATGCACGATCTTTACTTATCAAGTCACGACACTGACTTTCGTGTATCACAATACATAAACATCGTAGCAAAACCCACGCACGATCGCACGTCACTTGCATGTAAATAAGGGCCCGAGTCGTGTACTTTCCCGTCGTGCATCCGATATTCACGCGTTGAGTTGAGACAATGCGAACACGAGATTATTGGTATCAATGTATGTATGATAGGTTAAAGCGTTGTTGGTAAACGTAATTGCAATGTGGATTGTATATTTCAGCTTCTTGTTTTTGTTTTGTTTTTATATGTTAAAAGTTAGTGCTTGTCAACAATCCCACCTGGTAGAGCAAGCCTTTTCATTCTCTTCTTGAAGACTCCCTCATCATACGTAAGCGGAAACACCGACCCAGGCAAGCTATTCCAAATTATTATTTTACAAAATACAAATTATTTCCCTTCCCGGCATGCATAACGAATAATAAATAAATAACGCTACACACTCATAGCCCCTAACACCAGGATTCCCTGACGTGGGTGCCATGGACAACATACAAGACAAGAACACACACAAACAGACCAAGAACAGAGACTTAAATGCATCATTCAAATTCGCCTCGCTGGGAATCGAACCCTGGACCATCAGAACGGCGATCCGGCATGTTAACCATTGCGCCATCCGTGTCGTCGGTAATAATTTAATCACTGATATGTTGCTGCAATTTTTTTTTCTTTAAATTATCTAATAGTAATCTGTTGATTCCATCTGAAATGGCTCTCCTATTCTTACTTTACTATAATAAAAATCTCATTTTATTTATGAATCTAAATAACTCATATTAGTTCAGCAGCCATATTCGACCGTAACCTATAATGCGAAGGGCCCTATGAGGCCACAACACAATCACCTCGAGCCAGGTGGTTACACGAAGGTCGGACTCGCCGAATCCTGACCATGAACGAGGTAGGTCAAGATAAATTCCTACGCGCTATTATTTTAGATTAATAGTCATAACAGAAATAACTGTTTAACGTTCCCAAATGTCGCGAATTCTAAATTTCTTCGCTCACGGTCGAAGCAACAATATTTCTTGGTTACATTGTGAATACGGAAATGTAGAAAGATAATTTATGACTCTACGCTCTAGACTTTTTACTTGAGACTTATTTAGAGTAATAATAAGTAAATAACGTTACACACTCATAGCCCCCCACACTAGGATTCCCTGTGCCGTGGGTGCCATGGTCAACACTCAAGAAAAGAATCGAATCCGGGCCCTCAGAACGGCGGTCCGTCATGGTTTCTTGGAGATATTATTTCATTACTTTCGAAGATAATATGTAGCAGGTAGGTACGGACCACTTGTATCGACCTTTCTTGGTCGGTACCTCACTGCTGACGACTTCGGTTCCTATTACATATATGTATGTCCAATATGTCTGTGGACGACAACAGTATTGTGAATAGTTTAAATAACCGTGTATATGACATACATTACGCGCACTTAAATTCATTAAACAGCCCAATTAATTGTGTAACTGCAACCTTAAATGAGCAACTAGGCCAAAAAACCTACTTTGGAGACACTAATGACAACATCATTAGCCCAGGTCGCGTTAATTGCTAGCAATTTAGCTGCGATTTGCGACTGAACAAACTAAGTACTGTCAGTTATCTTACTTTGGTACCATAATGATCACAAGTGTGTCCAAACCGTCTCCGTAAGTATGTACCTACATAATATCTGTGTATCTAACTATGTACTTGGTTGAAAATCTTAATATACGGTAAGTAGACCTGATCCTTTCAGGAGGTGATAGTAGGGGTCAGTACAAACAAATTTTACTATTAGGTTCCATGTGTAAATGTTAACCCATTTCGAGTTATGCTACTCTTAAGGTTTTTGTTAAAAAAAGTCACCTTGGGATCGATATTTATTTATTTTTTCTTTATGTAGGTCTTTCTTGTAGATTTCTCTGTAGTTTTAGGTAGAAAATTAATCATTTCAGATAAATAACATTTAAACCGACCGAAAAAATGGAAAATATTCAAGTAAAATATTTTTAAATCAAAATTTTAATTTTAATTTTGGCGAAGTTTCATTTATAATTAATATTTTCACAAAAAAATCTCCCTACATTCTTATGTGCAGATTATTTTAAAAACATCTACATTTAACTAGCTATCCCAAAAAGGTACAACATTTAGGCTAACTGAACATTCTTATAAAAAAATCGACGACGAACGGGCCAAGGTAGTCGATACCAAAGTAACGGTAATTCAAAGTAAGGGTAAAAAAAGTCCTCATTACAAAAAAATAATATGTTTATTGAAGATGTGCACGATTTTTTAATTCATTTTCTATGTGGCCACCTCTATTCCTAACGCAGACCCTCATCCTGCGTCGCAGACCACTCTTCACCACCCTACTTGTTAATTGAAGCCTAATTACGTCTGCTGCATCAATAATTCGTTGTTGAAGAATTTCAACAGTAGGTACGGGGTGGCCATCTTGGTACACAATACTTTTCATGTGTCCCCACACATAAAAATCCATTGGAGTTAAGTCCGGGCTTCTTGCTGGCCATGGCAGGGGACCACCTCTACCAATCCATTTATTTGGATAATTTTCATTTAACCAATCACGTACACCTCGTCGGTAATGTGCAGGGCAGCCATCATGTTGATACCACATGTTCTTTCTTACAGAAAGTGGTAAGTCCTCCATAAGAATAAATAATTCCTCACGGAGAAATTCTTCATAACATTCGCCATTTAAATTCTGCGGCATGAAGTATGGCCCAATCAAATGGTTATCAATAATGCCCATCCAAACATTTAAACTAAATCTCCTTTGTGAGCCTTTCACTCTTTTTTTATTGGGATTTCCATCTTCTTTAGGTGTCCAAAAATGGGCGTTGTGGTAATTTGTTATGCCATCCTTGTCAAATTTCGATTCGTCAGTCCATAAAATTTTTTTAAGAAATTGTGGATCCTCAATGTCAGCGTTCAACAAAAACCGGCAGAAATCTAGTCTTCTTAGCGAATCTCCTTCCTCAATCGCGTGCACCGGAGTGTAATGATATGGGTAGTAACCTGCAGTGTTCATTGTAAACCACACTTTCCATTGCGAAATGCCTAGAAGTTTCGCAACAACATTCGTAGACGTGGTTGGGTCTTCTATGAAGAGTCGTCGTATTTCATCTTCATCTTCTACGCGATAGCGGTGAGGTCTACCCATGTCTGACGTGCGTCTTCGGAAGGAACCAGTTTCTCTCAACCGGCGATAAACACCATCGAATACGCCTAAATCTGGCAATCGGCGCCCTGGGTAACGCAACGCGTATTCTGCTCGGGCATGTGTAGAAACTCCCTGACAAAATCCATAGCACATGATCATGTCAGCGTATTCTTCATTAGAATACATTGCCATGGTGACAAACACAATCGCACAATCCAACTCACGAGAAAATATCAAAGTCCAAGATTCACAGCCGTGTCAAATAAATAAAGAGCAGATACAGAGTCCAATTTACAAAGCCAAAGTCGATATCACAAAAAATTGTAGAGAAAACGCATGTACTACGTACGAATGACAGAAGCACACTACCGAAAGGGACAAGGGGATCATAACTAACTAATAAGATAACATTGTTTTGTTTGACGGACCAATCACACGCGTCAGGCTTCCTTGGAGTGGGGGCAGCGGTATTTTACCTGAATTACCGTTGCCAAGGGTATCGACTACCTGGGACCTTTGTTAATAATTTTCAAAAGTATGTTTAGAGTTATACTGACTAGCGTACCATTTTGGATAGCTAGTTAAATGTAGATGTTTTTAAAATAATCTGCACATAAGAATGTAGGGAGATTTTTTTGTGAAAATATTAATTATAAATGAAACTTCGCCAAAATTAAAATTAAAATTTTGATTTAAAAATATTTTACTTGAATATTTTCCATTTTTTCGGTCGGTTTAAATGTTATTTATCTGAAATGATTAATTTTCTACCTAAAACTACAGAGAAATCTACAAGAAAGACCTACATAAAGAAAAAATAAATAAATATCGATCCCAAGGTGACTTTTTTTAACAAAAACCTTAAGAGTAGCATAACTCGAAATGGGTTAACATTTACACATGGAACCTAATAGTAAAATTTGTTTGTACTGACCCCTACTATCACCTCCTGAAAGGATCAGGTCTACTTACCAGTAACCCTATATTTCTTGTGTTCGTGTGTATGTGACTGAACTCCTCCTAAACGGCTTGACCGATTTGGTTGAAATTTTTTGTGTGTCTTCAGGTGGATCCGAGAATGGTTTAGATTCACAATTGGACCCGGTAGGTGGCGTTGCTGTCGATATATCACCAAAACATTTTTTGCGGTACGAAGTACGCTGGGACCACTAGTTATTTATAATTTTCTTTGCAAATAAATGAATACTTTGTAAAACTTAAAACACGCCTCTATAAACAATGCTAATTGAATTATAAATACAAAGCAGTAAATTAAGTCTCTATGCTATGCTATTAACCGTTGAGAAGTTTCCTGGAGCTAATCCTGAGCGTATGCTTGACTTAAATTATGCAAAATTTCAAGTCCGTAGAATAAGAACTTGTAACAACACACAACATTTGATCCGATTGTACATGCAAACATTGCAAGTTAAACAAAAGTTTGTAAAAATTAGGTACAGTAGCTTATATTTAATTGAGTTAGTCAGATGTTTTTATTTCCTAGAGGTAATGAAATAACATTGAGAGTAATGCAAGCTTAAATATTTCATGTTTAATTTCATACAAACGAGGGATTAAAAAAATCAGGCGTTGATTTTCAGAACATTTCAAAGCTTCCAAAGCTTCCAACACTTGTGTTGTATTTTTGTCGGTCCGGATGTAGAGTTTTAGCTTTGTCCTTCTGGTGGGACTATTCATTCCCCAGAACACAGTTGCATATAGGATGTAGGTACGATGACGTTCGGAATCTATAAATAGATATCTATATATGTTACAAAGATGTTTTGATCCTAACACAGTATGAAGTAAATTATGTCTAAATGTTTTGGGTCACGTCACGAGTTGTAATTTTCTGTAATTTCCATAGCTTTGTAGATGATTTATGAAAATCGAAAATGTAACTGGTTCTATATATGAACTTGTGTATACAAGTTATATATAGAACTCAATATAAATGCGTTAATAGAACGAATTTTATACGGTTGAGAAGTGTATCGAACTGAAAACAGTATCGAATCGATTCGAGTAACCAAACGGTGTTCCAATTAGACCAATTGTTATCGATTTATTGGGTGTTCGAATATAAACCGAATCGAAACAATAATCGAATATAATTCGAATATAGTCCGATGAACACAAGTAATTATTTCTCTATTAGCCTATTAAAATTAAAATTGTGATTTTCCCACCCATTCAGCCATAATCTATACATATAATAAATCTGGAACTGATCGCTGTCTGCACATGAAAGATATACGAAAAAATTATTATTGGGGTCATTATTATCGCAATAGAACCACCCAAAACAATGGTTTTTAGAATTTTTCATCCTGGTCATTGGGCCATTAAATATTAAGGCCCATTGAATATCAGCTATGCAGGTGAATTCACGAAGAAAAAACCAAAAGAAGCTAGATACGACGAATTTGAAACCAGGTCTTCCGACCCATATAAACGGTACAAATTTGTTGCCTGTTGCAAAATGCCTCATTTTAGCTCTACTAATATAACCGCTCAAAATTGTACATCAAATAAATTTGCCAGTTGAAAAAAATATTTGAAATAGATACAAGCCAATTAATAGATCAAAGATGCAGAAAACCTGAACGGTTATCCGCTTTAGAAATGTTGACTACTGCGGCTTCAAACTTTATTTGTATCAACTCTATATAAATATCTAAACATTTTTTTTTCTTTATTATTTGTTAGCATTACAGATAAAATAGATATTATATTTATACTGTGGCTATAAGAGAATTATATCGTCGTACTATTCACTGAGGATAATAAAAGTTAAAAATAAAAATTAAATCCGTCTGTCTACCTTGTGAAAAAATACTGTGTTTTGAAATTCCAGTTTTATTGAGCACTTACTTGTCACAGTTTATACTAAAATGGAAAGGACAAAATAAATCTTTTCAGGGCTTTATTAAAACTTTATGTAATATACTTTTTAATTTTGTTATTATTTTTCATGAAATTTCACCCAGGTGGATTTTTGTGAATAAATCGATGAAAAATATTTAGATTCATAATTTTTACCTGCACTAATACCTGCTACCAAACCTCGCATCACATCATGTTCCTCATCACAACCCATAGCTGTCCATTACAGCGCTCAGGTCTCCTCTCACAACGCGAGCTCACCGCGCTGATAAACGCAAATTAGCACATTTCACACATCTTTGAGATTAAGGAGGATTTTCATTGCGTCAGTGTTAGAACTTTATTTAGTACCTACATGTGAATATGTTATACGATTCACGTGTCGTTAAAATAAGTGAGTGTAACCAAAACTGAGCGGATTGAGATTTCGCTACAATTCGCTTCGCTGCGCACTGGTTTTGTCAGTCAATATACAAAAATATACTCTGGGTCATGACTGCAGTGCAACCTGTCGAGAGTGCAACTGGTGCACAGTTATATATTATTCACGAGTGTGACTAAAATCACAATCGTATTAGTTACATGCTAACACGGCATTTACTACATTATGTTTGGGCTAAAACCCTGTGTACTGTGTCACATAGAAAACCAAACACTCTTGTGTAGTGTCTACGTTTTTTGTGAATGTTCTTTTTATGCCCTAAAGTGGGCGGGCTAGACCTCCTCAGGTATGTTGCCCACATCAAAAGTGGGCGGGCTATTCCAGTCCTTACCGACACACAAGGAACAACGAATATCGAGCATAACATTCCGATATTAAATAATGAATAGGATGGATACTCGCCGGACAGCGAGTCGCGCGATGGAGGAACGGGGATGATGGAAGAGTTAAATCGTCAAATATACCCGTCTATATATCGCCGCCTTGTGCTATAATTTAAGTTAAAGTTAAGTTTTGCTTCGAGAGTATAAACAACATTATATACGTGAAAGTCTTTCGCAAAAAGAAATAAAACTTTAACAGGTTTCGCAAGATTGCCGCTTCGTTTATGGAAACCAGCTGGACAGCTCGGGATCCTTAACGGGACTCTACAGGCAATTAGGTGGAACGTGTTTTTATTGCGCAAATTCACGTAATTCTAAAATTAAATGTATGGTAATTTACACGTGAAAAGGTAATTAACCTTTTTATTGCGATCAACAGTAGCTACCGCGGAATTCGGATCTACGTATGTATGTACTCCATGGTTGCCTCATTGTATCTTTTAAATTGTAACGGGTACTCACTATTTTTATCATTTATTTTATTTTATATTTTTTATTTCATATATTTGGACCCAATTTCATGGATCATAGACACGGCGAGACTCAATATCGGCATAAATAATAAAAATCCTGAGTACCCCGCGATGATAAAAGTTTAAAATCATACATTGTATCAACTACATTTTACTTAATAAAACTAAAGGAAAAAGTAGATTGTAAATTTGTTTGCGGATGAATAGAAGAAATAAATTTCCTCGTGGGTGTGCTTAAGGGCCAAGTTTCTTTGGCCTTACTCTAAAAGTAGTACGTGCTGTATCAAAAAGGCTTTACAAGGTAAGAGCTGTTAGCAGTGCAGAGAACAATGATCAACCTTCCTATAATGACTGGCGGCAACATCACAAGTAGTTTTAGTCTAGTAGTAAGACCAATCAACATTAATGTTACATACACAGGTACTAGATAAGCATAGACACAGAAATTACGATTGAAAATTAGAATAAGAGCAAGAGAAAATTAAAAAACGTGTGCGTCTCGGGATGCCCGAGAAAAGTGATAACTTAAACTAATCTAAGTTGAACTATTTAATATTGAAATTATGTTAAAAACCCCCCATAATAATTTTTTCCTATATATTATACAAGCCTACACCCGCGGCTTCGCCCGCCAAAAATCTCTAAATACAATAATAATATAAAAGTTTATAAAATCAGAGAACTTTCATACTAACTTGGCGCCCCCCTTTTACCTGCTTAAGGGATGATTTTCGAAAAAATATTTTATATAAATGTTTCATAACTTTCAATGAAATATCTTCATTCTGAATTTTATTCGAATACCATGAAAAACGGCAAAGTTTCATACTAACTTTGCACCCCCGTTTTACCCCCTTAGGGGGTGAATTTTCAAAAATCCTTTCTTAGTGCTCCCCTACGTTATATAAGGAACCCGTGTGCAAAATTTCAAGTTTCTAACCCTTTTAGTTTAGGCCCTGCGTTGATATGTCAGTCAGTCAGTCAGTCAGCTTCTCCTTTTATATATATAGATTTTCAGCAACAGCGATAAGTTACATTTTTATTATATTAAGTAGATACATATTATTATTCACCAGTCTACGCAATGTTCACAACCTTTGCTAATCACAAGTAATTTAGTTGCGTATTACGTTAAAATAACTAGGTACTTCCTCGCGATACAGTTCGTAATCAGGGCACAGTAAATTATTCTGTAAAGAATCGTTTTGATATCGATGATTGGTTTCGACTACGTAACGAGCGTTACTGACCAGAGACCGTGACTAGACGTTGCGTATGGACCCATTCCTCTCGCCGCTTGCATTTTCCGTGTCTTCAGATTTCAATTGTAACCAGTGTTTATTCTAGTTACTGCGACAATGTTTAAAAAGTATTTATAATTTTCAACACTAAACTCCGTCGCGCTAAACGCTGACGCATCCTTTTACAGGATATAATCCATCTATCATCTGTAGAACTCTAGTGGATTTCCAAAGATTCCTAAAAGCTGTCTTGTGTTAGTAATTTGGTTGTTAGTCGTATTGACCGAACTAGTGCAGCTTTTAATTCGTAGTAGTCCGGTTGATAAAAAGTAGTTTATAGATTATAGCTTTCCTCTCTTATGTATTGACATAATATCAATACATAAGAGGGAAGCCAAATCAAGTATTTTTAATTTTTAACTTAAGCATCGAAACAGTTCTCTAAACGAATTCGTAAATTGTTCTAAAAATTAGCCGTTCTTTAAAAAAAAATATATGAAAGGACAAACGCTCACTGCTCACACACATACATAATTATCTACTCCGGCCGAGAACAGAACCTGGGACCTTTGACTCGACGGCCAAGATCACTTTCAACTGTAGTTATTTATGTGCATACACATCTAGAGATCAGTTTTTGCTACATTCAAGAGTACCTAAATCGATTTCGATCTTTCCGAACCTTTCTACGCTATTTTTGTTTTACTGAATTATACTTTGTCGTCTTGGTTCCGTGACTTCAGTGCACTTAATTCACCCAAGCAAATCTTCTAGGTGAATTAAAGAGCTCAGTGGTAACTGGTTATACAATAATACTTTTCGTGTTTACGTATGTAGGTACCTCACTGACATATAAAGTTTATATAGCAATGAGGTACCTGGATGTGTGACACATTTTGTTACACATTTAGTGGAGTGTTATTGATTAAAGAGAGGTATAAATACTTACAGGTATTTTCTCTCACTCCTTTCCTTCAGTATGTAAAAGTTTTTCGAGCAATTTAGCTTCATGTATCTATTAAGTAAGTAATTCGATTAAGTACTTCTCTATAATAATCTTAGAGGTGTCAAGTCTGTTAAATTCACTATTTAGTGGTTATTATACCTAAAGGTTTAAAAATATACTGAGAGCCTTAACACATAAAGTAATACAAGACTCGTGCTTGAGCATTACATTACAATACCGCTCATCGCTCATAAAATCAAATTTATTTTTTATTTTTGTACATACAAAATGCTCATCCCTTATTCCACTGACTTAAGAGACATTAGTGCTTCCCCAGTTCCCCACACTAAACAAAGAAATCTTTGTACCTCGAAAGTTAAATCGACAAGTTTAGGCTGTATGTTGGCGTTACTCAGTCACCGTTAGCGGTTTATTAACTAGAGTGTTTCAATGCATAATGAATAAAATAAAATATAGTTCACTGCGCATCCAAGCTAGCGTCTACGGTAGTTACTGTGCTAGAACTGATAACCCTACCGTGTGTAGCGCATGAATAAAACATTCGACTCAGTCTTATGGTAATAGCACGGTACATTTCCGGGCATTAACATGAGCTACACTGCACAGAAGTACACGCGATTTATAGTATAGAATAAGACATTCAGACAACGAGATGAGACAAGACTCAACGGGAATAACTCCAAGGACAACGCTGAGGAATTAAAGCTAATAATTACGTTTAAAAATAGAATTTTATTGTTGTTATACAATATCAACTGCAATGACTACATTTCATTGAACGTCAAGTCATCAACCGCGCTAGATGTCGTCAAATTATATCGGACACTTTCTGCCATGAGATGATCTGACCAGCGTCACCAGCGAATACTTTATAGATCGTTGGATCTGACATAATGTTTACTTAACTTTCCTGCAGTTCGCCTAAGATCATTGTGGTGTGTGCCATCACCTTAACTAATAAATAAATAAAAATATCATCACAACCCATAACTGTCCCACTGCTAGGCAAGGGTCCCCTCTCACAGTGTGAGGGGTATCAGGCCATAGTCCACCACGCTGGCCAAGTGCGGATTGGTGGACTTCACACACCTTTGACAACATTATGGAGTACTCTCAGGTGTGCAGGTGTCCTCACGATGTTTTCCTTCACCAAAGCAAGGGATAATTTAATAAAAATATAAGCCAACTTAACCGTTTCCCAGCAGACTTCATATTTAATCCAGGATCAATATTCCTAAAAGAGAACTTCGCACTGACTTACTGGTTAGCCAATTCAGCCAATAGCGGCTGAAACCTTGCTTGTAACGAGTAATATAGCTAAATAATTTACAAGGTAATTTAGTGTAGAAATATTAGCAGTGTAACAAGTGACAAGCAATAAGAAAAATTGTCACATTAGTGTAACAATCTGGTGTGACCACGAATCATTCACCGTCCAAAGACTCTAGGGAGAAAGTACCATCTTTGACTTTGATGAGAAGATAGAAAATAAATGCATGCGTGAGGTTCACATGGAATTAGTAGAAAGTTGTGAACAAGCGATGTGAATTCAGAAACAAGGGCGGCTGACGACAATGCCGCGGTATGATAGACGACGGATCATTTAGTATACTCGTACCATAGGCGTAGAACAAAGATACAAGAAACCGATCATTTTGTGCCATAACTGAGTCAGCGATAAGCTGATGATATGGAAGTCTATCAGAATAAAGTGAGGGTTGTCATTATGTTAACACCCTCACCATTTTGGGTTTCATATCCACTTACTACTTAGCGGGATTCAGGTCTTTTGATCGGTCTTAAGAAGGCTAATTCCAGTTGTCATTTACTACTCTCATGAAGTCAGTCAAAAACGTTATTCCTTTCATATGGTAGCCAGTTTATAAGTAGTGTCACTGGTCCTTCGAGCTAAGTAGCCAACGTCGTACAATACTCGTAGTTGCACTACAGACAATATCTGTTATTATATTTTTATAGCGTGCAATATGCATTTTGTGCCTGATTAGCCTATTGTAGTAATGTGAGTAGTGATCCTCTAATGGCAAGTCACTACTTTAACACGTTCAGTGCGTTATGAGGTCGAAACGTCTCAAGCATGACTTCCCGCTGGTGCGGCAATCAAAATCGCGTTCTTTCACTCCGTGCGGGAGGCTACAATTTTAACATTTCTTTGAGTATGACAGAGACAAATACATATAATTGTTTCTCTTGCGAAGTAGAGCCCAATGGCTTTTTTAATAAGATATGAGGTCGAAAAGCCCTCAAACGCACTGAATAGAAAAAAATATGCGCCAGTGCGAAGTGAGGTCTAATCTGCCTCAAAAGTTGTAGGCCTCATAAACGCACGGAGTGAAGCGTGGGGGGCGCGGGCGGCGCGTAGTGATGCGACAAGTTTCGATACGGAAGCGCACTTCTTGTCCGCGCGACTCGCCTTATTTTTTAAGTATTTTTGTTATTGTTCGTCATTGACTTATTATTTGTGACTTTGATTTGAGTACTTTGACAGATTGACATTGACATTAGAATAGAAAGAACCAACAGCCATCAAGTAATATCGATTTTCATAATATACTGCATTTAAAATCTTTCGGTAAATAGCCATTTAAAAGTAAAAGTATTTTTATTGGATTTATTAACATCGATTTTTTTACTTAATAATTTCACTACTGCACTTGGTTACGTTCCTTTTCACGTAAAGTATTACGGCGAAGAGTAAGGATAGTAAATTGTAAAATTCAATAAAAAAAATCCCACTAGCTACAATTTTAAGTTTTGTATCATAATAAAGCGTATAAGATGACTCATATAAAATATAAAATTGATTACTGTACAGTCTGGTACCACTTTGGCGGACCTCGTTTCATCCTCTTAACCAAAATGACCCCTACTAATAGCCAAGCTACAGCTAGCTAGTTGACAACTAAACTAATTGTACTCAAGATAATTTTTTTAGCACGATTTTTTAACACTCATCATTTATACGCATGCTGCTTACACTAACAAATCCTTAATCGTCGCAAATCCTATTTTGCTTTTATAATCTACACAATACTCAAATAATGATAAATATATTTCAAAAGAGGAAAATCAATTTAATACTCTAGATATTATTATTTTTTTCCTACCCTAGGTGTGGGTGTTTTCAAATGTATATTGCTACAACATGAATGTGGTTTGAAATATTTGATAAATAGCTACTCGTATTTTTAACTTCTGTATGGTTTATATTTCCGGTTTACAATACCAGATTCCTTTAGGTGAGGAAGTATATCTTCTCTTTTGTTCGTGTCTGCAGTGGTCATAGCTGTTATACTCAATGAGTAAGAGTACATACAAACACACAAATCTATCTACCCACTAATTACCATACAAACACACAACACAAACACACACACACAACACACACAATTACCCACCCATTTACACAAATACGCACACATCCATTCATACACATATACACACACATAAACTGACTTACATACTTTAAAACTAAAATTGGTATGTGTGGTAGGTGTATGGTACTTTAGAATCCTAATTTAAGTAAATAAATGTTATATCACCTGCATTTCTATTTTATTCCCATCACTAGTAGAGACACAAATCGAACTTCTTTTCAGTGCGTTGTGAGGCAGAATCGATGGCATAATTCTTTTTTTCATTTATTCAATACCGAAATGTCACACCTACGTACGAAGCTAGATTCAACTTGAAAAACTATTTAAGTTTATAATGGTAAAGTTTCAAGCAAATATTTTCAATTTTGAGCTATATTTAAGGCGTTTTTTAGAAACGATATTTTGTGAGGTCGAAAAGCCCTCAAACGCACTGGAAAGAAGTTCAACTTTGCCTCGAAAAGACCTCATCCGCACTGGCTGAAAGTCCATCAAAAATAGTGACGCAGTGAACGTGTTAATGGTTCCTCGTTCGACTGGTTGCTAGTTTGAAGTAAAACATGGTAAGTGTAAGGTGCAGCGAAGAACCGTAACTTAACAACTTTCACGTTTGTCGCTTAATAACGGGTTCTCATGATAGGTACGTGTGATAACTGCTATAAAAACGTTAACAACTCAACACTTTCATAAAAATGGCTGTCACAGGCATCAAAAGAATGCATCTCATTTATGAGCAGATAGATATATAATAATAAAATATTGAATTCATCAGGCCAGTCTTCATCATCAATCCAAGACTGAAGATGTAACATTATTCCCGCGTAAAAAGGAAAGACTTAATTATTTCAAATGGATCAAAGTATACAATTTTTCTTGGACCATTTTTAGCTTTTGCGGATCGTTTGGTAATCAATGATGTAGTGTTTGTAAATTCGCGGGAGAGGAATCTCTTGTCCAGCAATGGAATAGCTATGGATTATTGTGGTGAAAACATCCGAGGCGAGTGGCATCTATCCAACGCTTATGGACTTCGGAATCCTCTAAACTTCATTCAACTACATTTTGTCACAAGTTATCGCTATCTTCTGTCGTATCTTCTTTTCATTATTTACTTTTTTCATACTTTTTGTTCGTCATTGAAAACAATCCATTTTTTATTTGAAATATCAGAATCTAGTAACATTAGAAATGTATTTAAGTTGCATTAGAAATGTATGTATATCTAGATTGAAGAAAACGATGGCATTTGCCGTCGCTAGACTTTCATTAATATTCCAATATTATTTTCACTAAGAGAGTTATTAAGTAGGTACTCTTTCGAAATACAAGTTCAGAAGAAAAGAAAACTAGGGAATGTAGTTTATATAAATATGTTTATATAAATAGGGGTAAGGATGATTTGACTCAGCAGCAATAAAAGTCTCCGTACCTACATAGGTCCAATGAATGAGGGACTCGCAATTAATCTGAAATCAACAAAATATTACATCCCGTAAAATGATATATAGGTTATATAATTATGTAATTCATGGAAAGTAGGATAGGGCATCTCATCCGAGCGTATATAATATATCGTCATACCAAAGCTGTTTTAATATTCTAAAGAAAGAAAAAATTGTAGGCTATGTAATATAACAATTACGAACCAGTCTTAAACATCTCTCCCGTTTCAAATTGGCGTAAAGCTTCTTTTTCTTCCTTATCAATTCTCGCTCTTATTGTAGCCATCTCTCTATCACGGATAACCTTCTTCGCTGCTTGTTCCACGCGGTAATCCGCTTCCAATCTATTGTACGCCGTTTGCTTTATCCGAGCGTATATTATCCCTGCAAATAATAAGGCAAATCTAACTCCTCTTATGAGTGGCGATACTTGTTGTGGCGGCCCGAATGGCATCGACATATTTCTGGCAAATTTAATAGCTCGTATAACACGGACGTAACATTCCAGACTGCGAAACGAACTTATTTTACATCATCAATGTCGTTGACAATTTATTTTTTCAACGACATTGAAATATCAAGCGTTTTGATGTGCAATGCGACTTATTTTTAGCTCGAGCAAGGAGGTCGTTCACCTTCGCGTCTTGCGAATTGTTATTGTGGAGCATCCCTAGCGTTAGGTTAGGAGGTCAAGTACAAAGCTATTGTGGTTTTTATTATTTTTTGTCGGAATCGTTGAAATTTGTTATGGAAGGCCAGTGGCCGAGTCTGCGGCTAAGAATACCGTTTGTCTCTGGTGTGGCGACCACCAATTATAGCAGGCTGGCCGCCCGCCAGCGGTCAGCCCGCCGTAACGCGTGGTCAACAGGAACAAACGTTTAATCGAATCAATCACCGTCGCATCAAATTGTATCAGCAACTTACAAACCAACTGTGCTGATGACTAAGTTAGTGAATCTATTGTGTGGAAAATAAATCATCTCATTTAAGTTATTGTTATTGTTTTCTTCGTCGTATGCGGTATGGCGAATGCTTACCAATGTTCAACTTCTATTAGATTCCTAAAGTTTAGTTGTACCACTTGTAGCTACCGGTATAACTGAATTTTGTACAACAATTGTACCTACCTACATACCGGTATTTATAAAGTGCACGGATTTCTCTTGAAAGAGTGATGTGCTACATCAGCTACATTATTGTATAACAAATAGAAGCAGGAAGTCTTCTAGTCGGCCTGAAGGGTCAACTACTCGTTCTGTGATATTTTAAAATAAAAAGATTCTTTGAAGTGAGCTTTGCCCGGCTTCCTTTCTCGTATTCTTTGGCTCGTCATCTTTTTCTTATATTATCTTCCGAGTTTTTGTAGTTTTCTCAACTGGGTTTTCACCACTTCTCTTTTAACTTTATTGATATACCTACTGTTAACATTTCTTACTGTATCATCATGGTATACGTGGCGATAATAATATTAAATTTATAAGGCTTCGACTTAGGGGCTTCGCAGGCAGGGTCATTACCATCTAGGATACGGAACCTTCACATTTTTACCTTATTTTTTATATCTTTTGTGATTTAAATAATATTTAGTAGGATATTTATTCTTATTATACATTATATTTATATATACCTATAAATAACAGGTTATTAATGTTATTATATTTTTTATTATTTGTACTCCATGGTTACAATTTTTCTCTGTATACGGATGTTATTGTTGCAGTGGAGTGGACATTCAGCTGTCATATTGCAATCAAGTTCAAATAGAATAGATTATGAAAGAAAACTGTCATATTCTGTTAGTACAATTTATAATCGATATTGGTCAAGAAATTTAATTGAGGAAATCGATTTTATTAAGCCCCTCCTTACTGCATGCGAGTAAATGAGAGTTCTCTTGATTTGGATCATATTGAGTTGAAAAATGCATGTGAACATTTTTCACCTTTATGGCAACGCTTTCTCTTTTCACCGCACTCTCGAGATCATTGTTATTGACGACTGATCACGGAATTTACAATAAGATACTTAAGTATTTTATATTTTCAACCGAAGTTTGGTTTTCGATACTTACGTTTACAAATACAGCATCAGCATGCAAAATAATAAGGTTAGTTTACAAAGGTATACTATAGTATACTATACTTACGTATAAATAAGTTAAGGTTAGTTAGCACGAAGTTACTTAAATAGTTATATCTTATAAGTTTGTACAACGATTAAAATAAAACAAACACCAACTTTTATCTCAAGCTTAACTACTATCAGTAGTATCAGTGAAAACCACATCCAAATAAGCTAAGCCGGTTTTAAGATTAGCGGGGATCGTCATCATCTGTAGCGTACCTACATCGTCATCGATCAATTGTAATGGATTAAGTACCTATTATGTTACATATAAAGTCCCTTTTTTATTTAATAATTATCTTTGTTCAATAAATCATGAGTCACAACGAAATCTACCTAAGTATGACTAATGAAGAACAGTTGAAATGTTTTTGGAGCGTCTAACACAATTCGCCTACGTGCCGTCTCAATATCCAGATCCTTTCTATTTACCAACGTGATTTTCAAGACCTATAGCGATCAGTTTGAACAGTATTAATCTATCGATTTTTAGTTAGTAAGTATTACAAGGCGTAATATTTTATTTAAGTTCAATTTACGTCGTGACGCCTTAAAAATAATTCTGATTCAACATCTAAACGGAACTTTTTACGACTGATCTTGACACAAATATATGATTTGTCTGTTTTGAAATACAAAATACAATACTACTGAAGCAATAAATTTTATTTTAGTTTTATTTGATAGCTTGATCGCAGACATTGATGAGGATGAGACGAAGGCAGTAAGTATATTAAGGGCCAGTTTCATCGGTTCCGGATAAAGTTCCGGATAGCCCTAGGAATTTAACTCCCAGATAAACTACAACTTTTGGCTTCATAGGTATCTCACAGAAGTGACAGATAAAGTGTTGGATAGGTATCTGCCAGTTCAAGTGGCTGTTATAGGCGTTATCTGACGGATAAAAATGTTTCAAGTGGCGTTTCTATAAACACATTTGCAATTTGAAGTTTTGAACTGTAGTAAATCATATTATTATAAATCCTACTATTTTCGTTCTATAATGATAAAATTATACTTGAAAATATTAAAAAAGTCGAATTGGATTATTTTGAACAAAAAGTATTTTATTAATTAAGTTTTCAAAATAATTTTCAAATGACATTAATTTACGTAGTAGTAACGAAACGCAAAAATGCGACGTTGCCGCTCCGTCAACTGTTAAGTGGCAGATAAATTCCTAGGGCTATCCGGAACTTTATCCGGAACCGGTGAAACTGGCCCTAAGAGTTCAAAATGTATGGGCTGATAACATATAAATATAATTATGAAACAATACTTAGGTCGACACGGTCCACCATGAACTGTGATCAACAATAAGTCATTCATGTTGCGATACCTTACTCGAGCTGAAGATAGATAGGCGAACTATTTTTGTTCGTTTCTTTATTATCGATTCGTGTCATTTCAAACTTTTCATCTTTGCTGTAACCCGTATGATTTAGTGTAGAGGCCTGCCTGATCTATTCAATTACCAGTATCCAGAGAAAAAGTCCGAGGTGCCAGGCTCATGTTTATTATTTGGGTAAGATGTTGCCACAAGAAGACGTAATGGGTTCTGACAATGATGAATAGCCGTCATCTCCTTTTTATATAGTTTTTTACTCTCTTCTAATTTCCTCTTACTTCTCAACTTTTATTTAATAATAGTGAGATAAAACAAAGAAAAGTGAAAGATACATTTAGACTCAACAATCTCCAGCTGCTTAAGAGTTTAAAAAATACATTAGTTGTCGTGCAGGCGATGTTTTACTTGAGTGACTTTTAAAATAGTATTTCAACCGAGTCAATAGAACGAGGCTGGAGCAATGACCGCGTTCAGTGCTGAACTTCAGTTTCATTTCGCTGAATAAAACATAACGCAAGTGGTTATTAACTCACAAACATTATTTCTACGGCCCTGGTAAAAAGTCGTCTGGAAAATTTACATTACATCTAGTATTAACAGTATTGTTCGTTAATTTTATAATCCCTATCTACGAGATATTGTTGTGATGTCGCGATGTTGAGATAAAGCCGATTAAGGGCTTTTACGAAAGATTTGGCGCTCTACGCGCGGTTTCAATTGCAACTTGCAACAAAATGCCTACGATGATGATATAAACACGAATAGAGTCAAAAAGACTCCCGATCTCTATCCAACCTACCCTAACATTCATTGAAATTGAAATAAAAGAACTCTTATAATTTCGCGAGAGGGATCCCGGTCAGGTCTGGTAGGGGAGAACTTTGTATGCAGTGCATTTAGAATTATTGATGGATAAATTGAGGAGCTCATAGCCCGGCGGCTTGCGTTGATCTCAAGTGATCGACAAAGTTAAGCAACAGCGGGCGCGGTCGGTAGTTGGATGGGTGACTGCTAGTGGCAAAAATTTCTTGAGCGCTTCCGTGCTTCGGAGGGCACGTAAAGCCGTCGGTCCCGGTTGTTATCATTTGGTAGCAGTCGTTAAGCCATGTCGGATACCTTCGGGCGGCTTAAAATTTCCGACACTTGGGTTGGCCACTAACCCCTCCACCAATCCGCACTGGAGCAGCGTGGTGGAGTATGCTCTAGGCCTCCTCAGGTACGAGGAGAGACCTGTGCTCAGTAGTGGGCCATTAATGGGTTGTAGCCAACTACTTACTATTTCTATAGATGGTAACATATTGTATTAAGTACCCATTACTAAAATCGTGTTAGTAGGTACATAGATACGGAGTTTAAACGATTGTATGAGACATAAAGGTCGTGGCATGGCGTCGTGAGTTCAATACCAGCGAGCTATTAGGCAGACGGGCATTATATAGAATGTTTCGTTGCGTAATCCTCCATTGTGAGAAACATTGTGTGACAACGAAATATCACGAGGCACGACCTCGCTTACGGTCTGCGGTAAAAAAATTACGATTCTGCAGCTCAGCTGTTTGTATTGGTTCTGTGTGCTGAAGCGGGGGCTAGATTGCTTTAGACATTTATGTGACATTAAAAATGTACCTACGTTTTTGCCTTGTCTGTTTGTGATCACTTGTATGGACAAACACAAACAGTGTTAACTATGTACATGTCTACATTGTAAATAAAAAAAACTACTGGCATTAAAACCAACCTCGCCATAATCAATGTTAATGTTGTGTGAAATCTGCGAATACATACGTACCCACTTATTTTGCCAATGAGTGGACATGTCCGATCCCTTCACGTTTTACAGAAGACTTGAGCCCAGCGGTTGCTCTGGCTAGTTTGGATGTGATGATGAAGCAATAAAAATGGCATTTGCCTTTTTCAAACACACCCAGAGTTTCGTACTACTGAGCGATATAGGCCTAAAAATCAGATATAAACACATAATTATATTTACTGTGTAATTAATCAAATTGAATCATTATAACTGTGTAATGATTCAATTTGAATCATTCAATCATTAACGATTATTTTGTCCTTTAAAATCGATTATTCATTTGCGGGCTTCAAAAATCGATTTCAATATCCTCTAACTCTCTTTCGTAAATAATTCACTCTAAGTACATAACATATAAGTATATTAATTTGTAATTCTATTTACTGTCTGTCTGTTTTTGAATTATAGATATATTTTTTTTAAATCTGTTTTTCTCAAATTCACATAATCGGAATCCTTGATAACAAACCGGTATTGTATCGAACAAGCCTTTCTTTTCTACTTCACTTCACTCAAAGTCAAAACAAGCCGAGTGAGACCCGAACAACCCGTCGAGTCGACCGACGACCGACCTCCTTCCAATGCTTATCATGCTATTTCATTTCTACTTAAAGGACTAAAACTATCTGCATCTCTTTTACACTTAACTTATTTTCCAGTTTGCTTCTGTCATTGGAGGAAGGTGTTCGCGATAATAGTATAGATTGTTAAATTGTGAATAAAAAGTTAATCATTTGTATAAAATGTAAGCTTCTTATTTAATTGAAAGTCATTTGAATGAAAATTGAATGAATACAGAGTATTACAATATCAACTGTCACACAAAGGCGTGTAATACAGTGGTGTCATCAGTTAATTTGTGTTGGGTGTGGTGAATTTGCTGTCAAAAATCAATATTTATTTTATCTTTGATTACCTACTTGCAGCTAAACATTAGTCGCCAAGTTTTATATAATAGTTCAAGTGCGAGTGTAGTGTTATTGTGGTTGCAGAAATCGTCCTCAACCAAGACGACGACAATGACTACGCCGGCCAAGTTGTATGGACGGGAGCTGTCGTCGTACGATGAGGTGGACGTCGATGAGTTATTGGCAAAGTTGTCACAGGAAGAGCTAACCATGCTCGCCAAGGAAGTCGATCCAGACGTGAGTATTACACATTTTTCTTCACGCACTCATTATACCATCCCTTTGCCAATTTGGTAATCGTTGGGAATACGTAAAATAGTTTTGGTCTATCTGAGAAAGGTTATGGGATTCTTAACCATCAAAATCGAGGTGGTTTACCGAATATTAGGTGATTCTTCTTTCTCATTGAACAATTGAATGCCCAAGTTTAAATGTTTAAATTCAAAATAATACTATAATAAATAACACACACTCGTGTACTCACCCATACTAGGATTCCCTATGTCGTGGGTGCCATGGACAACACATAAGACACACACTCACACCCAGACCCAGACCAAGAACAGAAATTTAAACACGTCATTCAAATTTCCGCCTTGCTGGGAATCGAACCAGGACTCTCATAATGGCAAACGGGCTGTTAACCATTGCGCCAACTGGGTCGTGAAAATACTAATACAATAGTCGGTATATACAATAAAATTTATTATAAAATGCAAAGGAGAATGATTATTTTTGCCGGCACTTTTCTCACACTTCAGATGAACTCCAGCACCATAATTATTAGTTTTTAATATAACCGTTGTCTAAGCATTAGATTCAATATTTTGAACAGGAGATTTTATTAAAGACAAGCTTAGATTTAGATGTAAAATGTATAATGAATTAACTTAGCCTAGCTAAGTAACTTTACGTAAGATAATAAAGTCTTTATATTATGCTTTCTCACAGACAGACAATCCTATTTGTTATTAGGTATACTATTAAACCAACAGTCCCTCCTATAGGATTTTTTTTTAAGTTTTCAAATATCAAGTACTACTAATGTTAATATCTCAGGTTCCAAGTGGTGTATTAAGATGAAGATGTGTGATGTTCATACCAATATACAGACTGACAAAAAATCTTAAAATAATGTACTATTTTGGCTTCTATTGGCCTTATTAAGACTCCTCAAACACTTTTGTCTTAAATATCTTGTACTAGCGACCCGCCCTCGCTTCGCTTCGGGAAACTTATTGTCAAGTGCTTAAATATAAAGTTTCATGGTTCTTTAAGAGATGGCGCTAGGCGTTCTTATTCTTTAAGTTAGGAAGGTTCACCCCTAGATGGCGCTGTGCTTAAAACCCGAAGAAATCCCATACAAACTTTCAACCTTTATTTGAACCTCTTCATCCCTTTTTGTCGCAATAAAAGGTAGCCTATGTCCTTTCTCAGGGTCTAAAGATTGTCTGTGTCAAATTTCATCAAAATCGGTTGAGAGGTTTAAGCGGGAAAGCGACGCAGACAGACAGACAGACAG
Source organism: Ochlodes sylvanus (assembly GCA_905404295.2). Classification (NCBI taxonomy): domain Eukaryota; kingdom Metazoa; phylum Arthropoda; class Insecta; order Lepidoptera; family Hesperiidae; genus Ochlodes; species Ochlodes sylvanus. The sequence continues at coordinate 11,231,411 of FR990131.1, forward strand.
ACAGACAGACAGACAGACAGAGTTACTTTCGCATTTATAATATTAGTAGGGATGTACAGACATAGACAAGTTATTTTTCAGTAGTTATTTAAGTATTATAGTAGTCGTTTATAAATTGTATAATTATTTCATGTCATATCTCATCAGTTTTGAATAATATGATGATATTTAGGTACTTTAAAATTGTTTTCATAAAGTATATAAAAACTAATGAAATCCAACTCAGATTTACTTGAGATTATTATTTTAGAAACACTGAGCATGTTTTAATCACTTGTTAGTTATTTACTGCTTAAATTACTAACTAATGTTAGTTTTGATGCTGTAATAAATAAATTTCCAATTAGCACTCTCATTCATACTTGCTATGTCATGTTACTATGACAATTAATTTGCATATTATTGTGGTTATGTATGTGAAAAGGAACTTATGAAGTTTGCAAACTTTGTTTTAATTATGTTTTGTTAAGAGAAAGTAAATTGTTAAAGTGAAATGTTTAACACTATGAATTGTGACAGTGACCAGTGCCCCTATTTGCATTTCTTAATTTTTGGTGTATCTGTTTGTGTTCATGAGTCTTATCTTATATGTTCATGTTCACACAATATATTTAATTTTGTTGTTGAGATGATGATTCATAGCAATATTGAATAAACATAATACATAAAATAACTTTGCAGCTTTTTAGCGCTGACCCTGCCTGCTTGTGAGAAGTCCTGGGTTCAGTTCTTGATGGTAGCTTGTGCTAATTTATTTAACCAATAAATGTTTGTTTTCAATTCATAAGCGTTTGAGGTGTCTCATTTGCGTACACAGATGTGTGTGTGTGTGTCTATTATTATTATTTAACCATCATTATTATATGTATAATTATGTGTTGCAATAACATGAGGCAGGCAGACTAGCCAAACATTTTATTCATAACTATTATTTACAAAGTAAACATTCGCCACCCTCTCCACACGACACATCAAACTTTTCCAATATTTTGTATACCAAATGTTTCAAACTATTCTGACAAAACATAACTGAAGCATTTATTAATTAGCAGACTTGGGCCCCTATTATCATGAAACCATACAGGTTCTGATCCAATAAAATAATACCATCCTAATCCATCCCGCTTTATGTTGTACAAGTAATCTGTTTATTTCACCTCATTTCACTGTTCTGTTCGCTTCAGGGAACATACACACCCCTATGCTGATCTAAGCCAGGTAGTGGTCAATACAATATTTTATGCCACCTAATTTCTCTATGGTGTTTTTATATTATTATAAGTTTGATAATGAACCTACCTGATGTAGTACCTATAAAGTACAAGATAGTGACCAATCTTATTTGGGAAAAAACCTTATCAAACACTACTTAACATTATTACCGACACAGAACACATATTGGTAGCATTTTTTACGATCCCTACTAATATTATAAATGCGAAAGTAATCCTGTCTGTCCATCTGTCACCTTGTCACGCTTAATCCACTGAACAAATTTCGATAATGGTATGAAGATAGTTTGAGACTCAGGAAAGTACATAGGGTAATTTTTATCCCGATAATATGTTTCTTTGGGATATTATCCCGATAATAAGTTCCTTTGGGATATTTTTTACGGTATTTGGTCGTTTTCCAACTCACACGTAGGAGAAGCCGCGGGTAAACACTAGTTTAATATATCTCCCACTTCTTTTTCAACTAACAAGTAACAACCCTTGGATACCTTTGTTTTCAATGATGTCAATATATGAAAGCTGTCTGTCTACTTATGATCAGGCGGCTTTTTTGCTTGTTTGTGGATTAGTTACATAGTGTAAAATGTAATATTGTTAACAGCTTAAGTTAGATATATGTAGGATTGCAATGCATCTTGTATGTTATCAATTGTAATTAAGATTGTAGAAGACCTGAATTCCGAGTCTCCATTTAAGTAGTTGTTGAGAAACAATGAGGAGATAAGATGGCTACCTGGTAGAGCCTCTTAACAATGGTGTGTTTAGTTTTAATTGTCCAGATTATCAAAGACCCTCTTTGTTTTTTACGTGTTTGATGAATCAGACAATTAGACACAAAATCCAATTAATTCGTAGAGGTAACTTGTCATTTAAAACTTAGAATGACTTTAGTAATTGTAGCTTAATTGTGATTTGATGTGTTTATAATAGCAACTGTATATTTACGGTAGCTATCGTCAATGATAACATTGATGATGATAAAATTATGAAGCTCATTACCCTTTAGCAGTGGAATCCCAGGGTTACGCAATGAAAAGAACAATGGCTCTTATCATAGGTTGTTTTAACACTCGTTAGATGATATTGGCAGTGTGTGGTCACGAATGGATAAAAGATACAATATATCTTGCTTAAACAAAGGCCATTGAGTCCACGGAAATGTTTTTTTCTATTGAGACCTCGATACTCGACTCGAGTGAAGTGTGTTTGTTTGCGAAATTCGTTACGATGTCGTTTTGTCGTCGGGTATAAGTCGTAATGCGATGTTAGTGGCTTTTGTAATATATTACATGAGAGTAACTGTCATTAGTTACTTGGATTTTGTGAAATACACAAATCCCTAATTGCCTCAGCCGCTTACGCATGAGTAGCTGTTATTGGTTGTGCGTAAAATAACTTCTAACAAATCCCCAATCCTCCCAGGCTAGTAATGATAACAAATACGCTTACTAACTCCAAACGAATGTTAACAATCAGACAAGTATTTATGTATTATGCTAAGTACACCACTTTTTGTTTGCGACTTCGTACGCGTGGTAATTGGAAAAATAGTTTTAAAACTATCCCAATGGAACGTATTATCGGGATAAAAACTATCCTATGTCCTTTCCCGGGTCTGTAACTATCTTCACATCAAATTTAATCTAAATCGGTTCAGCGGCGTAAGCGTGCAAAGGTCACAGACGGACAGACAGTGTTCCTGTCGCATTTATAATATTAGTAAGGATAACAAATTTAAATTAGTTTATTTGTACCATACAATTGTAACATACAATTAATCTAATTTGTCGATGTCTGTACGTGGAAGATATTTGGGAAAACTTACTGGAAGTATGTACTGTCACGAGCAATATAGAGTATGTACAGTTACGAGCAGTAATATGTATGTTGTCACGATTTCTAAAATATCTTAACTTGGACAACAACAGCAACAACAATTCGTTCTAAATTGTATATTATACCTTATTTTGACATCGTTCAATGGTTAGTTAATTTAGAACGAATTGTTGTTCACTACTTTCTAGATTGGTACAAGTTAAGATATTTTAGAAAACGTGACAATGTATGTATACATATTATTGCTCGTGACTGTACCTACTACCAATTAATGTGGATCCCATAACAGTGACTTATACAGTTTTTGTATGTTTTGTACATTTGTTCCCGCACATCAGTCAGGTCAGCTCAGAAACGATTTCAGCGAATTTACGCCACTTACCTAAGTACTACTACAATAATATGTAAATAATTCACAAATTTAAAAAAATATGATTAAACTTACTATCTTTCTTGTTATTAGTTTATTGTATTGTACCGGACATTAATTGAACATGGGACCATTGGCAGACAGGGTCATTACTAACTGATCTACAAGGTCGTCTCTGGATCATGTGTTTATGGATAATCATTATGAATGTTACAAACCGGGAAGGGGAAGCGTCTTGTTAACGACGATTAAATTGTTCCCTGTTCCCCGGGAATCCTATTGTGGGGACATGGCATGGGGTGTGGCATGGACAACACAAAATAAACCATCACAAACCTCCATAAAACGAGTACAAACATTTCATTTTATCTGTCAAGTTAATGCAGAACTAAGCGAACTCGGGACTCCTCGTCGACCTCATCGCAGACAGGGCCACCATTAACTAGCTTACGGAGTGGAATTTATGGGACAGTCATCCTACTATGCTTATTACTCGTGTTCATTTTCCAGGACAACTTTCTACCACCGTCACAAAGGAACAACTATGCGTGCGAGAAGGACCCCACCGGCCCACTCAACCGCAAGAAGTTGATCGAGCACATCAACAAACAGGCGCTGGAGACCCCCGACCGGCCCGAGGTGAAGCCCTACGTCGCTGGCGTCGTTCGGGGCAAGAAGGTATTTAACAAGTTCTAAAGCTCTAGTAATTCTAAATTTCACCGTGAAATGTTTATTACGTGTTTCGGTCGCATTGTCAGAGGCAGTAAAAGTGCTGGCTGATTGGACTAGCTCTGGCTGGCTTTTCTTATTGTCTATGGCGGATTATTCCACTTTGCCCCACCAAGGTGCCCCACTGGTGGGGCAGGGTGGAATAATCCTCGGTGATGTCTTTGATGTTATTGACGTCCAGGAGATACTTCTTGCTATGCCGACTATCTATATTAAAAATATCTGATACTATTGCCTATAATGTTGGTTGACGTAGGATATATTTATAGGACATGTAAATTATGTTTTCAATATTGATAAAGCTTATATCTACTACACCCGTGACAAGTACAGTCAGTATGCGTTCTTATCATAAAGATAACTGTAGTCTGTTCTGAACAGCTAGGCAGCTCCCCGTACTAATTGTCATTCCAATTGTGATAAGGTTTGTGTAATAGGATGATAATTTAAGGCAGGCATATTTTTGAAGAAATTGCACGCTATCTCACAAAGATGTCATGGGGTTATATTAAAATGGTGACATTTTATTCGTCTAGGGACATTTTAAAACAAAATGTTTGGCTAATTAATAGGCGAAGTCGCTATGTATAGGATGAGATATGGCTCTAACCTCTAACATTAAAATATGTAAATGCTTCTACATACTCTCCAAATAACAACATACTTACATGATAAAGTCGAAAGTAACTGTCTGTCTGCTACGCATTCGCGTTTAATTCGCTAAACCGATTTAGATGAAATTTTCTATGGAGGTAGTTTGAGATCTAGGAAACGACATGGGGTAGATTATTATTATCTTGGAATATTCAGTATTTTTCGTTTTAGACGGCCGCGCGGGCGAATCCAAAAACTAGTAGTCGAATATACCTACCTATTGTATACCTACCTATTGGGAATGTTTGGGGCAACCGGGGCAACGTCGTTGTGTCAGTTTTAAAACTTCTGCTGTATGGTACAAAGTATGTATATTGCAAATTGACTGCTATACTGCGTGTAAGTATATTATTACGCAGGAAGCCGTCATAATAAGGAAGTCCCCTACCTACACCGAGTATGTTCGCTAGCAAAAACTGTCAACAGCGACAGGGGTGACGCAGTTGTATACCCCTTGTTAGGTTTCCCTTTTGTAACCTATACCTATTTCGCTATACGGATAAAATCTACCTATCTCAAAGCGGATTTTGCGAGGTTGAAAACAAACAAAAACAAAATGTGCTTTATTTTACATCGTTTATGTAACCTAAAACAAGATGTGCTACTTAGGTTATTATTATCACATATTATTATGCTAATTCTACGTTACACATTTTCAAGGATTTTCCTTATGTGGTTACGAGTGAGTTTAAAACTTGTATTATTTTTACAAATCGGATTATTTTGTGAACAAAAGAAAAATATGCGCACATCGCATCGTCTTCATTATACCTATATTTCTTCACTGTTCTCTTAATACATAATCACTTATTAAAAATCGTAGCAATAAAATCCAGGTTAAATGTTGGGCGTTTCGTAACGGTATTTTAGAAGCCCAATTTAATGTGTGGAAAGGTATTAAATTAACATTAATCTTGGCTGTTATCATTTAAATATTACGCAAATATTTAGTGTTTGCGAAAAGGCAGATTTGTCGATTCTTTCCTGTGGTGTCGCAGTAATCAATTTGTATATTGATCTAATCTTGTATTGGTAATATTCTCTACCAGGTTTTTTGACACATTTTATTATGATACGCCAAAATGCAGCCAGTTTAGACGTGACCACAATCCATGGAAATCGGTTGAAATATCAGCGTACAAAATACATTATCACGAATACCCGTATAATAAAATCGTGTACAATCCGCGGTGTTATTTTGATTTACGAATATTAGGATTTGCTACTCTTTATACAGAACGACTTAAATATTATTTCGATGTAGGTACCTACAATATTGTGATGCAGATATAATTAAATTCCGTCATATTTAACTGATTTTTCAATTATAACATACCTACGTAACATACATACATTAAGCTTCATTCACAACATTCATACTCGTAGAATTGCATAGAAAGTTAGAAACCGCATCTGTAAAACAAGGGTTTTATTAGCACAGAAACTTACACACATAAACTTGCACAGAAAATTTAAAAATGAAAGGAAGTAGTTCAGTTCGTTTGTTTTTTATGTAGGTACCGAGAGGCCATCGTACTCGTAAATCGTAAATGTCCAAAGGAACTTTAAAACATCAGAGGAAAAAGTTTTGTTGATTGTTATTGTGAAATTTAATTTAGACTGACAATTTATGTCTGTTTTTATCAACTTTGTAGCAACGGGTTACATAGGTCAAAGATATTTCAACCCTTCAATCGCTTACGATTGAGTGATTAAGGGCTGGCGACTATTACTGTTATTAGCAAATAGCTAAGGGGAAATATTTACAGCGGGATTTTCCATACGAGGAGGAAAAGTTGACTCATTCTTTATTGTTTACAGGAAAACTGAAGTTGAGTAATCTTCGAAGTTATAAAATGCGTACTGTTTAATATACATAATTATATGTATATATATTCCTTCACATTACATTTCGTTTTAATTTTTAATCTGTAGTGGGGAATTTGTATAATCTTTACTTCACTTATCCGTAATCTGCATTGATAAATATGCATTTATCAAAAAATCCTTGGGTCTTATCTTAAATAACTACTATTCATTTATTAGATTTTATTAAGTTTTATATTTAGGTTACTGTTTGAGTTATTTATTTATATAATGGGTGATACACATAATTATGAACATTATATCTTGCATGACTAGCTATTGTCTGAACAGTAACTGTCACGAGGGTGAAGTAGTTAACATAAAAAAGTCTAATAACATGAGAAAGCTATCCGTTTACCACGTCTTTTTTATAGTTTATCACTACATAGTATAAAACAAAGTCGCTTTCTCTGTCCCTTCGTATGCTTAGATCTTTAAAACTACGCAACGGATTTTGATGGGTTTTTTTTAAATAGATAGAATGATTCAAGATGAAAGTTTATGTGTATAATATATTAAAGTTTTTCGCAAACAATTTTGGACTTGGGTACTATGGGACAGGTTTCCCGAAGCGAAGCGAGGGCGGGTTTACTAGTATTTTCTATAAACTAACGTTTCAGGCGCATGTTTTTTATAGACATCATTCGTTAAGGTGTTGAAATAACATTATGTTAAACGGTTTTAAATAATACTAGTTACTAGCTGATCTGGCAGACATTGTTCCTCGCGTAATTCCTCCAATGATAACAAAAACAATTCAGGTTAAATGGTTTTAATAGTTTTAGAACGTTCGCGACGCTAACCTCGGCTACAGAATAGATAATTAATACTACCTCGGCCCGCATTAAAGTTCTCTGCGACGAATGAGCGGATTTCACTGATGAAAAAATCGTATACTTCCAGTATGATGTCAATGTTATAATATACGTTAAAGTACCAACGTCATCCTGCCAATTTGCTCTTTGCCAGTTGGGTGAAACTGTTGCGTTAACTCTTTTTCGTGAAACACAAAATTTACGTCAAGTTTTCTGACGGTATATTTGTGATGTGGTGATGAGAAACTTCTTCCTCCTTTATTGAGCTTCCGGGCCTTTTATTTCAAATATAAATAACCCACTATAACAATGAGTTTTTTATAATTATAATGATTTAGATTTTTCAGATTTTATAACTATGCGTTTGTTCTGCCGAGGATCGCTTTTAATTTTTTTATAATAATAATTTTATAAGGTGTTTGAAATTACTGTTGTGTTAGAAACAATATCATTTATGTAATTGGATTCGTCTCGAATTCAAGGCTTCTGTATGAAGTCTTGTTAAAAATATATTTAAACAGATGTCCCAGGTTCGGGGTGAGAATATATTGGAATTACATATTTACTTTGTCTCGGAGTCATAACATATTAATTTGTAATTTAAATGTGGTATTTGTGATACGAAAATCATAATTATTTTAAGTATGATTACTTTTTTTGTATTTTTGTGTATCCAATTAGCCGAAGTGCTACTATTTCATCTGGTGCGTTTTGTCGAAAATGTAATAATTATTACGATTACCTTTAAACATCTAGACTTCTAGAGGCCCGGAAATGCCTCCGCCGTGAACGCTCTACCTTTTCTCGTAAGATGCTCGTGGGGCCGTTTCCGGGCCGGGTAATAATGATAACATTGTTCCCATCTCTGGTGGTACCTAATAGTGACGTAGTTAATTTGTTAATGTCATTGTTTCCAGTGGATCCCGCCGCCGCCTCCAGAGAAGGTCCGTGATGCCGAGGAGCAAATCGCCATCGATCTCGGTGACGAGTACGAGCAGGCGCTCACAACCGCCACGCAAGAAGAGATCATTGACCTCGCTGGTACGTCACCTCACCTTAGAGCTCTTTATGGCTATATTGCGGCGGCTCAGTATACTGACCCCGATCCCATGCCGGCAGACCAAGGTGTCGAAGCGACAGAAGCTAGCCCCTGTTTGGTGTTAGGGCTGTAGCCCGACTAGGCTGGCTACCACTGTCTTGCTGGAGTCAATCACCAATCGGTTCGTCGCGTTTAAGTTGGGAGTTTGAGACTCAATATATTTCTCTCTCTTTTGGACGGACTTTTTTACTGGGCGGCAACGCATCGGTAACACCTTTCGCGTTGCTGATGTTCCTGGGCGACCACTTATCGTCGGACGGCTCGTCTGTTCGTTTGTCCGGTATTCGCATTATACAGGAACCAGGGCGTCAAGAAGTATGTCGGAATCGGTACCATGCAATTTAATACAGAGTCAAAACAAAACTATGGATTATTTAATAATCGATAGTTTTGTTATAAAATGATTTAATAGTCGGCGTGAGCAACATGAATCAAAGTTTTCAATTTCCGGCGCGAGAAAAAGTAAGTCAACAAATCAGAACTTATAAACAAATGTGAGGAGAAAAGAAAACATTAAGAAAAGAAGTGGGCGTAAAATAAAAGCTCAAGAAAAATTTCAGCAACGCGTACTAATCAATTTGGTCAACAATCTTTGTGACAGATAAGACGATAACAAGTGGAATTAAGGAAAATAGAGTGTTATTGTAAGCCAGCTATGAGTTTTTCTGGTATTTTAAAAGTATTATTCCTAAATAAATGTTGTTATTCAAATTCTTAATAAAAGTGAAATATCTCTTCGCATACCGACTCGACACATATCATAATACGATAATCGTTTAAAGATTTGTCTTATAGAAATTTTGTGACGTCGACGATAAAAAATTTGGCGTTTGTTAATTCTCGTCTAGAATGCTGTGAATAATAGTTATTATCGTGATGCGTGTATAATTTTATGATATTGTTATGAACGTTCTTACGTCGCGGCGGTGTACAGAGGTCTGCGTGCGATGCCGTCGGGGAATATTTGGCGCGCATCCAGTCTCACACCGGATGGTGTTTACTCTTGACATTCACAATATTTTTTATGGAATGCCCCATGACGAAGCTCATGTATGTTTCTACATACAATGTATCTGTATATAATAATCAAAATGTTACTGATTGCTGTCTGTGCGTGGAAGATTTATTAGAAAAGCTACTATTGAGGCCTGTAAGAAATATAACCCAAACAGTGGTTGTTAGGTTTTTTTGTCGGTTTGTCTGTGCGTCACGCTAATCTCATTATCGGCTTAAGAGGGGGTATAAAGCAAAATTGGCAATCGTAGATTCAATTTTTACAGTAGTAGATCAAGTTTCTAGAACCTGAATAAGAACATAGTTATACTTCATTATATTATTGAGTGAATGTAAGAAGCAAAAACATAAAAAAATTAAATTTTCTCGATAGAAAAAAATCACAAAGTTAGGTCTAATTTTCAACTGAAATCAATTTATTTTCAATATGGTGCATATTTTTGAGTCAATATTTTAATATATTATGCTAATTAGTATCACGGAGGGATTTGTAGATCGATTTCTAAATCAAATCTATAATTTACGAATTATTTAAATAAAATACATTTGTAGGATTTTGACATGCTCTGTTTCATTAATCAGTCGCCATTGCTCCATTGAGACGCGAAGACTGTGTCAGTCTGCTCGACATGTGAAAAATATTTCGTGGTGTACATTTGTGACTAAGAGCGTAGTTTTTATTACAAAAACAATAATTGTGTGTGTGTGAACTAAAGTTAAAAGACACTAGATCCAACGTGGGTAACAAACGGAATAAAATCAAAATTAAAAAAGGGAACACAGAAAGCTGAAAATTCAAGTCATGGCTAGTTGTCAGAGGTAAGTTGACAAGTACACTATTTCATATTCAAAATTAGACCTTATTGTTTTAACTTTTGTGCTCACAATACAATGTTGATGTTGATGTTTGATCGCTGAAGCAGCATAGTATATACGAAAAATTCAGATTGTATGTATCATTAATAGTATAGGTATGTACTTTCAAACAAAATTATTCATAAGCATAATTATAAAAATAGAAATAGTGTTGAATGATCAGTAAAGTAAGTAAATGTTTTTTTGACATGAAGGAGTAGACAGAGGTATGCAGTACGCCCACTCCTCACTAGTTATGTCTTTGGCTACAACCATTAATGGCCCACTACTGAGCACGGGTCTCTCCTCATACCTGAGGAGGCCTAGAGCATACTCCACCACGCTGCTCCAGTATGTTATATCTAGATTTCATGTAATACGTGTATTCAATGTTATGTGGGCTTAGTTAGAAAACTTTGTCACAAATTAAGGTTGAGGCCTAAAGTGGAAGAGAGAGGCATGCACCCGCCTATACAGCTTTATCCAAAAGCAAATTTAATTTTGCGTTAATTATTTCCTCTTTGCCTCATAATTTTGTTTTTAAAGCAACACCTATATTTCTGGTAGTCAATTTGATCAATCCCTACAGTAGTTGTTACTTGTGTGTGTTTGAAACTATTATTGTATTTTCATTTCAGAACAAGATTTAATCAAGAAAATATTCCAAAATCTATTGATGATGACGGGAACATTACACCAGAGAAGTGCGTATCAATTCATCTGTCTATGTATTGTTTCATTTATTATTTGCTTGTTGTTGCATTGTAACGAATCTACAAAATAACACATAAACTGAACTTTTTTTATACTATACTACATACATGCATAGTTAGGCAAAATTACTTTAACAAAAACATAAAATTTTGTATAAATGCATTTTTAAAGCGACTTTTTTATTTACTTCTTAATTGCTAATTGTGTTTTCTTAAAGAAAAAAATATATATTTTCAGGCTTACTAAGTATTACGCTTTTACAAAATGTAGAAATTTTAGAACATACAGATCCAAATGCAGACGAATTTATTGCACCGGAACGGACCGGAACGGTTGGCATTAAAATAAAGTATTTATGTAATTTAGTCCTCTCTAAAACTTTCAACCGATTATAAATGGCGCAAAGTGATACCTGACATCATCAGTTTCAATGTTAGGAAGTATAATAGTGTTTGACTTTTTTTTATTTCAGTAACATCAAGCCTCGTGTTTATGAACGGGTCAAGACAAATATCAAGACTAACGACGATACTAAATACACATGTGATACAAGTCGACGACTTATAATAGACAAGATATATTTTGTGAACAATTAAAACTTCCAACCATGTATAATTTTGGCATTTTATTTTTTCTACACGGATTTTGGAGTTAGTGAATTAAACTTGATTTCGAATAAATTCATTTTGGTTTTAACTAAGCTTTGTTCGATTTTATGCTTATTTTTAATCTTCAAAAAATTGTTTAGTTTCATGACTTATGTGTTCTTACCATAACTTAAATATTTTTACTACCATTATACATTTTTCCTGTTCTCACGCATAATTATATCATCACGCATCATATTTCACACACTGTTTTTTTCCTATATTTTTAAAGCTAACAATTGTCGCTCAAGAAGTTAGTGATTGTCATCTTTTTTATGATATTATTGTCATTTAATTAGTTTCCTTATAATAACGGCAGTGGCATTTGTAATTTTTCTGTTTTCTGGCGAAGGATTTCTTTCGATTTAAATAAATTTAAAGGATAACTTACTTTATCTTTTTGTAGCGAAAAAATGAAAACAATGTTATCTATAATAATAAATGTCTGAAAACATTGTACGTGTTATTTATTTACATGTTATACGGCATACAGGTTTCATCACGTAAAAATAGAGCAGATATTCTGCTTTGCGAGAATTTAAATGATTTCATGGTCACACCAGTACCAACATTATACTGCCTTTCTTGTCATAAAAGTGATTCAATCGCTCCCTACACTAGGTTTCCAGCGCTATTACATGATGCGACCGACACTACCTATAAATGTTATTAGTTTCAGAAATACAGATAGTTACAGCGAGAAGAATTGCTTTTGATTGATAGATACCTACATAATAATATATTCAAAATTATGTGTTATCTGCCATTCACTGGCTCTCTAGCTATTAATATTGTATAAAAATCAAACCCTATTATAGAAAAAACAGCTTGCCATTTTTGAGGTAGATGATTCTACATTTACTGAGCCGAAATTTGTCTTATTTTTACATTATACTGTGCCGTATTCTTGACTGATGACATGTTATATAATAGCGGCTGTACACTCTCGTGCGAGAGTACTCGCTATGTCTCGTACCAAGTACATTCTCATACGAGTGCACTCGTTTGGCAGTCTCGCGAGAGTGTACAGCCGCTGATAAAGTCAGATGCAACCGGACGCGCAACTGCTGCGGCGCATCTATTTGACGGGCGGGGCGGGGCGCGCGGGTGAAATTTGATTTTTTCCTAGCTTTATACCCCCTCTTAACCGATTCGGGAGCGGTTTTTCACTTCTGTATTTTTTATACTTTTTGTATATCAGTATATTATATTTTTTATGTTACTTTGATTTACACTCTGTTGGGCTTGTTGTACGTTTTATAATAAACGAGCATTCCCCCGCGGCTGCGCCCGCCAATTTCCAAAAATATAGTTTATTCCCTTTTTTGTCCCCTTAGCGGCCTTTTTTAGCTCCTTTTCCAAAAACCCTCTTTTAGTGCTCCCCTACACTCTCCAAGGAACATACATGCCAAATTTAGCTTCTTACGTTCAGGAGTTTCAGCTATATGTCGTCTGTCAGTCACTCAGTAACGCAAGAGTTATATGTATAATTGACTAACAACTAACAAAGTTGACACATAATCTACCTGTTAAAACATCCAAGCGACATGTGTAAGCACAGTTGGTAGGTAAATTATACCATAGCCACATGATTTAATGATTATAATGTCCATGAGGTGTGTTATTGTATTGTTGGTTGTCTGTTCCAGCTATCCTCGGCTTCCACTCCATGATGAACCAGGACCAGTACCACGCGTCGCTGCTGAACAAAGGGCAGCCGGTTGGCCTTGGGTGGGATGGTATCACCAAAGCCACTAAACAAAAGGTAACGGATAATTACTTAAAACTTAATATTAATAACCATAACCTTTAATGAACTTAAATTTTATTAACTTGAAACTTAATTAACCTAATTTAAATTATGAACTTGCTAAAGTAAAGACAAAGTGCATTATGCAAGCACTAACACACATAACACACTATTTTACATATATTATTTATATTACTGTTATACTAGTAGCTTTAGGTACACTCCATTCAGTGACAGTTTATTGATTGTAAAGCAGATAAAATGAAGACTTGAAAATAAGAAACTCTATGTGGGGTAGTGGTTATTCAAACTTAAAAAGGTGTTCCGATTTAGATTTGTAGTAAATATAGTGAGTTTTGAATTTCAGGTGTTCCCTATGGATCCTCCAAACGACACGGACCCCGAAGAGACCATCAATAGGGTGAAGGAAAATGATCAGAAGCTCACAGATCTCAATTGGAATAATATTAAGGTATATTTTATTTCTAGACCAGTTTTGTTTACCACTTTATAGTAGAGATTTTTTGAACTGCCCCGTCAGCCATATCCCAGTGTGGGCATACAATCATAGATAAATGTTTGTTCTCGGGCACCGACCACACAGCCAATAGACACTAATGTTTGATTTTCCGTATTGAATGCATTCTGGCAACTAGCTGAGGTAAGACGAAGCGGGGTGACTGGCTAATTCAATGCTGTGATTGGGTAATCGCAAGGTGGTCGCACGAAACGTTGCAAAGAAATAGACTAATTTAAGCAACGGGAAAGAATGAGACGGCACGAATTTATATCGGTACTATAAGCCGGATGTGTTGACAGAAGCCATTTGTCTATTGGCTGTGTGGTCGCTGTTCTCGGGTCATATAATTATGTTTGTGATTCTTTATTGTAAGTGTCTTAAGTGTTTATTGAATCAATTCCAGAACATCAGCGACGAGAAATTCGAGAGGCTGTTCGAGGCGTTGAAGACGAACACACACCTGGAGGTGCTGTCGCTGGTGAACGTCGGGCTGAACGACCGCACGGCGCAGTTGCTCGCCGACGCGTTGGAGGCCAACTCGACGCTGCGGGTGGTCAACGTGGAGACCAACTTCATCAGCCCCGCGGGCGTGCTGCAGCTGGTCAAGTCGTTGCTCACCACCACCAGCGTTGAGGAGTTCCGCGCCTCCAACCAGGTACGGGCTGATACTGTTGTTTACGAATAGTAATCTATACAAATAAATAAATTTGGAGTGTCTGTTTGTAATATTAACATAACCGCTTTTTACTAATGCATATGGATGTATAACACACGGTGCATATACCAAAATAACATTTTTCACAATTTTTGTCTGTCTGTCTTTCTGTCTGTCTGTTTGTTTGAGGTTTGACTCTGGAACGGCTGGACCGTTTTTGACGGGACTTTCACTGGCAGATTGCTGATGTCATAAGGAGTAACTTAGGCTACTTATATGTTAGATTTTTTTTGCTTCCACGCGGACGAAGTCGCGGGCACAGCTTGTTATTAAATACTTTTGAATTACCACCTGACTAAGACTAACTAAGATTCCGGCAGTCCCCCGTTCAAACCACTTGTTGAGTGGTTGACAGCTTCAACGCCTTCAACAAAATTATTGTAAAAATTGAATAAATTATTTATTCAAAAAGTTTTAGTTACAAATACGAATAGTGAAGCACACTAGGATTCCCGGTGTCGTGGGACACTATGTTAGATGTTAATCTGGTGATGTTTCCGTCGGCAGCGGTCGGTGGTGCTCGGGAACAAGATCGAGATGGAGATGACGCGGCTGGTGGAGCGCAACCCGTCGCTGCTGCGGCTCGGCGTGCACCTCGAGTACTCGGACGCGCGCCACCGCGTCGCCAGCCACCTGCAGCGGAACATCGACAGAAGTGAGTCGCGTCGATGCGTTCACCGGTTTTTTTTTATTGAATATAAGTTACCGCTTGACTACGATCCCACCTGATGGTAAGTGGTGGCGTAACCTTTAGATGGTGAAGCGCGTTAACTTAGAAAAACCATGTTCTATTTTAGGTAGGGACCCGGGTATGGTGAGATTGTGGGTTCAAATTTTAGACCACGTGTCATTTCTCATGATATTGGTAGCTAGGGGTATTGCCTGACCAGTGCATTTAGACCTCAGACGGTGTTGGTTATCTTACATATGTGACGTCACGTGGCAGCTATTTGCCATAATTATGGAAATGCTCCAGGGTATTATGTACAATGACGTACATAATTTGTACACAAAGTAGTTTAGTCGGTCTCTTTGAGGAAGGAACTAGGATACGTCAAGATGTGGGCATGTGCCACACCTGCCATCTCCGAGGAGGAAGGTTGTGTGATTAAAAATCATATTGGTCTGGAGATAAACTGGAACTAATTTCAAGAGAAACTTGACCTCTTGAAAGGAAATTTGGGTTAGGTGAATTGGTGGCCTGTTCAGAACTTATTTGGTAATTTGGCAGTCAGGGGTGGGATGAAGCTTTTTTTTTCAAACGGCGCGTCTGTTTGAGGTGTTTTGTGGGTACTGTGAGGAAAGGATTGATCGGTGTTAAATCGTTTTCTAATAGGAGGTAGTCGATATTCATCGAATGTAAAAAGGCTGATGTGTTTAATAGCAACACTGCTATTATGGACAGGACACCATTGAAGCGACTTTGTTTTTTCTATAGAGGTATGACTTATCTACAATAGCACTAAGTGTGCCCAATTTGAAGATTATTTGACGTTGGTTATTGATGACTACTTTTATAACTTTATATAATAGGAAGATATGATATAATAGATAGAGAATACTTTTATAACAGTGGACAGACAATGTTCACACACAATATTGTTCCGAGTACACGCGTAAACAGGTGTACCGTGTTAGTAGGACCCATACAAAGATAAGTTTTAAAATGGTAACGGTGAATTTGGTGAACAAAATGACACGAAGTCATTCTACGATTCGTTCACATAATGTATGTTTTATTTTATTTGATATTTTATGTTAAGCTATATCATATTAATTTCAGTTTTGTTTTTTGGAAATGATTACGCACATACATAGCAATAATTATGACATGCAGCACAATACAGAAGCCATACGATATATAATTACATCACTGCACTGCAACGCACAATTATACTAAAATGTAACAGATAAGCAACAGAAAACTGTATAATTTGACTATAAAGCTACTTGCAAGCCTCAAGCATACAACATATTGACATACACTATTATGTGTAATATAAAGGAATTCACAGAAGATATTGAAATCACCTCGTGCTATACACACGTAAAAAAATTGGAAATAAACATGATTTAATGATCATGAAGGAATACGACCGAGAGTATAATATTATTATCAAAAAAAGGTGTTATAAATAACATTATGTAACAATCAATCAATGATTATAACTGTCATTGGAATTGAACACTGTTCAGATTTATACCAACATGTCTACAATATTGAAGAATGGCTTACTACACAAAACTGACTGATATATTGTATTTTGAACTATCTGTGAATCATATTATGCTGTCATGTAACATTGATCAGTAAATACCATATCATATTGACTTAAACATCGCGTAAGGAATCAACCACAAATAATTTCATCAAAAACATTTTTACAAATAAAAAATATAAGTACATTTTTCGAATTAAAAACAGCATTACCGATTTTATATGGCATATTATTAATTAATAAATTATTACTCGTTTATCTGAAACAACCATTTGTACGACACTTTACTTTGTTTTGTTGCTTCATGAAATGTAATAAACTTGCATTGCAATTTGTGTTTTATAACGAATTACTGTAAGTTTAAATTTGTAGTTCAAGCAATGTAAGAATGTCTATTAAGTATTGTTATAAGATTTTTTCGGATGTCGATGAAGACGAAACACACGCCATATAGATGGTACGGCTGTGGTCATGGATGGATGGATGTCATGTAACATTATGCATACATTGGATCCAGATGGCGCGCGGTATTACCACAGCGCGCGTCCGCGGCGCCGCGCCCGCCCTCGATAGTAATCATGCATTATTTTACGGCGTTCACCCCATTACGATGTCAGGGATGTCACACCATCGCCATAAAAAAAGTTATGGCCTATCAAAATTGACAACTTTTTCGAGTCACCAAAAAAAATGTGTACAAAGTTGGAACGTAAACAGAAAAGTTCTGGATTTTTCGTGGATGTATGAGATTTTTTTAAGTAATTAATTGTGAATTTGTAGCATTAATTAGTAATAACAACAGAATACTGGAAATTCAGGTGAAAATCCCCTACCCTAAAGTGTAGTGTGACATCCCTGCCGATAACTCCACGCCACGTGCAAGTATGACGCAACGGGCGGTTTGAGCATTCCCGCTTATTAACCGGCACAGAGCTAATCGAATCGGTCTCGTCAGATTGCCGTGTGCTAAAACGGACTAGCGTGTCGCTCCGGCTGCGGCTGCCGCGCGGGCCCCCGCCGCCCGTCGGCGTCGACAGTAGCCTCTTCAACCTCACGCCGCCCAGCGCGGAGGCCGTCACGCCGACCACCGAGGTATCGATGTCCAAGGCCGACGTGGAGAAACCTACCTCGATCGAAATTGACGGGAAACCGCTCAACGCTCAACCGAGCAGAATCGAGCCGCTGATCGGCCAGGGAACAAACTTGCAACGAGAAACAGAGTCGAATGACCGTCAAGCCGATGATAGATTCGTGCGCGCGCAGCCCCCCGACATAAACCCCAATCCCCACTCGTGAGTACACGCGCAATCCCACCCGCACACGCGTGCTCCCAGTGTATTAAACTCCGTGTTTACACTTTTGTCCAATCGATCGATTACTGTAAATAAATGCGAGATTTTTGGTCACTTAGCAAACGTTAATGCAATTTGTGGTGTCGGTCGATTGAATAAATGTATTAGATGATCCGTCGTTGACGGATCCGCACAGGTAACACTTTTGTTCCATAGTCACAGTATGTGTTCTCCCATTACAGTACGGAAAGACCTAACGCTGCGACTTCAGTACAGGTTCTTTAACAACCTGCAAAAGGGGGCGCGTAGCCAATAGCAATATGTAAAGGTCAGGCCACCGGCACACGATGTTGGCACGGCAGCGTATAACATACTTCGCTTCGATTAAAGCTTATTTTCCAGTTTTGTCACTCACACAAATTAAATTATTGAGGTGCAGTTTTATAAACCTTGAATAGCTCGAGGGTCAGGCTTGGAAACCGGTTTTAAATTACTGGTTTTTAATGCATTAACTGTTATTTAACGGTTTGGTTAGTTTTTTTAAAGATTTTTTATGACTACTTTAGAAAAAATCTTAACCTAAAGTAAGTTTAGAAGTTAACTTTGTATTTTAACACAAAAATCCTAAAATGATATAGGTTTATTTTCAATATAAGTTTCAAAACCTTTAAATTGATATTGACAACCGTGTCATACCTAGCATAACAGACGAGTTGGAAACGGTTTTTATTATCGTTTTTTAAAAATCAATAAACCGGTTACAGGCTTTGCTCGGGGTTACATACACACCTGATTTTTTTTTCTTTAAAGGAACGTAATTTTAAACGCGATAGTGTGCGACACGTTTAGTATAATTATACATAAACACTTTGAAATCCAGTGGTTTCCATAGAACTGCACCAATTTTGAGTACTTTGAATGACCAAGCCACTTCGATTGGCTGACTTTTCAGTTAACATTTTTTTCTGTTCTTGAAAAATAATATTTTTATCACTTTTCACACAAACATGAAATTAGGTAGGTAATTACTGTGTTTTAACCGTTAATATTTGATTTTAGCAGAGAGGGGAGCGTAGGCCCGAATGATAGTTTATAGAAACATCGCCAAACCCCGGTAAAAGTTCAGTTTTTTGGCGCGAATGGTCAAGCCGATTAAGATCTTGATGCCGTGCATTTTCGGGAAATAACTTTTTATTACAGCAAAGGCTTATGCTAATATAGCTCGGCTTGTGAGCCCTCCAATCATCCGTGGGGAAAGAAGGGTGAAGCTACGATGGACGTACTATCTGTTAATAATGAATCATGTTTGAAAATATGTGATAGTCCCAAACGTGAAAGACTAACTTAAGCATGACATTGAGTGTGAACTAACTCGAATGCAACGAATGATGTTTGAGTACTAAGCGTATTCAGTGTTTGACCGCATGGCCGATTTGTTCCGCGTGCCCTTTTCCGATTGTAATACGATGTTTCAAAGACCTTGTTTGTTTTACAGCATTTAGCTACGAACCCGTTTATATTGATGTTCATTACCAACTTATTTGTTAAAAACGATCATTATTTGTTCACAATATATTTTTAATTTTTTAGTGTGATTTTTAAAATTTTATATTTTTCTCTAGATTGTTACAATTTGATTCCTCAATTGACTGAATTGTTTAAGAAAACGGGTTGTACCGAAAGTCAGCAATGGATTTGCATCTATGTTAATTACGTGCAAAAAATTGTTGTACTTTGCTATCTTTGCTATTTTCGTTTTAATCAAGTTGTGTTGAAAAAAAGTTTTTTTTTAAATTTTAATCCTATATTTACATAATTCTTCAAAACTTAACCGATTTTGTAAAAATGCTGTTGGTAATGAATGTCGATAGTTTGTCTGTATGTACATAAACCTTGACCTCTGTCGGTGTGTATGCATTGCAGTACGCCAGCAGAGACGCAGCCAGAGCGCCGCTTAGAGCCCTGAGCACCGCCTGTGGTGAGTTACCTTTATAATGTTCCTGTACACTGACCGTAGCCCACGGACCATTAGTCGTAGGACAACATAATTATAGTTAATTAGTTAATTATTTTTTTACAATTTTTTCATAGGCACATTTAAATTTTTTTATATTTAAATACTATAAGATCGAGAATATTAATTATAAAATAGTCAAAAAATTACGAAGAAAATTTAAAATATAGAAATGCAACGACAAAGGGATGACGACAACCTTCGCGATGGATATGTAAAATTGAAAGTTTGAATTACTCTTTCTCAACCTCGCTTTTCACTACTCGATAGTAAACAACTCAAACGTCGCGAACGCTGACGTCACCACCAAGCTCGCCACAATGGCGGTTGCATAACTTGCGATACAGACACAATTCAACTATGTATTAGCAATAGGTAAATAGCATAAGGTTTCATTTTATCTACAGTAAATATAACTGCAGTACACCCATAGAGTTTTAAATTACATTAAAAGATTAGTTATTAAAGGTAAGATATTCTTCCCCGGGCATCTTTGTTAAATGAAAAAATAGTTGTGTTATTCGCATCATGTGCATGCTTCCAATTGCATTTCCTTGTCACTAGAAGCATTGCTAGTATCCTCTATTGTTCAGTGTACCCGAAATGATCGAAGTTAATTTGAGGTATAGGATATTATGATGATTATAATTGAGTTTTGGTAATATTCGGTTCATGGAATACGTGACGTCTTTCATTCCATTCCATTCAATGAATACATTTTTAGTGAATAATAGTATTATGGATAATATTGAATTTGCATTTTTACTATTTTTATTTGTATAGCAAATTCTTGTGGATTTTTTTATTTTGTGCTTTTTCGCAAAATATTTGATTACTTAATTGTTTTGTTAAAGATTATATTATTACGTATTGAGTATAATTATGTATGACAGGTAATTCTTGAAGCATGGATATGTGTTAAGGTTATAATTATTTGATATGTAGATAATCTTTATAGGTTAAGAAAGATTAGACACAATTTATGTATATATTAACTTCTCTACTCTTCGAAAACACAATGGAATTTATTGTATAAAAATGTTATAATTGTGGAAAAAATCTGAAAAATTTAACGTTACGTACGTAACGTTATATAATCGAGGACCAGAAATTAAATAACATTATACATACTTCATGTTCATATTACTAACGGAACATCTACACAAACTAAAACTTTACTGTCATCGAAACTACTGTGATTTGAATAATTTTACAAATGATAACCATTTCCAAACTAAACTTCAAACTTATTTAGAATTATTCATAAACAATATCATTATATATCTGTGTAACAATCATTTTATTGGTATCGCTGTCTCGACAAGAATTGGGTTTGTACTGTTTAAACATTTTGTTGTTATTTGACTCCTACACGTGTCGTTTTATTATTTTAATTCTAGCTAGAATAGTTTATTAAACATACATGCATAATAATACATTTACATTTAAGACTTAACAAAAATATTATTTTAAAAGAAGTATTAATTAAGTACCTACCTTAAAAGCGTATCAACAATTATAAAGTGTTTCAACAATGGTTACTGATGTGTTTTATATTGATATAGGTACAAATGGTATTAGTATTAACGTATCTATAATTATGGGGTTTCTGAAGTTTCTGACATATGTTATTAATTACAATGACAACGATATATCTTAACCCCGTAATTTAAAATCTAATGTATTTATAATCAGTTACGATACAAAAATAATATTATTATGTATAACAATTTCAGCAGTTATAATATAGACATTAGGGAGTTATTACGTCAAAAGTTTTGCATTTTGACAGCTCTGTCAAAAAATTGACTGACAAAGGACTTACAACTGTCTCCGTAATTTTTTTATTATTTCTACCATAATAATTTAAAAACACTGATTGGTGAGTTGTGAGGTTAATAAAAAGCAAGATGTGTTTTTGTTATAGTTTTGCGAACGGTATTATCGCAGTATCGTTTTTAGTTACATTCATATTAGTTAGAGTTGTCATTAGTCATTGCCATAAGTCACTCCAATGGTAAGTATGGTAAGATTGGTAAGGTAAAGTCACAATTTTATACGCGTATGGTTCCCTGTGATGTAGTGTTCGCTAACTTTTTGAGCCGCTCTTATTCAGAACTGGTGTAAATTCCTCTTGAAACTTGTGCTTGAAATACAGAGTGGCGATAAAGTTTGGCGGGAACATTTTTATAGTTTCCCAGCTAACCTTACCACGCGTTGCTGTGGCTCAGTAATACGAATCAACTAACAGCGCCATCTATGAGAAATTCATAGGACTAAACAATAAATGAACACTATTATTGTTAAATAAACATTTAATTTCCAATAAAAATAAATAAAAAACTATCTTATCTTTCAAGTTGGATCAAACTTCACACGGTGTGCAAATTTGATTATAATCGGTTAAGTAGTTTTGGAGTCCATCGCGGACAAACAACGTGACCCGTAATTTATATATATTAAGAAGATAAGATTAATGTGTTATCTGTGGGTGATCCAGGTGGGCGCGTCCGCCGTTTGACCAGATTCACGCGCAGCCGCAGCTACGTCGTCGGCTGGATTCCCTGACCGCCCTCACACACACACACACAACACACACACGCGCTCGCTGGCCCTCTGTCGCAACGCTCTTTGTCACTGTGTAGTGTGTAACTGTTCTTGTAGTACTTAGTAATTTTGGCGAACCTTATCTCACTTAACCGATTAATAGTTGGCGGTTAGTCGCGCATGATTTATTTTTACTCCGATACGTCAATGACAATATCCATTCAGGCAGCCGCGGGTCAGAAGACGTCGCGAGTGCAGAAAAGCACGCGACTCTGTAGACAATTCACAGTATATACGTAAAATTAATGCGCTGCGGTTGCCTGCGAGTTGTAATACTATCTAACTAATCTGAACTAAAATCGCGCGCGACGAATCGCTAGCAAGGAGTCGCTTAGTGGGAACGAGGCCTAACTTGACAATTCGCGTTTATTAATAATGACGAGTTTTATTTCGATACTGATAGCGATGGACATTAACATCCGTCCCATTTAGATGGATGGGTAATGCTTAATTTAAATCCGAGTTAAAAGCGAGATAAATTACTAAGTATTACATTAGAATACTACTATAATGAAATCAATTTTATTGTAAAATTATTATTTTCTAATTTGAATAAGTGAATTGTATCCAAATGTTTCAATCGTTCTTCTATTTAATATCACACGGGCAAAGTTGTAATACACACATTTTTATGTAGTGACCTTTAACTTTTATGACTAGATTCTCTTTGCTTTAATGTATTTAAATTTATTGTGGTTCATGTATTAACATAAAATCATTTTGTTTAAGTATATAAAGTTTTTGGACTGTTATGCATAAAGATATTTAATTTTTAAATGTGTTCTATCATTTAATAAAATAAGGCATTTTATCGAAAATTTAGAGGCTTTAAATAAAGTAGAGACAATATTTTATATATGAGTATTTTAAAGTCATTGTAAACTTACGATCCATTGGATAAAGACATATTCGCCTGCACTCTTACAAATTAACCCTTAAAAAAAGGGCCTGCGTTTAAATTAAGAGGTCTGGAGCTATTATCTATCTGCTTCAGTGCAGATTAAGAGCAGCGAATATCATTTTACTCCAAATGAATTCATATAAATCGATATTTTATCTTGTAAGATTTCTATTAATAACGTATTCTTACGGGGCGTTTGCACTGTCCACATTCACGAAAAAACGTGTTGCGAAACGTGTTTACAGTCGATCTTTCGGATATTGTTCCCATTGTCTCCAATAAGTTACTGATTACTTTTCGATCGTCAAAACTGAATGATCGAAGTGTTTACTTTAAAAATACATCTATTTATGTCAATGGGAACGCAATGAACGAACGAAGATCCTGTGCGATGTATTTCAAGACACGTTTGAATGTTGTGGTGCAAACGCACAGTAAGATGGACTCCTAGTTGATCACTTTAGATATCAGTTAAATGTAATGTGTTCAGTTTGTTAAGTGACAAAGACGATAATTAAGTAATACTACACACTAGCAAAGACCCGGCTTGACAGAGAAAGTGTACAGTTGTAGTTTGAATGTGTATCGAACAAGACTTGTGATTTTATCGGAGCGTAGTTTTGCAATAGATTTCCTTCGAACCCTTAACATCCTACAGATGGCAGGACCATCGCTAGCCTAATAGACTTAACATTTTTTCACAGTGTTTTTACATAAATAAGGTCACAATTCTTGTATGTGTGATTGGTGACGTATGTTCTTATAATTATTAATTCTTATTATAGTGTGCTAATGAAATCGTATTAATTTTATCTTTAAATTGTAATATATTTTATAGACGTGCACATTCCATTAATGCATAACATGCTTCTCTTATAGTTTATTAATGAGTAAGTTATTTAAGTAATCGGTTTTTATTCTAATATTTGAAAGAAATATATTTAATTTTGTTAATGGTAAATTAAAAAGGTAAAGGGTTAATTGTGTATACAAATTTTTGTAATTTTAAGTAACTTTTGTGCAGTCAATTTGAAAAATAGTGGAGACGAACCAAATTTGCACACGTCACCGCCTCAGTCAAAAATGTTTTGAACTTAATTTGACTTTTATGTAAAAAAAGAAGTAGATATGTCATAAGCGCGCGTCGAGTGGTACAGTCAAATTTTGCTAATTGTCTTACTTTTCATGTAGCTATCTCGTTCGGTCTCATACGCTCCTCTTTCGCATTCATGTGTACTGTAATGTCATTGGAGTGAATCCGAAAGTCGATATAGTTTTAATATCATTGACTATTACAGATAATAATTATCGTGCAATGGTAAATGTCTTCACTAACAGTACAAGAGAAGTCATGTTCTGCGTCAATGGAGGTTAAGTTTTAACTCTAAAAATTTTCAATAAAGCACTAGGTCTTCGCAGCGTTTAGTATTGTGCCTTAAACGTTTTTTATCGATGTATTCGGCTTGTCTCATGCTAAAGTGCGGATTTAATGGAAGCTTTGTATGTAAGACGGCTTTCAAGGTACAACCTTTTGCTTTCTTGAAACTAAAAAAAATATTTTGCTTACCTTTAAATATAACTTTATGTATATTTGATAGTGAATCGACTCGGGTCACTGGGGATCTTGTGGTCCATACATTGTGATAAACATCATGTTTTTCCATTAAAAAGGATATTGCTTGACTTTTTTCAATTTAGTATCAATGTAAGAGATATTATTTGTATATGAATTTAGACTTTTAAAGTGTAATTCATTTATTGTACCGGTTAATGAAATTATAAAAAATAATTTGTAATGATAGATTTATGTCGATGTGGTTATGTTTAGGAGCATTTTGGTCAAACGCATACCTTGATTAGTAAGATCGCAGTTCTGTAGTTTGTGACAAAAAAAGTTAATAAAGTACATAAACTTAATGCAGACCTTTATTAATACCCTTTATTCCCTTATTACTGAACTACATAATATACTGTTCGGTTGATTGTTAGGTATCTCAGTTGAACAGTTCTGTTTTTTTATAAGCTTTGTGTATCTTGAATTAATTTCGATAATTGAAGTTTTGACCATAATGGCGTGGCCTTGAATAATACTGGCAGAAAACAGACTGTCGTAAGAAGCAATTGAAACAGGTCTCCTTTGTGGCAGGGCTTCGCTTAAGGATTATACTTAGCAATATTTTAAAGTCATTAATATTACGTGAATTACCTTAACGTGAATCCTGTCTGTAAGGTACCACACTTTCACAAGACAACCTCCAAACAACTCAGTGAGGGCGCTTGAAAACAAGTACCAAGGCTTCACGGTTGTCGAAATAAAACTTAGTATACGACGTTTTAATCATTTATTTATATTATGATATTATTATAATCGTTTACATAAATATTTTAAACTAAAAAATTAAAACACCAACCATACTAGCCGTAAGTAGAAATAATATATGTTTTGCTCGCCAAAAAATAACCAAAGACAAGATTCGTACCAGCACCTCATTCCTGAAAGTTCCCTTGGTGCTATAAAAGTGCGTACTGCCCATAGCTTAGAGTGGTCAAAAAGTTTGTCGCGAAATCGACCAACATCCTCAAAACCTTTCGATGTATAATCTCCTATTAGGAATTACTGCGATTATTCTTTACGGCTTCTCCAAGTTCGTAATTTGTTTAAAATCAATACCAATTTAGGATTACCACCCAGTCGACTGATCTGCAATAAAAAATATTTTCAGTTATTTATTGTTGGTGCCAAAAATACCTTGTCTTGAGAACCGGAAACCTAGTGAAATAAATTTACACATACGAACATTTCCTGTGTTGCGGGTGATTTTACAAGAAAACCTGAAAGACCATTTAATGTAGGTAGGTATATCGAAACCGGTATCGGCATGCTCACGTTCCTGTGCACGAATCATAAAATAAAATTTAAATTAAGTTTTAATAACCTTATCTACTTATAATATTAGGTCAATTTTTTTTTAATGGAATTAACGTAGCAAACGAGCATGCAGCACCACCCTTCCGCTGCCGCCCATGACAACACTGTGACCGACCGACCCTAGAATAGTTGGTCCGGTTAGGAGACCGTGTTACCTACCTACATTCTTAATATTAGTTGGTTAGTTTGTTTTAGAAAGTATGAGGACAGTGACTGTTAGTGATAGTTAGTCTTGTTAGTGTTAGTCTAATTCTAATTCGGTCACAGGTGTGTTGCTACCCTTGAGGACTGAGATGGTCGCCTCAAAAAGTATAACCGGCTCCAGCCAATTAGTGTAAGAACATCTCTGGTTTATCATAGAATGTTCGACGAATTCGACAAAATCTTTTTTTTACGTAAACTTCGAGACGTCATTAAATGCTAAAATGAACTTACAATAACGCAAAACTATTAAAACTGCAAAATATGTGATGAGCGTGCAGAGGATGCGAGTCTCACATTGTGAGCTCTTGTGACAAGAAGCGGGACTCCATACTATGAAAAGATCAAAGTACATAATCAATAATAAGAAATTCGTATAACGCCTAAAGTTCAGAACATGAACAATCAGAGCACGCCCGCTATCCAGACACGACCGCCTATTTACAGCTAGCGGGAAAGTTTTGTAACAGGTGACCCGACGTGATCTTTTGTTTAACTGCTCTTATTTGTAAGTATCCAGTGATTTGAAAACTTACCTCGGTATCTATATCGTTTTCCAATGTTAGTAGTACCTCTTCTGTGTACTTGGCGCTGCCATTTTTCTCGAGCAGTGAAATGCAATGGTTGATTATGGTCATGTCACTAGTGCGTTGTTTTAAAATATCTGTTTTATGTTGAGGACAAGTTAGGTGTTATTCATTTTATTGTAGTGGAAGTATTTGCGACCTGCAGCTGGAGGAGACGCAGCGGATATGGGACGAGTGGCGGACGAGAGATAAGAAAAAGCGAGAGTTTTATTTAGTTGGTATACCTAGGTACTTAATTACTTCAAAGTTACCTACATAGTCTCAATTTTTAACATTACAAACCCCTTTTGAACCCCTAGGAGATCACAAACCACACTTTGAGTAGGCATGCATAAATTAAGTACTTAGTAGGCAAAAATAAGAACGTTGTTCTCCCGAACAGAGAGACCTAGGTACGAATTTTGCACGCCACTAATTTAGAAAAATGATGTGCGTATTGCAATTTATTTGTCACTTGCTTTGGTAAAGGAAAACATTGTGAGGTGAGTGTTTACCAATCCGCACTTGGGCCAGCGTGGAGGACTACGGTTTGGTTTGTACAGTGACGAGCAAAAATATAATTATGTACATTGTCACGTTTTCTAAAATATCTTAACTTAAACAACAACAACAACAATTCGTTCTAAATTGTATATTAGGTAGGTATACCTTATTTTGACATTGTTTAATTTAAGGTGGTCGCGAGCTAGTTCTCGCCGAGACCGAGACAGGAGACCGCGACCGTCACTTGACGATAGCCAATGTACCTATAGGCGACAATTCGCGACCGAGACCAAGACGGTCTCGCGCTCTTGCGCGCCTATACAAAGTGACAGGCTGTGAGAGAATAGAGCCCATCAGTGGGACAGTTATGGGTTGCGATGATTTTTACGATACTTTAATCAAGACTAAGAATTCCCTAGATTTTTTTCTAAAAAGGATACTCATTATTTCTTCGCCATCACCAGACTTGTGGAGCGAGTGAATAATGGGGAGGGTGAACTTGCCGTCAGTAATGTCACTATCACCGGTTATATCCTGGAAGGAACCATTTATTTTAATATCTAACAAAATTTTAATAAAAGTAATGTAAATACTCTATATTTAAAAGATTAGTTTATAGTTACATACCTCAGCAGTCGGATTGTCTGTAAGAGCCTTTAAACTCTGTAAAAATATAAATAGTTTAAAAACCAGTAGATATCACAAATCGGACAGAAAGCACAGTCGTCATCAAAGGATGATTTATTGAGTTAGCAAGAGCAATTGAACTTTATGTACATTTTGTCTTACCTGCCGGTTAAACAAGTTGCAATAATCGTCCCAGGCCACATAGTAAAGACCAATTAAAGTAGCGATCTCTTGAAAGTTTTCCTTATTCTCACTGAATAATTGTAACAACTGTACGATTGCAACAAACATATTTGATGATTCTGGAAAACACAGGTACAGTGTAGGTATTACGAGTAATTAGGTACATAATTTAGATTGAACAGATATTGCCCCTTTTCGCACTATTTTATAGGCAAATATACAAGAAAAGCTCGTCTATGGACATCGGCAACACCCAAAGTTCGTCACGGTTGCGATGCAAGAAAGGAGAGAGAAGGAAGGAAGCAATTCGCCGCTTGAACAACGTACTCTGTTTCAACATGTCCATATATTCCTCCTCGGTGGGACATTGGTAGTTGTCTCGCCAGTACAATTCCATTCCTTGACCGCGGTGAGTATCTTTGTAGGCATCGAAGTATATTTTGAGAGCCTGAAACAGGAAAGGAACAATTTTATTTTGAGTTCTAGAACAGTGTAAGTAAAACACTAGCTGGTACTGATTTCAACTGTTTCCTCTATTTTACCCACCCTTTTATGGAAGATAATTCCAAGTATTAAGTAAATTGCACGAAGTTTATTTTAAACTTGAGTATACAAATTGATCAATTACAAAAATTAATAGGGGAACAAACATTTAGTTAGCTTTGAGCGTCGCTATTTGTAATTATTGTATAAAAATGTAAATGTTATTATCTTTAATTAACGAAACAGTCAGTTAAGTGACCGTAAGCTAGAGGTGGCCGGGAAACCGTTGTTATAATCCTACATAAAACTCTATTTACAAAATAATTTACCTTCGGAGAGCCTAGCGCTACCAGCTTTTCAAAAATAATGCTCAACGCCTGAGAAACCGCATTAAGCGTTAGCCCGATGCCGTAGACCTGATGTGCGGAGGGCGATCCATAGCGGAATTCAGAGTTGTCTTGGATATCGTCTATTCTGTAAACAATTTAACCATTTGAAGAATTTAAACAGAAATAACTTTCTTTACCAATCCGCACTGGAGCAGTTATGAGTTAATATGCTTTGTTATATGTGGGTGAGATGCTATCCACTGCTATCCTATGGGGTTGAGCCAAACGAATACGGAAAGAAAGCGTTTGAGGGAAAAATTGTAAAGGATCGCATAGTCGGAGAACAGGACGATTGAGATTGTAGCAGTAACAATAATTATATTCAATTGTGTACAGATTCATACATCAACATGATCAACAGCCCCAATTCATCAATTGATCAATTGCCCCGTGCTTGTCCTATGTATATGACCTAGTGACCCAGTGGGGATTTAGATCTGCGCACATTACTTACATCAAAGTCACCGTGTGTGTAATACAAATGATCTCGTCAATCTGGTCCACCTTATCTTCAGGAACGTTCAGCCAGTGGTTGAATGCCAACACCATATTCTTGTAGAATATGTTTGGCCTATCATGAATGTAAAAAAAAGGTTGCAACGTTATCTAAAAATAAATAATTAATTAACTGGATTACTTAATATTAATTTCATTGGGAAGTGGCTTCAACGCACACGTTCGCTGTGGAGCACGTATACGTCGTGTTATTTTCCATAGACAATTACGATCGCCGCAGTTAACGTGTTCATGAGCCCACTACACAGGACGCATCTTCTCATAACTGAAGAGGCCTAGAGTACCTATGCGGCACTACGCTTACCAGCCCGGATTGGTGACGGGGTAAGTGACTGTCAAGTGTCGGAAGTTGTTATACTGCCCGAAAGAATTTGACATGGCTTCTTTTCTTCTTTTCTGACCGACTTTACGTGCCCTCCGAAACACGGAAGCGCTCAAGAAATTTTGCCACTAGCGGCCACCCATTTGTAGTTAGGTACTGATTTTTATGGAATTGGCAACACCAGGGGCGTCACCAACGCGTTGGCAGCCAAGAAGGAAGCGATGGAACTGCTTCTTGAACGACCCCATGTCATAGCACTACGGGAATGCCGGTGTAGGAAGTTCGTTTCACAGTTTACCTACAGGTCAACAAGATTTTTTTCCATTAAGTTCCATTGCGTCAGTAAAGGTTCCCAATAATTTGTGTATCTTCCACGTACAGACAGCAATCAGTTACATTTTTATAATTTGCCTATATTTAGATAGACTTCAGGGTTAGTGAGTCAGGGTTACAGGGTTACAGCTCAACCTTTTAAAAGCGTGGAAAAACAGTACATACACTTGGTACAAATCGTAAACAGTTGTAATATTTATCTGTGACACTCTTTCCTGGAAAGGGTATTTTTGCAGATAACTCATTGTAGAAGCCATCGTACTGACCCGCCGTCCATCTACACTGAAACGGACGCCGAAAGGAAGTGGGCCGAAATGTAAGCGGGGTTTACCCTTGTTGCTCGTAACACCTTCTGGACTATTACTAATAACAACTAACAGGACTAACTATCACTATATAACAATCCCTGCCCCAGTCCACATACTACTAACAAACGAACCTCTAATGTGGAACATTGTAGTACAGTACTTATGTTATTTTTGTTATTTGTGGAAAACCACTAATGTTCTACATTAGTGGTTAGTTTTTCTGCATTTTCTTTCTTTACTGCATTTTTAATAGTTCAGTCTGTGAGGAATGAGGTAACTCCAAAAATGAAACAAGCTGGTCAAGGTACATGAAAGTACAGTAAGGCATTTCTTTAAATTAATTTATTTATCATTTTTTTTTAACTTTATATTTTATTAGATAGCTGTCCGATAGCTGTAGGTACTATTTTAGGCGCTCTAGGATTATTCATTCTTTCTGGGACATCCGATATAAGGATACTACTTTAACGCCTCGTTACTGGGAACTCTAGAACGATTTAACGATTGGTTAATGAAGTAGGAACTGAGAAAAATCAACGTACCTGATCCTGTTTCATCCTGTCCAGTGTAGGTAAAGGAATCATAGTTCCTGATTCTCCTGCTTAATATTTTGCCAAACGGTAGCGACCACGAAATACAGAGACACGGTCGCGACTGATACCTACGCGAGTCAATTTCGACTATGACGGTGACCAGTAAAAAGTTTGAGGAACTAACGTCATAGCCGTGTGATGAAAAGGACAGAGTGAGGACAATGCCACTTACTTGTAGTGTACAAGAACGAGAAACTACCTAAACGCACCTCCATTTCATGTTTCGTAGTGAGCCAAGTCATTACTGGTCTTGTAGGTCATGATCATAATAAACATAATACTTAATTAATTTAGCGTGACTACCAACTTTAGAGGTACTTTGTTATAATCATTGTTAATGATGTAACTTAATAAAACGTATAAATATAAATAAAATAGGTATGAATCCTATTAATATGATAAATGCGAAAGTTTGTATGGATGTATGAATGTTTGTTACTCTTTCATGCAAAAACTACCGAATGGATTTTGCTGAAACTTTACAATAATATAGCTTACAGATCAGAATAACACACATGCTATAATTTATAAATATATAGTGTGAATACATAGTGTGAATCCAAAATATATAGGTAACCAAATCTTTTCAAACCGAAGGAATAAGTTTCCCGAAGCGAAGCGAGGGCGGGTCGCTAGTATCACACAGAGACACACACACAGAGTATAGACAGATAAAGCGACTTTGTTTTATACTATGTAGTGATGATATACCTTCAGACGTATGTTAGTATGTAACATAAACTTTGAACATGATTTTGACTCCCTTCAAAACGTCCGTTAATCGGACGTTTTGAAGGGACTCTAAATTTATTTATTTTTAGTAATAATTGTTTTTACAAAGTACAACATACGAAGTGTGGCACGCGTCCGAAGTCTAACACACAGCTACCAAAACAATTCGAACAATTGTAATTTTCTTTTAAGTTTACAAAATCTGAAAACATAGGATAACGTGATATGATAGCTACACCGATAGATGATATAGGTAGCTATAGTTGATAAATTCTTAGGTAGTAGAGCCTTGAGTTCGCCCGGGGTAGTACTACCGCCCGCCACGGTACTTAGTACCATTTTTACCGTGTAATTATTGTTGTAACAGCCATTTTGTACCGGTTAGAAAGGTGTAAAGTCCTCAAGTGCAGCAACACATCTGTGAACGAATTAGAATGAGACTCTTACTAACAATTACTAACTGGACTAACTACTATCACTAACAGTTCCTGTTTATGTCCTCGTCCATGTCCATGTAATAATTCATTCATCATTAATAACAAACTAACCAACTAATGTTCTAACACTTCTAAGACCGTCACGTAATTTACTTTAGAGGCCACGTAAGCAGACGGACCAAGTTGTTATCATTAGTTGACAGTCAATAAGCCATGTAATGGCATTCGGACGGCATAAAAACTTACGACACTTGGGTTAGCCACTAACCCCCTCACCAATCCGCACTTGAACAGCGTGCTGGAATATGCTCTAGGTCTCCCAATGATAAGGAGAGACCTGTGATCATTACTGGGGCATAAATAGGTTGAAGCCAAGGTCCGGATCATTACATATATTTTATGTATCGTACCTAAACTATACCATCGCGAATTAACATCAACATTAGATTAGCAGGGTGAAGGATGTTTATAAATTGTAACAAAAATTTAGGATATTTCTATTTTAAATCCAAGTAGGATCATCTTCGTCTTCGCCAGCCATAACTGACCCACTCCTGCGCCCGGGCTTCCTCTAAATTTCAGGACAACAGATAGTCCACCACGCAAGCCGCGGATTAATAAACTTCACACACCTTTGAGAATTATTCAGAACTTCCAGGCGTGCTGCTTCATCTCTTCCTTTTCCATCCTTTCATACGTTTTCGTTTCTTTACCTACCCTAACAGTGATGACTCGAATGTGTATATATGGCCACAGAAGAAAAGAAAATATGTACGTCTACACTGCTCCTAATCTGATTTGATTTGACGTTCCTCAGTATATATGCTTTTTCTCTACGTCATAAGAGGATTGGATTTTTGTTGTGTGCAAACAGAATGTGCATTTATAATCTCAGTTGCTTTTTGATTAAAATTTATGAGTAACCCATCGAATCCTAAACGTTTATTCAAATGCGCATCCACCCTATGAACGTAGGTGTATTGCAGATAATGAGTTGAGTATTTTTATGAACAGTCATAGCTCACTTCCTATATCTCTCGTGTTTAGCGAGTACGTTGTTAAAAAATGTCCGATAAACTTTTTAAGTTACACATTTTGCTATTTTTTATGTTATACTTTGTTGGTGTTCGAGGGAGTTCCAACGTTTGCGTTAAAAAAGTATTGTAAGTGTTTTAATTTATTTATTGTTCTGTTATAATGGCCATATTAGGTAACCCGATGTAAACTTGCTCCTTTCAATGTTTTCTGAAATGCTAAGTGGGTGCTAAGTGCGTCTATAGGTACAGGTGCGAAATAATGACAAACATTTTAAGTTAGTCAATCTACTAATTAATAAAAATGGATACGGACGGAGGCAGGCTTTTAATTGTACTAAAACGCTTTAGTATAATTGAATTATTTTGTTAATAACTTTATTTTAATTTCTTATTTCACAACATGAATTAGTCATAATTTATTTTATTGGACCTTCTATTGCGATAATATAAACTCTTTTTAATTAAAATTATTTTCTTCTTTTTATGTTTTTTAACTATACTTTATTTTCTTGATTTTCGTCATAGAACGACAATAATTTATGAACGCAATATAATGCACAACGCCTACGCGAGTTCACTGCCTCTCACGGCGATATGGCACCATATTTATAATTATTAATTTTTAGTCTAACCGTCGTCTAGGCGGTCACAGTTACAGTCAGTATTTTGAACAGGGGATTTCATTTAAGATATAATAACTAAGGCAACAAACCGGAACTAATTCCAGAAAAACTTCATAATTTTTACCAAGTTTGACTTGCAAAGTTTGTAATGACTTGCAAAGTATACTTTTATTTGTTTGTTTGTTTTATTATAAAAAACATTTTTTTTTTCCGCAGAAAATGGCGAAATTACTTAGATTACGAAAATAAAATAGTCAAGGTAATATTTTACACCTTGCCACCTTTTTCAGATTCTAATTCATTCAATAAAATTAATCTATGTACCTTGTCAATATTAAAAGCGGCCCTCTAGGACCTATATGAACAAAACGTTTATTATACATCGATCGCATCGTGGTGATATAGAGTTCATAAGACTGGTGTATAATGAGTTTTCCTAGCGTCGTTGCATGAAACATGTCTGTAGCAGACAATCTATATAAGTAGATAGGTACTTGAAATACTGGAAATGAAATTTGACTGGATGAATAAATAAATAAATAACGCTACACACTCATAGCCCCACACTAGGATTCCCCGTGTCGTGGGTGCCATGGACAACACACAAGACAAGAACACACACACCCAGATCAAGAACGGAAATTTAAATCCATCATTCAAATTTCCGCCTCGCTGGGAATAGAACCCTCGGGACGGCGATCCGGCGTGTTAACCATTGCGCCATCCGAGTCGTCAAATAGATTTCGTGATATTTCACCCCTAAGGAATCAAATACTGGTGAAAGTTTGTTTGTAAATCAGATATAATAATATGTACATAGGTACACACTTGCGGGCCTAATAGCAATCAACAGCGTACCTTTTATATAAATACCTAAATAGATTTGTGGAACGTCACTAAACAAAATTATAATCATTTTCAGAAAACCTGGTATGTTACCGAGAAAGTTTGTTGTGCGGGTTACGTAATGCTTCACTACGACCGTTTTAATACGTAAGTTAAAATATTTCCTTTTGTTCTTTTTTTTTAGTTTTAGTTGAAGCCATGTTTTATTGTAAAACAAGCGTAATGTTTGTTGTAATAAATGTGGTGTTGGCTCCATACACCCTGTAGAAAAGTTTTTAAATCAACTGTGAAATGTAAGATGCATCGGTCGCTGTGTTGGAAAGTCAGTAATAAAGGGAAGATCTCTGCCTTTTCATTCAACAATGCGTTGTTGATTCTCTTGGTCTCAATGATATCAAAACAACAACAACTCATTGCAATTAGATGGCTGGTTTGCTCGTTTGTCTAAATAAAAAAAAATTATAATGTTTATAGTATCTAGTATTACCTACGCGTTGTAGTCGAATATTATGAAATCCACGACACGAAATTCGCAATTTTACTGAGCGAAGCCATAACACTCTAGACCAGTCGGAAATTATAACGTACATACCTCGTATGCCCCCCCTGAAATTTCTCTACGCACCCAAAAGGGCGTGCCCCATCGGTTTTGAAATCCTGCTGTAGACCTTTTTCCACTCATTGAACCGTTTGAATTTTTAAACCAAACATTAATTAATTACTTTCAGACCCATCTGTAAGCCGTACTGCTCAAATGGATGTCCATACGGGAAATGCATAGAACCGAATACTTGCGTATGTAACGAAGGATATAAATTAGAAAACAACAAATGTGTACCTATTTGTAATCCAGAATGTGGATACGGCATTTGTGTTTTTCCTGGTGTTTGCGTTTGTATGCCTGAACGTAAAATGATTAGAAACGGTACTTGTGCGCCCTACTGTTCAAATGGATGTGAACACGGTAAATGCATAAGCCCGAATACTTGCGAATGTGATAAAGGGTACAAAAAAGGAAAATTCGATAAGTGTGAACCTATTTGTTATCCGGAGTGTGGAAACGGCACTTGCGTTTCACCCGGTACTTGCAAGTGTTTCACCGGATATAATATCACTAAACAAGGTCGTTGTGCGCCCTACTGTTCAAAAGGATGTAAACACGGTAAATGCATAAGCCCGAATACTTGCGAATGTGATAAAGGGTACAAGAAAGGAAAATTCGACAAATGTGAACCTATTTGTTATCCGGAGTGTGGAAACGGCTCTTGCGTTTCACCCGGTACTTGCAAGTGTTTCACCGGATATAATATCGATAAACAAGGTCGTTGTGAGCCCTACTGTTCAAATGGATGTGAACACGGTAAATGCATAAGCCCGAATACTTGCGAATGTGATATAGGATACAAAAAAGGAAAATTCGACATATGTGAACCTATTTGTTATCCGGAGTGTGGATACGGCACTTGCGTTTCACCCGGTACTTGCAAGTGTTTCACGGGATATAATATTGCTAAACAAGGTCGTTGTGAGCCCTACTGTTCAAATGGATGTGAACACGGTAAATGCATAAGCCCGAATACTTGCGAATGTGAGAAAGGGTACAAAAAAGGAAAATTCGACAAATGTGAACCTATTTGTTATCCAGAGTGTGGAAACGGCACTTGCGTTTCACCCGGTACTTGCAAGTGTTTCATCGGATATAATATAACCGAACATGGTAGTTGTGAGCCCTACTGTTCAAAAGGATGTGAACACGGTAAATGCATAAGCCCGAATACTTGCGAATGTGATAAAGGGTACAAAAAAGGAAAATTCGACAAATGTGAACCTATTTGTTATCCGGAGTGTGGAAACGGCTCTTGCGTTTCACCCGGTACTTGCAAGTGTTTCACCGGATATAATATCGATAAACAAGGTCGTTGTGAGCCCTACTGTTCAAATGGATGTGAACACGGTAAATGCATAAGCCCGAATACTTGCGAATGTGATAAAGGGTACAAAAAAGGAAAATTGGACATATGTGAACCTATTTGTTATCCGGAGTGTGGAAACGGCACTTGCATTTCACCCGGTACTTGCAAGTGTTTTACCGGATATAACATTACTAAACAAGGTAACTGTGAGCCGTACTGTTCAAATAGATGTGAACACGGAAAATGCACAAGCCCGAATACTTGCGAATGTGAGAAAGGGTACAGAAAAGGCAAATTTGACAAATGTGAACCCATTTGTTATCCGGAGTGTGGAAACGGCACTTGCGTTTCACCCGGTACTTGCAAGTGTTTCACCGGATATAATATCACTAAACAAGGTCGTTGTGAGCCCTACTGTTCAAATGGATGTGAACACGGTAAATGCATAAGCCCGAATACTTGCGAATGTGATATAGGATACAAAAAAGGAAAATTCGATATATGTGAACCTATTTGTTATCCGGAGTGTGGAAACGGCACTTGCGTTTCACCCGGTACTTGCAAGTGTTTCACGGGATATAATATTGCTAAACAAGGTCGTTGTGAGCCGTACTGTACAAATGGATGTGGGCACGGTAAATGCATAAGCCCGAATACTTGCGAATGTGATATAGGATACAAAAAAGGAAAATTCGATAAGTGTGAACCTATTTGTTATCCAGAGTGTGGAAACGGCACTTGCGTTTCACCCGGTACTTGCAAGTGTTTCATCGGATATAATATAACCGAACATGGTAGTTGTGAGCCCTACTGTTCAAAAGGATGTGAACACGGTAAATGCATAAGCCCGAATACTTGCGAATGTGATAAAGGGT
This sequence comes from Ochlodes sylvanus, assembly GCA_905404295.2. Classification (NCBI taxonomy): domain Eukaryota; kingdom Metazoa; phylum Arthropoda; class Insecta; order Lepidoptera; family Hesperiidae; genus Ochlodes; species Ochlodes sylvanus. The sequence continues at coordinate 11,269,680 of FR990131.1, forward strand.
ACAAAAAAGGAAAATTCGACAAATGTGAACCTATTTGTTATCCGGAGTGTGGAAACGGCTCTTGCGTTTCACCCGGTACTTGCAAGTGTTTCACCGGATATAATATCGATAAACAAGGTCGTTGTGAGCCCTACTGTTCCAATGGATGTGAACACGGTAAATGCATAAGCCCGAATACTTGCGAATGTGATAAAGGGTACAAAAAAGGCAAATTTGACAAATGTGAACCCATTTGTTATCCGGAGTGTGGAAACGGCACTTGCGTTTCACCCGGTACTTGCAAGTGTTTCACCGGATATAATATCACTAAACATGGTCGTTGTGAGCCCTACTGTTCAAATGGATGTGAACACGGTAAATGCATAAGCCCGAATACTTGCGAATGTGATATAGGATACAAAAAAGGAAAATTCGACATATGTGAAACTATTTGTTATCCGGAGTGTGGAAACGGCACTTGCGTTTCACCCGGTACTTGCAAGTGTTTCACGGGATATAATATTGCTAAACAAGGTCGTTGTGAGCCGTACTGTACAAATGGATGTGGGCACGGTAAATGCATAAGCCCGAATACTTGCGAATGTGATATAGGATACAAAAAAGGAAAATTCGACATATGTGAACCTATTTGTTATCCGGAGTGTGGAAACGGCACTTGCGTTTCACCCGGTACTTGCAAGTGTTTCACGGGATATAATATTGCTAAACAAGGTCGTTGTGAGCCCTACTGTTCAAATGGATGTGGGCACGGTAAATGCATAAGCCCGAATACTTGCGAATGTGATGAAGGGTACAAAAAAGGAAAATTCGACATATGTGAACCTATTTGTTATCCGGAGTGTGGAAACGGCACTTGCGTTTCACCCGGTACTTGCAAGTGTTTCACGGGATATAATATTGCTAAACAAGGTCGTTGTGAGCCCTACTGTTCAAATGGATGTGGGCACGGTAAATGCATAAGCCCGAATACTTGCGAATGTGATATAGGATACAAAAAAGGAAAATTCGACATATGTGAACCTATTTGTTATCCGGAGTGTGGAAACGGCACTTGCGTTTCACCCGGTACTTGCAAGTGTTTCACGGGATATAATATTGCTAAACAAGGTCGTTGTGAGCCCTACTGTTCAAATGGATGTGGGCACGGTAAATGCATAAGCCCGAATACTTGCGAATGTGATAAAGGGTACAAAAGAGGAAAATTTGACAAATGTGAACCCATTTGTTATCCGGAGTGTGGAAACGGCACTTGCGTTTCACCCGGTACTTGCAAGTGTTTCACCGGATATAATATCACTAAACATGGTCGTTGTGAGCCCTACTGTTCAAATGGATGTGAACACGGTAAATGCATAAGCCCGAATACTTGCGAATGTGATATAGGATACAAAAAAGGAAAATTCGACATATGTGAAACTATTTGTTATCCGGAGTGTGGAAACGGCACTTGCGTTTCACCCGGTACTTGCAAGTGTTTCACGGGATATAATATTGCTAAACAAGGTCGTTGTGAGCCGTACTGTACAAATGGATGTGGGCACGGTAAATGCATAAGCCCGAATACTTGCGAATGTGATATAGGATACAAAAAAGGAAAATTCGACATATGTGAACCTATTTGTTATCCGGAGTGTGGAAACGGCACTTGCGTTTCACCCGGTACTTGCAAGTGTTTCACGGGATATAATATTGCTAAACAAGGTCGTTGTGAGCCCTACTGTTCAAATGGATGTGGGCACGGTAAATGCATAAGCCCGAATACTTGCGAATGTGATGAAGGGTACAAAAAAGGAAAATTCGACATATGTGAACCTATTTGTTATCCGGAGTGTGGAAACGGCACTTGCGTTTCACCCGGTACTTGCAAGTGTTTCACGGGATATAATATTGCTAAACAAGGTCGTTGTGAGCCCTACTGTTCAAATGGATGTGGGCACGGTAAATGCATAAGCCCGAATACTTGCGAATGTGATATAGGATACAAAAAAGGAAAATTCGACATATGTGAACCTATTTGTTATCCGGAGTGTGGAAACGGCACTTGCGTTTCACCCGGTACTTGCAAGTGTTTCACGGGATATAATATTGCTAAACAAGGTCGTTGTGAGCCCTACTGTTCAAATGGATGTGGGCACGGTAAATGCATAAGCCCGAATACTTGCGAATGTGATAAAGGGTACAAAAGAGGAAAATTTGACAAATGTGAACCTATTTGTTATCCGGGGTGTGGAAACGGCACTTGCGTTTCACCCGGTACTTGCAAGTGTTTCACCGGATATAATATCACTAAACAAGGTCGTTGTGAGCCCTACTGTTTAAATGGATGTGAACACGGTAAATGCTTAAGCCCGAATACTTGCGAATGTGATATAGGATACAAAAAAGGAAAATTCGACATATGTGAACCTATTTGTTATCCGGAGTGTGGAAACGGCACTTGCGTTTCACCCGGTACTTGCAAGTGTTTCACGGGATATAATATCACTAAACATGGTCGTTGTGAGCCCTACTGTTCAAATGGATGTGAACACGGTAAATGCATAAGCCCGAATACTTGCGAATGTGAGAAAGGGTACAGAAAAAGCGAATTCGACAAATGTGAACCTATTTGTTATCCGGAGTGTGGAAACGGCACTTGTATTTCACCTAGTAATTGCAAGTGTTTTACCGGATATAATGTTACTAAACAAGGTACTTGTGAACCTTATTGCTCAACAGTCTCAAAGCATGCAAAGTGTATAGCCCCAGAAATTTGGGTATGTGAAAAAGGCTTTCAACGTCGATCAGAAAACTGCGAAATTGTTAGTCAACTTGATGTTATAACAGATACAAAGGTGTCTGAAGAAATTAATCATGCACATATTATAGGCAATGATGTTGAAGAATATGACACTAAATCTACTTTACAAAGTCAGTATTATGATGCCGAAAACAACATAACCAAAGTGGAAGAAAAGGAGCGTGATAAGTAAGTTACTACCTTTATAATTACTATTCACCAGTCCTTTGTTGTAAATTTTACTACCTTAACCAATATATGCCCACAGGTTCGATAACGACCCAAAAGTACTTCATGACTTTTAATGCACTCTGATCACGAGGCGTTCCTTAAATTTTAAATTAATTGCCGTATTTTGTTGGAGTGAGAAAGTGTTTTGTGTCGAAGCATAAATATCAAAATTATAATAAAATAATGATTCTAGCACAGTATAAAGACTGTGACACCAATTCGAGTGCAAGATATGACTAGTTTATTTTTGAGAAAAAATTGCGACTCTCGCACAAATGTGAGCATTTTCTCTATATTGTTCTAATTTCATTGAAAAAAGAAACAATTAAACTTTAAATTGACTATGTATTTTAGAGAAAGAATCATTATATTATTTGTATACAATATTTGTTTATACTCGTATTTGAAATCAATTGACATATTCATGTGGGTCAATAACTACCCTATGGGCACATACATAATTATGTATCTATAAAATACTAGTACGAGTAAGGAGTAGTAGGAGTAAGGTTAACCCCTCCACGGCACGCTCGCGAGACTGCACTGCCTTGTTGGTTTTTTTTTGCGTCCAAGCAAAGTGCTTATGGACACGCACGGGAGGGAGGCGGTGAATGCTCATGCATACCAACGCAGCCGTCTGCGTTGGTTATGTTGGACTCACGAAGTGAAGCCTCATGCCTCATGCCTACCCATTAACCACCGCCTTGGAGTTGGGGATGGCTTTGGCACTGTGGCCTCTAAGCCTTCATCGAATGCCTCGCCTGGAGGGAGGCGCAATACCTGGATGGCGGCCGTACTGGCCTATTTGTACTGCCCGTCAGGAGAGGGGAGTTCGCCTACAACAATCTGGAAAGGGCTTTAAAAGGAATTACTTAATTGCAGGCGGCAAAACTCATTCCAGACATTTAAACTGACTGTCTATTTAATTAAAGGCAACTTTCCAGAATCTCTCTGGACTTGCACTACAATATTGTATAACGTATCCACGTATCATTAACAAATAAACTCTCTCTATGAACAATAAAAAACAAATAAATTTTAAAACTAAAAACGTAATCGTAATTCACTATTTAAGTATCTACACGTTTTAAATTATCCTATGCACCCCAATTGTAAAGGGTTCACACAAGACGTCGCTAACAGTAGGTACCTAATAATTTATTAATTAAGTTTATTTTGCTCTGTCCACAGATCTAATTACTGGATCATGGGCGGTGCACTCGCATTAGTTATACCGGTGGCCGTTGTTATAGTCGTCAAGAGAAAATGCTTGTGCTATTTTTGTGGTACGGAAAGATATAAAGTTAATGGTACGTATTGAAGAATTTTAGAAATTATATGAATAATATAAATGGAAGCAGTATTTTAAAACGCGGATGGGCCACTGGATTATTCATGTTCATTTTATGTCAGTTCATGTTATGTCAGTTTATAGGGTCTCGTCTAACAATGTTCGAGTGTGGGAACATAAGGACAGGTATCCCGAAGCGTTCCCGGGTTTATTGTTCATAAAAGGGAAACCTTTATACATAATTATACTAGTAAACCTGCCTTCGCTTCCGACTTTCTTAACAGTTTTCGTCATATTTCAACCAATTTATACAAAACTTTAATGTATTATTATAATTATTTAAATGTTCCTCACGAATCCCTCTGTCTATTGGCAAAAACCGCATGAATGCAGACAGCCGCGGCGGGGGACTTTTTTTATAATTATAAATACATATATCTAGAAATCGAACCGGAACCCCTCGCTTCGCAAGTCACTACCAACGAGGCTACGGTATGGTAGGTGTTAAAAACAGCAAGAAGTAACTGTGATTTTATTTGTTTTAGATGATAGCACCAAAGATAGCGGAATTAAGGATGGCATCGAGGTCGATCAATCAAAAGAATGTTATTCTTTGAGCACTTTATGAAGATAATTAGCATCCCAGTTGTACTGCGCGCGACGTGACGCGACCCGCCGAGCGCGACGGCTCTGTGTGACATACTCCATACTTGCTCATACGTTACAACTCTTCACGTCCCGCCAGCAGCGTCGCGTCGCCGTCACGCCCCGTCGGCTGTTTGACCGTACCCTTATTGTGTCATTTGTCTAGTTATTGACCAAATAATTAAAGTTAATATAGCTTGGCGGTACGGAACCCTAAATGTCCGTCGCGCATTTGACCGGTTTTTTTTTATTAAATTTGGCAACAGTACTGTACATCACGTACCTATTTTTCGTTTCAGTCCCTCATGTTTAGATAAACATTGTTATTAATAGCTTTGGTACCTATTCGGTAATATTACTTAAAGCTCTATTTTCATTATTATTCATTACCGTCATATCTATTTAGAAAGGAAATTAAACTATGATTCGCTGTTATGAGTCAAATATAAATAACATTAGATTATCATTGAGTAGGGTGTTCATGGAGTCATTCACAATAGTGGGATAAAGTTACGTTTTTATGAAAAGATAAATTATAACTATAGATGCGTTACTTTAATACAAAGCGAGTTTAACTTATTGATCCGATCCGATGACGTTACTGTAACTAAGTATCCTATAGATGCGAAAGATAATTACGAAACGTATGAGACAGAAAAATAAAAATTACATTAACACTACAGTACACGCGCCCCTTTTTTTTACTTGAGTACACGCGTGGCCTACCATGGTAATCCATTTTAAAATGCCAATAAATTATATATTTATAATTATTTGAATGAAATAAGAAATGGAATGGAAAACCTATTTATTTTACTGTGTATTACAACATTAAAATCAAGATAAATTATATAAAGTAATAAATAATTAACAATTTCGTAAATATCGAAGAAAAAATGATAAAAATGACACTTTTGGCCCTGATGGTCTTAACCTAATGTTTTGGGTTCGAATTCGTGTTGCCAGTGGAAAATCCTTGTGCCAAATAGTTCCATTCGGCGATTTATAGACAGGACCTCCCCTTCCGGATGCTAGTTGCCAGATTTGAGCGTTATCTGAATCTGATGTTTCGTCAGATTCATTCAACCTTTCTTCTTTATTTTCCTGGAGTTCTGACTCGCCGACTAGGGCCTTTATGTCTGTTTCTGGCTGAACTTCATCATCTTCAATCTCAATCATATCTTCATCATCAGTATCTAGCTCATGTAGCCACCTTTCCACTTGTGAATCGTTCATGGTGTAATCGGTTATAAATCTGTAAAAATATTTAAATTTGAAAAATATGTAGGTACGTTTTACAATAATGTTTTTATATACATACATAAATACATACATATTGAGATCTGGAGAATATTTTTATACTGTTATAAATCGATAATACACCAAAAGCTACATACCTGATTTTGGTACACCAATACACGCGCGGACTACTTTAGTAGGCCCGCACTTTTGGCGCCAAATTGCTGGCATATGCGCCCGCGAGGGGACCCTGCGGGGTACTGAGATTGTGACAAATTCACCAGACAAGGCTTACCTGGAATCGCTAATTTCTAGCGCGCTAAACTAAAAAAATATCGCAAAAAAAAATTACCGTGGTTTACTATAGTAGGCCACGCGTGTACTCTAGTGTTAATTATAGTAACGGCACAAAATTAAGGCCCCTTTGACACATTAAAATAGTGACGTGAAAAATGTTAACTTAGTATCGAAAAAATATGGTCAAGTGCGAGTCGCATCGATACATTTTTGGAATAAAAATTTTAAGCACCCTTTTTAATTACATATTTGGAATGAGAATCGAATACTGAGTACCCCCTATTAATATCACAAGAGTCTTACGAATCACCTTATATTTAAGGTCTCCTCGGCTTTGAGCTCAGTAGTGGGCCTTGTTGGGTTGAGATGATTTATAGTATATTCATTTATGTAATTGACTTACTTACTTTATTAAAGGTGGCACTGTACTTTGTTAGTAAAAACGTGAAGGAATTTGTTCGCGGTACCATATACTTTGTTTATATGGTCCCGCATTAGTCCATAATATTTCAATATAAATATTGTTTCAATATCCATGTAATTAATTAACTTTAGGTCCTAAGTTATACATTCGATAAATTTTATGACTTTTTGCACATCACTATTGACAATGAAGAACAGCAATTTGCTCCTTCAAATTTATGTAATAATTTATACGAAACTTGATGATCGGACAGACGTCAAGTAAACTTCATATGGGCCTTCATTTTCTGCTGCTACTATAGGAGAATTCGCACTGCCTCACATCCATGTTCACGTTTATAATTTCATTGTTTTTATACATTTATGTTTTTTTAATGTCAACTCAATAGTAAGAAGGGACCGCGTCGAAGCAGCTTAGAGGCATCATCCAACTCTTTAGTAGTTAGCTACCTGTAGCGAGCCAATGAGTACTGCAATACATAAATAAACCGCAAGTGGCGTTCACCTAAAATTTTAAGAAAACTTATTAAAACTGGAAATAACTTGGGAGAGCGCTTACACGTAAGTCGTATTTAAAAAATAATCGAAGTTTTTTCCCGATTGTACTTATTGTTTTATTTTCTTTTACCTCTTACCGTATGAGCACACTCCTTATTTGTGGCCTGCTAATAATAAACTTTAATTTCTAAATCTGTGTCACCTGCAGTACCTAAAACAAAGCAACCTTTCAACGATTTCATACCTTATAACCTTAATATGATAATAATTCATAATTTGTTTCATTTTTGTTATGAGGTTATAAGGTAGAAAACAAGCGTGCAGCACCACCTTTCCGCTGCCACCCATGACAACAATGACCGACCCAGGACAAGACTCAAATTGTGACTAGGATGGTTAGTCCTGTTAGCAAACGGTGTAAGGACATTAGTTTGTAAATAAGTACATAGAAGGACTGGGATAGGGACTGTTAGTGACAGTTAGTCCTATTAGTTAGTCATTAAAATTTACTCTTATACTATCCTTTTACGCATATTTCCAGACAAAATAATTTGATGTTTCACATCTGCCAGGCTCCCGCGTCCTTCACATATCCATGTAGCGTAGTCATCCTACATCATGAGTAATTTCAGATAACGTACAAAATGTATACCCTTCCACTACATGAGAAAAGGTCGTGTGAATTGCAGTTATTTCAATAAAACATGTTTTAATTGCTTTTTCTTTGACAAAAATGTCTAGAATGCTGAGGAATTTAAGTGTTTTCATGTGTGTTATGTTATGTCTTGTTTGTGTTCAAGTTGTTGGCCAAATTTGTACAAGAACTGTAACGTAAGTATTTGACCATGTTTATAGTTGTACCTACTCTATCTCTTACATTTGTGTACTTTCAAATTAATTTGTGGCGCTGGGCGGAAAGTTTGTGGTCTATAATTTTTTTATTAAAAGCTAGATGATGGCTGTCGCTCGACAAATTTCTAAAGAATAGAATTTAGCTCAACTACCTAATGGCCCACTACTGACCACGGGTCTCTCCCTATAGCCGCGGGGGCCTACAGCATACTTCCCAACGCTACTCCATTGCGGATTGCTGGAGGGGTAGTGACCAACTGAAGTGTTAGAAATTTTTATTCCATCCAACTGCCTCCGACATTTCTAACGACAGCTATCTCACCATAACAACCGGACCGACGATGGCTTAACGTGTATGCCGAAGAACGGTAACGCTCAAGAAATATTGCCACTAGCGTTTATCTTTGCTAAGTACTATCGACTGTGCCTGCTGTTCCTTAACTCGTTGGATCACTTAGTATCGACGCAGGTCGCCGGGCTACGAGCGCTTCCGAACGAATACAACTTGTACCAATGCTGTATTTTCACATGCACACACGTAAATAGATTTTTAAACAGCGTTTTTAATGTGTTACAAAGGTTGTTACCAGAGTTGGTGTCGGAGTATTACTCTGTTAGGTTAACGAAAAGCTGTTGGTTGGGACTGAGGCGTTGCACATACTGGGGTACTAGAACACGATGGAAGGCTCGTGATACCACGGTAATTATTTATACTAACAATATAATGTAAATGTAGCGAAATTTGTAAATGGGATGGTTTCAACCCATGGCCCACTGCTTAGCACGGATCCCCATAACCGAAAAAGCCTAGGGCATACTGCGGGCGACTAGGGCCGATTGGTTAGTGGCCAACCCAAGTGTCAGAAATTTATTTGCCGCCAGAAGGCCTCCGACATGGCTTAACGACTGCTACCTAATGATAACAACCGGAAACGACGACTTTCAGTGCCCTTCGAAGCACATTGGATATATAGTGAAAATTTCAATATAGGTATTTTTATGCCTTTGGTTAGCGACGTAGAGGCCAAAACCTATTTATCATATTTATATATACATATCATATATTGTTTGTCTATTTATAATTATATTCAGACATCACTCGAAAATTACTGAAGATTTAGACTTAAATTACCTACTGATGGGTTGCCAAACAAGAAAAATGAGAGAAGAAAGAAAGAAAACAATGGCTCAAATATTTTGGCGTTTGTCCGTTGACCTTATTATAAGGTCCGACCGAATATACGGTTTCGGTTGCAAGTAGTCTAGTTTGGCCTTAGTTTCGGTTTCGGCTGAAAACCTGTTTCAGTCGGACACTAGTAAATAATAATAAGAACACTTACGCGAAGCTATAATATCGAGCAAAGTGTCGGTACACTTTTCTCGAATTCGCTTTCTTTTTTTGCTTCGACTTCTGTCGGTTATATTATAAGCAAGGTATAGCACTGATAGGCAACTTGTTTTAACGTTGAACTGCCATACGGGCTATGCTCGAATCCTGCATGAATTCCTAATATTTTTTTTTAATATGTGCGTATGTACATTGTTTATCACTTGCTTTGGTGAGGGAAACATGAGAGGAGCCCCGAGCCCAGCAGTGGGACATATAAATCTAGCAATGATAATAATATAAAGATAATAATAATTTTCAGAGAACCAAAATTGTGGAGTACTGTTGTTCAGGGTACTTGCAGAAAGGTTCTTTCGGTTCGACGTAAGTTTAAATTATACTTAATGAAGTATTATAATTATTTACTTTAACTTCGCAGCTGATGACACTTTTAAGTATAACTCAATTGAACATACTCGTAACTTGACAGCCCTGACTAAACTGGTACTAATGGTTTTATACTTTTACTCGTGTGTATGATCCGTGGTATTGACCATTAATATAATGATGAGCTTTTGCAAAATATAAAATAAAGATCAAGTCAAGTATATTATATAAGAATTATACGTATTTTTCTTTATTTTTAATTAGGTATTTTTCTGATTCATTTCTAACATGTATGCAGTCTATGGCATTTATTTGATGTTATTATTAATTATTTTCAGGCCAATCTGTGAACCATATTGTACAAATGAATGTGATCATGGAAAATGTATAAAGCCAGATACTTGTGAATGTGATGAAGGATATAGAAAAGGACAGTTCGACAAATGTGAACCCATTTGTAATCCGGAGTGTGGAAACGGCACTTGCGTTTCACCAGGTATTTGCCAGTGTTTCACCGGATATAATATCACTAAACAAGGTCGTTGTGAGCCCTACTGTTCAAATGGATGTGAACATGGAAAATGCATTAGCCCAGACAGTTGCGTATGTAAGGAAGGGTATAAAAAAGGAAAAGCTGACAAATGTCAACCCATTTGTGATCCCGAGTGTGGTAACGGAACTTGTGTTTCACCTGGTATTTGCCAGTGTTTCACCGGATATAATATTACCGAACATGGTAGTTGTGAGCCCTACTGTTCTAATGGATGTGAACATGGAAAATGCATTAGCCCAGATACTTGCGTATGTGAGGAAGGGTATAAAAAAGGAAAACCTGACAAATGTGATCCCATTTGTGATCCGGAGTGTGGAAACGGCACTTGTGTTTCACCTGGTATTTGCCAGTGTTTCACCGGATATAATATCACTAAACAAGGTCGTTGTGAGCCCTACTGTTCAAATGGATGTGAACATGGAAAATGCATTAGCCCAGACAGTTGCGTATGTGAGAAAGGGTATAAAAAAGGAAAAGCTGACAAATGTCAACCCATTTGTGATCCCGAGTGTGGTAACGGAACTTGTGTTTCACCTGGTATTTGCCAGTGTTTCACCGGATATAATATTACCGAACATGGTAGTTGTGAGCCCTACTGTTCTAATGGATGTGAATATGGAAAATGCATTAGCCCAGACACTTGCGTATGTGAGGAAGGGTATAAAAAAGGAAAAACTGACAAATGTGAACCCATTTGTGATCCGGAATGTGGAAACGGCACTTGTGTTTCACCTGGTATTTGCCAGTGTTTCACCGGATATAATATTACCGAACATGGTAGTTGTGAGCCCTACTGTTCTAATGGATGTGAACATGGAAAATGCATTAGCCCAGATACTTGCGTATGTGAGGAAGGGTATAAAAAAGGAAAAACTGACACATGTGATCCCATTTGTGATCCGGAGTGTGGAAACGGCACTTGTGTTTCACCTGGTATTTGCCAGTGTTTCACTGGATATAATATTACCGAACATGGTAGTTGTGAGCCCTACTGTTCTAATGGATGTGAACATGGAAAATGCATTAGCCCAGATACTTGCGTATGTGAGGAAGGGTATAAAAAAGGAAAAGCTGACACATGTGATCCCATTTGTGATCCGGAGTGTGGAAACGGCACTTGTGTTTCACCTGGTATTTGCAAGTGTTTCACCGGATATAATGTAACTAAACATGGTAGTTGTGATCCCTACTGTTCAAATGGATGTGAACACGGAAAATGCGTTAGCCCAGACACTTGCGTATGTGAGGAAGGGTATAAAAAAGGACAAGCTGACAAATGTCAACCCATTTGTGATCCCGAGTGTGGTAACGGAACTTGTGTTTCACCTGGTATTTGCCAGTGTTTCACCGGATATAATATTACCGAACATGGTAGTTGTGAGCCCTACTGTTCTAATGGATGTGAACATGGAAATTGCATAGGTCCAGATACTTGTGAATGTAATGGAGGTTATATAAAAGGAGATTTCGACAAATGTAAACCTGTTTGCTCACCTGCTTGTGGCAATGGCTCTTGTGTTTCACCTGGCATCTGCGAGTGTTTTACTGGATATAACATTACTGTAAATGGTACCTGTGAGCCCTATTGTTCTAATGAATGTGAACATGGGAATTGCTCAGGTCCAGATATTTGTGACTGTAATGGAGGTTATATAAAAGGAGATTTCGACAAATGTGAACCTGTTTGTTCGCCTGCGTGTGGAAATGGCACTTGTGTTTCACCCGGCATCTGCGAGTGTTTCTCGGGATACATTTATACGTCAAATGGTACATGTGAGCCTTCTTGTTCAAATGTCGTTGAAAATGCAATGTGTATAGCACCAGAAACTTGGACATGTTTAGATGGATATCACCTACATGGAGACAAATGCCAATTTATTACTTCTACCGAATTATCGGTTTCCCGAGAAAACGACGTAACAATTATTTATGTTCGTGAGAATGACTCTGAATTAAAAAACGTGTCTGAAATGGTAACGGAATACAATATTGATGTCGATTCTTTGAATAGAGGAGTAGAAAAGGAGCATGAATAGTAAGTTGCATAATTAAAATATACACATAAGAAATTTCCAATTTTCATGCTTCTTGCTTTCTTTAAAAGACTTAAAAGACTTAAAAGAATTAAAATTCAGGAATTTCACATCATCATTGGATTCAGTAGAAATGCGTATAATTAGAGTTATTGATGATTTAGATATGTATAGTTTGTACTTGTAGTTTGGTAAATTAATATTTTTGTCTAATTTTCCTTATTTTTCTTTCTACAGCTCTTATTACTGGATCACCGGAGCTGTATTCCTGGTCATAGCTCTGATCGTTGTTTTTATTGTCTTAATAAAATGTTTAAACAATTGTTTCGGAATGGGTAGTTATATAGTAGAAGGTACGTATGGAATTGATTTTTTATATTACTATAGTATGGCATAACTTGTAGTATAACAACTAGTACTACATATATAAATGATTCAATTCTTAGCTTGGAGGAATAAGTATAGATTCTTTGTGATTACGAGAAGATAGCATTAGATGGAACGAAGTTCCTTATGGGGCATTGCGGAGGGGTAGGTACCCGGCAACAAGTAACACCGGCAACAAGGTCAGTAGGTAAGGTAGTCGGCAACAAGTGTCCCGTAACGTAAGTAACATTAGTAATCCAAGATGGCGGCTGCGCTATATTTTTAATAGTAGTGTATGCCATCTCCAGTATTATTTTGTACCTATAGCACAGTACAGCGCTGACTTACAATGTTAGTTCAGATGAGAGTACCTAGACGGGGTTGTTATTATAAATCATCGAAAACAAAATAAAGGTGTTAAGATAATTTTGTAAAGTAGATATTTTTTATTTTTATCGATAAAAAATCATAATAAAAATTTTATATCTTATATAAGAATAATTATTTTATTTATACCCACCTCGAATAGAACTTGAAGTTAATATTTTTTTATAATAAGGAACTTCGTTCCAATCTGGTGTCCCACGACACCACCCGTTTTTTTAGAGAACTTCTTTATTATGATGTACCTACCTACCAATATAATAAATTTATAATGTCTAATCTTTGTTCCAGAGAATGCTATTAAGGATGCTTGTGACCAGAATAAATCTGTGGAATCTCATGCCTTGAACACACTGAAGGGATAGGATGTAAATAGGTTGAATATTTTATCTACTAGTCTAGTTTACATGTATTTTGCTAAACATGTGGGACTTTTAACTATTTTATTAATCATTTACCTATATTGTTATTGCTTTTATTGTGTATTTACGATACACATTGTGAACATTATGAATAATAAATCTGACATTGGTCTGTACATAGAAATTAAGATAAAAAATTAAATGTGGCACTCGGAGACTGCCGCGGTAAAGCTATTGTGTAGCATTTTTTATCAACTTATGCAATTATAATTATTAGAAGTTATATAGTTATATCAGAACAGCGCCATCTAGTTTGTAGAAAACATACGTACCATACCTTAGTATTAAGGTACTAGATGGCGCTGATTGGGGGTGTTAGGTTTTTTTCGTTACGGAATTTCTGGATTCGGTCCCCACGCTCAAGGCCCGCGATAAAAGCTATGCAATAGCTTAAAAACTTTTACTGGGAGTCTTTATTTATGCAATCAAAAAATCAAAATGAACACGGAGATAATCAAACAATGGTAAAATGAGTGGATTACCATCCATAATAGTATTGGTAATATTATTTACTAATAATATTACTTTAAACACCAATTTCCCCTGTTCACGGTGCCACCTAGTAACAAATTACCACAGACCACACAACTAGGTTGGTTTTTGTTGGTTTTGTGGTCTGTGCAAATTACCTCAGTGAGTAATCGGCGGCGTATCATCTTTTGGACGTTGCTGGATTCGTCGCAAGGTTTAGTAGGTTACATGCTTTTTCATACAAACGCAACAGGCGCAAACTGGCAGCCGACTACTACTACTAACCGTCTTCCTGCGCTGTCGCACTCTTTGCAGGGGACAGGGAGGGGATCTGCGGGTCTCAAGGGTCACCTTTTTACCCGGGCATAAACTCGGGAGAACTACAGTCTCCCGGTGGGGGGGGGGAGGCCCCGCTGTTGAGCGGGTCCTTTCGGGTCCGTTTTGTACAGGCTGTTAGTCGCAGTCAGCGGCGGCCCCTCTGGTGGTCGGGGGGTCATCGTCGTCTGACTCTGAGAGCTCCCGTGGAAGCGGGTAACCATCGGGAGGTTGAGCATGGAGGGGCGCGACACCCCTGAGCGACTCATGGGGCCCATGGTCGGCGCGATCGAACATTGATCGCGCCAACCGAGCCACATGCTCCGCGACTGTCGGTACTTTAAGGTCGCGCGCCACCACGTCGTTCCTCACGACGCCCGGCGCCTTCACAAGAGCTCGCAGAGCCAGGTTCTGCTGCTGCTGGAGGCGCTTGCGCTGCCACCTACTTGCCAACGCGTACCAAGCCGGCGCCGCGTAGGCCAGTCGTGATCGGACGTATGTGTAGTACAACGTCCGTTTTGTACGAATTGGTAACCGGGATGCAAACATCGGTCGGAGAATAACGCGAGCGGCCCTCGCCTGCTGAACCATCTACCGGCAGCCGACGACGAAGGAGTCTTCCGCTCGCCTTTCTTTTGGCCATGGTGGTCCATGGTGGGCCGCACACAGTCTTCCCCTACTTTATTTCTTGCCGTCGGCGGCAGTTCCCTCCCGGGGTCCCTGTGGGAGGCCCGGTGAGGCGCCTACACGACGGCGGCTGGTACTCCGCGCGGAAGTCGCCTACTGACCTCCCTTTCCCATGAAAGGGGGGACAGTTGGGCGCGGGCTGAAGCCCCCTTCTCTTCTACAGTACGTCTAGGGTTATTAGGACTTGATTCGCGCTGTAAATATCAGAAGTCGCGGTACCGGCAGCCGCCGGTGGCTGTGGTCGGTAGCAAATTTGGGCGGAACCATAAGGAAACCACTTAAAGAATAACCGTCAGAAACCACTTAATATTGTCGTGGCGCGTCACTTCATTTGCTGGATATGAACAAGATAAGCATGTAGAAGTTTTATTATCACTTCGATCTATTACAACGTTGTTGAGAATGACCTAGTGCCGCAGAAATCATATATTTATCAGGGCGCCTCGCGTATTTGCTGAATATGTACAATAAAACCATTTAAGATAATTTAATATTCATTTATTATCTAACCCAAAGAGTAGTGTAACAATAAATCTACTCATAAGTACTTATATGAACAAACAGTGTCAATTATCAGAGTCTATGTCAGGTATTTCGAATACGAGCAACTCAGCGACGTTAATAGGTTTTCTGACGTCAATAGACGGTTCAATCGATCTTCTGATACGTTTCACGCAAGATGGCCTCCCTTTGACGCTGGTATCTTTATAGTATCCCATGTTACAAATGCAGAAGTTAGGGGCTGAACATACTCCATTAATGCACCCTCCGGCACAGTGTGGAAGACATCTGAAATATTTAAATCCGATGTCATTAAATTATCTACACTATGATATCATCATCAAGACCCATAATTGTCCCACTTTTGGGTTCAGTCTCCTCTTGTTGACTTTGTTGTTGACGTTGGTCTAGAGCGAAATGGTAGACTTTCACAGGGTTCACGATATTTTTTGTTTAATGGGGATCTCTCACATGTGCTGGTTTCCTCACGATGTTTTCTTTTCTAAATTATAAAATTGGGGATCCGATCGACTAGCTAGGTAACCACTGCATGCTATGATATGATAGGTACCTATGCTATGAGTGTAAGCCGCAAATTAGTGTAAATTTCTTATGCCTGCCACATAAACTGCGTTCTAGTTTAGATTTACTTAAATTATGTCCATGCATGCAGTCCAATTATTTTGTTTTACTTGATTCGTAAATCCGATAAATCCGTTGTTTTTAATTATCTGTTAAACTACTATAAGTAGTTTAAGTAATAAAAAAGAGCGATAACTCATTATATATATATTTTTATTTCTGTAGAACGTACCTCGTTCCAGTAGGGTCGTTGTTATCCATGTAGTATCCTGGCTTACAGCGGCATACGTTGACACCTACGCAAATACCGTTGATACAGGGCTCGGAGCATATCTCTTCTGTTAGACCAGACTGACCGTGAGAAGGATTTACTTGGACTTGGATCCCAGGATATAGAGGATTAGAAGGATTATTATGGTCTTGGTTTCCAGGGTACAAAGGATTAGATGGATTTGGTTGACCTGAACTACCAGGATATCCAGGATAAGATGGATTTGGTTGGACTTGGTTTCCAGGATTATTAGGATTTGGTTGCATTGAGCTCCCTGGGTAAACAGGGTAAGAAGGATTGGGTTGAGCATTATTCCCATTCGGATTTGGTTGAGGTTGATTCCCAGGATATCCATGATAAGAAGGATTTGGTTGGTCTTGGTTTCCAGGATATCCAGGATAAAAAGGATTCGGTTGAACCTGGTTCCCAGGATATCCAGGATAAGAAGGATTTGTTTGGTTCCGATTTCCAGGATACCCAGGACTACTTGGACCCGGTTGTACTTGGTTCCCAGGGTATCCAGGGTTAGATGGATTATGGTGGATCTGGTTACCAGGATAAAGTGGATAATTCGGGATCACTGAAATATGGGTTGCAGGAGTTGTGGATGTAGTTGTTGTAATAGGGGGGTCACAAATATTTGGTGCCACACATCGGCTGGTCGGTCCACATCCCCTAAAAAAATAGAGTGTCTTCATTACCGAATAATATTTCGAATTCCACACGATAAACAAACTTGTTTAATGAAATTTGAATGTACTTAATCTTCTGTGTAATTATATTTTAATAACATTATGATCTACTAAAATAATCTATGATCATCATCATCATAACCCATAACTGTCCCACTGCTGGGCACGGGTCTCCTCTCACAGTGTGAGGGGTATATGCCATGGTCCACCACGCTGGCCGAGTGCGGATTGGTGAACTTCACACACCTTTGAGAACATTATGGAGAACTCTCAGGTGTGCAGGTTTCCTCACGATGTTTTCCTTCACCGAAGCAAGAGATAATTAAATATTAATACGCACATAATTTCTGAAAATTAGTGGTGCGTGCGGGGTTTGAACCCGGACCCTTCGGTTCGGCAGTCCAATGTTCAACCACACGGCTATCACTGCTTCCTACTTCAAATAATCGAAATACTTCCTACTTCAAATAATTGAAATACGAATAAATTTACTATTGAACTTAATGAATTTACTATTAAACTTACGGATTACATTGAGGTACGCATGTTCCGGGTTGCTCGTTGATGTAGCCTGGATGACAACGGCAGGTGTTTGGGCCGACGCAATCGCCATTCCTACATTGATCGCACGCCGGCTTGCAAGACCCTTCTGGGCTCCTAACGAATCCTGGAAGGCAGCGGCAGTCGTTGGGCGCCACACACTCGCCGTTGGTACAACGGTCACAAACAGGCTTGCATGATCCTTCTGCAGTTGATTGGTAACCGGTTTTACAGTCACATTTGTTCGGTGCAGTGCAGTTTCCTAAGAAAAATTAAATACATTAGTAATAGAGTGGGATGATATGACTTACGGGGAAGCGCCGTAACCTCATCTGGGAATATTGCGGTTAATATAATTATATGAGGAAAAAGAACTGATTACCTCCTGTTCGCACACGCATTAATAAAGGATAACCTCATAAGATACTGTTCCTGTTCCTCTTAAGATTCTGTACCCTATATTCGATACGTGCAGACATTTGATCCAAATACCGTTTATTTTTTGAAGGCTCAACTCTAGCAGGTTAAAAATCGCTTTGACTTACCTAATCCCCCACAGTTCTCTTTACAAGATGGAATGCAAAACTGACTCTCTGAGTTTAAGGTATAACCCTGTTCACAGATGCATTCTCCACCAGAACACTTCCCGTTTTGACACCCGATAGGACAGGTCGGGACACAGACACCCGCTAAGTTCTTCACGTGGTCGGGGAAACAAGCACATGTGTCTGGTGCAGTGCAGAGAGCATTCACACACTCCTGAGTGCAGACTGGGTCGCAAATCCTGAAGTTGTAGATGTTTCTGATGTATCCCTTGCAACATGTTCTGATCCGACTGAGGTCAGGGCGAGACTGTAAAAATAAGTGCAATAAGATTGTGTCTCGCAAAAGAATTCGGACGAACCGTAGCAAGAAATTGGAAGCATGTGGTCTGTCCACTCGGCAGGTATTAATGTCAAAAAGGTAAAAACCATACCCCGTTACCAGCAGGTACGTGCGCAGGGTCGCGGGCTAATTGTGCTGTGCTGTAATCAGATTAAAAAAAAACGTCAACTTTTCGTATATTTATTCATATTGAGAATAATTTTAGAAGTTGTACTCGATTCTCGGTACTGTAATTTACTACTATAATTATATACATTTTTTTGTACAAATAGTATTTAAGGAAAATAAGGAAAAATACGTACGGAACTTCTATATAACAGACGCCCACTTCGTATTTCAGAGTGTCTGTCGTGTTATGGCCGATAAACCCATAATTATGTTGGCTGGTATTTTGCGACAAGTTGTAGCCGTGTTGGGACATGTTCTGTCGCATGTTGTAACCTTGACCGTAGAACCTGGAATAAAACAATTGCATGGAGTAATTTTAAATACAGATGGATATAACCCAAACGTCTCAATGCAGGGCATCTTTCATATTTAAGAAGCACAGATTATAAAACATCTGAGGGTATTAAAGTCACATCCTCTGAATGAGTAGATACGCTGCGTAAAGCGCGCATTATTTTATGCAAACGCAGAAAGCTGGTAGAATCTTCCAGCAGTGTCAAACTATTCCGATATAACTGCATTTACACAATCTAAGTTATTGCAGATTGGATAATGTTGTTGCTGCGTTCCTTATTTCGATTTTCGACGCTAAGAGTAAAAATGCGATAGCGATTCCATTGCATCCAATGGTGAGGATCTGCACTTGGCCCGTGTGGTAAACTCTGGCCTTAGCCAGTCTTTTTCTGAAGAGATCCGAGCCTGGCAAAGAGGCAGTTTGTGATGATTATGATGAATCCTTGGCAATTACAAAATTTAGGGTTATGATGATAATGATGCGTTAAAAATGAAATAAAGATTAGTCTTAATTATTCTTAGGATCAAAACATCCTTACTCACCGATCATAGTTGACAGATGGATTGTACTGCCACGCACCACCTCCACCCTTAACTGACTTCACGAATTGTCCATCATTGCGGTCTGCGAGCGCATACCCTATTAAGGCGCTTAGCCACAGCGCGAAATACATAGTTAAAATTCTGAAAAACAAAGTTAATTTTATTATTTTCAACCATAAAAATCACAATATTTTCAATAATATTACTTTGCATTTGCTTTCTTTACGTGATTTTGTTTTTACAATACTTTTATGATTTACCTACCCAATGGATATACCTGCAATATAAACTACTTAATGGATATCTTTCAAGTGATTAAGTATTGTGAATAGGACGCAATAACATGGTTCTAAAAGGTCACTGCTAAAAACGGTGCCAGGTGAATCCTACTTATAATCTTGATCAAAGATTCAAGTAGTGTACCTACATGTACCGCATGTACGTCCTAGAGATGATGAATCGAATGACATAATCGAAACTTACTCAAGTTCTATATTTACGCTGCTGTGACTGGGCAGTGGGCACCCACTAACACACTCCGAGTGACACTGACTTCATAATATTGTGTGTATAGTTTGTATTGCGAATAGGTACCTCTGTTTTGAATTAATAGGTTTATAAGTGGATCCGTACATTAAGTAATATAAGGAATCTAGTATCAATCAAATGTAGATGAAGGATCATTTAGTTATTAAGACACGCACTCTTCGACGTAGGCAGGTATGTGCGTGTCACGTGACTGTATCCGCATTGTGACCGCTTGAGGAAACATTCTTGAAACTTGAAAGTATGTGCTTTGGAGGATATTTAAAAATATACCTATTAGGGAAAACCTTATAAAATCCTTTCATTTTATTTCTTATTTAATTTTAGGCTTTCCTTTGGCGTGCAATTGGTGATCACTGATCAAGCATGATGACATCATCCGGCATTGTGTCTCATTCAGATTAATCCCACAGCACTCGTTGGTATTTTTTAAATTATTCCAGTAAAAAAAAGTAACCCCGTGGTTACTATTAACCAAAATGCTTCCAAGTATTTTACGCTAAAAACAATTACATAAAAGTAGGTAAACATACCTATTTCTCATCGTAAGAGATATTTAGATCGTGAAATTCCCAAAAGAATTATCTTTCAGACAATTAAGGGAAACGAAGAAGATTGCAGCAAGTTATTGATTAATAATTTATATAAATTAATTATTTATAGAATTTTCCTGTGACTTACAGACTCCTAATTCCGGCCAAGTTAATGTCATCATTCGTCGGAAACGATGAGATAATGCAATCTTATTTTGCATTAATAATTCCGATATTATTATTTGTATCAAGTACCTACATAAATAGTGCTAACAAAATTAGTGTTGGTTATTTCTGTCTGAATTTTTCCATTATCTACTATGCAATAGCTACTTGTTTTTTATATTAAAAACATCAGGTGAACTCACAGGAAGTTCGCTATCCCCTAGCTAGGGGTTCGGCAAATAATTTTCCTTATTGACAAGTCAATAATTAATTATTACGACGAGTAGGTAGCAATAGTTCGGTTGTTAGTCCGGTACAATGACATAACATTATCTACTTATTCGTACCCAATTATTGTTACTTCTCTCTGTGTTTTTTTGTTGAAAATTTTGTTTTGTTGTTTGATCCTGGGTGGTGAAGTGCAGTAACTTATAAGCTTAAGTTATTCCTGACTTGAAGACACATTATAATTGTTTATTGAACGCAAATTTTATTATTACCTATTAACAAAATAAAATGTGTTTGTATGCATTATCAGTAGGAAGGCGTCAGATAGTTATTCTATTAACATATAACTAGAGGGGTATAAAATTTATAAAGCCCACGCTTGACCTTTTCTTATCAATCCCGCTTCCATGAAACTTGTAATACGTGTAAACATAATTAATAGAATAAACAGAAAATATTACGATTGTTTCCGATGGAAATGAATGCCTGACAACATTATGTACGGTACGTACTTCTACGTCATACCAATTTCATGCGTTTTAGAAACCTCCCTCGTCCCTCACTGCGTGACCTCACCTGGTGTGACGTCACTTCATAACAGGTGTGGTGGTTGACTTCTTCCCTGGTCCTCCCACGAATAGACGAGTACAAAACGATGTTTTATTTGGGACTAGAACGGTTGAATCACACCAATAATTTTTTCGCAGTAGGTACCTAGCAAGCGTTTAATGAAGTGGAGTCTATAAAATATGGGAAGTCACTTACGGTTCTTGTACTCACGTGCTTTTAAATTGCCAGGAACAGTTACGAGCTGGATAGCTAATAACATAATAATATATGTATAATTATTATTTTTTATTTTATTTTTTTCAGGAAAGGTATAAAAAAAGCGAATAATCGAAGATCCGTTTTATTTTTTAACGCATTATTTTACTATCATATCATCCATCCCACTCAATACACTATTTTTCTTTGGTATAAATTAACAAATACATCGAATATCATAAACTACACAAATAATGTAACAGCGCCATCTATCAACATCTTTCAACTCTAAGTTACTGTACTTATCTAATATTTTGCGGTCATAATTCTGTTACAGCTTCTCCGTTCAAATTTAAAACTTCAATAGCATGTTCGGATGGTGGTCTCCAGCAAGGAATTTCAGCATACAACGGTTCCGATGTGGTATTGTCTATAACATCGAGTTTGGCTTCGCGTTTCATTGTTTCTATAGTATACTCGGTGACGGAGAGAGCTCGTTCACTATGTAGTTCTTCGGTACACGCCATAGATGGCGTAACTGAGCAACGCGTTGATAATGTCCCACAATCGTAATTTCTTTGCGGCAAGTGATCGTAATGGCATTCCAGTATACCTACAAAATTTTAAGTACATTTTTACTATATAATTATATTTAAAGCAGTGCATATTCGAAGCAAGCGGAAAAATGAATATTTAAGTACCTCGAAAATTTTCTAGCATTATCGGCGAAATTGTCTGTACAACGACAGGCCTCATGAATTGTTTCAAATTTCTGTCCAACGTTGATATTGGTTGATAGTGGCATTTTTCTGAAGTCGGTGGATCTAAAAAAATAAAAAAACCCAATGAAATCTAAATTCCAAAAAAACAAAGTGGCCCATGAGGGGATCGAACCCGCGACCTTCGCGTTATTAGCACGACGCTCTAACCAACTGAGCTAATGGGCCGATGATTGCGACGCCGATATTATACGTAACAACCAATGGACCAGGCAAACGAATTTTTTTTTACACGTCAAATAAATCTATAAAAAGTTGTCTTTATAGAAATAATTCATTCGATTTCACATGAGCAAAGGAGAGGCATAGAAAAACTTAAATAGCCACTTTGTTTGTCAACTTTTTTGAAAAATTTCCCGACTATAACAAAATATATTTTTATAAGAAACTTAACTAAGTACTTAAATGTTTTATTAATGATATTACCTGGCAATGGCGTGTGAAAAATACTTCTAACATAAGGCGGTGGAACATCATTGCTATCAATCATTACTTGCATCCGAATATCGTTAATTTTCCTCACATCTTCATATCTCGGTCTCTTACATCTTTCGACCATCACTATAATAACAGCTACAGTGATAACTGCCATCATCACTCCTCCTGCGATACTTATCACGGATATGAGGTCAACTGATGAATGATCACGGCCCTTGTCGTTCATCACGGCAGTAATATGCTCCGGTTCTGTCAAAATATGAAAAGTTTCATCCTCTAACGGTCCTGCTGTTGTTATAACGTTAGGTTTAGTGTTAGACGCTTTAGTTACATTCTTTTTAGTATCATTACCCTTCTGTGTAACAGCCAAAAGTTTAGTTTTTATTATATCCTTCAGTTTGGGAGTTACTGTTTCTGGAGTGAGTGAAAAATTTCTTGGTTCTTTGCCATGGTGATTTTTAATGACGTTTGTAGTAAAAAGCACAGATTTACTTCTTAGAGTTGTAATGGATAAAGGAGGAGTAGTGGCAGTTTCGTACGAAGCGCTTCGTCCTGAAGTAGTTTGACGGTTAGATGAGATGGTTTTAGTGGGTCTAGGAGTTGTTCCGTATGTTTTCAATCCTTGAGTAGTTCGATTGTTAGTTAGGGAAGAAGTAGTTGTTAAAATGTTAGAAGAATTCAGTTCCTTGTTAGCCGCAATTACGGTGCTCGGCATGCTATTAGTTATTTTACTCGCAGAAGAGAACTTTGTTGTGTTTAAAGAAGTCTCTTTGAATTTCGAGATAATAGTTTTTGTAATATTCTTATGCAGAAGAGGAGAAACAGTCGTAGTTGTGGTCATATTCTTCGATAGCAGCGTAGATAAAATTCTTATAGTATATGGCATTGCAGTTGACATCTGCTGAGTTGTTAATTTTTTCGTTACATCACTTTCTGTCTTATTGTTGGTGGTCTGGTGCGGTTGGGAAGAAAAATTGTTCTTTTGAGACATGTATGACGCAGTAGTTAGCGCAATCTTTTTAAACGTAACGTACGATACCGATGTTGGTATGATAGAAACAATTATAGTTCTTGGTGTTGTAAATTCTGATATTTCTTCGTTTTTAGTAGTATTTCTATATCTGTTATAGGATTGTTCAACATTGGCTTTAATTTTAGTTTCAATAAATGTAGATTCACCTCTCTGAGTAGGCCGTATCCAAATTTCTTTAGGTTTCGTTTTGGTTGTTGACACTTTCGCAGTTGTTTCCGGTTTCTTCGGCGATTCAGTTTTCGTTGCGGTTTCCTTAACCGTAAGTTTAATTAAAGAAGTAGTTGCCATGGTAGTAGTTGTAGATGGTATAATGGTGGATGTTATATTTGGAAAGACAATTGTTGATTTTTTTATATCGATGGTAGTGCTTATATTCACATCTTTATACCCTGCATCACTTGATATTTCTACTGGTGTTTCAGTTCTGTTGTAGTTGGAATTTATTGCAAAATTTATAGGTACTTTCATCATTTCATTTTTTTGTATAGCCCAATCTGTTGTTACAGAAACGTTGTTATATTTTTTAGTCGAAATTGTGGGCAAAGTAGTTATTATCATTTTATTTGTTCTTAAAGTGCTTGATGTGGTAGGTGGATTAGTTGTTGAAGGTATAGTTGTCGGTGGAATTGTGCTGGGTACAACCATTTCAGTGACTGTTGTCATTGCCGTTGGTTCGGTTGCCTTAGTTGTTGTCTGAATTAATATTTTAGTAGTAGGTTTTGCGGTTGTTAGTATTTCTTCCATCATGGTGGTCGTAGATGGAGTAGAAGGCATGCTGATCGAACAACTGTAAAATAGATAAAGGTTCAAAGTTAATAAACTTATTGTGTTCTGAAGATAAGTAAGTATAAAAGGAACTTCATACAAAACATTCGAGAAGAAGCAGTAACAAGTGAATTAAATCTCGCAGCAACGACGTAGATAAGTAATTTGGCTAATATAGTTAAAGATTGTTTTAAGAAAGCAATTTAGATTTATTATTTGGTATAGTAACTTGTCGTTTGAAGCTCATGAACATTTGTAGGCAATTTCAGTAAATTGTCATTGCTACTATGTCAATTACAAAGTTTTCAATTACAATGTTTTGAGTTAAAAAAAACCCTGTGGAGGAGGCGCAAACATTACTTTGCCTTAAACTGGTTACGACTACTTACATTTACTCGTAATTATTCGGTCACTCATCGAACTAACTTACGTTTAGGAATATTTTGTGTTGTATGCAAGTTTGGTTATGGAACCCATACCAAATTTGTTTTATTTTACAATTTAAAGCACACCCTAACCATGTGGTCTTCGAAGCATGAAATATTGTTAAGACAGAGGTTAAGTAGGTGAGCACTTAGAGAACATTTTAGTAAATTCACCCCCTAGAGGGGAAAAGGTTGTATTAAAGAATTGGAAATAATTTCGAAGGCACCCACCTCTCACCTTGCCATCCATCTTCGCAGTGGCACTCGCCAGTTATTGGGGAGCACGTCCCATGCTCACAGTTGGTACATTTGTGAACACAGTTCGGACCCCACTTGTTAGGGGGGCAGTCTGGAAGAATGGTCAGTTAGTGTCTCATATTATGTGACTAGTACAGTCAGCATTAAAAGCGGATGGTCAGCCAAAAAGCAGTATTGCTAGTCTAGAATTCTATGCCAGCAGACTAAGATTAGTTGAGGGGACAGAAGTCGGCTCTCCTGCTTTGTGGTAGGGCTTCCGTTAAGGATTCATTGATAATATTATTGGTATTATACATTATCTTTTCGTGAAGCCTGCTTGACTTGCTATTATCCTCTCGCCTGAGTTAGCCCCCCAACGACAGGTCGTGATGCTGGTGCCTTGAGAGCCAGTAGGTAGTTTATATATTTGATAACTATTATTTCCTGACACTGGGCAATAATACTAAAAATATCAACAAAATGATTTGTTTTAACATTTGGACTGAGTCAATTCATTCGGTCTGAGTTAGAACCTTACATGCACTTGATTATTCATTTAAAGCGCTAATTAAGGAAAACTTGCCAGGAAATTTCCATATTTATTTCGCATTTTTCCATCGCGTCCAAACGGGGTAAAATATCACAATAACACGAATAAGGTTTTATAACAGATGTGCTTAATGTTACCCTCAGAGCAACCGTGGCCCGTCTTCCCCAGGGGACAGATGGGCACGCAGGATACGTCTTTCATCTTGTATCCTGGGCAGCAAACCGCCACCTCCGCTGTGCGTTCCTCCGTCTGAAGATGTCGAAAAAAGAACAGAAAATAAGTATGTAGGTTAAGAAAGAAGTATGAAAGAGATGTCATTAATGTTTATAAAAGTGAGTGATAGATAAAAGTGAAGAGATAGACGTAATAGTGAGCTTACCTCCAATCGAGTGAGGTCTCGCATCTCGGTGTTCCATTTGGAGCATCGCGGGGGCATTGAAAAGCACCACTCGTATGTCCGGATGGACATCGGCGCCCGGTACTTGACACGTTTGGTTATATTGTATCTGAAACAGGTCATCGTCAGCATCATTAAAACCCATAACTGCCCCGCTGCTGGGCACGGGTATCCTCTCACTGTGGGTTACAGGCTGTAGTCCAACACGCTGGCCAGGTGCGAATTGGTGGACTTCACACTCCTTTGAGAACATTATGGAGATTAAGAGGAAATTCTACGGGTCATTTTTCCATACAAACGTTCTCGACTAATCCCTCGCTGGTTTTTGACTCTAGATCAATATTTTTTTCACACAAGAATAATATCATCATTATCTATGTCGGTATGTTTTGATTTTTTTGATATTTTTGGTTTCAAAAGTTTTAGGCTACTTCAAACAGCGCTTAAAACGGCCAAATAAATATGCCGCAAACAAACGCCTAGTACACAAATTGTATAATAATTAGCACAAAGACACAGAATATCTCCTTCCCATTCAATTTCCAAAATTTCGTTAAGATTGCTGTAGTTTTGGCGGGGGGATTAGTCGAGAACGGAACCTCGATTTTGATGATTTTTGCCTCGGGTTTTTACACGGAGCTGCAGTTGTCCCTATCGCACTGACAAAAAAATCCCAAATTTGAAAAAGGGTTCGCGTGGTATTTCCTCTTAAGGTGTGCAGGTTTCCTTACGATGTTTTCTTTCACCGAAGGAAGTGATAATTAAAGTTATTTATAAAGTTAGTTATGTTTAGTCTTTCTTATGGCTTATATCACTGAAACCATTTAGCTGGTTAGACTTACAGGGATATCAAGAATATTTTGAAAAATCTTTGAATGCAGTTTTGTTTTTAAATACGTATATAGGTACATAACTAAGAAGCAGGTGAGCCATGTCACTGTGAGTGGTTATTTTCACTACTGGCTATCAGTATTTGCCACGATTGAAAACTGATCACTACAGGGTCCATTTATTGAAAGATTAAATAAAGATACACACTAATAAACTCTTCGAAGGGCAGTCAGGAATGGTAACCATTGCTCCATCGTCGTCTTAAATGCCTGATTCCTATATTCGAAAAACGATTCGTTAAGCTGACGCATAGAACTTACTAAGAGGCGTACCTACTTATATAAGTAGGTAACTAAAATGTTCTTATAAGAAAGGATTCTAAGGACCGACTGTAATTCGAAAACGATCTGTTTAACGATTAGTTAGATTAGTTAATAGTACCGGAGATTAAAGTCTACTTACTTCTGTTTCACCATGCACACATTGGGTCCATTCAGGCTGGCCACCGTACAGGCTAGTACGACCAACACCAACGCAACGCACCATATTCGCGTCTCGACTCTCCTCTCTGTCGGCACCAGCATTTTCACCACTAGTTCTTCCGATCCATCGTGCTACATCCTCGGATTTTTTATTTTCATGTTATCTGAAAGTTTTTAATAAGTTATTAAGCTATGTATAGTATACTGCACTTGGATAGGATAATAGCAGCCATAATAACTTAGGGGAAATGAAATAAAGTGAAATTTCATTATATTAAAGATATCTATGTATATTAACTTCGTGGAGGTAGGGTAAGCAAATTAATATTCGATGTTGTATACATTTCTATCGGTGCCAAATATTGTGGTTGTTACTAGGTTCTGTACCATTACCCACCCACTCATTTTAATCCCGACGGTACTAATACACGGTGGTAAAGACTTCTATCCGCTTGGCTAGCTATCTGATGGTAGTCTTTAGTGTTATTGATGTTCACGGGTGACGTTGACCACTTACCACAGACAGCTCGTCGGCTATTTACATAAAAAAAAAACATTGTAACTTCAAAAAGTAGAAGGTTCTCAAGTCGACTACATTTTTTTTATATATGTTACCTTTTAACTTTTTACTGGGTGTACCGTTTTTCATGATTCTTTTAATTTAATATTTTGTACTCGTCGATGTAAATGAAAAATTTTTTAAGTCGGTTTTTTGGCATAATTATTATTCAAAAGATATAAAAAATCAATGATATTATACCTCTTTTTACTAATAATATCATTGTAAAAAATCCCATCATGCACGATACCGCAAGACTTAAAAATATCTTTAAACAATTCGAAGGTACAACCAAATATCACGAGACGTTGGTTAAATCTAGTAATGCTAGTTGGTGAATTGCGCAAGTAAAGCACTATCACACGGCCGCTGCTACACTTGACAATTAAATGTGATGTCCCGTTTAACATGCTCCCCATCCTGCCGAGTTAGTTGACCCCTCCTCGCGTGAGAGTGCGCTTGCTTGCTGCGTTTGGTCCAATATTTGGGCTTTGGACCAATATCATTTATGTACCAATATGATTTACTAAAACTCCAGCTCCAGCTTGGCTGGCATTGGCCAATATGTGTAGCGTTGCTTAAAATCGGTGAATATCGGTTCGAATTTTAATGTTATTTGTTAGTTTAAAGCATTTCTCATAATTTAAATTTTAAATCCTATGGCCAAATGTCGCATAGCAGACTTCACCTTTGAGAATATATTTATCTGTCACTGATTTTGATGTAGATTGTGGGTGAACGTGGTTAAACTTTAGAAATTAAAATATAGCAAGCTTGCTTGTTTGCTGGCCTTTACATATCTATCTCAACTGGCCGGCCACACTATTCTGATAAAATACAGAAAGACTTGAAGCAACATCATGCTACGCGACAAAGTTATGAGAGGGATTCGCTTGAAAACAACTTTTCAAATAGCTTCTTCAAAACATACTTCCCTGTTTAAAACTTTGCTTCGCTAATGTCCAATTAATAAGAGGAATTATTAGAAATTGAATATTATTGTTCTCTTGTACTGTCCAATTTGCAATTGCTGTTTGTAGAATTTTGTTTTTAACTTAAAATCCATCAATTAGAATGTAATATGTATGTACGACCACGTTTTTTAAAAAAAATCACATGATCTCTGAATAGAACTCTGAATAGAGCTCTTCATAGAACAGCGAAGGTAAGTTTCCTTGTAGATAATCATAGGTAAGTGTCGACGAGGCTTCACACGTTTTGTAGCTCGGTGATTGTCAGCGTTTTCAGGAAGAAAGCGTGCGACTGAGATAGGGGTGTGGATAATACTACGGCTTTAAATACTTACCTATGTATAATAATATGGCTAAAAGAGAAGGAAAATGTTGTTTGCCTCGTATATACTTCATATTGAAGGTGAAATTAAACAGCGAATATTTAAGCGTACCGTAGGCTACTTGGTAGTGGACCCTAGGGGTCCCGGTTTCCGGGTCCGGCAGATATTTATGAACTCCTTACATTTGTGGAGGTGGTTGTTGGAACACAATGGATTAGTTTGTGTTGATCGTTTTGAATTGCTAGTATCATGCTTTGTTTCAAGTTTAGAACGTTATATCCAATTGCGCAATAACAGCTAATTTTTAATTTATAAATCACATGATTAAATTAAAAATGTGTTTTATTGTTCAGAGGGTAAAGTTTACATTGACGTTAACAGGAGCCGTACAAGTTTCGCATGCGCTCGCGCATCAATTGTGGCGGCGGATGTGTTGGCGAGTTTTATCAATCGTCGACCTCTTTTGTATTGTCGATGGCATCGCGGTACGAATACGATCCACTAGATAAATCATAGGAATGTCCCGTTCGCTTCGGGATCATTGGTGGGTGTGATCCACCTAGCGGGCAATAACCTTTACACAATGCATACATACTAAGAAATGGTATAGTACACATCATCAAATTCTAATTTCAAATTCTATTCATTTATTTCTTCTTAGGAACTAAAGTTCACTTATCACAATCACATAATAATATTAACGCTACTTTAGAAGTTTAGACTATAAAATTAACTGAAAATTAATTACTGATTTAGAAATCAGTAGCTAAGTTTATGAAAATACCTAATGACATACCATAGACAAAAATATTACTTAGGGTAGTACGAGGGAATCTACGAGTAAGATAGGGTATCATCATTGTCATTCTTTATACAAAGTACACAGCACATACCTACAACGCTTTGTTTGACTACGTAAAATGTAGTCTAACAAAACTTCGTATCACGAAACGAAGGTTTTTGGGCAAGTAACTACCCTGTTACACGCCCCCGGGGTAATGTTTGCACTGAACTTGTGTTTCCTTTTGTTTTCGTTGCTGAAATAGAATTGGATCTGGGTCAGAGCTTGTGAGCGTTAGAGCCTGAG
The DNA here is from genome assembly GCA_905404295.2 of Ochlodes sylvanus. Classification (NCBI taxonomy): domain Eukaryota; kingdom Metazoa; phylum Arthropoda; class Insecta; order Lepidoptera; family Hesperiidae; genus Ochlodes; species Ochlodes sylvanus. Next base: position 11,300,470 of record FR990131.1, read on the forward strand.
CGAAATGCTGCAAGGTGTAAAAAATTTATCCAAGGACACTACCATTTGAAAGAAACACGCTTCAAGACAGCTATGATGAATGTGGAATACAGAATCAAAGGAGGACCTATTAATAACTCAGAGAAATGGTTTTAACATTCCCGAAAATTCCTCCACCAATCCGCACTGGAGCAACGTGGTGGACTATATTCTAGGGCTCGTCAGCTATGAGAAGAGAGAGGAGAGACCCATGCTCAGTAGTGTGCCATTGATCAGTCTAAGCTCTTATGCTATATCCATCATTTTAATACATGAGTGTTATCATCAGGATATCGGATAAGGTCCAAACTATTCGGGCAAATCTGACACAAGTAAAACATGAGAAACCGAGATAATTGCATTTTTACATATCGGACGGCCTCAAAACCAATCTCTTGCCAGCAGACCAGGGTCATAAGAGGCGTCAGAAGACGGCTCTTGCTTGCTGGTAGGGCTCAAGTGACGGATATCCAGGAACGACGGTGAATTAACAAAAAAATAATGAGCTATTCCATAGCTTGGTTTTGCTTGTTAGGCTACCTTATTGTGAAAAGGCAGAATTAATTAGCGTTTCTAATTAATAAACATAACGTCACTCAATTTCCAATCAAATTTAATAAAGTAGGGCCTTTGGTTAAATAATATTTTCGGCGCCTAAAAATATTAACCGCTGGCCTGTGAAGAAATTGTGTATTTTGTATGGTGGAATAAAAAATACGCTCATAAGTGTATTAATTTATTTATTTATTTATTAACAACAGATACACCATCGACTTATCACTAGGCACAGGTTATAAATTTAACAAAAAAATATGTTCAGTGTGATTTGCCATTACAGGTGTATACAACATTCAACAATCTTACTCCTACCGGCATTATATAATGTAACACATAACCTAAATAGGCCATCTTACGAAAAAAGGAAATATTAATAATGAAATATATTTTAACTACTGTACATAATAACATGATATGAAATTCATATTATACTATTATGTATGTATATATGTATGTATGTTTATCAATATAACGTTATAGAAAGTATAGGACTAAGATATATGTGGCATACAAGCCTTGATAAATTCTAATACATTTTGAGTATGAAAAATGTCAAATATTAATTAATGATTCCTATTTAAGTAACTTATTTTGAATTTTATATCTCTTAGTAGCTTAACACCACCGGTGTTGGCCAAGTATTAGAGGTATGCAGGTTTTTTCATAAAACCCGTCGACGAAGCAAGTGTTAAATCATTACTAATGTGCACTTAACTCTGAAAAATTAAAGGTACGACTGCGTGGATTCTTATTTCATATTTATGTACTCAGGAATGTTTATTGCCCATTCGGCAATAAAGTCTTGAATATTTCTGGCAAATTTTTCTATGATGTACTTTGAATACCGACAGCCAATTGTAGAATAATGCAGCGGATACTTGTCTCCTCATTGAGGAGTCAGGGAGTGATCTTTAACATGCTACTCCGGTGCTGGGAAGGACGGCCATGATGCCCGCAAACTTCCGATCCAATAAAAACCATGGAGCCGATGCGGCGATCTACTTTCTAGAACGTGAAACCAGTCATGAAATTTAGTTCTGATTTAGTTCAGTCACCGAGAAAACTCTACAATATACCCGAAGTAGCTGTCACGGTAAATTGTGACTGACACGAAGCAATCCCCAGGAATAAAGTAGTAACGAAACATTACGGCTTTTTAACACGTTAGCTGCGGCACCAATTTTTGCATACTTTCCGTTCCTGCGGCACGAGGTATAATCGGCCCGTACCGTGACCAGACGTTAGGGCGACACGCGGTCTATTAGACCCCACCTCCTTTTACAGACTAAAATCCATTTTCTGGCGCGAAATCAAAGATAAATGAGAATTTTGGTCCTTATTGATATAGACAGTGAATTGATGAACCCTAATCCACCGTCGCCCCGGGATCTGATGGCTAGTTTAGGAATTATTAGCAAAACAAAATATGGGATCTTATATACCTCGTAACGCACTGAAATAGGGCAAATTTTCGCTGCGATTAGTGATGGGAAAAATAATATCGACGTTTTTAAACTGTCTTAACTACGCAACGACTTGACCGATTTTGATCAATTATATCTCATTAGATCGTTTTAAGGGCAAAACCTGGCAAAACAACACAAAGCTATCAAAGGATACATTTTTTTTAAATAATCTAAATTGTGCTTGAAGGCGCCATAAAGAAAAAAAACCGGCCAAGTGCGAGTCGGACTCGCGCACGAAGCGTTCCATTCTATACCATTAAGAGGCACCTATTACAGACTTATTATTGGAAAATAATGGATTACGGTTTATGCATAAGGTTTATCTTTCTATTTGTATATGAAAATCTTAATGCGGTTCACAGAATAGAAAAAAAAGGCAACCAGAAGTAGAAAAGAAACTGTCCTATTTATTCTGCCTCGGGCTTTAAAAATACAATTATTAGAACTTGAATTAACATTAAAAAATCAGCATCAATATACTTTTTTATAAAAATCTCAATATATATGTTGTACTTATTTATGAGTGTTTTTCATTGAAACAGGGTAGACAATAAGATTTTTTGCACTGAGTGCACTGAGTCAAAATCTTTTTGGATTTTTTATCAGCTTCACGAGATGGATTGTGATGCACAACACTGGTCGCGGGAAGCTCGCGTTGAGTGCGGTACGAGGTCAGGGGGGATATGGGACGTTTTAGCCTCGTTCCGCACTGCATTAAAATTATATTAATTCAGTGCGGCACGAGGCCTAAGACATCCGGTACCAAGGTAGGTACACCACCGAGTCCGGAACCATTAGTGATCTCAAATATATATTTATCTCTTTCCTACACTGGACCAAACCAAAGCTATGCCATTCGCACGACAGAGAAATTCACTTTTTTGCTTGCCGCACCACAGGGAAGTTGCATCAGGGGTGATTTAGGCCTCGCTTCGCACTTAACGTGTTAAACTTAGAGATAATATTTTACGTACCTAATCTATGTTGCCAAATAAGTACATTTTTTTTTTCAGATAATGATTTAATGTCCCAAATATTAATTAATAATATTAATAAAAAATAATTTTACTGACGGACAAAGTGATACACTTTGTATAATCTTTACGAATAATTTCAGTAACAATCTCATCTGGTATGTGTGTTACGACTATAATGATAATGATTTATTCAATATACTGAACTCTAATTCAATCAATGTTGATTAATCGTTCTATCGACGATCGTTTTAGTTAAAGCTGTAATACTTATTACGTTCGTTTAGTAGAAAAAGTTGATTGAAACATATCACAGTTTAGAACATACGTTTTCTGATTTAACGATCGGAATGAGGCGATAAATCACAGGATTTATGATTTTCTTCCTTTCTGACGCAAGTAATTTACAAGGCAAATGATATTACGCGGATACATAATAGATATTACAAAATACTAACATTGATTAAAATTGTAACATTCTGAATTCATTAATCAATCAGTCCGTCACTCAGATTTCCTTATCATGGTACCACCCTTGGGACCTATCTCCTTTCTAACAAAAAAAATCATCAAAATCGGTTCTTAAACGACGAAAAAGTTGAAAGTTGAAGTCGGTTTAAAAGCAGTGATTGTTCCCTAACAGGACCCGGAAACGAAACCCGCCTGCACATTTTATTGTCATAATTCATGTGCGTATTTGAATATTATCACTTGCATCGGTGCAGGAAAACATCGTGATCTTCACACCTGAGAGTTTTCCTCAGTTTTCCCAGTGGCAAGTCTGCCAAGTTTGACTGTGGCGTGTACTGCCCCTCACATTGTGATAAGAGACTCGAGTGCAGCAGTTGGAAACTCGTGCGTTTCGATGATGATTATGATGATGACTTTGTTGATGGTTGGTTTTTCCGAGGTGTTAACTTTGACTTAACTTGATCATTGAAAACGGCCGTAACCCGAGAGGAACTCTCAGCAATCCTCGCCGTTCTAAATGAATCGTAAAACGATAAAGGCCTATATGTTTTGTCAGCGCATTTAACCTCAACTAGGTCTGATGGAGGGGCCAAATAACCGCCTTCCGTCCGTCCATTAACCATATGAACTGGCTGTAAAATATATTTTAAAACTATCGTGTTGCTACAAACAGTCTCATGACATGTTTATATGAAACGGATCTGACAAATTGATACAATAGGCGTAACTTGATTCTGTCCGGTGGTATCTATGCAAAGATGGGTGCAAATTCAAATTCAAATCATTTATGCAGGTATTTTATCAATAAACTTATGCTCGTATCTTTTCGAGTCTACCGTTACGCGAAGATGCATTGGTGAAACGGCATCTAAATTGGTTAATCCCTTCCTGAGAATAGCCGGAACAGATACACAGACAAATGGAAAAAAAGGTAAACAGCCAAAAATTAAAAGTCAATTGCTACGGGACGGGGGATTGCTGGTGAAATTTCTTGAGCACTTCCGTGCCTCGGAGGGCACGTAAAGCCATCGGTACCGATTTTTATCAATACATTGCCATGTCGAAGGCTTTCAGGTGGCATAAAAATTTCCAACACAGGTTGTCCACTAACCCCTACACCAATCCGCACTGGAGAAGCGTGGTGAAGTATGCTCTAGGCTTCCTTATTTATGAGGAGAGACCCAAGTTAAGTAGTGGGTCATTAATGGGGTTTAGTTCCCTTTCTCCTTATACAATTAACACAAAACACGTCCCTAACAATAAATGAAATTTATTTATTTTTAATCGAGTCTAAAGAGACTTAGTTTTCTTTTGATAGAACGAATTATTTTTAAAGAAAAATAATTTGTTGTCACTAACTTAAGCTTAACCTATTTAATTTCATCACTGTGAGAATAATTTTCAATTGTAACACCAAAAACAGCTGTTTAAATGAGTGGCAGGGGACGATAACTGAAGATTAATTGGCTTGATGAGCGCACCATGCGCTCGCGCCGGGCGCACATTACTGTTAATTATTTTAAATTTTATCACAGAGTACTTTTACTTCAGATGCCGAGGGTCCGATTATGTAGGATATTATGCAATTCAGGGTTGTCGCAAGATATTTACCTAAATAAGTTAGTAGGTACCTACTTCTTATTTAAAAAAATTATGGAATTAAGTCAGCAAACGAGCATGCAGCACTCCTAAAATAATTATAAATGAAAAAAATGTATGTTATTTTAAATCACGTTAAAACGTTAGGTAGTTAAATCGTAATATATTTTCATTTTTCCCCTCGCTGGGAATCGAACCCTCGGATCGACGCTGCGCGCTGGTCTGGCATGTTGACCATTACGCCTTGAGGGGCCGTCTATAATGAAGCATAATGAATTAAATTATCCACGGCTCTGGAGCGATCGGCTATATGATTCTCCTTTGAGCATGAGCTCATTGATAAGAAAAACAAAACAGGGTTTGCTATTTAGATCTCTGTCTAAGGGAAATGTAACCTGCCAAGTAGTATTCTCCATCATCCTGCCGTATGTTGTGGAGAAGTTGTTTAATAATAAATTACGTACTATCCTCGTATGTGTGTATATATATCTGTGCTAAATAAATATTAGAATTTTAATAAAACAATCAAATTAGGCAATTGAACATTTGTATAAAATGTTTCTAACAACTAAATTACCGTCTAACAACATCTCGATAAAAGTAAGCAGTATTTGAAATTATAAAGATATTTTTAATTATTTACTCGAATGTCAGTATCAAATTACCCTAAAAATTAAAAAAACCGGATCATAAAATATTTGGTATATCTTAGCGAGCTACGATTCCATAGACATATTCAAACCAATATAGAGGCGCCAGAAATGCAGAAGAACAAGAAGCTGTGTATCTCTTTTATCTCTCTCTGTGTATCTCTTTTATCTCTCTCTGTGTATCTCTTTTATCTCTCTCTTTTTTGTATCTCTTTTGGTGTTTTCAATAAAGCGGTGTATAAAATGAATATGAGGATAATATAAAACACTAAATAATTATAAACAGTAAAAGTAGTACAATAATACTTATTAACATACACAAGAATAGGAACAAAAAGACGGACTTAATGTAAAAAGCATTATCTGCCAGTCATAATACATTTTGTCTTACAATCTTCTCCAATCATAGTATTACCAAAATGTATTCCTATACCTAATTACGTTCCCATGCCCGGCTCTCAAGATAGGTCTCCTCTATCCATTAATTGGGCTATGGCAACGTCAGATTAAGTAACTAAAATTAATGGAACAATGAAAGGAAGCCGAATGCTTTGAGCAACGTCCGGTATGAATTTCAGACTAATTGTTTTATTAAAAGCAATTTTAACTTATACCTGGGGACCAAGTCTGCTAATTTATTAGTTTCAATTGAATCGTGTCAGAATAGTTTTACTTAATTGGTATACGAAATATTTCAAATTATTCAAATGCTACGTAATTGTATCATTTATAAATTAATTTGAAGCACAAGAGATTATAAATGCTGCAATTACGTCTTATCGGGATTATTTTGACAAAATGGCAAAATTTAATCATGTATTACTGCTAAGAACATTTTTTAACTACCTTTCCTCAAAACGCGCTCGCTTTCATAGTTTCCCTACAAAATAGTTTATTGTTAGTTTTATTTAAAATATTTATTTAAAACTGTAATATAAATTTAACCCAAAACTTACAAATAAATAGGAAAAATAATTTTGTCCATGACAAAATTTTACAAAGAACCCGAAAGAACCAGGCGAACAAAAGCTAAAAGGATCTTGTACGAAACATATGGAGTATGGACGCTTAGTTGTGTTATAATTTTTTGTGAATATCCTGTTTCCGGACCCCCGTCTGGTAGCAGCATAGAGAGAGAGAGAGAGACAGAGACACAGTTCAGAATTTATCTTTTGAAAATACTACTTATCATCATAACATTAAAACTAAATATTAAAATTGGCTTATAATTTTTTTCTTAATTGCATTGCATTAATTATCATATTATCACATTGCATTATTAATCATAATAAGTTAATAATATCAATTATTTAATAATTAAAATTTAAAAACTTACATGCGTGTTACGTTTATAAAGTCTTCAATTATAGTCTTCTCTGTTCTCAAAACAGTCAGTCCCAATCAAATCACATAATCGTCACAAAACACCACTTCAGTCACTAAATTGCACTGTTAGCACCAGGCGAGTAGAGGTTACAGGATCGCGTGTGGTCCCAAATGCGACCGGGACTCGACTGGGATGGCAGGTTGGCGGGTTCGGCTCCATAAACACGGGGTTCGGTTGAGAGATGCTCCTGAATAGAAGCTGCTTTAGCACTTCGAACACATTTCTGAGCTATTTAATAGACATTATTAGGTACTTTAATATAATAGATGTTAAACTGTTAACTAATTGACCGAAAACACTAATTGATTTATGCCTGATTTGATTGATTGATTGATTTAAGAATATATAATATATTATTATATTTATTGGAGGTATTTATTACCGCAATAAATCTCATAACAATGACATACATTTTTGTATGTTTGTTCCCACTAATTTAAGAAACGACCTTACCTATGTTAATGCATTTTAATTAATGCAATGCAAGCTTGAGGTAATTAGTATTTGTATTATTTCACTCGGTTTAACTTAAAGTTTAGTAAGCTCATTACAACACAGACGTACAAACACAGGCCAAACATACTCACAATTTTCTTCATTTCATTTCACTTTCTTCTTTTTGGGCGGCAACGCATCGTTGGCGTGAAGACCCACCATCAGGAGGAGACTGCTCGTTTGTCGGCTATTAAATTAAAAAAAAGAAAAAGAACTGACAAATCAACAACAATGTTATAATAGTTTTTTATATGGAATATATTGTGTTATTAATACTCTACGTAATAATTTTCCGCAAAAATTCATGTGGAGGCATTGATCAGTTATAATTTTAGTGTTACATTTAAAAGCCTCCCCAGCACGCTTAAATTTTTAAGCGCTGTTGACGACCTTTATCTATTTTGGTTTTATAAATGGATCTAAGGGTATTTTAGTTTGCACAGCTGGTTGCATATTTAAGTACTTATGCTATTTTAAAATCATTTATAGCGATCGTGCTCTTCTATGAGATTTTGCCTTTATTGGGAATTCTTGTAGAGAATGTAGATCACGTAGTAAGCGATGCACGTAGTAGCAGTATTGTGTATAAAGAATATTAGAACTGAGGTAGTATTGCAGTGTGTACTAATGGTTTTAAAACATAATTGTGGTTGTACTTATACTTCAAATTAGATTATATGTAAAGAAAGTTGAATGAATGAACTTTGATAGGGTATTAAAAATGTTTGCGTTGCAACAGATGTTTGAGTTATCAATGATATTGAGTTGGGTCTTATCAGAGACGAACTTTTGGCGGTTGGCCGGCTAACGACCTGTATGATTCAGGGTGACGTAAGAGGACATTGCCAGGGCTTTACCCCCGTTTACACAGACAATACTTAATGCAATCCACTTCAGTGCATTTGTTAATATTGACGCAAATGTAAAGATTATGTGCGCCTTATTTTGACATACGCATTGTAGTGAATTGCACTGAAGTATCGTTATAAAGATAAAGTTAAAAGGGATTAGTCTAAGACTAGTTTTTTCGTTAACCGTTGTTTTATCGGTTGTTTTATCGTTAACCGATAAAACAACGGTTAGTGAATATAAATTATTAAGTAAGTAGATATTAATGTAATCGATTTTCTATTTTAATTGTCACATATTAAAAATCCATGTTTTTTAATTTCACATGTATGGTATCGGTGCCTAAAATAAAAGAATAACAGTTCTCATCATTGACTTATTATTACCATATGTCAATGGTTCTCATACATAAGTAGTCAAAAATACGGTTATACGGTACAGAAGCAGATGTAATAGTAAGTCTGCCGCACAAAGCTCAAACATACAAAGGTAGCTTTTAGGTGTAAACCTTTCTGATGATAAAATATCTCTGAAGTTAAACGCGTCTTGTCGTTCATGTTATCTTTCCTTTTAAGAAAAAAGGGTTTTGTTATCTCCTTCTTCGTAACGGAAACGAGAGGCTACGTTGCGTATTACCTCGAATCTCACTTCGCTTTGGCCCCCAGGGGGACATTTTTAACCGTCTTTAGGGTTGTCAGATTAGATTTAAAGTTTAAGTAGGTACGCCAACGATACGCGATAAAACCCGACTTGTATTCAGGTAGGTAATACAGCGTTTGATTAGTATCCGGTACTTAACTCGCACATGTAATAAGACTATTATGTAAGTAATTGCAATTTGTCAAATGTATGTAATTGTGAAATTTTGGTACGGGGGCACGAGTTTAAAACATTCGGTTCAAAATATCTTGAATTTGAAGTTTAATGTTGCTATTGCATTCTACAATTACGATTTAAGAATAAAAATCAGTATGGATGAGCTGGCATTAAGTAAAGGTTAAAAATATTATTTTAAACACAAAACTTTTTTGTGAAAACCCTGTTAAATGCGATCTAAAGTCGGCTCTTTGCAGTATTTTCATTAATTTATTCTTTTTTAGCAAAGAGTTGTTGCATTTCATATTCAACGTTAAGGAAGAAGGGTCCACATAAAAAGGTTACCAAGTAAACCATGATAGCCTCAAGAAATGAATCATTTAATCTATTGTAAGTAACCAATCCAAGTTCGTAATGACTGTCGCCCGTCCTAAGCTTCGGATTATACCTCTCCGAGGAATACGCTTTGAATTAACTTGGCTAAAACCTATTAAGGGTTCAAGGTACGAGTTTCTCCATTTAAAACCTGGAATATAATCCACTGTACTGCTCCAAGGTGAATTGGCAATAATTATTAATAATAATCATAAAGCTAATAGTAATCATAAAGCTGTGTGGATGCCATGGAAATTTAAAGTCAACATTCAAAACGCCTCACTGAGAATTGAATCTAGCGCCCTTCGAACAACCATCTGACATAGTAACCATTGCACCATACGGGTCTGTAATTGGTAGAGTAAAATATCCCCTGAAAGATTTGCAGACGATTTGTAGGTAAATTCTTCGGGACTTAGGTAATTGTTATTATTTGAATTCGCAGAGCTTAATTACACACACAGACCACTGGTTAAGTGGTCTGTGATTACACAGGTACTCTCCGATAGTATTCATGCATAGTATTGGGATTGGCTACCTTCTTTCTAAGATAAACGAATTTTCTCACGCGCCATTTGCAATGTTGGAGAGCCAAATAATATTTAGCTTCCCCGGTCCGGTCGCAACGCGTCGGTGATTTGTATACAATGACATGATATTTAAATCATATCTATAACTACATCATAAATATCCTCATCTTGACTATTCTGAAAGCAAATGTGCGGTTTTATATTAATAATCACACCGCAACAAATTGAAGTACCAGGGCAGTAGTTCTAGAGGGAGATTACTGACAAGTGTTATTGTGTCTTAAACCATAAATATTATTATCAGCTTTATTTGTAAGCATACACGGTCGATATTAAATTACCCGAGGGTTCGTTCGTCCACGTTAAAGTCCAGGGGGGTGTATAGATTCAATAAATGAGGCGACGCTGTGGCGCGGTCACTGAATCCAATATGAGTGTTTGCTTTAAAAGTGCATCCACTTTATATGAAGCGTTATTACTTCATTCATAGTTAATATTGAAATGGTTATGTTATACTGTTTGTGAAGTAATATTTAATGTATACTCGTACTTTGGTAGATAGGGGCGTAGATATATTATGATATTGCGTTTAGATGAATTGGCTTTTATGAAACGTGTGGATTCATAGAATCCTATAATGTTTCTTTACTATTCAGTACAAAAAAATTCGACACGTTAGTGTAATATCACTTTACTTAGAATAGACCAGCTACTCCGTTCCACGAATTGGAACTATAACCATGTTACAAGAAAAGTTATTATGAACATGCTGTCGGTAAATAAAATAAAATTGCTTTTCTATTATTGCAATAACGTAATAAAACGTACCTACTAGGAAAACTAGTAAAATATTAAGAGGCAAACATCAAATATGATTGAGTGCTTGATAAAAATGAATAGCAATTGTTTTGCGAGCGCGATTTCGAAACATAAGGCGCAAGTATTGTGAAGCGAGAATAGATCATTGTCATCAGCAGGAACTCATAACTGTCCCACTGCTGGGCTCACCTCCATCACGCTGCCCAAGTGTGTGTGTACTTCACACACCTTTGAAAACATAATGGAGAACTCTCCGTTGTGCAGTCTTCCTCACAATGTTCAGCGAAGAAGGTGATGAATAATTTCTAATACGCATATCACAGGATGCGTTGTCGGACAAGAATGAACAGAGCAGAAAAGATCTTATAAGACAAATGTTATTACCTGTTAAATGTTACCTGTGCGGCGGCTGAGTGAAGCAAACAAGTAGATTTTATTCGTAGATAGCCAGGCAGTGCTAAACTGCTAAGGCAGAATCCTAGTGCGGGAGTTTGATTGTGTTAGCGTTGATTTGATTTATTTTCAAGAAAATTCTTGAAGATTAGAAGCCCCCTCCGTTCACTCTGTAAATATTGATATCACAATTTAGAAAACCTCCGAAGTCTAGATTTCCTGAGATTTTCTTGTGACGATGTGAGATTTTTTTGAAGAAAATATTATTGGACATTTTACGTACCTACACTATGAAACGCTTACAAATCCCTAAGTGATCCCCGAAAGAAAGGCGCTGTCGTAATTTCCTCATCTATTAGTCAGTAGGGTGCCACAAGCAAGGGCATAGACTGAGGCATGGATGGCTTGGACTTATAAACAGAGTACCGTACGTAGGTACCTACACTACAATTTTCATTTTAATGGAAAAAGTCATATTACCGTAAAAGAAAATAGTTTTGGCGACCTGGAAACACTGCACTGCAGAAATCCATTCCCTTTCAAGATGGTGCAGAAATCACTCCTGATGTAACCTACTTTCTGACACCTATAGTCCTTGCTCCTTTTCAATCTTAAAAGTAGGGCGGTACTTCTAAGTACCTAATGCATAAGGGCACATTCCAGAATTTAGTAAGCTATCTTTATTCACAGTGTTAGGTCTTCGGTAACTCGACTTTTAGTTGAAAATTTTCAATCACATAAACTCGAAGTCACTCTTAACAATTGACTTTCATTCATGCTTCTAACCTACTACCTCAGATACCTGTGCCTACTACTATCTTATATATAAAAATGAATCGCTGATTTTGTTGGTAAGCGCAAATCTCGAGAACCGCCTTATTCTTTTTTTATAATATTCCTTAAAGTACGGGGGCGGTTGTTACAAAAGATTTCTAATAATAATTAAAAGTCAATTTGAACTTTAATACCATACCATAAAGTTTAAGTGTTAGTGGAGGGGTTCCGGGAAGGTGTCCCGAATAGCAGAATAAGTATTAATAAAAAGAATCGACTGTTAGGCGGTACGAAGTTCGCCGGGTCAGCTAGTACTCGTATAAATGCGAAAGTACATTAACTCTGTTTGACTCCTTCCTTTTCACACCTTATCCACTGAACCGAATAATGATGAAATAAGATAGATAGATAGATACTCTCTTTATTTGAAGTATAAAGTACATTGAGTGTTTAGAAAAACAATTATTGTAGATAATAAATTAAATCCCTGAAAACGACAGGGGATAATGAGTGAAAAAAGGGTGGAAGTTTATAAAATGTAGTTCGAAGAAGGTATAATGGGGAATGAATAATGCTTCAAGTAGGTATGTGATATAAAACTCAGCTTAAGCTTTGCGTCTACTGGAGGTGTTGTTTTACAACGTAGGATCTTAGATTACACATTGCTTCTCTGAAATTGGAACAACATTGCAATCCTGCCTCCTACAGCAAGTACCTAAACCTTAACTATACTTCACTTACACAGTTACACTTAGCATAAATACTTATAGCGTTTTGTCTGTGTGTTATACCTTTGGAAATAATTAAGTTGAAAACAGCATAATATACACACAAATAAATGTTCTTATGTAATGTTTTATACATGGGCAACAAATATATTATTGGAAATTTTTGAGAATTCAGATTCAAAGCTTTAAATAAAATTAATAGTGAGAAATCAGCAAACCGTTCACTTCCATTATTGTGAGGCGCAAACATTCAATTTGATATTGTATGTATATACATACATGTTGGTCATTTACTTTCGTATTATTCACTTACTTTGGTATTTTCTGTACAACACCGAATCCTTCTTTATCATTAAGATATGAAATACACGTATTTTACTGTGTATGTTTACAAAATCAATCCCAATTCACTCAATTTTATCCATTATAGAAAAAGTAGCGATATTTATAGAACAAAAGCATCGAAGTAACGCGTAGGAGTTTACACAAAACATTTGTAAAGAAGAGGTTTGTACCTTATCGAGCAGATAATAAAGATGATATTCAATCTGTGGGTGGCAGTGGCGACACGCTGACGACACCGTCCTCGCAGTGTTTACGCACGTTATCGACACGGTCCCGCTTCCCTAGGGATGTGTGTTCCATGGCGGGCCAATACATTTATTCCGTGCTTTAATTATAATATTGTTATCATTATAGACGCTACATGAATTAGTGTCATTTGACTGCCTTGCTTGCGGCGCGCTTGTGACTTATCTACATTTATTATTGCAGCAGGCTTTAAATGTTCCATTGCATGATCCTTTAACAATGTCAGTGGTACAGGCCATAGTACCTACTATCTCTCACATGGGTACTAAATGGGTAAATCTGGGCCAAGAGCAGATTAGGAAACTTTACACAAATTTAAGAACATTATTGGAACTCTCAGTTGTGCATATTTTCGAAGCAAGTGATAATTAAAGCGAGATCTCCTTCAGTTAACAATACCAGTGGGTATGCTGGAGGAGAACGTTTCTAAAGGCTTTCTGCAAAACCGTAATGGTGTGATTGGGAGAGCTCTCATCTCGCTTTAAACCGGAGTTACAATACTGGCCATACTGGCGAAGAATGGAAGATAGTTCCGTTAAGTAGGGGCAGAACTCGGTCTCTCTCTCTCGGTCGGTCGGTCTCTCGGGGTCTCGGTTCTATCCGTCCGTGGGCAAGTAACGTTATTAAGAACACCCTCTGCTTCCTGGACTAACCATTATAGTCCCTATTTGAGACTAGTTTTGGGTCAGTCACAGCTGTAATAGGCGGAAGCGGAAGGCTGTTATCTTAAATCCGTAAAAAACGTTATTCCAGTCCTCCATACCGATATATGCCTCGATTACGATTACCTACTGCATCTTAAATAGTTCTACACCGGGCTTAATTATTCCGCTGATTTCATGGCCGGCTGCAAGCCGGAAAGTCACCAACGAATTAGATTTGTTCTCGCGACATTTGAGTTGTTTATCTATCGCAAACTCTACCTTGTTTCTGTCGAATACAGGTCGATCGTTGTTTATGGTTTAGAAATTATGTTTATAAACAAAATATATAATTTGTAATACTTATCTACTCTAATTGATAATTATAAACTTTAATACAAAGTTTAGTGTAAATTGTTATCTTTTAATCGTAATATTTCAAAGAGTTATATCCTCAATACGTATGAACAATGAACATGGATGACTAGTCCAATAATCTTTTAATCTGTTTTATGAGTGCATGTGTGTGGACATGCGTGCGTATACGCGTGCATAATTATATTTCTGTATGAATGTGTGTCATTACAGTCATCATTACACAAGAGTCAGTTTTACTATCGACATTTGACCGTTGAGATTTTCGCGGGAGAATTTTCATCTTCCTTGATGCACCCATGCAATGCAGTTGATCTTTAACTTCTTGTAGTAACACTAAAAACTTGAAGATATTCTAAGATTATACAAATATTTTTATTATACTATTCTACGACTCTACAAATGTTTTACTTAATACCTTGTTACGTCCGACATCGACCACTTTACATAAATCATAAATGTAACTGTTTTGTTACTTGTCATGGTGATAAAGCCATAATTTGCCCCTCAAGTCACTGTTGGAAGGAATGCAGGACAAATTGGTTCAATCCCGCCGGCGAACACGCGCCTAATTCAACTATAATAAAGTAATATACCCGCATCGTGTCTTAAATATCAATTCGAACTTGGTCTATTATATTAGTCTATAAGACCCTTTCGTTCTTTTGAAACTATTAACTTACAAACCCGCCCTCGCGTTTTTCGGTAATCATGCTCAGTAAATGCACTTCAGACTTCGAGTTATTTATCAAAGAAGGCATTTCTCATTTTATCAATGAAAGGTAAAATATTTGTACTTTCTGCATAGTGCTTGCTCAGATATACAATAAATAAAAAAATTAGATCGTCTTGTGTGTTATGCCAGTTATGTAAATTACCTATAGGTACAGGGTGAAAGTATAGTCAGTCATCTTAAATAAAAATCGTCTACACTTTTACACTTTTATTATTTTTATCACATTTGTTATACAATCGTGTTACTTATCACTATGTACAATACACAATGTATTTATCACATTGTTTTGATGTCTCTATAAGTTCTATAACATTGTTTTAAGTACTTTAACGTATTTCTATAAAAATGTACCATATTAAACATATTCAAGCCGTTTACTGCCTTTTGGCCAAATTAAAATAAATGAAAAATGATTATATTTGTGAATCAGTGAATGTAAGTAACAATGACATTCTGAATTTAGAAGAGGTACCCTGAATATATTTTAAATTCTATGATGATTTCAAAATTATAACACATAGGATTGGTGAGATCTTAATTATTACAATTAAACACAAATTAATATTTAAACATCAAAAGTATCACTAATTTGAAACTACTTAGTATTTTATTTTCCTACCAATTATGAAATAACTGAAGTACTTATATAAAAGTGTACATGGGAATCTGATTCATAAATGAAACATACTCGTATAAGCATCATAAAATAGGTACCTATGTTATATCATACATAATTATTTGTATTCAAATAATATTCAGATGTAAAAACGTACCTAAGGTAGATAAACATAGCTACTCTTACAGTTACACACATTACTAACAGTATAATATCATATTTTATATTACAATAATAAAACTACTATCATTGGGTACTTATCCGTTCAAAACCTTGTAGAAACAGTGTAAAATATAGAAATCCCTTCTGAATAATTGTTGAACTTTCGACAGGTTATCGCCAACGCATCCCGAGAACAGTGGTAACCGCAGAAGTAACCAGAAGAGCCAAGAAGCTGGTGACGTCATAGTTCTTTACAGCTGCATTGTAGAATCCACCGTATACCTGGAGACCTGCTGTTTCGATGCTGGAATAGGATACAAATGCCATGTTACTAAATCTTGTTTGTGATCGTTTGACAAAAATGAATAGAACATCTACAATCCTGTTTAAACCAATGTTCCAATCGATCAATCTTCAATAAAATATTACAATTTCAATCTGTGGATCGATTGGTTGATAGTGATGATACAATTAACAACATTTTTTGGCTTAGTTAGGTGTTAAATACACTTTAAAAAAAAAATCTGTCCAGGATTTTTTTTTGTCAACCCATTTTTAATATATTTTCTAATATACGAAATTTATTATAAAATAAGTTTGATTCAACCAGTTCAACATTCAACCAGAAAATAAGTTTATATCAACCCGGTGAAGGTCGATGTAGGCTCGGACCTTCTACCATATGCAATACACGCATGAACGCATGACGCTCATTGCTTGATTGAGTTAAGCAACTTCATTAGGGAGGCGGGTAATTGCAAGTGGCTGAATATCTTGACCCTATGAAGGTTTATTGTAAGATAGTAGTCGTTAAGCCAAGATAGGAACCGTTGGGCGCCTTAAGATCTTCCGACACGTGTGTTGAACACGCATCCCTCGACTCTATATGGGAACAGCGTAGTGTATGCTCTAAAGCTACACCGTCAGTCCAAAAAGACATTTTCTAAATTATCTTATCTGATTTCCGACTGCGCCTTCAGTAGCCACTGTAGTAAATAGCCGACAAACGAACAGCCTGCACCTCTACCTAAGATTTTTTAATGTCTGTGTCCTCTACCCTAAAGTCGTCTGGAAGAAATCGCTACTACAGCGATAACACCGCCTATAGTGTTCGTAATCATTTACACTGCTCGTATGTTTCTTAGTGTGTATAATAAAGTGTATTGTATTGTATTGTACCTGATGTACCTAAGCGTAGGTGGTCACCAGCGCTCATCAATAACACCAAAAGTTACCACCCATGCATTATCAGCCAAGAAATAATAGGGAAGAAAGAAAGCAGAGGTCATGCATAAAATAGTCGGAGAATTCACCTAAATTTGCAGTAATCTCCATCGTAACTCCAGCCCAAGTACTCTCCGGTCCTGAGGTTTTCACTCCGAAGCCACTCCTCCAAGGGTCGGAAGTATTCCCTGAGAGCGAGGCCGTTGAGTCTGGACTCTCCGATGGTTTCCTGCAGGATCTGCGTCCAGGGAGCTGAAGAGCCCCGCTCCATTATACGTCTGAAACAAACCGATATGTATGTGAATGTACTGATAAAATCTCACATGGGACATTATTATATAAAGAACAGTTATCTTTACACTCGTTGGAGCCGAAGCTTTTTTTATATTAAATAAGTTAATGCTTGACTACAATCCCCCCTCATGGTAAGTGGCGATGAACTCCAAGGTGTTGAACGCACTAACTTATAAAAGCCTATTCACTCTCCTCTTGAAGACTCCCATTTTATACACAGGTGGAAACACCGACGCAGACAAGCTATTCCAGTCCTTCACAGTACGCACCAAGAATGACGACGCAAACCTTTTCGTTCGTATTGGCGGGATATTCACTACGTATACCTGTTTTTGTGTGTGCCACACGCACAACGCACACGAACAAATATTATCGTACTCAAGCCTCCAACGGAGGTCTTTGTGTTCGTTCTATGCTGCGTAGGTAAGGTCCATGACGGGACAGCGGCGCGAACATAAAAAAGTTTTGTGTGAAAATTTGTTTAGATACAACCTACTTGTTTAAATATACCGCTGCTTTGCATGTACAACCGCACAAACCAAAAAACACAATTTTTACAGGGTTTTACTGACCATGAAATAAGGACTATTTTGGATTTGGCCGTGTTATAGATCAGTTTTTTCAAAATTTTGGTTTGTGTGGGTATTCATGCAAAGCAGCGAACCTCTGCATGGGATATTAGTACCTAACTGTTCAGTTTTATATGAGTAGACAAGAGAGAGAGAGATTGATATCCAGATAAATATATTATTATAATCATGTTAATTGAACGCCTTTCATGTTAAGTATAAGGATATAATTAATCAAGTTTGTGGTGTATTGGACGTTGGTGTTGACTAATTGTGCGTTATAAAGATTAATTTATTATTTGTCGTGTCCCCATTCCGGTATTAAGGCGCGCTACAAACATGGATTCTCATACGGACATTGTGTTTGACACAGGCAACTTTGATATTGCAGTCACTCCAAATTAATCATTATTTTTTGACTTTTCCGAAGTAAATATAATAGTAAAATTTGCAGTTGTAAAAAAATAAAGTAGAAGAAAGAATATCCAATATCTCAAGTCCGTTGCCTAGCAACTGACATGTCGGACATAAGATTATAGTGCTAGTTATTAAGTTACCTTTACATTAGTAAATTATCCAGAGTTCATGAATGGATATATGGGATACGTCTTGAAAACGCTCGTTATGGTATTTGTCATTATCTGCTTACAGAGTCTACAGTTGTTGCAATCGACAGTATCTACGTTTGCAAAGCGCCTAACAGTCCTACATTTTTCAACACATTGAAGAATGTGCGTACCGTACATGCGCATTACGCTGTTAAATGAACCATTATAATAGAACGGTTCAAGCCATAATTAGTTTACCGTGAAATATATAAACGCACTTGATTGTACAATCATAGGTAATGAATAAATAATAATATACCATTTTCAATACGCCTTAACATTGAGATAATATATGTATTTTTATGATACTTTAATTTAATAACTGTGTCCTTACCGTCATCTAATTTGACATAAAACTCAACTAACCTAAAACAACTCATAACTTAGTTGATTTAACTAAAGAGGGAAAATAAATGAACAAAAATAGCTAAAGGGGTATCGTGAGCCTAGTACTTATACGTAGTCGCAGTTTGTGATAGTCTTTTAAACCTAATAGGCCTCAAGAAACAATGCTCTTACACCCAAAAAGTGCTTAGCAAATTAAACTTAGCAAATTTATGTTGCTTATAGGACGGAACATACCGATGGCTCCTAAGTATACTGAGTCAACTGTAATTTTAAAAACTTTACGGGAGGGCTATCATAAGAGAGAAAGGTTGCATTGAAAATGTTAATATAATCGAGAAAAAATGACTATCCAAATTAAAATAACACAGATAAATAAATTCAAATGTATTTCAATTGTAAGTTATTTTTTCTTGATTATAATAATATTAACATTTGCAATGCAACCATTCTCTCTTATAATCGCCCCCCTGTAAAGCTTTTCAAAGTCGGTTGACTCAGTATACTTACTTAGGAGCCGTCGACTATTGGATAGTGAAGTATCTACTAGATTGTCGCAAGTTACAGCACGCTATTCATTTACGGTTCGAATCCCTTTTAAGACATTATGTAACTGGACTACCGTAAGACAATGAACATTGAACACCGTTACATAACATCGACATATCGATTTTACCTAACCTTTCTCGATTATGCCACTTCCCCGATCACGGCCGATATTAATTAACAACGCTGTAAATGATACACTATTTGCATAATTCTACGCAAAACTGGATTCAGTTGTCTGCTTTCACGTTACGCGTTATTTCCAGTTGTAACAGCATGGCGTTCGAAATTTCAAAATCTATAACATTTGTTAAGGATATAAGTGATCTGTTACCCTTCGAATTTGTAAAGGAAGGTAAAATGCGACCGAGGCAGCTAATAATATGAGAATGAAATTGATCACCGCAAACCAAGATAGATAATGCTTTTTGTACAAATCTGAACCTGAAACCTGAAATAATGATATATATAATGAACCTCTATTATATTTCTTATAAATGTCTTCCGTGTACATACAAAATTCGTGTTCCATGTGTTGTCAGAAATCTGCCCGAGCATACGTGCAAAGATTCCGGACTAGGTCAAATATGATTGTGTTTGATAATTTTGAAACCTCTTAGCCGTGATGTCACAGTGGGAAATTTATTGCGTGGGATTGAATGTGAGAAGTTATTGTTAAGTATACATTATTTTGCCAATCGTGTCTCTGTCGACCTATAACAGTGAAACATAAGTGGGTATTTGAGTATCGATTGCAGTGGACCAGATTACCATCTAGACTGGTTGCATAACACTGAATGGCTGGATTTAGACTTAGATTTAACGCTAGACTTAATACGAGCAGATTTAGCCATGCTTTTGTTTTATGTCAATAGCAAAGAGGAATGAATGTCTGAAACAAATCCCTACCGTGAGTAGAATTGGAAGAAGAAGCGGCAAGAAATTCCCCACGGCTTTTTGTGCCCTGGTTAGGATAAGGCAAATCATGCGTGGAATGTTTCTCACTCTAAACTTCTAAAGTACAGTACAGAAGCACACACGTATTTAAATCAACTTGACAACCACTTTTGACCCTAGATTCGATTGCTGCCAAATTAACTATAATACACGTATTTAATATCTATGCCTACATAATACATAATTACAATCTCAGAGGCGATTCTTTGAATTTTATTTGTGACATTAGGTATAATAACTTAATAGTTTGCAAAACTTTTTTTATGTTAAGTTTTTTAATCCTAACACGCTTTTATAATGCTAAGTGAATTATAAATGCGATGCAATAAATTTAGTCACTGAGCTATTAACCGTTGAGGAGTACCCTTGTCTGAAGCCGATTCTGAGCGTAGTATGCGGTCACACTTGTCATAAAATAGCGTTTTCATGGAAACTAAAGGAAAATGCAAAATTTCAAGTTCGTAGAGTAAGATAAAGTAGTTCTAATTCAGCTTGCAGGCTTTACCCGAACACAAAAACATTGCAAGCTCGTAAAAAGTACAGATATCAAAGTCTTGATCCTTTGAGATATCTTAATGTATGTATGTACATTACATAATACTATGTACACCTACACATTAAATTGCGGTAAAGGCATGAGTGTGTGTTTTATTCATTTACACATTGACTTATTATTACTAAATAAGTCAATGCATTTACATATAATTGTAGACATTAGATGTTCTACAAAAGTCTAGAATTTTCTCGAAACAGTACATTTGCATCGAATTACAACAAGCCCATTTGGTCTGCAGCGCGGTGTCGAAACCCGCTTCCTACACCAGCCCGTATACATGTAATTAGGGACGCCGAAGTCACGATGGACCATATTGATTAGCGTACTAGCGTTTTTTGACACTGTTTACACGAATCTTGAGAATGAGATCTAGCACTTTGGCTGTTGCACGAAGGTTGTTATGGTTAATTTTACGTCACGTACGTAATGTTTAATGCCGCTGCTATGTATACGATATTTGTAACCTTTAAATTCTATTGACTAAAAATCAGAATATAAGTGACGAACTACTGTCATTGTAAGTTATATGATAGACAAACTTAGACTCTATTGACTAAACTAAAAAATGTTGTGTATAACTGTATAATTTGAAAATATTTTTAATTTCACAGGAAAGGCCACTTATACATAATATGTAAAATAAGGCTGCGATGAAATCGATAATATAATTATATAAAACCAATGAATCTACTGGCAGGACATCATGATTTTCACACGTGGTCGAGGGGCCACTTGTGGTACTTTTATCGAAGCGTGGTCGCCATTCGAGGGCGTTTCTACCCTATCGGTTTGCTATCCTTCGAACTACGTAGCTTGCGTATTACCACATCAGTCGGTTAACTTTGAGAGCTACGTCGGTAACTTTCTTTCGTCTATAGACTTCATCATTACGAATCTTATCTCGTGGTGAAATCTATACATAATAATAAATCTGTAATTAATCGCGGTCTGTACATGGAATATATATGAGAAATTCTCTTACCGCGGGTCTTTATTAACGCAATAGAACCCAGAACAATGATTTTTAGAGTTGTTGTCTGTTTGTCTGTGGTTTTGTACGCACTAATCTCAGAAACGGCTTAACTGATTTGGGTGCAGCTAGTATATTGTACTAAGCTGCACTTAACGATAAGTGTTTGTTGTAAAGTGATGTCAGATTAAAGAATCACGCCTAAAAACTTCCGAATGTGCCACCACTACATGATCCAGAAGCGAAGCGAGGGCTGTTCTACTACTAACTAATATATGTAGCTCTCCCATTACCACGTTTATTAACGCTAGTGTACAGCGGCCAAGGAGGATGATGTAAGCAACAATACGACAGTGGCGGGCTATCGGCGGTCCACTCGACGGGCACCACGCTCCAGTTGCAACGGGGAAGTCTGGCCAACGCTATAAATATCAGATTACGATTTTGCGACCATAAGTTGCATGCCGACGATAACTTGAGACTAAATTATTCAAAGCGATTATGTAAGGAAACCTGCTTGATTTTCGATAGTAGAGCGATTAAAGGAGTCCCATATATCGTGAACGAAGTCGGCGTCTTTCAATGGACGTATTTAATAGTAGGTAAGCCCGCTCTCGCATCGCATCGGGAGACATGTCCCACATTCGGAAATTCTTAGGCGTGATTCTTTAAACTGACATAACTTTTGAAGTGAATACTTCTTTAATATCGTTGTGATTTTGAACTCATTGAAACGGAAATGACTCGACTGAAGCATCGGCGAAATGGCGGCTTACGTAAGCAAAGCAAAACATCAATATTTGGGATGCTTCTAAATTGCTGCTGCTGCATCTGCATGCTGATGCTGCTTCTAAATTGAGATGTACGATATCACCCCAACAAACATAGTTACATATGTACATACATAGTTATATACATACATTGCAAATTAAATAAAGGCTTTTAATAACCGCCGTAGGTTAGATCTACGTGTTATAATTTCACAAAACAATTTAAATTGTATCCAACGGACCTTGATAGTATGTCGGTACCACAGCGACCACCATAGCTAATTAGTTTAATGGCTTCGAGCGAGACCACTGTACAAGGCCACAAAATTGCCACGATCTTGTTAATTTATGACAATTTTACATTCACACTGTTGAGAACTAGGAAATCCTGAACCATGGGATCGGATACTGGTAGCAAACGTAGGTAGATATCGCGTTTGAAATCTGGAAATTAGGTAGTCTTATAATATTATAATTATAAGTAGGTATAGTTATAGTATGGTGTATTTGTTAATATAATCGACTGACTAAAAACTGCAGATGTGATATCTATACTCTATACAAATACCTAAATAAAATTGGAGTGTCTGTTGGTATTATTAAAATAACCGCTTTTTACTAAATGCATATGGATGTATGCATTACATGGTGCATATACCAAAATAACATATTTTACAATTTTCGTCTGTCGGTCTTGGTTCGTTAAATTAAAAGTTTGAAAAGTCCTGGCCTAGATGAAACATACGATTCTGTGCTTTATGATAAAATAAAATTATTAATTACAGTAGGTATATCCAGAAGAATCCGACAATGTCGCCACATTGCCACACCATGCGGATATAACCGCCGTTCTATTTCACAAACGTTGCTCGTTTAGGCATAAACATGACTATTAAACGTCTATCGCTATAATTCTGCCCTATAGCGAATAAGCGGAAAAATAAATCTGTTCTAACAAGAATTTGTAATGCTACTAATAATACAATTATTTTAGTGTAAAGTCCTGTAAACTAAACCGTGGTTCAGTAATCTCACAATTCAAAGCTAATTTTGCCATGATAGTTATTATATAAAAAAATTAAAATGAATTTTATTTGGCCAATTGGCTTACTTTTCATGTAGCTATATCTCTTTCTGTCTCATACGTGTGTCATGGTTTAGATTCACAATTGGACCCGGTAGGTGGCGCTGCTGTCGATATGCCACCATATTTGTTTAATTTTTTGTGTGTCTTCAGGTGGATCCAAGAATGGTTTAGATTCACAATTGGACCCGGTAGGTGGGCGCTGCTGTCGATATGCCACCATATTTGTTTATTAATTATAGAGCGGTACGAAGTTCGCTGGGGCAGCTATATTTTTGATAGTCGTGTGAAACTATAATAATATTATAAAATAATTACTTATTCATTTTTTTCCTTTCAAAGAAGATATCTAAACATAAAACTGACACATATTTCAAAATTTAAATTGAAAAAGAAAGCGGTTATGGAATATTTGTCGTGCAGAAAAGCGGGACGAGCTTGTGTGAATAAAAAAAAGTGCAGTGCACAATTGCCGCTGTCTGCACCAAAGGAAATGTCCACTTGGCTTAAGGGCATCATGCGGGCCGTTAATTTTATTGTTAACCCGCGATCGTCGGATAGTTATGAGTACTTATTTTGAAGTGGTAAAGATTTATTTTGAGCGGACGGATGTGGCAATAATAGGGTCTGATGTGTCCAGGATAATAGTATAGCTCTTTGTTTAACACTTAGATCAAATGGTTGTAGTTTAGTCATTATTGCGATTAGTTCAATACATGACAATGTCAATCTGTGTTCTTGAAGGGTGATCTTGATCAATGTTGGTGTTTACTGAGTATAACTCCTGTTTTCTTATGTTCTTATTTGGGCTTCAGATATAAATTAGTACAGAGAAATTTGAACATTTTCAAAACAAATTCACATTTATCAAATAAGGGCATTGTAGTGAATTTTCTTAACTTGATGATAAAATTCGTACCACTTTCTAAATAACGTTACGTGTATCTTGTGTAGACATGACCATTTTTTACGAATTGACACATATAAGTATGCCTTGGGCGTACTTTTCTCCTTGATATCCTTCTTCCGATTCTAAGAAACATTTGCGATATAAGTCCTTCCTTCCTGGCGCAAGAACTGCTGGTAGGAGAACTGTACCTACAAATATACTCGTATCGAGCTAAAGCATGTTGATATAGCAAGAAATTTTGTGGTCGAATCAATTTGGGACTTAGCGTCTAACATTTCGCCTACAGTTTTAAGCTAGGTATATTATAATTATAGAGACTTACGTCAGTATTCTTCCAGCTTCAGGATTTCTGTAAATGTCGCATTTGTGCAACGGTCTTGAAGGGTCTCCAGGGATGAACTGGCCGGTCCTCTCGCAGAGGGCTCGATGTATTTGGAACTGAAGTATGGTGCTCACGAAATATCTGCAAACAAGATATTTAACTGTTTAATAAGTACCTAATGTTGCTTGAGAATGTAAATTATACTACAGAATTAAACCAATTAAAGCCATAATGAAGTATAGATACTTCATTCTAATTTAGAAATAGAAATCAGTTCGAGGTAATGATAATTAATTTTTATATGCACGTATTGTGGTGCGTGCCGTAGATTTGCAGGTGCAGAATTAGTTGTACGTTAACTACCCCACCCTTGTTTCGCTTCGGAAAACTTTTTTTATTTCCAATGTACCTATAAATGTTTAAAAAGATTTTTAAAAGACCAATTTTTATTTATGATAACAAATACTAGATATAACACGAAGCTTAAAGCATTACATTATTGAAAGCCTTATTCAAATCAGTTCAAATGTTTCTAAGACTAGGGCACAGTCAATTAAACAAAACTTCTTTATCACCGATATGGGATCTATTGCATTAATATTGCATTCTAATAATACATAATTAATTTTTCGCAAATATCTTTAGTTCATGTGTATGCAGGATTTTCGTACACTGAATTAGCAATCATCCGGCGCATGTCGATGATTCTGCGGTTGTCATAATCTTGTCCTTTCTGGTATCTACTAATAAACTACAGAATTACCTACTACGAAATGTATAAATTTGACTCAAAATACGACATTTTGTTGAAAATTTTTTAGAGTTATAAACCGGTTAACTCATTTAGAGTTGATAGCTATCCCAATTACCAATTTCATGAGTTAATAAGTTTGTCACAACTGCGTAAGGATTTTATGCAATTCGTCTCCAATTTTAAGTGATAAATTACAAGTATACCTACTGGCGAAAATTTACAACACGGTTATACTACTCTTGTGATATTAGTAAGAGTTAAATGTCCATATTTGTCAGGATTCAAGACGCAGTTGATCAAGATCTGTCTCGAACATATTTATGGTGATCTTTACAAGATTTTATCGACAGTGATTTAAAGACTTGTTCTTCCATAAAAACGCTCAGAATAAAGTATTTCCAGTTAATACTATTATAATTTCTTCTACAAAGAATCTTCTTTAGGACAAAAAACTGTTGCCTAGAAGATGTGAAGCTTTACAAACTATATACAAATTACGCAAATTGTGTAAAATAAAGTGAAAGTTAAAATCTAGTTGACAGTTTGTATGGCTGAATAATTTAAAATAAATTAACTTTAATAGACTTAAAATATATAAAAGAACTTAATGAAGGATTTATTTACTCACGATTTTTTTATACTTTGTTTCGTCGTGACCGCAACCCACGTACCTACCTATTTGTACCGATGCCGCGATGTCGGGAATAGAACGGTTTAACTAATTATTTTATCATTCGTTTGTATATTTCGTATGAATAGATTTTACGCTAGATCTAATTCATATTTAAGCTATTCAATTTAAAAATACAAAGCAAGTAAGTACATGTCATACATTACAGAAATTACTTCGAAAAAGACGACTTGAAAATAATTTGAATTCCGCGTTTTCTTCCATTTTTTATGACTCATTTGATTTCAAATTATCCGATATTACTTACCTGTCTTTTAATTCTACCAAACTTCTTAATGTATATTGTATTTGAGCCTATTGTGTGTATCTTCCTATTTGAGCCAAAACAAGTGTTGTTTTTTATTGTTTTTTTTTAGAACTTGGTCTTGCTGGTTTGAATAATTTCGTATTTTAAACTCGACGACAATTAATGACTGGACTAGATTTCGAAATTAGACCACCCTCGAAAATATCGGAAATACAAACCAGAAGGTCCACAGTATAACCCAGTATGGCCCAAATAAATACGAGTAGGTGTTGTTGAAATATAGGCATCTAGATTATTACGAAACGACCAGGCCGGTGCAATCTTGATCGGTAGACCGTTCATGAGTGATATAAATCGATTGGCGATTTATTCTGAATACTTGCGATAATGCACCGTACCACGGAAGCCAATTTATTGCGAAGAGTCAGCTTATAATGAAGGTAACTGAAATAGAAATGAAAATAGAAATGCTGAAATAGATTAGTTATAGCGGTTTATGGAGTTTTAGTTTACGTGGTATTTTGAATTTATCTACTAATTTAATATAACTTACTATTAATATTATTAATATTTCATATATCAAACTATATTATCTATAAATCTAATTTGATAATTTTTTTATAGCTATGGCCAACGTAAAAGCAGACGAGCCACCTGATGGTAAGTGGTCATCGTCGCCTGTAATAATGTAATAATTACTTTACATATGTGACGATGACAGAAATAATGCCAGCTATTTGAAACCGGGCGTTGTTTGTCAATGTTATTCTAGAGGGTGACACCGTATTATCTCCGACACTTGAAACTGGGGAAAAAGATCTAATGTAATGTTAATAGCCGTAAACGAGCAGATGAGCCTGGCACCGTCGCCGTAAACATCGGTAACAACAAAGGCATCGCCGACGCGTTGCGGCCAAGAAAGCTTGTAGAGGGGAGAAAGAAAATACTGACTCTCAAGCCCCCAGTCGGAACACGACAAATCGTTTGGCGACAGACTCGGGCAATTGGGTGGTATCCAGCCGGGCTTTAACCCTACAAGCTTAGTACTTTCGGGATTAAACTGTATGCTACAAAATACAGTGACATCGAAAGGTTGAATCGTACGTACTTCTAACACTTGTAACAGACGTGAATCTTCGCTAAATCCGTAGACTATATTTTAATTCTAGCACAAGGTTTGAAACTATCAAACTGCTTTCGTCATCTCGATTTTACGCAGAAATTAACGATCAATTTACCAGGACTTTCACGTCAACTTGATTACCTTAATAATAAACTGTATGTAGATTTTGAAATAGTATCGGTTGGGCCTGAGAAACACCGTGTCTCACTTATCATACCGGCAGTTAGCAAGTTGGTGCAGGAAGTCGCTTGGACAAGTTAAATATAAGTATATAATTTATCTAACGGTTTTTCAATCAAAGGGAAATCGATATGCTGATTTAATTAGTTAAAAACCTCCTTCATTTCAGTACCTACACTACTTTTTATAAACAGCGACATCTATCGAGATTTATAGAGTATTTCAAAAATATGACAGTATAGATATTATATTGGCCTACAGTAGTGAACCCAATCCCGTGCCGGCCGATCAGGGAGTCGTAAGAAGCGAATGGAGCCGTCCCCTGCTTGGTGGTAGGGCCAATACCCGGCGGGCTGCCCACCACCTGTCCACCATTCTGTCTTGAGATTTTGGCAAAGGGAGATCTCCGGCCGGGCAAGACGTCTTGCCCGGGAGGCGTTGAAGCGCCGACTGCTCGCTGTTGGAAGTTGTATATATGCGAGCGGTGTAGAAAACTTCGATAGCGTGATTCAGGCTTCGTGACGTCATCGTGTGACGTGTGTGCGATGTCGCCACAAGTCAGTTGCCACAAGATTTGTCGTCTTCCGACTGAGAGTTTTTAGAGCCAATGCTATCTTTCTTTTTCCTTCTTTGTTGGCCAGTAACGCAGTGTTACTGATGTCTATGGGCGACAATAACCTTTTACCAACAGGTGGCTCATCTACTCCTTTGTCGGTTATTTACAAAAAATCCTTATTCATTCGATTGAGCTCTCAAGAGCTTTTTAACCCGTTATACAGGAAAGGTATGTAGGTACTAAGCTTATCGTGATATCCTGATTAACCAGCTTGTAACTACATATTTAATACATGTTGTGTAACTAATCTTTTACGGATCACAGAGTTATTAACATTATTGCAACTATTTATACTACATGTTATTTCAATTAAGAACTTTATTTGCAATTTAAAAATAACTAATTTTAATTACTAACATAAGTATCCTAAAAATCTACTAAACTCATATTTTACTCAACATAATATTAATATTGATTTTGTTTATAATTATTCCAATTAAGTAATGTATTATAAACTGGTAATTTTAATTGCAAAATTTACTAACATACATTATCTACTGGTATTGGTTCTAAATAAATAATAATAGTTATTTATAATACTGTATAACGTTCTGTCATCATGGAAATATCAAATTTTAACCGTAGGTATAATTGACTTAGTAGGTATTGTTCTATTTTCATAATTTTAGACTTGTTTAAGCAATAGGTACGTATGTTGAAGGATCTCGGGTCCCTATACATGGAAATGTAGTGTGCACACGTGAATGTTTATTAATTATATTTAAACGCCTGATAAAATAACTGACCTAAGTTTCACGCGATGCCTTCAACTTTGAAGTTACAACTAGTATAACAGACAAGTGTTCATGCGTGGTAACCTGGTAACGGTGCTAACGTTTACACCATCAATCAATGATCAGCAGTTACCCAACGGATCGGTAATCAGTGCGAATACTGTTGAGCCTAGAGTTCGCCCGGGGTAGTACCTACTACCACCCGCCACGGTACTTAGTACTATTTCTACTTACTTTTGCTACCTTAATTCCATAAAAAATCAAGCTTCATGTAACTTGATTGGCTTGGCTTAAACGTTGAGCGGAGCGTTTGAATGATGTGAGAATCTGTATAAGAGATGTGTATGAAATATAAATAAATGAAACAAAATGCTACCTACCTATACGCGACCCACGCCATGTCACGGAATATCTAAAAGTGCTTAAATATACTTTATAAATAAATTTGGCAAGGAGGTAAAAAAGCGTTGAAAGTTTGGTTGAAATTCCGCTGATTGTAAAGTAGATATTATGAATATTGGTCTTTGGGAATATAAATAAATAATGAAACACCTCTTTCAATGTTTTTGGTAAATTAACCCCCAAGGGGTAAACTAAGGGATGAAAGTCTGTCTGAAAATCAGTTCAAAGTACCTCATTACATTGTTGGTACTAAATTAAGACGAACATTAATTGGTTTATCTATGAAGTGCTTATTTTCGATGTATGAAACAATAAGGTGTCTTAGGTCCTCACGATGTTTTCCTTCGAAGCAATTGGTAATGTATTTCTGTCACTCATCGTTAAATAGATCATATACCTACGTTTGATTAACTAATTATGTACAAATTGTACCACTTATATACAAAAGAATGCGTAGCTGCGTGATGTTTCGTGAATATAAACTGTCAGAATGATTACGCATTTATTGATGACCACCAGTTTTATTATACAATTACTAGGGACTGGTTTACTTACCGTCATGATTATGTAAGTTTCAACTGTAACTGTCTTACTAGGATTTGTTTATGGCTGAATATATAAGTAAAAACAGAGTTACATTTTTTTACTTTAAAAAGATGTTTGTCAAGTCTTTCGCTCATAATCTTACATTATGTAAAGGTGACATTTTTGCTCTTAAATTGCAAATAATTTGAGAATGTAGGCCGTCGAGAGCATATCGACACCGTGACTCGTCATTACCATTCGCCAATTATACTTATTCGGCAGAATCGAGCCACATTTACGTAACAAACGAGTAGCGACCGCCTTGTTGTTCATGGTATTTTATTGGTATTCCACCTACACCTGATGGTAAGTGGTTACCGCTGCTCATTACGTCAGTAACACCTATAGGAATCAGCGAGCTACGAGAAGTTGCCGACTATTAAAGCGGGGGTTGGCTGTATCCTTCACACGGCCGTGTGTTTAACGTGTAAACGTTTCCGTAACGGCTAATACCTACTTTCTTCCAAAATAACGGCGCTATCCCTTTCGTCGCTCGTAATATCTTACAATCACAAACCTTAAGAAATTGTTTAATATTTTAGCTATCGATTGGTGTTACTCAATTTCAGATAATACGATAATACATTGGGTCCTTCAGGAAGCGGGTCTATCACTTCCTTCTTGGCCGGCAACGCGTTGGTGATGCCCCTGGTGTTGCTAATGTCCATGGGCGACGGTTATCACTTAACATCAGGTTACCCGCCTGCTCGTTTGCCTGCTCAGCCTGAGCATAAAAAAAAATACAAATGTGATAGATATGGAGATACAACACCAAACTGTACTCCCAGATTATATGGATTCCTTCACTTCAAAGTGTCAACGTCAACAAACGACAACGCTACGATATCGACAATCGTTTGTTGATGCGAAATCGTGTCGTAGTCGCACGTGTTTACAGAGACTTATTAAACTTTAATCATAAGCCCAGTAAACAATACGAGCAAATCAAATGTTTGTGTTAAATAGCTAGATAACACCAAACCCATAATAACTGCACAGATAACAAACTGGTTGTACTCAATGTTTTTATTTTATGAGCGTCTGCGTCAGTCTCGCTCGAATGTTACGATTAATTGGCATCCAATCCAATTACATCATGTTACGAGTTCGTAGTTAAGAGAAATGTTTACTTTTAAACGTAAACAGTAATTAATATTTTGTTTTAATAAATGTTCTTTTTACTTATTTAAAATGCTAAATTAACCCTTTTATGACCTTACACAAATAAAAATATAAAAGTCTAGTATATTTTTGCTCCCTGTTTCACCCGTGTGGGAGTCGGAAAACGACAAAATACCGTTAAATCGATCTCAGGGGAATCCTTTTGTCTTTTCGAGAGTGAAATTAGATCCATACCAAACAAACAGTCAAAATTACTTTTTTATGGAATAAAGGTAGCAAATGAGCATGCAGCACCACCCTTCCGCGCCCCATGACAACTGTGACTGACTTAGCAACGCATTCGCATTATGTTAGTATGGATAAGTACTCATGGTGCATCCTACTTTACTACTTCCCTAAAATAGCAGTTGCAACAAGAAAATAAACAAACCTAACTGTAAAAATGTGTAGCCCGGTCAAGCGCTCGATTAATCTTGCATTGCACAACCAGTCGTGCCGGAAAACTGGCATGCGAGTCGGTTATTTGTTGCGGCTAATTACAAGATGACACATGGCGTTAAACATTGATTTGGAAGTAGCCACCGGTGTGCAATAGATAGTTAGGTACCTATCAAATAAGTAATAATCAATCAGTGATAAAGTAAGAAACACTCTGGCCACTTTATAAAACGAAAAAATAAGCCATTTTTTTTTAATTTTCGAAGCGGGAATTTATAAAATTATACGAGTTATTATGATACGAGTAAGTAAATTTTTGTTCTCGAGTTTTCATACAGTATTCTATGTATGTGTGCTATTTCAGAATAATGTACTATGATGAACGATCTCGTTGTTAGTTTTCAGTGGAACAGGTATCTTATGCATAATTTAGAATGACGTTGAATGACGTCATTAGAATGCTACTTCCCAAAGCATTACGTAAAGATCTTCCTTTAAGCGGTATGTGGGAAACTGCATTTAAAATTTATCGCGCGAATCTCGTACGCGCGGTGAATGCTAACATACCACGAGGAATTCTGGTTTTTATGTAATGGTTGCAATATGTGTCATATTTGCGTGCGCGAGAGGAAACTAGATTTCGGCCGTGAATAGATTTAAGATGAGAAGTCGTTTAAATGCCCCAGATTGATGTGGGTCAGTGAACCATTACTTTATACGGAGAAGATATAGACTGAACGAGTTTGACTGCTGCTATCTTACTAATAATTACTAGTAAAAGTACTTAAGTAATAGTAATTACAATTAGGTACTTGAAATATAACTATGATTAAGTGCACACTGAATAATAGGAAGGAATAAAATCGTTTTTATCTCGGAAATGATCCATAAAAAGGATAAAAAGGGGCCGAAGTTTTGCATGGGGAATCAATAACTTCTTAAGTCATCATTATAAACTCATCATCATTATAAATATCGCTTAAACTCAAACTCAAACTCAAATCATTTCAAACTCAAATCATTTATTTCATGTAGGTATGATGCATACACTTATGAACGTCAATTTTTTGCATTTACCACCGTTTCGCTAAGGTGCCTTTAAATATTGATTTTTTAAATCTTTGAGGAGAAAAAGAAACGGCGAAAGAAACTCCTCGGCACATCTTTTAAAAAAATAAAATAATAATGCTAGATTACAAATTTTATACCTACATACAGATACATACATACTAACATGAGTAGAACTGGTCGCAGATGTCTATGTCCAAGCATCTTTGTCATTAATATATTCTTCTACTGTATAATAACCTTTCTCTAATAGTCGTGTTTTTACATGTTTCTTAAATATTTGTAAGGGCAAATCAATAACAGGCTTTGGTAACTTATTAAAAAAGCGTACACCGAGCCCCACAAATGACCGCTGGACCCTACGAAGGCGGTACGAGGAAGTCACTAAATGGTGCATATTTCTAGTTTGCCGATCGGTAATATCGGCTTTTTGTTTATAACAACTCAAATTTTTCTTAGAATACTTTTACCGAAAATACAACATGTGTTAAGATAACACGACACTCCCATGAGACGATTTTAATAGTATTTCGTCCTTTTTCAACACCCGCAGGTGAAGCTAGGGACAAAAACTTGTAGTTTACAAGGACCATCCTCGGTACTTTGTGTATCGAGTCTTGCCTGCAATATTATGAATCAGACGTGGTACAATAATCTTGGCAAGATCCGTCCTATGCCGTGACATCAGGTGTTCCGCTAGCAAACGTGACCTGTTACCAACATGAGAGGAAAGCTGGGGAGCACCTTGAATGCTTATTGCAATTGACCAATCATTTACGTACAGCATGCTATAAAACGCTTTTATGTTTATTTTTAAATTTTAAATACCTAATAGAAACAAAGGGTTCGTTTTACCCTCGATTCAAAACCGAATGACTTTTCGTTTAACTCATTACAGAGTAACCAAATTAATTACAGAGTAAGTTGTCGACCAAATTAAAGATACAAAGGAAAGAAAGAAAGAAAAATGTTTATTCGCAGTCTAATGCCCAAGTTGGACAAAGCAAACTTAATTTTGAACAGTTTAATACTAAAGCTAATTAATAATATTAATTTATACTTTTTATATATCAATGACTGAAAGCTATTCAATAAAAATTTGTTATTATTCTAAAGCTCTGTTGTGTGGTGTTATTGAAGAATTTAATTACAATTTACTTGTTAAGTAAAGGAATCATTTTGTTAGGCAAACCTATTCATCAATTTAACTTTGCAACAGTTACGTCATAAAGCAAAATTTACACATATTAACATTGCAGATAATACGAGTATAACGTTACATAAGATTTGTTGTAAACTTAATAATAATGATTACCTACTCAGCAAACTTTTGAACTTTACTTCAATAAATTCAAAATCAATTAAAACGATAAATAAAATATTTATAATAAAGTAAAGCCGGAAAACTTAAGTTATTCAAACAGAAATTTAATTTATTCATTCAACAGGGGCCACAAAACTGAGTGCAAACGATTTATTCGACAATGCAATTGGATATTAAGAACTATCGTCAGTAATGTATTTGGGTTCTTCCTTTTTCTGTTACGTAAATTATTTTCACGGTTCTTTTTAGGGTAAAGGTAAGATAAATTGCCGTACATTATGGTAATCGAATCGATTGACGACTAAGGTAACAGGGTAATAGAGAGGCGACCTTGTAGCCCTTCCCGACGCAGGTTGTTCTAACGCACTTCGAATACATTACACAATGTAAAAGCGACGGAATTCTATGTTCCTTTTTTAAAAAATTAATTTGAAAATAGAACATTGGGAATAGAAATAGAAATTCTGTGTCGCTTTTTTATCCTATACAAAAAGAAAAATTACCTAGTAATCTGACTATACTTCTGCATGTAGAAATAGTGTAATGATGTTTCTATCTATCCAATCTTTTCTTTGGTATTGGTGATGTCTATGGTAAGACTGATGTAATTACACAATAAACAACCCAGTTAAAATTACTAATGTGTTATGGGTCAAGTTATTTTAATTATTCTCTTGCATTCGTGAATATTTTAAGTTGAATATCAATCAGTAATTCGACATGAAAATTTTAAAAAATAACAGAAATTGTTATTTTCGTATTTATGATCTAAATTAGGTCTAGATCAGATCTACTTAAATAAGGATACCTAGTGTGCGGACGCTATATCAAAACAATCTTTGTTATAATTACAGGAACTTAGTATTTTTAACTATCAAACCGAGGTTAGCTAGAATACTAACGACTAAAAATTCCGATCATCAATGATTTCAAATTTTAAATTTAGAAATTTACGGCGTTTGAAGACGTCTTCTAACGTATGCATTTGTATAAATTATCAATAAATAATTCGACTTGTTTAAAAATCTCTTAAATTAAGTCGTAGTTGTGTATCTATCGAAGACCTTGCTCCTAATTGATGACTTCCTTAAATGGAGTCACTCTTGAAATCTCATGTTTTTTTAGAACTTTCTTTTTTTATTAGTTATAGGTAAATACAAAATTGGAGCATTTGTTTGCACAGGCAACTGCAATGCCCTTTGCACTGGCAAACTCACAAGCCCATTACAAAAAACCGTATCTAAATCGGACAAACCATTTAGATACGGTCCAACAGGACCTTTTTTAGGGGTAGAGAATTTTACGAATAGGTCCAATATGGACTAAGCCGTAACGTAAAATAAGTGCGTCTTTTAAAAAATAATAAGAAATATGTATCATTCTTTGATTTCAATAATCTATGAACAACAGTAGGTAACCATAATTATTTTGTACGATTACGAGTAAATACTTAATATTGTGATTTCGATAAAGCTCAATACGTGGAAATGAGAATAGAAATAATTTACATAATAATATGCTGTATACTTTGTGAAAACAAGGTTGACCTAGAAACAAACCTTGGAAGCCTCGAGCGACAAATGGAAATACTTATATACCTACTGTTAGCAACTAAATATTTGAATAGATAATTTTATTATCTACTATTAATAGATAAGTAGATATTAAGCTATACAACTCATATTTTGTTGATTGTAAGTAATCAGCTGCTGATTTTTAATATATTTTTAAAGAGCATCAGAATACAACAGATTAATTAATATTTTTCTATCGAGTTAGCTTCAGTACTCATATTAATTTGATCACATTGATAGATGAAGTTTAAAAGTATATACAGTTTCTGTTGAGGAGAACTAGTAAGAACTCAACATTTTATAATAGCACCGAAGATACTAAGGTTATCATTTATCGCGGTAGTTAGTTATACAAATGTACCTACTCTTTGACACAGTAACCAAAATGCTTTTTAACCTGTAGAGTAATGTTTTAGGAGGTTTACTCTAGAAGGAGAGAAATAGTTAGCCGTTTAGGTAAAATGATGATGGCGGGATACAAAAACAATAAATAGTCATGCTAATTAATTTTTGACGGAACCCTAATTAAAGAGTAATTGGATAGGCGTTACGTGATATTCATAAAAAGCCTTGGGCTTAAGTTTCCTGTTCACCCTAATAGTTGCATCAGTGCATATCGAGCGCAGTGCAATATGCACATTCGTAATTCAAACAAGAGCCTTCACGATACTTTAGTAGTTTCAGTATGAACTTTATACTAAACGACATTACATTACAAATATTTTATTGCACACCTTTTTAGAAAAGTGCAATTTAACACTGTGTAAATAGGTGAACTTATCGCTAAAGCTAGGAATAGAAAGATAGAATTAGCTAAGTGGATAAATAGATGAGGTTGGTAGAGATGGGGAGGATGCATGATTAAAATATCTTTTAATAATCTGTTCTTAAAATCTACGTAAGAAATTCTAAGGAAGATATAATTAATATTTACTTACACATTATTTACACACATTATTTACACATTATTTACTTACACATTGTAAAGCTGAATAAAAAATCGTGTAGTCGTATCGGACACGCTTAAGACTCCATTTGCTTATACGCACCCATCTTTGCATTTATTTCTTAATAAAAATTTGTTAATAATGATAAATTAAGGACCAATGAAATAGTTGTAAGGCGAAGGTCGTCGAAAATTTTCGGCCTAAATTACGAAACCCAAGATGTTACTTCGCATCGGCCTTAACTTGCTTATTACAAAATTGTCTAAATGTAAACTGACATGACCAATTCGGAGATGATTATGCCTTGTTTGCCCAAATAATTTTAAAAGAGCCGCTTGGAATGTTAATCATTTTGGTTTTCATAACCTACTAGGCATTTAAATAAGGCATTAATTAATGAGATGTATGCGACAAGGCGAAGCTTTTATGACTGTTATCTTAAAAAAATGTATTTCTTAACTAACTAAAGACTCGCTTTAGCCTGTTTCGTAGTCATGATTTTTAAGTAAGTATTTCAACTGCCTGATGATAGAGTAATAGCTTACTAGTTAGTTACCTATTACCACCGTCCTAAAATCTACCTTCAAATGCTACATAATTGGTTTTGGTCAGTGTCTGCAGCTTCCTTAGAGTAAAAAGTAAAGTATACTCTAAGGCAGCTTCCCTTTCAGATAGCAACATCTCGGTGATTTATACTTGTCCTCGGTGAACACACCATTGGGTATCTCGTCGCGGCTATAAAGAAAACTGTAACCTCTATGTGTAATTATTGCAATGTTCAACAATCATAGATTATAACGGACCATAATAACAACCCTATTCTTCAAGAAATTGAAGCACCCTACAAGGACTCTTCACGTCACATTAAGGAAATATTGTATTACTAATATATGATGAATGTAAACCAAAAGTAATAATATATCTACACGAAATCACGAGTAAACTATGGCCTTAAAGGCCATTTAGAAAATACAAGGCGACTGATTAATTAGTCATTCATATCAGTAATTAGATCTCATTTTTATTCAGTACCTAACTGGCGTGAGTCATAAAAACCTTTCTAAAGTTAATAGGGTATTGAAACCAATTGAAGCAGGTACTAATAGCACTGCACTGCTTGGAATTCTAGTTTTATTTGTTAGGAGATTATAATTTTTTATTAAGTAACACTTGAACACTATCCTGGAGCATCGGTTGAAAGTGACTATCATTTCTTAGTGAAGGAATCCATTCATTAGATGTATATATATTCGATAAACGCGCCAATGGGCCCCTGAGTGAGTAGTTAATGTCCCTGATAGACTTCAGTGACCCCAAAGGTACTACAGATGTATTGCCGGCCAAAAACAAGGCACGATTACTATCTCTGTCATTGCGACCGACATACGCAAAAACCGGATTAGTTAAAGAAGGGTTGTAATTAGACAATCGAGTAAATTACTCTATTAGCATGCATGAGTGCTAACGCCTGAATAAACTGTACGCTGACTATCAAGATTAGGTTCTAGTACGACAGGATCGACCGTTGTTCAGTAAGGTGATTCGCGAGTAGTTTAGGTACACGTGCCCTTTGAGGGACTATGTTAAAAATTGAGTTTTACAATGCATCAAGCTTTAGAAAAAGCTCCGAAAAAATTATTTATTTGTAAAAGTATACATTTAATAGTATCTCCATAATGTTACTCAGTTTAAGGTGACTCCATATCCATATCGCGTAAAGTATGAATGAAGCACAACTCCAATACCGCTTGCACATCTCATTCGCACAGCAGGCATAATATTGATATTACGATATTGTAATCAGAATGATGCGTGAATTTGTCACAAATGAATATTTATCGCGAGTTACATATGGTTTGCGAAATGCTAAAAGTTCACAGTTAAATGAATATGTGCAATAAAGTTACCAAAATTTTATGTCATGTTGCTGTTTTCTTCCTTAAAAGATAGTGGCACTTAGGTAAGCTTGTTACGATATTGGACGCATAATAATATAAAATATGTAAAACTTGTATTTTAAAATAACTTTATATGGGGTCTTGTTAGTAAGCATTGATAGTCAAGTGATTTGAACGTTGGGCTACCGAACAGGGAAGCCAGAGTTTGAAACCTGCACCTCTTATTTTCAAAAATTATGTGTCCATAAGAAATTTATTGTCCCCTGGTTCAGAGAGTTCTCCAAAATGTTCTCGAAAACCTTTAGGCCCAGCTGAGATTTCTCCACCGTGTTTTCAAAGGTGCCTGAAGCCTGCCAGTCGGCAATTGGCCAGCGTAGTGGATGGCCTACATATCCGATAGATCTGAAGTCAGCAAACAAAGTTATGGGTAGCGGGATGGGTAGTGGGAAGAATATTTGTTACTTAGATTTGTGTCCATTAAATTTTAGTAATGCTTAATTTGTATAGTACAATTATACTTACCTACCTACTATAAAACAATATTTACTTAAATTACCAACTAAATTGGTAATAGGTAGTTCCTATAGCATCCATGGTATTTAAATGAAGACAAAACTTCCTAGTTTGAAAGACTAAACACACGCTTTTACATAAATATGTAAATGCAAAGAAACAAATAAAGTCACTGTGTTGTTAACCATTGAAGAGTTCCCATGTCTGGAGCCAAATAATAAGTGTCATAAAATTGCAATGGAACCAAATCAATATGCAAAATTTCCAGTTCGCAGAATTAGACGAAGAAGTTCTAATTCAGTTAGCAAAATTGACCCATCCATACAAATTGCAAGTATAATAACAGCTTTTAAAAATGACACAAAGGTTTTTCGCGTTCCCAAATATCAATAGCGTGTCAGATAGTAAATTATGAGTAACAGAGTACCGACATAAGACAATGATAGTAATAATGGTAAAAGCATGGCACAAGGAGCGATATGGCGGTGACATTTCACGACGCCGTGGGCACTGGGAACCTTGACATATCGCTACATTATCGCTCCGTATGAATTTAGTCCCACAGTCATGACTTGACGAGATTGATGAAAAGTTTAATGAGTTTATAATTATAAAACTTTGGTAATGGTGCTTGACTACAGCGAAGCCAAAAGGAGGGTTATGATTTCGGCCTGTATGAATGTATGTTCATTATGTTAAAGTGCTCCCGCATTTGTTTTAACCCTTAATTAGGCGCATTAAGAAAATCACACAAATAGTCGCATGGGGTCACTACTGACCCCAAACAAATATATAAAAATGGAGTGGAAGAAATTAATAAAACAAAGTATGTGTTATTAAAAATACTTAAATGCTTTATTATAATTATAATAAAGCATTAAATATATGCATAAAATAATAACTTTGACTTTAAACAAAATCAACTTCTAACATCTCTTAAACTACTTATTTTTGATATAGCCGAGATCAATTAAAAAAATATATGTAATTCATATTCATCAACAGATTCTTCTATTCTGCATTCAATGCTGTAAGTCCTGAAGTGTTGCTGACAAACAAATTTACCACACTTATGGCATTTATTTGGCACTTTTTTTTCGTTCGTTTGTTGTCGTTTTTCTCTTTATTGTCACATAGATTGTCTAGATAAAAAATAGTACCCTCCGATGATTCAGGGACATTTTTACATCTTCGGACTCTTCAAATACACTTTCCGAGTCATGAGCACTAAGTATAGGAGTATTATTATCTTCCGCAATTTCACTATCCTAAGTAGAACCAGCGACGTCTTCCTCATCATCGGATAAATCTTCCAGCTATTTCTGTAACTGATTTTCTTTATTCATATTAAAATTTAAATTAAAAGAAAAAAGAAAACATTACAAAAATAAAGACAAGAGTATATAAATTAAATATTACACGAATACAAGTTAAGATATATCCATTTATTTAAAATGGATATATGTAAAAACATAAAAATGAGAACTTACCTTTTGCCAAAAATTGTTACGTAATTGGTCGCATGGGGTCAGCACCTAAGAGAGCAGCGACAAATGTGTACGCGTTGGGTTTCCGACCCAGACTGATTTGCATACCCCGTGGGGAGTTAGGAAGCTAGAAAGAGCGCGTTCGCTTTCCAATCACTTTAACATAATTTTTTTTCAACTTCAAACTGTCCTGACCCCATGCGCCTAATTAAGGGTTAATCGGCCGTTGGTAAGAAGCTACATCACTTCACACTAAATTCTAAAACCCTGAAATCTAGGCTTTCATGGACGTATTGGATGGTGAAAGCTAGTAATCTAATACTCACAATGTAATTATTTCATTTTTTAAATATATATTTCAATTTTATTTTATGTTTAGTTTAGCCATTTAGTACCTACTAAAAGTTATTTTATTTAAAAAACTATAGTTGTATATTTTTATGGATCCGACAAACCTTTAAAATCAAATTGAAGTTACAGCTTTAAATTCGTAAATGCTACACTAATTAATCTGTGATTTGCAACCGGAAACAAAGACAATAATATATTTTTTATTCATAAATCTTTTACATTAATAAATTATATAGCAGGTAGCTGTTTTCAAGGGCAAAGATAACCGTTCTGGCACGAATTACTATGCACTATTCTTTTACAGTGACTCGATAGTCGATAAATTACTTAACGTACCGCACAATCAAGTGTATCAACATGAATGGGCTTTTAATTACTATATTATGTTGATATGGCTATGTGTCATATGACATGAATGTGCTAAGCTATTGCCGGATGGAGGGTGCATATTTATCGCTGAGTGAACGAGTGAGCGTAGTTAACTTAACAACTTAGTAATCATGTCTGAAAGTAGCTACCCGGTTGGTCTAAATTGTATATTATTCGAAAATTTTAATATACTTAAATAATCTAAATTGATAACTTTTGCTTTAGTAACAAATTCTGCAAAGCTTATGAATTTAGCATTAATTCTAAAAGTGTGTAATGTCTGTGAAACTAATCAGCACTTACTACGATTTACGTACCATTAACACCTTATCTTTATGTGAACTGTAATGATTCCTTATTTTATTTTTAGTTGTATAGTATATGAATAGTTGATTAATTTATTTGTTTATTTCTGTACGAACCAAAACGAAGACAGCCGAAATAACCAGACAACATCCGAAAATCATAAACAGAGGCCACTATAAAACTACCGCATCAATTCGTAGGTGACTACCTAGTCGCACGCCATCGCTACCGGAACCTCCACCCGGAGTCGGTCGAAGGGCGTACTACCTCTCTCTGGCGTATTTACGCTGCTGCGTGTTGACACTTTACTGGCTAACTTATGGCCAGAGTAACTCATTAGAAGCTTAAGCTTTAGATATAGTTACTTTGATTCTAATCACTTAGCATCTGTCTCTTTATTTCTTACTCTATCTTTCTCTCTCTAAAACAAACACCTTTAACTTACGTTTCTTCTTCAACTTCGAATATAATTCGAAATGAAATCTGTATACAGAGACAGGGACAGAGAGAGAGAGAGAGAGAGAGAGAGAGAGAGAGTTGCACACCTGGCTGCGCACTCACTTGCTCGCTCATTTGCTTGTAGTAAGCTCGATACACACACACACATACACACACAACATAAGCCACGTTATGGAACTTCGTTCCAAAAATAGTACCTCCCGAACTGGGCCCCCCTTCGGAAATCCAACGTTCCAACCAATCAGCTATCCTATGATCAAGTAGACGCTGTAGACGCACTACACTCCGTCAAGTCTTGTCGGGTTGTCGGTACAGATTACACTTGTTCACCATTACCCTATATACACTATAGCCAATGTCACAATTGTCATGCGACAAGGCAAGTGCGTGTCGCTGTATAATCGCTAACGTAAACGCTAATCGCTTTCGTTTCGCAATACTGACAAACGTTAAAAGGAAATAGAAGTGTCGTCGGGCCTTATACATTCTAAATACAGTAGTTACACTCAATCATTTTTCTTGCATTTAACAGCAATAAATATAATGTTTAATAAGGACAAAAATTAGTGTCATTTGTTTGTCGAAATGCAGCGAAGGCTACTTACTCACATTACGAAAACCCATAGTAAACTGGGCAGCGGCCGATGCACAGATGACACCGTGGATGATGATGATGATGCATCGATGTACAAGTAATCGACTGTGGTAGGTATATTTGTAGTCAGTTCGTAATATCGATATAAAATCCTTACATCGATACGAAATGCCTGAATAAATCTGTAGTAACTGTACTGTGTAGTAACTAATTACAAAGGAGTGAATCTCAATATGTTTTAAGCGACTTCAAATTTATGAAGATTTTTTCAATTCAGTTCCATTTTCTTTTTGTATAGATCCACCAATTCCACAAACCCAGAGCCGAGCGGCGTGGTGGGGTATGCTCTAGGCGTCGTCAGTTATGAGGAGACCAGTGCTCTATAGTGGGCCATCAATGGGCTGATAGGGATATGATCTAAACTATGATGACATGTCTACCAAATATTAAATCTATGGACAAAAAGTACCTCCTGAGTAAGCCGTTCGCGTTCCTTTCCATTTCAAAACGGATCGCTATCAGTTCCATCTATTTTTCAGTTAATGTATGGTACAAAGGTTCGTCACAATCTGATCGATATTTGACTGAATTCTTCTTGTTACGATTATAAAGTAGTGTTACTGTAATAAACAAATGAATATCCTTATTTGTCTGTAAATACGCAAACGAGTCATTTGAGTGGTAAGTCTAATCACGGTCAATGGACAGTCGGATCAAAATGGCGTCATTGACGCATTGCTGCCCGGTAGGAAGCTATAAAATATTATAAATATTATCTAAGAACTTAAAATTTGTGTAAAGAATGGAACAGGGATCCAAATCTGCTAATTTATAAATGCTTCTATTGCATCATATTTTAATACTTAGACACATTTTGCATACATACAGTCATGACTGTGTCAAACTATTCCGACACGACGCAATTGAAGCACTTTTAAAATTAGCAAACTTGGACCCCAGGTCTCTGTGTTCTGTGGTACGTAGTGCAATTTTGTTTTGTTGCTGAAATTAATTATTCATACTTTTCTTCTACTGTTTAAAAATAGGTATGTAGGTACCTGCATTATATTTTTATTAAACGCGTCTATCTATACGTGTGCGTTAGTGTATAGATAGGTACGCATACAACACACACAAATTACACATAGATTATTATCTGATATAACAATTTGTGAACCAGTCATATTAACATTTAATATATTGTCATTTCATGCTTGTATGCAGGTTTTTTATGGTAATTTATTGACATATTAAACATAATAAAATATGAAATATTTGCAATTAGTGTTACAAGTACATTTTCAAGGTAACCACCATTTTATTATAATTTTCCTCATTTGTATAAACTGCTCGACATATTAATATAATATAAATAATAATTAATACCTCCCTAAGGTATGATCACCGGAGGTATGTACGAGTATGTACTCGTACCTATAATTTACACGTCATTCAAAGGGTTACATTCTTATGCATATTTATTTAATTGATTTGTTAATACATCATTTACGTATTACAACAACATCAATAGTAACTTCCCTATAAATATAACACATTATAATAATACATAATGTAAACGTGACCTAAAGTTATTCTTCCAAATTCCTACCAATACCGATACCATTTAAAAACTTTTAATTAAACGTACAATAGTTGTCTTAATTTATCTGCGGAAAACTAGCTTTAAAAAATATATAATATATTACCTTATGTGCCGATTAACGAATTTTCATTAAGTGTGATTATGGAAGATTCTTAAGTGATTCTTCCTTAAGGATTCCTCATGATGTTTTGCGTCATCGAA
Source organism: Ochlodes sylvanus (assembly GCA_905404295.2). Taxonomy (NCBI): domain Eukaryota; kingdom Metazoa; phylum Arthropoda; class Insecta; order Lepidoptera; family Hesperiidae; genus Ochlodes; species Ochlodes sylvanus. The sequence goes on from FR990131.1 coordinate 11,345,235, forward strand.
GCAATCGTCATCGAAGCAATTGATTAATTTTCATAAATATATTCATTTCATATTTTTTGAAATTAAATCTGCCACATTTGTATCCTCTCCGCCCTATTTTAGGCCCAAAACATACTCATAATGGATTAATATCCGCAAGCGACACTATACGCAAAACATAGTACCTAAACGACTCAATCAAATTACATCATACAAGGATAAAAATTGGCATACAAAAAACGGAACAAATTTGTTGCTAACAGATTTGAACACAAATTGATTATATCAGGATATTGAAGTCAAAATATAAATTTGCACCTGCGCAGTTGTACGATAGAATGTGTGTACATATCCTGCTCCATTGCTCAAATAAAACAATGTTACATGCTTGTCCAAAGTATTTTTAATCTACGACAGGGCATAATTTTGTCCTGTGATGTGTAAAAAACTACCAGTTCGTAATTTGATCGCAGCTTGTAAATCACGATATCTTTAATTTCCAATAGTTAAAAGCCTAGTTCAGTCGTTTGTCACTGCGGCGCGGCGGTTATCACTGCGAACTGCAGTTTTGGTTTGACGAACTGAGGGAGCCGGGTACGAATCCCTCCATGCACCTATAATTTTCAAAAATGACGTGCATGTTAGAAATTAATTAACACTTGCTTCGGTGAAGGAAAGCGTCATGAGGAAACCTGCTTACCTGAGTTATCCACAAATGTTCCCAACGGTGTGTGAAGTCCGCCAATCCGCACTAGGCCAGCGTTGGACTATGGACTGTACTCCTCACATTGTGAGACTCGTGCTCAGAAGTGAGACAGTTATAAGGGTTGCAATGATGAAACGCTTGAGAGCTTCCGTGCTTTGTAAGGCAACTAACATTGGTCTCCTGTTGTTATTATTAGGAACAGTTGTTAAGCCACATCGGAGGCCTTCGGGCGGCATTATAAGCGCGGTCGTATCTCGTTGATGTCTTTTAAGAATAGTTAAGCTATTTTATGTAAATCATTATAACAAACAAACAAACAAAAGAGGTAAGAGTAGGCATTGTGACGCATGGCCATCAGGAACACCCTTTTGTCATCAACCGATGCGTTGTCGGTGGAGAAAAAGAAAGAAGAAAGAAAATACTGGCTATCAAGCTCGCAGCCGGAACCCAAGTGACTCAGACATGAAGGCGACAGCTTGCCGCCTTCACGGAAAATAATGACAGTAATACGAGTAATATTAATTAATTAATTAATTAACGAAAGTTCTTAGGTAGATGTTTGATTTATTCTCAAAAATCTTAAAGCTAAGCTTAAGCTAATAGAAAGAATAAAGTCAATAGAAATGGGAACTTTTGTCGGATGGTGAATTACTCCCCGTTAATTCTGTTACTTCACATAATAAATACACAGCTTATTCCTCGGTTGATGTACGCACATTATAATGTATGGTTAAAACATGAACGTTACATAAGTAATATTAATTGTGTATTACATAAATTGTTAAATAATAATGTTGTCGTAAATTTTGACTTTCGTTAAGTGAGCTGTCAGTTCTTCACAGGAAATAAGTGATTTGAATTTATTACGGGGTAATTAACCATATGATTTGGTTAAAAAAGCATAACACCTGTCATTATAATGATTTTATAATCACTCTTAAATCAGATATGAGTTTTAATTAGTCATCAATCAATAGATGATAAATCAATACATGGCGTTATTTTTAAACATTTAGTTGGATTTTAAATCCCTAACATTTGTATTCTTCAATTTGTAACAAATCTATTTGTTTCTATCATATTTTTAGAAATAGATACGAGTACAATGACAACTTATATTACATCTGAAGTCATCGGAAAAATACAATCCATTGAGGATATTGTTGGGTTCAAACTTTGTAGGGTTCAAGCTACCCAATGATACCCTTTTATGTGTGAAGTGAAGTGACCTAATAGCTCTTCACCCGTATTGCAAAAATAATATCAGTTATGGAGTTTTGATTAACTTAACAGGCAGTTTACCTGTTATTAATCCATTTATTAACTTTATAAAAATACAATTATAGTTGTAAGGTCGATGTAAGTGTCCGCAAGTGATACGAATCGGATCACGAAGTGTTTGTAAAAGTGAAGGACGTTGACCGGATGCTGCAAGCGGTGGATGCGTGTGAACCAGTTCACTGAGCCTATGGCCCTTATCCAGCTCAGCAGCTCAGCTCAGACTGAGTAAATCACGAAGGAATAGCTTCACTGAAGCATGTTATTCCTTAATCAAAATTGTAAGATTCTAACATGTACTCGTGCCTTCTATGGATCAAGACTGTGTATGTGTAGTCAGTCTTACCGTTTATCCGTCTGAAAAAACTAAATAAACGCATCTCTACTACTACACTGAACGGTTTTCCCACAAAATTTATGTAGGTACTATGTTATTTTGGGCTGAATACATTTATTTTCTTTATTTTAATCCTAGTTAAATTAAGTAAATGTTAGTGCTCACAAACTCCATTTAGTAATTTAGACACAAAGTCATAATTTATTTACTTATTTATTTGTGCAATAATTCAAAACACTTTATAAAAAGCGTCAAGAGTTATGGACCTAAATCATGGTATTCGTGCGTATACGAAATGCGCACAATGTAGGTAGTGTGCATTTACTTATCATGGTAGTGTCACAGTTTACGACCTGTCAAAATCCTATTAAAACCGGCAACATAACTCACGATGGTAGTAGATTAACTAGTGAGATGTTAGAGTTAATATATTATGTCGGTCAGATTTGATCCATTATAAAACGGATATAGCTAGAGCCGAAATCGACGTTCAAATCAACGGCCTCGGTTTACTTCTCAGCGGGTGACTAATGCGCTCACAATCTCACCCGGCGCGGATATTATAACGTTTCCTGCCTCGTTTGGGGTTAACTATGGCCAATACTGTTTCTATACTAATAATACTGTAATTGATCGAGGTTTGTACGTGGAAAATATCTGAGAAAACTATTAGCGGGGATGTATGTACATATATTGACGCAATTGGTTATAGAACCAAATGTTATGGAACAATGAATTATAGATTTTTTTGTTTGTCTGTCAGTTTGACAGCTTGTCTGTGCGCTTGTTCCTCTCTAATGAGAAGTTTAACCGGATGCAGTTTTCATTTAGGTATTGTAACCAATTTACACGCGGTAACACTGATAAAGTTAGCTGGGGTAACAATTTGAGTTTGCTTTATTGCCATAAATTCTCAAATAAAAGGATTTATGTCATTTTAAAATACCCTGTCTATAAGATTTGGACGTGGGTGGTACTAAGGCATGGGCTTCGCGAAGCGGAGACGGTCCAGTGTAAATTGTTCCAAATGAAATATTTAAAGTTTAAAAGTTGAAATTGCACTATTTTATGTAATTACCAACCATGACTGTCCTATTTTTGGGCTCAGATTTCTTACGCAATGACTTTCAGCTTTTCAACACACTGACCAAAGTGCGCTTAAGAAAATGAAACCATAGATAAATTTGGTATGTTTGACAAGCAATAGATTATTATTGTTCATTGCGAAATCACTGAAATTAAAATATTCTTTGAAATACTTGCCCACTTGCCGTTATAAGTGTAAAGTGACCAATTATAATAATTTTTGCGGCATTCTTACATTAAAACTTACAATATAAGGTGATAACAGATATGAATTTACAACAATTAATAGGCATGCATTTTGTTGATAATATAAACAATAGATTTTTTATGTTGTTGTCAGATAGCAATCCAATGTCACCAAAGTTTATTGTACTCATAAAATCAATAGTTATCGTTTTGACAGCCACCGATAAGACTTGTCGGAAGCCTTGCAGCTTAATGACTTCCGACAAAGGTAAACTTTGACAGAGACACCATTGTTGCACCTTGGTATATTCCCACTCAATTATAGACGCGTGCTCGTGTACGGTAATACTATAATAGTATCACCTCCGTGGTGGACCCTTACACACAATTTCGCCCAGGCACCTATTTGGTACCAAAATCGTACTCACTTTTATTGCGAGACAAACTCAAGTCTAACCTAGTCTAGCTTAATATGTAGGTCGCTGATGCATTGCGGCAATTACAGTTCTGCGCTCATTGCTTGTACCAAAAATACGTTTGCAACATAATTGCGACGGTTGCACCATGAAAAATAATAAGAAATTAAAATCATTGGCAAAGATATCAACACCTTGTTCTGCAATTAGATCAAATAAAGATAACCAACAAAAACCACATAGAACAATTACCTACACTATTGTTGTAATGGTAACCGAATGACACCCGCAGACACCGACACTTGTTGTTGCAAGCTTTTGTTTGAGCAATGTGTTGTGCTGAGTTAAAATTGTAGTAGCTGGCATTTACAAAAACTATGATTAAACAATGTAATGTATGTTATTTGTAAACTCTCATAAAATTTATGAAGCAATGTTTTCAAGATTAAAGGGGAACATTACAATCAATATAATAGTCAAAGAATTAAGGATATAATAAAGAACTATTCTTTATTTCTCCTTCTTTATCCTTATCCTTCTTTATCTTTATCCTTATCCACAAATCGGAGCAGATGGAGACAATTTGTTCACTCAAGACTCGCTTCCCACCATAACCGCGATCTTCAGTCATGAAGGACCGACCAGAGAGAGAGAGAGAGATCCTTATCCTTACTAGTAAATGGAATCTCTGAGACCCTTCAAGAACTTTGAATAAAAGATTTCTTATTACTATGAAACAGCTGTTAAATAAGGTACCATCAAAGGAGAACTTGACTTACGGAAAATAGACAGTTCTCTCTTTAATAACCGACTTTAAAAAAGGAGCAGTGTCTCGATTCGACTGTATTTTGAAACAATTAAAAACTGTATACTCAATGAAGATCTAAACGACTTATTAATAAATAAATTGCTGATTATTTCTTCTCTTCTCGGCTGGCAAAGCATCTCCAATGCCTTAAGTCAGCGTTTCTTAACCTTTTCAGTCCACGGACCCCTAAAAAATCAAACACAATTTCAACGACCCCCCTGATTAAAAAACACGGGAATAAATTTCGGACAATTCATTTGATTACTGCAAAAAATACTTTTTTTATAAACGTTTCAAATACTGTACCTATTGATGTGAAGGTTGGTACTGCTTTTCTGCAACTAAATTACTAATATTTGGATTAATTTAAGTACTTAGTAATTGTAATCTCGGCGGACCCCCATACACATACTCGCGGACCCCCAGGGGTCCGCGGACCACAGGTTAAGAAAAGTGTTTCTTAACCTGTAGTCCGCGTACTCGGACAGTATCATTTAACGCAGTGGCCTTAAATGATATTAATACTGTGGCGACGTTGACAATCTACAAGGTTTTGGGAAAATAAATGGCTATCCAATATCCTATCCTTGTGCGATGGCTAGATCTCACGGCCCAAATGTATGTTATCATCGCAAAACAAAAGTCCGATTGTCTATTGTGCCGCATTTTCCCAAGCCGGAATCAGGGCGGAGTGGGCGTGGCGGGAAAGTGCACGATGGTCCTTACTGTTCAATGTACACTGATTGATCACCTCCTGAACAATATTTACATTCCATTTTACTAAGACCATAATGAATTCGAAACGAAAACGTGCTCATTTTCATAAGAATATACTATATTATATAATATCATATTACTATATTATAGTAATTTACGAGTCTGATAACAGACTTGTAATTGCTAATAATCTTTATTTCATAGGTCTTATCGGATTCGTCTTTATAAGAGTTTCAATTTGGTATCCGTATTGATATTAACCTTAAATTGTACCTTTGGGTTAAATGTCATAAAAATGAAATAAAATTGTGGCTGTTAACTAACATTATTTTAGCATTACGAACTCAATCTTAGAAAAGATTTTGTAACAGGAAATAAAAATATGTTAATAGTAAGTCATTAAGTGGAATTACCTACACTTCACTATTTAAGTAAATAGCGTTTATTACTAAACAAATTGACATAAATATAAAATGAGATTCAGCATGATAGTACACTTTTCTAAACTGCGCATATTATTTAGAGTTATATAACAATTTGTGCAACAAAAAAGATTATTGCATAATGCATTGTAAAGGTTTACTAGCATTAACGCGTATTTATGGATATTGTATATTATGATATAATATGGGGAAGGACAATTATTTTAATGTAAATAAAACCATTTTCATAAATGTATTTTATGAACACAATTTAAATTTTTTAAACTTGTTGATTAATCCTTTCTCGATAGTTTACTGAATAATTAGTGATAACTTCTATTGTGTAGTTTTATAATTTTTATTGAATTTATTTATCATAGTATACTTGTGACTTTGATAACCATTGATTCTAGCAAATGGCTTGGCCTAAAGAAAAATAACGTGACATACTTAAATAAGGTAAATTGGATTAGATAAGGTTTAAAATTACAATACTCGGGTTAACTGTATTTGTTATTATTATTTTTCTTGTTCTTATAGGTAAGTAACTTAATATACCCGGTTATCCATGAAAAGTAAAAAAACATAAAAAATAGCGACTTATTGTTAAGTCATTTACGATAAATATTTTTAACTAGCGACCCGCCCTCGCTTCGCTTCGGGAAACTTATTATCAAGTGCTTAAATATAAAGTTTCATGGTTCTTTAAGAGATGGCGCTAGGCGTTCTTATTCTTTAAGTTAGGAAGGTTCACCCCTAGATGGCGCTGTGCTTAAAACCCGAAGAAATCCCATACAAACTTTCAACCTCTATTTCAACCTCTTCATCCCTTTTTGTCGCAATAAAAGGTAGCCTATGTCCTTTCTCAGGGTCTAAAGATTGTCTGTGTCAAATTTCATCAAAATCGGTTGAGAGGTTTAAGCGGGAAAGCGACAAAGACAGACAGACAGACAGACAGACAGAGTTACTTTCGCATTTATAATATTAGTAGGGATATATTAAGTAACATTAACGCACAATTTTTAACTATTTCGTAAAGATACGAAAATAATTATTTTTGTAACTGGTTTATGATAAATGTATTTGAAGTGGCTATTGTTTTGAAACTGTTGAATGTGGAGGGGAATTTGTAAACAAAAATTATAGGTCTGCTCATTCGTTGCAATATTTAACATTCAAAATAAGATCGTAAATCAAAATGCTGTGAGAAAAAAGCAGAGATATTTATTTCTATGCAAATTAGACACTATAAAAACGACATAGACACGAATAAATCATTATATTGGCAACGTAGGCCAGGGATTATTTTATTGTTGTAAAAATAAAGTTTACACTAACTTTTTTTTTCATAAATTTATATGATACCATATTTTTCAACAATAGATCATACTTTAATAACTAAATTGTCGATCATGGATCATGGGCGCTCATCGTAGATCAAATAGTTTACCATTCAGAAAAAACTTTGATTGTCCAGCAATTTAATCAATATTTTAGTAGGTACATTTTACTCATGTGCCCGCTACACAAATTCCTTTTTTTCATAATCTTTCAGCGTAGTATGAAACGTTGCCAAACTATTATAATTATTTTGCAATTGTTGCGTTAAAGTTAAAAACCCATTTTGCAACTTTTTTACAAAGAAACCCATGCCTCGGAATTTAGCTCATTGTAAGATTTACGCAAATAAAATCTGTGTCACATTGAGTTTTGAGTCTATTTATGAATTTCATCTCATCTTTACAAATGTGTTAAATTGTAGATTTATGTGACGGAAAATGATGGACTCCTCGAAACTCCGCCATAAATATTACGATGTCCATTTTAATAAGATACCAAAGCTGGCCCACTCGTTGGTTACAAGTTTATTTTATTGGCAGTCGTAAATTAAATAATTAATACAGTACAATGACTAGAAACGACACCTGGCATTCGTTTTTCACTTTTCTTTGTTTATCAAAGTATAACTTGGCATTAGAAAACGTTGGAAGCTAAAATACCTTGAGTAAAAAATTGACCCTCTTTAGTTATTACTGTAGGTTAGCCTAATATGAACATGGTTAATCAACTTTATTGCAGTAAAGAAGGATGGCCAAATCGTACCAGACGACGAAACGATAGCGTCCCAATATGACATACATATGAAAAATTCCCTTATTTTTTAAGATCTTAAAAAACATAAGAAATATCTCTTTAAGTAGCCACAAAAAAAAGATTTTCATTTATTTTTGTTTGTGTAACTTTTCTTGGACTAACTTGTCTAGTTCAACTGCGTACAACGGAACGTCATCGTAGTGATTAAGTACTCTGTAAACGTCATTTGGCATCGACCCATCGATCCGACCCAGTGTTGCCAGATACTACATAATTACGGTAGGTCTACCGTAAACGATGTTTAGTGTTTTTAGTACATTTTACCGTATTTTGACCCACACTAAAACTGATTGCAATAGGGAAAACCTCAAATCTCATACAATACACCGTGTAGCAGCCATAATATTACCCTGCTACTATATCGCAGAAGGCCGAAGGTGTACATAAAATATGTATTCACCAACTACCCCCGGCTACAGAGACACTGCGCGCTGCAGATATTGCGCCGAGACAATGTGACGTCATGTCTAGAAACAAGAGACAGCTGCAGCGACGCATGTCTCCCTCCGTCCGCCGGTTCGCCCATCTTCGCCCTCGGGTCGAGTTCTTCACCGCTGCAGTCGTTTCTTCTTGCTGTCCCGGAGATGTGTTCCTCGCCGCCGCCGCTCGCCGAATGCAATCCGCCGCGCAGACCACCGCTGCTTTTATGCGGTTCCGGCGCGGCTGGGGCACAGCGTCACACAGCGAGGAGAGCCGACGATTCACGAAGAGCGTCGAACAGATGGAGCGCGATGAAACAACGACTTTCCCTCTCACGCAATTAATTATTTTCTGTTCACCTCATCTATTAGATAATTTTCTGATTGGCAAAAATGTAACATATTTGATTGGATAGCAAAAATAATAATAGATTCTATTGGTTATCACAATTGTACCGAGACGTATAAATACAGGCAAGGTTGGCTAATAAATCATTCACATCTCTGCATCTGACAGACAGCTAACCAAATCAGTCTTTTATTTATCCGCCACTAGACCAATCGGACAGTTAATAGTGGGACAGCGCAACCACTATTACACACCGTATTTTGTAGAATTCACGGTATTTCTAGTTTTTGCATCTGGAAACACTGATGCGACCCGATTATTAGTTGTACTAGCATCATTGTGGCTTAAAACGCAGTTTTTGTGTCTAATCTATGTTTTATACTCTTTGGTGGCTTGATGGCATGATCATGATGGCTTTACTTCGACTTCTTCGCCTTGTTGTTGAATGTTGACGTTCTTGTGAATTGTGATACGAAGTGCGTTATTTGGATTTCCTTCTGTTGTTTTGACCTTGGCATTGTTTTACGGACTGATAACGATACTTGTGACGATTACCTGTGCTTTTGACTTCTGGACACCGATTTTGGTTTTGGATTCGTGAGAGACCTGAGACATCATGCAGACGCCACAAGTAGCCCTGCGATTGCTGTGTGTTAATTGTAACATACTAATCGATACACTTCGCCGCCACCTCGTTTTTGAGCTTGATACGAGAGTAATTTCTAAGATCTGCGAGTGGAATTCTTCAATAGTAGTACGTATTTTAAAATACCTACTTATTTTAGTACTCAAACGTAACTAAACCATCACACACAATCATATATCATAATACAACTCTAATTCTTATTTTAGATTACTGAAGAAGATTACATATGTGATCCCTGTAAACAATTGGCAATGCAGCAAGTCAACGCCGGATTGGCTAATGAACCTGGTGCCTCATCTTCCCGTGGCCACATGCATGTTTGCGTACCTTGTGGAAGTTCTCTGCGAAAGCGTAAACGTGATCTTATTGTGAGAGAGAATCCATCTCAGTTACAACCAGCGATACATATTGAAGTTGAAAATAGAATTGCCCCACGGGAGGTAATTATGATTTATATATTATGCACTTTTTTCTTTGTATTGTTATCAGTGTTATAGTGAATTCATCACTGCAACCTAATATTATTTTATATCAATGTCTTTATTTGCTTGGGTTCAATAATAATGAGCTGTAACATGTTAAGACAAGGCTGTATGTTGTTTCAGGCAACTCCATCAGACCATGTTTGTCATCCCTGTTGGCTGAGACTCAAGAGAGTTGCAATGCTTAATATGCAGCAAAATATTGAGCAGCAGGTCGACCCAGAGCCTGAGCCAGAGCGGGAACCGGAGCCAGTACGGGAGCCAGAGCCAGAGCTTCAACCCCAAGAACCTACAAGCTCTACTAACACCAACCAGCATCCTGAAGAAGAATCCGTTGTGATTACTTTATCGCAGTATAGACGAGCGGCTAATACTGCAGCACATTGTGTTTTTTCTGGTTGCCGGAACAGAGATTTACATAGGATTTCTGACCCATTAAGAGCAACAACTCTAAGCAGATACAAATATTACTTGCCTATAAATGCTCGTATTTGTTTAGAATGCTTATAATACATTTCTGGATTTCTCAAGTATGGAAAGTGTTGGAAGAATTGATGAACATTTGTTTCATTATTGGCTTGGTATCTCGTGAACATTTGTTGCAACACAATTTAATGATTCCAAATGCTATTTATAATGAAAATAATTAAAATATGATAATTATATGTGATGGGACTTATATTTATATAAACAAAAGTTCCAATTATATGTTCCAAAAGGACACATATTCCCTTCATAAACATAAAAACTTGTTAAAACCATTTTTGCTGGTGACACCTGATGGTTACATTGTTGACTGCTTTGGCCCATACAAAGCTACCACATCTGATGCAGATATAATGAAGTCTCTTTTCAGAGATGAAAACTCTCCTCTCAGAAAATACTTTCAAAATAATGATATTTTTATTCTGGACAGGGGATTTAGAGATTCAATTAGTTTGTTAGAGGCTTGCAGCTACAAAACATATATGCCAGAATCCCTGCTTGAGGGTCAACATCAGCTCACCACCGAGCAAGCTAACAGGAGTTGTTGCGTTACAATATGCCGTTGGGTGGTGGAAGTCGTTAATGGGTACTTCAAACGAGACTTTAAAATATTCAGGCAAGAATTTTTTAATAAAACCGTTCCACATATAATGCAAATGTTCACCATAGCTCCAAGCCTTTTAAATAAATTCCGTGTTCGGTTAAAAAATAGGAATGATGCTGAGCAAATCATAAATGTGATTAGGGAACGATTTCCATTAAATAATAATTTATCTCATTTTGTAAACGCAATGAATATGAATATACGCACATCTGATTTTACTAGTATAACAGCTCATTCCAATACTAATATAATATTCCCCCATTTAGAATATAGTGAAGTTATATTATTTGCCCTAGGAACATATCAGATTCGACAGGCTAGGTCCTATTATAGTGAACATGTCAGGTTTCACGGAGGGAATCGCATTGAAATAAGCAGAGAAAACATTAATGTAAATGAGTATTGTTTGAGAGGAAGTGGAAATAATTCGCTAATAAGAGGCAAAATTAAATCCAGACACATTTCGAGAAAAGTATATTATGTTTATATATTAATTGAAAATAATGTGTCTGAAAGGGAAGCTATAGTAGAATATTGTTGTAATTGCCTTGTTGGTAGAAGTGAACTGTTGGGTGCTGTGCACACTTTATAACACTTGTGTGGTACCTTGGGTGGGCCAGGCATCGGCCCACAATATCAGAACCAGCAGCATTCCTCGATGCTGTAGTTGTAAGAGAGGATGATGAATAAAAAGTATTTTTGTCAAGCCTATTTCTTTCATTTTAAGTACTCTTAAATCCTACCTTTACTACCTACCGATCTACCTACATTTATTCCTGTAAGCTACTACATTACTCGATTTGTCAATGTAAGTCCAACTTGAGCATTGAATACCGAAAGACAGTATGTACCTATCTAGCGACTAACTCTCCTCAGGCAGAATTGATGGTGTCAAACCACAATAAAGCCTTGAAGTCTTTCAAGATAGGCTTCATGTGTGATGTTATGCCATCCTTATTTTCTAAACTACATGTTGTGCAAGATAAAGCAATATAGAATTTCATTGAATTTATTGAGTCAAATAGACAGACACGGGGTTAGTGTGCTTTGACAGATGTTCTATTTTTGGTAATTCTCTGAGAAATCGAAACAAATAGAAACAAGATCGATAATTACCCTTCTCGCTTATCGCTAACTACACTTTTAGGCTACGCCACAGTCGGATAAAAGATACTTGTGGATTCTAACCTCAAAATTATTATTGACGTTCAGACGTTATTATAAAAAATCGTGGCTATTTAGGAATGATTTTCAAACAGGATGGTGTTTAGAACATCAAAACAAACCGATCTAACTATAGCTTATTTTGGGACATGAAAAATAAAAGTCGAGTCCAGCTCCTATAGAAATTTGGCCATTGTTCTTTATTTTGCATATGAAATTCAGATGTTATATGCATTATGCCTTTGGAAATATCAATTACAATCAGTATATAAAAGTAAATGAATGAAAATTATTCAACCAAGACCAACAAACATACATTTTGTCTAATAACACCAATTCGCCAAAATTCAACATCTCTAAGAGTATGGTGCTCTTGACCTTGCGACAAGGTCGAATTATTAATACATTATTAAGTTGCTGTACTCCATTAAGCATCTGTCTTTGAAACCAACAGAAGCAAACTCGGTGTTAATCCACTTAATATTAGGCAGTTATAGCCTCACAAATCAAATAAGTTATTCACAGATCAAATAATTACGAGAAAGACATAATATATTGCTTGTCGACAAACGAATGAGCGGCCATTTAATGGTCATTTAATAAATTACTCTGTAATAAAGTAATCCGAATTAGGTATTAGTAGAAAATAATTTTGAAATAAAAAATATATTTGGGTGCTACTTGATCACAATAAATCTAAGTTGATAAGAAGCAATATTTAAATTCCAATGCATTATTTGCATGATTCGAATTTTGTGTCAAAATAGTACTTACCTAAATGTAACAACCCCAAGGAATCCCAGGTTGAATTCTTTGCCAACTTAGATATATGTGACAGATAATCTTTTGTTCTTGTTTGGGTATAGTAATGTGTTATTTGTGTGTGTGCACGCCAGCCGCAACATAGTGCGGGGGTATGAGTGTGTGAGCGTTTATTATGTTGATATAGATATTTTCACGTGTCTAAAACATAAGATTGCATAACGGACCTTGGCGTGCAAACTGTCATGTGTAAGAGTATCAATTGTAAGAAAATTTCACATGCATTAATATCTTCGGCATTGGAACTTGCAATGTTTTGGATAGGGTTGCTACTTACATGAATAATAATAATTTGTATGTGAAAGAAATGATAAAGTAAAGTTATAAATTTAATTAGTTTCTTACCAAAATACTTTCAACAACCTTGTAGCCTAGTTGAAAGTGAACCCTGTCTAGGAAGCAAGAGATCCCGGGTTTGAATCCCGCAGGGACAGAGATTTACCTCACGAGTTCAAAAAGTAAGCACACTAGTATTCGAATTCCAATTCCTGAAACAAGAGACTTACTACGCAAAACTAACCATGATACAAATAACCTACACCGTAATAAAAAATGCATATAAGTGACGACATGTTTACTGGCCATATTTTTTGCTTGTAGCTTCGTTGTACCAACCCTATTTCATCTGCCGAGGCGGGATATTGCGTATTTAATAACACCGCATGTGTTTTTATGAATGGCCATAGTAACCTAGTTATGTATGTATGCGGCTCGACAGTCGCGTTAGATAAAGGACTGCGCACATTACACCAACTCGACGTCAACTCCACTCCGACTCCACTCCGTTTCAACTCCGACGTTCTGTTCCGCGATCAACGCTTCATCGACGTCAACTCGACTCCGTCTCCACTCCGTTTCAACTCCGACGTTCCGTTCTAGGTACATTACGTCATTGTGTCGGTCGACGCGTGGACTACTCGTCTACGGTGAGTCGTCAACGCAACGTCGACGCGTTGGTCTCGAAACGGAACGGCTATGGGTGTAGGGCGGGGAGGGGCCGTACAGGGCTTTTAAGTATAAGTTCGAAATTCAACCTTACTTTCAAAGATATAAGGCTCATAATTGAATGTTAGCTTTGTCAAGGTTTTAGTCGCGTTTTCGTCTGTCGGTTGTGGAGTCGTTGTACTGTGCGCAGTCCTTACTGCTAACTCTGCTAAGGCCGCGCGGCGAATGTTTAGATGTTACATTTATTTGCACATATTTATTGCACACGATAGCCTAGATACGAGTACGCCAGAATTAAATTGAGGAGGATTAAATACTTTATGGGTATAAACAACAATTGTAACTTCAGAACACGAATAGCCAGCATTAGTTGTACGACTCGAACGGCACAATGGTTACCATGCCGGGCTGCCGTTTGGAGGTTCCTGGGTTCGATTCCCAGCGAGGCGGAAGTTTCAACGATGTGTTCCGGTTTCTGGTCTCGGTCTATGTGTGTTGTCCATGACACCCATGAGTGGCCACGACACATGGGGTCCCTATGTGATATATAGGATATGTGTGTGTAGTGTTATTTATTTATTTATGTTAATCAACAAGTCTCGCATAAAACACTTACAAACCGCTTTATCACTTTTGAAGTTTACATATTAGAAAAGTTATATTAGTAAACGATAGGCGACCTTAAATGCATTTTTACAGATAACTTTTGACAGGATTCTAAGTAGGAAGACAAAGAAATTTGTTACTTTTTTTTAGTTACTTTCATAAAATACCTCATGCTGTGAGTTTTTTTTATAAGCCCAGATAAGGAAAATCTACTAAATTGTGTTGGTCTTAATTTTCTTATCCTGCGACAGTTGTTCTCCAAACCTAAGACTAAGACAGTTGAATTCAACCTTTTTAAATAATTGAAACATGACTTGCATAGGGACCATCCGATGGTAAGTGCCCAGTGCGGTACAACCTCGTGCCAAGGCAACGCCAACTGTGGGGGCTGTATGTGTTTAACACTACGAACCTCATTACGTCATAGTTTATAACTCTGAAGTTCATTCCACGATTCTCTTTCGTGGTAGTTGGCAAAGTTACTCCTAGACGACTGCCATTAACCTAAGGCTTCAATGCGTAGTATCTCACCCATTCACCTTACCTCTTACAAACACGCGTGGCTTTGTGTATTATTCACAGCACGTATCTAATAAGCATTGCATGCAGACCTAACCACGCGAGAGCTGTAAGGTTGTCGCCAATTTCTTGGGTACTATAACCATTCATGAGATACGTGGTTTCTCAATGCGCGATATTAAAATAAATATTATAATATCCTTTTCAGGGTCTGTTCATTATTTCAAACCGATCATCATACTATCTAGAATTACTAGTACCCGCCTAAACTTTGTTGTTACCTTATTATAATATTATAACAGCTTTATAGTATTACGACATACATTATGTTAACACCCGACCGGATATAAGATTTTGATCGATTAATGTATTTTATTATCTGTTTCACGGTCGGCTACTAATGTGACAGGATTTGCATATTAGGTAGGTAGGTATACCGTCGAGTTTTGTGAAGTTAAAAACTTATTAAATTTTCATTAAATTAGTGTTGGCTTCAAACTAGTTGGCTAGCTAGGGCCTTTCCTCATAGCTGAAGCACAGCACAGGCCACCACGCTGCTCTTATTTATTTTATTTATAGGTTCATATAATATCTCTGTAAAAACCATATAATTACCACAGATAACAAGCTACGAGTAGAAGGCAGTTTGATTGAAGGTAACTTTACTCTTACGCTAACCACAAATGTATCGTTAACAAAATTAGAATTCTATATTTATTTTTGTGGTTATTTAACTTTTTGTAGCAACATTAGAAAGGTCCAGATTCGGTGCCGATTGTGTTCAAGTTCAAGTAGATTGAGCGCGACCTTGCAGACTGTTTTTATTACCGAATCCAATGGACTTGTCTCACCTGCAGCGACTGTGATGAGCGAATAATTTTGTAGATATTTATAATTATGAGACTACAATAGATAATGTTAACAATAATTATTAATTATGATAATAAAATGTCGTTGATTACCGATTCCTTTAAAAGGGCGTTCTTTGCACCGTTACGACAAATAAAGAACTGTTTAATTTTTAACAAACTACAACAACTCCAAAATGAATAATTCTGGTGAGTTCTTTTGGCCAAGTTCATGCTGGCAGATACATATATAATAATAAGCCACAAAATAAACTATTCCAGAACTGTATTTTAATATATAGAACACATTTAAATCAAAAATTATACAACAAATTGTACTTCAGTTTTATAATTTAAAAATCTATATCATTTTATAAGTTAAAATATCAAAATGTAAACAAATTTGCCACATCAATAAATAAAACCAACTTTATTCTGTCTTCATAATTCATAAAAATAATCTGAAATAGTCAATAAAATCTGTAACCAATATAGCTTTAAGCCTATCGCCAACATGTTTGCAATGAAACCAGAACTGATTATAGTTATTAGCTGGTCACTCAAGTGTTTAATATTAGTGGTCGAATTAATTTTTGAATTCACTTGTAGGTAGATAAATAAAGTACCTTATTATTACACCTCTTGATTGAAATATTTTTAATGAACCCAAGTGAGCGTGGAAAATACCAGAAACTAAACTTGTCTCTGGTAATATTTATAAGAAAATCAATAAAAACAATAAGTATGGTTGCTGTCACCGAACACACAGCTACTAATTACAAATTCTCTGTCTGTCTATCTGTCTGTATGTTGAAGGTTCCTGAAGGCCAAACTTATGGTCTGCCTCCAGGTTCATACTCAACGGAACTTTGTTATCTGGATGGACAGGGATGGCTATTTGCACCACGTCTCCTTGTCTGTTTCCAGCCGAGTCATCCTTCTCCGGATCCCGTCAAATCTATACTAAAACAACGCCGTAGAGCTGATTCGAATGCGCATATCTCTAAGTCCTATTTAAACATCTGTTTTGAATTCAATAGCCACAACTATCTGAATACAAATTTGAACAACCCATAGGCTCAACTTGGAGCCAAAATGCTAATTTTATCTGTCTGACGGTTCAAGGAAACATGATGGTCATAATAATATAATAAACACCAATTCGGCTGTTACTTTTGTTTCAATGAAATAATTAAGCGATTTGCTATTGTTCTGGGTAAATGAACAAAAATCAATCAATCTTAAAATCATTTTTGTTGATTGACGTTATCTCATTTGATTGAAAACGTTAATGACTTTAACTCTCTTTAGGTAGGTACTTTAATTAAAACATGGACTTAGCCATGAAACCTATCTAAATGGATAATGTTTCATTAATTTCTATTCCAAGTGCTACGAGTACACTGGAGATTGGGAAAAAGTACTAAAATGGTGGGTCGGCGGAAATTCCTACGAGATCCGGAAATCGTTCATCCCAGCGTTTCAGCGCCATCTTTATCCAAGAGTAGGGATCTAAAACTGATAGAATAGGGGTACCGCCGTTTATGAGTACCGATTAATGATTCAACTGGATGATACAGAACCCCGCGACCTATAAACAAAAGGGACCGTTCGCCACACTCCTCTTCGTTGTTCAGGGTGCACCACGAGTTGAAAGTTGACTAGGACTCAAAAAAACCCTTTACACCCCAAAATATCTCTTTTATATCTTTTTTAAAAGTCCCCAAAAGGAATACATATTACAACTTCACCCACGCACAACACAATAGAAGTATAAACAAACAGGTACATTAAGACACTAGTAATTATGTAAGTGGACCAGGCCAAATGGCATTCTCGGGGTCAAGGTTTTCATACTTTCAATGCTTCGAGAATAACATTATGTAAGTGCAGATGATTTTATATCAGTGGCCGTTTATGGCGTAAATCTGTACCTTTCTCTCGAGGTCAGTAATAAAATTGGGGTAGTGGAACTGGTTGTAAAATGGCATTCTTGTCGTAAATGATACAATTTTCTGTTAGTTGTGTAATTTTATTGAAAGTAGGAAACTTGTTTACGATATTTATTCCATGGCCATCTTTAAGCACTCTCAAAGTAACAGCACGTTCCGCGTAAATGACACGCATTGTACGTAGAGCTACGTACGTCTACGAATCTAGTTTAAGTATATTCACAATTCAAAATGTAACACGAAACAGCTAAATGCAACCAAAATAGTTGCCACCAGGCACAACATTCAGATTTGTTAATTGTGGTTATGTGAGATCTTTTGAATTATATTATTATTAAAAATATTTGCATAAGTCAAGAGAATTAAAAATAACTTTGCTAGTTTTACACCTTTTACACATAATTTTGCATAAATTATAACATTTATTCACATATGAATTATAACACAACATTTTGTCGTAACAGATTCGTAATTTTTCTTATAAGAACGTGATCTGCGTGGTAACTACACAACTACGAGTAGTTAAACAGAGCAAGGATATGACGATAATTATGAATGTTGCGGAGATTTATACTGACCAGTATTATTATACAATTAAATACTAGTAACCTCAATAGCTTCGCTTCGGGAAATTTATGCCTGAGTATTCAAACACAAAACAATGTTTAGTGAATATTCTTCGAATTGATATAGTTATTTTATTTAGTTGGAAAGCCACCGCTGAAGGGTGCGTTGTGAACTCGATTTTCGCCCATATTTCGCCCGATTTTATACCATAATATAAATTCTTTCAGACTTATTCAGAGATGAGCATACATGTACCCGTCATATAATTGTGTGTATGACGTTATATTCCGATCATACTTATGTTATTAAGTATTAATTAAATTGATTATTAATGGTTTAACATATTATCTAACTACAATGGTGAAAAACACAAAAAATTGAGTCTTGCTTCAAAATTTCGAAAATCGATACGAATAATTTATCGTATTCTTAAAACATATCTACATTATATAATTCAATTAAAGCATAACTCACTGACCTTTTCGTTCTGTACGTTTGTACATATTATGTTAATGCATTAATACGTAATTAAATTGGTACTTGATTAAAATAAATATGATCAAAATATTACGTTGATACATTTACTGTATTTATGGTACCTATTACTAGTTATCGTTACGAATAAAATCAGGAAATACAGTAACCGGTTAGCAGCCGATGTGAGTTGGCGCTACAATGATCCAAGTAGAAAATATTTTGTTTAGGGATACCAGATATCCAGGTGTACTGTATTGTGTCCTCTACCCGAAGGTTGTCTGGATGAAAGCGCTTCAACAGCTAAAACACCGCCTATTGAGAAGACACAGAATCTTAGTATGCAGAATAAAGTATATTATTGTAGTGTAAGAATTATTTTTTGGGATGTAAAGAACTTCATCCGTTCAGAGTATAAGACCCCCTGCTCATAATGCACCCAGCCGAACAAAGGTCGAAGCCTTGCACCAACAACAACCGTTTAAGGAATCAACGCTAAACAAATACTAGACAAAAACACTAATCACTCATACCCCCGCACTAAGATTCCCTGTGTCGCGGCTGGCATGGACAACCATGACCCGAGAACAAACATTTATTTGTCACATAAATATTATCTTCCCTGGCCAGGATCGAACCCGAGACACTGGCTTCGCAACTACTACCAAATAGACTACGAGATCGTCGACCAACATAATGTAACTGTTGATGTCCTGACACATAAACTGTATGTCGCATAAATATGACTGATAATTTCGTTGGAACATAAAGGGAAGTTCACCAAGTCATTTAACTTTTATTACTACCGAACTTTAATTACTACATTTATTAATTGAACTCGGAATGAAATTTTATGGGTGTGAGTTCAAAGTTGTACCCAGTTGGATGCTGGTCCGATCTCAATTGAAGCCTTTCCAATACAAATTATTAGTGATCATTACTTGTATTGCGAAGTCAAACAGGTACTAGGAGCTCATAAAAACATATGTTATGATGAAATTTCAACGCACTGATGGCTTCGTTACAAGTGAACTCAATGTAATTTAACATGCTATGATGTCCCACATTCCAAGTCATACATTGTAGTGATTCATTGGGTCAGTGGATACGTATTAAATCTTCGTGTTACCACCGCTACTCACACGTACACAACACAACAGCTACAATTTGATGTTAGGATTTCCATGGATGGCGTTGATGCTTGTTGATGATTGTCTTAATCTCAAGACCACAGGAACACGGTGAATCGTTTGGTGGCTGAATAAATCAAGTGGGAGCCGGTAGTCAGACATACTTCACGGAAAGATAATACTTTCAAAATCATAGCTTTCTTCACGATGTTTTAAATCTTTCGTTCGTTGGAACAAGTGATGCGATTGTTGTGTGTTTTTAGGCATCAACGAATAATATCAATTTGACTTCAGACGATTGTTTTTATAGTGCTAAAGAATATAGTTCAACTTGAATTAATATGAGATAAATTTACTTTACGTTAATAAAACTTTGAGGAATTATAATGACACAAGTTTGATTAAATCAGTGATTGCTATTTAACTACCTATAGAGATATACCTATAGAGAAGGTTCTCTAGAATAGTTTAGTTCTTACTGATTTAAGTAAAGAACCCAAGACCTTAACAATTAAAATCCATCTTATAAAAATCTGATTTATGTGAGGATAATCAGATTAACAGAACTTACATTAGGCTTATTGCTGAAAATATCGACTGCTTATCCTTGTAATTACTGCACTTTGAATTTAATACGGTGTATGTTAGTTTGCTTAATGCTTAAATAATATTAAATTACCATATTTAAAGAGAGGTGGGTTCACCGTTAACCTATAGATTTCACTTGGAAGCAATATGTGACGTAAGACGAGAGAATCATATAAGCTGGGATTGACCCTTTGACCTGCGTGCAGTTTTACATATATTATTTTCGATACAATATTTTGTTATATTTGTTTTGGATTTAATTTAGTTTGTCTATACCATATTTTCCTATGTAATGTATGATTTCAACCCGTGGTTACCTATTCCCTATCGCCTGTTCCCGCAGAACTGTCACAAACGTGGTATTTTTAGAAGCGTTTTTATTGTCCGGTGGTCATAGAATAAATGAGTGAAACACTTCAAGATTTGGCAGTCATGTGTAGGTATTATTTCTCAGTAGACATCTTTAAACAGTTTAATTGATAAAATGAGCCGATCTCGCAAAGACTGCTCTTCTCGTCATTTAGATCTGGATTCAGGCTCCTTTAAACAAAAATCTGGAAAACTAAAGGCAACGTGCAAAAAGAACAGTAGGTTATTTTCAAACAAAACTACCAACGAGGCTTGTTCGGGTGCGCGCTGCTGCGATATATTCGACTTACATATGCCCATCGCGTCTATCTACGTCAGAACTAAGTTACTATAATAAATAAAATAAATTAATTAACGAGATCGAAAACAAATGAATTAACCTAAAAGTACTTTTATTGTTTCCTAAAATTAATACACAAAAACTTTCTCGCTAATTTATTATCGTTAACCAGAGCAAAAAAGGATGAATATTATACCAATACGTCCTCAACCGATGTTGACATTTAAGCTAAAGTGAATGACCTCAAGGTGGGTTGGATAGTTGAGGTCAAAAGCCAAGCGCTTGGCGGAAAACCAGACTCTTGAAGGTAGAGGTCGACCCTATAGCTACAGTCTGGCTACTGAACAACATGACGACAAACCTTCATTATACATAACACGTTCATTATATATTATTAACTATCACCTTACTAATGGGTAGTTAAGAATAAGTGTAAGTATAATACAAATGATTTATTTTTATGAGGACTGTTGGCTGTGGTCTTATTTGATGGCGGTAAAAAAAGAAGCGAAGTATTCTCATTATTTCAAGTTCTTCGACACGTAATAAAAAAATATTATTATTAATTATAAGTAAACGCTTGACCACAATCCCACCTGATGGTAAGTGGAGATGAGGTCTTGGGTGGTGGAGCGCACTAACTTAGTGGCAGCCTATTCACGTCGACCAAACCACCGGTCGACTTTGTAAACAATAATTAGTTATAGAGTCATTTCTATTTATTTAATAAGTTAATGCTTAACTAAAATAAAATTGAATCCAAATAAACTCTCCTTTTCATCACAAGGCATTCATCCATCAATTACCATTCAATTGGGTAAAAAGAACCAGTAAACTATATTTCGGTTACGTATGTCATAACTGTTGACATTTCACTAGTAATATTGTGAGGTTTGCTTGACCAGGAAATACACAATTTTCAGAGAATGGTCAGCTTTCGAAAAGACCTTGCACAAACCCACGCGGAAACAGTAATAGCTCGAAATTCAAAATTACATTTTTTTAATTGTACCTACTTATATTTGTTTCTATGCAGCCAGATTTGTATTGAATTATTTATCAGATAATTTAATATCAGAAACTATTTTTTCTGGTACTATTAAATGTTACATCCGTTTCCTTTTAAATGGTACATCCGTTTCCAAGGGTACACCGTTTCGTTTCCAAGGAATGTTACCTCATTTACGGGGGATTAGGATTAGAGATTTCACACACCGGTCCACAATGAGACAAGTGACCTCAAAAGCGGACACCCTTGTAAAGTAGAAGTAATTGCAAATGTAAGCTTCCGTGAGCTAATTATTATCGGTTCAGGAGTACTTAAAGCTTCGGCAACATTGGTTTTTTTCCCCTTTATCATAACACATCTTTTTCTTTTAAAATCCTGATTGTGAATCTTTTATGTCTATACTTCTTGTAGCACAGGGAAACACGCAAGAATACTTGTGTGTCTGATATAATTAATTACTTTTTAATATTTATGGTCAAGTCACTTAGAACATGAGAACACATGTAAAGTAAGCATTACCAATGTACCCATAACACAATATAAAGTGACAGTTTCGTTCTAGTTAATACAATATTGACTGGGGCAATTGACACCATGTATAGCCCGTAGTTAGCGATCATATGTGAATTGCTACATCTATCGTAACTGAGACTAGATGGAGCTGGACTTTTGCTTGCTAGCAGCTGCAGCAGCTGACTGGCTATCAGCCTTTTGCTTGCTAGCCGCTGCAGCAGCTGACTGGCTATCAGCCTTTTGCTTGCTAGCCGCTGCAGCAGCTGACTGGCTTTCAGCCTTTTGCTTGCTAGCCGCTGCAGCAGCTGACTGACTACCAGCCTCTAGCTTGAATTAGCCGCCAAACTACTTGTGTTCCTTGTTGCTCAAAAGCAACTTTTGACCTTGACATTGTGTAAGAGTAAACAAATATATGTTCTTCCATCACTGCTAATCAATTTATTATTAATTAATTGTAAACCATTACTGGCAAATTACCATCTTCATTCGATTTATTAAGCTTAGGTAACATTGGATTTGGAAGCTAAATTGCACTGTGATTTGTTATGTAAGTTTATTTCATGAATACTAAAAATGATGGTCAGTTAGTGGTCCCACACGAAGTTCGTGATGGTTTACCTCATGGAGAAAATATAAAAAAAATAAACGCTTACACACCCATATTATTATTCCCGCACTAGGATTATGTATCCACAGGTGGGATGGACAACACAAATAAGACGTCACTCACATCCACGACCCGAGAATAAGCATTTATCTGTCACTTAAATATCTGCCCCGACCAGGAATCGAACCTAAGACACCTCTAGGAACTAGGCTACGGGATCATCAAATCGGAATAATTGGCTATTTATTAAAGTATATTATGTACCTCAGTATATTTTAAATATATTTTAAATAATTCTGTGAATAATCATAGTACAATAATAAATAGGTACCTACACTTAGTATTGAACATTAATGAGTGAGTCATTAAATCACACTTAATAATATTATGCTTGTATTGTAAATAGCTTTGAGCTTTGAAAACAAACATGTTAAGTATTTTAACGACTATATAATATCCGCAATTTATTACGCATTGTATTTAACACAAACTGAAAGTTGCACAAGGTTATACAGTCCATTTTCTTTGTTTGTCTATAAATCATATAGAAATAATTACGGTACTACGATTGCGTTACTATGCTGAAAAAATCTACATTAGCACATATTTTCCTAAAATAAAAATACAGATCCTAATTTAAAAATCTAAAAACGTAACGTCAAGAGCACGTAAACGACAAAGAAATTATAAGAAAATCGACGAGTAAAAATAATTGTTCGAAATTCGAAACGCACGCTCGCGTCTCGCGTCTGTTTCCCGCTTGCCGACCGACCGAATACGAAGGACTCGCGCAAAGCACGCTGCTCCAGTATCTAGAGGGGCAGTGGCGAAAGTGCTTCCAAATAACCACCTATAAAAACACAACACACGAACCGAATAGCATCCAGTTCGATCCCTGACTCCAACCACCGTTCAAGAGGCAAAATGAGAAAGACGGTGAGTTAGGCCAACTAAGTGTAGTGCAGTGAAGTGACTTCAAAAAAGTGTGATCTTAAACGCCAAGTGTGTCCCGTGCCGAAGTGTTTGTGATTATAAAATTCAAATGAGTTTAATCTCTGTGATTGTTCTCGAACGGGATTTGACACACTTTTTTGAAGTCAACTCTGTGTTTATTTACCGTGTTCAGGTCATCAAACCGTTAAATTTAAAAATATAATGGATCATAATAAATAAAAATTAAAGAATTTTATATCCTAATTGTTCAGATCTAATTAATAACTCTTTAAAGTCCTGTTTACTAAGTACATCAAATAACATTTAGTTTGTTTACACAAAAGAGCATAGCAAAGTTAATAATTTATACATTACTATCGTTAACTACTACGATTCTCGAGATAGTACCAAATGAAATAACCGTAAAAGTGTTCAGTTAACCGGTGTTTACTGTTGTATGGAACATATCGTAGATTAGATAACCAGTAGCGATCTGCCGTGAAATGAATATGATTACCGCATCCAACTATTTAGATTTTGTTATAGCTTTGTTAGATTTCAGTCGTTTTATCGGAAAATGTTATTCAATATTATTATAAACATGTTTAAACTATGAAATTAATTAAATATAACACAGAAAATAGATATTTGATTACGCCTAATAATTGAATTAATTTGCATATTGCAGATAAATCATTAAATATTTTTTTTATTAAAAGCTAATTTTAATTGTAAATACAAGTCAATGATAAATACTCATATTTTGTACATTATACGTAACATGATTCGTGATGACGATGATAAAAATACTGTAATATAGAAACAAAAATTTAAAAATCTTAAGTACCTATGATGACATACGGCTATGTCAATTCACAATATTATGACAATAGTAGTTAAAAAAGAACCCAAAAATTCATATTCCAATATTTGCAACACAAAGCGACATCTGGTAGCTATAATAATAGAATCATTTGATAAACAGAGTGAATATACTTAAATAAAACTATTAATAGAGATATATAACATATAACAAAGAAGAGTTATCAGACCATCAGATTACGTCACAATGAGCAACAACCTTTTCTCCTTACATTAAAGACGGGTTTTACATGATCTTACGAGGAAGTGACTAGGACAATGTAAAGTCATTCAATCTAACTATAAAATACTGTAGACGGTGATTCAAAGCCAACGGACTAATGGCCTTTTTAATTTCATTATATAGCATTATATAATTAATTTACAGTAACATTTAATTAACTGAGTCAGTCATTAAACTATAAAAAACATTTTTTGAGAACCCAATAGAGAAGAATCGACAAAAGTAGATTATTGGATAAAAGATCCAATAATTTTGTAAATGATATAATATTATTGGCATAAAAATTTATAAAGTTAATTAACCACATCAAAATAATATCGTTATGACGACCCACAGAAGTATCATTGAAACGTAAAAACTGACATCCATATCATATATCAAAGCTAAGCTGCTAATAACCAAATATAAAATTCAATAATCGACAAAACAGTCCAAAATAATAATTAATCAATCAATAAATAATAATAAATCAATCAATGGTTACTAAGGTTAAAGATCACAGTATTATATGCTTGGAATGCGTAAGGAGAAACGAGGAAGCAAGACCGTGAAACCTTACACTCATGCTGCTAATCCCAGTATTATACCTGTTAATTATATAATAGGAAGTTGCGTGGATGAAGAAATAGAACCCTAGGTTATCCACCGCGGGCAGCTGAACGGTAAACGATGCATTTCAAAAGGTTCATTTCTAAGCTGTCCAGAAGTTAAAAATAGCTACTGTCCTTATAAATTCAAGTGTAAAATGGTATTTAATTTTTTTACTTGCACTTTTTTTTGGAGTAAAGATTACAAAGTTAGTTACAACCTTTCATTCCGAGACCGTTATAACGATAAAAGGGAATATAGCTTGTTTACAAATATAATTTTAATCCCAAAAACAAAATATTAAAAAATATATTGCATTATTTTATACAGAGCCCCTGGGGAGCAGAGGAGAGGTTTGATTATAATCGAATGAATGCTTACGAACATTCGAATTGCAAAATTGCTAATTTAGTATTGCATCAAGTTATACTAATTATATATTTTTTATTGTTAATTTTTTGTACCAACTAAGCGATTACCTCAGATACTCGTTTACAATATAACGTGTTCCTAGGCACAAAGCTACACGTTGCGTAAAACTCCTCTCCGATTTAGTTGTAGTTACACTCAACTATCGTTAGTTAAATCACTGGCCGCCGTTAAATGTGCGGCTCTGTAGCCCCTAGGTTCGATTAAAACCAAGTGAATGTTCACGAACATTCGAATAACAAAATTGCTATTATTTAGTAGTCAAGTATGCTTACTCATTTCGAGAGTGCAAAAATCTCCCTTAATAGTTTTGCGTGAATTTTGTACGTTTTTTAAGAATACCGAATGATTCACGAGGAAGGATTAAGTTGTGGAATAAATCGTTTATTATTAAAACGCTTATAAACGAATAATATAGTTATTTCGGTTTAATTGTACCTGCAAAATGTAAAAATCTGTTTCTCGAAGTGTTACCTATGTGGAGCCCCAAACGAGTTTCCCAGAAACAAAGCAAGGGCGAATAAATAATATTAAATAAATATGAAATTTGCAAATATTGCCGTAAAAATTATTGCAGTAATGTGTCTAATGTTACAATACGCGCTTGGGCAATTGTTACTTCATTTTTCAATCTGGTCTATGCCCAGCAGTGGGATAGTGATAGGGCGTAACGAAAATAAAAGTTTCAATTATCGTCATCACGATGTCAACACTGATAAACAGCTTAGTTCACAAATTGCATATTCATAACTAGATCGCAAATCGAGTTTCCATTCGATAGAGGAGTAGAAGTGTTATTACTGGAATTATGCCTTTCGAAATGTGCTTTGCTATTAAATTGCTGGTTTTTCCTAAGGCCTTCTATTGAAATATTAGGTGCAATATTGTAATTACATTTGGTCGTATTAAAATTACTGTTGGTATCGGAAATTATAGTGTAAAATATATTTCCTCGTTAAGACTATTCGGCATTTATGTCGTTAAAAGTAATTGTATGACTTTTACAAATATTCACTCTTAAAATACGTCAAGCAATAATTATAAATAAATATCAAAAAAAAGGCGGAATGTACCCAACGCTATGCGTTAGGTACATTATTTTACAGACAACTTTTGGTACGAAATGAACAAATCTGGCACTTTATCATGAATTATTCTGTAAAAATAACTAAAAGTTACAAAATATCATCAATAACATTCCTTCGTCTATGTAACATAAAACGCCAACAGAATTCCGTTAATCAAAACATTTCGCATTGTAAGTCGTAAATTAGTTTGTTTCTTAATATTTACATTTCTAGGACAAAACAATAATTATAAAAATTACCCAACTCAATCAAAACTAACTACTGTTCAGTTGCGATTGCGACACTGTTAATTTATCTGTATCCTGTATTGGGCAGCCAACGGCCTATGATTAGGCCTCAAACTAGTTAATCCGCTCTAGGCATTATACGCAACACCTAAAGGATGGTACTCACGTGCAATATAGGAATGCTGTTAGCACTTTTACAGCATTAATTGAATACCTTTTATAATAATGACACTATTCCTACAGTACTCGATTTTGATGATGCAATTTTCGACACGCGTTTTTAATTCCTAGTGTGTTACGCGTTTGGATATTGTCGCTTACATGTTTATTAGCATCCTCATTTAGGAGTTTAGTACCTATATACCTACCATTTAATTACGAGTTAATGATGATTTGCTTTATTTAGCCTACCTTAGTGAAATCCAGATTACCAATAAATTAGTCAACATTGGCTATAATTTTAGTATTTAAATTAAATGACTATTACGTTAATGCTTATTAGCCTGAATTTAATAAATATTCGATGATTACGTGTTTACGTAAATCTACAAATAAATACAAGCTTCCTGTCTGAACGGCTAATTAATTTATTATTAAGTATCCTAGGCTGACTCACATTTTCAATTAATTATTGTTATTCTTTAAAATATTGCAGTTTTTAATTTTTAAGTGAAATAATACTTAATTAAAGTAATATTTCACTTAAAATTAAGTGAAATAATACTTAATTAAAGTATTATTTCACTTAAAATTGGTATTCATCGAATATCAATTATCAAGGTCAATGAGCGAAAATTTATTAAATTTATTAAATTTATAAAAATTGTATAAAAACTGTGAATGAACACTTGTCGCGCGTCAGGCATATTCTCACGAACGTAATCAGATTTGAGAACCATAATAGAATGACGGTGCGAACTTTAATCATGTCGTAATACACACGACAAATCATATAATACGGTGCTGCGTTGAAATTGAATGCATTATGAATGGATAATGAATGACATAGCCGTAAATATTAGCTAATGCATAATTATAATTTTCATTCCACTGTGTTTAACTATAATATCACATCAGGATACTCATATTTGAATGTTATCTAGAGAAGTTGAGTTTTACTGGCAATCTAAGTTAAGAATATGAAATCTAATGCAAGTATGTAAAAATGTTAATACCGTGATTCAGGAACACATGTAGTGCCATTTATTGTCCAATACCCGAAGATGCCTTTTTAGGTTTTCGTGCAATGTAGGTTTTATATTTATGTAAAATATGACCAAAACGCAAGCCATAGCCGCAGCCGCAAGCCGCGTGCGCGTTAGGTATGTTAGTCGCGACCCCGTTCTTATTGCGCAAACACATCCCGCAAGCAACCCGATAGCCTCGCGCGTGATTAGCAGCGATTGTCAAACAACTGTATTTGTAGGGAAATTGGCCTTAGATCTTTTCTTGGTATAACAGTTTGGTACTGTAGTGAGTTTGGGAGTTAATTAGTAAAGGAATTAGGAGTAAGTATAGTTTAGTGAACCGCATCGTTTAACAAAACAGTTACGAAAGCTTAGTATCCCACGAGTAGTGCGATGCTGGCCTCCAACAATGATTACCGGTGTTTAGCGTCAAGTACGGGTTTTTATGGAAGCATTCGAAATAGAACTGATAAGATTGTACCTTGATTCTGTATTTGAATTACTTTCTGTTTACATCTTATCTAAAAGTACTTTTATTTTTTAATCTTTTGTATTTTTTCTGTAGTTATCTTCTTTTTCTTAATCATATATTATTTCACATTAAAATAATTATTCATCTTGCAACTATCCTGAAACTACAAACCGACATTTTCAAAGTGTACGAATTAAAGCGTTTAGATTCATGACATAAAGAGACAAAAATATAAATTATTAAAATGAATTGTAATCAAAACGTTCTTAAAAACAAAACGACTCAATAAAGCCGGTTTATTTGCACAATGATTCATAGTCGTAAAAACAGTAGCATTCGGTTTAATGAATTGAAACGTTTCATAAACAAACGTGAATTCACTGCAAGTGCTACGACTAAATTAATTTCAATAGCATTTATTCTATAAGCAGTCTTTTACTGCAATAATTTTAATTAATAAAATTTTCTTAAAACTCCGAAGTACCTACTTCGTAATAAAATTACATCATGGAATATTAGTGAAATTGATGTACACAATTGGCATATAGTTACTTGAACCACGATCTCGAATTTATTGCCAAATGACTCATATATTACACACTTAACGTAACACACGGATTACGTATTCACTTACGGTAATATGGTTACCTAAAAAACCAGTAAAATTTTGAAAAATCATAATTTTTTAAATTATTACGGCTAGGTTTACACAATTCACTTTTCGCAGGGGATTATTATGTCCCCCAGTTGCGCCACCTAGTGGATCATTTTTGCAACTGCAGTCCATATTTATCGTTGTAACCGATGAGTGGATATGGATTATACGGTTATTATCTAACTGCGTATTG